>CM019064.1:347914984-349238085 GCA_009667805.1 Leptobrachium leishanense
ACGGTAACCCCGAGCCACACTCGGGCTGGATGTTTACTCACCTCCTCCTGGCTCCCTCGCTGTCCCCGCAGTGTGATCGCAGCGAGCTGCTTCCTGGATGGCTCCCTGCGAGTCACATGATGCAGAGGGGCTGGACCACAGCAAATTTCATTCACAAAACTCACTGAATACAAATGTAAATGTTTATGAACGGCCACTAGGTGGCAGTACAGGATAAGAAATAGACCATACATCGTCTCACCCTTGTTCTCAGACAGATTTCAGTGTTTTTTGTTGTATTTTATTGAATATCATTTATTTGCATTATTTTGGATAATTATTTTTGGGATAATAAATTATTATTTCGTGTTTCAAACTTTATCGGACTCCGTGTATTTACTATTTTTTTAAATTAATTAATTAATTAATTTATAAAGGATTTTACCAGTAAGAACTCTTGATTGCACGGATTTCAGTGCATGATTCCTAACTATTAGAGGCTAACTATGTACAAAAACACGTTTCCTTTAAAAAAAAATTGATACGCTTTTAGACACAAAATTTTGAAAAAATTAGACCGCCAGGGAGGTTAAACATTCAACATTTCAGTTACTCTCAGCGAACTTTAATCAGGACAATGGTACAAGTGTGTGTGTGTGTGTGTGTGTGTGTGTGTATATATATATACTGTATATACGTGCTCGGCTTCATAGTCATTTTACTTAAGGGGTTATTCAATAAGAGACAAACCTGCCACCGTACGGTGCAATTTCGTGGCATTTCGTCTATTCACAAAGCTATCAATCCGTCAAATACTGGTGAATTGACAGTGAAATACGCCACAGTTCGCAGCAGATCCAGGGCTGTCTTTAACGCAGGGCAAAAGGGGCAGTTGCCTCGGGCCCAGTCATTGTTGAGGGGCCCAAAGCAGCTGCACCTTGGGCACACGTAAAACGTGGATGACTGCCGCCGCTGCTAGTGGAATGCATTAATAGCATTCCGCTAGCAGCCCCCTCAACTGGTTGTGTCTTCTTGCGAGCGCCAGCGTTCAGCCTCACGTGGCTGCCGTCCTGTGAAGGCTGTGGCACGGGCTACAGGTGAGATCTCGCAAGAGCGCATCACAGCCTTCAGAAGCCGGCAGCCGTGTGGAGGAGAATGATGGCGCTCGGAGGTACACACAGGTCACCTGATCCTGAGGTCTGTGCTGGGTAAGTATAATTCTGGGGGTCATTGCTGGGTATATACAGTTGTATTGAAAACACCTGTGGATGTCACGGAGCAGCAATAAAGCATAATAAGCACCAATTAGGCAGCTTTAAAATGACTGTGATACTCAGCTCCTTCTAGACATTTACTGGTGTGGTTACAAACATGGTGAAGTCAAGAGAATGGTCCAGGAAGACAAGAGAAGAGGTGATTACTCTTCACAGGAAGGGCAATGGCTATAAGAAGATTGCAAAGATGTTAAACATACCAAGAGAGACCATAGGAAGCATCATTCGCAAATTCAAGGCAAAGGGCACTGTTGAAACGCTACCTGGTCGTGGCAGAAAGAAGATGCTGACTTTGACTGCTGTGCGCTACCTGAAGCGTAGAGTGGAGAAAAGTCCCCGTGTGACTGCTGAGGAACTGAGAAAAGATTTGTCAGATGTGGGTACTGAAGTTTCAGCTCAGACAATACGGCGCACACTGCAAAATGAAGGCCTCCATGCCAGAACTCCCAGGCGCACCCCCTTGCTGTCTCCAAAGAATAAGAAGAGTCGACTGCAGTATGCCAAAAGTCATGTGGACAAACCACAGAAGCTTTGGGATAGTGTTCTGTGGACTGATGAAACAAAATTAGAACTGTTTGGGCCCATGGATCAACGCTATGTTTGGAGGAGGACGAATAAGGCCTATGAAGAAAAGAACACCTTGCCTACTGAGAAGCATGGCGGGGGGTCAATCATGCTTTGGGGCTGTTTTGCTTCTGCAGGTACAGGGAAGCTTCAGCGTGTGCAAGGTACCATGAATTCTCTTCAGTACCAGGAGATATGGGAAGACAATGTGATGCAGTCTGTCACAAACCTGAGGCTTGTGAGACTTTGGACCTTTCAAAAGGACAATGATCCCAAGCATACCTCCAAGTCCACTAGAGCATGGTTGCAGATTAAAGGCTGGAACATTTTGGAGTGGCCATCGCAGTCACCTGACTTAAATCCGATTGAGAACCTCTGGCGGGACTTAAAGAAAGCAGTTGCAGTGCGCAAGCCTAAGAATGTGACTGAACTGGAGGCTTTTGCCCATGACGAATGGGCGAAGATACCCGTAGATCGCTGCAAGACACTTGTGTCAAGCTATGCTTCACGTTTAAAAGCTGTTATAAGTGTAAAAGGATGTTGTACTAAGTACTAAGATTGAATGTCACTTGGGGGTTGAATAAAACTGATAATGATGTGAGCACAGAAAAGACATTTGTGGTTATTTCATTATAAATGTTATGTTATATTTGTCTGACCTACACGTGCCTCTTTGATTTAATTGTAAGCAAGATGACTGAATGATCAAAATCAATGTCAAACTGGCCAAAACACTCAATTTCAGTGGGGGTTGAATAATTTTGAACACAACTGTATATTTGTGGAGGCCTTTGCTGGGTATATATATTTGTGGGGGGACTGTGCTGGATACATAAACTTCTAGGGGCCTATGCTGGGTACATATATTTGTGGGGGGTCTGTCCTGGATACATATAATTCTGGGTTCCTGTGCTAGATACATATATTTCTGGGGGATCTGTGCTGGATTTATGTAATTCTGGGGGCCTGTGCTGGGTACATATATGTATCCAGCACAGACCCCCCCCAGAAATATATGTACACAGCACAGACCCCCCCAAATATATTTCTTTGGGGGCCGGGCTGGATACATATATTTCTGGGGGGGTCTGTGCTGGATATATGTAATTCTGGGGGCCTGTGCTAGATACATATATTTCTGGGGGATCTGTGCTGGATCTGTGCTGGATTTATGTAATTCTAGGGGCCTGTGCTGGGTACATATATGTATCCAGCACAGACCCCCAGAATTACGCATTTCCAGCACAGACCCCCCAGAAATATATGTATCCAGCTCGGCCCACCACAGAAATATATTTGGGGGGGTTGTTGCTGTGTACATATAATTCTGGGGGCCTGTGCTGGGTACATATATTTCGGGGGGGGGGTCTGTGCTGTGTACATATAATTCTGGGGGCCTGTGCTGGGTACATATATTTCTGCGGGGTCTGTGCTGGGTACATATAATGCTTATTTTTGTGTTTTGACTATATGTGTTATGACTATATAGCGATTTGTTTTACACTTGAAACATAATGTTAATTTGCACTTTATTACTGAAAGTTATTAAGAAAGTCCATATATTTTTCCTATCTTTCCCTCCATGATTCTATCCCCAATGAGGCATTGAAGACCATTACAAATATAAGGTGGGGGTCACCTGCCAATAAGGAGGAAGAAAAACTACCCAAAGGCGAGGTCCCACTCTGAGCCGGTGATAGGGCTTTATTTTTGTGAGTGGTATTCATACATAGTATAACATCTAATATATAAATTGCAATATTGCACCATGATTTTCTCATTTGCTTCTTTTTCAAATCACATGTTGTGCCACGGACCTGTGTGAGACACCCGGACTCCATAGCAAATTTATTTTGCGCTTACCAGATATGTTATATTTGTTAATCTTAAAGACGGGCCTGAGCAGATCGGCGGCCTTTGGCGGTCTTCAGGGGCAGTGAAACTGTCCCATAGAGAAGTAATGGTTAATCTATTCAGGGAACGCCGACATGCACCAAAATGTTGTCGAAATGCCCTGTATTTTCAGTTCGACAGGTTTAAATATGCAAATCCCATAGGATTCAATGTTAAATTTTTTATCATTTTTAGCAATTTTTATCTATTTTTTTTATTCAACCGTTTATTTTTTTCATTTTCAGCAAACCGTCTTTTATTTATAAATAATATAATTTAAAACTTTGTATTTTTGTAGCGCTCACTCCCGGAGGAGCCGCTGAAATTGAACCTCGGGTCAGTCTCCCCGCACTAGGGAATAAATATACTCCAGCACCGTCGTGGATTTTTAAATTATATAGTTTACTAGAATAAATGGCATATAATGAATAACACGGTATACGTAGATATATTTACAGTATTTCGTAATGCGGGAAACGCGCAGCGGAAAAGAAATACAAGGCTTCGTAATTCGAGAAACGCGCAGCGGAAAAGAAGGAAAAATATATCTGTAACTCCCTTTGTGGTTGGGGAGTGAGTCCCGTACAGGTTATGTCCCAAGGATGTAGGTGTGTGTGTGTGATTGTACCCGGGTACAATATTCAACTGGCCAGTGAGTTATTTATGAGGTATCTTCGACTAGTCAAGTTGGGGCTCTGTGGGTTTTTGAAACAAACAGCAGCGTGCTTTCTATTTTCACAATGGCCTGGAAGGCCTCTCACCCATCAGCCCGATACTTGGTGCTCTGCTCGACCCAGGACGTCTCTCCGCTCGATTTTGACTGGGATTTTATGGGTTACCGGATCCGCTGTCTTGCTTTTCTGTAGCTGCCGCAAGATGTCCAGCTCCCCGCCTGCACTCCCTGTCCGATCGATCTGCGGTGCTCCTAACTCGGGGTCTTCCAGCTCACTCGATATCAGCGTGGGTATTCTGGTGAATCACTGGGTCTTCCTCTTGTAAAGCTGAATAACCCGGTCTTTATCTCTGTCAGGCCCCAGCTGCGCTCCGGCCTGGTCACTGTCACGTTCTGCAGCTCTGTGTCTTGCTTCTCTCACTCCCTGGCGTGCTCTGCCAGCTCTCTCCACGAGGCTCAGGATCTCAGCGTCTGTGTCCCACCCACTTCCTGTGTCCGCCCGCAAAGCATGCCGGGAAATGTAGTCCCAATGTTCAGCGTCTCACATTGTGCTTGTCTCCCTCCGGTGGCCAAAAACAAGTACTACACGGCAGGGGATTTAAAACCAGCGCTACACTCTCCCCCTCCTAGAACTCTTGGGTCTCTCCAAGGAGGTACAACAGTTGCATTACACTTCAACACATTTTTAGGCAACATATACAGGCTCAGCAGCAAGCATACACTTCCTCAAGATGACTCATGCTTTGGACTACCTCAGCTAACATAGCAGACACTTCAGGCAACCTTGGCACTGTGGTGACGGCCTCTTCAGTGCTATGTCCTGGTGAGTCGTAGGTGAGTCTCTGGGGCGGTCGAACAGAGCGTTTTGGTTCTGGCTCAATCAGTTCCTCTTCAGGTGGAAGTACTACAGGCGCGGGCTCAATTCTTCTCTCTACCACTGGAGCAGACATCTCTTCGGAGTATGATCCTTCCAGTGAAGGCATAGAACTGTAGTCATAAGATTCGGCTTCAGGAACTACAGGGATTTCAATAGTCTCGGGGACTTCCAACTGAAATTCAGGAGCTTCAGGCCTCAAATTACTTTCCCACCGTTCAGGAACCGAGATAACCTCTTCAGGTTCCGGTGAGCGCATCCAGTCCAAACAAAAACTCTCTTCCTCACTGTCCCTTTCGCTCTCTTCGACAACCCGGGTCTGCTGAGACCGAGTAACAGGAGGCAAACGTGGAGCAGGCGGATTCGGCAGAGGAAGTTCGTCTCCAACTGGTATCCTCACAGCCTCTCTCAAAGGTAACAAATGATTCCGGTGCCAGTACTTAAGTGGCCCAGCCTTTCCATCCGGCTGGATTTGATACAGCGGCAGACCGGGCAGTTGCTTGCAGACAATGTAGACTTCAGAACTCCATCTATCCGCCAACTTGTGCCTCGCAGCAGCACCCAAGTTCTTCAACAAAACCCTATCACCGGGTTGTAGATCCTGTATCCGAACTTTCAAGTCATAGTTCCTTTTGTTCCTTTGCTCCCTGTTTCCTGAAGTCAAACAGGCCTGTTCAAACGCAGAGGCCAGATTCTTTTGAAGTCTATCCACGTAATTTCTATGGGAAGCTACTGATGTCTGGTCCAGAGATAACCCAAACGCCAAATCAACCGGCAGTTGAGCTTCTCTTCCGAACATAAGACGGTACGGTGTGTATCCAGTGGCGTCACTCTCTGTACTGTTATATGCATGCACCACAGTAGCTATGTGACGACTCCAACTCTGCTTCTCTGTGTTTGACAACATCCCCAGCATATTTAGCAGTGTGCGATTGAACCTTTCAGGCTGCGCATCACCTTGATGGTGATATGGTGTAGTTCGGGTCTTTTGGATTCCCAACAGTTCCAGCAATTGCCCAACAAGTCGGCTTTCAAAGTCTCTACCCTGATCAGAGTGTATTCTCCTTGGTAGGCCGTAATGAACAAAGAACTTCTCCATCAGAACCTTTGCCACTGTCGGAGCGCCTTGGTCTTTCGTAGAAAAGGCTTGGGCGTAACGTGTGAAGTGATCAGTCACTATAAGAATATTTACCTGCCCACTAGCATCTGGCTCTAAGCACAGGAAGTCAATGCACACCAAATCCATGGGTCCTTGACTTTGCAGATGGCTCATTGGAGCGGTTCGGGTCAGTAGGGTCTTCCTTTGAATACACCTCAGACATGAATGGCAGTAACTTTCCACTTCAGCTCTCATGCAAGGCCAATAGAACCTGTCTCGCACCAGCTTAAAAGTCCTTTCTGCGCCCAAATGTCCATGCTCATCATGTAGCGATCGCAGCACACTCTCCCTATGTTTAGTGGGAAGGAATAACTGTTGGGTCTCTTCAGCATTGGTTGAAGGGCTCCTTCGGTAGACCATCCCATCCAACATCTTCAACCGTTCCCACTCTTTGTAGACCAATCTGGCTCCATCTGGGGAATTGGTCAGCAGAATTTCCCGCTGGTTCGCAGTTAGGGCCTTTATGGTTAACGCAATTAAAGGGTCTCTGGCCTGATCAGCTTTCAGATCCTGTTTTGAAAAGGTAGGTAGACTTTCATCCCTCAATTGCGTAGGGTTGCAGTAGAACTCCGGAACAGCCGCAGCCATGACTCCTATGGTCTCCGCTTCAATCCCTCCCTTGACCCGGCGCTCTGCTCCTTGACACAAAGCTTGGACCCCGTCTGGAGTTAACTGAGTCCATTCTGTAGTGTAGGGTCTTCTCGACAAAGCATCAGCATCTCGATTATTCACCCCAGGGCGATACTTCAGGCTGAACCGAAACCCTGACAGAGCGGCCAACCACCGATGTCCCGTTGCGTCCAGTTTCACAGTAGTAAGGTCGTAGGTAAGAGAATTGTTATCCGTCTTTATCACAAACTTGGCCCCATACAGATAGTCCTTTAGCTTGTCTACCACTGCCCACTTTAAGGCTAGGAACTCCAACTTGTGGGTAGGATAGTTCTTTTTGGAAGGCGTAAGGCTCCGGCTCACATACGCTACAGGCCTCAGCAATCCATCATACTCTTGATACAGGACTCCTCCTAGACCTTCCCTGCTGGCATCCACATGTAACTCGTATGGCTTGTGAGGGTCCGCATAGGCCAAGACAGGAGCTCGAGTTAAACTCTCTTTCAGCTTCGTGAAAGCACCTTCACACTGACTGGTCCACTCTCCCTGGATGGACTCTCGAGCTTTCCTCGGCCCCGGAGCTGACGGATTTCGGTCGAAGACCTTGTGGCCTTCCTCTGTGCTTTCCTTCTGTAGGAGCTTGTTCAGTGGTTGAGCTATTTTTGTGAATCCTCTTACAAATCTTCGATAATAGGAACAGAACCCCAAGAAAGATCTAAGTTCAGTGACGTTGCGGGGTCTAGGCCAAGAAGCTACGGCCTCCAACTTCCGAGGATCTGTCGAAACGCCTTCTGCTGAGACCACATGTCCCAGATATGTAACAGACAGTAAACAGAATTGACATTTCTCCAGAGACAGTTTCAATCCCTCTTCATGGAGCCTCTTCAAGACCTTCTCCAAACGTTGCTCATGTTCTTCCAGAGTCTTCCCAAACACAATTATGTCATCCAGGTACACTAATACTTCGATCAGATTCATGTCCCCGACTGTCTTCTCCATTAACCGCTGGAACGTGGCTGGAGCTCCCGTAAGGCCTTGAGGCATTCTGTTGAATTCGAAGAACCCCAGTGGACAGATGAACGCAGTCTTTTCTTTGTCTTCAGGATGCATTGGTATCTGGTGATATCCACTTCCCAGGTCTAGCACACTAAACCATTTTGCTCCAGACAAACACTAAGGCATCTTCTATCCGAGGAGTAGCATATTGGTCTGGGATGGTTCTCCGATTCAGCGTGCGATAGTCTATGCATAGGCGGACAGAACCATTCTTCTTCCGGACCATTACTATTGGAGATGCATATGGACTCCTGGACTCTTGGGTCACCTTGGTTCTTTGCAGTTCATTCAACTGTTCTCGTAGCTCATCCAAGTCTCCCAGTGGAACTCGTCTTGACCTTTCACGAAACGGCTTGTCTTCTTGTAATCGAATGCGGTGCTCAGTACTTTTGGCTAGGCCTACATTGAACTCATCTTTCGAGAACAAGTCTCTCCACTTTAGAACTTGGGACTGAAGACGTTTCTTCCATTCAGGTGAAATGGGAGCGTCCTTGGGGCAGAATCTTTCATCTGGAATCTCTTTATCCACTCCCCCTCCTAAATCAGTAGGAGAGAGGGGAGTAGCGGATGCTACTTGCCCGATAGGCATTCGTGCTTTAAGGACTACTGGAGAATCAGACACATTGCACACGCTGACTGAGACTCTTCCTCGTGTTCTTTTCAAAGCTTTAGTGGAGATTATTTCAGGGATTACTTCTACTCCGGCTTCACTCCCATGATTAAAATCGGTTTCCAGTACAACATAGGGACCTGGTTGCGATCCGTTCAACTTGACTGAAGCCCGGAAGCTTGCTACTTCTCCTGCTTGCAGAACCTTCTCTGTTCCTTCCAATCTCCATAGGCGCCCCACTTCAGCAGGTGCCTTCTGTTCTTCGACCATTCTCTGATAGACTGGACGTAGCATTGGGTGTACTCCTTTAGTAGAACCTTCTTCCAATAAGATAGGTGTCAGGAGGCGTCGCACCAAATCAGTATTCGTCCCCACTATCATGGAACTCCTGTTTGCCCCTGAAGGCCGAGGACACACAATGGCCAATGCATCACAACCTCCGGACTGTCCGATGACTTTGGATCCGATCTCTAACTTCACCTGTAGATACCCGTCATAAGGGAGTTTCTCCGTTCCAATACCCCAGATTTCCAAATCCTTCAATTTCTGTAGAGGAATGTGCTTCAAGTGTTTCTCATAGAAGTCTCAGTAGATCAATGTCACTTGAGCCCCTGAATCCAACAGGGCTTTAGTGTAGACTCCCTCCACTTGGATTGGCACAATAGGAGAAGGACCTATCAGCTGGTCAGGAAACTTGGTGGTGGCACCCGGACACTTAGACCCAGTTTGTTGTACCCTGGCCTTCTTCTTGGCCCGTGTAGGTTTTGGGTGTGCATTGCTTCCCCATGACGTATGTCCGGATGCTAAGGGAGTGACTCTTTCAGTCCTGGCAGGCTCAGCAGTTGGCCAGACTTTGGGCCCTCTCGCCCTCTTAGCCCTGGCTTGATTTTTGGAGCGGGTTTCGACCTTGGGGCACCTAGGTTGCTCCTTCACTTGTGCCCTCTGGCGTTCCCGCCGGTGAGGTGGACAACAGTCCTTCCAAGGCTCTCAAAAACTCCTCAACTCTATTTCCTTCAGGCTTTCGGCTTTTGCATTGTGCGCGGAAATGGCCCATTTCTCCACAACTGAAACATCTCTTTTTAGAAAGCGGAGACGCAGTCACCTGCTGTGATTCGGTTGAAGGACCCTGGCTAGACGCCACAGCAACTCCGGTTGTCTGCATGTCTGTAAGGAACTTCTGCATCTCTGTCTGTGTCTCTGTCACCTTCAACAATACTCGGCACAGTTCCGCGTGCGCCTGTTGCAATTCAGCTTGAGCTTCTTGTACTTTCTTAACAGTTTTGTGCAACTCACCATGTGCAGAGAGGTTTAATTCTTTGACAGCCCACTCTGTGGATTTAAAAGCGATCAGATGCTCTTGTTCATCCACGTCGGATCCATATGTATCCAACGAGTCACTTTCAGGCTGCAAACATTCGTTATGCCGCACAGGTTGCACGTAAGCTCTTTCTCCTCTCCTGAAGGATTTTTCTTCCAGTAAAGCCTCCTCCTCTCTGACAGCTCGGATCAGTTCCAGGTACTTCAGTTCTTGATTACCTTCTCTGCTTCTCAGCTGCAGCATCACTGGATCTAGAGGTTGAGAGCCCCTCAGGATCTGTTTTATTCGGATCTTATCCACTTCAGCCGGTTCGGCCCCTTTCTTGAGGAGTATCTGGTGCAGAATCTTATCTAGGCGCCTCATATATTCGGTCATTCTCTCACCTTTCCGCTGGTAGGTGTGTTCATACTGATATACGAGCTCTGCAGCCTTTTCCGTTCGCCCAAAAACTTCCTCCAGAACATTTAAATAATCTAAAGCAGTGCAGTCTTTCATACTCAATTTTAGGTTTCTAACAGCCTCTGACGCAGGTCCCTTTAAGCTCTCGGTGATCCTTTGCTTTTTCTGGGCTTCAGGGACGTCCCACTCATCCAGAGCCTGCATCGCCTGTTCCACCCATTCTTCGAAGGTTTCTTCTCCCGCCGGAGTTGGTACGTTTCCTGTAAAATTTCTCAACCGTCGATAACCAAAGTTAGTGTGCGGAGGGCTTGTTCTCTGACACTTAGCCAGCAAATCTCCAATAGCCACTATAAATTCAGGCCCGATCATGGCCAACGGACTGGGCGCGGGAACACTCGCGGATTCGCCATGTGGCGCACTTGGCTGAATCAGTTGGACTTCCACCTCATCGGTCAGCTTCACGCTCGCGCCCTGAAAACACACTGGAACACCCTTTCTTCACTCAAAAAGAACATACGTGTGAGAGGTATCTGGGTTCTCTTCAATGTCCAGGATTAACCACCGATGATCTGGCGTCAGCGCGGCCACGGCCTGGCGAATCTGATCTTCGGCCCAAGTGTCTGCAGGAATATCCATGACTATACACAATTCTAACTGACCACTGTGCTCCTCACACCACTTGGCAGCAGTGTCTGGATCCATATTTAACCCTTTAAATGCGTTTTTTCCAGAGACTGGATCCCGGAAACGAGCCCCCACGTGTAGCGCTCACTCCCGGAGGAGCCGCTGAAATTGAACCTCGGGTCAGTCTCCCCGCACTAGGGAATAAATATACTCCAGCACCGTCGTGGACTTTTAAATTATATAGTTTACTAGAATAAATGGCATATAATGAATAACATGGTATACGTAGATATATTTACAGTACTTCGTAATGCGGGAAACGCGCAGCGGAAAAGAAAATACAAGGCTTCGTAATTCGAGAAACGCGCAGCGGAAAAGAAGGAAAAATATATCTGTAACTCCCTTTGTGGTTGGGGAGTGAGTCCCGTACAGGTTATGTCCCAAGGATGTAGGTGTGTGTGTGTGATGGTGCCCGGGTACAATATTCAACTGGCCAGTGAGTTATTTATGAGGTATCTTCGACTAGTCAAGTTGGGGCCCTGTGGGTTTTTGAAACAAACAGCAGCGTGCTTACTATTTTCACAATGGCCTGGAAGGCCTCTCACCCATCCGCCTGATACTTGGTGCTCTGCTCGACCCAGGACGTCTCTCCGCTCGATTTTGACTGGGATTTTATGGGTTACCGGATCCGCTGTCTTGCTTTTCTGTAGCTGCCGCAAGATGTCCAGCTCACCGCCTGCACTCCCTGTCCGATCGATCTGCGGTGCTCCTAACTCGGGGTCTTCCAGCTCACTCGATATCAGCGTGGGTATTCTGGTGAATCACTGGGTCTTCCTCTTGTAAGGCTGAATAACCCGGTCTTTATCTCTGTCAGGCCCCAGCTGCGCTCCGGCCTGGTCACTGTCACGTTCTGCAGCTCTGTGTCTTGCTTCTCTCACTCCCTGGCGTGCTCTGCCAGCTCTCTCCACGAGGCTCAGGATGTCAGCGTCTGTGTCCCACCCACTTCCTGTGTCCGCCCGCAAAGCATGCCGGGAAATGTAGTCCCAATGTTCAGCGTCTCACATTGTGCTTGTCTCCCTCCGGTGGTCAAAAACAAGTACTACACGGCAGGGGATTTAAAACCAGCGCTACACTCTCCCCCTCCTAGAACTCTTGGGTCTCTCCAAGGAGGTACAACAGTTGCATTACATTTCAACACATTTTTAGGCAACATATACAGGCTCAGCAGCAAGCATACACTTCCTCAAGTTGACTCATGCTTTGGACTATCTCAGCTAACATAGCAGACACTTCAGGCAACCTTCGCACTGTGGTGGCGGCCTCTTCAGTGCTATGTCCTGGTGAGTCGTAGGTGAGTCTCTGGGGCGGTCGAACAGAGCATTTTGGTTCTGGCTCAATCAGTTCCTCTTCAGGTGGAAGTACTACAGGCGCGGGCTCAATTCTTCTCTCTACCACTGGAGCAGACATCTCTTCGGAGTATGATCCTTCCAGTGAAGGCATTTTTGCTTTTTTTCTGCATTTCAGCAGATATTGGTGGTCAGTAGGGATGAGCCGAACACCCCCGAGTTTGGTTCGCATTCGAACTCGAACTTTCAAAATGTTCGAATTCGAACTCGAACACGAACTCAATACAAGTCAATGGGACTCAAAATTCGATATTTAGAGTGCCCTCCAAGAGGGCATATATGCTAGATATTTGCCATAAAAGGTGTATGGGGGTCCGGGTAGTGCCCTGGGGGACAGGAAACAAGGACAAAAAATAAAAAAAAAAACGTTTTTAAAGGGACAGTGAGTTTTCCATGAAATAAGGGTTAAAAATAAAAACGAAAAATTCCTTCAAATATCGTGCCTAGGAGGTCCCCATAACCTGCCCGTAAAGTGGCGGATTTCTAGGATGTATAGAAACATTTAAAAACAAAAAAATGACGTTTCAAATGACGGTAAGTGCTTTTCCTTTAATCTATTCATAAACAACTGCTTGGGGCGGCAGCTTGTATGAAAAGACATTTTAGGACGCGCAGAAAAGTTTAGTGATTTTTTTGGCTAAATTATGGTGAAACTTATGCAGGCTTTGAATGAAAGTAACAATAGGTGCTTTAAAATTGGGCCTTTAGCATCAGCAACAGTGCAGTCACACAGTAACCCCTCTGAGGATATGAATTTGGTACAGCCGTCAGTGGCAGTGCACCCAAATATTGTGCCTTTGGTGCCAGGCCAGCAAGTGCATTCATACAGTAACCCCTCTGTAGTATTGTGGAAGAGTACAGGGATGGACCATGCGGTCCTATATTAAAAAGATATGAATCTGGTAAAGACGTCAGTGCAGCCAAATATTGTGCCTTTCATGTCAGCAAGTGCCTTCACACCGTAACCCTTTTGAGGTATTGTGGAAGAGTGCAGGGTTGGACCCTGCGGTTCAAAAAATTAAAATGATATAAATGTGGCACAGGCGTCAGTACAGCCAAATATTGTGCCTTTCATGGCAGCAAGTGCCTTCACACCATAACCCTTTTGTGGTATTGTGGAAGAGTTCAGTGCTGAAGGTTTTGTGAATGCAGAAGATATCCCCGATTCCATTACGTCAGCATCAGGGGATTGATAGCTGCTGATCCCGGACTGGTTCATTTTTATAAATGTCAGCCGGTCTACAGAGTCGGTGGACAGACGCACTCTTTTGTCTGTGACAAAACCTCCAGCTGCACTGAACATCCTTTCAGAAAGCACGCTAGATGAAGGGGAACCTAGTAGCTGCATAGCATATTGGCTAAATTCTGGCCAGTGATCCAATCTCAACACCCAGTAAGCCAGTGGATCATCTGCTGGAAAGGTATCCAGGTCTGCCCTTGCCCCTAGGAAGTCCTGCACCATATGGTGAAGACGCTGGCAATGGGTGCCTACATTTGACATCCCTGGGCGTCGAGGACTAAAAAAATTAAAAAGGCAACAGTCAAGCGGCCCTGGCCTTCACCACTATTCCTCTGATCATCCGCAGCCTCAGAAGCACCTGTGTCATCACTTGGTAACCTACCAGTGCCTGGAAAGGTGTTACACAAGTGTCGCTTTGGAGCGTCTTCAAGTTTTTCCATCCTGAGCTCCCTCTGTGCGGGCAGGATGAGCTCTGCAACTTTACCCTTGTATCATGGATCAAGAAGGGTTGCCAACCAGTAATGATCCCTCTCCTTGATAGTACGAATCCTGGGGTCCTTTAGCAGGCTTTGCATAATAAGGGAGCCCATGCAGCGTAGGTTGGAGGTGGCATTAGCTTCCGAGTCTTCCTGCTCAATGAGGAGGATGACCCCATCGTGCACTTCCTCTTCCCAGCCACGTACTAGTCCTTGTGTTTCTGGGCACACAAAACCCTCCCTTGAGGAATCCCCACCTTCAATGCCCCCACTACTCAAATATTCCTTCTCCTCATCCTCCTCCTGTCTGATCTGAGGAGGACCCGCTGGAATGCTGTCTGCGGAAAGACTGGGGCCTTGAGAACTAGGGAAGGCCTCCTCTTCCTCCCGCTGCTCTGCCTCTAGAGCCACATCTATAATTCCCCACAGAGTGTGCGCCAGCAGGAACACTAAAGGAATTGTGTCACTGATGCATGCACTTTCCCTGCTCACCATCCTCGTTGCCTCCTCAAATGGTGACAGTACAGTGCATGCATCCTTGATCATCAGCCACTGCGGGGGGGGAAACAAGTTGCCCTGAACCTGTCCTTGTGCCATACTCACACAGGTACTCGTTGATGGCCCTCTGCTGCTTGTGCAGACGCTGCAGCATTGCCAATGTCGAGTTCCACCTGGTGGGCATGTCACAAATCAGACGGTTTGTGGGAAGGTGGAATTCTTTTTGAATTTCTGCCAGGCGAACGCTTGCTGGGAATGACCGTCTGAAGTGGCTGCAGACTTTTCTGGCCTGGATGAGAAGCTCTGGCAGCCCTGGGTACCTGGTTAGGAAACGCTGTACCACCAGATTTAGGACATGTGCTAGGCATGGTACATGCGTCAACTTACCCTGGCGTAGGGCGGAGAGAAGGTTGCTGCCATTATCACAGATGACCATTCCCAACTGAAGCTGGCATGGTGTTAACCATCTCTGCACCTGCCCGTGCAGAGCTGACAGAATTTCTGGCCCGGTGTGGCTCCTGTCCCCTAAACAAACCAGCTCAAGCACAGTATGGCATCTTTTTGCTTGAGCCATTGCGTAGCCCCTGCCACGCGTCGGTTTAACTGCCACTTCGCCAGAGACACAGAAGAAGGAGGAGGAGGGAGAGGTGGTGGTGGAGCAGACAGACCTCATACAAGCAGCTTTCTGGAGGCGTGGTGGATGAACAAGCTCCAGCACAGAGCCCCATCTTGAATCCCTCCCAGCTGCAATCAGAGTTACCCAGTGTGCCGTGAAGGAAATGTAACGACCCTGTCCATGCTTTCTGGACCACGTGTCCAAAGTCACATGCACCTTGCTGCTGACTGCCTTTCCCAATGGCTCAATAACATTGTCTTCCACGTGCTGGTATAGTGCTGGGATGGCCTTCTGTGAAAAGTAATGGCGTTTTGGAACATGCCACTGTGGTACAGCACATTCAGCAAATTCACGGAAGGGAGCAGAGTCCACCAGCTGGAAAGGCAGCAGCTGCAATGCGAGTAATTTTGCTAAACTGGCATTTAGATGCTGTGCTTGGGGATGGTTGGGACTATTTTTTTTTTACCTTGCAGCAGCTGGCTCAACGTAATCTGACTGCGTAAATCTTCAGCTGATGGGATGCTGTCACATTGTGAGGAAGGAGCTGGTTACTGTAGCATCATCCCTGTCAGAGGTTGAAGGCAATGACATGGCAGGACATACAGTGGGGGTAGAGACAGATGAGGAGGAGGAGGACCTACGCAAAGTTTTGCCAACGGGATGTGGTGGGTTCATATGTCGCCTCAAGCACATGGTACCCAAGTGTCCGGTGTCTTTCCCACGCTTGAGCCTCATCTGACATAGATTACAAATAGCAATGGTGGGGGTCTGCTGCACATTTCTTAAAGAACTCCCAGACAGCAGAGTTCCTGGATGTGTGCTTTGAGACAACAGCGCTCTGCACCTGAGCAGCTCTGACATCTGATGCCTTGGACTGGCTAGTGCTAGGTTTGGTCATAGAGGATGTTGTGCCTCGTGTTTGTTGTGCCTCCTCCTCCTCACTTGACTCCTATGTTCGATCAGGCACCCAGGTGGAGTCAGTGACCTCATCATCATTGTGATCATCACCCCCTATCTCCTTGTCACTGGAGCCAACTTGGCAGTATGCTGCAGCTGCTGGGGCAACATGAGTGTCAGTTATTCGTGTGTCATCACTGGCACCCCCTTCCTCTAGGTTGATTATACTCCCTTCCTCAACCTCAGAGATTGAATCAGAGCACTGTAGTTGCTGCGCATCCTCAAGCAGCATGTCACTGTCATTGTAGTCAAACAATTCAGCTGACTCCTCCGTGTGTGATAGTGAGGATACGGCAGGAGAAGCTGTGGACATGGAGGCTGCATTAGATGCTTTGGCAGCTGAGGTGGACTGTAATGCACTTCAAGCCTGGCTGGCAGAGGACTCGGAGGATGAGGATGGCCTGGTTAGCCAATCCACCAAATCCTCTGTATGTTGCTGCTGCTTAAGACAGCCAGCACCAGTTAGAAAGGACAAGCGTGCCCCTGCAGAGGATGCACCACGTCCACCATAACCAGAGGCAAAGCCTCCCGACACAGAGGCTGCTTGCCCTTTTATCTGTGTCTGGGAGCGTCTGCCTGTCCTTTTTGGTCTTTCTGACATGGTGAGTGATATATAGATTAAATATATACAGAACTCTGATTCAACTCTGGTATAAAGATTAAAGATTTCCAGAACTCTGGTATAACTCAGTGAGACACCCTGATAGCTGGCAGCCAGTGACAAGACACAGATTACAATTCCCAGAAACCTCCTATAAGTCAGTGAGACCCCCTGATGGGTGCCAGTGACAAGACACAAATTACAATTCACAGAAATCTGCTACAAGTCAGTGAGACCCCCTGATAGGACCCCCTGATACCTGACAGTGAGAAGACACAGATTACAAATCTCAGAAACCTCCTATAAATCAGTTAGACCCCCTGATGGGTGGCAGTGACAAGACACAGATTAGAACAATTCCCAAATATTTTGTAGAAATTACTGACCCCCAAAATACTGCATGGCAGTGGCAAGACACAGATCACCTCAATTCCCAGATATTTTGTAGAAATTACTGACGCCCAAAATTCCGCGTGTGTCACGTCTCGGCCTTGCCCCCTGCTGGTGGTAGCAGGGATTCCTGTTGTTTTGTTTTCAGCCTGCAGGCCATCTGTTGGGCTAATTGGTCTGCGGTCACATGACCTGTTCTGCCCTATAAGTACGACCAGGATTCCCCTTGATCCTTGGACCAGGATAGTCTTTCATACCTAGTCCCTGTATGCTGGTTTACTTTGATTTGCTGTGTACGACCTCTGGCTCATGTATTTAGGATCCCTCTCTTGCCTGACCCCTCTAGTATGATATTCCGTGTATGACTTTTGGCTCTTGTATTTGGATCTCTCTTCTGTCTGTCCCCTGTACTGTACCGTGCTTTGGAATCTGTATGCCTGCATTTATTGTCTGTCTGGTTTATGTTTTGTTCGTCTTGCAAACCTAGCCTAGTTAGTATTTCGAGACCACCTTTCAAGGATCTCAGTCAGGGCTTAGGGATCTTTCTAGTTTCTGTTAATATCTTGCTTTGTTCCCTGGAATCTGTATACCTGCATTTATTGTCTGTCTGGTTTGTTTTGTTCGTCTTGCAAACCTAGCCTAGTTAGTATTTCGAGACCACCTTTCAAGGATCTCAGTCAGGGCTTAGGGATCTTTCTAGTTTCTGTTAATATCTTGCTTTGTTCCCTGGAATCTGTATACCTGCATTTATTGTCTGTCTGGTTTATGTTTTATTCATCTTGCACACCTAGCCTAGTTAGTATTTCGAGACCATCTTTCAAGGATCTCAGTCAGGGCTTAGGGATCTCTCTAGTTTCTGTTAATATCTTGGTTTGTTCCCTGGAAGCTGTATACCTGTCCTTAAGGCTTCATCTCTGCAGATTGGGGGTTCCCCCTCACCCTATAGGGGGCTCCCCGTTACATTATCCTGGTCCCAAATAGAAGCTGGCAGGTATGTCTCATATGTATGAAGCTGTATTGAACTTGGTGCTTGCTATGCTGAAAGAGCTGCAGAGGTTAATAGAGGCTCTGAGCCTATCACCTGCTGCAGCTAACGATGCAGCACCACCCTGCACTACTTGCAAACCCATACCGGAGAAGGAAAGACGCAGGTTGTATGGTCTCTGTTTTTATTGTGCAGATCCAAATCACACTATTGAACATTGTGTATTAAAACCTGTTAAGCAATGGCAGGGGAACCATGTATCCAGGTATCGCTATGGAGGTACTGGTGTGTCCTCCATAGGCATCCAGACTGGCAGAATAGCCACCTCAAATCTGTTGAATCATGGGATCACTATGCCCTCGTCTCCCAGTGTGGTTGCAGTGTCTCCGGTTGGGAATGCTATGCCAGCCATGTCTGTATCCACTGGCGCGCTGCCAGCCATGTCTGTATCCGCTGGCACGCTGCCAGCCATGTCAGTATATGCTGGCACGCTGCCAGCCATGTCTGTATCCGCTGGCACGCTGCCAGCCATGTCAGTATATGCTGGCACGCTGCCAGCCATGTCTGTATCCGCTGGCACGCTGCCAGCCATGTCTGTATCCACTGGCGCGCTGCCAGCCATGTCTGTATATACTGGCACGCTGCCAGCCATGTCTGTATCCGCTGGCACGCTGCCAGCCATGTCAGTATCCACTGGCACGCTGCCAACCATGTCTGTATCCACTGGCACGCTGCCAGCCATGTCAGTATCCACTGGCACGCTGCCAGCCATGTCTGTATCCACTGGCACGCTGCCAGCCATATCTGTATCTATTGGCACGATGCCAGCCATGTCTGTATCTACTGGCACGATGCCAGCCATGTCTGTATCCACCGGCACGATGCCAGCCATGTCTGTGTCCACTGGCATGATGCCAGCCATGTCTGTATCCACTGGCACGCTGCCAGCCATGCCTGTTCCCACTGGCAATGAAATGCCAGCCATGTCTGTATCTACTGGCACGAAGCCAGCCATGTCTGTATCCACTGGCACGCTGCCAGCCATGCCTGTTCTTACTGGTAATGAAAAGCCAGCCATGCCTGTTCCCACTGGCAATGAAATGCCAGCCATGTCTGTATCCACTGGCACGCTGCCAGCCATGCCTGTTCTCACTGGTAATGAAAAGCCAGCCATGCCTGTTCCCACTGGCAATGAAATGGCAGCCATGTCTGTATCCACTGGCACGCTGCCCCCATGCCTGTTCTCACTGGTAATGAAAAGCCAGCCATGCCTGTTCCCACTGGCAATGAGATGCCAGCCATGTCTGTATCTATTGGCACGATGCCAGCCATGTCTGTATCTACTGGCACGATGCCAGCCATGTCTGTATCTCCTGGCACGAAGCCAGTCATGTCTGTATCCACGGCACGATGCCAGCCATGTCTGTATCTACTGGCATGATGCCAGCCATGTCTGTATCCACGGGCACGCTGCCAGCCATGCCTGTTCTCACTGGTAATGAAAAGCCAGCCATGCCTGTTCCCACTGGCAATGAAATGCCAGCCATGTCTGTTTCTACTGGCACGAAGCCAGTCATGTCTGTATCCACTGGCACGCTGCCAGCCATGCCTGTTCTCACTGGTAATGAAAAGCCAGCCATGCCTGTTCCCACTGGCAATGAAATGCCAGTCATGTCTGTATCTACTGGCACGAAGCCAGCCATGTCTGTTCCCACTGGCAATGAAAAGCCAGCCATATCTGTTCCCACTGGCAATGAAAAGCCAGCCATGTCTGTATCTACTGGCATGAAGCCAGCCATGTCTGTATCTACTGGCACGCTGCCAGCCATGCCTGTTCTCACTGGTAATGAAAAGCCAGCCATGCCTGTTCCCACTGGCAATGAAATGCCAGTCATGTCTGTATCTACTGGCACGAAGCCAGCCATGTCTGTTCCCACTGGCAATGAAAAGCCAGTCATATCTGTTCCCACTGGCAATGAAAAGCCAGCCATGTCTGTATCTACTGGCACGAAGCCAGCCATGTCTGTTCCCACTGGCAATGAAAAGCCAGCCATATCTGTTCCCACTGGCAATGAAAAGCCAGCCATGTCTGTATCTACTGGCATGAAGCCAGCCATGTCTGTATCTACTGGCACGCTGCCAGCCATGCCTGTTCTCACTGGTAATGAAAAGCCAGCCATGCCTGTTCCCACTGGCAATGAAATGCCAGTCATGTCTGTATCTACTGGCACGAAGCCAGCCATGTCTGTTCCCACTGGCAATGAAAAGCCAGTCATATCTGTTCCCACTGGCAATGAAAAGCCAGCCATGTCTGTATCTACTGGCATGAAGCCAGCCATGTCTGTATCTACTGGCACGCTGCCAGCCATGCCTGTTCTCACTGGTAATGAAAAGCCAGCCATGCCTGTTCCCACTGGCAATGAAGTGCCAGCCATGTCTGTATCTACTGGCATGAAGCCAGCCATGTCTGTATCCACTGGCACGAAGCCAGCCATGTCTGTATCCACTGGCACGAAGCCAGCCATGTCTGTATCCACTGGCACAAAGCCAGCCATGTCTGCTTCCCCTGGCACGAAGCCAGCCATGTCTGTATCCACTGGCACGAAGCCAGCCATGTCTGCTTCCCTGGCACGAAGCCAGCCATGTCTGTATCTACTGGCACGGAGCCAGCCATGTCTGTATCCACTGGCACGAAGCCAGCCATGTCTGTATCCACTGGCACGAAGCCAGCCATGTCTGCTTCCCCTGGCATGAAGCCAGCCATGTCTGTTCCACTGGCAATGAAAAGCCAGCCATGTCCGCTTCCCCTGGCATGAAGCCAGCCATGTCTGCTTCCCTGGCACGAAGCCAGCCATGTCTGTATCCACTGGCACGAAGCCAGCCATGTCTGTATCCACTGGCACGAAGCCAGCCATGTCTGTATCCACTGGCACGAAGCCAGCCATGTCTGTATCCACTGGCACGAAGCCAGCCATGTCTGTATCCACTGGCACGAAGCCAGCCATGTCTGTATCCACTGGCACGAAGCCAGCCATGTCTGCTTCCCCTGGCACGAAGCCAGCCATGTCTGTTCCCACTGGCAATGAAAAGCCAGCCATGTCCGCTTCCCCTGGCATGAAGCCAGCCATGTCTGCTTCCCCTGGCACGAAGCCAGCCATGTCTGCTTCCCCTGGCACGAAGCCAGCCATGTCTGCTTCCCCTGGCACGAAGCCAGCCATGTCTGCTTCCCCTGGCACGAAGCCAGCCATGTCTACTTCCCCTGGCACGAAGCCAGCCATGTCGGGTACTGGTAATGAGAAGCCAGCCATGTCGGGTACTGACAATATGTCATTCGTGATGCCTGAGGCTGGTACCTTGCCAGTGGTGTCCGGGACAAGCTGTACGTCAGCAATGACAGCTGTACCCAGGTTAGACGAGACAGCTGTGACCACGTTTTGTTATGAGGCCGATGTGCCTGGATTGGCACATGAGACCACTGTGCCCTTGCCCCACAGTGAGTCCAGTGTTGTCCCCACCATTGTCAAGCCTTGTGAGGTGGTCACAAAGTCTATGTCTTGCTCTAAGAGAAGACAAGAAAAGGTGATCAACCCTAGCCAATCTGGTTCTGAAACTGCCACACTTTGTTCTGGTTCCATTGATACTACACCCTCTAAGTCCGAGGTTGCCTTACTCCGCACAGTAATCAGGGAAATTCAGCAAGCTGGTGGTTTAAAGGGTATTGAGATCCCTAAATCACATTGTGTTCCCACGGAATATATACGGACGCCTTCTGGCTTTTGGATGCGTGAGAGGCACTGGGTAGTGCTCCAGAGACACCCTGACATTCTGAAAGGGCTGGTGGAAGACTCTGATTCAGATGATTCACAATATACTCCTCCTGGGGAGAGGTGTAAGACTATTGTGGCGCCAACTGTACCATGTCCTGGTGATGTCCCATATCCCGAGAGTGTACCAGTCATGCACACACCCTGTACTGTATCGGTCGGGGCCACGTTTAATGGCAAGGTCATTGTCTCTGGGGTAGACAGTAAGTCCACTGTGTCTAGTGGTTCCACTGTGGGTTGTAATATACAATCTCGGGGCACGACTACCGTCACTGGATCTGGCAGCACCTCTAATACCTCTATGTACCATGGTGTGGACGGAACTCCTAGATCACGGTCCAGGAGACGCAAGAGGACTAACCATAAACAACCTGGGACTGATGATTCACTCCGTTCAAGGTCCAAGGTACTCATGCCGTCGGACCCTCGGGTACGAGACCCTAGCCCGGTTGCCGAGGGTTGTGTACGGGCCTCTAATGGTGCAGTGATCTGCAGAGAGGACCTGGAGGTTTA
Source organism: Leptobrachium leishanense (assembly GCA_009667805.1). Lineage (NCBI taxonomy): Eukaryota > Metazoa > Chordata > Amphibia > Anura > Megophryidae > Leptobrachium > Leptobrachium leishanense. The sequence continues at coordinate 347,937,523 of CM019064.1, forward strand.
TGAAAGAGCTTTGCTTGCTCAGGCACATGCTGACTACTCTGAGTCTGAGTGGGATTCCAATGGGTACTGGTGACTGGTCTTGTCCGTTTTCATGCCGTCCATGTTTTCTTTCTTGGGTGCCCAGGAGGTCACCCGTAAGGGAGGGGGTTATGTCACGTCTCGGCCTTGCCCCCTGCTGGTGGTAGCAGGGATTCCTGTTGTTTTGTTTTCAGCCTGCAGGCCATCTGTTGGGCTAATTGGTCTGCGGTCACATGACCTGTTCTGCCCTATAAGTACGACCAGGATTCCCCTTGATCCTTGGACCAGGATAGTCTTTCATACCTAGTCCCTGTATGCTGGTTTACTTTGATTTGCTGTGTACGACCTCTGGCTCATGTATTTAGGATCCCTCTCTTGCCTGACCCCTCTAGTATGATATTCCGTGTATGACTTTTGGCTCTTGTATTTGGATCTCTCTTCTGTCTGTCCCCTGTACTGTACCGTGCTTTGGAATCTGTATGCCTGCATTTATTGTCTGTCTGGTTTATGTTTTGTTCGTCTTGCAAACCTAGCCTAGTTAGTATTTCGAGACCACCTTTCAAGGATCTCAGTCAGGGCTTAGGGATCTTTCTAGTTTCTGTTAATATCTTGCTTTGTTCCCTGGAATCTGTATACCTGCATTTATTGTCTGTCTGGTTTGTTTTGTTCGTCTTGCAAACCTAGCCTAGTTAGTATTTCGAGACCACCTTTCAAGGATCTCAGTCAGGGCTTAGGGATCTTTCTAGTTTCTGTTAATATCTTGCTTTGTTCCCTGGAATCTGTATACCTGCATTTATTGTCTGTCTGGTTTATGTTTTATTCATCTTGCACACCTAGCCTAGTTAGTATTTCGAGACCATCTTTCAAGGATCTCAGTCAGGGCTTAGGGATCTCTCTAGTTTCTGTTAATATCTTGGTTTGTTCCCTGGAAGCTGTATACCTGTCCTTAAGGCTTCATCTCTGCAGATTGGGGGTTCCCCCTCACCCTATAGGGGGCTCCCCGTTACAGCGTGGCACTGGCTGTGACAAGACACAGATCACCTCAATTCACAAATATTTTGTAACAATTACTGACCCCCCAAATACTTGCTGGCAGTGACAAGACACAGATCACCTCAATTCCCAGATATTTTGTAGAAATTACTGACCCCAAAATACTTGCTGGCAGTGACAAGACACAGATCACCTCAATTCCCAGATATTTTGTAGAAATTTCTGACCCCCAAAATACTGCGAGGCACTAGCTGTGACAAGACACAGATCACCTCAATTCCCAAATATTTTGTAGAAATTACTGACCCCCAAAATACTGCGTGGCACTGGCTGTGACAAGACACAGATCACCTCAATTCCCAGATATTTTGTAGTAGTTACTGACCCCCAAAATACTGTGTGGCACTGGCTGTGACAAGAAACAGATCACCTCAATTCACAAATATTTTGTAGCAATTACTGACCCCCAAAATACTTGCTGGCAGTGACAAGACACAGATCACCTCAATTCCCAGATATTTTGTAGAAATTACTGACCCCCAAATTACTGCGTGGCAGTGACAAGACACAGATCACCTCAATTCCCAAATATTTTGTAGCAATTACTGACCCCCAAAATACTTGCTGGCAGTGACAAGACACAGATCACCTCAATTCCCAGATATTTTGTAGAAATTACTGACCCCCAAATTACTGCGTGGCACTGGCTGTGACAAGACACAGATCACCTCAATTCCCAAATATTTTGTAGAAATTACTGACCCCAAAATACTGCGTGGCAGTGACAAGACACAGATCACTTCAATTCCCAGATATTTTGTAGAAATTACTGACCCCCAAAATACTGTGTGGCACTGGCTGTGACAAGACACAGATCACCTCAATTCACCAATATTTTGTAGCAATTACTGACCCCCAAAATACTTGCTGGCAGTGACAAGACACAGATCACCTCAATTCCCAGATTTTTTGTAGAAATTACTGACCCCCAAAATACTGCATGGCACTGGCTGTGACAAGACACAGATCACCTCAATTCACAAATATTTTGTAGCAATTACTGACCCCAAAATACTTGCTGGCAGTGACAAGACACAGATCACCTCAATTCCCAGATATTTTGTAGAAATTACTGACCCCAAAATACTGCGTGGCACTGGCTGTGACAAGACACATATCACCTCAATTCCCAAATATTTTGTAGAAATTACTGACCCCAAAATACTGCGTGGCAGTGACAAGACACAGATCACCTCAATTCCCAGATATTTTGTAGAAATTACTGACCCCCAAAATACTGCATGGCACTGGCTGTGACAAGACACAGATCACCTCAATTCCCAAATATTTTGTAGCAATTACTGACCCCCAAAATACTTGCTGGCAGTGACAAGACACAGATCACCTCAATTCCCAGATATTTTATAGCAATTACTGACCCCCAAAATACTTGCTGGTTGTGACAAGACACAGATTAGAACAATTCCCAGATATTTTGTAGAAATGAGACCCCCCAGTAGCTGGTGGCAGACTGGCAGTGAGAAAACACACTAACACAACAACAATCTCCTCTCAAATCTCCTCTCAAACGCATGCTGAAGCGCAGTGTGAAACCTTATATAGTGTGCTGCGCGACTTAGCTCTGTGAGCCCGTGATTGGGCAAAATTTGCCTAATCAGGACTCTGAGCCGTGATTGGCATAGTCTTGAACCTGTCTTGCACCTAAACTGAGGTCAGGTGCAAGGCTGTAGCCAATTACAAGCTTCAGGCCAGTGGAAAAGTGCATTGTGGTCCATTGTGGTGCATTGTGGGCGAACACGCGGCAAACACGTGGAAATGTTCGTAGTTCGCGAACATGCGAACAGGCTATGTTCGATGCGAACTCCGAACCGATCGAACCGAACAGTTCATCCCTAGTGGTCAGTTGACCAATCTTTCGGCGGCTCCATGTCCAGTGAACTTCGGGGACCTTACCCCAGCAACACCGGGTACAGGGCCGGTGAATTGGAATAGCCGAAGTGCACCGAACGAGAAAGCACCGACATGTCATTGAAATTTTGGTGCTTTCTGAATAACCCATTTAGGGCCACATTACAATCCAAACGCAAACGGGTTAAGTAACCCGCTTGCGTTTGGTACCTTGCGCTTTTCAGCGCGAGGTTACTGTACTTTGCGCTCCCCATGTTAATTACAGAGAGCGCAAAGTGTTAATCAGCGTTAGGATTACAAAGTCCTAACGCTGATTAACATCCGGCTCTGGTTAGCGGACAGTTAACCAGAGCCAGGACTTGGTGTTAACGGGTTCTGCTTCTGTAGAATCTGTTAACAACAACCTAAAAAAAAAAAAAAAATCAGATACTCACCTCCTGTCCCACGGCGAGGACCGCGGCTCCAACCGCCTCCTCCGTCCGGCGGAAGCAGGGAATGACTGGGAGGGAAACTCCTCCCAGTCTCTCCCTGCGTATAACTACGCGAGGCGAGATCCGGCTGGTCATGTGACTGCCGGCGTCTGGCTCAATGGAATCCTATGGACTCAATCAAGTGGATGCCTGCGGCTGCTCTCAGCGCTGCCGTGAGCATTGCGGGGCCGTAGCGTGCGGTAACAATGCAGGCAGCTTTTTAAGCGCTTGCATTGTAATTCCACGCTACAACGGGGGCGGTAGGGGGAAAACTGCGGGCGCAGTTATTTCTCCCTACCGCCCCCCGTTTTAGCATGGAGATTGTAATTTAGCCCATAGTGTTCTAACAGTTCCAGTAACACAAATTAAGCAGAAACTTTTTAACTGCTGGTTGCTGGCCCCTGGGACCAACTTTTTTTCTGGGCTTCCTTTATTGTAGCATACATTAAAGAAAGCCTAACGCAAGCTAGCAAGAGGAAATCCTGATGGTATTATGTAACTGAATGGAGAACTGCTACTGTAAACTATAATTTGCTTTTCTTAAAAGAACTAAAATAATAACACTTTAAGTGCCCTATCACCCGGTGTAAGCTAAAATGCCATTGCTAAAGAAATTATTTAGCACAAGTCGCTAAAACTTGTCCCCTGACGGCCTACTAACAGATCACCTTGTCCGCGGCAGTCTGTGTACCAGGTTGTTTAGCGCACGCTAGGGAAATCCTAAAACCCAGACTGAGACCCAGTGCTAATGCGGTTGTGTACAGTATAGAACCTTGTATAAGTATGAACACATCCAGCGAAGAGCCCTCACACCCCTGCATTATTAAAATCCTCCAAGGTGGCGATATCATCCATGTTTATATGCACACATATATTAAATTAAGGCTGATGGGCATTGCATGATAAATGCCACCCAACTGCATGTAGAATCATTACAATGCATTTAATAGATACAGAAGGAAGGCCAGGTGGGCGACAATAATTTCCCTGCTGCAGCATATAAATAATACATGTTTCAGGGCAAGACTTATCCATGTGTCCCTTTAAACATGGTCCACACGTCACCCTAATAATAAACCGCTTACATGCTATGAAAAAACCCCAGCATAAAATTTTAGAATTAGCCAATATATTAGAATTAGGATATATGTCGATAAAGGATACATATATATCATAATAGAGCTGACTGCAACAGCAGTGACATTGCTGACCAGATCCATTACTATGGTGTATGGGGTCAAGAGAACACCTGTGCTGCATTCCTTTCAATTGCCTGTTAATTGCTTGTTGCTTTTGGGAAAAGAGCTGTGTATTGTTTTGTTTTTTTGGAGTTCGCACCAGGGTTGAGCAGTAGGTAAAAGTTTGTAATTAGCATCACTCCAGAAATTAGTGCAGTCACCAAGTGATCTGTTAGTTACAAAAGTGCTAGAGATCTGTAGCACTGCCCATGTGAAGTATAGGACGCGGAAAGTACAGTAAGCTCACGCTACCAATCGCTAATAGCGACGCGCTACGTGATTTTTCCCATTTGGAGTGAGAGACGAACAATCTCTTGGTCAGGAGCTAGACTCATTTTACCCGGTGCTAACGAAAAACATGCCAACGTAAGGGTTACTTTTGAAATTAAGCAAGCATGGGATAGGCATAAGGCTATCCTAAACGAAAGATAAATCCAGGTAAAGTATCCATGTAATTGGGCAGACTAGATGGGCCGATAAGTTCTTATCTGCCAACATTTTTCTATGTTTCTATGTTAGCGCACACCAGGTGATGAGTTTCTGTTTTCCCTAGATATGTTATATTAAATTTACTCATTACATTGACCTTTGCTAATTATTATGAAAAGTTTAAGGGATCGAAGCCGGAATGGAAATGAACATGTGAGTCTACAGCACCAACTTCAAAGGAAATTTAAATTGCACACTTGAAGTATGTGATTCTTTTTTCTTTTGGTTTTCTTTTACAGCATTCTACAAGCTATTGAACTAATGTGCAAAGGTTGTCATTTTATTACTATGTGGACTAAATTTGTATTAAATATGATTTAACAGCACATCCTTCTCCTATGAGTCAGATATTTAGCAAAAATACTTTTTACAAGCTCTCAACTCCTATGTTGATGGCTTCATGAGTTCTGGCTTTGTACAATTCGTGATATGAATTGGAACTGCTGTCTATTGATATCTGGTGACCTGTCCTACAAGACTACTCTATGAACCAAAGAATTTTTCAGATACATGCATGTTGTTACAAGACAAGCCATGCTTGACCAAATTGGATAAAACATCTACATTTGAATCAACATGTCATCAATGTATTTATTCTATATTAATCTTAATGTTGACGTTATGTGTTAGACCTTTTAGACTAGCTGTTTGGGAAAGAATCGACATGTCTTTTTGCCTGGCAAAGAGATCTGGACCAGCCACTTGTATTGAATGAATGGACATTTGAGAAACCAGTGGGAAAGTTTCAGAATTTCTTTAACAGAATAGCACTACTGATGTATGACCCCAAGTACTGTTACCGCTAATAGGCCCGAAGCATTCGCTGTACCGATCTATGAAAAAGGTCAGCTTTGAAACAATAACACACTCCTGGTTTTATTTGATATTTATAAAGTATTTTACCAGGAAGAATACATAAATTCTCTCGTTTTCAAGTATGTTCTGGTAGAAAAAAGTAACATATATGGGGTATTACCAACATCAGTAGAAATTATTATATCTACACTACTATGGGAATATTTCTTTAGTATCAACAAGTTAAAACTTTAAAGTCTTGGAGTTACATTCTTCCTAATTTTATTTATTTCATAACACAGAAACAAAATATTTTTAAATTATTAAACCTCTTCATTACCGTGATTGTGTATACATGGTCAAGAGTAACAGACACAGCATCCCAAGATCGTGTTAACATGATTTGGAGCTATTCTATCAGGGTTATTCAAAGAGATCCGAATTGTGACCGAAAGGTAACCGAACAGTGAAATTCAGGGTACGGTTACCTTTCCTAGCCATCCGGCTATCCAGAGAGCAGGCAGTTCGCCAAATCTTGGTGAATTGCCTGCATATATTATTATTATTATTATTCTTTATTTATAAAGCGCCAGCATATTCCGCAGCGCTGTAAATGGTGCCTGTTCATTGCCTATTAGGCTTGTGCACCGATTTTTTTTTCGGTTCGATTCGGTTCGATTTTTCGGATTTTTAAACTTTTCGATTCGGCTCGTTTCGACCGATTTCGGTTTCGATTCGATTCGGGTCGGCCCGTTTTTCGGGTACATTTTTTTTTCGGAATATCGACCATTTTTCGTATTTTCGTGTCACTGTGCTCGGTTTTTGTATCGACTTTCCGTGATTTTGGAAATTTTCGTTTTTCGGAATTGCACATTTTTCGGAATATCGAAAGTTTTTCGTATTTTTCGTGTTATTTTGCCCGTTTTTTGTATCGACTTTTCGTTTTTCGGAAAATTTTCGTTTTTCAGAAAATTTTCGTTTTTACAAAATTTTCGTTTTTCGGAAAATTTTCATTTTTCGGAAAATTTTCGTTTTCCGGAACATCTGTTCTCCTCGTTTGACACATTTCAAGTCCATTCGAAAAATCTGAAAATATTTCGTTTCGGCTCGGAAAACATTTCGGATCTGAAATTTTCGGATCTAAAAATTTTCGGAAATTTGGCCGCATCCGAAAACACAAATCGGGAAATTTCGTGAATTTCGAAATTCCGAAACCCGAAACGCACATCCCTGTTGCCTATTCGAGGGCAGTGAATTCCCCATAGAGAAGCAATGCTTCGTCTATTCAGAGAGCAAAAACCAGCAGTGAAAAGCTGCCGAATTACCCTGTTGTTCGGTGGTTTCATACAACAGGCTTATTCAGGCGAATTCCATAGGCATCAATGTTAAAAATATTCCCCTTTTAATACAATATCTAATAAACCGTTAATCATAATATTCTGCAATAAAAAGTCTCTTTATGTAAAGATTTTTTAGGATCTTTTAGGCATTTTTCGGGATTTATTTGCGAAAAAATTTCTTTTGTAACAGCCCTTTTTACTATCATTCATTGGATCTTATATGTAAATTCCAGACATTTTCGCTCAGTAGTTTCTTTGCAAACAGCGTTTCACTTTTTTTTTTTTTTTTGAGAATATAAAACTATTTATTGAACACTGATCACCAGTATTTACATAGAAGTAAACAATATACAGTCAAGAAACATTCACTACAGTTATTTTCAGACTTTCACTGAAGCGAGGGCTGGAACTAAGACTAGATTAGAGACAGATCAAGTCAAAGCATTAACATGCACATCAAGCAATAGACTAGAAAAAACACTCGCAAACTTGCGGTACAGATGCAGGTGTCTGTTTAACAAAGGTCCTATAAAAAGCCCTGACAGCAGATATACATTATGTAGCAGAGCCTTTATGCTGTGTACATTGTGGGACCACATTCAGGCAATTGGCAGTGTGGTTCTCAGAAATACTAAAAACAAAAACCTTGAGTTCTCTCATGAATGCCATGTCAGTCTCTCTTCATAAAAGGCAATTACAACCTGAGGACATTTCACGTTTGCTTCTTTCGCTGGTACCAAGTCTGCTTCATCAGAGTCTTTCCATTTCATAAGGAACATCAATTCACCACTGCTGTCTGTAGCTCCAATTATCCTCTCTGGATCCAGAGCCCTAGCAAAGCCTCTAGGTTTATCAAGTGCCTCGCGTTTCTTCTTGGATTTGCTTTCTTCCGACTCGCTATCGGACACCGACTTCCTTTTGTTGCTGTCAGTCTTCTCCTTTCCACCTTTTTGAGAATTGAGAAAGGCCTCAATTAGCTCGGGGCAATCCAAGTTTTCCTCTGGCTCCCATGTGTTGTCTGAATCTGTAAAGCCTTTCCACTTCAGGTAGTATTCCACCTTCCCATTCACCACTCGTCTGTCAAGGACCTTTTCTACCACAAACTCTTCAGGTTCTGCCTCCTCCACCTTCTTGCCCTTGCCGTTTTGTTTCTTTCCCATTTTCTGCTGCAGCTCCATTTTGCCCCGCAGGTAATACCTATAGATGGGGGGAGGGTGTCACCTGACCACGCCGCTAACCCGGGCCTGTTTCCCGCTATCCGACACCGGTGCTGCAGCTCAGCGCGCTCACCCAGCCCCACTTTTCAAACATTCAAGCGTACTGTTTTTTTTTCGTTCACTCCATTCGTCTGCGGTGTCGGCTTTTTCCGGCGGCTGCTGTGCACTGCGATCGGCGGCTGCTCGGGTTTCTCTGGCGTGTTCGGCAGGGTTAATCCAGATGTTTTTGCGGGTTTAGGTGTGCATTCATCGTTTTTTGCGGTGAGTGTTAGTCGGGTTTCAGGCAGGCTTTTCCCTGCACTACGACGGCCCTGTGGTGCTTGCTGAATACACCGCAGGGTCACCGAAATGGGATCGCCAAATCGCACCGAATTGAAGAGAACGAAAAGTCACCGCACGTGCGGTGACTTTTCGATTCTCTTTGAATAACCCTGTATGTCTTTGCAAATTAAATTCATTACTTTGCAAACACATTTTATTTGCATTTGGCCTCCAGAAGGTGTCTCCAAAGTTTTAGCATCATGGGCATGATGCCTGAGGTGCTACCACTGTTTAAAACCAGCTGGGAAATATCTCTAACATATAGCTCCCCAGCTCATTATGTATGGAGGTCTACACTGCAGTGAATAGATTTGGCCATCCGATGGTGACATATACCTGCCAAATAGGTTATTACAGTAAGAAATACATTGGGAATATTGGCAAATATTTCTTATGCTAAAATTAATTTAAAAGGATTTTCTGAAAACCATTAGTTCCTTACAGTGGATCTTTTTGAAAAATCATTTGGTAGTGAAGGGGTTAAAGGTGTATAAGAAAGGAAACCCTGAGCTTTTGTCCAGAAATAGTGTATATCTTTATGTAGATAAGCTTAGAACAGTTTATAGGATTTCCGTTTAACCATTTTTTACATCTATTAGAAGTGTAGAATAAAACATCTCTGGTGGGAACTTAAATAATTTTAGGACTTTATTTCTCTCTTCACATCTACTATTAAGTAAATGGGACATGAAGTTTGACTCTACCTGAAAATGACAGCTAGAATACAGCATATGTAACACCCCCTGCTACGTTTGTGTCTAGTTTTGAAGCCGATATTTAGGTCACCCCCCCCCCACTGCCTTCACATTTACTATGCGCCTGTAATTAAGTTCTTCAAAAAAATATATAACATACATTATTTTGGTGGTTTTTTTTAATAAGAGGTCTCAGCTTTTTAAGTATAATTCTGAACATGTACAATTGTTTTACTAATTACTCTATAAAAAAAAAGAAAAAGGAAACGCTCCATAAACAATTCGCAATCTTATACATATTCAGCATACTGTTTTGGAAGATTACTGTGAGATGCTTTGGCAGGAAATAATGGTCTCTTGTTATGCAATAATGTCGCAAATTTGTTTCCTGTTTCCACTGCTCTGAATTGCCTGTAATTCATTAGAATAGATTTATGAAGTATGGAAGGTTCATTTGTCCAAATGGGTACCAGAGGTGACGTTTGTTTGACACTGAAAAACATAACTAGGACCCTGACTTACTAACGAACCACCAGCTTGGCTTCGTTAATGGCCACCATGCGGTGATGAGGGTTAGAAGAGCCTTGGCCGTGGTTGTGGGAGTGAGGCTGTCTCTTACGCTCCCTCACCAGGCCCTCCTTAGCCTTGATTTGGAGCGAGCCTTTGATACTGTGGTTTAGCTGCACCTTCTCATAACCCTTAGATATTGTTGCTTTGACCAACCCTTTATTCAAAATATCTGCTTCCCAACTACATGTATTACCACAAATAATCTTGACTCTCCCTATTTCTTTCCTTGGGCGAGGGGTTAGACAGGGATGCTCATTATCTACCATTTTCTTCGATATCGATATTGACCCCTTATTGCAGGCCCTGGAGTCCCTATCAACGTTCGAGGGTATTTCGGTGAGTGCGGTAGAACTTGAAGTTTCTGCATTTGCAGACGATCTTTTACTATTTACAAAACATCTGCGAAAGGCCCTCCCACTTTCACTTGATATTTTAGATACTTTTCACTCCATTGCAGTCTTGCAAGGTAACCAGCATAAATCGAGAGCTCTCTACCTTCGCACTACGATTCCATCCCCAATGTTAAGTGCTGCTTCGTTAACCGGGGCTCCACATTCTCTGATATATCTGAGGGTACGTATCCCAAGAAACCTGCACACATTGTATGCTATTAATATCCCCCCTATACTACACACCATCAGCAAAGAGCTGAAACCGTGGCAAAACCTTCCGATCTCCTTTATCAGGGTTAACCTTTATGAACTAATTTGCTTTCTGAAATTATTGTACTCTTTACAGGTTTTACTGATTCTCCCGTCCTCTCCAGACGAAAAGACCTTTAATTGTTCTTTGCTAAAATTTCTTTGGAAAAGGGCTCAGGGGCCACAAAACTCACAAAACTTTACCAAATCTGATGGGGAGTGAATCTATCTAATATCAGAGACTGTAATATAGTGGCAGAAAGCCGTCACGTATTGATTGCATAAAAATACAATTCTCCGTTTTTTTATGTCCTTTTGGAAACCTCCCTATCTCTGCATTCTGCCTTACTCTATCTACTGCATTGCCCATATCACAATATCCCTTCCTCTCTTTTAGATAATCCACTGCTTACAACCACTATTAAAGTATGGAAGCAATTTAGACTCCGAGTAGGAGCACGCTGAGAGCGTTCAGAGACCACGCAGCTGATTAATTGGTTCTGCATATGCCTATCATTCATTCTGCACAGGAGCTGTTTTATCTTGTGTATGAAAGCGTGCAAGTTCCAAGTGAAATGTAATTTGTGTTGCATACGCTATGCAATTTGCATTGTGCTATTCAAATCGCTTTAAAAGCTGCAGGGGAGGAGCCGCACACGCCAAGGGAGAAAAGGTGAGGATTTTCAGCTTTTTCACATTTTCACCTAAAATAAAAAATAAAAAAATGTAAAATAAAAAAATTGTCCAAATGCTGTCAGCAGCATCTGACCAATTATTTATGTTGACTGTTAACAGACAAGACAGAGCACCAACATCATCCTTAAGGGCCACTCACGCCTCATACACGATGGCCCACAACTAGCTCTGCACACGAAAAGTAAAAAATGGCAGTGCATCGGGGTTAGTAAAAACTACTATACCTCATCAATGGATAAGATATTGCATTGATCTTTAAGACCAATGCAATATCCATCCTCTGATGTGACATCTCAGCAAAACTGCACCTGGGGAGAGCATATGCATTTTAAGTACTAACATATATCGTTGGTCCGTATAGCTACACTTGAAAAGTTTTTATCCTTTAGAAATTTCATGTTAAATATAAAAGAGCAGAGGAAGATTTTTGTCATTTGCAATATACTATATATATAGTGATTAATTTCTTTTTATTTGTCTTTAGTTATAATTGTGCATAGAAAACTCACATTTTCATGAGCTGAACCTCATGTATCTGCATATTTTCCATTTCTCTATTTTTAAAAGTCATAAAAATGAAAATGGGTTTTATACTAACTCAAAAAGAGCATGAAAAACTAGGTTTTATTGATCAAGTTAATTTGACCACCAGGAAAATCACACATTTTCTTTCTGTAATTATGTGCATTGATTAACTTATCATTTCTGACCTTCTTTCTTTTTTACTTGGATTTTGGCTGTATTAAAACAGACTTTAACAAAATTTAAATTATTTATTTTATTTATTTATTTATTTATAAAGGATTTTACCAGGAAAGATACATTGAGATTTCTCTCATTTTCAAGTATGTCCTGAGTTCAAGAACATTAAGTGGTTACAGAAATACAAAGTAGTAAAATGCAAGATATTAACACAAAAACAAATATACAGATTAACAGAAAAATAAATATGTAGGAAATAAAGTTATTATGTCACATGTTTACAGGTGCATTCGGTATTGAGGTATGTTAATAGGGAATTCTTAAGGGTCTTTAGATTGGGGGAAGATTTGATGGCGTCTGGGAGGTTATTCCATATTTGTTGTGCTCTGTAGGAAAATGAGGATCAAGCCACTTTATTTTTGTATTGTGGTATTGCAAGTAAGGTGCTGGTCCTGGAACAAAGGTTATAGGATGAGGGAACTGCCGGGGAAGCAGTCTATTCAGGTAGGGTTGTAGCTTCCCAGAAAAGCTTTTAAACAACAGGTTGGAAAGGTGAAGGGTGCGTCTAGAGTCCAGTGATGGCCAGTTTATTCTTTTAACATGTCACAATGGTGGGTCATGTAGTTACATTGTAGCACAAAGCGGCAGAATGAGTTATACAATGTAGTAAGTTTCTGGAGGTGTGTTTGAGGGGCAGCTGCATACACTACAACTCCGTATTCAATGGCTGGCATAAGCATTTGTTGTACAATCTACTTTCTTACCACGGGGCTCAGGCAGGATTTGTTTCTGTTGTCAGGTATATTGGAAGGGAAAAAAAGGGAAAATGGATGTCTGTAGCCATTTTGTTTTTAAAGACAGTCTTTTTCTTTCTCCAAATTTCTCTATTTAGAAATGAACCGAGATTTTTTTTACAGAGTTCATGGCTGGGTGAGATCTTATATATTTTTTTGAAATACCAGACATGAAGGAACTTTAAAATGTTTTTGTGTGATATAAGGCCCAAGCTAAGTGCTAAGATCAGTCATAATTAAATTTATTGGTCTGTTTTAAGTTTTTAAAACAAAAAGATATTTTGTTTTTGGGTATAGGAATATAAGAGTTAATATTTTTTTAAGGTAAAATATATTCACAAAATATATGTTTATAATCAAGGTATATTTTATTATATTTACAGTAGAAAATAGACGCTCCAATTTATATTGTAGAGAGTTTAAGTGGTAAATAGTATAATTATTGAAGAATAGATTCTGTTGAGTTAACTAGAAAGGAATGTAAAATTTAGAAAGTGAGGATATAAATCTAATTTTGATATGTAGAGACTAAATGTCTACATAGGGAGAGAGAGGGTCTTTGTTAAATCAGATTGACCTTTTGACACAAGATAAGGATATTAAAAAGAAATGGTGGAATTAATTAAGAAGTGCAATGCTGCCCTCTAGAGGATAGTAAATATTATAATTGATATTATAAGGGTATTGCTAGTGACGTCAAATTGACTATAATTGAAGCGGCAATGTTGGTTGCAGTCATTCCGAGATTCAGAGACTCACACCGCAATGCATTCAGACTTCCAATACATATGAGAACTTCTGAGATTCCAGGACATGAGGCACTCAAGACTCTCACCAAATCTCTGACTCTCACCAAATCTCTAACTCACATGCATTGATTATCTGATATTGATAATCTTCACATATTCCAAAATATTACATAAAGAATTCCAAGGCAGACTCATCAAAATCCAGATTGGAGAGGTAATGTATGAGAGCTATTTAAATTAAGGAATTAATGTAAATATATATCTGTAGATTTTTGCAACAGATAGACTGAGATTTCTCAGATTCTTGGTAGCTCCAAAAGTCTAAATATTTCTATTCTGCAGATAGAAATATGAAGAAGTGGACATAAGGATTTATCCTAAAAGAAACTGTTGTAGGATTGATACAAATATATATATATTGAATTTGGAAATTACTGTGATTGAAATTAATAAGCAAGGAATTATATAACTAGAAATAAAAAGCAAAAGATTAGAAATTTAATCCTCGAGATTAGGGGAGGATTCACTAAATAAGTTTTATTACTTATCATTTTAAATTAACTCATCTTTTGTTGATCCATGTAAGTATAGAGAGATATAAATATCTCTATAAGATCTAGCTGGTTAAACATTGTTTGCTGGGAAATGCATGTTGTATTAAGCAGAAATGTTTATTAACCATTTGTGTATTAGTTACTAACTGATAAGGTAAATGATATTAATCATATATGCAGTTACTAACAGGAGATACATATATTGTGAAGCTAGTTTTTATATGCTGATGGATTGTGGTTTATAAATCTTTGTTTATGATATGAGATTTGAAACTTTTTTGTATACGTAATAAATATATATATGTTTTTATCCGATTATTGATTCTTCAAAGCAAAACACAGACAATTAAAAGAATTTAGGAGAATTGCTAGGAAATATAAACGATTGATCTTTGTGTCTCGTATAGGTTTTTTATGAAATAATAATCCCTGCCATATTGGAGGCGTGGCAGAGAAGTCCAATATATATAACGTGTTGTATTCACGTGCAGAGATTATATCCGACACTGTACAGGGCACCTAGTTTGGGGTAAAGTTTAGATGAGAGTTGGGGGCCAAAGGATAGATTTGGATCTAACCACATACCTAGATATTTGAGAGAAGTGGCTGTAGTCAGCGAGTCATTTGATCTTGTCCTGACACATAGATGGGGTGTTTGCAATTTGTGTAGTTTAGGTGCTGTTCCAAAGAGCATTGTAACAGTTTTGTCAGTATTTAGAAAAGTTTGTTATCTGCGATCCACTTTTCTACCCCTGTGAATTGTCCTTGCAGCACTGCCTCCAGCTGCGGGAGATTTAGTTTGCTGGTATAGATTACAGTGTTGTATGCGTACATGTGTACTGTTGAGGCTTTGCAGACATTGGGCAGATCATTTATGAATACCGTGAATAGAAGGGGGCCGAGTATTGATCCTTGGGGTACAGCGCATGTGAATGGGAGGGGGAGGGATGAGCTGTCAGAAATGGACACATATTGCGACCGATCAGATACATATGATTGAAACCAGTTTAGCGTGCTATCACCAATTCTGGAGTTTTTAAGTTTTTGCAATAGGATGCCATGGTCTACTGTGTCAAAGGCCTTGGCAAAATCAAGGAAGATGGCTCCAGTTAGGTTACCTTGTTCCATGCCAGTTTGGATATCATTACAAACTTTTAAAAGGGCAGTTGTTTACTTATGATTTTCCAAAAATTTCTAGGGTTTGATATGTTATTGTTTAAATTTTCATTGAAGTATTGGGCTTTAGCAATTTTTGTTTGTTTTGTGCATGCATTCCGGCATAGTCGGTATTCACAGTGATCGTTCATGGAACAAGTACTCTTGAAATTTGACTACAGGGAGTCTCTAAACTGGTACATTTGCATGAGGTCAGCTGTAACCATGGGGAGGTGGGCCCTTTTACTCACACTTTACGCAGCGGGGTATGGGTATTTCAGACTTTTAGGACCTCGGATTGAAAGTATTTAATTGCACAGCCCAGGTCTGGGATTAGGTTTAGTCTGTACCATGGGAGCTGTTTGAGATCATTTAGGAAGGATTCAAGATTAAATTTATTGAAAGACCTGGTGATTATTACCTTTAGTGGACATTTTGTGGCCCTTATTTTGCGCACACAGTACACTAGGCAGTGATCACTGAAACTGTTAGCGAGAACGCCTGCCTCCTCTAATCGATCAGGACACGAGGAGAGAAAAATTGACTTTTTTCTGTTTACTACTTCTTAACAACAGCAAAGCTCCAATAAAATGTAGATTTAAATGTTACACCTGACTATCAAGATTATTCAAAGAGATCCGAATTGTGGCCGAAAGGTAACCGAACCCTGAAATTCAGCGTACGGTTACCTTTCCTGGCCATTCAGCTATTCAGAGAGCAGGCAGTTCGCCAAATGTTGGCGAATTGCCTGCACATACGGTGCCTGTTCGAGGGCAGTGAAATCCCCATAAAGAAGCAATGCTTTGTCTATTCAGGGAACACAAACCAGCAATGAAAGTTGCTGAAATACCCTGCTGTTTGGTGGTTTCATTCGACAGATTTATTCAGACGAATCCCATAGGCATCAATGTTAAAAAAATTCCCGTTTTAATTCAATATCTAATAAACTGCTAAATATTATTTTCTGCAGTAAAAAGTCACTTTATTTATAGATTTTTTTAGGATCTTTTAGGCATTGTTTGGGATTTTTTGGCAAATTTTTGTTCCTGTTTTTTAATTAAATAGACTTCTTACTGTAGATTAAAAGAATATACGGTTTATTAGATATTGGATAAAAACGGGAATATTTTTAACATTGAAGCCTATTGGTACACCTGAATAAACCTGTCGAATGAAAGCACCGAACAGCAAGGCATTTCGGCAACTTTTCACTGCTGTTCAGTGTTCTGTGAAAAGATTAACCATTGCTTCTCTGTGGGGGATTTCACTGCCATTAAACAGGCACTTGCTGGAAGCTCCCCAAAATTTGGCAAACTGCCTAAACTCTGAATAGCCGAATGGCCCCGACATGTCAACGTACGGGGAACTTCACTGTTGGGCACCATTTCGGGGCCAGATCGGCTCTCTCTGAATAGCCCCTATGGTTTCGTAAGCAGAGAGTACGGGTGCCAGCATGACCATACTGCAGTCATGACCTGTCTCTGACTGAAAATGTGTGGTGTATTATAGGCTTGTGCACCGATTTTTTTTTTTTTCGGTTTGATTCGGTTCGATTTGTTCAGATGTTTAAAATTTTCGATTCGGCTCGTTTCGACCGATTTCTGTTTCGATTCGGTTCGGTTCGGCTCGTTTTTCGTGTACATTTTTTTTTCAGAATATCGACCATTTTTCGTGTTTTCGGGTCACTTTGCTCGTTTTTTGTATCGACTTTTCGGAAATTTCGGAAATTTTTGTTTTTTCGGAACGTCTGTTCTCCTCGTTTCACAGTGTCTACGATAATTCTGGCGATTCTATCGTTTTTTTTAATTAAATAAAGATCCTTTTTTTATTATGAATAATTGAATATACATTTCACAACTTTATTTAATCATATTAAAATGGTATGAAAGCCAAGGAACAAAAAAAATGAACAAAACGATTTAATAAAAGCTAAACTGACCCGAATGCCACAAGAAACAAGTGATACGCATTTACAAATACCAAATTTACAGAATCAGCGATATAACCGATAATAGTTAAATATACGATTTCCAGAATTACCGAAATGGAACCGAAATCACGAATGGAACCGAAATCATGAATAGAGCAAAAACAAATTTCGATTTGACACATTTCAAGTCCATTCGAAAAATCCGAAAATTTTTCGTTTCGGCTCGGAAAACTTTTCGGATCCATCGGTTTTCGGGTCCGACCCGATTCAGAAATTCGGCCGAATCCGAAGACACGAATCGGGAAATTTCGTGAAAATTCCGAAATTCCGAAACCCGAAACGCACATCCCTAGTGTATTATGAAGCACAAAATAAGGCAACAAAGGCCCTGTACAGTTGCACGGCTGAAGGCATGCATAATATATGGATGGGGGAAAATTCAGCTTATCAATTGGTATCTTCAGTGCCCAGATGCTTAATAAGTGTTATAGAAACATAGAAACATAGAAAAATGTCGGCAGATAAGAACCTTTCGGCCCATCTAGTCTGCCCAATTACATGGATACTTTACCTGGATTTATGTTTTGTTTAGGATAGCCTTATGCCTATCCCATGCTTGCTTAAATTCAATTACTGTTTTGGTCTCTACCACTTCAACTGGAAGGCTGTTCCATGTATCCACCACCTTCTCAGTAAAATAATGCTTCCTGATGTTACTTTTAAACCTTTGCCCCTCTAATCTAAGACTATGTCCTCTTGTTTTGCTACTTTGTTTCCGTTTAACCCTTTCGCTGCTGAGGCGTTTCACGCCTCTGTGCTGAGGTCATATTTACCGGTTTTGCTCATCATGTTTAAATGCGTTTTGAAGGCTTATTTTAGTATATGACCCAGACATATAATATATCGTTCTTTCCGTCAGACTCGGCAGATTAATAATATGTCATTATTATATGTATACGTCATGACCTGTCTGTATATTATAACAAAAAATGCAATAAAATATGAGTTTTCAATAATTTACAACGTGTAAAGTGTATTTTTTTCACATTTTAACATGCGAGCAATTGCGGTTATATTTTGTATGGGGTGCGCTTGTTAAAAAAATTAGAGATGGGGTCTCGTTACATTTTTTTTGGGGGAAATTACTTGATTTTTAACAAACGCACGGCATACAAAAATCGTTAGTGCAGCATCATTGTTCACATTATAATTGAAATGGGAACAATATTGCTGCATTAACAAACCCAAAAAAAAAAACTTGTTTATTTTTTTTTTTATAATTTTTTTTTAAATATTTTTTTATTTTTATTTTTAATTTTTATTTTTAAAAAAAACTTTTTTCACAGTCGTGTTTGGTATCGTTGGAACGGCCATGCTCTGGCCGATCTAACAGTACCAAACATTAACCCCTAGCTGCCACGGATCGGGAGATAAGGGGTTCATTGGAACCCCCTATCTCCACCGTTGGTGGCAGCTAGGGGTTAACTCTAGTACTGGCGTCATCGTGCTATGCACGATGACGCCAGTCCTCAGGGGGAGTTCCCGGAGGCTTGGCCGACATCCAAGATGTCGGCCAGCTCCGGGAAAGGATCAGGAACCGGCGCTTTTCAGCGCCGATTCGTGATCCGGCTCCCCAGGGGTTAATGACAGCCACCGTTTGGAAGGGCAGGCTGTGCCCTTCCAAGCGGTGCCTGTCTTAACCCCCTGCTCCCCAGCGATCGGGAGGGAGAGAGGTCCGAAGGACCTCACCCCCTCCCTTTCAGGCGCCTCCTCCGCACATGCGGGGGGGCGCCTGAATTAGATGTCATCGCGTCGCCGCGATGACATCTAATGTCCCCGCCGGGCTCCCGAGTGCTGGGCTGACATCCAAGATGTCAGCCCGCACCGGGGGGGCGCAGCAATCCGCCGGAATCCGGCGGATTGCTGCCTCCTGTGCTCGGACGCGCTGAGCGCGTCCGTAGCACAGGAGAACCACTTGGCTGGATGCGCTGAGCACGTCCATAGCAGCCAAGTGGTTAAATATACTCCCTTCCTCTACCTTGTGGATTCCCTTTACGTATTTAAATGTTTCTATCATATCACCTCTGTCTCGTCTTTTTTCCAAGCTGTACATGTTAAGATTAGGGATGAGCCGAACACCCCCCGAGTTCGGTTCGGGACCGAACCCGATCTTCCCATTTGTTCGGGTCCGAACCCGAACCCGAACCCCCATGCAAGTCAATGGGGCTGAAAATTCGTTTTTTTAGGGTGCCCTCCAAGAGGGCATATATGCTACATATTTGACATAAAAGGTGTATGGGGGTCCGGGTAGTGCCCTGGGGGACAGGAAACAAGGACAAAAAGTTTTAAAAAAACGTTTTTAAAGGGACAGTGAGTTTTCCATGAAAAAAGGGTTAAAAATAAAAATGAAAAATTCCTTCAAATATCGTGCCTAGGAGGTCCCCATAACCTGCCCGTGAAGTGGCGGATGTCTAGGATGTATAGAAACACTTAAAAACAAATAAATTACGTTTCATATGACGGTAAATGCTTTTCCTTTAGGCTGGGGTCAGACGAGCGTGATTTCTACGGACTGTACGTCCGTGCAGTACGGACATCGTCAGTACGGATGACGCAGTAGTGGTCACACAGTCCGTTTTTTCACTGAAGTTATTTTTTGACGGATGTAGGAGGGAAAAATAAATTACAATGAAAAAACATTCTGTCCGTCAAAAATGCTGGACGTATAAATGCAGTCCGTCTGACCATGCTCCATCACTCACACACAAAGCTATGCAGACGTTGTGGACGTGGCGCACTCCGCACGTCCGTTCTAGCAGTATTACGTTCTTGCCTAACCTGCGTCCGTTTGCAGCATCCGTCATGCGTCCGCAGTTCAGTGCGGACGTACTTCATGTGTCAGGCTCCAATGGACTTTCTTTCATGCTATCACGGACGTACTTTTAGGCGCAATCACGGACGTGAACACTACGCTCGTCTGACCCCAGCCTAAATCTATCCATAAACAACTGCTTGGGGCGGCAGCCTGTATGAAAAGACATTTTAGGATGCGCATAAAAAGTTTAGTGTTTTTTTGGGCTAAATTATTGTGAAATTTATGCAGGCTTTGGATGAAAGTAACAATAGGTGCTTTAAAATTGGGCTTTTAGCGTCAGCAACAGTGCCGTCACACCGTAACCCCTAAGAGGATATGAATCTGATACAGGCGTCAATGGCAGTGCACCCAGATATTGTGCCTTTAGTGCCAGGCATGCAATTACTATCGTACAGTAACCCCTCTGTGGTATTGTGGAAGAGTGCAGGGGTGGACCATGCGGTCCTATATTGAAAAGTGTTTTTTTTTATCTGTTAATGGGCGTCAGTGCACCCAGATATTGTGCCTTTAATGCCAGGCCATCAAATATCATCATACAGTAACCCCTCTGTGGTATTGTGGAAGAGTGCAGGGGTGGACCATGTGGTCCTTTATTGAAAAGTTTTTGATCTGGTAATGGGCGTCAGTGCACCCAGATATTGTGCCTTTGGTGCCAGGCCAGCAAGTATCATCATACAGTAACCCCTCTGTAGTATTGTGGAAGAGTGCAGGGGTGGACCATGCGGTCCTATATTGAAAAGTTTTTTATCTGTTACTGGGCGTCAGTGCACCCAGATATTGTGCCTTTAATGCCAGGCCATCAAGTATCATCATACAGTAACCCCTCTGTAGTATTGTGGAAGAGTGCAGGGGTGGACCATGTGGTCCTATATTGAAAAGTTTTTTGTTTTTTTAATGGGCGTCATTGCAGCCAGATATTGTGCCTTTCATGGCAGCAAGTGCCTTCACACCGTAACCCTTTTGTGGTATTGTGGAAGAGTTCAGTGCTGGAGGTTTTGTGAATGCAGAAGAGGACATCCCCTATCTATTCCATTACTTCAGCATCAGGGGATTGATAGCTGCTGATCCATTACTGATTCATTTTTATAAATGTCAGCCGGTCTACAGAGTCGGTGGACAGACGCACTCTTATGTCTGTGACAAAACCTCCAGCGGCACTGAACGTCCTTTCGGAAAGCACGCTAGATGAAGGGGAACTAAGTAGCTGCATAGCATATTGGCTAAATTCTGGCTAGTGATCCAATCTCAACACCCAGTAAGCAGTGGATCATCTGCTGGAAAGGTATCCAGGTCTGTCCTTGCCCGTAGGTGAAGACGCTGGCAATGGGTGCCTACATTTGACGTCCCTGGGCGTCGAGGACTAAAAAATTTAAAAAAGCATCAGTCAAGCGGCCCTGGCCTTCACCACTATTCCTCTGATCACCTGCAGCCTCAGAAGCATGTGTGTCAGCACTTGGTAATCTAACAGTGACTGGAAAGGTGTTACACAAGTTTCGCTTTAGAGCATCCTCAAGTTTTGTCATCCTGTGCTCCCTCTGTGCGGGCAGGATGAGCTCTGCAACTTTCCCCTTGTATCGTGGATCAAGAAGGGTTGCCAACCAGTAATGATCCCTCTCCTTGATAGCACGAATTCTGGGGTCCTTTAGCAGGCTTTGCATCATTAGGGAGCCCATGCAGCGTAGGTTGGAGGAGGCATTAGCTGCCGAGTCTTCCTGGTCAAAGAGGATGACCGTATCGTGCACTTCCTCCTCCCAGCCACGCACAAGCCCTTCTGTTTCTGGGCACACAAAACCCTGCCTTGAGGAATCCCCACCTTCAATGCCCCCACTACTTAAATAGTCCTCCTCCTCCTCATCCTCCTCCTGTCTGATCTGAGTAGGACCCGCTGGAATGCTGTCTGCGGAAAGGCCCTGAGAGCTAGGGAAGGCCTCCTCTTCCTCCCGCTGCTCTGCCTCTAGAGCCACATCTATAATTCCCCGCAGAGTGTGCTCCAGCAGGAACACTAAAGGAATTGTGTTACTGATGCATGCACTGTCCCTGCTCACCATCCTCGTTGCCTCCTCAAATGGTGACAGTACAGTGCATGCATCCTTGATCATCAGCCACTGCAGGGGGGGAACAAGTTGACCTGAACCTGTCCTTGTGCCATACTCACACAGGTACTCGTTGATGGCCCTCTGCTGCTTGTGCAGACGCTGCAGCATTGCTAATGTCGAGATCCACCTGGTGGGCATGTCACAGATCAGACGGTTTGTGGGAAGGTGGAATTCTCTTTGAATTTCTGCCAGGCGAACGCTTGCTGGGAATGACCATCTGAAGTGGCTGCAGACTTTTCTGACCTGGCTGAGAAGCTCTGGCAGCCCTGGGTACTTGGTTAGGAAATGCTGTACCACTAGATTTAGGATGTGTGCTGGGCATGGTACATGCTCAAGCTGGCGTGGTGTTAACCATCTCTGCACCTGCCCCTGCAGAGCTGACAAAATTTCTGACCCGGTGTGGCTCCTGTCCCCTAAACAAACCAGCTCAAGCTCAGTATGGCATCTTTTTGCTTGAGCCATTGCGTACACCCTGTCAGGCGTTGGTTTAACTGCCACTTCGCCAGAGACAGAGAAGGAGGAGGAGGAGGAAGAGGTGGTGGTGGTGGAGCAGACAGACCTCATACAAGCAGCTTTCTGGAGACGTGGTGGATGAACAAGCTCCAGCACAGAGCCCCGTCTTGGATCCCTCCCAGCTGCAATCAGAGTTACCCAGTGTGCCGTGAAGGAAATGTAACGACCCTGTCCATGCTTGCTGGACCACGTGTCTAAAGTGACATGCACCTTGCTGCTGACTGCCTTTCCCAATGACTGGATAACATTGTCTTCCACGTGCTGGTATAGTGCTGGAATGGCCTTGCGTGAAAAGTAATGGCGTTTTGGAACCTGCCACTGTGGTACAGCGCATTCAGCAAATTCACGGAAGGGAGCAGAGTCCACCAGCTGGAAAGGCAGCAGCTGCAATGCGAGTAATTTTGCTAAGCTGGCATTTAGACGCTGTGCTTGGGGATGGTTGGGACTATATTTTTTTCTTTCGCTGCAGCAGCTGCGGCAACGTAATCTGACTGCGTAAATCTTCAGCTACTGGGATGATGTCACATTGTGAGGAAGGACCTGCTGGTACATCCATTACTGTAGCATCATCCATGTCGGTGGAGGTTGTAGGCAATTGCATGGCAGGACATACAGTGTGGGTAGAGACAGATGAGGAGGAGGAGGACCTACGCAAAGTTTTGCCCCAACGGGATGTGTGGCACTTGTTCATATGTCGCGTCAAGCACGTGGTACCCAAGTGTCTGGTGTTTATCCCACGCTTCAGCCTCCTCTGACATAGATTACAAATAGCAACTGTGGGGTCTGCTGCACAGTTCTTAAAAAACTCCCAGACAGCAGAGTTCCTGCATGTGTTCTTTGAGACAACAGCGCTCTGCACTGGAGCAGCTCTGACATGTGATGCCTTGGACTGGCTAGTGCTACGGTTGGTCACAGAGGATGTTGTGCCTCGTGTTGCTGTGCCTCCTCCCCCTCCTCCTCACTTGATTCCTCAGTTCGATCTGGCACCCAGGTGGAGTCAGTGACCTCATCATCATCAATGTCATCTTCACCCCCTATCTCCTCATCACTGGAGCCAACTTGGCAGTATGCTGCAGCTACTGGGGCAACATGAGTGCCAGTTATTTGTGTGTCATCACTGGCACCCCCTTCCTCTAGGTTGATTATACTCCCTTGCTCAACCTCAGAGATTGAATCAGAGCACTGTACTTGCTGCGCATCCTCAAGCAGCATGTCACTCTCATTGTAGTCAAACAATTCAGCTGACTCCTCTGTGTGTGATAGCGAGGCTACGGCAGGAGTAGCTGTGGACATGGAGGCTGCATTAGATGCTTTGGCAGCTGAGGTGGACTGTAAAGCACTAGAAGCCTGGCTGGCAGAGGACTCGGAGGATGAGGATGGCCTGGTTAGCCAATCCACCAAGTCCTCTGTATGTTGCTGCTGCTGCTTAAGACGGCCAGCACCAGTTAGAAAGGACAAGCATGCAGAGGATGCACCACGTCCACCACGACCAGAGACACAGCCTCCCGACACAGGGGCTGCTTGCCCTCTTATCTGTGGCTGGGAGCGTCTGCCTGTCCTTTTTGTTCTTTCAGACATGGCGAGTGATATATAGATTAATATATACAGAACTCTGATTCAACTCTGGTATAAAGATTTAAATAACTCTGGTATAACTCAGTGAGACACACTGATAGCTGGCAGCCAGTGACAAGAGACAGATCACCTTAATTCACAAGTGTTTTGAAGAAATTAGTGAGCCCCAAAATACAGTATGGTACTTTCTGTATGATGAGACACAGATCACCTTAATTCCCAAGTGTTTTAAAGAAATTAGTGAGCCCCAAAATACAACGTGGTACTGTTTGTATGACGAGACACAGATTACCTTAATTCCCAAGTGTTTTAAAGAAATTAGTGAGCCCCAAAAAAACTTGCTGGCTGTGTGACGAGACACAGAAGATCACCTCAATTCACAAATGTTTAAATAAATTAGTGAGGACCAAAATACAGCGTGGTACTGTTTGTGTGACGAGACACAGATCAACTTAATTCACAAGTGTTTTGAAGAAATTAGTGAGCCCCAAAATACAGCGTGGTACTGTATGGATGACGAGACACAGATCACCTTAATTCACAAATGTTTTAAAGAAATTAGTGAGCCCCAAAATACAGCGTGGTACTTTTTGTATGACGAGACACAGATCACCTTAATTCCCAAGTGTTTTAAAGAAATTAGTGAGCCCCAAAATACAGCGTGGTACTTTTTGTATGACGAGACACAGATCACCTTAATTCCCAAGTGTTTTAAAGAAATTAGTGAGCCCCAAAAAACTTGCTGGCTATGTGACGAGACTCAGAAGATCACCTCAATTCACAAATGTTTTAAAGAAAGTTGTAAACCCCCAAAAAAATTGCTGGCACAGTGACAAGACACACATCACCTAAATTCCCTGATATTTGATAAAAATGACACCCAAAAAGACTTGCTGGCACAGTGGTGAGTGGTGTCAAGAATATAAGAAAAAATGTGGTACAGGGTACTTAGCTTTAGATGTTGGATCCGCTTCTCGTGGAGGTATTCCCACTTTTCTCCAGATAAAGGACACAGAAGAATAGGTAGAGAAGCTGGAAATCCTTGTTGATTCTGGGTGGGATGAGCCCAAGTAGAAAGTGTGGAGATCGAGAATCTTCAGAAAACTTTTTCAAAAAGCTTTATGTAGGTGAATAATTGATTGAGGAAGGTATATAAATGAATAGTAAATTTATTAAAGTAAAAATGCCAAACGCGTTTCGTCCTGAGACTTTATCAAGGGCGATAAAATAACAAAAGATAAAAGCATGAAATAATATAAACCTTCCCTTCCTTCGTTTCGTATTTAAATAGTCCACAAAGTCCTCTCATTGGTCGATTCGATTACTCGGCGTTCACCATATATGGTCAAAAAGAAATTATTTTCGTATGTCACTTCCGTTTTTGGATTTCTCCGAAGTGTCGTTTCCGTTTCCGATCGGAAGTCACCTGACTCCATACACTCGAAAATCCTGTTCTTTCGTTTTTGGACATGGTGTTAAGTCCATTCATTGGTTAATTCGATCTCCCTATATTCACCAGGGAAAAAAAGGAAATCTTTTGGTGTATCATCTCCGTGTTTGGATTCCTTCGATGCGTCATTTCCGTTTCGGATCGGAAGTTACTGGTTCTCTGTAAATCCGAAAAATCACGCACTTCCATTTTCATCCGTGATGTCATTTCCGATCATATTCTATCTAAACCTATAAATCCGAAAAGTCGCGCACTTTCTTTTTTCGTCCGTAGTGTCGTTTCGAATCGTATTCTATCTAAAAGTTTTACACTATCGATGTCAAAACATGATGTTCTTCTCCAGATCTTCTATGTTTCTCCATATCTTTATTTTCAAAATTCCGTTGACCATCTAGTATTTGGGTTATGAGTTCTCATAATTCATTTGATTGTAGAATCTTATTTACCTAAAACAGAATCCATGTATTATAACCTATAGAAAGCATTTAATATCAAATTCTTCATTTAAGCCCTTCGGGCTCATAGTTTTTAATTTAAAGACCCAAAACATTTCTTTTTTTAACAGATCTTTTTCTCTATTGCCTCCTCGCCATGGTTTCTTTATTTGATCTATACCGGACCATAAAAATTCAGATGCTTGGTACTTATTGCAACAAGTGCAATGAACTGGTACTGCATGTTTTTGGACACCTCTTCTGATGTTACCCATATGCTCTAATATTCTTTCTTTTAATTTCCTTGTTGTTTGACCAACATACTGGATGCCGCAAGGGCATTGTAGCAGATATACAACATATGTTGAGTTACAGTTAATGTATGTATTGATCTTGAAACTTTCTCCTGTACTATTACTTGAAAAGGTTTCCAATCTTCTTTTCTTCAGAAATCTAGATGCTTTGCATCCAGCGCACTTAAAAAACCCCTTATTTTCTTTCTTTTCGTTTCTTATAAATGTAGAGCTGGGAGCTAACCAGCTTTTCAAATTTCGCGGTCTTCTAAATGTAAGTTTCGGTCTAACTGGAAGTTCTGGGCCCAGAATGGGATCCTGCTTTAGGATAAACCAATTTTTCTCCAAGATCTTCCTTATTTCTTTGTGCTGGACATTATATTTCGTGAAAAAAGAATACTGGAAATCATTATCTGCTTTTGTTCTGTTCTCTTTATAAAGGAGATCTTTACGGTCCATAGATGCCACCTCAAAAAAAGCTTTTTCTACGTTGTTTGTTTCATAATGTTTCTCCTTCAGTTTGTTTCCCACCATTTCGGTTTGTGTGTAATAATCTTCTAACTTTGAACAGTTCCTGCGCATACGCAGAGCTTGACCCTTTGGGATCCCTTTTAGCCATGGTTTGTGATGGCAACTCGAAAAATGGATATATCCATTGCCATCGGTGGGTTTGAAGAAACATTTTGACTCGATCTTACCCTCTTCTATGAAAAAGGTGATATCCAAGAAGTTAATCTCAATATCACTAAATGTTGAAGTAAACTTCAGACCAAAATCATTCTGATTTAGAGTATCCACAAAGTGGTTAAACTCATCCTCCTCTCCTCTCCAAATGACTAGGACATCGTCGATGAATCTTCTCCATAGCACCAGGTTCGCCCCCATTTGGAAGGGCTCCAAATATATGAGTCCTCCCAATATGCCATGTAGATGTTAGCATAGCTGGGGGCGAACCTGGTGCCCATGGTAGTACCACTTATCTGGAGGAACATATCCTCATTATACCTAAAAAAATATGTTCCAAAATGAATCTGATAGCTGATTGTAAAAATGTTTGTGTGCTGATCTCTAAGGTGCTTTGAGATTCTAAGGTTCTTGCTATTGCTTCTAAACCTAAATTGTGTTTAATAACTGTGTACAATGACGTGACATCTAAAGTGGCCCATTTAAAGCTTGAATGCCAATTTATTGTTTCTATTTCTTTTAAGATATGAGTGGAATCTTTTATGTATGACCTAGTTTTCTGAGCTATGGGCTGCAAATAAAAATCTATAAATTCCGATAGATTAGCTGTTAAAGAATCGATACCACTAATAATTGGTCGACCAGGAGGTGATGTTAAATTTTTGTGGACTTTCGGAAGAAAATAAAAAATCGGAGTAATTGGAAATTTGGGGTACAGAAAACCAAAATTTTCTTTCGTGATGATACCACGATCCACTGCTTCTTCCAAAAGATTTCTCAAATCTACCTTAAAATTTTCCGTTGGATCTTTTTCTAACTTTCTATATGTAGTTCTATCCATCAAAATCCGTCTGGCTTCTGTTTCATAATACTCTCTTTTCATTATGACAGTTCCTCCTCCTTTATCCGCCGCTCTAATCACCCATTCTTTTCTTGATTGTAATTTCTTCAAAATCTCCTTTTCTTCTCTTGTTAGATTCTGTGCTCCCTTTCTGACTTTCTTTTCTTCTAAATTTTCAAAATCATGACATATAGATTTGGAAAATGTTTCTAAAAAAGGCCCTTTCTCCCACCATGGAAAAAAATCTGATTTGGGTTTGAAAGATTTCTTTTTATTATCATAAGCTACAGTTTCTGCACCTTTTTTTATGAAAAACTTTTTAATAGTTAATTTCCGCAGAAATTTATTGGCATCAATGAATAATTCGAACTTGTTGACTTTGTTCGTAGGACAGAATTTAAGTCCCTTTTTAAGGACCTTAATCTCCATTTTGCTTAAAATTTCTTCTGTTAGATTAAAGATGCCCTCGTTGCAAAGTCTAGAGTTAACATTTTCTAGACTTAAGGTGCTATCACTAGATGGTCTAAAGTTAATATTTTCTAGATTCTCCTCTCTCCCATTTATTCCCATCTCCTTTTCTTTTGGGGGGATTCCTCTGTCAGTGGTAGGAACCTGTTGGATTGAACTACAGATTTTTGTTTTTTCTGAAAATAATTGGTTATTTGTCCTTTCTTTCGGTCGTGCCCCTTGTCTAAAAAAACTTCTTCTTGGGGATTAGAATGGTTAATATATTTCTTGGTTACTGCTGCATAGGAAGTTGATGGCTGATTCCTTTCTTCTTCAGTTAGAGGTGTTGTACTTGACTTATCCTGGTATCTTCCATCTTTCGATCTCATTTGTGTTTTTTTTTCTCTCAGAGGAGATCTTATGTTCCCCTGTATAGGTCGTTGTTGTGTGTAGAATGGAAATGAGTTAAGGATTTCCTCCTCTGAGGTACTCCATAATTGTTTCCTCCATAAGTATTTTTTCCATAGGTATTTCTTCTTTCTTGATATGGGTATTTCTTTTTCCATTCCATCTTAGTCTTCATTTTATATAGACCTTTATCTAAATCACTCTTATCCCTTGTATACTTTTGTTTCTTAGTTGTGGAAATTTTCTCATCTAATATATCAATTTTTTCAAACATGATTTTTTCTAACTCCGCATACCCCTGGATAGAATCCACGTCTGAATTCGAAGATTCAAGTTCATGAATTTCCTCTTCCAGGTGTTTTTGGACCTCTTTTTCTCTTTTCACTAATAATTCCATTAGTTGAAATGAGCAAGTGTGCAATATTTCATCCCACTGCTCCATAAAATTACTGTCTTCGAGACCAAAAGCTGGGGCCTTATCTATACGTAGGCCACGAGGTATTAACCTCTCCTTCAGGTACTTCTCTAAAAAAGAGATTTCCCACCATCGCTTGGTCTCTTTGACTAGCAATTTTTCCATTTTGAGAAAATAGGTTTCTATATTATTCTCATAATTACGGTCTGTGTTAGATTTCATTACACATATGCTTTCAAATTTCTTTGCTCTATTTTTTTGAAAATTTCCAAAAGCTGACAAAATGTATGCCATGCTCTTAGTATAGCCGTACCCTGTACCCGGGAATACTTATGTACAGAATATAAGAAAAATATATAAAAGATTTTTCGGATTTACAGAGAACCGTAACTTCCGATCCGAAACGGAAATGACGCATCGAAGGAATCCAAAAACGGAGATGATACACCAAAGATTTCCTTTTTTTCCCTGGTGAATATAGGGAGATCGAATTAACCAATGAATGGACTTAACACCATGTCCAAAAACGAAAGAACAGGATTTTCGAGTGTATGGAGTCAGGTGACTTCCGATCGGAAACGGAAACGACACTTCGGAGAAATCCAAAAACGGAAGTGACATACGAAAAGAATTTCTTTTTACCATATATGGTGAACGCCGAGTAATCGAATCGACCAATGAGAGGACTTTGTGGACTATTTAAATACGAAACGAAGGAAGGGAAGGTTTATATATTTCATGCTTTTATCTTTTATGTTATTTTATCGCCCTTGATAAAGTCTCAGGACGAAACGCGTTGGGCATTTTTACTTTAATAAATTTACTATTCATTTATATACCTTCCTCAATCAATTATTCACCTACATAAAGCTTTTTGAAAAAGTTTTCTGAAGATTCTCGATCTCCACACTTTCTACTTGGGCTCATCCCACCCAGAATCAACAAGGATTTCCAGCTTCTCTACCTATTCATCTGTGAGTGGTGACAAGACCCAGAAGATCACCTCAATTCACAAATGTTTTAAATAAAGTTGTAAACCCCAAAAAAACTTGCTGGCACAGTGACAAGACACACATCACCTAAATTCCCTGATATTTGGTATAAATGAGACCCAAAAAGACTTGCTGGCACAGTGTGACAAGACCCAGAAAATCACCTCAATTCACAAATGTTTTAAATAAAGTTGTAAACCCCAAAAAAACTTGCTGGCACAGTGACAAGACACACATCACCTAAATTCCCTGATATTTGGTATAATTGAGACCCAAAAAGACTTGCTGGCACAGTGTGACAAGACCCAGAAAATCACCTCAATAGACAAATGTTTTAAATAAAGTTATAAACCCCAAAAAAACTTGCTGGCACAGTGACAAGACACACATCACCTAAATTCCCTGATATTTGGTCGAAATGAGACCCCCCCCCAGACCCCCCCAGTAGCGTGGCAGACCGGTAGTAACAACACACACAACTATCTTCTTTGAAATCTCCTCTGAAATGCGTGCAGAAAGCGCTGCATTGAAACCTTATATAGTGTGCTGCGGGACTTAGCTCTGTGAGCCCATGATTGGGCAAAATTTGCCCAATCAGGACTCTGAGCGGTGATTGGCATAGTGTTCAACCAGTCTTGCACCAGACCTGTGGTCAGGTGCAAGGCTGTAGCCAATTACGAGCTTCAGGCAGTGGGAAAATGCATTGTGGTCCATTGTGGTCGATCATTGTCACGGTGGGTCAGGGGATGGGGCGCCTGGCAGCAGCTTCCTCGCTGCTCGCTGGCCAGGCGCCGAATGTAAACGCTTCCGGGTGCGCTCACGTGGGACGCCGAGGGGCGGGGCCTGGCGTTCTGACGCGGACCCGCCGGGTTTAAAACCCAGTCTCACCATTATACCGGTGCCCTGACGTGGTATTCACCTCCCGCAGAGCTCTTGTGTATATTTGGCAAACGAACCCTCCTGTGTATGACTCTTGGCATTGGCAAACGAACCCTCCTGTGTATAACCTTGGCATTGGCAAACGAACCCTCCTGTGTATGACCCTTGGCATTGGCAAACGAACCCTCCTGTGTATGACTCTTGGCATTGGCAAACGAACCCTCCTGTGTATAACCCTTGGCATTGGCAAACGAACCCTCCTGTGTATGACCCTTGGCATTGGCAAACGAACTCTCCTGTGTATGACCCCTGGCATTGGCATTTACTCTGCTCTTGGTTCTGCC
This sequence comes from Leptobrachium leishanense, assembly GCA_009667805.1. Classification (NCBI taxonomy): domain Eukaryota; kingdom Metazoa; phylum Chordata; class Amphibia; order Anura; family Megophryidae; genus Leptobrachium; species Leptobrachium leishanense. The sequence continues at coordinate 347,969,065 of CM019064.1, forward strand.
CTTAACGTTGGTACCGAGGTCAGTCTATGTGGCACCCTAAGCACACATCAGATTACCTCTGCTAATACTAAAGTCCTAGGGAGGACTTGTACTCTGTTCTGTACCTCTGTCTGGTGTTTCCCTTTCTTTATCTGTTACCTGCTTAATTGTCTATATAGATTTGCCGACCATTCAAGGATCAGAAGAGTAGAAAGTGAGCTACATAAAGAGATCAATATCTTGGTAGTCAGAAGGATTCGTGACAATACTCTATTCCATACCTCTGTCTGGTGTTACCCCTTGTTTATCTATTGTCTGGTTAATTGTCTTTCTAGTTTTGCCGACCATTCAAGGATCGGAAGGGTAGAGAGCGGTCTGTGTAAAGGGACCACTATTCTGGTAATCAGGGGGATCCGTGACAATCATGCGGCGAACACCCGGAAATGTTCGGGGTTCGCAATCTGCTCGAACAGGCTAAGTTCGGGTCGAACCCCGAACCGTCCGAACCCGAACAGCTCATCCCTAGTTAAGATCATTAAGCCTTTCCTGGTAACTTTTCTCCTTCAAGCCGTACACCATTTTAGTAGCCCTTCTCTGAACTCTCTCTAAAATGTCTATATCCTTCTGGAGATACGGTCTCCAGTACTGCACACAGTACTCCAAGTGAGGTCCCACCAGTGCTCTGTACAGTGGCATGAGCACTTCCCTTTTCCTACTGCTAATACCTCTCCCTACACAACCAAGCATTCTGCTAGCATTTCCTGCTGCTCTATTACATTGACTACTTACCCTTAGATCCTCTGAAATAATAACCCCTAAATCCCAACCCTCAGATGTTGAGGTTAGGACTGTATCAAATATTCTATATTCAGCCCTTGGGTTTTTACGTCCGAGGTGCATTATCTTGCACTTATCTACATTAAAACTCAATTGCCACAGCTCCGACCATTTTTTTAGTTTACCTAAATCATTTGTCATTTGGCTGATCCCTCCAGGAACGTCAACCCTGTTGCAAATCTTTGTGTCATCAGCAAAAAGACATACTTTACCATTAATACCTTCTGCAATATCACTAATAAAAATATTAAATAGAATGGGTCCAAGTACTGACCCCTGAGATACCCCACTGGTAACAAGACCTTGCGCCGAATAAACTCCATTTACCACAACCCTCTGTTAGTAAAAGAAAAAGTGATGTTACACAGTGGCTTAATAAAAGTTACACTTTTATTTAAGGATAGTGATCATATGATGCCATTTATTATCACATAATTGCTTGGCTCCTTTTAAATCATAATGATAACAGAAATCACCCAACACTTAACACACAGGTTAAAATGGCAATTAAAGGTTAATTTCCCACATCTGTGGCTTTTTAAATTGCAATTAGTGTCTGTGTATAAATAGTCGATGAGTTTGTTAGCTCTCACATTTGTGCTCTGAGCAGGCGAGATACTGAGCCACGGGAGCAGAAAAGAACTGCAAAAGACCTGCGTAATAAGGAACTTTATAAAGATGAAACAGGATATAAAAGAAATCCAAAGACTGGAAAATGCCAGTCAGTACTGTTAATCACTGATTAAGAACTGGAAAATTTGGGGATCTCTTGATACCAAGCCAAGGGCAGGTAGACCAAGAAAGAATGCAGCCACAACTGACAGAAGAATTGTTCGGAATACAAAGTTAACACAGTTAACCTCAGGAGAAATACAGGCTGCTCTGGAAAAAGACATTCAGGGTTATTCAGAGAGCGGTGAAAAGCAGGAGAATGACTGGAGAATGGAAAACTCTAGTTCAAAATAGTCGATTTGGAAAGTGAGATGAAAGTGAGAATTTTTCTGGTTTGGTTATTTTGACCTAGAATTTTCCATTCTCCAGCCATTCTCCTGCTTTTCACCGCTCTCTGAATAACCCTAATTGTGGTTGTTTCAAGGACCACAATACGATGATACTGGAACAAAAATGAACTGCATGATCAAGTTACCAGAAAGAAGTCTTTACTATGCCAATACCACAAAAAAACTTGGATACAATATGCTCAACAACACCATGACATACCACACAACTTCTGGCACACTGTAATTTGGAGTGCCGAGACCAAAATAGAGCTTTATGGTCACAACCATAAGTGATCTGTATGGAGAGGAGTCAACAAGGCCTATAGCGACAAGAATACCATCCCCACTGTGAAGCATGGAGGTGGCTCATTGATGTTTTCGGGAGGGGTGAGCTCTAACGTCATGGGGAATCTTGTGAAAATTGATGGCAAGATGAAAGTGTTATCAGAAAATACTGGCAGACAATTTGCATTCGTCTGCGCGAAAGCTGCACATGGGATGCTCTTGGACTTTCCAGTATGACAATGAACCAAAGCACAAGGCCAAGCTGACCCTCCAGTGGTTACAAGCAGAAAAATGTAAAGGTTCTGGTCAGACTCCTGACTTTAATACCATCGAGCCACTCTGCGGAGATCTCAAATATGCGGTTCATGCAAGACGACCAAAGACTTTGCATGACTTGGAAGCATTTTGCCAAGACGAATGGGCACCTATAACACCTGCAAGAATTCGGGCCTCATAGACAACTATTACAAAAGATTGCATGCTGTCATTGATGGTAAAAGGGGCAATAAACAGTATTAAGTACTAAGGGTATGCAGACTTTTTATTTTTTTATTTTTTGCTATGTTTTGTTTTAAGATCGTATGTTATGACCTACAGTTGAATATGAATCACATAAGAAATAAAAGAAATGTGTTTTGCCTGCTCACTCATGTTTTCCTTAAAAATGGTACGTATAGTACATATATTACCAGTTCTCCAAGGGAATGCAAACTTTTGAGAACAACTGTATTTATCATTTTCGACTTTTCCATTATGTCTTTGAGTACCATCAAATTGAGTAATCCTAGCATGTGTACTCATTTTATCAATGTGAGGTTAAGAGCTAAAATAGCTCACATATCTGCCTCAAGTTAAAGGGCAGAACAATATGAACTGGTGTTGTTATCCTTTATATGGTGGATCTTCATTAAAAATTGAGTCCTGGTTAAATTAAAATTAAAGAACAGCATTTAAGCTCATGTCAGAAAATCTCATGAGAGAGATGCTAGTTGTCTAGCAGTGCTAATCATGTTTAAATATTGCAATGCGGTTGTCAAACATTGTATAAATATAAGCAAAAGTCTGACACGAGGCAAATATATCAAATGAATATAAAATCGAAATCTGGATGTATGACAAAACTCTCAAATTTGGAACATTATAAGTGAATAAATCGAAATTTTCTATTTCTGCTGTTTTAACCGAGACTGTGCAATTCCCTCGTTACAATATAGGAATCATAATTCAGTGAAATACGTCGGTTTAGCCCTGTAATGCTACCGGGCATGCTATCCTGCCCCAGCAGCAGGTGGGCCTGAATGCCGAGGGGCGGTGTAGAACGAGCCGTAACTCTTCCGGCAACTCCTATGACCCGCCTTCCTTTCCAATCAACGTCATTGGCCGCAGGGGGGTTGCCTGAGTTTACTGTCATTATCTGCACAGTGAGTGTCTAATCGGCCACAGGGTATGGAAGCCGGGTCGTAGGAGTTGCTGGCGAGTCGCTGTTCGTGCTATGTCACCCCTTGACGTCAAGGGGTTAAGTATTGCAAGCTGCCAGAATACTCTGTTTAGTAAATAATTGCCCTAACAATTGCCAAGGAACAGTGATGCCTTCACATTGAGACTCATGTGGCTTCCTATTGCCTATCTGTTTGATACAACAAAGATTGGATCCATAATTATATTTATTCCTCATGTTCTCCTTACAAACCAGAATTGCCAGATATCTGAGGCAAAGTACAGGTGATATGATCTGCTGCTCAGTGATTGCAGGAATCAGCCTGCATTTTCCCCAAAGTAATCCTTAAAATTAGGCCTGTTAGTGAGTTCTGAGGACCAGGGTTGGAAACCACTGCAGTAGATTGTACTATATTGATATGGATGGTGCCTGAATCGACACGTATTGACTTTAGTGCTTTGTACTCTATGTTACTCTTGATGGTATGAACCATTACAAAGCCTAACTCTTCAATATAGTAACTGCGGTAGTGACTGACCATTATATTATACAATAAAATTTCCTGAGTGACCAAGAAGAGCTTTCAGATTTAAATAAAAATAACCATATTCTTTTAGAATTGCAAGACAAAAATGCACCACTCAGAAAAATAAAAACTCATTTACAAGATCAAGAATAGCCAATCTTCACATTTGTTTGTTTTTTCAAATTGTATAAAATATTTTTTATATTTTCATAAACAAGCAACGTGAGGAATACATATTGAATAATTTACTTGTGTGTGTGTGACGCTTGCAATGTACTGGGCTGTTCTCCATAATGGGATTTGTTGTAAGAATAGAAACAAATTCTTCATCATCTTCTAAAGCCCTTGGTGGAAATTAGCATTTGATCTCAAAAACATCCTATTTAAATTGGTGAGAAAGAGCAAACAATCAATCAACCATGCTGCAGGTGCCAAAGTTAGCAGTTTATGTAATTGCCGATGGATATCAGCTAATCCCCGTAGTGCACTCATTGTCATTCAAGCAACCATAGAGTATGATCCATCCTTATTATCAGAAGCAAATTTCCATTAGTCCTGAGTTATGAAAAATTAGGGGTCATCGAGAGATGCAACAAGCTCAGCTGGCAGAGCTCGCCAGCACTTTGGTGACATTTATGTATTGAGATGAGCTTACAAAGAGATGCATGTATGGGCAAGTTAGATATAAAAAAATAAAAATAAAAATGCAATATATTGTGCTTGGTACCTGAAGTGTTAATCCATCTCTATTAACCTTTTCATGTCTAGAGGGGGTTATTCTTTCAACTGTACAGTCCATCTGTCGCTCCTGGAGTTCAGTGCATCTGGCCCCATATGTCTTCTGCAGGCCTGGATTTCCTGGCAACAGTTTCTCCTATCTGACTGTTTCTATGTCACAGATTGCTGACTCTGGAAGCCTCATGTGCACTGATGGGACTCATTAGTTTGGTAGTGAAAATATTAGCTTCTTATATGCCATTTGTTTTATAATTTTATTTACTGGTGATCCGCTCCAAGGAAATGGCACCATAACCCCTTAAGGCCCACAGCTTTTTAGTGTTGCCGTCTGACAATGACTAAAACAATTCATATACTGTTTCTGCAACTTTTGTTTAACTGCAATATTTCTTTCAACTCTTTCAGTGCCCCTGCCTAATATGTGGTGTTAGTAATAGCTTTTTCAAATTAAAGATAAAAGCAGATATGTCTTTTTTTTTAATTTCAGAAACTTATAGAATTTTACGTCAGAAATTGAATATAATTTTTTACCACTGTTTATCTCTGCTCACAGTATGATTGCTCACTACAGCTGTAATGTTTATTTTAAACAGACATTCTAGACGTTTTTGAACTTCGCCTAAACCAATTCTTCAAGTTAAAACAGGCATTTTTTTTAAATGGCTTCCTACCATTAGCAAGTTATTCCTATTTAACTGAAAAGATTGCAGACCTTCCCCTTCTGACCTGAGTACAGGCCCGGATTAAGATCTCTATGGGCCTGGAGCTGAATATTTTGGGGGGCTTTTTTTGTAATTTAGTGAAATGAAAACATATTTTTGATTATTTAATAGCGCTGATATGGGTATATTTAACTGGACAGATACTGTGTGATTCATTTTTCATTCAGATTTCAATCATTTAAAGAGTGTAAAAAATTTTTTTCACATTTTATCATCCAAACCTTTGTGGTTATATATTCTATAGGGCATTCTTGTTAAAAGAAATAATGTGAAATGGGAACCTGTTACTGCATTTTTTTGAGCATTTTAAACAAAAAATTAAAGCAAAAATGAAATATTTCCCTTGTGTTTTGGTCCATGTTTATTTTACGAATAATATGAATATGTATAAAACACTGACCTTGCTCCCAGCGTGGGAAATTAGAAGGTGAGTAATGGCAGTGGTATTGCTCATTTTATACGTGACAAATGGACAATGCCATCGCTTTGGAACTAAAAATAAATAAAAAAATAATTTTCTTTTAGATTTTAAATGGTCAGGTTTGACATTAATGCAAAGGTCAGACTCCGTCCTGTCCAATGACGCCTCACTTGACCTTGTGAGGTGTAAAGATTAGTGACGCAGGGGTCCAAAGTTCCCCGCAGTGCTCTTCGCTGCAGTGCGGCAGTTTAGGTTTTTGATGTAACAATTCGGAACAATGGATTGTACCATCACCCATACACTTGTTGGTGACATGAGAAATATGATGGTTAATTTGTGCAGCATCATTGTTTACTTTATATTTGAAAAGTGAAAAATATTACTCTTGAAAAGAAAAAGAAAAATTTAATATTTATTATGTTATTTTTTTTATTTAAAACCTGGTCATGTTTGGTATCATTGGGAAGGCCATGCTCGGGTCTTTCCAGTGATACCTCACTTTACCCTGTAGCTTCTATGGAGTTGGAGATACAGGGTTCCAAATGCAGACTTACAGGGTTATCCAAAGAGATCCGAATTGCTTGAGAAAGGTAACCGAACGCTGAAAATCAGCGTTCGGTTACCTTTCCTGGCCATTCGGCTATCCAGAGAGCAAGCAATTCGCCAAATACTGGCGAATTGCCTGCACATACGGTGCCTGTTCGGTGCCTGTTCGAGGGCAGAGAAATCCCCATGAAAAAGCACTGCTTCGGCTATTCAGAGAACACAAACCAGCAGTGAAAGGTTCCCCTAATGCCCTGCCATTCGGTGGTTTAATTCGGCAAATTTATTCAGGAGAATCCCATAGGCTTCAATGTTAAAAATATTCCCGTTTTAATTCAATATCTAATAAACCGTTCATTATAAAATTCTGCAGCAAAGAGTCTCTTTATTTATAGATTTTTTAGGATACTTTAAGCATTTTTCTTTTTTTTTTTTTTTTTTTTAAAAGTCCGATTTTTTTTTATTTTTTTAGTTTACTTATTTTTTTGTAACAGCCCTCTTTATTATCATTCCCTGGACCTCCTGTGAAAATTTCAGACATTTTCGCTCAGTAGTTTCTTTGCAAACAGCGTTTCTTTTTCCCAGATTCATACAAATGGTTTTTTCTAATTTATTCACTGCCTCCTCTACGTCACAGCTGCTTCGGCTCTGTGTGATTCGGCTCCTGTTCGGCTCCTGTTCGGCTCATATTCGGCTTTTTCGAAGGTTAATCCAGATGTTTTTGCTTGTTTTCAGCGTGCATTCGGTTAGTTTTCGTCAGGTTTGCGGCAGCTTTTCCCTGCAATTCGGGGACCCTGTGGTGTTTGCTGAATACACCGCAGGGTCACCGAAATGGGATCGGCAAAAGGAACCGAATTGAAGAGAACGAAAAGTCACCGAACGTGCGGTGATTTTTCGAATCTCTTTGGATAACCCTGATAGTTATCCTTTCTCTGGGCCTTTTCTGAGGAATGGGCCTGGAGCTGCTGCTCCATCTGCCCCTATGTTAATCCGGCCCTGCCTGAGTATATGGATTTTATTCACTAGCTAAGGGCTCTATTCCCTAGTGAATGCTACCTGTAGCATTTGGGTGAGTAATCGTTAACATCAGGATAAGTGACTTTAACGCATGCCACACGTATTATCTTCCCAACGCTAATGGTTTAAAATAATCAGCGTATCAGTGATTGCACTAGCTTGCGTGAGCTTACTGTTCTTTGCGAATCCTATACTAAATTTGGGAGTGCAATCAGTAATTCGCATTAATAATACCTTACTTATCCTAAATCCTAACGCTAATTTTTTTTTTAATTATTTTTTACCAGCACCCAGAAGCTGGTGCTAACTGATTCCACTTCTGCAGAATCATTTAGCACCAGCTAAACCCCCCAATAAATCAGATACTCACCTCTCCTCCCTCAGCAAGAATGGCAGCCCGATCCACTGCTTATGGCTGGCCGGAGCAGAGTGAGACTGGGGACAAATAATCCCCAGTCTCCCTCTGCGAACAACTCCATTGACTATGGGCTCTATTCCATAGTTGATGCTAATGTATCGTCTCAATATGTAAGTGTTAGCGCTAGGATAAGTGAGTTTAACGCCTTACATCGATATTGACGCTACACTCAGTTGAAAATTATTTGCACTTTGCAGCTTGTGTGAGCTTACTGTACTAAAATGTTTCCTATATTTAACATGGGGAGCGCAATATTTTTTCAGTGTTAGGTATTACAAAGTGCTGGTGCAAATTACCGGCGGGACATGCAAGGCAAAATTTTAGCAAGTCCTAAAAGTCGGTGTTAAATGATTCTGCATATGCAAAATCATTTAATACCCCCTGTAAACCCCCCCATTAAGGCTAATGTCAGACGAACGCAGTTATCACATCCGTGTTGCCACACAGTTTTACGTGCGTCGTAGCCAGTGGTGTATTTAGGTTTTGTGCTGCCCTAGGCCTGACTAAACTTGTGCACCCCCTAATTAAAATTTGACACACCCCTTCCTTTCAAGGACACACCTCTTCCTGTTTAAACCCCACCCCTTCCTCTCCAGCACTGATTGTATACTCATCTTTCTCCACGATGACTGGGTCTGCTGGAACTGATCCTGATGGGGGATGGGAACCACAGGACTGCCGTGGATGGACAGAATAGACTGTAAACTTGGGATAGTAAAATAACCATCAATTTAATCAATATGAATTAAAACCATATATGGACATGTAAATCCGACACGTTTTGTCGCACAGCGGCGACTTTCTCAAGGATAATATCCTTTCAAAATATATACATTCTGTGTATATATATATATTTGTGACGGAACGGCCGCCACAGGATTTATTTAGTTTAATTTCATTCTTATTTAGTTATATTTCGTTTACCCTTTATTTATAGGAACTAATTTCCTTTGTTAGATTTAGTGTAAAACTGTTGCTAGACTTCTAATTAATCATGTTTTTCCCCTGCACCCATCCTGCTAGTTTATGCTCAGATATATTGTGTGGTTTTAAATGTATTGTCAATCGCTCATTTTTAGTTTTAAATAGACTTATATTTCTTTAGTTAAATTTGGTTTTTAAAAACACTACCCGCCACTAGAGTCAAATGTTTCCTTCGTATAGAATGTACAATAGGTTTGTGTAACTTGTGGATTATGCAAAAGTGCTTTCTCTGTAGATATCTGTTATCTGTTTACCTATTCTGAAAGGCTGGGAGTCACATTGTCTCAGCCACCCACTATCTGATTCCCTTTACAATGGGTTATGTAAATCACTGTATGTGGTCACTTTGAGGTGAAGACTTCATCTGCATACAACCAGTGGACCCAAGTGAAGACTTGAGAGGACCTGAGAGAAGCCTGCAATGGTCTTGGAACAAACCAATCAGAACCTGGGCATGGCTAGCCCCTGTGCAGAATTCACTCCAGGGGTCTGGGGGCGGGCATGGGAGAGAACAATGGGACTGTACCATATAAAAGGACCATGTATGTTCTGCTTTTCATTAAACATTTTGATTTACCTTCAAACCTGTACTGAGTCACGACTAGTATTTGGGGAGGGCATAATCACTGAAGAAGCCAGCTTTACGGAATCCTTCGCTTCCAGATCATCCAAGGACCGCTGCCAATCTCTATCCCACCTTGCTAGCTCGCTACCCGGCTAAACTCTCCAGCAAGACTCGGCGCCGCAGACGGAGCTACCCCTGCAGGGTAGCGGATCTGTTACACCCCCCTTAGAATAGTTAATTGAAGACTTGTGCTTAGGGTTGCCACCTGTTCTTCAAGCCAAACCCAAACACTCTAGTACTAGGCTTGGGCGTCAAAAAAATGTTTTGTATTGTATCCATTACGCCATTATGCGTATATATTATGGCACGTGGTTTGCATTGCAGACTGCTATGATGGCACACTGGTATGCATGGCATGTCAGACTGGTTTTACGGTATTATGGTGCACTGGCTGGTATGTATGGCACACTGGCATGTATGGCAGACTGGTATTATGGCACACTGGGTGATATGTATGGCAGACTGGTATTAAGAGTGATGGGAGGGATTTACTTATCAAGATCAGATTAATTTGTTGTCACCATTATTCATGGAGCCTGGGAATGGATCCAGATCCCTGAATGATTGCAGCAGGCACTACTCAGAGCAGCTCGTCTTGGGAGTCCTGCTGCCACTCTCAACTTGGTCACGTGTGCCTGAGCGGGAGCAAGTGGCTGATGGGAGGAGGGGGACCTGGCAGAATGGGGAAGAAGAGATGTCACCGCACCACCCCCACATGTCAGTGACTGGTGTTACAGAGCGTCTCTCACTCACACACAGACTGCCCTGCGTACGAGTGAAAATTCGAGGAGCAGGCAGCACAAACGGTCTGCTCTCCTCTGCAGCTGCCCCTGTAATAGCCGATCGGCAAAGGTGCAGCATGCTTAAGAGGGATGCGGGTCCTCTACCAGTGCTTCTTGTTTCCCTGCCACCACCATCTTGGAATGCCCCTCCGAGAGATGCATTTCCAGTCCACGTGACTAGGCAGCCGATCCTTGCTCTGGTCATTCCGGTGGCCATCTTTGTAATTCAAATAAAGTTTTTTTTGTAGTTTCGGCGACCACAACTTCCAATTCCCATGTTATACAGTCTCCATGCAAGCCCAAGGCTTTTTTTTGCTGCCCCCTGGAAAGTGCCGCCCTAGGCCTAGGCCTTGTTGGCCTAGGCCAATATACAGCACTGGTCGTAGCATAGAATCATGATCAATAGAGACCCACGCACGAAGTACGTGCACAACGAACTGCGCATGCACAACGCACGTGGCAAACAGACGCAAGTTAGACAAGAACGTAAAACCCCTACCACGAACGCGCAGAGTGCACCACGTCCGCGTAGCATTCTGTGTGAGTGATGAGGAGATGTCAGACGCAGCGCATTTTCTGACATCCAGCACCTTGACACACAAAATGGCTTTTCATATCCTTTTCAAATTTTTATCATTTTTCATATTAATTTTATTTCCCATAGGTCCCTTTTTTTTCTACGTCTGTCAAAAAACACGGACCATGTGGTGTTTACAGCATCTTCCATTATGCACGCACGCAGAGTGCGCTCAGACTGCGTTCGTCTGACATTAGCCTTAATCTCATCGTCACCAATCATCCCACAATGAAAACCATGGCCTGATCCACTGCTTCTTCCGGACACGAGCAGAGTGAGACTGGGAACAAATAGTTCACAGTCTCCCTCCGTGATCACTCCACGGAGCTACGGGATCTCGTGAGGGCGAAATCGCGCAGGGCTCCAGCCCGGAATCGCAACCCTCCATTGACTCCTATGGACTCCAGGTAGTGATGCTTGCAGCGGTGTGGAAGCCCAATATACAGATCGGCTCCAGCTGATATCCTAAAGTCTGGAGTTGCTATTTCAACCTTTGCCACAAGTCTTGCTTGTGGCTTGGTCATAGCGCCTCCTCTACAAGATAGAAACACAAGCTATTCGTGGTAGCTCATTATTCTATTTTGGAACCCAGAAACTGGTGTTTACAAACTATGGGCCCTATTCCATGCTTGCCATTAAAAGGACACTACCAGTTACATAAACTGTAACTAGATTACTTGTGCAGTACAAATAAAAACACCTTTAAAACACATGCTGCTGTTTTTTTTTAAGTAATTACATGTGAAAAGAAACAATAAAGTTATTTTTTTATCCACTGTTTCTAATTTGTGGATTTTATCCAATGATGCAACATTTACCAAAACCTGTGCAGACGTTTCCCATCACTGTTGTGGTTTATCGAATCTACAGTTTTTAATAGCTAGTGAGGTGGAAGAGAAAATGTTTAGATAAATCCACAGGAAGTCTATTGTGTTCTCCAGGCTATTTGATTTAAGAGATGGCAGCTGAATGAGATAAGACAGGGATCTTAAAAGACTTCTATGAGTGATAATAAAAAGTCTGTTACAGAAAAATGAAAAAATGATTTAAAAAAAAACGGAAAACAAAATTGACAAAAAAATCCCCAAAAATGCCTAAAAGATCCAAACAAAATCTAAAAATAAAGAGACTTTTTACTGCAGAATAAAATGATAAACGGTTTATTAGATATTGAATTAAAACTGGAAAATTTTTAACATTGAAGCCTATGGGATTTGCCTGAATAAACCTGTAGAATGAAACCACCGAACAGCAGGGCAATTCGGCAACTTTTCCCTGCTGTTTTGTGTTCTCTGAATAGACAATGCATTGCTTCTCTATGGGGATTTCACTGCCCTCGAACAGGCACCGTACGTGCAGGCAATTCGCCAACATTTATCTCAATGTAACTTTCCTGGTAAAATCCTTTCTCAAAATTCGGTGAACTGCCTGCTCTCAGAATAGCGGAATGGCCAGGAAATGTAATTGTACGCTGAACTTCAGTGTCCGGTTACATTTCGGGGCCAGATTGGCTCTCTTTGAATAACTCTACTAGTGTTCTTCCATGGTTTCTCTGCGGCCCCTGTGTGACCCTGCTCATTTGAGATTAGGGCAGGGTCACTCGTGAATCCATGGAGTCCAGGAGCTGAGGCCAGCGGTGGTTCTACTAATATATGTTTGTGGTTCCCAAAAATCCCAAATCGAGACACAAATATAGCCGTTAGGTCGGAATAGGTTTGGTAACAGGGACCTGGAAAAGGGACACTCTCAACAATTTTTCCCTTACCAGAATGGTGGAGGCCCTATGTATGTGTCACTCTGCATTTTACAATGATATATTTTATATATGTATATATAATATAATCCATTGGGTTTTGCTTTGCAAAACATTTTCTAATCTATTAACCAAATACATAAAAGTCTATTATGTTAAAAACAATGCATCTTGTCATTTATAAGGAAGAATTGAAAAGAATAGTGAAAAGGTTTGGGGAGAGATATGGTGCGACTTAGATTACAGTTTCCATTATGCGTTATATAAATGGATGTTTAGACAACATCTTATATATTTTGTAAGTTTCTCCCTACTGGAGATTCATCTACACACAGTCAAACAAGCACAGTCTCTAATTTAAGTGTTTATGCATATGTATGATTCTCCGTAAACTGTAATTTAGAAGTAATTGCATGGATTGTCAAAAGCCTTTTGTTTTCCTTAAAGTTAGCAATGCTGTAGAAAAAGATGGTCTATATTTGTCAGACATTGGTAAAATACATTACGGAATACTCTTAATTATATCTATTATATGACCTTTTCTAATGTATATATATATATATATAATAAATGTATAGGTTCTTAGTGGCCTATTTAATTCTATAATATCCAACGATTTCATTACATTCCTTTATACAATTGAAATGATAACCTTGGATGACAACAGATGTAACTTTACTGGAAAGTGAATATTTTAAAGTGGCTGATCTTCAACTAATCACTTTGATTTGTAGATGTAGGAAAAGTCATTTCTTTTTATTATTGCTTAATTATTTTTCCAAGATCAAATCCCTTCATTATTCAGCTTTGATTGTCTTGAATATGACGATTTGCCTGATTATTGCTTATACTACTGTATATGTTAAACAGAAGCATATGAGAGACTACACAGTGATACAGAAACGCACTGCCATCACCTCGCCTTGATTGCATTGTCAATTACCTTCCTATATAAATTAGCAGCACTTTAACTAAAGTAATGTACATGATAAAAAAGTATATTGATCGCCATAGCAATTGGCTTGACATTTGTAATCGATACCAATTGTAAGTACGGACAAAGTGATAAAAACAATGCTAACATGTCAGCAATGAGTAAAATGGGTTACCAAGTCAAGAAGAATCCAGTTACACAGAACTATGAGACTTATCCACTTTGCAACACCATGATATATTAATCTTATTTCTGGTTGAAATGTAATGGCAATGCACCACTATATGAATAAATATTGCCCAATAATAATGAGCTGCAGAATTCCTTGTTAAATGCAGGTACATAATTCATGGATAGCTCCTTTCAGAAACATAACATTTTAGCATTCTGAAATGATTTAGGTAAACTTTTAAAAAATCAATTGAGGGGCTATTCACAGTGCCGGGGTTTGCCACTGTCGCAAATAGTGGTGAAACTCGAAATCGAAATAAAGTTTTAAGAGGTTATTTACTAACCTCCAAATTGGCCAGATTTGCACCGGGCAGTGACTTTCACCGTACGGTGCAATTTCGGGCCATTTCGTCTATTCACTAAGCTGCCAATTTGCCAAGTACAGGCGAATTTATTTATTTATAAAGGATTTTACCAGGAAGGATACATTGAGATTTCACTCGTTTTCAAGTATGTCCTGGGTTCAAGAACATGACAGAATTAACAGAAAACTATGGTGGAATTTGCCGCAATTCGGCAGCACCGAAATTGCAACATAAGACCATTGTGTCTTCTATTCACAGAACGCTGAACTGCACCGAAATTCTGGCGCAAGGCCCTGATTTTCAGTGTTTCGATTCCACGGGTTTAAACAGGTGAATCCCATAGGGCTCAATGTAAAAACGTAATATCTTTTTTAAAAGTAGTTTTAAAGACCGTTATTCTTTTTATTTCGTTTCTCAGTTTTTCAAAAGGTGTTTTTTTTATTTTGTCAGACCTTTCTATTTTTTAAAAGACCTTTTTTTATTATTTAGACACATTTCAATACAATTTTATTCATTTAAACACCTATTATGATAATAGGAGACTTAAGTTTTTTTGGGGGGGGTTGCAGTTCAGATGAGTTTGCCGATGCCAATTTGAAAACGCAAAGCACCAAAATTGAATGCAATTTCAGTGCTTTGTGAATAGACCCTTGTGTCTTTGCTGCCGACTGTTTAGAGCATAGAAAGTAAATCACAAAATGAAGCCTCTGGTTTTCTAATGACATCTGTAATTCCACTCAAATTAACCCTGTGCTTGGATAAACCCATCTGCCCAGACAGAGCCTCTTCATAGGTTTGCCTCTGATCTAATAGTCTCATGATTTATAGGAAATCTTTATTAAAACACCCCCAGTAAGTATCCACAGACAGGCGTCTATTTTGCTGTAAGTTTCAATAACTCCTGAGGTAAAAAATATGCTGAAAAGTCCAGCAATTGTTAATTTTAGGGCGTTTTTTTATTATTAAGGCAGTACTAAATTCACAGCCATGGGCGTCCGCAGCATGGGGCAAGGGGGCACTTGCCCCCCATCAACAGGCTTAAATTATCATAATTTATTCACTGCACAGCTGCAGTTCCTGGGCTCTGCACTAGGCTGCACGAGCATCACATCCCCACTCCACCTCCAATCCACCACGTGCTCCCACTCACTTTGCATGCTGGGAGAGGCAGGGCTGAGATGCAGGTGCAGCTGCTACTATGGGTCACAGGCTCGGATACTGGACACAGGAAAAAAGGTAATAATTGTCAAATAAATACATTTATATTAAGCTTGATGCCAGTGTCTTTATTTATGAGAGTCCCCCGATCTGAGGTCTAGTTTATCTGTCTGGGGAAGAGGGACACAAAATGCTTAATAGGAATCTGTTTGGGGCCTGTGTTAAGCTCACAGAGCTTGCATGAGGTACAGGCCAGGGCAATATTGGCAGTATACAGGCACTCTAGGCAGGGTCTTGCCTGGGCAGTGGGGGTGAGGACCCTGCTCCAGATCTTACAATCTAAGAGGAGAGGGGATCCTGCTCCAGAGCTTACAATCTAAGAGGATAGGGGGGACCCTGCTCCAGAGCTTACAATCTAAGAGGAGAGAGGACCCTGCTCCAGAGCTTACAATCTAAGAGGAGAAAGATTGTAAGCTCTGGAGCAGGGTCCTTTCTCCTCTTAATACCCAGCTCCAGAGTTTACAATCTAAGAGGAGAAAGAACCCTGCTCCAGAGCTTACAATCTTTCTCCTCTTAGATTGTAAGCTATGGAGCAGGGTCCCCTCTCCTCTTAGATTGTAAGCTATGGAGCAGGGTCCCCCCTCTCCTCTTAGATTGTAAGCTATGGAGCAGGGTCCCCCCTCTCCTCTTATATTGTAAACTCTGGAGCAGGGTCCCCTCTCCTCTTAGATTGTAAACTCTGGAGCAGAATCCCCCCTCTCCTCTTAGATTGTAAACTCTGGAGCAGGGTCCCCTCTCCTCTTAGATTGTAAGCTCAAACTCTGGAGCAGGGTCCCCTCTCGTCTTAGATTGGAAGCTCTGGAGCAGGGTCCTAAGAGGAGAGGGGACCCTGCTCCAGAGCTTACAATCTAAGAGGAGAGAGTTGAGGAGATATGTGTGTGTGTATGTGTATGCAGGGACGGTGAGTGTGTATAAATATATGTATATAAATGTGTGTGTAGGAAGGGGGACTGTTGTATGTATATATATACACAAAGTGTATGTGTATATACACACAAAGATTTGCAACAGGGTTGACGTACCTGGAGGGATCAGCCAAATGACAAATGATTTAGGTAAACTAATAAAATGGTCGGAGCTGTGGCAATTGAGTTTTAATGTGGATAAGTGCAAGATAATGCACCTCGGACGTAAAAACCCAAGGGCTGAATATAGAATATTTGATACAGTCCTAACCTCAACATCTGAGGAAAGGGATTTAGGGGTCATTATTTCAGAGGCTCTAAGGGTAAGTAGTCAATGTAATAGAGCAGCAGGAAATGCTAGCAGAATGCTTGGTTGTGTAGGGAGAGGTATTAGCAGTAGGAAAAGGGAAGTGCTCATGCCACTGTACAGAGCACTGGTGAGACCTCACTTGGAGTACTGTGTGCAGTACTGGAGACCGTATCTCCAGAAGGATATAGACATCTTAGAGAGAGTTCAGAGAAGGGCTACTAAAATGGTGTACGGCTTGAAGGAGAAAAGTTACCAGGAAAGGCTTAATGATCTTAACATGTACAGCTT
The DNA here is from genome assembly GCA_009667805.1 of Leptobrachium leishanense. Lineage (NCBI taxonomy): Eukaryota > Metazoa > Chordata > Amphibia > Anura > Megophryidae > Leptobrachium > Leptobrachium leishanense. The sequence goes on from CM019064.1 coordinate 347,985,902, forward strand.
GGAAAAAAGACGAGACAGAGGAGATATGATAGAAACATTTAAATACGTAAAGGGAATCCACAAGGTAGAGGAAGGGAGTATATTTAAAAGGAAACAAAATAGCAAAACAAGAGGACATAGTCTTAGAATAGAGGGGCAAAGGTTTAAAAGTAACATCAGGAAGCATTATTTTACTGAGAGGGTGGTGGATACATGGAACAGTCTTCCAGTAGAAGTGGTAGAGGCCAAAACAGTGATTGAATTTAAGCAGGCATGGGATAGGCATAAGGCTATCCTAAACAAAAGATAAATCCAGGTTAAGTATCCATGTAATTGGGCAGACTAGATGGGCCGAAAGGTTCTTATCTGCCGACATTTTTCTATGTTTTTATATATATATATATATATATATTATATATATATAATGAAACAAATAGGTTTTGCACTCACGGTTCACCCAAAATGTTCTCCGGTACCTGGTACTCAGCGATGGCCCTCAGTAAACATCCACAGCAAAAACTCCAGGGATTTCCAAAAAAGTTTTTCAATTTATTAATCCATAATAATCGACGTTTCGGCTCCATGTTAGGAACCGAAACGTCGATTATTATGGATTAATAAATTGAAAAACATTTTTGGAAATCCCTGGAGTGCTGGCGTTTTTGCGGTGGAGATTATATATATATAATCCTCTGGCTTATATATATATATATATATATATATACACATACATACATTTGGAGTGGGGGTAGCCTGGTGTGTGTGCAAGTATCTGTGGGGGGGTCATGGTTTGTGTATACAGAGCTGGCTCTGTGTATACAGAGATGGCCTTAAAAAAACACTTCCTTTAGTGCCTTGATCCTGGGTGTGTGACTGGTGTGGTGCATTGAATGGCGTTAACAGACTAGAAAATGCAACGATCAGATAAGACACTTACACCTTTATTCTTCTATTAGTCTTGCATCATGTTTCCCAGCCTCTGTATTACTAAACTTTATTTTATGACTGTCCTCTTCAAGACATTGTCAAAAGGGCAGACTGTGGATGCCATTAAAAAATCCCCCCCCCAGAAAAATTTCTCAGACGCCCATGTTCACAGCCACTGTTCAGCAGATCTACAGTATCCCTGTTTTGAAATTCAATTTTGCAGGAGAGACTGAAAGTGAACTGCCGCAAAGGCACATTCTGACTCCCTGAATGAAATGAAAGAGTATGGTGCAAAATAGAAGCTCCTTTTAATTGTAGGCTTAGTACTAGGGTTAGAATTAGTGTTAGTATTAGGGTTAGTATTAGGGAGGGGCTGGGTTAGTATTAAAGTTATCATTAGGGACTGGATTAGTATTAGAGTTAGGGTTAGGATACGTTTCAGGGATAGTATTAGGGATATGGTTAGGATTAGTTTTAGGGCTAGGCTGGTATTGGTATTAACAATAGGTTTATGGTTAGGTATAGGATTAGTATTAGCATACATATTAGATTTATTATCAGGGTTAGGATTAGTATTAGTTGAAGGATAAGGATTAGGGATAGGATTAGTATAAATATTAGTTAGTTATTAGGATTAGGATTACTATTAGTGTTAGTATTAAAGTTAGGATTAGTAATTACGGTTGGGAATAGGATAAGGATTAAGGATTGGATCAGTATTTAGTGCTGGGAATTTGTATTAGGGTTATTAGGGTTATGGTTAAGGCTTGTAATGCTGGGTGGAGTAGAGGTAGCATCACTGCTCTATAACTGTGGAGACACAGGTTCAAATCCTGGCAAGAGCACCGCTCCAGTCAGTGTCCTTGGGCAAGACACCTAACGGTACATACTCGCCACCCAGGACATACTTGAAAACGAGAGAAATCTCAATGTATCCTTCCTGGTAAAATACGTTCACAAAAAAAAAATGCGGATTAAGATTAAAGTCAGTACAGGTGCATCTCAATAAATTAGAATGTCATGGAAAAGTTAATTTATTTCATTAATTCAACTCAAATTGTGAAACCTGTGTATTAAATAAATTCAATGCACACTGACTGAAGTAGTTTAAGTTCTTTGGTTCTTTTAAACTGTAACAGCAAGATTCTTATCCATTTTCACTTCATGTTTAGGCAGCAGTTTATTCTCCCTATGTTGATGTGAGTGTAGTGAGCCTAAAAACAAAGTAAAAATAGGGCCAGGGTTAATCCTAACACCAAAGGGGTTATTCAAAGAGAGCCGAATTGGCCACCGAATTACACCGAACGGTGAATTTCCCTGTACGGTGAAATTTCTTGGCCATTTGGCTATTCAAAAAGCAGTCAATTCGCCAAATATTGGTGAATTGCCAGCAAAATACGGTTCAATTCGGTTGCAGTGAAATTCCCCTGTAGAAAAGTAATAGTTAATTTATTCAGAGAACGCCGAACAGCTGTGAAAAGTTGGCAAAATGCCCAGATTTTCAGTGGTTTCATTTACAGGTTTAAATCGGTGAATCCCATAGTTTCAATATAAAAAAAAACAGTTTTTATAAAAATTGTATTCTTTTCATTTGCAGCAAGAAGTGTCTTTATCAATTACACTTTTTAAAATTTTTTAAACATTGTTCTGGATTTTTTCCGCCAATTTTTTGGTTAAGATTTTTTTAAATGGCATTATTTTTTTATTCTGTAACAGACCTTTTTATTGCTATTTGTAGGAACTTATACATTATTTCCATGCATTCATTTTTTTTTAAACCCCTTTTAAAGGTTGCAGGCTTTTTTTTTTTTGTTTTACCCCTGTTCTGGTCGGCTGCGATTGGCGTTCTGTTTGGCGGGTCGTCGGCTGCATTCAGCAGTTTGCAGATGCGTTTGGTGGTCTGTTCAGCGGGTCCTCGGCTGCGTTTGGCGGTCTTTTTGTGGTGTTCGTCGGATCGTTGGCTGCGTTCGGCTGTTTGTTTGGTGGCTACATTCGGCAGGTTGATCGGCGGCGTTCGGCAGATCCATTCGGCGCACTTCGGTGACACTGTGATGAATGCTGAATTCACAGCAGGTTTGGCGAATTTCTTTGCAATTTCTATGCTCTCTGAATAACCCCTCAATAGTAACCCTAAAGCTAACATAAGCGTGGCTTTTACAGTACAGGAAAGGGTTAACAGGTTGTCATGCAAAATGAAGCTTTCGTCAGGCAACATGAATTTATTTCACCCTTTCTTGCCTTCAGTTTCACATGTAACAGTGTAAAAACATTGCAAATAGCAAGCAAGCTGCAACACAGAGAATAAAATACACTACTATCCACTTAAAGTAGCGGCTCTGAATAAACAATGCCAAAATAAGATTTTTTATTTTTTTTTAATTAACTTCTGAGTTCAACTTTTTTTAGAACACCTATTTGTAATTTTTGTATTTTTTTAGACGACATTTTTGGTTTTCTTTTTTTTTAAAAGACTATTTTAATTTTGTAACAGGCCTTTTAATTATTTTTATTATCATTGTATAAGGACTTTTTTATTACTTGGACTCAATTTATTGATTTACAGTATACTCTTATTAAGAGAATAGGAGTCTTCCTTTTTTACTTTTGCAGTGTGGCAGATTTCACTGATGCTAATTCAGCGCAATTCGTCTCAATTCGGTGAAAATTATGTGATTTTATTCAATAGTCTCAAATTGCAACTTTTGTGGCGAATCATTACACATCTTCAGTACATGAGCTCTGTAATTTTTCTGAAAGCTTCATAACGCACTAATGACTTACTCTATAGATACAGATACTATTTCTGGCTGCAGTGTTCCTAGACCATTGTGAATTGACCCATCCAGTATTTCTCATCCCTGAATGGAACTCAAAGGTCATAATACTAATTTTATCCATTCCATACCTATTACTGCACAAATGGGTCATAGCGAAAAATTAGGAAGAAACACCTCACCATCATACATCTATATTAAAATTCTTTAAACCATTTTCCTTTTTTTTCTGGATGCAACATTATAGTGCGGTGTACTGTAAAATTAACTTAGCTTCATTATTATCAGTATCAGAACTATCACACGACTGCATCAAACAAATGGGCTACAATTAATTTTTGCCACTTTAGTAGAGCATCCTACAGACAGGCATTTAAATACTTAAACTATCCAATTTTACAAGCATGATAAAGGCTTTGCTCATTTACATAGTACAAAAAGATTTATTGCTACTTAAAAATTCATTGATACCTTCAGTCCATTCTGAAATTTGCAGGATGTACATATTACAGTTATTACGATTCTTGACTTCTACTCAGTTAACTTATTGCTAAGAAATAAAAGCAGGGTACAGGGAAAGCTGATACTAATCCGTGCAGACAGAAGCAACCTGAAACTCTATAGAACATGGATGTAATTTCCACTATACAGTGTTGGGGTAACCCGAAAGTACTAAAGCCAAAGAAGTATAGTGGAGAGTGCTAGTTGTTAGCACGGCCCACTATGTTTCTTTAACTTATTGCTAAGGAACTGAATAGCCAGAATGAGAGCACACTGTAGGGTCACTAGGGTTGGTGTCACCCGGTGCAGTAACCCATGGTGTCACCCCCACCTGTGTTTTACTACTTTTTTTGTGATATGCTCATACACACCGCACATTACTGTGAGTTCTATTTCTGTGGAGCCCTGTGATATGCTCATACACAGCGCACATTACTGTGAGTTGTATTGCCGTGGAACTCTGTGATACGCTCAAACACAGCACACATTACTGTGAGTTGTATTGCTGTGGAGCTCTGCGATATGCTCATACACACTGCACATTACTGTGGGCACTATCACCTCGTTAACGCTAGAGCTCACATAAATGAGCGTTAGTGCTAGGTTAGTTGAGGTGAGAGTGCTCTGCCTGTATCCCCTCCCGATCACTAATGGGTTAAGAAATCCATTAGTGAATCAGACCCATTAGTGAATTGGTATGAGAGCTTTTTAGCACCAGCTTACTTTATTTTTTGCTACATATGCTTAACATGGGGAACGCAGAGAGTAAGCAGAGTAATTAGCGTTAGGATCACAAAGTCCTAGAGGTAATTACAAACAGCTGTCACTAACTGCCAAATTTTGCATCAGTTTAAAGCTGTAGCTAACTGATTCCACTTCTGCAGAATCAGTTAGCTGCAGCTGTACACTCCCCCAAAGAAATCAAATACTCACCTCTCATCCCACGGCGAGAATGGTGGCCCAATCCGTCGCTTCTGGCAGCCAGGAGCAGAGTGAGACTGGGGGAGGGTGTCCCTAGTCAGCCTCCGCAATTACTCCACCAACCTGCAGGATCGCGCAAGAGGCAAGATCCTGCCGGTCATGTGACCTGGCAGCAGAAGCCTCCATGGAGTCCTTCCTTCCTTGGTGGAAGCTGGGCTTGTGGCTCGAGTACAGCAATTCCCTGTGCGTTCTTGTGGCCGGGATGCTCAGGGCTCCATGGAGTCCTATGGATTCCAGGAGTTGATACTTGTGTAAGCACACGGCGCCGCAGCCAGTATAGACCTTGTGATGGAACGGCCACGAGAATGTTTATTAGCGTTTAATATTCTTACATTTCATTGCCCTGTATTTAGGGTAGAATGTTGTGTGATATACTGTTCTGTTTCTACCTGTGTGTATCTGTATGCAACAGTTACAAGTTTTATAAAGCGCTAACAAGTTCCGTAGCACTGTGTCATGGGTAAGACAGAATAGCCAAATACATACAGGTTGGACATCAGAACAGTAGGAGAAAGGACCCTACTCGAGAGCTTACAATCTAACCATTTATCTGCATCTGCCCCCCTCTTCCCCAGAAACTGAACTGAATATCCCAGCCTTTGTCTGTAGACAAGGATGGGTGTGTGAGAGGGGGTTGCAGCTTGGATTTTGCAGCTTGGAAACGTAGAGGAGTGTTTTACTTTTGAATGGTTGTAACTGTTGAGGAAAAATAAAGGCATTTGGAGTTTGGCGTTCACTCGGCAAGGATCACAGTACTAAGTATCTTCTAGTTTGTGAAGGTACAATCACCAGCGTTCTGCAGGGGAAAGGGGCACCTGGACAGAAGTACTGAGTGTGGGGGTGCCAGGATAACAGACCTGCCCTGCACTTCCTTCCGGGGCTAGGTGCTAACAAGTGCCTACCCCAGAACAGATGCGCTAAATCTGAGACAATAAAAAAATCTGCAGAATTTTTTATGTACCATCTCTCTCTTAGCAGCAGCCATGGCATAGGGGCCTATGTTGGGTAAGCTGTGTGTATATCTATTGTATACAGATAAACATGATTTTACACACTATAGAGTTTTAAACTTGGGCGACAGTTATGATGCTACATATTCATACTACATATTAGTACCTATTGATTCAAATTATTTCTATACACGTGCCATTGTGTACATGTTGCACAGAGGAAGTGTATTTTTGCCCTTATTTGCGTGGATATAGAGTTCAGTTTTCCACTACTGTACTTTACAGTAAACAGTATTTGGCTCAGCGTGGCTTTTTGGCAGCCCTGTCTGACTACATCTTGCTAATTACTATTGGTAGGGTAATATTTATTTTAAAATCACTTGAATGTTTTAACTAACACTTTATGATGCTTTTAGGAACTGGTTCATTGTTAAGTGACAGTTACATTATGTTTGTCTAATTAGGAATGTGTCTGTAATGTGTTTTAATAGCATGCTTGCTGTGCTGATGCTGTATTGGGCATGCCATGGACTTTCCATGGCATAAATAGTTTTTTTTTTTTGCTGCAAGTGAAGTTGATAAAGCTGTGGAATTATATGTATTAACCCGTTCACTACCAAATGATTTTCAAAAAATCCACTGCCAGGAACCAGTGGATTTATGGAAAATCATTTCAATTATACAGTAAGAAATATTTGGGAATATTCCCAGTGTATTTCTTACTGTAATAAACTATTTGGTAGGCAGATGTTACCATCTACTGGTCAAATAGATTTCCTGCAGTTAGAACTGCAGCTAACTACAGCCGTGTCTCCTGTCTGTTGTGGAATGCTTGTTATTCTGGGAAGCTACCACCCTACCTGAATAGGCTGCTTCCCCCAGCAGTTCCCTCCTCCTATAACCTCGAATCCAGGACCAGCACCTTACTTGCAGTACCACAATACAAAAAGAAAGTGTCTCGATCCTCATTTTCGTACAGAGCACCGCAATTATGGAGTAACCTCCCAGACGCCATCAAATCTTCCCCAGTCTGAAGTCACTTAAGAGATCTCTATTAACATACCTCAATACAGAATGCACCTGTAAACATGTAACATAGTGACTATATTTCCTACCTATTTATTTTCTGTTGTAGAGGTCGGCAGGGCTGGGTCCTGGATTGACAATATGTTTCACCCCTATTTGGGTTGTGGACCCTTTAAGGGCAACCACAGGGTTAATGTTCCTGTCCAGGAAGAGTTTTAAAGCCAGCAACTCCCAGTTAGGATTGTGGGAGTTTTTAGGAAAAAAGAAAGTAATCAGTGGAAGCTGTGGGTGTTGGTGTTCCAAAAGCAGGAGACGTGCTGTGCCTTGCTGGAGAGACTTCTACATACTGGGTAAAGGATTCCCCAGGTTTGGGACGGTTTAAAGCGTTGGTGAGCCATCATTATTTTTTCTGTTTATTTGTGCTGAAGATCAGGACTTTGCTTTAATTTCGCTGAACCCAAGCGTGTACTTATTATGTTGCCTTTTTGACTGCCCTGAAAGGGTGAATAAAGCTGTTTTGTTTGTGAAAGACATTGTGCACGTGCTCTGTGGGCCCCCAAACGTCACACTGTGTTAATCTGTATATTTGTGGTGTTTTTAGTATCCTGCATTTTATTACTTTGTATTTCTGTGCCTACTGTAACAATTCAATATTCTTGAACCCAGGACATACTTGAAAATGAGCAAAATCTCGATGTATTCTTCCTGGTAAAATATTTTATAAATTTCAACCAGTTTTAGCACCTTGGGCTTTATGCCCACTGGATTAAAACTTTGGCGTCTTCTGGAGCCCAAAAAGTAAACAAAATTAATTAGCAATACAAAAATTTCATTTGTAATGATACACCACAGCCCCAGAACATTTTAACACTATCTTGGACTGCTGTGTCTGCTACCACTGATTTTGTTTACATGAACACGGTAGTGAAGGGGTTAAACATTCAAGAACACTATCATAGGACTATACTGCAAGAATGGTATACCAGCATCCTCATTGTATTTAAATTCAAAATGTACACCATAAAAGCACAATACTCTATCATTTGGTATGTTGAGTGCATTTACGTCCTACTCAGTAGTAACTGCCCTAAATATTCTGTATTTCAACCATAGCCTCTCAGGCCAATTATATCTGCATTGTGTGTTGACAAAATAAATTGAACAATAAAATCAGGCTTTTTATAGAATGCAGTGTACATAAACGAAATGTCTTTTAATGCCGTGGTCAGATTTATGCTGTTTTTTCATCCTGTCTTCTTCGTTCACCTTTTCTCACACTGGGCATAACATATCAGTATTGGGCTCATAATTGTAATCTTATTGTTGTGAGAAAACTTCAATGTGCTCATAGATCATCAGAATGAAAGAAAATCCTCATATGTATCGATCCTTTCAAGTGGATCTCGTAAAGGCAAGATAATGAGCCCTGATAGTTGGGTATAGTGTTTAAAAAAATCCTATTGATTTAAATTGACTCATTCTTCTCTCTATTTTTTTTGAACGCTACAGAAATATCTGGTTGCGGGGGTAAACATAGACATAGAAGTAAATAGCCTTGGCTTTCATTTTTCAATGGTAAATATGTATTTCCTGGTGACCAAAATGCTCTGAATACTTAAGTTCAAAAAACTAAAAGGATATATCAAAGAAAAACCATTTTGATGGGAATTTTTTTCCTATATAATTGGTTCCATAAAGGACTGCTGCTACCAGGTAAGGACATGATTTTCTGAAATAATCCCTAAATAGAGGTATGGTGTTTAATTAGATTCACCAGTAAAAGAAATCATGTTGGAATGAGAGATTTTATCTTTACAAAGACGATTCATGAGATTCAAAGGAAAATATTGTGAATGCATGATTACAGCTCAAAAACTACACACTGTAGTAAAATTAGTGAAAGATTTTCAATTTTAACCCATTCGCTGCTGAGCCATTTCACCTCTGTGTGCTGAGCTCATTTTTACCGCTTTTGCTCATCATGTTTAAACGCGATTTGAAGTCACATTTTATTATATGACCCAGACATATTATATATCCTTTTTTTGGGTCAGACTCGACAGATTCATAATATATCATTATTCTATGTATACGGAATGCCCTGCCAGTATGCTATAATAAAAGATTTTAAAAAAATGTGAATTTCCAATCATCTACAATGTGTAAAATATTTTTTACACATTTGTGGTTATATATTCTATGCCGCACGCTTGTTAAAAAGATTAGAAATGGGAAGTCGTTACTTTACTTTTCTGACAAAATACACGATTTTAGCTAAAACTGAAAGAAAACTTTAGTGCAGCATCATTGCTTACGTTATGGCAAATCACCCTCCTCCTGGTTACTGATATCTGTGGGGCCTGCTCACACGACACGGGGAAACAAATCTCAGATTCACCTAGTTCTTCCAGAAATCCATCTTGCTCTAGCAATGACATCTCTAAAAAAACATCTTCTGCTCAGTAATAGTATCCATTAGATTGACACAATGTCCCAGAATAGAGGATTATATAATACCAGATAGGGGGCTCCTGGGAACTTTCATCCACCACCTGACCAACCCTACAGCTAATTTTTTTTTTTTGAGAAAGTATTTTACTAGGAAGGATACATTGATATTTCTCCCATTTTCAAGTTCAGTGTCTCGCCCAAGGACACTTACTGGAGAGTAGGGATGTGCAAAAAACGGGACGCAAATGATACGAAATGCCAAAAAAACTGAACAAAACGATCAAAAACGAATTAAATGTCAGAAACAAATGATCTGAAACGAAAAAAGACAGAGCCAATGTTCTAAAATGAAAATGAAGAGAACAAAATGATTTAAAATGGAAAAAATGCTATTAAAGCAAAAAAAAAAAGGATTTAAAACTCAAAAAGCAAACCAAATTGTCTGAAACGGGAAAAAAAAACAGAACAAAATGCTTTAAGACAAAAAAAAAAACCTATCAGTTGTTTCTATCCTTTCTTATTAAATGTTTGGGAACCTGTGAGTTCCATCCTGCTTTCCTTTCATGTTATGCTCGAAATCTGAATAAAAATATATTTACAAAAAAAAAAAACTGAACCAAATTATCTGAAAGAAAAAAAAACACTGAACAAATTAAATGATTTAAAACGAAAAGAACAGCCAGTTTTTTTTCTTATTTGTTAGGATTTGTGTGACATTCTGGACTATTTGATCCCTTGGCGCCCCCTGGTACCCCTTGTAAGACTAACAGACTTTATCTATCTCGGTTCCTGGACTTCCATGTTATTGTTACGTCTCGGCCCTGGTGGTGGGAGCAGGGATTTGCCAGTTGTCTGGTTTTCTTGTTCAGGCTCTGCAGCCCATTCACACTGGGCTGATGGTCTGCGATCACATGATCTGCTTGGTCCTATATATAGGGCCAACCAGGCATTGGATCCTTGGATCAGGATAGACTAACAGGGTTATTCAAAGAGATTCGAAAAGTCACTGCACGTTCGGTGACTTTTCATTCTCTTCAATTCAGGCCAATTCGGCAATCCCATTTCGGCCACCCTGCGGTGTATTCAGCAAGCACCACAGGGCCGTCGAAGCGCAGGGAAAAGCTGCCGCAAACCCGACGAAAACTCACCGCAAAACCCACCGAATGCACGCCGAAAACCCTCAAAAACATCTGGATTAACCTGCCGAAAACCACAGAAAAACCCAAAGAGGAGCCGATCGCAGCCTTCGACACTGCAGAACAGGCAGTGAATAAATTCGCAAAACAGTTTGTATGAATGTGTGAAAGTGAAACGCTGTTTGCAAAGAAACTACTGAGCGAAAATGTCTGAAATTTACATATGAGGTCCAGGGAATGATAATAAAGAGGGCTGTTACAGAAAAAATAAGTAAACTTAAAAAAAAATAAAAAAAAAATCGGACTTTAAAAAGAAAAAAATTCAGAAAAATGCTTAAAATATCCTAAAAAAATCTATAGATGAAGAGACTCTTTACTGCAGAATTTTATAATGAACGGTTTATTAGATATTGAATTAAAACAGGAATATTTTTAACATTGAAGCCTATTATTATTATTTTTTATTTATAAAGCGCCAGCATATTCCGCAGCACTGTACAAAAGGCACAGTATAGACAGGGTTACAATACAGGGTTACAATACATTGAACAACATTTGACAAACAGTACAGGAGGAGATGAGGGCCCTATTCCCGTGGGAACTCACAATCTAGGAGGGATTCTCCTGAATAAATTTGCCAAATTAAACCACCGAATGGCAGGGCATTTTGGGAACCTTTCACTGCTGGTTTGTGTTCTCTGAATAGCCGAAGCAGTGCTTTTTCATGGGGATTTCACTGCCCTCGAACAGGCACCGAATAGGCACCGTATGTTCAGGCAATTCGCTAGGATTTGGCGAATTGCCTGCTCTCTGGATAGCCGAATGGCCAGGAAAGGTAACCGAACGCTGATTTTCAGCGTTCGGTTACCTTTCTCAAGCAATTCGGAGCTCTTTGAATAACCCTGTAAGTCTGAGATCCTCTGAGTTCCTGTTCCCCGTGTTTATTCGAATTCTGTATCTGATATCCGTGTATGATTCTTTGGCTCTGGTTTCTGGATATTCTCTAGTCTGCTTCCTAAGTGTATTCTGCATTTCAGATTTTTCATGTATGACCTGGCTTGGCTTATTGGACTTCTCATTTATATGTATCTTGTCTGTTTAGTATCTGTCTGTCTGTTACGTTTGGTTTATTTTCTCTCAACAGGCATTTGGTCACAAAGCCATTTGCTGTGAGTGATTACCAGGGCTTTGTCTGTACTCCCTGGCTGGGAGTGTTAGGATTTGCAGTGTGGTACATTCATCGTGTGTTTCCCAGTATCTAGTTCTGTCTTGCATATTACTGCAGTCCTTGTTTCCAAGTATTAAGTTCTGTCCTGCAGCGTGCCGAATTCATTGTCTCCAAGTATTGAGTTCTGTCTTCGCAGTTTACTGCATTCTTTGTTTCCAAGTATCAAGTTCTGCCCTGCAGTGTGCCGAATTCATTGTTTCCAAGTATCAAGCTCTCTTTGCAGTGTACTACCTTCATGGTTTTCAAGTATTAAGCTCTCTCCTGCAATGTGCTGAATTCATTGTCTACCCCAAGTCCCGTGATCTGTCTGCAGCTGAGAAATTATACCTAGTGCAGGGCTTTCTCGTGTGTCTGTATTCCTGCACTGTCTTTCTTGTTTTCCAAGTACTGCAAGGGTGTGCTGGAGTCTGCTAACTACCCATATACCTGCTCTAAAGGCTTCACTCTACAGTCTGGGGGCTCCCCATCACCCTATAGGGGGCCCACCGTTACAGTTGTTCATGAACTATGCTGGTTTCTGGACATCTGTGCACCTTTGGATGTCTCACCCTGGAACCTCACCTGGACTCTCTTCAGTTCTGATTAACATTGTTTAAAAGGAGGCAACACCCTAAGGAGGGCGCTGCCTCATTCACTTTCATTTCACTTCAGTCTTGGTGGATTGCAGTTCTGCTTCTAGGATCTCCTGTCTGTATACCAATTCTTCTGTAGGACTTCTGTTTCCCAGGTTTATTTCATAGTACCTTCCTGTTGCACTACAGTTTAGTAGTTACTCTTGTGTGTTAGACCCCCTGCTTAGTTTTGTTCATTCTCTGCCTGTTTATTTTCATATTGATTCCTGGATTTATTTATATTGTGTTTTCAGAGATTGTCAGTCTTGTTTCCTTGCGTCCTGATTTAAGACCCCTGCTTGTTATTCCATTCTGCACCATTGCCTGATTCTTATCTGTTATATTTTCGTTTTTGGTTTTATTCATTGCCTGCCCTTCCTGTGGTCTATTAGGTTCCCTTCTGTGCTTGTAGCTTTTCCCTTCCTTCTAGGTTCATTCCCCCTCTTGTTATGTATCTTGTTTTTCTTGCCTTCCTGCTGCTTCTATATTCGGTTCCCCTTCACTCCTATCACTCTCAGCCATCCCTCTCTTGCCTAGCTACATCTTTGCTCTGCTATAGCCTGTTCCTCCATTGTCCCCTCCTGTATCTCTCCTCTGATCAAAGTCATTCCTTTAGTGTCCAGCCCCCTTTTGTTGCCCATTCCCCCCCCCCATATATGTCCCACTACACCCTATATAACCTCCCCATATGCTTTGGCAATGCTAAAATGTATTTGGTCCTGCCATTAAAGCTTATTTTGATTTGATTTGTTATCTGGTTAAGTTTGTTATCGTACTTTAGTTCAGGTCTGTCTGCATCCTTGCTTTTTGTATTTATCCCTGCTTGTAGCCATGTACCCTGAATTGGTAATATATCTGTATTTGGTTTATTCATGTATTTTGCTCATAGTTCTTAGGTTTTATTTCCTGTGTCTCTATTGTGCTTTTGTTCTGGATCCTTGTGGGTTTAGATTCTGTTCTGTTCTAGAATTAAGTTTTGTTTGTTCTAAAGAAGCTTATAATAAATATCCTGGTGCTTTATAAAATATGTATTGTGTATCACTGCACAATCGTGACAATTTGTTTGGCATTTTTTCGGGAGTTTTTGGATTAATCTTTAGGTTCCTAACATATTTTAAAGAAGCTAGCAGGGTAATTCAAAGAGATCCGAATTGCTTGAGAAAGGTAACCGAACGCTGAAAATCAGAGTTCGGTAATCTTTGCTGGCCATTCGGCTATCCAGAGAGCAGGCAATTTGCCAAATCCTGGCGAATTGCCTGCACATACGGTACCTGTTCGGGGGCAGTGAAATCCCCATGAATAAGCACAGGTTTATTCAGGAGAATCCCATAGGCTTCAATGTTAAAAATATTCCCATTTTAATTCAATATCTAATAAACCATTCATTATAAAATTCTACAGTAAAGAGTCTCTTTATTCATAGATTTTTTTTAGGATATTTTAAGCAGTTTCCCTTTTTTTTGTTTTAAGTTTACTTATTTTTTCTGTAACAGCCCTCTTATTATCATTCCCTGGACCTCATATGTAAATTTCAGACATTTTCGCTCAGTAGTTTCTTTGCAAACAGCGTTTCACTTTTCAAACATTCAAGCAAACTGTTTTGCTAATTTATTCACTTCATTCGCCTGCGGTGTCAGTTTTTTCCAGCGGCTTCACTGCGTGTGATTGGCTCCTGCTCGGGTTTTTCTGGCGTCTTCGGCGGGTTAATCCAGATGATTTTGTGGGTTTCGGTGTGCATTCGCCAGGTTTTTGCAGTGACTTTTTGTCAGGTTTGCGGCAGCTTTTCCCTGCGCTTCGACGGCCCTGTGGTGCTTGCTGAATACACCGCAGGGTGGCCGAAATGGGATTGCTGAATCGGCCCGAATTGAAGAGAACGAAAAGTCACCAAACATGCGGTGACTTTTCGATTCTCTTTGAATAACCCAGTAGGCTTTTTTCCTCCATAGCTCTCAATGTTAAAAAACAACAACCCGTATTTAGCTGTTTATTAAATATTTCTAAAACTGTTTAATATTTTCAATTGCAGCAAATGGCCATTTCTTTAATTAATTTGTTAGGATTTTTTGGGAATTTTTCGGGAATTTTTTGGTTAATCTTTAGGATTCCTAACTCATTTTAAATGTATAACGAGGTCTGTTTTTTTCTTTGCTGAACACATATAGCTGGATTATCTTCTTACAGTCCGTAAGTATGTGTTCAGCAATGAATTTGATATACAATACATTTTATCAGTACCCTGGATAGTAACAAGCCTGCCGTTATCCATGGTCCTGATGTGAAATAGACTGAAAATACGTTTCACATTCGGCTACTTTCCATGGTTCTGACTCCGATCAGAAAAAATCCTAAAAAATTTAAGAAATGGCTGTTTGCTGCAATTGAAAATATTAAACGGTTTAAGAGAAATATTAATAAAAGGGGGATTTTTTAACATTGAAAGCTATGGTGAAAAAAACGCTAGTTTCTTTAAAATAAGTTATAAAACCTAAAGATTAACCCAAAATAATCATAAAAAAAATAAAAGAAATAGCCGTTTGCTGCAATTGAAAATATTAAAAGGTTTTAGAAATATTTTAAATGTTAAATATGGGGGGTTTAACATTGAAAGCTATGGAGGAAAAAAGCCTAGTTTTCTTTAAAACGAGTTAGGAAACCTGAACTTTCACCCAAAAATTCCAGAAAAATGCCCAAAAAATATAAATAAGTAAAACTTTCATTTTATTAGTAGAAATCTGTTTAATATTCTGAAATAACCAATAAAAACTAAATAACTCATAAAACTAAATACAAATCAAACCAAAATACAATTAAATTACTCACAAAAACGAAATAACCCATTGAAACAGACTTTCGAATCGACCCAAAATTACGAAACGAAACGGAAACCTGCCGAAACGACCCTAAACGATAAAACAAACCGGGCAGAAAAAAAAATGAAAGGCTTTTTTTTAATCGTATTTTCTTTATTCTGTAAAAGACCTTTTTATTATCATTCATAGGACCTTATATGTAAGTTCCAGGCATTTTCGTTTAGAAGTTTTTTAGCAAACAGCGTTTAAATTTTTAAACTTTCAAGTGTACTGTTTTTCAGTTTTTTTTACCACGTTCGTCTGTCTGTTTTTACGGCAGCTGCTCTCTGCTGTGATCGGCGGCTCGTCGGGCTTTTCCAGCGTGTTCAGTGGGGTTTTTGCGGCGGTTTCTGTGGGTTTACGGTGAGTGTTTGTGAGCGGCGAGGGTTCTGCGGGTTTGCGGCGAGTTTTCCCTGCACTACGGGCAGTGGCGTAGCGTGGGGGGGCTGGGGGGCCGTGGCCCCGGGCGCAGTTTTGTTAGGGGCGCATTCGCGCCCCTAAAACTGGCCCGGGGTTGAGGGACCCAGATGCCAGGCAGCGCGAGAGCGCCTGCCCGGTCTTGAACAGTCCGTCCTGTGAAGTGGATGCGGCTGTGTGCGTGCGCAGCCGGTCACGTGGTCCGGCTAATCAGGTGGTACTGAGTCTCTGTACCACCTGACTGGCCGGACCGCGTGACCGGCTGCGCACGCACACAGCCGCATCCACTTCACAGGACGGACTGTTCGAGACCGGGCAGGCGCTCCCGCGCTGCCCGGCATCTGGGTCCCTCAACCCCTGCCGGAGCTGGGGGCAACAATCCAGGTGAGAGCTGGGGCAAATCCATGTGTGACCTGGGGGCAAATCCATGAGCTGGGGCAAATCCATGAGCTGGGGGCAGTATCCATGAGCTGGGGGGCAAATCCATGAGCTGGGGGCAAATCCATGAGCTGGGGGCAAATCATGAGCTGGGGGGCAAATCCATGAGCTGGGGGGCAAATCCATGAGCTGGGGCAAATCCATGAGCTGGGGGCAAATCCATGAGTGAGCTGGGGCAAATCCATGAGCTGGGGCAAATCCATGAGTGAGCTGGGGCAAATCCATGAGTGAGCTGGGGGCAAATCCATGAGTGAGCTGGGGGTCAAATCCATGAGTGAGCTGGGGGGCAAATCCATGAGTGAGCTGGGGGCAAATCCATGAGTGAGCTGGGGGCAAATCCATGAGTGAGCTGGGGGGCAAATCCATGAGTGGGGGCCAATCCATGAGTGAGCTGGGGCAAATCCATGAGCTGGGGCAAATCCATGAGCTGGGGCAAATCCATGAGCTGGGGCAAATCCATGAGTGAGCTGGGGGCAAATCCATGAGCTGGGGCAAATCCATGAGTGAGCTGGGGGGCAAATCCATGAGCTGGGGCAAATCCATGAGTGAGCTGGGGGCAAATCCATGAGTGAGCTGGGGGGCAAATCCATGAGCTGGGGGCAAATCCATGAGTGAGCTGGGGCAAATCCATGAGTGAGCTGGGGCAAATCCATGAGCTGGGGCAAATCCATGAGTTAGCTGGGGGGCAAATCCATGTGTGAGCTGGGGCAAATCCATGAGCTGGGGGCAAATCCATGAGCTGGGGCAATATCCATGTGAGAGCTGGGGCAATATCGATAACGTGTCCACAGGTTGGGGGGGGCGAACAATTCTTGGCTGGCCCCGGGTGCTGACAACCCACGCTACGCCACTGACTACGGGGGGCCCTGCGGTGCTTGCTGAATACACAGCAGGGTCGTGAACTAGAATCGCCGAATCACCCCGAAGTGCGGGAAACAAAAGGTCACAGAACGTATGGTGACTTTTCGATTCTCTCTGAATAACCCTGTATGTCTCCATGATATCCACAGTCATAGGGCAGTGATTTTACCTCTACTCCACCCAGTCAGTAATTCATCTTATATGAAATATCTTCACTTTAAGCATCCTCAAACGAACAACTAGTATAATATTTTTAAACAACGCTGGCCTTATCTTCCAATTCCTCTTCTCCAGCCATGACAACACAGTTTGACTGATTCACCATTCAGTAATGCTACTTTTTACTGTAATTGACAAGTCTGTGTACAGTCAGTAACAAACATAATGATGTCACAGAGCTCTTAACAGCTTTACAATGTGACAGCATGACCTGGGTCACAAAGCAAATTATCAGATTGAAAGGGAAAGTAATGCCTGTGGAAAATCAAGACACCATAAATATATCTGTTTTTATGAACTAAGTGCTAGGCAATAATTTAAAGGGCCATTACCACCAAAAAATGAAATGTTCTTATTGTGTATATTTCATGTTGCTGATATCTTCCATGTGCTTTGTTTTTCTTGTTTGTTTAGGTAAGAAGATATTTTACTATACATGTGTCACTGGGTGCATCTATTTTATGATCATTTGTGTTGTAAACTGCCCCCCTCCCCAATATCTTTCCATCACTTTTTCCTCATTGTGGCTTTGGCCATAGAAAGGAGTCTATGGGTCTATCACTGACGCATTGTATTTTGTGGGATGTATGCAAAGGACATCACCAGGGGGTACATTAGAAGTCTTTTAAGTTCCCTGTTTTATTACATTCAACTGCAAGCTCTTATCAGGATAAGCATGCAAAATAAAATACACCTCCTACTGCCTTATCTAAACATTCCCTCCGCTCCATTAACTGCTAAATACTGTATAAGATAAAGCACAGTCACAAAGTAAAACACAAGATTAATTTTCTAAACCAGTGGTTCTCAACCGCGTTACTCAAGTACCCCCAGGCCAGGTTTGACAGATATGTGAAGCATAGGTGATAGGATTTGCTGCTCAGCGATTGCAGGATTCAGTCTGCATTTCCAAGGTGATCTGCAAAATCTGGCCTGTTGGGGGTACTTGAGGACCACGGTTGGGAACCACTGTTCTAAATATAGAAAAAAACAGCAGCGCGTGTTTTATAAAGTCGGTTTGTTTGTACTGCACAAGTAATCTAGTATGTAAGTGGTAGTGTAGCTTTGTGTGGCAGGTTGTCAAAATTCTATTCCACTATTACACATACTGTATGTGACAAACCACTAGTCAAAGCAAGACCTAGTTGAAAAGCGTGTTTGTTAGTCCAAAGCTACTTTAAGTCAGACACTACTTTACCTGTAATAATGCTTGGAATACACAACTGATCACTGTTTCATTAACCGTTTCACTACCAAGTAATCATTTTTAATTAATTATGTTGTAAGAAATATTTGAGAGTATTTCCAATTAATATCTTACTGTAGTAACCTATTTGGCAGGCAGATGTCACCATCTACAGGTCAAATAGTTACTACACCTCTGAATTAACCCCTTCCCTGTGGAGGACGTGTGGGGAACATCCTCATTGACTCCTGCTGTATGCGGAGGACATTCCCCACACATCATCCGCTCAGCGGGAGCCCTGGGAGAGATACTCACCTCTCTGCGCCAGTGTCCCGCGGCGTTCTGACTTCAAGGAAGTCAGACGCCGCTTTTATGGGTCTCCTGACGCAAATTACGTCATTGCGTCGTGCGTGATGAAGTCATTTTCAGGCGACCCCCCCCCCTCCCCTCCCAGGGAGATCGCCTGGAAGGAGGGGCGGGTCCTTTCGGATCCCTCTCCCTCCCAATCGGGAGGACCTAGAGCCAGAGGTCAGGCACCGCTTTTAAGCGGTTCCTGACTTTAACCCCTGAGGCACTGGGCTGCGATCTGGTGCCATTCAGCTCCGGATCGCGGCCTAGCTCCGGTGGGGGCCACCATCTTGGATGGCAGCTCTACCTCCGGGCAGGGCCGGCCCGTCCATGGAGCACAGTGGTGCGATTGCTCCGAGCGGCACATTTTTCAGGGCGGCTTTTTTTTAAAATGTAGTCGCGTGTCTGGGCTGTGAGCAGCCTCTGAGTAAACAGACTGCAACCTTGTGATGCCAGAAGCAGGAAGGAAAGCGGCACCTTCAGGACCAAGACCCAGGAGCAGCTTCTCTTCACAAGTGACCAGGCAGGTTCATTACTGGGGGTTCTGGGACTGCCCTGCTGCCCTCTCCCCCAAATCTGATCACCTGTCTCAGCACCCGGTGCACTGAGTGACAGGCTGGCTGACAGACCCAAACATGAGCAGAACCAGAAAAGAGAAAAGCCTCTTATTCCCCCTGATTCTGTCTCTGGTTCTGCCACCAATCAGCCTACCTGATCTATTAATTAAACTAGTATGATTAACTGCTTCATTGCCCCCACAGAAAGCAGTGCTGTGCTATATGAGGAGCTCAATAAGTGCTGGATAAACCAAAAGTGAAAAAAACAACAACAAAACAACTGAGCCCCCACCCCCACCACCTTCTGCAACCCCTGTGACAGGGGAAAATCAATCAATGACTGCACAGAGGTCCTCATAAAACTGCTTAACCCTTTCGCTGCTGAGGCTTTTCCCGCCTCTGTGCTGAGGTCATTTTTTACCGGTTTTGCTCATCATGTTTAAACGTGTTTTGAAGGCTTATTTTAGTATATGACCCAGACATATTATATATCGTTCTTTCCGTCAGACTCGGTAGATTCATAATATGTCATTATTATATGTATACGTTATGTCATGTCTGTATATTATAACAAAAAATGCAATAAAATATGTATTTTCAATAATTTACAATGTGTAAAGTGTTTTTTTTCACATTTTAACATGCGAGCAATTGCGGTTATATTTTGTATGGGGTGCGCTTGTTAAAAAAATTAGAGATGGGGTCTCGTTACATTTTTTTTGGGGAAAATTACACTATTTTTAACAAATGCACCGCATACAAAAATCGTTAGTGCAGCAACATTGTTCACATTATAATTGAAATGGGAACAATATTGCTGCATTAACAAACCAAAAAAAAGAAAAAAAAAGTATTTCTTTTTTATAATTTTTTTTTTTAATTTTTTTTTATTTTTAATTTTTTTTTTTTGACAAAATTTTTCACAGTAGTGTTTGGTATCGTTGGAACGGCCATGCTAGCTGCCACAGATCGGGAGATAGGGAGTTCATTGGAACTCCCTATCTCCCGATCTCCACCGTTGGTAGGCAGTTAGGGGTTAAGTCAAGGACTGGCGTCATCGTGCTACGCACGATGACGCCAGTCCTCAGGGGGAGTTCCCGGAGGCTTGGCCGACATCCAAGATGTCGGCCAGCTCCGGGAAAGGATCGCGAACAGGCGCTTTTCAGCGCTGATTCGCGATCCAGCTCCCCAGGGGTTAATGCCAGGCACTATTTGGAAGGGCAGGCTGTGCCCTTCCAAATGATGCCTGGGTTAACCCCCGCAGAGCCGCCGATCGGGAGGGAGAGAGGTCCGAAGGACCTCCCCCCCCCCTCCCTTTCAGGCACCTCCTCCGCACATGCGGGGGGGCGCCTGAATTAGGTGTCATCTCGCTGCCGCGATGACACCTAATACCAGCGGCTGCGGTTCCGGATGCGCAGCTGACATCGAGGATGTCAGCCTGCACCGGAGGGGCCAGCAATCGGCCGGAACCCGGCCGAACGCTGACCCCAATGGGAGGACGCGCTCAGCGCGTCCTCCGCATACCAGCGGTAATGCGGAGGACGCGCTCAGCGCGTCCTCCGCATTGAAGTGGTTAAGGAGTTCAGTGAGGTCCTAAAAGGGCAATACATCACTTGACCGAACATACTCTGCATTTTCTAGCAGAAAGCAAGCTGTAATTCCTACAAAGATCCCACACCTGACTTTAAGTAAGATGTTTACAAGCACAAACCCCCCAAAAAAATATAATTTGCCACTTATGCATCAGCCTCCTTATCTCAAACTATTTCTAAAACAATAGTGTATATAAACGAACCCTTTCTGCACAATATATATAATAGGTTGTAACAATGACTAAAAATTGGTGTGTGATTGAAAAGGGTAAACAAAAGTGGATGACTATAGGTTTATTTAGAGTATGACTGAAAGGGTTTGTTTGAAATGGTTAATAATAGTGTGCAACTGAAATGGTTAATAATAGTGCATAACAGAGGGTCAATTGTGGTTTGTTGATGAAAAGGTTCAATAATAGTGTGTGGCTTAAAGGGTTAATAGTGTGTGACAAAGGATTACAGAAGTGTGTGTTTGAAATGGTTAATAATAGTTTGCAACTAAAAGTGTTAATGGTTGGGTGTGGCTGAAAGGGTTAGTGTATTTGAAGGAGAGGGTTAATAGTGCAGAGCTGAAGGGGTTAATACTATTTTGTATCTGAAATTCGCATTAACAGTGTGAGGCAGAAAGGGTTAATAATAGTGTGCCTAAAAGAGCCCTTAATTAACGCAAAGCCATTAAGGGTTAATGGTAATCTACAAATTCACCATTTGGTCTTTGACTCCAAACCACAATAAATATCTTTTCTCATTTTAACCTCTTCAGGTTGTGGGGTTTTCATGTTTACCCTTTGCATTGCCTTGTGTGTTACGTGGGGGACAGTCAGGTCCATATCACCAGTAATCGGGGTGTACCTGAGCACAGTGAAGACACCCCTATGAACGCCTTTTAGTAGACTGGATATTTGAGTAAGATGCAGCGCTTCCTGGATGCATATACTGTATATATTACCATAATGGATGTATGTGGCAGTGTTTTTTTTGGGTGGCAGCATTTCATTCTTGCACCTGCTCTGCTCACCACACATTACTGTGAGTGTTATTGCTGTGAAGCTCTGTGATACGCTCAAACACACTGCTCATTACTGTGAGTTTTACTGCTGTGCAGCTCTGGGATACGCTCATACACACTGCACATTACTTGGAGTTTTATTGCTCTGGAGCTCTGTGATTTGCTCGTACACACCGCACATTACTGTCTCCGGGTCCCCCCTCGTCATCTGACGTCATTGAGCATGGCAACCTTTTGAACCCCCATATCTCCCGATCGGTTGCAGCTAGAGCATGGCCTTTTCGATTGATACCAAACAAGACCATGTGCAAAATAAGAAAAAATAAATAAAAATAAAAAAAATTATAAAAATGTGGGTTTTTTAATGTTATTTTTATTAATGCAGCAATATTGTTCCCATTTCAGTTATAATGTGAACAATGATGCTGCACTAATGATTTTTTTCTATGGAGTGTGTTTGCTAAAAATCACGTAATTCCCCCCAAAAAAATGTAACGAGTCCCCATTTCTAATTTTTTTAACAAGCATACCCCATAGAAAATATAAACGCAAAGGCGAAATGTGAAAAAAAACACTTTACACACTATAAATATATTCAGGCAGGGCATGACGTATACATATAATAATGATATGTTATGAATCTGCCGAGTCTGCCAAAAAAAGCATACTCAGTAAAACTTTAACTATCAGAAGCAACATCCCAACACAAGATAGTTATCTGCCACCTCCACTCCCACAGGTCCCATCTGCCACCCTCTGCCGCTTCCTCCCAACCACTGAGGAGGAAGTCAATTCCTTATTGTCCTCCTCACATCTCACCACGTGCCCGCTCGACCCCATTCCCTCACATCTAATTCCTCCCTCTCCTCCTCCCTCACCCCTGCTCTCACACACATCTTCAACCTATCTCTCTCCACTGGCTCCTTTCCATCCGCCTTCAAACACGCGCTAGTTACCCCTTTACTAAAGAAACCATCCCTAGATCCCAACTCTCCATCCAACTACCGTCCTGTATCCCTGCTTCCCTTTACCTCTAAGCTCTTAGAAAAACTAGTCTTCAACCGCCTCTCCATCTTCCTGTCCTCCAATTCCCTACTTGACCCCCTGCAATCTGGCTTCCGTCCCCTACACTCAACTGAAACTGCCCTCACCAAAGTCACCAACGACCTCCTAACTGCTAAAAAACACGGCCACTATTCTATTCTCATCCTGCTTGACCTCTCGGCTGCTTTTGACACTGTTGACCACCCCCTCCTTCTACAGACCCTCAACTCTCTGGGTCTCGGTGACACTGCACTTGCTTGGGTTGACTCCTATTTATCCAACAGGTCCTTCTGTGTGTCCTTTGCTGGTAACTCCTCCTCTTCATTGCCTCTATCTGTTGGTGTACCTCAAGGCTCTGTCCTTGGTCCTCTGCTCTTTTCCATCTACACCTCCTCCCTGGGCAAAATCATCAACAGCTTTGGCTTTAATTACCACCTCTACGCTGATGACACTCAGATCTACCTCTCTACCCCTGATCTCTCTCCCCCTGTCCTTTCCAAAGTCAGTGACTGTTTATCTGGCATCTCCTCCTGGATGGCCTCCCACCACCTAAAGATCAACATGTCAAAGACTGAGCTCCTACTTATTCCTCCCTCTAATGCCGCCCCACCTCCTGACTTCTCGATCACGGTGGAGGGTATCACCATCTCCCCATCAAACCAAGTTCGCTGTCTTGGAGTTACACTTGACTCTGCTCTTTCCTTCATCCCCCACATCAAGTCTCTTTCCTCCTCCTGCCGATACCAACTGCGTAATATTTACAGAATTCGGCCATTTCTTACCGCTGTCGCCACAAAACAACTCATACACGCCCTGGTAATCTCCCGACTCGACTATTGCAATAATCTCTTATCTGGCCTCCCTCTGTCCCACCTCACCCCCCTACAATCCATCCTGAACGCCTCCGCCAGGCTAATTCACCTCACCCGCCGCTCTGTCTCTGCCGCTCCCCTCTGCGAGTCCCTTCACTGGCTCCCCATCCACTGCAGAATTAAGTTCAAAATCCTTATCCTTACCTACAAAAGCCTCACTAACTCAGCTCCCCACTACCTGTCCTCACTAATCACCAAATACACCCCAGCCCGCTCCCTAAGGTCAAACAGTGACCTGCGCCTAGCTTCTCCCCGCATCACCTCTTCCCATGATAGACTGCAGGATTTCTCACGCGCAGCCCCCACTCTCTGGAACGCTCTCCCTCGTACTGTCAGACTTTCCCCTAACTTCTCTTCCTTCAAACGCTCCCTGAAAACATTCCTATTTAGGGAGGCCTACCACCCAACTCACTGACGCAACCATCAATCACTCTCACCTTACAGTCCTCTCCTCCTGTTTCCAACCCCAACCCTCCCAGATTGTGAGTTCCTACGGGAATAGGGCCCTCATCTCCTCCTGTACTGTTTGTCAAATGTTGTTCAATGTATTGTAACCCTGTCTATACTGTGCTTATTGTACAGCGCTGCGGAATATGCTGGCGCTTTATAAATAAAGAATAATAATAAATAAAATAATAATGTCTGGGTCATATAATAAAATGTGACTTCAAATCGTGTTTAAATATGATGAGCAAAAGTGGTAAAAATATGCTCAGCACACAGGGGTGAAATGGCACAGCAGCGAAAGGGTTAAATGCAGGATCAACTGGAGAGAGAGATCTTCTTCAGACATATTCCCAGCTGATTTTAAAAAATGTTGCCACCTCAGGTATCAGTACCCAGGTACTAAAACGTTGAGGGCACCTCATAGAGCCCAAATGCTAATTAAACTGGTGGTTAAGCTTGTCCACGCCTTGCTGGGGGAGGTGTTCTTAGGTGACTATATAAAGCTTGGGGATATTAGCTTGTCTAAGTGAGCACTTAGAGATCTTCTGGAGGTAGTCTGAGGTTAGACAGGAAGTAGAAAACCTACAAAAAGGTAAGATTTGCTGGTTTTAAATCCATTCTTTCATAATGGCAGGCTTGGTCCAGTGTAAGAGCTGTCATGCATTTGTTTTTAGATCCAATTTTTGGAGGTTTGGAGTGTACCTGATATGTAGGCAGTTGTCTTTATTGCAGCAGGAAATTGCCTGTTTGAAGTCTGAGATTTGTAAATTATCTGTTAGATAAACTCAGGCTATGACTGTTACAAAGCCACTGCCACAGAGGCCTCCTAGGAGCGGCAGATGGACTACTGTAGGATCTGGTAGACTTAGAGTTGTGGATAGAAGGCATGTCCCACAGTCTGTGTCTCTTCTTAATTCTTTTGAGGCACTTTCAGAGTGTAGTGGTAAAACGGATGTAGGCTCAGACACCATAGTTGAGGAACCACCATCCCCTATGCCTAAGGTATGCAGGACTGCAACTAAGGACAAAAAGGAAAAGGTGGGACTTGATAAAAGGCAATTGTTGCTGGGTGATTCTATCATAAGAGGTGTTGAGCTGGAGAGTAGTGGTTTAGTGAGATGTCTTCCTGGGGCTACTGCTCGTAGAGACAAATGACGTATTCTCAATATTGTCAAACAAGCAAAGCAGCAAGGGGAAGTGGACATTCTAGTCCATCTAGGGACAAATGACTTGGCTAGCAATGAGGTTTCTGAGATTAAGGAAGATTTTTGTGTTCTTGGAGGTGAAATACAGCAGATTGCGTCCACTGTGACATTCTCTGAAGTTCTGCCTGTGCATAACATTCAGGATACGCAGATGCGCAATAGGGAATTTAATTTGTTGCTTCGGGAATGGTGTCGGGAGCAAGGATTTGGCTTTGTGTCCCATGATAGCTCTAATTGGAGCAGAAAGGAACTGTATAAAAATGATGGTTTGCATCTTACTCATAGGGGAACATATGTTCTCAGTGAGAAGTTCAAAGGTTTCACAAAGGAATATTTAAACTAGGAGGGGGGGACAAAAGGGTAAAAAACAATCTGCCCGATTGTCCCCAAAACTAAATCGGTGGGTGCACGCAACATGCAGGGTAAAAAATGACAAGCTCAGAGTCTTGTCTATAAATGCTCGCAGTTTAGTCAATAAAATCAATGAACTGGAGGCAATGATGGCAGCTGAAAAAGTAGATTTAGTTGCGGTTACTGAGACATGGTTCAGTGAGAAAAATAACTGGGACATAACAATACCGGGGTACTCTTTATATAGAAAAGACAGAGAAGGTAGGAAAGGAGGAGTGGCCCTGTATGTGAAAAACAACATAAAAACGAACCAAATAAAAGTGAGCGAGGTGAACATAGAGTCAGTTTGGGTTACGCTAACATTTGGCAATCATACAGTAGCTCGTGTAGGTGTGATCTATAGACCCCCTGGACAAGTAGAATAGCTAGATAATCTGATGTTTGAGGAAATAGCCAAAATGGCAATGAAGGGGGAAGTTATTATCATGGGGGACTTTAATCTTCCTGATGTGAACTGGAAAACCAAAATAGCTGTGTGCACCAGGAGTACAAATATTCTAAACTCCCTACTGGGATTATCTCTAACACAAGTAGTTGAGGAGCCGACCCGTAAAAAGGCCATATTGGATTTAATACTCACAAATGGAGGTTTGATATCAGACGTTGTTGTAGGTGAAAATTTGGGATCTAGTGATCACCAGTCAGTGTGGTTTAATATAAGAACAGGGATGGAGCCGCACCACACAAAAACAAAAGGTTTAGACTTTAAAAAAAAAAATGATTTTTCTAAAATGAGATTTTGTGTGAATGAGTCCTTATCAGACTGGAGGAGTTTAAAGGGAGTCCAGGAGAAATGGGATTATTTAAAGGAAGCATTATTGAAGGCCACAGGCAATTGCATTCGGCTTGTTAGCAAAAACAAAAAAGGGAAGAAACCACTGTGGTACTCTGCAGAAGTGGCCAAAATAGTGAAGAACAAAAAGATAGCATTCAATAATTATAAAAAAACTCAGAGTGAAGAAGATAGGCAAACCTATAAAATTAGGCTGAAAGAGGCAAAGCAATTTATAAGAACTTCCAAAGCACACGCAGAAGAGAAAATAGCTCAGTCAGTAAAAAAGGGGGACAAAACATTTTTTAGATACATAAACGAGAAAAGAAAAGTAAAACAAGGATTAGTTAGATTAAAAACAAAGGAAGGAAGGTATGTAGAAGAGGATAAAAGTCTCGCTGACTGCCTCAATGAATATTTTTGTTCAGTCTTTGCAGAAGAAAAGGAAGGAAAGGGACCTCAGTTAGGAGGAAACACTAACAAGACATTTACATATGAGTTTACAGAGGAGGAGGTTCTACAGCAGCTGTCTAAAGTAAAGACAAATAAGTCAATGGGGCCTGATGGGATCCACCCTAAATTATTAAAAGAGCTCAGTGGTGTAATCGCAAAACCGTTAACAGATTTATTTAACCAATCCTTGTTAACGGGAGTCATCCCAGAAGACTGGAAATTAGCAAATGTTGTGCCCATTTACAAGAAGGGTAGTAGGGAGAAATCGGAGAACTATAGGCCAGTTAGTCTTACGTCAGTAGTGGGGAAATTAATGGAAACCATGTTAAAGGAAAGGATTGTTGAACATCTAAAAACACATAGATTACAGGATCAGAAACAACATGGGTTTACCTCAGGGAGATCATGCCAAACTAATCTTATTGATTTTTTTGATTGGGTAACAAAAATAATAGACATAGGTGGTGCAGTAGACATTGCTTATTTAGATTTCAGTAAGTCTTTTGATACTGTTCAACATAGAAGGCTTATCAATAAATTGCAATCTTTGATCTTGGATTCCAATATTGTTGAATGGATTAGGCAGTGGCTGAGTGACAGGCAACAGAGGGTTGTGGTAAATGGAGTTTATTCGGCGCAAGGTCTTCTTACCAGTGGGGTACCTCAGGGGTCAGTACTTGGACCCATTCTCTTTATTATTTTTATTGGTGATATTGCAGAAGGTATTAATGAAAAAGTATGTCTTTTTGCTCATGACACAAAGATTTGCAACAGGGTTGACGTTCCTGGAGGGATCAGCCAAATGACAAATGATTTAGGTAAACTAAAAAAATGGTCGGAGCTGTGGCAATTGAGTTTTGAGATAAGTGCAAGATAATGCACCTGGGACGTAAAAACCCAAGGGCTGAATATAGAATATTTGATACAGTCCTAACCTCAACATCTGAGGAAAGGGATTTAGGGGTTATTATTTCAGAGGATCTAAGGGTAAGTAGTCAATGTAATAGAGCAGCAGGAAATGCTAGCAGAATGCTTGGTTGTGTAGGGAGAGGTATTAGCAGTAGGAAAAGGGAAGTGCTCATGCCACTGTACAGAGCAATGGTGAGACCTCACTTGGAGTACTGTGTGCAGTACTGGAGACCGTATCTCCAGAAGGATATAGACATCTTAGAGAGTTCAGAGAAGGGCTACTAAAATGGTGTACGGCTTGAAGGAGAAAAGTTACCAGGAAAGGCTTAATGATCTTAACATGTACAGCTTGGAAAAAAGACGAGACAGAGGAGATATGATAGAAACATTTAAATACGCAAAGGGAATCCACAAGGTAGAGGAAGGGAGTATATTTAAAGGAAACAAAGTAGCAAAACAAGAGGACATAGTCTTAGATTAGAGGGGCAAAGGTTTAAAAGTAACATCAGGAAGCATTATTTTACTGAGAGGGTGGTGGATACATGGAACAGCCTTCCAGTTGAAGTGGTAGAGGCCAAAACAGTAATTGAATTTAAGCAGGCATGGGATAGGCATAAGGCTATCCTAAACAAAAGATAAATCCAGGTAAAGTATCCATGTAATTGGGCAGACTAGATGGGCCGAAAGGTTCTTATCTGCCGACATTTTTCTATGTTTCTATAAACTCTTTTACAATAAAGGAATATCATTTGCAATGATACAGCATAGCCCCATGGTGACCCCTATTACACGCTTTTGCGCGAGGATAAAACCATTTGCGCGGAATGTCGTAGTACGGTGTTCGCGCAAATGATGCGCGTTAACGTCCAACGCGAGTGACCCCGCGCGAACCCAGCGCGAGCGCAAGTTCCTGCGTGCATCCTATACTTAACATTGTGAGCGCAAATGCGTTAGTGCGGATGGTATTACAATCTTTGTGCAAAGTCGTACGAGCGACGTTTGCGCAAATTTTTGTAACGTCTTTGAAAACTTGGTGTTAACTGCAAATATGATCGTTGTGGCCGAAACTAAATAACAGAGCAATAAAAAAAAATACAGCACAGTAAAGTTACACATTCTACACATAGTACAGGGCGGGGTGGGGTGTTGCCTATTCCCCAATGGGGCGGCTGCAACCACCAAATGCATCCAGCCCAACAACATGTGTAAAACATAACAAAGAAAAAAATGGAATAGGCGCGACCCCACCCCTCCTGTACTATATGTTTCAATGTACATCCAGCCAGGTCATCACTGCAGCAAGATCCCACTCCGTGTCTTTGTTTTTGATCCCAAAGTGGATTTTGTTTCTGGGGGAGTATAAATAAAGGCCCACCAGTCTACCTCATGTTTGACAAGCAGCATGAGCAGGTATGGTTTGCTATGCAGCAGCCTGTGGTTTCAATTTTGGATAGGACTAGAGGTGCCTTGACGCTGGCGGGCGAGCTTAGTCCTATAATGGCCATTGATAAGAAACCAAAATTCTAATTGTGTTTAGTTTCACACGGTATAATGGGAATTAGCGCAGATGACATTTTTTTATTTGCGCGCAATAAAGTTTTTCCGTGCGCAAAAAAATTGCGCTGCGTGAGTGCATTTGCGCGAAGCGTGTAATAGGGGCCATATTTTTTACATGATATTGGGCTGCTGGGTCTACTACTGCTGCTCATGTATACACTTTTACTGCTGATCGTATATACACAAATAGGGCCATATTACATACTTGGTGCTAACTTAACCAGAGCAGTTGTAAACTTAAAACCATATTACATACAGGGTTATTCAAAGAGATCCAAATTGCTTGAGAAAGGTAACCGAACGCTGAAAATCAGCGTTCGGGTACCTTTCTTGGCCATTCGGCTATCCAGAGAGCAGGCAGTTCGCCAAATCCTGGCGAATTGCCTGCACATTCGGTGCCTATTCGGTGCCTGTTCGGTGCCTGTTCGAGGGCAGTGAAAACCCCATGAAAAAGCACTGCTTTGGCTATTCAGAGAACACAAACCAGCAGTGAAAGGTTCCCGAAATGCCCTGTCATTCAGTGGTTTAATTCGGCAGATTTATTCAGGCAAATCCCATAGGCTTCAATGTTAAAAATATTCCCGTTTTAATTCAATATCTAATAAACCGTTCATTATAAAATTATGCAGTAAAGAGTCTCTTTATTTATAGATTTTTAGGATATTTTAAGCATTTTATCTGATTTTTTTTTTAAGTTTACTTATTTTTTCTGTAACAGCCCATTTTATTATTCCCTGGACCTCATATGTAAATTTCAGACATTTTCGCTCGGTAGTTTCTTTGCAAACAGTGTTTCACTTTTCAATCATTCATGCAAACTGTTTTCCTAATTTATTCACTGCCTCTTCTGCTGTGTCGAAGGCTGCGATCGGCTCCTGTTTGGGTTTTCCTGTGGTTTTCGGCAGGTTAATCCAGATGTTTTTGAGGGTTTTCGGCATGCATTCGCTGGGTTTTGCGGTTAGTTTTCATCAGGTTTGCGGCAGCTTTTTCCTGAAATTCGGGGGCCCTGTGGTGCTTGCTGAATACACCACAGGGTCACCCAAATGGGATCGGCAAAACAAACCGAATTGAAGAGAACGAAAAGTCACCGAACGTGCGGTGACTTTTCGAATCTCTTTGAATAACCCTGATAGTTGGTGCCAACTTAACCAGAGCTGTTGTAAACCTCCCAGAAACATTATAACCTATGGAGGTTTTCAGTTTACAACAGCTCTGGTTAAGTTAGCACCAACATTGTAATACTGCCCATAGTGGTTCTCAAACCCTGTTAAGTGATTGTGTAGAAAAACAGACACTTAACACACACATCTAAACCCACCAAAAAAATCCCATACTCACCTCAGATCCCTTGGTGCAGGGAATGCCGTGATCTGCCACTTCCTCAGTTTGTGGGCAGCTGAACCCAGGGAACATATCGTTTCTCTTTTCTTGTATCCTTCCACCGTCCCAGTCAGATCTCGCTCATGCAAGACTGCATCTGTCTTCATGGAATCCGATGGATTCCTAGAGCTGATAACAACACTTAGCACTAGTGATGGGCCGAACACCCTCGTGTTCGGTTCGCATTCGAACTCCAACATCGGAAAAAGTTCGAACGCGATTCGAACGCAATGCAAGTCAATGGGGCTCAAAAGTTCGAAAATTAAGGTCCCCTTCAGAGGGCATATATGCAAGATATTGGTCATAAAAGGTGTATGGGGGTCCTGGTACTGCCCTGTGGGACAGGAAACAATGAATTTTTTTTAAAAAAACTAAAGTTTTTAACCATTTCACTGCTGAGTGCCGAGCCATTTCACCGCTGTGCGCTGAGCTAATTTTAACCGCGTTTGCTCATGTTTAAAAGCGACTTGAAGCCATGGGAAATGTTTGAGCAACAACGGGTGGGAAAAATTACGATCTTAACGCAAACGTTAATGCTCACTTGCGTGAGCATTAACGTTTGCTGTGGTGTTCACCGCATATTACAATCCAAACGCAAATGTGTTAAATAACCAAATTTGTAATAAGAATAATTAATGCAGCATACAAATCTGCACACTGCCGGGCAGCACCTCTACAGTTTAATTAATGCAGCATATGAATCCTCACACTGCCGGGCAGCACCTCTACAGTATAATTAATGCAGCATATGAATCCTCACACTGCCGGGCAGCACCTCTACAGTATAATTAATGCAGCATATGAATCCTCACACTGCCGGGCAGCACCTTTACCGTATAATTAATGCAGCATATGAATCCTCACACTGCCGGGCAGCACCTCTACAGTCTGACACGACCTTTAACCGGCGCGCTGTGTGCAGCTTCTGAGAAGATACGCTATTAGTGTAGCGGGGAAGCTGGCTGCCCATTTTGCATCGCTCCCTCTACACTAATAGCGTATCTTCTCAGAAGCTGCACACAGCGCACCGGTGTATGCAGCTTCTAACAGCGTGGGAGACGGAAGGCTGCGCTTGTTGGTGGATCCAGGAATCAGGTGAGTATTAGAAAGAAAAAGAGAAAAGTTTTATTTTATGTTCCCAGGGACATTTAAAAATGTCCTCGGATTTAATTTTTTTTAAAAATGTGTCGCCTTACCTTAGCCTGGTGGTCAGTGGGGTCTCCCTGGATCCTGGAGGTAGGGGTGTCTGCCGTGGCCGCAGATGCAGTGGCTCCCTCCCTGTGCCCAGGGCCGGCGCTGCCGCTAGGCAAGCTAGGCGCCCTCCTAGAACGCAGCGCCGCCGTTGGGGCGCAGCCGAGACCTCTATCCCGAGTGTATCCTGCCGGCAGCCCCAACAGAAAGGGAGGGAAGCGGGGATAACCCCGCCCCCTCAGCATGGACAGCCACCGCGTGCTGTCTTCCATGATCATGCTGCGCCCAGAGCAAGCACGCAGCGTGATCAGTGACAGCGGCGTGCAGAGGGGGGTGACAGCGGCGTGCAGAGGGGGGGACAGCAGGCCGCCGGCAGGATCTTCTCGGAGAGAGCATTGCAGATAGAAGGTGAGAGCTGGGGGGCAAATATAACCATGTGTGATCTGGTCTGGGGGCATATATCCATGTGTGAGCTGGTCTGGGAGCATATATCCATGTGTGAGCTGGTCTGGGGGCATATCCATGTGTGAGCTGGTCTGGGGGCATGTATCCATGTGTGAGCTGGTCTGGGGGCATATATCCATGTATAAGCTGGTCTGGGGGCATGTAACCATGTGTGAGCTGGTCTGGGGCATGTAACCATGTGTGAGCTGGTCTGGGGCAATATATCCATGTGTGAGCCGGTCTGGGGGCAATATATCCATGTGTGAGCTGGTCTGGGGGCAATATATCCATGTGTGAGCTTGTCTGGGGCAATATATCCATGTGTGAGCCGGTCTGGGGGCAATATATCCATGTGCGAGCTGGTCTGGGGGCAATATATCCATGTGTGAGCTGGTCTGGGGCAATATATCCATGTGTGAGCTGGCCTGGGGGCAATATATCCATGTGTGAGCTGGCCTGGGGGCAATATATCCATGTGTGATCTGGTCTGGGGGCAATATATACATGTGTGAGCTGGTCTGGGGCAATATATCCATGTGTGAGCTGGTCTGGGGACAATATATCCATGTGTGAGCTGGTCTGGGGGCAATATATCCATGTGTGAGCTGGACTGGGGCAATATATCCATGTGTGAGCTGGACTGGGGCAATATATCCATGTGTGAGCTGGTCTGGGACAATATATCCATGTGAGAGCTGGGGGGAAAATATACCCATGTGAGCTGGGGGCAATATATTATATCCATCTTTTTTGGGGGGTGCACAAGTAGCTGGTCTTGCATAGGGCGCAAAATAATCTAGCACCGGCCCTGCCTGCGCCGCCTCTCTGCCACATGCACCCGGTCGGCCAGACCGCACAGTCACAGCTCTGTCATCCGGTGGCCACTCACTCCTCAAGGGGGTCATTGGGAGGTCCCGGCAGGCAGCCCTCTACAGTGTCTGATTAGAGGGCCACGTCTGCCTGATCTTTTAGCAACAAGGTGTGGGAAATGTTGAATCCCATAGGCTTCAATGCTAAAAATATTCCCGTTTTAATTCAATATCTAATAAACCGTTGCTTATAATATTCTGCAGTAAAGAGTCTCTTTATTTATAGATTTTTGAGGATTTTTTTAAGCATCTTTTAAAAAAATTTCAAATTTATTAATTTTTTCGAACTTTTTGCGAACGTCCCGATAAGCTTGCAGTTCGCGAACTTTCGAACAGCCGATGTTCGAATTGAACATCGAACCGATTCGAACCGGCAGCCCATCTCTACTTAGCACCCCTGTTGATGTCACTCTGCGGCTCATACGTATTACGACTTGAGCTGCTGAGAAAACAACTTGGACAAAATACTCACGTTAAAGGCAAGCCCCAAGTGAAAACGGCTGACACATAGGTTTTCCATTTGCATCTTTCTTTTAATGTTTAGGTTGTGATCTGGCCCATAGTCTTTATATACAGTCATGATTATTTTCTGTCATCATCCACAAGCGTCGCGATCCTGTCAAATTGGAAGCTCTCCGCACCGGCACAGGGTCTCTGCCAAGAGGGGCGCCGAACCCCTCTAACTCACTGAACAGAAAGGAAGCAGGACTCCAGTCATGATTATTTTCTGTGTCAGAGTGGTAGAATGTGATGTTTTATTAGTAGGAGGCCGGATTTCTCATTACGCTGCCCAGTTTCTCATTCGAATGACCCAAGGAAGAGACATTAAATACCAAGGGCAGTATTACAAAGTTATTGCTAACTTAACCAGAGCTGTTGTTAAGTTAACTTACCAGAGCCATTATAGCCCATGGAGCTGTTAAGTTTACAACAGCTCTGGTTAAGTTAGCACCAATTATGTAATAGAGCCCTATGGGGTTGTTACGTTTACAACTGCTTTGGTTAAGTTAGCACCAGCTTCGTAATACTGCCCCAAATTAGCACAAAGAACAGTTATTTCCAGTAGTGTACTAAGGTCAATCAATCCATGGGGAGCTCTGCCTCCCATTGGGGGCATTTTTTTAAAAAAAAGAATTGCTTGAGACCAATGGAGCTTTCCCATTGGCTCAAGCTTTCAATTGCTCTTAGTGCCTCTGGAGGCACAAAAGAGCATAGAACCAGGAAGCAAAGCCAGCTTGAGCTATGCAATTAGTGTAGCATTCAGCTGCGCAAATTGCGTAGGCTAGGCAGGCTCAGTGCTGCCCCTGCTGTCTGTGTAGTGAATCACACACACACACACAGCAGCCGGCAAACTGAAAGGGGAAGGGAAAAAAAGCGTAGGACAGAGAAGCAGCGAGGGAGTGTGGAAAGGGGAGTATGAGAACTTTTTTCAATAAATAACATTTTATTTACAATTTAAATATACACACAATACATGTCATTAAAGCACAATGAGCAGATTCATTTACTGGAATGGCAGGCGAGGCTCTGCCTCCCCTGACTGCACGTCCCTGCCACTCAGATATATATATATATATATCTATCTATTTATACAGACCTCAGACCAGGCTTGCCTACATACTGTACATATACATGTGTGTAGGGCTGTGATGAGGCCGCTGGGCAGTGGAGGCCTTGATGCTACCTCCAGCCGAGATGTCGCGGGAGCCTCCAAAATAATGCAAATAAATTATATGCAATAATATAATCAAACCAAAAACACGATCTTTCAGAAAAAAAGTGCAATATAACAGAGGATTTATTCTCAAAACAGCTTTACAGGAATAAAAAGCACATAAAAATTGTTTCTAAAATGTACTAGGGCCTTCGCTGGTGCTTGCCCAGCTTCATCGTTGGACCTGGGCAAGCACCAGTGAAACATGGGACTGTTTACTTTTTACTGTTTACCATTTTACAGTAATTTTTACAGTTTCAAAAGATTTTTTTTCAAATTGCCGCCTGGTCCCACCCCCCCTGCGTCGTGTGGCTCGCAGGAAGCGGAACCAGGAAGCAAGTCGCCGGCCGCCGCGATCACACTGCAGTGACTGCGGGTGATCGCGAGGGAGCACAGGATGAGGTAAGTGTACTGCCCGAGTGTGGCTCGGGGTTACTGATAGCGGTAGCGAAATTTAACCCCGAGTCACACTCGGGAATTCCGAAAGGCAGGTTAAGAAGGGTGAGGACAGCTTCCCCTGTGTGCTGGGCTCCTATCCGCAGCACAGTTTGCCAGATTATCTGTCCTCACATATTCATCACAGTTTCCCATGTCTGCTGGGCTCATACACCCCCAGATTATCCGCCATGTCTGCTGGGCTCATACACCCCCAGATTATCTGCCATGTCTGCTGGGCTCATACACCCCCAGATTATCTGCCATGTCTGCTGGGCTCATACACCCCCAGATTATCTGCCATGTCTGCTGGGCTCATACACCCCCAGATTATCTGCCATGTCTGCTGGGCTCATACACCCCCAGATTATCTGCCATGTCTGCTGGGCTCATACACCCCCAGATTATCTGCCATGTCTGCTGGGCTCATACACCAAAAATAACCGGCAATTAGTGATAGGGAGAAAAAAATCAAATTTATCTTTTAAGATGAAATGCTGAGGAGGTTCCCTGGAGATGGTCCAATACTCCACACATAGACAGGAAAAGAAAATTGGAAGACCTCAGCGTCTAAAATAAATCCCCGTTGGTCTATTCAAATGGATCACGGGTGTTGGAATCGCCAAAATTGACAAGAAGATGGGTATAGGATAAAAACTTTTATTCCAAAATAAATAAATAAAAAGATGAATAAAAAGCATAACATGCACAAAGTCCAACGGGTTTCGTCTATGAATAGACTTTTTCAAGGGCAATACAAATATATAAATATAAAAAGCAAAATAGTATCATACACCCCCAGATTATCTGCCTTGTCTGCTGGGCTCATACACCCCCAGATAATCTGCCATGTCTGCTGGGTTTATACGCCCAGATTAGCTGCCATGTTTGCTGAGCTCATACAGTCTGCAAATTTCACTGTCTGCTGGGTGCATAATGCAGAGCACAGCCTTCCAAAACTGCTGGGATCAGCACAGCTCCACCTGCAGGTTAATTTGCAGTCAGTACTTCCCCAAAGAATCTAGTGACCACTGACATTACTAACATGTAGGGCCCTATTATAATCTTCACGCAAACGTTTGCGCGTGCAAAAACGCATTAACGTGAGGGGCAAAACCCTTTGCGCTGAACGTCGTATTACATTGTCAGCGGAACAAACGCACATAATTGTCTACCGCAGTTGAACCTGCGCGAACGCTGCGCGAGCGTACTGTACTGCGCGCGTCCCATACTTAACATTGTGAGCGCAAATGCGTTTGTGCGCTGGTACGCGGATGGTATTACAATCTATGCGCAAAATTTAACGCACAGCGTTTGCACACATAATTTTAACGACTTCTAAAAGCTGGTGTTAATGGCAAATCTGAACGTCCTGGCTGAAACCAAATACACCAGCCCGAAAAAAAAAATACACCAAAGTATAGTTACAAATTCTACACATACCCACACAATAAAATTGAGAAGTTGTACGTGTTTTTTTTTTTTTTATACAGCATACTGTATATGCGCAGATTGACTTTGACAGGCGCAAAAACTTAACATGAGTCAATTAAGGTTCTTAATTTTGATTGGCTGAATCGTGTGAAAAAAACAGTCCGCACACTGATTTCTGCACGCAATGTTGCGTGCGAGCGTTTTTGTGCGTCCGTTTTACGCGTGTTATTTTTTGACGGATGAAAAAATGTATGAGGATTGTAATACTAGAGTTGATTTACGCGCGTTAACGTTTAATGCTTTGCGCAAAAATTCACGCGTTTAGGCTCGTGTCAGGCACTGATCACGTCCGTGTTTGCTGGACATTGGTACGTCCATTATAGCATATAATTATGACCAATGGAGTCCCACACACAAAGTACGTCCGCACCAAACTGCAGACGCATAACGGATGTGGCAAATAGACGCAGGTTAGGCAACAACGTAAATCCGCTAGAACGGGCGCACAGAGTGCGCTGCGTCAGCAACGTCCGCATAGCTTTGTGTGTGAGGGATGAACAAGGTCAGACGGACTGCATTTATGCGTTCAGCATTTTTTGACAGACAAAATGTTTTTCATATTTAATTTATTTTCCCTGCTACATCTGTCAAAAATAATGTTAGTTAAAAAAACGGACTGTGTGGCCACTACAGCGTCTTCCATCAGAAAGTGCATCCGTACTGCACGGACACACAGTCCGTACAAAATGCGCTCGTCTGACACGAGCCTTACTGTGCGTTTTTGCGTTAAGAATGTAATAGAGCGCGTAATGTTTAGTCTATTGCTGGATTTCTTTAGGCTGCCTGTGCATCATATGAATTGAGTCATGTAACAGACTCACAATGGGATGCCAACAATTTCCTAATAGCCTGTTATTAACCAACTGCTGCCCACTTCATGCAATCTGCATTCCAGCTGCTGCATCACCTCTTACCAAATAGCACGTTTATTTACACTTGCACAGGTAATCACAATCAATTCTCACTAGATCAATATTTACCATTGTTTACCCAATTTACATATTAAAAAAGAAATCAGAGTTTGAGTAAAATCAAACCATCTTTTAATTATAACTTGCATACAAAGCACACACTTATTATCTACACATGGTATGCTTCATTTAAGGCTAGGGTCAGACTAACACATTTTTCACGTCTACCGTCAAAAAGTGCATCCATGTGTCCGGACGCACTTTTTCACGGAAGACGCGATAGCGGTCATACGGTGCGCAATTACGGCCGTGATTTTTGATGGAGTTCAAAAAAAAAAGAGAAATCTGAGTAACCAAAGTTTGCATCTCTGGGCCGGACGTGGTGCAGCGTCTGTCTCCTAATTACGCACACACGCCGCTATGCCCATGCAGTGCACTCTGTGCGTCAGTACTAGCGGTTTCACGTTCTCGAAAAAATGTGTTCGTTTGCCGCTTGCGTTGTGCGGCCGAACTTTCGTGCGGCCGTACTTCGTATATTGGCCGTCATTGGACGTAATTTGCTGCTACTACGGCCGTAATAAAGTGCGGCTGAACGCACGTTCGCACTGCATTCGTCTGACCCCAGCCTAAGACGCATTTTTTTAACCTTGCCTTGTACAAATTGTGTAGCACAGCAAGGTATCCAATGTAAATTAATCAAGTCCCAGCAGTTTTATTGCTGAGGATTCTGTGATACGCTCATGCACACTGCACAGTACTGTGAGTTTTATTGCGTTGCAGCTCTGTGATACGCTCATGTGCACTGAAAATTACTATCTGAGGTCTGGTGTGCGCATACATGGTCTGCTGTGCATATACATGTATCTGAGGTCTGGTGTGTGTGTGTGTATATATATGTGTCTATATGTCTATCTGAGATCTGGTGTCTGTGTGTGGTAAGGGTGTCTGCAAGCTGGGCAGGGGGTAAAGTAGGTGTTTGGCCATACATTTCAATATTAACATAATTTGGACAGGCTTTCAGCAAAATCCTAAATAATTTATTGGAAAGCCGTCACATAACATAAATGTATTGGTACTCATACTCAGTCTTAAAAAACAGATAATAATAATATAGAATCTCTTAATGGACAATTAGAGCACCTCTGTGAGGTGAGGTGGATCATTGAACTGCTTTGCCTATTTTGCTCGTGGGGGGTGGTGCAAAAGGGAGTATCGCCTCTGGTTATTTCATAAACATTATTTTGTTATATTTTTAAGAGATGTAATTTTATGACTGTGCTAATCTCTTCGTAAGACTCATTTTTTTCTTAGCTCGTTTTGATAAATCCACCTTTTTCTGGGTTTATAGCACTTACAGCACTGAGTAGGTGCCTCTAATTTTAATAAATAACAGACACCCACTCAAGGCAAGGTGGTGTGTGGAATGGCAAGTGATTGCTATAACCTCCGAGACCAACACTCATCCACCAAGAAACTTGCAGGACCTAGCCCTAATGAAGAGAGAGAAAATGGATTCCAAAGAACCCAAAACAAGGTGGAAAATACGAGTAAAATATTTAAACCTCTATTGAACATATATATCAAAAAAACGTGCACACATACACAAAAAAGGTTAAAAGTCAAATGCCTGAGACCATAGTCAAAGGTCAACAGGTACAGTCACAAGTGCATCAAATGCAAGATCGAATCACAAAAATTGGTGGTAGTGTGTAAAAGCTATAGCAAAGAAATCGAATCACAAAATATTTTCTTTTTTGTGGGTGTATATAAAAGCTATAGCCAAACAGCCAAAGATGTGTCCATCATGAGATGCAATAAAAGCCCCCCCAACAAAACCAGTTAGAGTGTAAGTACGTTGAAATAGTAGATAGGCACAAAGTATCAGATTAATTACTGCAATTAATGTGCACCAAATGAGAAACCACAATAGAGGTACCTACAATAGCTATACACCCCACTGCATATAAACTGTAAATGCAAGAAAAAGGGGGGGGAAGGATACCGGACTTATAGGCTACAGTTTGCGTGCACCGATTGAGAAATTGCAATGGGGTGCATGCAGT
Organism: Leptobrachium leishanense; assembly: GCA_009667805.1. NCBI lineage: Eukaryota > Metazoa > Chordata > Amphibia > Anura > Megophryidae > Leptobrachium > Leptobrachium leishanense. Next base: position 348,026,113 of record CM019064.1, read on the forward strand.
AGCAGTCCGCAGTGAAAATCCACCTCAGAATACATAAACCTGCTGCAGTACTAATATGCTAGTGTGGACATGAAATGATGGCCCATGGCAAATGCAATCTCAATATAAAGTAAGGGCGTCCAGCAGAAGCAACAGCAGCCAGGGCGGTGACGGATGAAATCACATCTTTGGCTGTTTGGCTATAGCTTTTATATACACCCACAAAAAAAATATGTATTTTGTGATTCGATTTGTTTGCTTTGCTATAGCTTTTACACACTACCACCAATTTTTGTGATTCAATCTTGCATTCGATGCACTTGTGACTGTACCTGTTGACCTTTGACTATGGTCTCAGGCATTTGACTTTTAACCTTTTTTGTGTATGTGTGCACCTTTTTTTGATATATATGTTCAATAAAGGTTTAAATATTTTACTCGTATTTTCCACCTTGTTTTGGGTTCTTTGGAATCCATTTTCTCCCTCTAATTTTAATAATCAAACCACTAAAACCATAAAAATTTCTTCCAATACATGCATTACAAAGTGCATTGTGTGCTGAAGAAGTGACTATTCATTATCTGTTTGTTTTTCTCTTCTAGTCCATCAATGGCTCTTAAAATCAGCCGTGTTTTTTCCATTCATCTCATTCCATAGATACGAAAACAAGCTCATGTTGATTCAAAGCTGTCACGAATGTTTCTATTCATAGAATCCACAGCTTGAAATTTAAGGTCATATTAAAAATATATATTTTTGGTAATTTGAAACAGTTAACTACATACTGTTAAAAATAGCAATTTCTTCCTCTCTGACATTGTAAGAGTATTACCTTTATTGTGACATTTGTTGGTCATTAGCGGAAGGTATTATTTTTGTAGCCTGCAGCATCTATTTTGAGCACATCAGGCAGGAAAAAAAGAACCAATGCATGAGTCATTCGTGAATCTGTCCTACACGTGGCATTCTCTTATCTGCAATGCCATCCAAGCAAGGAAATATGCAACCTAGAAAAAAAGAACTGTTTTAGAAAAGAGCAGTGGCTATTCAGAATTAGGCTCCCCGGGGGGACAAATTCTTTTCAGAAGTAGTTTTCACATTAGAAAGGAATGCTATCTTAGGAAATCATTTTCATTCCAGATCTTTGCAGCTTTGAGAAATGGGAAAGAACTTTGCAGACTATGAAATCTATCATCTAATGGTTCATTGAGAATTTGCTATTTGGCTAATATATAACTGATCGGGTTTCAGGAGCTCAGTTATATTTGATATGCAATATGTTTGCCACATCAGGCAGTTTTATGGTTAACCCCTTTACTGATTTTCCAAAAAAAAGGAAAACCTCTGTCAGGAAGGAGCCAGTGATTCTTTAAAAAAAAAAAAAACATTTTTAACCCTTTCGCTGCTGAGGCTTTTCCCGCCCCTGTGCTGAGGTCATTTTTACCGGTTTTGCTCATGTTTAAACGTGTTTTGAAGGCTTATTTTAGTATATGACCCAGACATATTATATATCGTTCTTTCCGTCAGACTCGGTAGATTCATAATATGTCATTATTATATGTATACGTTGAAGGGATTTCACCCTTGATTCCCCTCCCCTACACGGTTAAAACATCCAAAAGCCTTTATGTATCTAAATAATAAAACTCATGTTTTACGCAAGATAACTGTAGTTTAGGAATGCGGCTCACGGCTGTATCTCTGTAAAAGGTTGCGTATCTTTTTGTCTTATCATTTTATTAAAGTCAGAGAGATTCTACCAATTGAGCATCTGTCTGTGTGTTCTTTCTGGTCCATTCTCTCTCCCAGCGCTGGACGAGTGTTTCCTCTACCGAGTGTCCATCCCACCAAAGGGTCAAGCGGCCAGTTAACCCCTTCACTTGGAGGCACCGCTGGGATCTCCGACAGGCTCTGCTCATTTAACCGGGTGAGTACCATATGTACTCCGGTATGTGACAGAGACCGCTGTGAGATAAAACGAACTCGGGGTTAACACTAAAGTTCTAAAGTTCTAAAGTTTTAAAGACAATAAGGGAGGTCTGGGACTACCTTATCTAAAGAATCTAAAGACAAAGTGATTGTTATATTTGGGAGGACGCTCGGTGTGGAACCTCGTGAATCATTGTTTTATTTGTTTGTCTGTCTATGATTTAAAGTATAAGTGTATGGTATAATCAGGTGAATTAGTAGATGGTAAGACGAACATTCCCTGACTGTTGTTATATTTTGTCTAAGAATATGGGGAATAATAATAGTTATAAAGAATATCCACCCCTAGAGACAGGAGAACCATGCAAGGATTATGTAATTAGAGTAGGGGGCACAGATAGATACCTGGTAGATCCAGAGTTGTGATCCCTTCCCACGAGAAGGGGACAACAGTCCATTTCATATGGATATGGTAAAAGGTCTCTGTCTTGGAGACTCAGAAGCATTTCCATATTACGAAGGAGATCCCGTATGTGATAAACAGTATATGCAATTAGGAGGAGAACAATGGCTTCTAACCCCAACTCACTGGTAAATGGCGAGATGACCCAATGATTACTCTGTATATACATGGCAAATCTATCGCATTTATGGCAGATAAAAGTGCAACCACCAGTACTCTGGAGGCTTGTCACTACACGGGTCCCCTTTCTGAGTCAGAACCTTCCACGGGTATCAATGGCGTATCCACACCTACATACACCACTGTTCCTCTCTCTTTAACCTCCGATGACGGCACAACCTTGTTACAACATTGATTTACAATAATCAAAGATTGCCCTGTTAGCCTACTGGGGAGGGATTTACTGGCTCTTTTACAACTGTCCATACATAACACACCAGATGGCATCCACATTGAAAGCTCGGTGATACCCACTCTATGCAGGACACGTCACTTTTTCCTAACCACAGACACCGCGCCCCCTGAATTAAAGGAGTTCACCTCCCTATGGTCCCAAGGTCCTTTCGACACCGGAATGATACCATGCACCCCTTATAAGGCCCGAGTGCACACGAAAGTTGACCCCGTATACCAAAAACAGTACCCGTTGTCCCAAGAAAAGATTAAGGGTATCAGACCTATGCTGCAACAGTTTCTGACAGACGGTATCCTGGAAGAGGTTGTGTCCCCCTTTTCCACTCCCATCAACCCTGTCCGCAAACCCGATGGGTCGGTTAGGTTTGTTCAAGACCTGCGCGCCATTAACTCACTGATAATTCCCATTGCTCCTATAGTCCGACGTTACAACGCTTCTTTCCTCTGTTCCCGCAACACACAGTCATTTCACAGTCATCGACCTAAAGAACGCATTTGTTTAGCATTCCTGTGGACCCTGACACGGCACTACTATTTGTTTTTTCTTTTGAGGGTTGTTAGTATACACGGAAGCGCCTCCCTCAGGGGTATATTAATGCCCCAGTGGTCTTTGCCATCGTGCTTCAAACCGCTTTACAATCGTGGCACCCCAGCCAAGGTTCAGTCCTGCTACAGTACGTGGACGATCTCCTCCTCTGTAGTCCATCAGGCGAAGCCGCCAAGGCTGACGGACTGTCACTCCTACAATGGTTACAGGATTGTGGTCATAAGGTTTCACTTGAAAACTTACAATGGTGTCAAACACAGGTTGAATACCTGGGTTTTGTTTTACGGCAGGGGGAAAGGAGTATCAGTCACAAAAGGATCCAGTCTGTCATGGGCCTGGTCACCCCAAGTACCAGAAAATAAATGCTATCTTTCCTGGGAATGATAAACTACTGTAGACAATGGATACCTGACTGCTCCTACTATGATAACATCCTGAGACAACACACTGTGGGGAATCCAGGCAAGCTCACCTGGACCCCTGAGATGACAAACGCATATAATGCTCTTAAAGAACGCTCTTATGTCCAGTCCAGCCTTAGGGCTCCCTGATTACATGTTACTATTTTATTTGTTTGCAAGGGACAACTGTAAAACCATGGCCGGCGTTCTCACCCAGGAACATGGGGGCCGTTTGCGTCCCGTAGCCTTTTTGTCTAAAGTCATGCCAACGCCAGTCCAAGGTATGCCCTCTTGCCTACGCTCTCTGGTAGCTAGCTCGATGGCGGTGCAAATGGCTACTCAGTTCACTTTAGGACATGAAATCCATTTACACACCTCCCATGACGTACTAACCCTCCTCAAAAGGTATACACACCCAACATATGATATCACAAAGACTCTCAGGCTATGAAGTGACTCTTCTCAGCAACCCGACCCTACATATAGAATATAGCATCTCCATTGCAGGTCCTTCCGCTATCCTTAACGCTCTCCTGGGACGTAAGGGCACTGGTGACAATACCCCACCAGAACATGACTGTCTTCTCACCATTGACTCCGATACATCCCCCCGCCCAGACATGTGCACAACCCCCGTTCCAGAAGCTGACGTAGTATTCGTAGACGGTTTATGTACCCGTCCCACAGACACCACCTACCATGCAGGTTATGCCATAGTCTCCCTGCCTAATATTATCCACGAGGCAGAACCTATCCCCTACCGCTCTGCACAAGCTGCCGAGCTCATTGCTCTCACACGCGCTTGCATTCTGTACACAGGTATGCCCGTTACTATCTACACTGATTCTAAATACGCCTTCGGCGTTGTCCACGACCATGGTAAGATATGGCAGAAACGCGGCTACGTAGCAGCGGATGGTAAACCCATATCACACTCATCCCTTGTGGATGATCTCCTAAGTGACCTCATGCTCCCCTCTGCCCTCGCTGTTCTGTCTGCACTGTAGAGCACACACACGTAAAGATGATGTCGTCTCCCAGGGGACTGAGTTAGCTGACATGGCTGCTAAACGTGCGGCCTCCACCGGCAACAGCCACCTACACCTTCCCATGTTAAAACCCCTTCTATGTCTAATGAGTTTCTCTTCTGTGAGCTACAGCGTTACGCCATAGACACAGAGTTAGAAGACTGGTGCTATCCCACTCTACACAAAATTTCACCCCTGGTTTGATTACCAAGGACGGTAAGGTTTGCATACCCCAGTCCAGCGCCACACTCTTTATCGATCAATTTCACGGCACCAGTCACCACAGCATCAAAACCACGAGACAACTACTAGAGTCACACTTCTATATCACCGATCTTCTGGCCCTCACGAAGGATTATGTCTCCCGCTGTCTCACTTGTCTCCGCAACCACCCCAATAACCCCCACTGTATCCCACATCAACATTTGGAGTACCCCACGACTCCTTTCACACATCTGCAGATTGATTTCACACATATCCCCAGGGTTGCTGGTAGGGCTCAGGAGTACGCACTTGTCATGGTAGACATGTTCTCCCGCTGGCCGGAAGTATTTCCCACTAAGGCGGAGGATGCTAAAACAGTGGTTCGCATTTTGACTCGAGAGATAATCCCCCGCTGGGGGATTCCCCTCCAGCTCAATTCTGACAGAGGCCCCGCATTTACCTCCAGATTAACGAAGAGCCTTTGTAAGGCCCTTCAGGTGGACTGGAAGTATCATATCCCATGGCACCCCCAGAGTTCTGGCCTCGTCGACCGTATGAACCGTACCATCAAAGATTGTCTGCGGAAAGCTACGGGGGGCACCTTTCATAACTGGAAGTCTGTCTTCCCGATAGTTTTGGCGGAAATCCGTATGTCCGTCAATCGGAATACGGGGTTTTCTCCATTTGAGATCCTAATGGGTAGACCGTTCCCCAGTCCCTGGGCCCGTCATCTGGTACTCACTGACCTCGGGGACCTCCAGCAGGTTAGGGATGAGTATGTCAGGCAGTTGATTACTTCTTTAAAAACCACCAGAGACGAAGTTACGTTCAGATCTCTTTCCCAGGTACACCGACCCATCCTTTCCAGGAGGGGGACCGGATCCTCCTCAAGCACCTACAGAAGGGGAAACGTCCCGAGGATTTCGCCTACGGACCTCCCACCACTATTGTTGCCATCACCAGGACCGCCATTCTCACGGAGGCCAGCCCTACCTGGATCCACGCCTCCCGCGCCAAACTGGTTCCGTCTCAAGACAAAGCCAAAGGTCAAGACAAAGCCAAAGGTCAAGACAAAGACAAAGGTCAAGACAAAGGCAAAGGTCAAGACAAAGACAAAGCCAAAGACAAAGCAAAGGGGAGTCAAGCCCACGACAGCACCAAAGAGGTACTAGCGGTCACCCCAGCACCCGATAACGGGGACCTAAAGGTCCCGACCTCCTACGCCATGATGGGACAAAGGGAGAGTATCGAGACCTCCGAAGATACAGAACCGCCAACTACGGCCCATACCCCTAGACAGGATGATGACACACCCCATGCCACCCAGCCTCACCAGTCATCCACTGGTTGGGTGGAAACTATTATCATGTACCTTCTTTTGGCCCTTTTTGCATCCCTACGTTGATCCTCACCAATAGACGATTATGTTGCCCTCCGCTGACACATGCGCAACCTCTCAAACCTCCATGACAGGGAAACGATCTAGTGGGATGCTACCACAACCAGGAGCACCCGGAGTAGATGCATTTGCGTGTTACCCCTTCCGCAAATGATATTTCCCACTATTCCGATGTGCTCCATCTGACATATGTGAGGTTTCCTGGTGAAATCCCATATGTCACCATCTCGCTAGATTCATCATATGTTCTTATTTAACATATGAGGAAAAGAGGGGATTGAAGGGATTTCACCTTGATTCCCTCCCCTACACGGTTAAAACATCCAAAAGCCTTTATGTATCTAAATAATAAAACTCATGTTTTACGCAAGATAACTGTAGTTTAGGAATGCGGCTCACGGCTGTATCTCTGTAAAAGGTTGCGTATCTTTTTGTCTTATCATTTTTGCAAACAGCTCATGTCCTTGTATCCGTACACGCCAAGGCAGTAATCAGCTTAACTATAACACATAGAAAAGACCGGTCACTGTGTCCGTACAATTGAAACCATAATATGAATATGAACTTTCGAAAATGTGCATTTCTCAGAATTTCTGCAAGCGCTTACGTGTGAAAGTAACCAACAATAATTTGTTTATGCCGCATGAGATATGTTACCTCCGCCTCAGTGTGTCACGACTGATTAACGTGGTATTTTGTATATGTTGCAAGATGTATGACGTATATTGCTTTTCCACTTGCGTAAGTGGTTTTTACAATATAAAGCTAGCGTCTTGAAATATTAAAGTCAGAGAGATTCTACCAATTGAGCATCTGTCTGTGTGTTCTTTCTGGTCCATTCTCTCTCCCAGCGCTGGACGAGTGTTTCCTCTACCGAGTGTCCATCCCACCAAAGGGTCAAGCGGCCAGTTAACCCCTTCATACGTTATGTCATGTCTGTATATTATAACAAAAAATGCAATAAAATATGTATTTTCAATAATTTACAACGTGTAAAGTGTTTTTTTTCACATTTTAACATGCGAGCAATTGCGGTTATATTTTGTTGTTAACGCTTGTTAAAAAAATTAGAGATGGGGTCTCGTTACATTTTTTTGGGGGAAAATTACACTATTTTTAACAAACGCACCGCATACAAAAATCGTTAGTGCAGCATCATTGTTCACATTATAATTGAAATGGGAACAATATTGCTGCATTAACAAACCAAAAAAAAGAAAAAAAAGTGTTTATTTTTTTTTTACAATTTTTTTTTAATTTTTTTTAATTTTTATTTTTCATTTTTTTTTTGACAACATTTTTCACAGTAGTGTTTGGTATCGTTGGAACGGCCATGCTCTGGCCGATCCAACCATACCAAACTTTAACCCCTAGCTGCCACGGATCGGGAGATAGGGAGTTCATTGGAACTCCCTATCTCCACCGTTGGTGGCAGTTAGGGGTTAAGTCCAGGACTGGCGTCATCGTGCTATACACGATGACGCCAGTCCTCAGGGGGACTTCCCGGAGGCTTGGCCGACATCCAAGATGTCGGCCAGCTCCGGGAAAGGATCGCGAACCGGCGCTTTTCAGCGCCGATTCGCGATCCAGCTCCCCAGGGGTTAATGCCAGGCACCATTTGGAAGGGCAGGCTGTGCCCTTCCAAATGGTGCCTGGGTTAACCCCCGCAACGCCGCCGATCGGGAGGGAGAGAGGTCCGAAGGACCTCCCCCCCTCCCTTTCAGGCGCCTCCTCCGCACATGCAGGGGGGGCGCCTGAATTAGGTGTCATCGCGCTGCCGCGATGACACCTAATTCCAGCGGCTGCGGTTCCGGATGCGTGGCTGACATCGAGGATGTCAGCCCGCACCGGAGGGGCCAGCGATCGGCCGGAACCCGGCCGAACGCTGACCCCAATGGGAGGACGCGCTCAGCGCGTCCTCCGCATACCAGCAGTAATGCGGAGGACGCGCTCAGCGCGTCCTCCGCATTGAAGTGGTTAATTATACAGTAAGAAATATTTGGGAACAGCAGCAGGCACTGTTAGTAACCTCATAGCTCACCACTGATCTTCCCCTTTAGTTTATCGGCAAGGAGTTGCAGCACCCAGGGCCGGATTAAGAGTATCATGGGCCGGAGGCGGAGCTAGCTGTGGAAGCGAGCAGCAGCATTTTGGAGGAGCTCTGTGTCTACCACGGATTTTATTGCTTTTTTCGCCGTTTGCACTGCCCTGTGAGCTTCCCGGTTGGCTAGAGGGATCCTGGAGAGTTGAGGTACCTGATTTAGCCCTGAGTTTCGTGCCCGGGGACAGATTGCTGCCGGCAGCGCGATTTGGGCCTAGTCACAGCGGCCATCTTGGAAGCCTACTCGAGGCGTATTGAGATTCCCTCACCGCCCTGCGACCTCGTGCCAGCCCAGCATCTCCGGAACCATGCCTACCGGTCGTTCCCAGCGACGGGCCCCCCGACAGAGGGACATTCGGGATGTTTTGCGAGGTGGGTCCGCTTTTACGGGACTGACTGCTTCTTCCTCCCTCCCCCCGGGCTATGGCTCCTCGGAGGCTGACAGCGACTATGAACCTCAGGGGGTATTACTGGGATGCCCTGGCTTGCCCCGCAGTCACCGGCGTCTGACTCCCGACCCCTCTCGGCGGCTGCTAGGAAACGGGCACAGAAGAAGAGAAAATCAGCAATGCGGACATCGTCCGGGGCAACGCCGGACACAGAGGATATTTTTGATGGGGACCCGACTGAGATTCCCCTTACCTCCGCCAGTAATAGTGTGACCTCGGATCATCGGTCTGCAGTGGGGACGGGACTTCGACAGCAACAGGTGCAGGAGGAGGACGACCATCTCCCCTCCACGAAGGGGGATCTCCGCAGGATCTTGGAGGAGCTTCGGGTGATACGTGAGGTGTGGCAGCCTGAGGTGGCGGCGGTCCGCACGGAGATAGCGGCGATGCGTGCTCAGGTGAAGGTGGTACAGGAGACGACTTCTGCTGTGACAACGGAACAAACTCACCTGTCTGGTCAGGTTGCTGGTTTGCGATACCAAGTCGAACTTCTGACACGCTCTGTGGAGATGCTTGAAACGAGACACAGACGCCGAAACATCAGGGTCAGGGGTGTCCCGGACTCTATTACCTCCGACGCTCTGCCGTCCTACGTGACTCGTCTTGTGCTTCAGGTCACGGGGCTTCCCCCTGACAAACCTGACATGCTTGGGTCGGTGTTTCGGGTCAGGAGACCTGCGACGAACCCACCTGGGGCTCCTCGAGACGTCGTAGTGGCCTTCCGTGAAGTGGCTTTCAAGGTCAAGGTTATGTCTGCTCCGGGCGCAAGGGATCCCGTACGCTTTGAGGGCTCCACTCTGGCCCTGTATCATGATCTCCCATTCCAGACCCTGATGGCTCGCAGGCGTTTTCGTGAAGTGACATCAGTTCTTCGCCGACAGGGTGTCCGATATCGCTGGGGTCTGGCAGGAGCTTTGGTGGTGACCCACGCAAATGTCCCCTATACCATCACGGATCCCGCGGTGGCTTGGATTGACCTTGCGGCTGCGGGCCTCTCACCAGATCCTCCGGACCCTCGACCGGATTGAAGGCTGGTTTCTATGCCCTCTACCTCTCCAGGTCTGAGCTTTACTGAATTACACCCCCTCCCCTGCATTTCTCTTATATGCTTACGTGTCCCTGGTCTCTAGCTTGGCCTAGTGCCTGGACTTTCAGGACGGTTCGTAATTTGTTTTGATCAGTCCCAGCCTGCATTGCATAGGGCTTTTGCTTTTTTGCCTGCACATGGTACTTTCTGCCTTTTTACTTATTTTTACCGCCCTGTCCTTCTTTGCGACGCATGTTTTTTGACCAGCTGACCGTAGTTACCTTGGCCGGCCTTAAGTGGCTGCATTTATATATGTTTGAGTTCCCACCTTGATGAGACCCCCCGTCTAGGGGATGTTTTCTGCTAACATATTGCTATCCTTAGATTTTTTCGATTCGCTGTTTTTACGATGACACTTTTTTGGCCATGTGTGGTTTCCGTTGCTTGTTATGTCTTCTTGTTTGGCCCTGCGAGGTCATCCATTATTTTACAGTATGATGTAATGCTGACTTATTTCAAAATAAAAAACTTTAAATTTAAAAAAAAAAGAAATATTTGGGAATATTCCTTTAATAAATTGTGGTAATACTCTATTTGGCAGACAGCTGCCATCTGCTGGCAAACTGGAGTTACTGCAGTTCAGAACTCTGTGCAGGATCAGCTGGAGCTGTTCATTACAGACATTCCCCAGCTGGATTTAAAGTGTGAGCACTTTGTGTATCATGACCAGGGTGCTAAAGTTTGGGGTACCTTATTGAGCCCAAATACAAACAGAATTTGTTTACAACAAGCAAATTAAATTTGCAATGATACAAAGCATAGCTCGTGTTAACATGATCTCAGGCTGCTGTGTCTGATACTGCTGATCGCGTATACCCGATCATGTTATTGAAGAGTTTATAAGCAACTAGAGTAGGAATAAAGTCAACCATTACAAAATCATACTAGAGATTAAATTATGTTTCATCTCATCCCTCAAAAGCAATTTTAGGGGCATTTCTTTATTTCAAAATCTACATATGTCCCTCTTTTTACTTACGCAATTTGATGGCAATATACAGTTACAAGTTTTTATAAAGCGCTAACAAGTTCCAAAGCGCTGTACAATATGAGAAACTAAATTGTGTCAAACAATCCAAACCATTCAACACCTGGGCTTTTTTTAAAATAAAATAAAAAATACTTCCCATTGGAAGTTAGGCCAATTTTATGAATTTTACTAGCATACATTTTCCGTCACTTTCCAATGAACTGCAGTTACATTAACAGATATTGTTTTTAGGAGACAGGTCAGGTTTTCTTTTCACAACAAACATGCTTCCATATCTCAAAATATGTTATATAACAATAAAACATTAGGAGAAAATGTTTTTTAAAAAGTTGAAAAAAACACACATTTTATAATTTTGCCTACAATACATGCAACACAAATGGTTCAGCTGAATTCTGTAAAATAGATACAATAATTTGTAAATTTGTAAAGAAAAGCCGATCGAACGCCGCCAAACTGTGGTAAAAAAAATATATACAGGGTTATTCAGAGAAAGGTGAAACTCTGGATAGTGAAAATTCTAGGTCGAAATAGCAAAACCAGAAAAGTTCTCCCATTTATCTCACTTTCCAAATCGGCTATTTTGACCTAGAATTTTCTCCAAAAGTTCTCCAGAGTTTCACCTTTCTCTGAATAACCCTGATAGTCAATTTTTTAAAAGGTGTACAATAAACTGCATGAAAATGTATGGAAAATTTGGAAATAATAATAAAGGTCCTATAAAAATAATAAAGAGGTCTGTTACAGAATTAAAAAAAAACACCTTTAAAAAAATGGGAATCAAAACTTTCCCATAAAAAATCACAAGAAAATGCTCCCCAAAAAAATCAGTAAATAAAAAGGCTTTTTGCTGAACATGAACAATACACATTTGAATACAAATTACTTTTGTACATTGAATCCTATGGGATTCGCCTGTCTAAACCTGTCGAACTGAATCACAGAAAATCAGGGCATTTCACTGACACTTCCAGGAAAATGCCTAAAAATTCTAAAGAATAAATAGATAAAAAGACTTTTTGCTGCAAAATGAAATGAATTAATGGTTGAATAAAAAAATAATTAAATCAAGATTTTTTTTTACATTGAAACCTATGGGATTTGCCTGTGTGACTGAATCACTGAAAATCAGGGCATTTCGCAACATTTCGGTACAGTCCAATGTTCTCTAAATAGATTTATCATTATTTCTCTATGGGACAATTTTACTGCCGCCGATGGTCGGCGAATTGCACAATCTGTGGTGATCTGAGCCGTATTTTGCTGGCAATTCGCGAATTAACAGCTCTCTGAATAGACAAACTGTCCACAAAATTGCACCGTATGGTGAAATTTACCATTCGGTGGAAAGTTTGGCTCTTATTGAATAACCCTTCAATAACTAAGTGTATAGTTAAGTAAAAATAAAATGTCTTTGATTTAACCAAAGGTGTACTAATATAAGCAAATATTACTCTAACTTTATTCAGCACAGTCAGTTTGGCTGGAGACATACTTGAAAACGAGAGAAATCTCAATATATCCTTCCTGGTAAAATCCTTTATAAATAAATAAAATAAATATGGATAAAATAAGAACCAACAACCACTTTTCTTTTAAAAATCACGGTGAAAATGTAAAAAGCCAGCTAATTCACTGATTGCCTGTGAGTGGAAATTTGAAAAAAGAAAATAAACACGACCAATTTTCTTCCTCAATAGAGGTTTCACAGTAAGTAAATTAAAATAATATAGGAAAGTACATGGAGTTACTTCATTGTCTGTGTAGAAATTTAACAAAATAAAAGCAAAACAAAAGTTTGCTGACTGTGCTGCAGCACAATCTACACTGAAAATGTTACTGAACTAAAGCAATTGCTGGAGTACAAATAGGAAAATTTATTTAATTATACACACTACTTCTTATTCTATCTGGAGAATTTACAAATATACATTAAAAGGAACGTACCGGCTGGGTGGAGTAGAGGTAATGTCACCGCTCTGCATGGAGAAACCCTGTGGAGTCATGGGTTCGATCCCAGCGAGCAACCTCTCCAGTAAGTGTCCTTGGTACATACTCACCACCCAGGACATACTTGAAAACGAGAGAAATCTCAATGTATCCTTCCTGGTAAAATCCTTCCACAAAAAAAAAAAAAAAAAACTGTAGCGCTGCTTTTAAAAGAAACTGTGCTCTGGTGCATTGAATTATTGCTGCCACTAGAGGGAGACAGAGCCAGAGACATTGTGGACTATGCTGGACAAAGCGGACTCCATCTCCCAGCATCCTTTGCGTGAGGAGAGGAAGTGGGTGATACGAGGTGGAGGATATACATCAGCTGCCTCGTGTTTAGCGCGGGGAAAGTTAGAGGAGCAACGAGAAGTGTAGGACGCATGTTGGAGCTGTCAAGGATCACAACCAGGCCGGAGTGGAAACGCTGCTCCATTTGTGCTGGAGATCGGGACAGAGATTGTGCTGTGGCCTACATATGTAGCGTTGAGGGAGCTGGAGGACAAGCTGGTTCAGGCAGAACCCTGAGTTAGGAGGCCGCAACGATCGATTGGGAGTGCAGGCGGCGGATCATTGTTCCAGTTGCGGAGATTCGGCAAGCAGGGAGCAGATTCGTGAGCACTGAGTCCCAGTTCAGTTGCGGAGAAAGATCCTTCGGTCGAGGCATCGAGTACTGGACGGTTCGTTCGACGGATGGGTGAGAGGCCTCCAGGCCCCCGGTTCTGAACGAAGACACATGTTTGTTGTATTGCTTAAATCCACAGGGCCCCAACGGTGACTAGTCGAAGATTGCTCTTTTCGTTCACTGGCCAGTTGATCACTAGGGATGAGCTGTTCGGTTCGGAGTTTGGCCCGAACCTAGCCTGTTCGGTCTGCTCGCGAACTCCGAACATTTCTGGGTGTTCGGCGCATGTTCGACCACAATGCACCACAATGGCCCACAATGCACTTTTACACTGGCTTGAAGCTTGTAATTGGCTACAGTATGCCAATCATGGCTCAGAGTCCTGATTGGGCAAATTTTGCCCAATCATGGGCTCACAGAGCTAAGTCCCGCAGCACACTATATAAGGTTTCCACGCACCGCTTCAGCATGCATTTGAGAGGAGATTTCATAGGAGATTGTTGTGTGTTCTTACTGCCTGTCTGCCACGCTACTGGGGGGATCTGAGGGGGTCTCATTTCTCCAAAACATTTGGGAATTGAGGTGATCTGTGTCTTGTCACTGGTGCCAGCAAGTATTATGGGGGTCTCACAAATTTCTACAAAACATTTGGGAATTGAGGTGATCTGTGTCTTTTCACTGGTGCCAGCAAGTATTTTGGGGGTCTCACAAATTTCTACAAAACATTTGGGAATTGAGGTGATCTGTGTCTTGTCACTGGCTGCCAGCAAGTATTTTGGGGATCACAAATTTCTACAAAACATTTGGGAATTGAGGTGATCTTCTGTGTCTTGTCACTGCCAGCAAGTATATTGGGGGTCTCACAAATTTCTACAAAACATTTGGGAATTGAGGTGATCTGTGTCTTGTCACACAGCCAGTACCACGCAGTATTTTGGGGGTCACAAATTTCTACAAAACATTTGGGAATTGAGGTGATCTGTGTCTTGTCACTGGCTGCCAGCAAGTATTTTGGGGGTCACAAATTTCTACAAAATATTTGGGAATTGTTATAATCCGTGTGTTCTCACTGGCTGCCACCCATCAAGGGGTCTCACTGATTTATAGGAGGTTTCTGAGACTTGTAATCTGTGGCTTCTCACTGCCACCCATCAGAGGGTCACACTGAATTATAGGAGGTTTCTGAGATTTGTAATCTGTGGCTTCTCACTGCCACCCATCAGGGGGTCCCACATACTTCTATCAGATTTATGCAAATTGTAATCTGTGGCTTCTCACTGCCACCCATCAAGGGGTCTCACTGATTTATAGGAGGTTTCTGAGATTTGTAATCTGTGGCTTCTCACTGCCACCCATCAAGGGGTCTCACTGATTTATAGGAGGTTTCTGAGATTTGTAATCTGTGGTTTCTCACTGCCACCCATCAGGGGGTCACACTGATTTATAGGAGGTTTCTGAGATTTGTAATCTGTGGCTTCTCACTGCCACCCATCAGGGGGTCCCACATACTTCTATCAGATTTATGCAAATTGTAATCTGTGGCTTCTCACTGCCACCCATCAAGGGGTCTCACTGATTTATAGGAGGTTTCTGAGACTTGTAATCTGTGGCTTCTCACTGCCACCCATCAAGGGGTCCCACATACTTCTAGCAGATTTATGCAAATTGTAATTTGTGTCTTCTCACTGCCACCCATCAGCGGGGTCTCATTGATTTATAGGAGGGAATTGTAATCTGTGTCTTGTCACTGGCTGCCAGCTATCAGGGTGTCTCATTGAGTTATACCAGAGTTCTGTAAATCTTTAATCTTTATACCAGAGTTGAATCAGAGTTCTGTATATATTTAATCTATATATCACTCACTATGTCTGAAAGAACAAAAAGGACAGGCAGACGCTCCCAGACACAGATAAGAGGGCAAGCAGCCCCTGTGTCTGGAGGCTGTGCCTCTGGTCGTGGTGGACGTGGTGCATCCTCTGCAGGGGCACGCTTGTCCTTTCTAACTGGTGCTGGCCGTCTTAAGCAGCAGCAACATACTGAGGATTTGGTGGATTGGCTAACCAGGCCATCCTCATCCTCCGAGTCCTCTGCCAGCCAGGCTTGTATTGCTTTACAGTCCACCTCAGCTGACAAAACATCTAATGCAGCCTCCATGTCCACAGCTACTCCTGCCGTAGCCTCACTATCACACATGGAGGAGTCAGCTGAATTGTTTGACTACAATGAGAGTGACATGCTGCTTGAGGATGCGCAGCAAGTACAGTGCTCTGATTCAACCTCTGAGGTTGAGGAAGGGAGTATAATCAACCTAGAGGAAGGGGGTGCCAGTGATGACACACAAATAACTGGCACTCACGTTGCCCCAGCAGCTGCAGCATACTGCCAAATTGGCTCCAGTGACGAGGAGATAGGAGGTGAAGATGACATTGATGATGAGGTCACTGACTCCACCTGGGTGCCAGATCAAACAGAGGAATCAAGTGAGGAGGAGGGGGAGGAGGGGGAGAAGGAGGCACAGCAAACACGAGGCACAACATCCTCTATGACCAACCGTAGCACTAGCCAGTCCAAGGCATCAGATGTCAGAGCTGCTCCGGTGCAGAGCGCTGTTGTCTCAAAGCACACATGCAGGAACTCTGTTGTCTGGGAGTTCTTTAAGAAATGTGCAGCAGAGCGCACCGTTGCTATTTGTAATCTATGTCAGATGAGGCTGAAGCGTGGGAAAGACACCGGACACTTGGGTACCACGTGCTTGAGGTGACATATGAATACCTGCCACACATCCCGTTGGCGCAAAACTTTGCGTAGGTCCTCCTCCTCCTCATCTGTCTCTACCCACACTGTATGTCCAGCCATGTCATTGCCTACAACCTCCACTGACAGGGATGATGCTACAGTAATGGATGTACCAGCTCCTTCCTCACAATGTGACATCATCCCATCAGCTGAAGATTTACACAGTCAGATTACATTGCTGCAGCTGCTGCAGCAAAAGAAAAAATATAGTCCCAACCATCCCCAAGCACAGTGTCTAAATGCCAGCTTAGCAAAATTACTCGCATTGCAGCTGCTGCCTTTCCAGCTGGTGGACTCTGCTCCCTTCCGTGAATTTGCTGAATGTGCTGTACCACAGTGGCAGGTTCCAAAACGCCATTACTTTTCACGCAACGACATTCCAGCACGTGGAAGACAATGTTATCCAGTCATTGGGAAAGGCAGTCAGCAACAAGGTGCATGTGACTTTAGACATGTGGTCCAGCAAGCATGGACAGGGCCGTTACATTTCCTTCATGGCACACTGGGTAACTCTGATTGCAGCTGGGAGGGATCCAAGACGGGGCTCTGTGCTGGAGCTTGTTCATCCACCACACCTCCAGAAAGCTGCTTGTATGAGGTCTGTCTTCTCCACCACCTCTTCCTCCTCCTCCTCTGTCTCTGGCAAAGTGGCAGTTAAACCGACGCATGGCAGGGGTTACGCAATGGCTCAAGCAAAAAGATGCCATACTGTGCTTGAGCTGGTTTGTTTAGGGGACAGGAGCCACACCGGGCCAGAAATTCTGTCAGCTCTGCAGGGGCAGGTGCAGAGATGGTTAACACCACACCAGCTTCAGCTGGGAATGATCGCCTGCGATAATGGCAGCAACCTTCTCTCCGCCCTACGCAAGGGTAAATTGACGCATGTACCATGCCTAGCACACATCCTAAATCTAGTGGTACAGCATTTCCTAACCAAGTACCCAGGGCTGCCAGAGCTTCTCAGCCAGGTCAGAAAAGTCTGCAGCCACTTCAGATGGTCATTCCCAGCAAGCGTTCGCCTGGCAGAAATTCAAAGAGAATTCCACCTTCCCACAAACCGTCTGATCTGTGACATGCCCACCAGGTGGATCTCGACATTAGCAATGCTGCAGCGTCTGCACAAGCAGCAGAGGGCCATCAACGAGTACCTGTGTGAGTATGGCACAAGGACAGGTTCAGGTCAACTTGTTCCCCCCCTGCAGTGGCTGATGATCAAGGATGCATGCACTGCACTGTCACCATTTGAGGAGGCAACGAGGATGGTGAGCAGAGACAGTGCATGCATCAGTTACACAATTCCTTTAGTGTTCCTGCTGGAGCACACTCTGTGGGGAATTATAGATGTGGCTCTAGAGGCAGAGCAGCGGGAGGAAAGGAGGCCTTCCCTAGCTCTCAAGGCCCCAGTCTTTCCGCAGACAGCATTTCAGCGGGTCCTACTCAGATCAGACAGGAGGAAGATGAGGAGGAGGAGGAATATTTAAGTAGTGGGGGCATTGAAGGTGGGGATTCCTCAAGGGAGGGTTTCGTGTGCCCAGAAACACAAGGGCTAGTGCGTGGCTGGGAGGAGGAAGTACACGATGGGGTCATCCTCATTGAGCAGGAAGACTCGGAAGCTAATGCCACCTCCAACCTACGCTGCATGGGCTCCCTTATGATGCAAAGCCTGCTAAAGGACCCCAGGATTCGTGCTATCAAAGAGAGGGATCATTACTGGTTGGCAATCCTTCTTGATCCACGATACAAGGGTAAAGTTGCAGAGCTCATCCTGCCCGCACAGTGGGAGCACAGGATGAAAAAACTTGAGGACGCTCTAAAGCAACACTTGTGTAACACCTTTCCAGGCACTGGTAGGTTACCAAGTGATGACACACGTGCTTCTGAGGATGCGGATGATCAGAGGAATAGTCGTGAAGGCCAGGGCCGCTTGACAGATGCATTTTTATATTTTTTTAGTCCACGACGCCCAGGGACGTCAAATGTATGCACACATTGCCAGCGTCTTCACCATATGGTGCAGGACTACCTAGAGGCAAGGGCAGACCTGGATACCTTTCCAGCAGATGATCCACTGGCTTACTGGGTGTTGAGATTGGATCACTGGCCAGAACTTAGCCAATATGCTATGCAGCTACTAGGTTGCCCTTCATCCAGTGTGCTTTCTGAAAGGACGTTCAGTGCCGCTGGAGGTTTTGTCACAGACAAAAGAGTGCGTCTGTCCACCGACTCTGTAGACCGGCTGACAATTATAAAAATGAGTCAGTCTTGGATCAGCAGTTATCAATCCCCTGATGCTGACGTAACGGAATAGATCGGGGATGTCTTCTGCATGCACAAAACCTCCAGCACTGAACTCTTCCACAATACCACAAAAGGGTTACGGTGTGAATGCACCTGCTGCCATGTAAGGCACAATATTTGGCTGCACTGACGCCTGTGCCACATCTATATCATTTTAATTTTTTGAACCGCAGGGTCCAACCCTGCACTCTTCCACAATACCACAAAAAGGGTTACGGTGTGAATGCACTTTCTGCCATGAAAGGTGCAATATTTGGCTGCAATGACGCCTGTGCCACATCTATATCATTTTAATTTTTTGATCCGCAGGGTCCAACCCTGCACTCTTCCACAATACTACAGAGGGGTTACTGTATGATAGTACTTGCTGGCAGTCTGGCACCAAAAGCAGAATATCTGGGTGCACTGACTCCTTTACCAGATTCATATCTTTTTAATATAGGACCACATGGTCCACCCCTGCATTCTTCCACAATACTACAGAGGGGTTACTGTATGATAGTACTTGCTGGCCTGGCAGTCTGGCACCAAAAGCACAATATCTGGGTGCACTGACGCCTTTACCAGATTCATATCTTTTTAATATAGGACCGCAGGGTCCACCCCTGCATTCTTCCACAATACTACAGAGGGGATACTGTATGATAGTACAGGGTGAGCCAGTCAAACCTGCATTTTTGAAATGACTGTAAAAAATAAAACGGATGGATATTTCAAAATTTTATTGTTACTATCTTAATGTACATTAAAAAGCATTTAAGAAACAACATTCACTGTTTAAAAATAACTCTAGTAAGATGGTGTCCTTCCCGATTGAGACATTCTTGTAGGCGATTTCTGAAACAGCCCATCGCATCACGGAGCATACGCTGAGGAATTCTCTCGATTTCCAACCGGATTCTCCTCTTGAGTTCCCCAAGCGTTGGAGGTCGTTGTTCAAAGACTTTATTCTTCAGGTACCCCCACAAGAGCGTCCGAAGAATCTTGAGGTTAGATTTACACCATCACCCATACAAAATTCAGGTTGTTCAGGCTATGAATGAAAACGATTTTGCAGCTCGATTTTTTGAAAATGACAGGGAGCAAGCAGTTACTGTGAATGCACAACGCTATTCGGAAATGTTGCATTCGTTCTTCATTCCTCAGCTTCGTCAACATGGAATGAACAATGAAACCTTATTCCAGCAAGACGGTGCCACAAGTCATACAGCCCATGTGAGCATGAATGTTCTCAACAATGTTTTTCCAAATCGGGTGATATCCCGAAATGGAGCAATTTCTTGGCCTCCCCGATCGCCCGACCTCACAGTGTGCGATTTTTTTTTTTCTTGTGGGGGTACCTGAAGAGTAAAGTCTTTGAACAACGACCTCCAACGCTTGGGGAACTCAAGAGGAGAATCCGGTTGGAAATCGAGAGAATTCCTCAGCGTATGCGCCGTGATGCGATGGGCTGTTTCAGAAATCGCCTACAAGAATGTCTCAATCGGGAAGGACACCATCTTACTTGAGTTATTTTTAAACAGTGAATGTTGTTTCTTAAATGCTTTTTAATGTACATTAAGATAGTAACAATAAAATTTTGAAATATCCATCCGTTTATTTTTTACAGTCATTTCAAAAATGCAGGTTTGACTGGCTCACCCTGTACTTGCAGGCCTGGCACCAAAAGCACAATATTTGGGTGCACTGCCACGGACGTCTGTATCAGATTCATATCCTCAGAGGGTTTACGGTGTGACAGCACTGTTGCCGACGCTAAAGGCCCAATTTTAAAGCACCTATTGTTACTTTCATCCAAAGCCTGCATAAGTTTCACAATAATTTAGCCAAAAAATCAGTAAACTTTTTCTGCATGTCCAAAAATGTCTCCTCTTTTCATACAGACTGCCGCCCCAAGCAGTTGTTTATGGATAGATTAAAGGAAAAGCATTTACCGTCATTTGAAATGTAATTTTTTTGTTTTTAAGTGTTTCTATACATCCTAGAAATCCGCCACTTCACGGGCAGGTTATGGGGACCTCCTAGGCACGATATTTGAAGGAATTTTTCGTTTTTATTTTTAACCCTTATTTCATGGAAACTCACTGTCCCTTTAACCACTTGGCTGCTATGGACGCGCTCAGCGCGTCCAGCCAAGTGGTTCTCCTGTGCTACGGACGCGCTCAGCGCGTCCGAGCATAGGAGGCAGCATTCCGCCGGACTCCGGCGGATTGCTGCGCCCCCCCCCCCCCGGTGCGGGCTGACATCTTGGATGTCAGCCCAGCACTCGGGAGCCCGGCGGGGACATTAGATGTCATCGCGGCTACGCGATGACATCTAATTCAGGCGCCACCCCCGCATGTGCGGAGGAGGCGCCTGAAAGGGAGGGGGGGGAGGTCCTTCGGACCTCTCTCCCTCACGATCGCCGGGGAGCAGGGGGTTAAGACAGGCACCGCTTGGAAGGGCACAGCCTGCCCTTCCAAACGGTGGCTCTCATTAACCCCTGGGGAGCCGGATCACGAATCGGCGCTGAAAAGCGCCGGTTCGTGATCCTTTCCCGGAGCTGGCCGACATCTTGGATGTCGGCCAAGCCTCCGGGAACTCCCCCTGAGGACTGGCGTCATCGTGCATAGCACGATGACGCCAGTCCTGGAGTTAACCCCTAGCTGCCACCAACGGTGGAGATAGGGGATTCCAATGAATCCCCTATCTCCCGATCCGTGGCAGCTAGGGGTTAATGTTTGGTACTGTTGGATCGGCCAGAGCATGGCCGTTCCAACGATACCAAACACCACTGTGAAAAAAGTTTTAAAAAAAAATAAAAAATAAAAAATAAAAATAAAAAATAAAATAAAAAAATATTTAAAAAAAAATTATAAAAAAAAAATCAAGTTTTTTTTTTTTTGATTTGTTAATGCAGCAATATTGTTCCCATTTCAATTATAATGTGAACAATGATGCTGCACTAACGATTTTTGTATGCGGTGCGTTTGTTAAAAATTGCGTAATTTCCCCCAAAACAAAATGTAACGAGACCCCATCTCTAATTTTTTTAACAAGCACACCCCATACAAAATATAACCGCAATTGCTCGCATGTTAAAATGTGAAAAAAATACACTTTACACGTTGTAAATTATTGAAAATTCATATTTTATTGCATTTTTTGTTATAATATACAGACAGGTCATGACGTATACATATAATAATGACATATTATTAATCTGCCGAGTCTGACGGAAAGAACGATATATAATATGTCTGGGTCATATACTAAAATAAGCCTTCAAAACGCATTTAAACATGATGAGCAAAACCGGTAAATATGACCTCAGCACAGAGGCGTTAAACGCCTCAGCAGCGAAAGGGTTAAAAAAGGGTTTTTTTTAAACTTTTTGTCCTTGTTTCCTGTCCCCAGGGCACTACCCGGACCCCCATACACCTTTTATGGCAAATATCTAGCATATATGCCCTCTTGGAGGGCACTCTAAAAACCAAATTTTCAGCCCCATTGAGTTCGGGTTCGGGTACGAACCCGAACTCGGGTGTGTTCGGCTCGTCCCTATTGATCACAGTACCCGGGTACCCTAGACAACACATATACATATATTTTGAGCTATTTCATGGGACTTACACTCCAGTACTGAGGGGGTTAACGGTTTCCTTTCTGCTGCGTGTTTTTCCCGCGTTATGAATTCCTGTCATTCAAATTACCGTATATGTGTATATATATGCTGCTTTATTGAGATCAGTAAAATATATAAAATAGAAAGTCCACACCAGTGCTGGTGTATAGTAATTCCTAGTGCAGTGAGACTATCCCGAGGTTTATTCAGCGGCTCCTCCTGCGTGAGAGCTACAGAACCAACAATTGTTAAAATGCTAAGGTATTTGCACTTTGCTTCTACAATTATTAACAATTTAAAAAGCAATGAATACCAGCAGGTTGCAGAATAATAATCACAATGAGTGCAGTGCACTACATAGAAACTACTCAGTGGTCATTAATCACACAGAGTGCAGCTGCAGAGCCCTGAGGCTCTCTAAAAACAAAGTACCTGCTGCATTAGAGGTTCATTATGCAGTGAACTGCCACAAAATAAAACGTGATGTCACACTATGGGAATAAACACAGGCTTAACCTTTTTGTGATTTCCCCGTCAGCTTCTCTTCCTATTGAAGCAGCGTACTGAATATAATAAAAAGGGGATACAGGGAGTACACTAGAAAGAAAAAGCAGAAACATTTTTAATATTGCAGCAAATAATGACTATTAAATAGTAGGCCCCTTGGAATTGCACTCACTGGATTCAATATATATATGCAGGCACATAATTAATTTATAACTGCTTCAATGTTACTGGTCCAATGGATTCCTCACACCTCGACCCGGTAATCCCGCCACCACAGGACAGACCAAGAGAAGCTGCTCCAATCGACAAAGGATTTATTGGTAATACAGGCAGCATACAGAAAACTCCAACGCGTTTCGTTTATATAAAAAGTTAGACTTCATCAGGGAGAAAGCCCAGAACATACTTGAAAACGAGAGAAATCTCACTGTATCCTCCCTGGTAAAATACTTTATAAATAAATAAATAA
The DNA here is from genome assembly GCA_009667805.1 of Leptobrachium leishanense. Classification (NCBI taxonomy): domain Eukaryota; kingdom Metazoa; phylum Chordata; class Amphibia; order Anura; family Megophryidae; genus Leptobrachium; species Leptobrachium leishanense. Next base: position 348,049,394 of record CM019064.1, read on the forward strand.
AGATATGATTGTTGACTGTCCTCGCTCCATTCTTAAATAGTGTCCGAATCCTTATTCTCGGGGGTCCGCACTTGCTTCTGGTTTTGTGCGTACTACCTGGTACACATATCCATAATTGCGTTGTCCGCTTCCGGAAGGGATGTGTGGTGCCATAGGCACTATCAGGTAAAGTGCACAAGTTCGGAAATCCAATTAGATCCTCCAGGCAGTGGCTCCCACGCACGCTACTGGAGAGTGTAGTCTGTCCACTGAACCACCTCTGTTTAACCCTTGTAGTCTGGAAGGTTAAACTACCATATAACCTAATATTGTATAGGGAATGGAAATGTGGAGACAGCGCTTATGTATATGTTGTATCTTGTATGTCAGGATAAAGTATTAGGGTGGGTGCTGCCGCTAGAATATAAAGTGTACACACACCTCAAAAGACACAATAAGATAAAGCAAGAGAAAGGGTTGTGGGCGCACCTTAATGGTTATGTACTAAAACAGCATATTATTATTATTATCATCATTTATATAGCGCCAACAGTTTCCGCAGCTCTTTACAATAACCAAAGGAAACGAAATACATATAAACAGACATAGGATGGAAACAAGAGGTGCAGAGGGCCCTGCTCATAGGAGCTTACAGTCTAGAGGGATTGAGGTTGAGGAAGACAAGAGGAATTGCACTAGATAGCAGGATCATTAGTGCCAGTGGTTTGGGAATGGTGGGGCTATACAAGCGGCTTCAATCAAGTTTGAGTAGGTGAGCAGAGGGATGAGTTGATTTCTTCTCTTTTCCTTGGTTCCGGCTATGTAATCCAGATTCCAGAGTGGGAAGGACGAATAAGTGGGCTCAGGAAAAAAATGTGTATTGATGAAAAAGACCAGTCAGCAAGACATATATAACAATAAAAAATATACAGGGTTATTCAAAGAGATTCGAATGGCTGCCGAAAGGGAACCGAACGCTGAAAATCAGCGTTCGGTTACTATTCTTGGCCATTCGGCTATTCAGAGAGCAGGCAATTCGCCAAATCTTGGCGAATTGCCTGCACATACGGTGTCTGTTTGAAGGCACTGAAATCCGCATAGAGAAGCAATGCTTCGGCTATTCAGAGAACAAAAAACAGCAGTGAAAGGTTCCCCTAATGCCCTGCCATTCGGTGGTTTAATTCGGTAGGCTTATTCAGGCGAATCCCATAGGCTTCAATGTTAAAAATATTCCCATTTTAATTTAATATCTAATAAACCGTTCACTATAAAATTCTGCAGTAAAGAGTCTCTTTATTTATAGATTTTTTTAGGATATTTTAAGCATTTTTCGTGAAATCCAATTTTTTTTAAAAAGATTTTTTTAACTTTATTTTTTCTGTAACAGCCCTTTTTATTATCATTCATTGGACCTCATATGTAAATTTCAGACATTTTCGCTCTGTAGTTTCTTTGCAAACAGCGTTTCACTTTTTAAACATTCAAGCGAACTGTTTTTCTAATTTATTCACTGCATTCGTCTGCGGTGTCGGCTTTTTCCGGCGGCTGCGCTGCGTGTGATCGACTCCTGCTCGGGTTTTTCCGCTGTTTTCAGCGGGTCAATCCAGATGTTTTTGCGGGTTTCGGTGTGTGTTCGTCCTCGTTTTGCGGTGAGTTTTCGGCGGGTTTGCGGCGGCCTTTCCCTGCAATTCAGTGACCCTGTGGTGCTTGCTGAATACACCGCAGGGTCGCCGAAATGGGATCGCCAAATCGAACCGAATTGAAGAGAACGAAAAGTCACCGAACAAGCGGTGGCTTTTTGATTCTCTTTGAATAACCCTGATAGACTTTTATTTAAATTCAAAAAGCCATATCGCAGGAATAAATCTAAAAAAAAGGTTTTATACTTTTTTTGGTATAAAATAATACAAAAGCTTTAAAAGGATCGCCAGAACACGTTTTCGCTGTATAGTCTTCCTCAGTGAGTGTCCTTTTGAGGCAGAGCAATCTTTTGATTGACTTTAGAGATTACTCTGCCTTAAAAGGACGCTCACTGAGGAATCCTATATGGCGAATCGCATTCTGGTGATCCTTTTAAAGCTTTTATATTTTAAACCAAAAAAAAAATTAAAACATTTTTTAGATTTATTCCTGCCGTATGGCTTTTTTAATTTAAATAAAAGTCTATATTTTTATTTTTATACATGTCTTTTTCATCGATACACATTTTTTTCTTGAGCCCACTTATTCATCCTTCACACCCTGGAATCTGGATTACATCACCGGAACAAGGAAAAGAGAAGAAATCACCTAAATATAAGTATTCCAATCTTATAGTACTTCCATCCTCTGCGTGAATTATTCAGTATATATTACATTTTCTCTTGCAAACTGCTTTTATTATATATATACATATAAATGCTGTTTTAGTACATAACCACTAGGGTGCACCCGGTACCCTTTGTCTTGCTTTACCATATAACCTGAAATACACTCACAGTGGGGATACAGGAGAAAACAAAAAAACAACCATTATATACAAACCCTATCACCCCCCCCCCCCCTCTTAATATAAACCTGATGGATCCTGGGTGGGCACATATAACTGTTAAATAATCTTTTTAATCCCCTGTATTTTATGCACGTATGAAAGCTACCCTTAGTTAAGGGTAGCTTGCAGTGATGAATGTGAAAGGGGAGGGGGGAGCCTCTCCCTCCCAAACAGCTCCGCATAGGAAAAAAAGTGGTACCGCTGAAGAGGGCAGAGTCTGTCATTTTTAGCGGTGCTTCTCCTTAACCCTTAGGTGCCGGATCACGATTCGAACTGGAAGTGGCTGACATCTTTGTCAGCCAAGCCTCCGGGTCACCCCCCACCCACTGGAGTCATTGCCATATGTGCAATGCCACCAGTCGGCCAGTTAACCCCCTAGCTAACAGGTGGAGCTAGGGGATCCTATGATCCATGGCAGCTAGAGATTCATATTTGGTATCATTGGAAAGGTCTGATCATGGCCTTAACAATGATACCAAACATGAACTAGGTTTGGTGTAAAAGTAAAATAAATCATAATAATAAAAAATGAGCTCAGCGCATAGAGGTAAAATGGCTCAGCAGTGAAGGGTTCAAAAACCAAAAGCATGTAAAAATTGGGGGGGCTACATTACATAGTTGGTGCTAACGTTGGCGCTCACCTGCGTGAGTGTTAACGTTATCCCTGCAGGCCCTAACGTCGGCTACCCATATTATGATCCAAACGCTAACGGGTTGGAAAACATGTTAGCGTTTGGAATCTTGCGCTTTTCAGTGCGAGAATACATTACTTTGCACTCTCCATGTTAAGCATAGGGAGAGCAAAGTGTTAATTTGCGTTATGATTGCAAGTCCTAGCGCTAATTACCGTCCGGCTGCGGTTAGCAAAAAGTTAACCACAGCCAGGACTTGGTGCTAACGGATTCCGCTGCTGCAGAATCTGTTAGCACCAGCCAGAAACCCCCCAAACTAAATCACATACTAAGCAAGTATGGAAAAAAGATACCTCCAGCGCTGCAAGGAATGGTGCACTGGTGCTACCACATTTATTTTAAATAAACAAAAAGAAAACACAAAACAAACGTTTCGGGGACACAGCCCCTTCCTCAGTGTATAGTGCCTTACCAAACAAATAGAAGAAAACCCTTATATACATATTATAGCAAGGGTGGAGCGAATCAGGCAATTAGAGACACACATGGAAAGATAATTGATCAAGAACCTGTTAACTCATGAATTCAAGGAGATACAAAGTTATTCCCCAAATGATCCCAGCATACAGGCGCATATAACACCAATAGGTGTACCAAGATGGCGGACACAGCACAGAGCATACGCCGACGCACGGAATCCTGGGAAACCGAGAGTGCGCATGCGCACAGGGCAAAACAAAACTTAGTGGACATGATACAACAAAACCACATAACTATAATTTCCCACAGGTGGGGAAAACAAGAATAAATTAATACATCAATCCAGCGGTTATACATAACATGATGGCCCGAAAACTGCCTCAAGGAGCAGCGCCTGAAAAAGATAACCCATACAAGTAAACCTACAGTGAATACAAAATGACAAATCATAAATACTAAAAAAATATAGCATAAAATAAAACATGACAGTCTTGGTAATAAAACCAAAAAATAAATCATATAGTAACCACTCACAGCGAAGATTTATCCATATAGCATATAAATACTAAACGTATAAATTATAAGTACATAGACGGAGAGATAATATGGATCAAACCAAAAGCTCACCTAGAACTGCAGATGCCTTAGTGGATGTATTCAAAGAAACCAGTGCCACTCAAGCTTCTCATTAAGACCATGAGGGGCAACTGTATCTAACGAATAAATCCACTTCACTTCTCGTTGTAGCAACAATCTGTCTCTATTCCCACCTCTCTTGAGTGGGGGTATTCTATCTAATATTTGATAGCGAAGTTGGGATACATTATGCCGCATTTCTCTGAAATGCCTGGCAACTGGGACATCAGATGTAGGATTGCGAATAGACGTCTTGTGTTCAGAAATCCGGTCCTTAAGGTCTAGTCGTTTTGCCAACATAGCCTAAACCACACGGACATTTTAACAAGTAGACCACAAAATCGGACTGGCCAGTAAAGAAACCTCGTAATTTGATACTGGAACCAGTTCGTGGATGTGTACAGATGTCACCTTTAATAATGCCATTACAGTGATTACATTGAAGGCAAGGGAAAGTACCATGCACAGGGGTAGAGAGAAAAGTCTGTCTCGCAGCTGGAGTAACATCAGCTTTGACCACATGATCGCGGATATTTCTATTTCTCCGCATGGCAAACATTGGAAAATTGACAAATGTCCCACATCTCTATCACGTTGTAAAATACACCAATTAGATCGAATAATTCTCTTAATATCACTCGTTAGAGGAGAGTATGTGCTCACAAAGGGAATTCTCTGAGACTTTTTCTTAGGGACATCCTGAAGGAGTTCCTCCCTAGTAACCATAGAGGCTTTCAAATGAGATTGACTCAAAATGCGTCTACTATATCCCTTATCTCGAAATTTGGACTTAAGTGTCTCGAGACTGGAATCAAGTTTAGTGTCATCACTAATAATACGTTTCGCCCGCAGCCTCTGACTGTAGGGTATAGCAGACTTCTGCCCTACAGGATGATAACTTGAAAAATTAAGCAGACTATTTGCATCTGTCGGTTTCATATATAGATCAGTGGCAATCTTATCATGATGCTTATAAGCAACAACATCCAAGAAATGTACTGCATGTGTATCAAATTCCATTGAGAATGTAATATTTAGATTTTTTGAATTAAGAAAATTATGAAAATTAGCCAATTCATATTCAGTACCCTGCCAGATCAAGAAACAGTCGTCTATATACTGAAACCAGCAAAAAATATTGGCCAAAAATCGTTGTTTGACCAGATATAATTGTCCTCGAATGCTGACATGTATAAATTGGCGTATGCTGGTGCCATATTGGCACCCATGGCAGTACCCCTAATCTGTTCGTAAAAAATAGAACCATATCTAAAAAAAATATTTTTAAGGACTATCTCAAGAAGTGCTAAGATGAAATCAACCAGTTTAGGTGGAGAGACTGCTATAAAGAGGTATTGCTTAATGGCCACAATACCCTCATTATGCGGAATAGAGGTATAAAGACTATTGATGTCAAGAGTAGCTAAAATGACATCTGCAGGAAGAGATAAATCACGTAACTTAAGGAGAAAATCCTTTGTGTCCCTAATGAAGGACCTGGCTTGAGGGACCAATGGTTGTAAAAACTTGTCAACAAAGATGGCCAGAGGTTGAAAAATGGAGTCGGTACCAGCTACAATAGGTCGACCTGGAGGTGGAAAAATACCCTTATGCACTTTAGGTAAGGTATAAAACACCGGTATAGTCGGTGTTTTATTGCATAGAAATTTCGCAATTTTTTCTGAAATAATTCTTTCATCAAGTGCGGTACTGACCACTCCATTGATTGTCCTTAATATTTGATTAGTGGGATTAGATTTCAATATTCTATAATTTGCCCTGTCCAATACCTGTCTCAATACTTCTGCATGATAATCCTCAGTGTTTTGAATCACGATCAAGCCCCCCTTATCAGCTGGCTTGATCGTAATTTTCTTATTACTCAATTCTTTCAAGGCCCTCCTCTCCTTGACAGTCAAATTATTTCTAATTCTTTTTTGGTCATAGTTAAGATTTTCTATATCCTGTTTCACAGCATTCATGAATGTCAGGGATGAGGAATTGGGCACTATAGGAAAAAAAGTACTCTTAGGTCTACAAACCTCCAAAGGAAATCTAGCGGTTTCAGGCACTAAGACATCTGCAGGTGGATCATCGCTTTTTGACAGAACCTCTAGTGGCCGGCGTTGAGGGTCTGAAAAGAAAATTTTTAGGTTAATAGCTCGAAAAAACCTCTGCACATCAACTTGTATGGAAAACTTATCTGGTTGTTCAGTCAATGAAAAATTCAGTCCTTTACTCAAGACCGACATTTGGTCAGATGTCAGTATTGTATCTGACAAGTTCAATACCCCTTCACTTGTCCCTTGTCTCTGTCCTTGTCCTTCGGCTTTGCCCCAAGATCCTTGGATTTGCTGCGGGTGTTGAGAATTTTTTCTGCGGGCACCAGACCCCGCCTTCCTCTTTGCCTTGATCGTGGTCTAAAAAAGGACCAGTCGATGTAGATGGTACAGACGTAGATGAATCGCTCTCCGCTGCTGATGACAGTGTATCTCTGTCTGTTTTATTAGATTTTCTCACCCTGTTTGGCTTTTTAATGTTATTCTTCCACGAATATATCCGATTAAATTGGTAGTCCAAAGTGTCTCTTCTAAACTTCCGTATTTTCACTGTTTGTATTTCCTTTCTAAACTTGTCAGTCTTAACGTCGATCTCCTGTATTACTTGATTGAGTTTGTCACCAGTTATGGTCGTTGAAATATTCGCTTTAACATCAGAAATATCCTTAGATACAGCTTGTAGTTCCTCCCCAACACTCTCAATTGTGAGGGCAATAAGGTCCAAGGAGCATTTATTCAATATCTGGTACCAGCGCTTAATATGTTTTTCATTTGATTTACACAAAGTCGGTATAAGTGAAGATCTTAAGCCCCTTGGAATCCTCCTTGCTCTTAGATATTCAACAAGTGTAGATTGATGCAGTTGGTAATTAATTTCTTTTTTGGTAAGGGATTCCAGTCTCTTAGCCAAAGAGGTGGCATCCATGCTATACAGAAAATCAGCTCCTGTGGCAACAGCAGTATACATTAAGGAATCTAGATGTTGTGAAGTATAGGTAAAAGTATCCGCCCGATTTGTAGTTAATGCAGCAATATCTGCAAACGACATAATAGCAAACAAACCCCAAAAAAAGAATATAGATGCAAAAAAATCCGTATAGGAACACAAAAAATATGTATGGGGTTGGGTATCCACAATACCCAAAAGAAAGTTCTTTAAGAAAATTTCTGAAAATATACTCAGCTGCTGCTGGAGAGGCAATTCACTCTTTTACATCCAACCAAGAGGGTAATGAATCTTAAGCAAGTATGGAAAAAAGATACCTCCAGCGCTGCAAGGAATGGTGCACTGGTGCTACCACATTTATTTTAAATAAACAAAAAGAAAACACAAAACAAATGTTTCGGGGACACAGCCCCTTCCTCAGTGTATAGTGCCTTACCAAACAAATAGAAGAATACCCTTATTTACATATTATAGCAAGGGTGGAGCGAATCAGGCAATTAGAGACACACATGGAAAGATAATTGATCAAGAACCTGTTAACTCATGAATTCAAGGAGATACAAAGTTATTCCCCAAATGATCCCAGCATACAGGCGCATATAACGCCAATAGGTGTACCAAGATGGCGGACACAGCACAGAGCATACGCCGACGCACAGAATCCTGGGAAACCGCGAGTGCGCATGCTCACCTCCTATCCTTTCTGGCAGGAGCAGGGAGAGACTGGGGGAAAAAGTCCCCCAGTCTCTCCCTGTGGATCACTACGCCGACCTGCTGAATCTTGCCTCGGCAAGACATGTGGCTGGCACCGTCTGCTCAATGGAGTCCTATTGACTCCATGGAGAGGATGCGCGTGGCGGCGCTTCGTGCTGCTGCACGCATCCCAGGGCTTAGCGCAGTGGTGTATTTTGGCCTAGGCCAACAAGGCCTAGGCCTAGGGTGGCACTTTCCAGGGGGCGGCGGCCCGCACCGGGTGGCCCCACCCCTAAAAATTTTTTAAAAAAAATTTACTTTTGCAAAGTATTTTACCAGGATGGATACATTGAGATTTCACAAATTTTCAAGTATGTCCTGGGTAGGCAAGGCCTAGGCTTTCACTTTCCTGGGGGCAGCAAAAAACCTCACCACTAAACGGGTTACTCACAGAGCACCGAAATGACGCCAATATTTTGGTGTTCTGTAGTTCCCTGCACTTCAGGGAATAAAATTTCCCCACCCTGCAGTGAATTCACCATTCACCACAGGGTCCCCAAAGTGCAGGGAGTCGGCCGCTGAATGCCGCCACCGCAAACCCGTGGCCTGCTGTTTTCAAAAGATCTACTGAACGAAAATGTCTGGAATTTACATATAAGATCCTATGATTGATAATAAAAAGGTCTGTTACAGAAAAAAGAAAAACCGCTATTAAAAAAAAGGGGGGTAAATTTTGCCGCAAAAAAAAAATCGGAAAAATGTCTAAAAGGTACTAAAAAAAAAAAAAATCAATAAAGACTTTTTACTGCAGATTAAAATAATAAATGGTTTATTAGATATTGCATAAAAACGTGAATATTTTTAACATTGAAACCTATGGGGTTCGCCTGAATAAACCTGCTGATTGAAACCACCGAACATCAGGGCATTTCACTGCTATTTCTCTGCTGTTGGGTGTTCTCTGAATAAATTAACCATTACTTCTCTATGGGGATTTGCACTGCCTTCAAACAGCACCGTACTTGCTGGCAGTTCGCCAAACTTGTGTGTGAGCGGAGGGCGGGCCACCCCAGGTACCAGTGATTATTGGGGTGTCATTAGGGGGTACTAGGAGGTGCCACTGTCACTGTGTCAGCTTTGAGCTGTGTTCTCAAATAACGAGCAGCGGAGCAGGGCATTTGCATACGGAATAAAATCGAATAGAATAAAAATCCCCCTCTCCTCCCTCCATAGCTCCTCCCCTCCCCCGCAGCAGCTCTAGGAGAGGGGAGGGGGATGTGATTTGTGTGCAGAGAGAGAAGCTGACAGTAAACGGCAGGTAAAGGGGGGTATCAGCAAAATATGAAGCCCTGTCTTCTTACTGCTATTTAAAGTGGACCATAGGCGACTCTACAGGGGGGCAAGGGGGGGCAATTGCCCCCCTAGGTTATTCCTTGCCCCCCCATGTGCCCCCCCCACCAAAAATCAGCATCCAGCTTCCCACACTTCTTCGGACCAACGTATCTCCGTCGCTATGCATCGTATATGGACGAACTAGGTGTCATTTGAAAGGGCAGATTCTGGCCTTTCCAATGATACCCAACATGACCATATTCAGTGTGAAGTATAAGTCATAAAACATTAAATAAAAACGTGTACTTAAACTTAAACATTTTCACAGGGTTGAAATGGCTCAGCAGTGAAATGGTTAATGTTCAGACTATACACTACATTGTGTATTACGTTAGTTTTTGCCTTGGTTTTCATTGTATATTAAGGGTTAATGGGCAGGCTTTATCCCTTACAGTATACATTTGTTTTTTCCTTGATTAATAGCATTTTACGGGTTGATGGGTAAACTACATGCCTCAGTGTATTCATTTCATGTTTTCCCTTGATGAATGGCATTTTACGGGTTAAGGGGTAGCTAAATGCCACATTGTTTATTATTTTTATTGTATTTCTCTGGGTTTATGGCATTTTAGGGGTTTTTATGAAATTAGAATCTAAAGGGTCTATCTTTAGATCCTCTGCTTTCCGTCACATTTCGGGAATTTATTTTGCAGAAAATATAGTGAATTCCCTATTTAGCGAATGGTCACTGTAATTTGCTAAAAGTGGAGTCGCTGAAGCAGCTATCAGACATTCAGCGAAAACTGCCGAATTGCAGCGAATAAAATATTGAATTTAAGTATCAGGTTAGTACAACAAAAAGGCATCACATTACTCTGGGGTTTTGGAATCTTATTTATATATACTTATTTAGGGCACTATTACCTGGTGTGAGTTAACCCTTGCGTCGGCGTGATTTTGTGTTAGCGCCAGGTTAATCGAGTCTAGCGCTGGACCAACAGATTGTTTGCCTCCCGCTAGAAACGGGAAAAATCACTTAGCGCGTTGCTATTAGCGATTTGTACCGCAATCTTAATGTACTTTCCGCGTCCTATACTTAACACAGGGAGTGCTAGAGATCTCTAGCGCTTTTGCAGCTAACAGATCACTTGGTGCCAGCGCTAAATTTTTTGAGGTGCACTAATTGCAACATTTTATCTACTGCTCAATATACGGTATCAATAATAAAAAATTGTATAGTACATCACACATAGGGTGATACCCCTAACAATACAGCACAATGTGCTGTATTGTTAGGGGTATCACCCTATATGTGTGATGTACTATACCTACTGTTCAACCCTGGTGCTAACTCCAGAAAAACCTGGTCCTTGTCCAAAATTAATAGGCAATTGAAAGGAATGCAGCACAGGTGTTCTCTTGGCCCCATACACCATAGTAATGGATATGGTCAGCAATGTCGCTGCTGTTGCAGTAAGCTCTATTATAAATGTATCCTTTATGCACATATATCCTAATTCTAATATAATGCCTAATTTTAAACATTTTATGCTGGGGGTTATTGTATGGAAGCAGTTGATTATTAGGGTGACTGTGTGGACCATGTTTAAAGGGACACTTGAATAAGTCTTGCCCTGAAACATGTATTATTGCTATGCTGCAGCAGGGAAATTGTTGTCGCTCACCTGGCCTTCCTTTTGGATCTATTAAATGCAGTGTAATGATTCTACATGCTGTTGGGTGGCATTTATCATGCAATGCCCATCAGCCTTAATATATGTGTGCCTCAAAACATGGATGATGCGGCCACCGTGGAGGATTTTAATAATGCAGGGGTGAGAGGTTATTCACTGGATGTGTTCATATTTAAGCTTGTGAGGGCGGGGGATAGGTATGGAAAAGAAAAACAGTTCTGAGTCTCAACCCGGGTCTTAGAGTTTCCCTAGCGTTGCGCCAAACGACCTTGTTCATGGACTACTGCAGACAAGGTGATCTGTTAGTAGGTCGTCAGGCACTAACAGGGTTATTCAGAAAGCAGGAGAATGACTGGAGAATGGAAAATTCAAGGTCAAAATAGCCGATTTGGAAAGTGAGATGAAAGGGAGAATTTTTCTGGTTTGGCTATTTTGACCAAGAATTCTCCATTCTCCAGTCATTCTCCTGCTATTCACCTCTCTCTGAATAACCCTGTAAGTTTTAGCGACTCACACTAAATGTTTCCTTTAGCGATGGTGTTTTAGCTCACACAGGTGATAGGGCCCTTAGTTTTATTCAGTGATATGATTTAGTGGTGAAATTATTAGTGCCCCCCCAGTTTTGACTGCGGTATCTTCTGTGCCCCCCCCTAAATATTGTTCCTAGAGTCGCCACTGAAGTGGACCTTTCCTTAACCAGCACTGCAGTGATAGAAATTTGTCATTGAGCTGCCTGGCTCCTGGTGAGGCTGTGTGCGTGCAGATCACACGGTCCGGCCAGTCAGGTGGTACTGAGTCTCAGTACCACCTGACTGGCTGAACCACGTGACACACATGCACGCAGCTGCCCGCCCTTTCGTTAATACGGACTCTCACTCTATTCTGGACTGAACACCCACCGGGAAGGGAATCAAAGCCACGGTGCACCCTCTGGCAGTGGCACTCCACTGCTGACAAGATGGCTCCACGCACAGGCACAGCTGCGATCCTGAGTCCGTACACAGTCCCTGCTGACTCTGCACACAGCCCTACCGCGGACAGAGGCCGGTAAATAGAGAATAAATAATTTCTGTGTGCTCATATACACTCGGTTTGCTGGGAGTTTTATTGCAGTGGATTCTGATGCACTTATACACACCGCACATTGCATTGCTGGGAGTTTTATTGCTGTGGATTCTGATACACACTGCACATTGCATTGCTGGAATTTTTATTGCTGTGGATTCTGATACGCTGACACACACCAAACATTGCATTGCTGGGAGTTTTATTGCTGTGGATACTGTGATACGCACTACATATTACTGTGAGTTTTATTGCCCTGGAGCTCTGAGATACAGTAATGTGCAATGTGTATGAGCGTGAGATTTATTGCTGTGCAGTTCTATGATATGCTCATACACAGTCACATTTCTGTGTTTTTTTTTGCTGTGCAGCTCTGATATGTTCATACACAGTACCCATTTCTGTGGGTTTTATTGCTGTGCAGCTCTGTGATACGCTCATAAGCAGTGCTCGTTTCTGTGGATTTTATTGTTCAACCAATTAGAGCGGCTGTGATCCAGTATACTTGACATGCTTTGCTGTTCTTTGTAAATATGCTTGAATTTAAACATTTCATAATTTTATTTATCTCAATAGATACATTTGAAATGGTATACAAAATATACAAGTAGGCACTTGGTATCCACCTTTAATATAAAGAGAGGAAAAGGCGGAGCTCTAAGAGGAAAAGGTGGAGCTTAAAGAGTAAGGGTGGGGATTAACCAGGAAGAGGTGTGCCCTTGACAGGAAGGGGTGCGTCAAATTTAAATTAGGGGGTGCACAAGTTTAGTTAGGCCTAGGGCAGCACAAAACCTAAATACACCACTGGCTTAGCGCCCGATAACAATGCAGGCAGCTTTTTAAGCGCCTGCATTGTAACATCACGCTAAAACGGGGGGCGCAAAGGATTTACCGGCAGGCGCAGGTTTTTCTCCTTTGTGCTCCTGTTTTAGCGTGATTCTTGTAATGTAGCCCTGGGTATTTCTAATCTCAGGACAAAATTTCAAAACTATTTAGCCGGGGTCTTTTTATTATTATTATTATTATTCTTTATTTATAAAGCGCCAGCATATTCCGCAGCGCTGTACAATAAGCACAGTATAGACAGGGTTACAATACATTGAACAACATTTAACAAACAGTACAGGAGGAGATGAGGGCCCTATTCCCGTAGGAACTCACAATCTAGGTCTTTTTTGGCGGTTGTAGATTTTGGGGATTAAATATCGATAAAGTGTGTTTTTTCCTTTTTTCATGATATTTCATAATATTTTTTATAGTAAATTATACTATATGATGGAAATAATGATATCTTTAGAAAGTCAATTTAATGGCGAGAAAAACAGTATATAATATGTATGGGTTCCATAAACAAGTAAGAGGAAAATTACACCTAAACACACACAGCGCAGACATGTAAAAACAGCAGTGACCACTTTTGGTCTGATAGTCGTAAAACCGCCCTGTCAAGGGGTTAAAACAAACAGAAAAAAAATTTGGCCAAAAAAAATTTGGCCAAAAAAAATTTGGCCAAAAAAAACCCGGAAAAATGCCTTAAAAATCTATAAATAAAAAAGCATTTTACTGCAGATTAAAGGAATAAACTTTTTATTAGATATTGAATAAACACGGGAATATTTTTGACATTGAAGTCTATGGGGTTTGCCAGAATAAGGCTAGGGTCAGACGAACGCAGCTTTAACGTGCGTTTAGCCGCACAAAATCACGGCCGTGCTAGCAGCAAATGACGTCCAATGCCGGGGAACACACGAAGTACGGCCGCACGAAAGTTCGTCCGCGCAACGCAAGTGGCAAACGAACGCATTTTTTCGAGAACGTCAAACCGCTACTACTGACGTACAGAGTGCGCTGCGGCCGCATAGCGGCGTGTGTGTGTGATTGGGAGACATCAGACGCTGCTAATGTCCGGCCAACATAACGTCCAGACACAAAAAGTGTTTTATTGATGATCCGTACAAAATCACGGACGAAAAGGCGCATCGTATGACCGCTACCGCGTATTCCGTGAAAAAATATGTCCGTTCGTTCGACCGCACTTTTCCACGGTCGACGCGAAAAATGCGTTCGTCTGACCCTAGCCTAAACCTTCCGAATGAAAGCACCGAACAGCAGGGCATTTCGGCAACTTTTCACTGCTGTTCGGTGTTCTCTTAATAGATTAATCATTACTTATCTATGGGGATTTTACTACCTTCGAACAGGCACCATACTTGCTGACAGTTCAACAAAATTTGGCGAAATGCTTGCTCTCTGAATAGCCAAATGGCCACAAAATGGCACCGTACGGGAAAATTCCCTGTTCGGTGACATTTCAAGGTCAGATCGGCTCCCTCTGAATAACCCCTACAATCTTGATACATATCTATCACGCAGGACAAGAACCAGAAGGTGAATATCTCACTTTGTTATGAACCTACTTGACAGTAACTCAGTAATGGTACATGGGTTGTATAGATGAGTGTATAAAAAAAATGGTATCACAAGTATATTTAATGTATAACCAAGACTTAAAAACACATCCTTAGAACTGTTCATTTTGCTTGAGGCATAAACAAGTTTACCCTTGCAATTAGTATATGACCTACGCAAAATTCAAGTTAATGAATACATTTGCATCTAGAATAAGATCCTTAGAATTTACTTTAGTTTTTGTGTCTTGACCTTCTGAATACATACAAAAGTCAGCATGTAATTGCTGATATTTTGAACTTGCCTGCAACTTGGTAAGCATAAGCAAGAAGTAGACTGGCGTTATTTAAGTCCTTGCATTTATGCCCCTAGATCTCCTGTGAAAGTAAGTAAATAAGCTCCACCTTACCTGTAGTGTACCTTTCAATATCCTTAGGTGTGTTTCTGTGTATTTGGTTGCTATTATTCTATTATTACACAATTTAAGGTATTTATTGAGCAGCTAATACTTAAAGAATTAGTTACTGAAGTTATGTAGGCATACAATATATTAAATACTGCACGTACCATATAAACTGGAAGATTTTTTTTAAAATTCTGTTTATTGGTTCAGGCACACAGTCATAGAATACAATTAAACATTGATACATAATGCATCACAAATGAAAGATGTACAGGGTCAGTCACCGTGGGTAGTTTCATAAAGAAAAAGTAACATGTTGGCTAGGGCTCATAAACTGGAAGATTTTATGTTGTTTCAATTCTAAGCCACCTTAATAGTGTAAAGCTACAACATGGGATAGGGAAAGAGCTTTTCACAATTTCCCTTGAACAAACCAAGATAAAACAGATTAGGAGAGTGTTTAACAGATATTATAACAGATCTTTTGATAGAAATAACATTAATATGAAAATTCATAAACAGAAGAGAATGAGATAAACAGAGCATGTGAGTAATGTTATTCTTTAACTATAAAGTTTGTCAATAATGGAAGTATATTATGTAATATAATAAAGTGATTAATACAATAGAAGGTGGGACTTCGGCTTAAGAATGGGGAAGATACAATATTCAACTGGAATGCAGTTTAAAAATACCCACATGTTATAGGTATGGTATAGTGAACAGAATGTAGTTCATTTGTGTTTATTGATAGTGAGGAAACCATTAAAATTGTGCAAAGGAAGCTTTTTATATTGAAATAAAGTTCCTCTCCTTTCCTATACTGTCATAATGATCTTTAGCTGTGGACTAATAATGATGTCATCCTATGATGTCATAAACAAAACTTTAAAGCTAAACTAAAATGGGAGGGTGCATAGAGGACAGGAAGGGTCAATGTTTCTGCCTCTGCTCCCTCCCCCATTTAAACCCACAAGTATGCCTTTAGTTTTGAAATAATAAAAAAATGAATGGAAAGGAAAATCGGATGTGACAACTTTTTAAAGTCAAAGACCCTATTCCACGGTTGGTGTTAAATGGCAGATGCTAATGGAAGACCAGAGCGTCTTCTGTTTTCCATTAGTGACCTGTCATTTGACACTTGTATTACGACAGAGCCGCTCTCTCAGCAGCTCCAGTCAGAATAACACTGAAGTTTTAAATGATAAAACCAGCAGCGCTGAGCGCTGCAGTGTTATCAGCTACAGGAGTCCATGGGACTCCATGGTGACAGACCCGAGCTTGCGCAAATGAGATCCTGCCAGGTGGTCTGTAAGTCGCTATTCTTTTCAGAATAATGTCAGGCGCAGATGGAGAACAAGCTGGTTGGAAAAGTTCGTTCTTCATCTGCTGGGGGTACATTAGCATCTCTCATACAAAGTATAGGAAACGTTAATGTACAGTAACCTGGTGCTACATCCGAGATGCAAGCAGAGCTCGGGGAATATGCTGTTTAAAAATAAGCAGAACAGAGCGGATCGAGTGCTGTGCTTATTGGCAACATGGGAATAGGGCTCAAGATGTTTTCTATAACTCTGGCAGTAAATATTATTTTCTTAGCAAGGGCCACATTTTTCTTGAGTATCTATACCTATCCCTGTTTGTATTGAAGATTCTGAACAGTTATCTTTGAATAAATAGTGATGCCATCATTTGATGTCCTTCAAATAGCTGTGACTGTGTCATAAATGCAGTTGCTGGAAAAACAAAATCACTTAACACCAGGGTCTTCGAGGCGTTGTTCTCCATTGAATAACCAAGGCATGTTCATTTAGGCAACAGCTGGTCACTGTAGCAGCGTTACTGAATCCCCTGCATCAACTGGCAAAAGCTCAAAAGACTTCCGGACTCTACAGATTGATTAATTTCAAAATGGGTACAAGTAATGTTCATTGAATTACCAAATCATTTGATCTACCCAGTTTATAGCATCAAATATCCATGCTATGATTGCTCTATTTCGATTATCATATTTTCTCTTTTGTTAAGGATCCATTGTATGCTTCTGTTTTATAGAATTGCAAATTACTCACACTGTGTTTAATGCATCGTTTCCACAGAAACCTGTTAATTTCCTGTCACATTATTTTGTATATGTCCATATAGCTGTGAAGATGGTGAGGTTAGGACATGCCTGATTAAGATGCTATCTGTTCAGTTACTGTCTTTCTGAATACACAATGAAGGCATCTTTATTTTGTTGGCAGCTGTGCCTTGTGTGTTCTGTCATTTATTTTGTTACATAAGACAAAAAATGATTAAAAAACGGTCGTCACAAATAACCTTTAATATGTTGAGCAAATTAATGCTGGTCTCTCTGTCATAAATCCTGCATCCAAATCTTTAATTTACAAAAAAATAAAATACAGTAGTTCATGTTTAGTTTTTATTGGTGTATATAAAAAACAGCATCAAATTATTTTTACCAGAACTATGTTCCTTGTCAAATCTGACACCCCTGGCATAGATCTTAATCGGTACAGAAAATGGGGCTCGATTTAATTATTTTGACTGGCTTTTAGAGAAAAAATATCATTGAGTTTCGACCAATATTACTTTCTAAATACTGTCTTATTCAATTTATATAAAATTGGACAAAGTTAAAAACTTATGCTGTTCTAAAAAAAAATGCTGCTAAAAAAACATCAAGATGATTTTTTAAAAATAGAATGCCTATTTGAAAATCCAACTTAAATTTTGGTTTCACTCTGATTTTCTGTCTCCCTGCCTGAAAATTCATTAAAGGGACTCTACCACTTACATAAACTGTAAACTAGATTACTTGTGCATTACAAATAAAACCACTTTATAAAGCACCTCCTGGTGTTTTTTTGTTTTTTTTTTACTTTGTCTGAAGTAATTGCATGTAAAAATAAAAAATAAAATTAGGTATTTTCAGGTTCCATTTTCTCAATTTTTTTCCCATGATGCAACATTTATCAAAAGCTTTGTTTTATGACTCTTGTTTATTTATTCTACAAGATTCTCAGTTAATGACTGGTGGCAGAGGGAATGTTTAGATAAGCCTGTTGATCTCTAGGCTACCTGAGATAAGAGATGGCCACTGAATGAAATATGACAGGAATCTTAAAAGACTAATCAACCCACATTCATGCCCTTTGGCTATATCCTACACAATACAATGATGTGAGTCTGCTGCCTGACTCATATAGCATATTGTATTGGCCAAAATCACACAGTAAGGACCAACAGGGTTATTCAAAGAGATTCGAAAAGTCACCGCATGTTCGGTGACTTTTCGTTCTCTTCAATTCGGTTTGTTTTGCCGATCCCATTTCGGTGACCCTGCGGTGTATTCAGCAAGCACCACAGGGCCCCCGAATTGCAGGAAAAAGCTGCCGCAAACCTGACGAAAACTAAACGCAAAACCCGGCTAATGCACGCGAAAAACCCACAAAAACATCTGGATTAACCTGCCGAAAACCACAGAAAAACCCGAACAGGAGCCGATCGCAGCCTTCGACACAGCAGAAGAGGCAGTGAATAAATTAGGAAAACAGTTTGTATGATTGATTGAAAAGTGAAACGCTGTTTGCAAAGAAACTACTGAGCGAAAATGTCTGAAATTTACATATGAGGTCCAGGGAATGATAATAAAGACGGCTGTTACAGAAAAAATAAGTAAACTTAAAAAGAATTTTTTTTTAAAAATCAGACTTTTTAAAAAAAAATTTTTTTGGAAAAATGCTTAAAATATCCTAAAAAATCTATAAGTAAAGAGACTCTTTACTGCAGAATTTTATAATGAACGGTTTATTAGATATTGAATTAAAACAGGAATATTTTTAACATTGAAGCCTATGGGATTCTCCTGTATAAACTTGCAGAATTAAACCACCGAATGGCAGGACATTTCGGGAACCTTTCACTGCTGGTTTGTGTTCTCTGAATAGCCGAAGCAGTGCTTTTTCATGGGGTTTTCACTGCCCTCGAACAGGCACTGAACAGGCACCGTATTTTCAGGCAATTTGCCAGGATTTGGCGAATTGCCTGCTCTCTGGATAGCCGAATGGCCAAGAAAGGTAACCGAACGCTGATTTCCAGCGTTCGGTTACCTTTCTCAAGCAATTCGGATCTCTTTGAATAACCCTGCAAGTGATGTAAATATTCTGGGTGGGTTTCACAACACAAAAGAAAAAAATCACTCAAATAATCACAAAATGGATGCAACCAGTTACACATATATAGTAAAATATTTTCTTAACTAAACATACAAGAGAAAATCAAAGCACATGTAAGATATCAGCAACATAGAATAAACATAAGGACATATAATTTTTTGGTGGTAGTGTCCCATTAATAAATTTGTTTGATTGCTTCAATTTGTTTTCGAAGATCATCTTACCAATAATTTTGAATTGGTTCTCTAAATCTGAAATTTACATTATAAAGTTTAGATGCAAGTGCCAATAACAGAAATAAAAGAATTTCTAATGAAATCTCCCAAACCGAAAAATGGCCGACTTGTGGACCAAAATACACTACATTTCGGCGATCGGACCAAATTAAACCAGGATTTGGCAAAAGTAGGATAAATCTGCATTGATTATGCATATATATATATATATATATATATATATATAACATAAATTTGTTAGGTGCAAAGAACATTCTTTGTAAATTAATAAAATGCTATACGACAGAGCTCTGGTTTGAGAGTGAAGCCCATTTACAGAGCTTAGCACTTGAAGTCAGAAACTCTGCAGATGCTAAATACATTATGGGCCATATTGCATATATCAAGCTAAAACGGGGACGCTAAGGATTAAATCCTGCGCCTGCAGGTTTCTCCTTAGTTTCCCCATTTTAGAGAGATTTTACGGTGCAGGCGCTAATCCAGCAGCCTGCACTGTAACACTGCGCTAAACCTCGGGATGCTCGCAGCAGCGTAAAGCGCCGCCTCAGTCATCCCCTCCATAGAGTTCATAGGACTCCATTGAGGCTTCCACTGACGGCCACATGACCTGCATGATATCACCTTGCGTGATCCTGCAGATCGGCATAGTGATTCGCAAAGGGAGACTGGGGGTCTTTTTTTCCCCAGCCTCCCTCTGCTCCCGGCAGGAAGAAGAAGCAGCGGATCAAGCTGCCATTCTCGCTGCGGGATGAGAGGTGAGTGTGGGATAGGGATGTGTGTTTTGGGTTTCGGAATTTCGGAATTTTCACGAAATTTCCCGATTCGTGCATTCGGATTCGGACGATTTTACGAAAGTTTTCAGATCCGAAAACGGCAGATCCGAAAAACTTTACGAAACGAAACGAAAATTTGTTCGAAATTTTCGAATGGACTAGAAATGTGTAAAATCTAAAATCATTTTCGTTCCATTCGTAATTTCGGCTCCATTTCTGATTTCGGTTCCATTTAAGTAATTTCGGACAACATATTTTTTGGTTATATCGCTGATTCTGTAATTTTGTATCATTCCCATCTCAATGTATCCTTCTTGTAAAACATGAGAAATCTCAATGTATCCTTCCTGGAAAACCAGAGAAATCTCAATGTATCCTTCTTGTAAAACATGAGAAATCTCAATGTATCCTTCCTGGAAAACCAGAGAAATCTCAATGTATCCTTCCTGGAAAACCAGAGAAATCTCAATGTATCCTTCTTGTGAAACCAGAGAAATCTCAATGTATCCTTGTAAAACATGAGAAATCTCAATGTATCCTTCTTGTAAAACATGAGAAATCTCAATGGCAGAATTATCATATCGACAGAATTATCGTATCGACAGAAATATCGGATCCGAAAAACCATTAGTTTACGTCAAAGCGAATAGACACTTTGAAACGAGGAGAACAGACGTTCTGAAAAACACGAAAATTTACGAAATTACGAAAAAGTCGATACGAAAAACGAAACGAAAAGTAAACGAGCCGAAACGGAAATCGTCCGAAATGAAAATTTACAAAATACGAACGCACCGAACAGAATCGAACCGAAAAGAAAATCTGTGCACAAGTCTGTTTCCTTTAGCTGTTGCTGACTGATTTTGCAGAAGCGGAATCAGTCAGCACCAGCTCCTAGCTGTGGGTAACGTTTGAGTTAACCGCAGTAGGACGTAATTAGCGTTAGGACTTTGTAATCCTAACACTTTGCACTCCCCATGTTAAGCATAGAGAGCGCAAAGTACAGCAAGCTCACTCTGAAAAGTGCAAGTTCTGAATCGCTAACAGTTATTTTAACCCATTAGTGTTCAGAATGTAATATGGTCCACCCGCGCTAGAGCTACCAAAGCTAACGTTAACTCTCCCACAGTTGGGCGCTAACGTTAGCATTTTGTATGTAATAGCCTTATGTACAGGTTGGGATGAATGAGGTAGGGTCGGTTTAAGGGCTTAAGCTTGAATTCCTGTTTCTCTCCTTGGGTCTTCGATGACTGATATAGCATTCCTCTCTCTGCCAGGTCTCCTCATAGAAGGCACCAATGCTTTCTGGGTAGAGACCTCATACATAATGCAATGATAAACCTCAGCAGTGCTCAGAGCAGTATAATACTGCATGGCCAAACTATTACCTGAAGGCAATAAAAGAGGGAAAGGGGTGAAAAGGAAGGTGGAGAAATGCTCAAAAAACATAGAAATCATTAACATGCTGTTTCTCTTTACATGTTTAAATGTTAGCTGAATTGATTTGAAACAAAAACATTTTGATTTTATGTAAAACACACTAAGAACACTGGTTTAACACAATGTATCTGCTAGTAACCAGAGGCGGTGAAAACACTGATGTTGGCAAACAGAGCAATGCAGGATACAACCAATTTCAAGCTTGAGGACATTTCTAGATCGAGTAAACCCAGTGCTAATTACAGAGGTGTGATTAAGGGAATCGTGTTGTTAAAACTTTCATCTGCTGTCAGATGAAGTAAATCCTACACAGGAGCATTACAGGGAAAAGATGCAGCTTATGCTTGTACATATCATCATTCTGGTCACGTGCAGAGCACATATTCGTTAAGGGACAGAGAAAATGACTTTGGGATTTATCCACTAAAATGGCAATTGAACTGATTTCTAAGCGGAGTATGTAAAATTAAATCTAAAGTAGCTGGACTAGAAAAAATGATCTAAAATAACAACTGCCTTCAGTCTCAGTAAAGCACACTTACTTTTCTTTCTGTAACAGTCCAAAATTTGTAAATAATCTTCTTTAGGGTTTATATAATAACCTTAGAATTGTGAAATACGGACTAGGATTGAGTGGAAAAATATAAACCGTTTTAATTTATTTCAAATTAAAGGGATACTCTACACTAGTGTTTCTCAACTCCGGTCCTCAGGACCCATTAACGGGCCAGGTTTGTGGGATAGCTGAAGCACAGCACAGGTGATATAATTTGCTGCTCAGTGATTGCAGGATTCAGTCTGCATGTCCCCAAGGTGATCTGCAAAATCTGGCCTGTAGTGGGTCCGACTCCTGAGGACTGGAGTTGAGAAATCCTGCTCTACACAGTGTGATCAAGAAATGTAATCTGATTGGTCATGTAGTTCCCTCACTGTCTGACGAAGGAAGATCAAATAAAGCACAGGACTTGGAGCTGTTGCTTCTCTGTCAAATGTTGTACATTGTCTGAGCAGTGCTCCCCTCTCAGAACAAATGAGCACTCTCTAGGGAAAAAGCAATCAATTATTCATTGGAAAAAGTCTGAACAAACCTTAATAATCAAGCAAATGTTCACACAGCAGAAAAATTGTTGTATTCCTTGTTTTGATCACCCAACCAACATCAAATTTTAAACAGCCTATCAAAGAAAAAAATCTATTACTTTACTGTATATTTTACTCTATTATTGATCAGTTTTTAGAAATACCACAATCCCTCTGCCTTGAGCTTGATTTCCACCCTCTCCACTTGAGGGCAACTCAGAGGGCTGATTCAGCACTTGGAACACAGAGGCTTAGTTGCACCCAGAACCTGAGAAGTTAGCTCAGGTTCCGGGGCCTTGGGATCTAGGTCCCATGAATGGCTTTCAATGCACTTACCATTGAAAGCCACTAGATTGGCTGCAATCTTTCGAGCACTCCCCTCTCATAGTCACATGATGTGCTGGAGCTTGCGGCATGTCCCATCTGGAGCAGCTCATTAGAAGCCCAGTGCTCTTTCAGATGAGTTGTTAAACTAAACTAAAGGGTTAACATGGGAGGGAAATGGATTTTGTCACCTCTAATGAAATCTGAATGAACCATATGATGGAAAATTTTGTAACAACGTAATCAAGAGCAAACGAGAGCTTTCGTCTATGAATCTGCAATGTTTGAAAGACCACCACAAGTAAGAAAGGAAAAAGAACTGTATTCAAAGTTCTAAAATGAATTACTCAAAGCTGTAAAAACTTTGGGGTTTTGCACATCAGCATTATTTTAATCTCAGAAACTGTACTTTTCTGCATATCTTTGCAAAACGTTATGATTCATACCAGATGGAACGAGCGTATTTTTGACATAACATTTAATTCCTGCATCATAGACTAAAATAATAATTAATACTAAAACATATCAGCAATGGAGTGAAAAGGAGTCTCCAATAGCGTAGCTTTTTCTGCTGTACTAGGAAGCACAGTTTGTTCCCGAATTATGTTTTTAGTGGATTGGAGCTGTTCAAAGGATTCACTTCAGCGTCCATTATTAAAACATGTTGTTCTAAATTATGCAGAACCAATATGTTATGGGGATGGTTAGACGTTTTATGTATGTACCTTTTTTCCAGAAAGTACTTCAAATTCAGGGTATGACACACTCTCTGATTAGGGTCAGGTTTAGATACAGCATGGAAAGACCTTCTTATTGTATAAACAAGTTAGAAGATGGATTTGCAATGTTTTGTTTTCTGATGGATGAAAAGGCAATTTACATTTAAGCTAAGTTGTAGCACAGACCTGTGTGGGATGAAGCCAAGAAGTAATGATATGTATCGAGAGACACTATCAGCAGAACTCTGCATGGAGCAGAGATTTATCGGAGTCCGTTTATACTAAAGTATAGCTATTCTGACACATTTACCATGAACCTTTGAACACAGCTGTTGCCTCAATTAAAGTCTGTGCAAAAACCATTATGGGTTATCCTATGGTACCTTCCCTATATATCCTGCAGCCTAAATGAGTTTTATTTTTCAATTAGCTCATATACAAAAGATTTAGGACACTATTAATTACTTGGCGCTAAAATGGGGACGCTAACAGGGAAAACCTGCACCTGCAAGTTTCTCCACAGCGCCCTATTGTAGCACCATATTCCAGGGCAGGCGCTAATTCAGCAGCCTGCCTCAGAACACAGCTCTACCCTCAGCGCTACTCGCGATAGTGCTACTGCGCCGTCTCTAGAATCACCTCCCCGAGTCCATAGGACTCCATGGAAGGTTGCGATTCCGGGCCGCGGGTGCTGCTTGATCATGGAAGGAGACTGGGAACTATTTGTTCCCTTGTCTCACTCTGCTCCCAGTGACAAGAGACAGTGGATCGGGCCACAGTTCTCACTGCGGGATGAGAGGTGAGTATCGGATTTATTGGGGCGGTTTTAGGGTGTGCTAAATGATCTTGCGTTTGCAGAATTAATTAGCAACAGCTTTTAGAAGGTGCTAAAATTTTGCCTTCCGCATCCCGACGGTAATTAGCGCAAGCACTTTGTAATATCGAAACGCTAATTAATGTTTGCGCTCCTGATGTTAAGTATCCCAGCGGTTAGCGATGCGTTCCAGAGTGAGGTGCTGAGCTAGCATTGACAGGAATCTTGTGTTAACATGGGGATGCTACAGGATAATCTGCAAGCGCAGCTTTTCCCTGTTCCCTGTTAGCATCCCCATTTTAGCACCAAGAAGGGAATAGGGCCCTGTATTTTAGAAATAACTGCTGTTATCTGAATGTATTCAAAATCCTTATCCTTACCTACAAAACCCTCACTAACTCAGCTCCCCACTACCTGTCCTCACTAATCACCAAATACACCCCAGCCCGCTCCCTAAGGTCAAACAGTGACCTGCGCCTAGCTTCTCCCCGCATCACCTCTTCCCATGATAGACAGCAGGACTTCACACGCGCAGCCCCCACTCTCTGGAACGCTCTCCCTCGTACTGTCAGACTTTCCCCTAACTTCTCTTCCTTCAAACGCTCCCTTAAAACATTCCTATTTAGGGAAGCCTACCACCCAACTCACTGACGCAACCATCAATCACTCTCACCTTACAGTCCTCTCCTCCTGTTTCCAACCCCAACCCTCCTAGATTGTGAGTTCCTACGGGAATAGGGCCCTCATCTCCTCCTGCACTGTTTGTCAAATGTTGTTCAATGTATTGTAACCCTGTCTATACTGTGCTTATTGTACAGCGCTGCGGAATATGCTGGCGCTTTATAAATAATGAATAATAATAATAATAATAATGTATGTACAAAACAGTCATATTGCTCAGTAGACTTTTGTTGAGACATTGATATTTAATGTGATTTACGTATGCTGCTGCAAACTTTTTTCTTATTTATTATTTTGTTTGTTTTGCCACTCCAAACATTTATGGGATTCTGTTTCAAGAATAGAAACCTGGGAAATCCATTTTAAGCCTGTACCTTGTTGTGGATCAGTACTTCTGATGGTTGAATAATTGATTCATAAGTAGGACACTAGACTTGTAATGTTAAAGTTATGGTTATCATATCCAAACCCTGGGGCCCAACTGAGATCTAGATTTGGAGTCTAATATAAACTTAATCAATGTTTTAATAAATTTCCTAGTCATTAAAATCTAGGGAGTTTGTTAGTTTACCAGAGTTTTGGTTTAATTTGTATTTGTAATCTATCTCTAGCCAGATGTAAGTGTAAAGGATGACTCTAGGCACTGTGAATCGACTTGTGCAGAGTCAAAAATTTCAGTTTGATTCAGAATCCAAAAATGTAGGATGATATGGACTATTGATAAAAATATGATATTTCCGTATCGGACCGATATGGAATATGGGATGGCATCTGATATAAGGCACGATTTAATTACACATTGTTTTTTTTTTAATCAGCTGCTCTCAACCGATATTTTTTTAAAATTATTGGCTGATTCGGTTGATAAAATTCAGCCTGAGCTGGTTTTCCGATAAACGTTTCAATTTAATAAAAAGATCGGGCCATTACGAAGCCCGAAAAGCAGAGTGTAAATACATGAGCCCAGATAACGCATAAATGATGATGTCTGGACTTGTGGGAATTGAATTAACATAGTGGAGGGATGCACATTTTTACCGTAAATCTGAATCCAAACTAAATATTATAAAACAATATTAATATATTTTGCTTTTAATTGCTAGCACATTAATAATTAATTTTATTGATTAATAATTAATTATTTAAACTATTATTTATCTAAAATATTCAAATTAATAAGCTTATTAACGAATTTGGATCCTAACGTTATTAATTAATTGAAGCCAGGGTTGGGAACCACTGTGTAGGTTAATGGACATAATATTAGCGGTATCTGAATGAACAAAATACGAGTTATAGTACGCAGCATCAGCTTTCAACATTTGTAATATGTGAAGTGTTTGTGATTTCTTAATCTAAACCTAATGGATGAGCCAACACATGTCCAAGTGGATAGTACATTTTGAAATAATACTCTTCATGATATTTGACAATGTTAGGATGAATTTGTATAATTTTTCACAGTCCAGCTGAATTAGTTTATAAAATATTGAAATGCTATGTAAATGTAAAAGTGACATGGAAATATAATCATACTGTTTTTTTTTTTCTTTAAAAATGCCTCTTTAATTATACCGAATGACTTGTGACAATTAAAAAAATATAATGATACATTATACTGTATCATTTAAGCATCTGCATTTGTTAGTAATGCAAACAGGATGGAAGCAGACCACAGATTAAACAATAAGAAATAAAATAGTATGCTTCCGAAGCTTTAAGGGCCGTTTCCCCATTTCATGTTTCATAGATTTTATTTTTTCAAAAATGGAGAAGATCACTCTTTGAACCTTTGCTGTGACCAGCAGAAACGCGTGTCTAGCATACATTTTTTTTTGCAAATCGTAAGGGCAGAAAGTCAGCAGCCTGTACCCTCAGGCAAAATTGGGACATATGTTCCCTTGGGTCCCAGTAGAGCTGTTTTTCAAGACTAAAAATCCGATTTAGATTTCATTTTCTTTGGACACCTTCACTTCAGACATGATAGTATATTTTGTTTATTAAAAATATACATTTTTATAGATTAAATATTTACAATATATTGTTAAATAATTAATCATTTAAATTCACTCTTAATTAATACTTCATTTTAACCTATTCACTGATAAGCGCTCTATGGTGTAAATAATATTATCCGAATATTTATTTGTAATATGGGATATTTTGGTTAACACATAAGTGCAGGATATACTTGCAGTTCTGAATATTGTTATTCTGATATAGTTAAACTACAAATTTGCATTTATTTTAATGTTATGTTCCTCTTCTAATGCAGTGGACTGGCATAATGTTAATCTATATTTACAATAGATTGTATTTTCAATAGTAATCCCTGCTTTTAGTCTCATGTATGTATGGCCAACAAAGCATAGCAATGGAATCCATTTTTATATTCGTATTCCTGGTCTATGTAGTGTTTCCACAAAGCTGTAAGTATCTCCAGTTTGTTTTGCACACTATCAGGGTTATTCAAACAGCTCCGAATTGCTGTCGAAAGGTAACCGAGCGCTGAAATTCAGCGTTCGGTTACCTTTCCTGGTCATTCCGCTATCCAGAGAGCAGACAGTTCGCCAAATCTTGGCGACTTGCCTGCACATACAGTGCCTGTTCGGTGCCTGTTTGAGGGCAGTGAAATCCCCATAGAGAAGAAATGCTTTGACTATTCAGAGAACAAAAACCAGCAGTTGCCGAAATGCCCTACCATTCGTTGGTTTCATTCGACAGGTTTATTCAGGAGAATCCCATAGGCTTCAATGTTAAAAATATTCCCGTTTTAATTCAATATCTTATAAAACGTTGATTATAATATTCTGCAGCAACAAGTCTCTTTATTTTTAGATTTTTTAGGATGTTTTAGGCATTTTTCGGGTTTTTTTGGAAACATTTTTTTTTCCGTGTTTTTTTAAAATCATTTTTTTTTTTCGTTTTTCTGTAACAGTCCTTTTTATTATCATTTATTGGATCTTATAAGTAAATTTCAGACATTTTCGTTCTGTAGTTTCTTTGCAAACAGCGTTTTACATTTCAAACATTCAAGCGTACTGGTTGTTTTCTTTTTCACTCCATTCGTCTGCGGTGTTGTGTTTTTCCCCCAGCTGCTCTGCACTCTGATCGGCTCCTGCTTGGGTTTCTCCGGCGTGGTTGGCGGGGTTAATCCAGATGTTTTTTCGGGTTTCGGTGTGCATGCGCCCTGGTTTTCCTGAGTTTTCGGCGGGTTTGAGGTTTGCGTCCCTGCATTACGGCAGCCCTGTGGTGCTTGCTGAATACACCGCAGTGTCGCCGAAATGGGATCGCCAAATCGCACCGAATTAAAGAGAACGAAAAGTCACCGAACATGCGGTGACGTTTCGATTCTCTTTGAATAACTCTGTATAATATAATATGTTCCAAATCTGACAGTAAAAAAACGTACTTCATTAGTGGCAACTGGCAATACCTTTATTCACATTGCTTGCAATGCCAAGATGTTTTTAAATGACACGAGATAATGATGTGAAATTCAAATATATCACATCTGCATTACATCGTGCTGCTTTGGCCATGCGTTTGAACTATTGATTCATGCAACTCCAGCAATGTCTCTTTTTAACCCCTGAGTTGCCAGTTTTCTCCCAGAGGTGGCTAACATCTTGGATGTCATCCAAGCCTCCAGGGCCTCCTCACCCACTGATGTTGTCGCTAATTCAATATGTCAGCCACCTCAAGGAGAAGACCTTGAACCAGCCTGCTCCAGCTGTAACATACAGTCAGGTCCAGAAATATTGGGACATCGACACAATTCTAACATCTTTGGCTCTATACACCACCACAATGGAGTTGGAATGAAACAAACACAATGTGCTTTAACTGCAGACTGGCAGCTTTAATTTAAGGGTATGTACATCCAACTCAGGTGAACGGTGTAGGATTTACAGCAGTTTGCATATGTGCCTCCCACTTGTTAAGGGACCAAAGGTAATGGGAAAATTGGCTTCTCAGCTGTTCCATGGCCAGGTGTGTGATATTCCCTCATTACCCCAATTACAATGTGCAGATAAAAGGCCCAGAGTTCATTTCAAGTGTGCTATTTGCATTTGGAATCTGTTGCTGCCAACTCTCAAGATGATATCCAAAGAGCTGTCACTATCAGTGAAGCAAGCCACCATTAGGCTGAAGAAACAAAACAAACCCATCAGAGAGATAGCAAGAACATTAGGCATGGCCAAAACAACTGTTTGGAACATTCTCAAAAAGAAGGAACGCACCGGTGAGCTCAGCAACACCAAAAGACCCAGGAGACCACGGAAAACAATTGTGTCTGATGACCAAAGAATTCTTTCCCTGGTGAAGAAAACACCCTTCACAACAGTTGGCCAGATCAAGAACACTCTCCAGGAGTGTATGTGTGTCAAAGTCAACAATCAAGAGAAGACTTCACCAGAGTGAATACAGATGGTTCACCACAAGATGTAAACCATTGGTGAGCCTCAAAAACAGGAAGGGGAGATTAGAGTTTGCCAAACAACACCTAACAAAGCCTTCACAGTTCTGGAACAAGATCCTATAGACAGATGAGACCAGTGGCGACTCTAGCAATAATATATAGGGGGCGCACACAGGATGCCACAGTATAAACTGGGGGACACTAATAATTTTTGCTACTAAGGCTAATGTCAGATGAACGCAGTCTGAGCGCACTGTGTGTGCGTGCATAATGGACAGACGTACTGACGGTAGATACTGTAGACACCACACGGTCCGTTTTTGTTGACGGATGTAGAAAAAAAGGGAAATATGGGAAATAAAATTAATATGAAAAATGATAAAAATTGCTCATACACACTGCGCTGCACATAACAGTTTTATTGTGTGGCTCTGTGATATGCTCATACACACTGCGCTGCACGTAACAGTTTTATTGTTGTGTGGCTCTGTGATATGTTCATACAGACTGCGCTGCACATAACAGTTTGTTATGTGGCTCTGTGATATGCTCATACACACTGCGGTGCAGATAACGGTTTTGTTGTTGTGTGACTCTGTGATATGCTCATACACACTGTGCTGCACATAACGGTTTTATTGTTGTGTGGCTCTGTGATATGCTCATACAGACTGCGCTGCACATAACGGTTTTATTGTTGTGTGGCTCTGTGATATGTTCATACACACTGCGCTGCACATAACGTTTTTTTGTTGTGTGACTATGATATGCACATACACACTGCACATAATGTTTTTATTGTTGTATGACTCTGATATGCTCATATACACTGCGCTGCACATAATGGTTTTATTGTGGTGTGGCTCTGTGATACAATCATATACACAGCACAGTACTGTGAGTTTTATTGCTGTGGAGGCTCCACAGAAAAGCTCTATGATAAGATCCATTGTGGGGGGAGGGTGCATATTCTGGTTTGTTTTTCTTTTACTTTATTGCATTCCCAAAATACTACACACCAATGAAAATCCGCAAAACAAATAATTATTTTTTGCCCCCCAGAATAAAATAAAAATCATTAAATTTGCCTCGCAAGTGGAAAGGTAAATTAATGATTTTTTAAAATCTTATTCTGGAAAGGACAAATATACTTTATTTGACCACCTAAAAAAAAAAAAAATTCCAGGGCAAATTAAGTCAGTCTGGGATTTTTTTATTTTGCTGATTTTCAGATACAGTCAGGTCCAGAAATATTGGGACTTCGACACAATTCTAACATCTTTGGCTTTATACACCACCACAATGGAGTTGGAATGAAACAAACACAATGTGCTTTAACTGCAGACTGTCAGCTTTAATTTGAGGGTATGTACATCCAACTCAGGTGAACGGTGTAGGACTTACAGCAGTTTGCACTGATGGGAAGAGAAGAGTTTGGAGAAGGAAAGGAACTGCTCATGATCCTAAGCATACCACGTCATCAGTGAAGCATGGTGGTGGTAGTGTCATGGTGTGGGCATGTATGGCTGCCAATGGAATTGGTTCTCTTGTATTTATTGATGATGTGACTGCTGACAAAAGCAGCAGGATGAATTCTGAAGTGTTTTGGGCAGTATTCTCTGCTCACATTCAGCCAAATGCTGCAGAACTCATTGGACAGCGCTTCACAGTGCAGATGGACAATGACCCAAAGCATACTGCAAAAGCAACCAAAGAGTTTTTGAAGGGACAGAAGTGGAATGTTATGCAATGGCCAAGTCAATCACCTGACCTGAATCCCATTGTGCATGCATTTCACTTGCTGAAGACAAAACTGAAGGGAAAATGCCCCAAGAACAAGCAGGAACTGAAGACAGTTGCAGTAGAGGCCTGGCAGAGCATCACCAGGGATGAAACCCAGCGTCTGGTGATGTCTATGCGTTCCAGACTTCAGGCTGTGATTGACTGCAAAGGATTTGCAACCAAGTATTAAGAAGGGAAAGTTTGATTTATGATTATTATTCTGTCCCGTTACCTTTGGTCCCTTAACAAGTGGGAGGCACATCTGCAAACTGCTGTAAGTCCTACACCGTTCACCTGAGTTGGATGAACTTACCCTCAAATTAAAGCTGACAGTCTGCAGTTAAAGCACATTGTATTTGTTTCATTCCAACTTCATTGTGGTGGTGTAAAGAGCCAAAGATGTTAGAATTGTGTCGATGTCCCAATATTTCTGGACCTGACTGTATGACTTTTGCACCACTGCTTCTGTGGCTGACCTAACAGTCAATATGGAAAAAATTACAGCTACAGAAACAAAAAATGTCATACGATTCTTAAAGAGCAACAGGCCCCGCGATTGGACAAGATCACACCAGAAGTGTGCCTAACAATACTGTTTAACAGATGCTGGGAAGCCTAATGCGTTCCCCAGTGACTGGAGAAAAATCATGATTGATAAATTACCAAAGGCAACACCTCTGATTGCAACAACTGGTGAGGCATCACACTGCTTTCAGTCCCTGGTAAGGTGTTCTGTAGGCTGTAGCATTTTATTGCAACATCTAAGCAGATGCAGTAGACAAAGTGTTACGAAAGGAGCAAGCTGGTTTTCGCAGAAGACAATCTTGTATTGAGCAGATTTTCACACTTCGCAATTTTATTGAACAGCGTGTTGAGTTCCAGCAGCCACGCTTAATCAACTTCAGGGTCATGTTTGGTATCATTGGAACGGCCAGAGCATGACCCTTCCAAAGAGTACCAAATAGTACAGGCTGGGTGGAGTAGAGGTAACATCGCTGCTCTATGACTGTGGAGACCGCGGAGACACAGGTTCCCGGCAAAAGTACCTCTCCAGTAAGTGTCCTTGGGCAAGACACTTATCGGTACATACTCGCCACCAGGACATTCTTGAAAACGAAAGAAATCTCAATGTATCCTTTCTGGTAAAATACTTTCTAAAAAAAAAAATGATATCAATGATGTCACCATGTTTGATGTATCAAAAAAAATAAAACAAACTTAAAAAATAAATAAGGAAAAACATATTTTTTTAAAAAGCTTCTTTGTCTGGGTTGTAAAATAAAACAGGACGTCAAGTCACATTTAATCATGAGGCACACAAAATGGTCAAAATGACCTAAGCACACAGAGGTGAAATGGCTAGGCAGTGAAGTAGTTAAAAAGTAAAAAAAATATGTAAACATTGGGGCCCCTATTACATTCTTCATGCAATTCCGTTCGCGCAGCTCAAATTTTTTTGCTCACATCGTCCAGCGTTATCGCGCAAAAATTAACGTGGTATTCCGATCAGAACGCATTTTCTCATCCGTCAAAAAATAACGTTCGTAAAAACTACGCGAAAAACGAAGTGTAATATGGGCACAGTAACATTGTGCACGTAAATCTGTGTGCGGACTGTTTTTTTTCGCGGGATTCAGCCAATCAGATTTAAGAACCTTAATTGACATCACTTTACCTTCATTGATTCCCTTAGGTTTTTGCGCCTGTCAAAGTAAATCTGAGCATACATGCTGCAGCAATAAAAAAAGTATGCACGAATTCCCGATTTTTTTGTTTGGGTATATGTAGAATGTGTAACTATACTGTGCTGTATTTTTTTTGTTTCGGCCAGAACGTTCCGATTTGCAGTTACCACCAGCTTTTCAAAGACGTTAAAATTATGCACGCAAACGTCGTTCGTAAAAAGATGAGCATCGATTGAAATACCATCCGTGTACCAGAGCACAAACGAATTTGCGCTCACAATGTTAAGTATAGGACGCGCGCAGTTCATCACGCTCGTGCAGGTCCATCCACGTTAAACGATAACGCGCATCGTTTGCGCGAATGTTGTAATCCGATGTTCAGTGCAAAGGGTTTTGCCCCTCGCGCAAAGCGCATTTGCGCACGCAAAACGCACTGTGCGAAGAATGTAATAGGGGCTTGGGTATTTCTAAGCTCAGGAAAAAAATTATAAACTATTTAGGCGGGGGTCTTTTTTGGCATCTGTAGATTGTGGGGTCAAAGTTCGAAAAAGTATGTTTTCTTTACATTTCCATCATATTTCATACATGTTTTTATATTAATTTATATAATATGATGAAAATTATGGTATCATTAGAAAGTCCATTTAATGGTGATAAAAACGATGTATAATATTTGTGGGTTCCATAAGCGAGTAAGAGAAAAATTAGAGCTAAACAGCAGTGGGTACTTTCGGGCAGACAATGGTAAAACCGTCTGGTCCTTATGGGGTTAATTAATTATTCATTGACATTACCATGTTATTGTTCCACTTTTGTCTATATTTAAAAGTTTAACCCATAGTTTATTTTGTTTTGTAATACTTATACACCGTTGTCATTTCTTTTTATGGTTTGGTTTGTTTGACTGCATTTTATATATTTTTTCAGAATACAATATGCCACAAGAGGAAAGAGGCTTAATAAGAATAAAGTCAAATCGATACAAACAGGGTAATTCAAAGAGATCCGAATGGCTGGAGAAAGGTAACCGAATGCTGAAAATCAGCGTTCGGTTACCTTTCTTGGCCATTCGGCTATCCAGAGAGCAGGCAATTCGCTAAACGATCTGCCCAATGTCTGCAAAGCTTCAACTGTACACATGTACGCAGACGACACTGTAATCTATACCAGCAAACCAAATCTCCCACAGCTGGAGGCAGTGCTGCAAGAACAATTCACAGGGGTAGAAAAGTAGATCACAAATAACAAACTTTTTCTAAATACTGACAAAACTGTTACAATGCTCTTTGGAACCGCACCTAAACTACACAAATTGCAAACACCCCATCTATGTGTTTGGACAAAATCAAATGGCACGCTGACCACAGTCACTTCTCTCAAATACCTAGGTATGTGGCTAGACCCAAATCTATCTTTTGGCCCCCACATCGAAAAACTCTCATCTAAACTCTATCCCAAACTAGGTGCCCTGTACAGAAACAAATCCTGCCTGAGCCCCGCGGTAAGAAATCAGATTGTACAACAAATGCTTATGCCAGCCATTGAATACGGAGATGTAGTGTATGCAGCCGCCCCACAAACACACCTCCAGAAACGTACTACATTGTATAACTCATTCTGTCGCTTTGTGCTACAATGTAACTACATGACACACCATTGTGACATGTTAAAAGAACTAAACTGGCCATCACTGGACTCTAGACGCACCCTTCACCTTTCCAACCTGGTGTTTAAGAGCTTTTCTGGGAAGCTACCACCCTACCTGAATATGCTGCTTCCCCCGGCAGTTCCCTCATCCTATAACCTCAGATCCAGGACAAGCACCTTACTTGCAATACCGCAATACTAAAAGAAAATGGCTCGATCCTCATTTTCCTACAGAGCACCACAATTATGGAATAACCTCCCAGACACGTCAAATCTTCCCCCAGTCTAAAGTCCCTTAAGACTTCCCTATTAACATACCTCAATACGAAATGCACCTGTAAACATGTAGCAGAATGACTTTATTTCCTACATATTTATTTTTCTGTTAATCTGTATATTTGGTCTTGTGCTAATATCTTGCATTTTACTATTTTGTATTTCTGTAACCACTCAATGTTCTCGAACCCAGGACATACTTGAAAACAAGAGAAATCTCAATGTATCCTTCCTGGTAAGATCCTTTATAAATAAATAAATAAATAAATCCTGGTGAACTGCCTGCACATACGGTGCCTGTTCGGTGCCTGTTTGAAGGCAGTGAAATCCCCATAAAAAAGAAATGCTTCGGCTATTCAGAGAACAAAAACCAGCAGTGAAAGGTTCCCGAAATGCCCTGTCATTCGGTGATTTCATGCGGCAGATTTATTCAGGCGAATCCCATAGGCTTCAATGTAACCTAACGGTACATACTCGCCACCCAGGACATACTTGAAAACTAGAGAAATCTCAATGTATCCTTCCTGGTAAAATCCTTTCACAAAAAAAATTATGTTAAAAATATTCCCCTTTTAATTCAATTTCTAATAAACTGTTCATCATAAAATTCTGCAGTAAAGAGTCTCTTTATTTATAGATTTTTTAGGATATTTTAAGCATTTTTCTGAATTTTTTTATTTTTAAAAAAAGTCAGATTTTTTTTAACTTATTTTTTCTGTAACAGCCCTTTTTATTATCATTCGTTGGACCTCATATGTAAATTTCAGACATTTTCGCTCAGTTTCTTTGCAAACAGCGTTTCACTTTTCAAACATTCAAGCAAACTGTTTTGCTAATTTATTCACCTCTTTCGTCTGCGGTGTCAGCTTTTTCCTTCCGCTTCGCTGCGTGTGATTGGCTCCTGCTCGGGTTTTTCCGGCGCTTTTGGCAGGTTAATCCAGATGTTTTTGCGGGTTTTCCGCGTGCATTCGCCGGGTTTTGCGGTTAGTTTTCGTTTGGTTTGCGGCAGCCTTTCCCTGCAATTCGGGGACCCTGTGGTGCTTTCTGAATACACCGCAGGGTTGCCGAAATGGGATCGGCAAAATGAACTGAATTGAAGAGAACAAAAAGTCACTGAACGTGCGGTGACTTTTCGATTCTCTTTGAATTACCCTGAAAGTCTTTATTTCCATTTTTTTTGTATATTTGTAAATGCAAAAACCAAACTAGAAGCATGATAATTAAGAGGACAGTGGAGATTAGGGAGCATGCAGTTGCTTCTTTTAATAACATATGCTTGCTCTGGAGAGACTGGATTATTAACTTCATCTGCTCATAGACTAAGAGGAAGTTGTCAATCTGCACGCTTATTGCCCAGTAACTCTCGGGAACGATCTGTTACCCATTGTTCAATTAAAGTTTTCTGTCAGAAGAATCACTATCGTGCAGAAAGTGTTCGTGGTTGTAATTGGAAACAGCCATCTCATCTTTCACCTCATCATACTGCTTCCCCTGTTCTCACTGCTCAGCTAAAATGAGCCTTTTGCCTCCTAAATGATTTTAAAGTTAAGGTTTTGCTCAGTGCAAATCATTTATTATAGTATTAGTTGTCAATTTTGTGCATAGCCGTTTGTCTAGTGAATTATTATTGCTACCACCATTCCACTAGGTAATACAAAACATTGTAACATCCTTATCACACACAGAAACTGTGCAAAACGAAGCCAAGCAAATATACAGACAACAGATCATACAACATTACACTATTTATTCAAGTTAAAGGAAAGAGTTATTTAATAACAATAATTATGTACCGGCTGGACAGAGTAGAGGTAAAATCACTGCGCTATAACCGTGGAGACCCAGTTTCGAATCCCGACCAGAGCACCTCTCCAGTAAGTGTCCTTGGGCAAGACACCTAACGGTACATACTTGCTACTTGCTACTTGCACTTAAAGGAGCGTTTGAAGGAAGGGAAACTAGGGGAAAGTCTGACAGTATGAGGGAGAGCGTTCCAGAGGATGGGGCCTGCTAAATAGTAATGTTAAAAAAATCTATAGCTTGTTGAATAAAAATCCTGTATACTCAATGAACATTTCATGTTTTCTTCATGTTGTGTACTGTATACACTTTATTAACCATTCATGGCTGCAAGCAACCCCTGTTGGATTAAACCAGTGTTTCCCAAACCTGTCTTCAGGACCCACTGACACACCAGGTGTGCAGATATCTTCTGAAGCACACAGGGCCACCCTCAGGGCATTATGCCCCATGCTGACATAAGGGGCCCGGAGGGCCTGGCCTGCCGGGGCCCCTATGCAGCAGCGGCGTCCTTTTTAACAGCTCCGGTATCGGACCCTATGAGTCCAAATCAGGAGCTGACTGTTTAACCTGACTGGCTGGGCGGGGCCACCCAAGCATGCTGCTTTGGCTGGCGCCGCCCCCTCCAGTCACGTGAGAAGCTGCCTGCAATGGAGGGCCCGGGATGAAAAGAAGGAAGTGAGAAGAAAAGAAGGAAGAGAGATGAAAAGAAGAGAGGACAGGGACAGAAGACAGCTGAGAGGTGAGCCAGGGCCCAGCCAGACCCCAATGCCCAGTCAGACCCTTAGGGCCCAGTCATACCCTTAGGGCCCAGTCATACCCTTAGGGCCCAGTCAGACCGTCAGGGCCCAGCCAGACCCCCAGGGCCCAGCCAGACCCCCAAGGTCCAGACAGACCCCCAGGGCCCAGCCAGACCCCAAGGCCCAGCCAGACTCCCAGGGCCCAGCCAGACCCCCAAGGCCCAGCCAGACCCCCAGGGCCCAGCCAGCCTCCCAGGGCCCAGCCAGACCCCCAAGGCCCAGCCAGACCCCAAGGTCCAGCCAGGGCCCAGCCAGACCTCAGGCCCCAGCCAGACCCCAGGGAAATGTTTTACCAACAGCGAGTGGAAAATGTTTTACAAACAGCGAGTGGGAAATATTTTACCAACACACAGGACAGGGTATACCTGAAATAGGCCAGACGGTTTTGAATCCCAGCCAGTGCAGCTCTCCAGTAAGTGTCCTTGGGCAAGACATCTAACGGTACATACTTGTGTAGCGCTGTGCTAAAAATCTTGCTGTGGCAGTACCTATTTTTGGCCACAAGATGGAGACTATCGCAATCAGAGATACTGGACATTGGGACTACAATAACTGGCATGCTTTGCAAGAAGCCAGGAAGTGGGTGGAGACTGGACACTTACATCCTCTGCCTCGTGGAGAAAGTTCCAGAGCGCGCCAGGGGATGAGAGAAAGCAGACGCACTGAGGAGACCGCTGGAGGAGCTAGGCCAAAGCCCGAGGGAGACCTGTAATTCCTATTTGGGTCACTCAACCTGAGGAGAAGGAGACTTGCCAGTACCCAGACAACAGCTGCAGACCGGCGGAATCGAACGGAGAGCAGGCGGGGAGCTGGACAAGCTGCATGAAGGTAGACAACGGATCCGGCCGCTAGTATCCCCAGTCAAAATCGGGTGGAGAGACGTCCTGGTCAGCGGAGCCTAAAGCAGTCATCAGATGGGTGAGAGGCCTCCAAGGCTGTTTGTGTGATTAAAGGACGCTCTGCTGTTTTTCTCTTTAAAGTTCACAGGGCCCCAACTGACTAGTCGAAGACTTTCCTTTAATAAATTCACTGGCCAGTTGAACAGTACCCGGGTACCACACACACACAGATACGCTTCTTACATTCTGGAATTTAACTTGTACAGGACTCATTTCCTTTTACGAATCGGAACGGGGGTTAAAAGACAAAGATACGTTCCGAATAAATTTTTCTCTTTTTCCGCTGCGCGTTTGCCGTAATACGAAAGGGATTGTATGTTTGGGGTTTTCGCTACGGGTCCCTTTTTCTGAACTATCGGGAAATTGCATTGCTTTTATGTTCGGTTGCGAATATTTTATTTTCCGAAATACGAAGCCTCGTGTTTCGTTTCTTTTCCGCTACGCGTTTTACCGGGATACGAAAATACTGTAATAATACTTGTGAATACCGTGTCTCAACATCTGCTCAAATATTTTAGTAAACTATATAAATATAAAAACTCACAACTGTGTTGGAGTATATTTATTCCCTAGTGCGGGGAGACTGACCCGTGGTTCATTTTCAGCGGCTCCTCCGAGAGTGAGCGCTACACTTGCTACCACACAATATCAGCTGTGGAGAAGCAAGTCAAAATACCATTCAGCACATCCCTCCAATACAACTGTGAAGAAGTCTTGACTTTACCAGAAGCGGGTTCAACCTAACCACCAGGTCGCTGATCTACAATCACGAAAGACGACCCGATCCCACTCAGAAGACGCCACCAGCAAGTGTCTTTGGGCAAGACACCTAACGATATGGATGCGCCTAACTCACAAACTACTTGTACATTTCATAGATTGTAAGTTCCCTTGGGAACTGGGTTCCCCCTAAATCAGGCCGTATCATCCATGTGTGGTATTGTAATGTATCAACTCCTTGTACACTGATCTTGTAAAATGCTGCGGAATTTGTGGCACTATATAAATAAAGGATAATAATATGTGGAATACTGTCCCTAGAAATTTAATTAACAGGTGAAAATGAGTACTTAGTAATTGTAGATAGTGGGTGATAAACAAAGCTTTTGTTAATACAGTTTGCATCTATGTTATTGTGTTGTCTTTCCACTAAGACACAGAAAATTAAATTCCTTTCAATTACATTTATTGCATTTGTTCTAATGTAATAATCAGTAAGTTGCTCTTTAGCAGTATTACACTTCACCTAGAAAAGAAAAACTGAAATCCTGTACTTGATTATTTGTAAAGTCTGGCAGGAAAAGAAAGAGCCAATGTTATTATTTCAAAAGAAAGTGATTGGAAATTAAATAATAAAGTAATATGAACTGATAAGGAAAGCTACATGCACATAAAGTATCACTTGATCAGCCTGGCATATGAAAGATTATCAAAGGTTCTATTCAGTCAGCTCATGCTGGGATTTACTGCGGAGCTCTGAGTCATAGAGAACAGGCTCACAGTTAGAAACTGCAGTGCTGCAAACTTTTTTCGTTTAGAGATTATTGTTAGTTTAAGTTTAGAAAGACGATCTGCTGGTTTATTTCACTCATGAATATATTTTAAAAAGCTAAACATGCTCTCTTATCACAGTGAACACTTTCAATTACGTGTCAAATAAAATAGGTTGGTTAGGTTTTTAAATGGTGGGGAACTGCAAGGCTGCCCCAAACCAGTAATGTAATGGGTTCCATAGAGAATTCTTCATAAATCAGAATAGAGAGTTTTACATATTAGTGATTTTGCTTGATTTTTTTCCAGAATTTCAATTAGCTTACCCAAGGTTGTAAACTTTAACTGCCATATTCCAAGGTCGGTTTAAATTTAACCAGAGCTTTTGTAAACTTACCAGAGCCTTTATAGTCTATAGAGGTGTTAAGTTTCTGGTATGTGTTTCCAGAGCTGTTAGGCTAGGGTCAGACTGAGGCAGTGCGAACGCGCGTTCTGGCGCACTTAATCACGGCCGTGCTAGCAGCAGATGCCGGGCAATGACGGCCAATATACGAAGTACGGTCGCACAAAAGTCCGGCTGCGCAACGCAAGTGGAAAATGAACGCATTTTTTCGAGAACGTTAAACCACTAGTACTGACGTACAGAGTGCGCTGCGTCCGCTAGCGGCGTGTGTGCGTGAATTGGAGACATCAGACGCTGCTAATGTCCGGCCAACATAACGTCCAGATGCAAGAAGTGTTTTATTGATGATCCGTACAAAATCACGGATGAAACTGCGCATAGTATGACCGCTATTGCGTATTCCGTGAAAAAATACGTCCATTCTTCGAACGCACATTTTCACGGACAACGTGAAAAATGCGTTAGTCTGACCCTAGCCTAAAGCAGCTATTAACATTATTATGAATCAAGGCTATATTCCATAGTTGTCGATAAGCTAACGTTATACATATTATCTCTCGTAGTTAGTTTATTGACAGGAAACGCCATTCCATTCAAGCTGAGAAGCAATAAAACTCACAGTAATGTGTGGCGTTTATGAGTGTATTGCAGAGCTCCACAGCAATAAAACACACAGTAATGTGCGTTTTGTATGAGCATATCGCAGAGATCCACAGCAATTAAACACACAGTAGTGTTGGTGTGTATAAGCTTATCACAGAGCTCCACAGCAATAAAACACACAGTAATGTGCGTTGTGTATGAGCATATCACAGAGATCCACAGCAATAGAACACACAGTAATGTGCAGTGTGTATGACTGTATCACAATCCGCAATTTTTTACTAATCAAAGTGCAAGCTTAAGGTTTATTGTACATTGGTGTATTTAACATTAGGAAAAGTGTAGGTTTAGGCAGTACTGTATAGTCTAAAATGAAAAACCAAATAGGAGGCGCTTGAGTGGCAAATAGTACTTATAAAGCTATGTGCTATGTGGCAGCTATATCCTTACCAAGGGGATTCCCTACAGTAACCCTTCAGAGAAAACAACATGCAATACAATTCAGGAAAGCGCCTTTACAGCCCACAGAATATATAAGACAGTCGGATAATGTATCCTAAATAGCAATACACCTCAACACCGTGCAGACACACAGAGTTTTACCCTTTTCGTGTTGATGGAGCTGTATGTCCACAGTTTATACAGGATACCTCTTGTCATAACATACATGAATGGAAACAAGAAAAAATTAAATAGCGCAACCCATGTAAACAATTATTTATATGATGGAGATAACAAGTGACCACTCACATGGATCAGAGCCTGCAGATTAAGGCTCAATACTCCAGCAGTGGGTCCCTTCAGGGATGACCCCGTCCCGCCTTCACGAACCTCTTGCGGATGCACATGCGAGAAATAATACAACAAAGGGAAATAGCGTGATACTGTATTAGCTGCTATGCAAGGCTAATAAGCACATACTGTATAGATCAACTCACATGGCTGAAAACACTGGCTCGGTATAAGCGCCTGTGGTGTAGAGATAAAGTGCACCAAACCTTCTTTTTTTCCCCAAAAAATCACTGGCTCCAATGCACGGTAGCAAACAGGATTTAATACAATAATGATTTTAAAATTACAAATAAAAATAAAAGAATAATGTTACCGAAACGTGTTTCGCTGTGCTACAGCTTCATCAGTCGGTATTGTCCCAAATGAACTTGATCATATATATATTAGAGGATAAATACATACAGCGGCTACCGGTGGGGCCAATTAATGTTTCATTTAAACACGCCGATGCGTCTGATTGCGTCGCTCTGATTGTTGTATTATTTCTCGCATGTGCATCCGCAAGAGGTTCGTGAAGGCGGGACGGGGTCATCCCTGAAGGGACCCACTGCTGGAGTATTGAGCCTTAATCTGCAGGCTCTGATCCATGTGAGTGTTCACTTGTTATCACCATCATATAAATAATTGTTTACATGGGTTGCACTATGTAATTTTTGCTTGTTTCCATTCATGTATGTTATGACAAGAGGTATCCAGTATAAACTGTGGACATACACCTCCATCAACACGAAAAGGGTAAAACTCTGTGTGTCTGCATGGTGTTGAGGTGTATTGCTATTTAGGATACATTATCCGACTGTCTTATATATTCTGTGGGCTGTAAAGGTGCTTTCCTGAATTGTATTGAGTACTGTATAGTGGTGCATTTTGCAGTAGTAGAAATTTGAGTTTAGTTTCATAATGTGGAAGTGATTTTGCAAATTAAATTTATATGCCAAAAAAAGTGTTTAACAATATACATTTTTAACATAAGAATGTGTATATATTATATAAAATATTGTTAATATAAAACAAATATGAATTTAATGTAAAATTAGTGTTTTAACGTAAAAATGATTATCTGTTTATGAAAATAATAAGGAAAAGAAAGATTGCAATTTTTTTTATATGAAAATATTTTTTAGTCCATCACTACGCCGGGTCCCTCTCAATGGCAGAATCACTTCCCAGAGATCTCCATGGATGATCTCATGTCCATGACCAACTATACCTCACGTCCAGTGACGTGCGGTGAGGTCAGTGGCTGGTGAGGCACTGGCTAGTATCAGAGCCAGATATACACAGTGTTACGCAGTCACAATTTACGCATTTGATTATCGTTATATAGGAGAATAGAGTTTCACTATTTATACTCATGTTTACCAATTAAAATACCAATAGAGGGCGCTATTACACTCTTACTTTAAAGTAAAGTTGCACTTACAATACTGACCAATAGAGGGCGGTATTAAAATACCAATAGAGGGTGCTATTACACTCTTACTTTAAAGTAAAGTTGCACTTACAATACTGACCAATAGAGGGCGCTATTTGTGCCCCCTATTGGTCACTATTGTAAATACATATGCTGTGTAGGCAGGGATTTTCAGCAATTATGCAGAGACGGAGAGCCAGCCAGCTAGCTAGCTTGCTTTTATTAGGGTAAAAAAGGGTCAAGGAATATATCTGGTGGCAGGTCAATAGAATAGTCAGCTCAATAAGTTTTCACTGTAGTTCATTCCAATGTCTGTGGAACTTGACTCACTGTTCTTTGGGGGAAAAAATAATGAACTGTGGGGTTATGACTGATATATAGGGCATAGTGATTAAATTATTATTATTGGGGAGATCATTTATGAAATGCGGGCTGTGCATAATACTGAGGTCCCCACCTCCAACCCACAGTATGTATGCGTTTATCGCACGAACATGCGCTCAGCACACTCTGGAGGGGGTTTGTCACAGTCACACAAGTCATGCTGCTGTGATCTGCCTGCCGGCCCCCCTTCCCACGATTGATGAGGACAGTCACATGACTGTCCTGCGTCAATCAAACCATGGGGAGCACTGCCTCCCATGGTGGGATTTTTAAAAAAAAAAAAGAAATTGCTTGAGACAATGGAGCATTCCCATTGGCTCAAGGTTTCATTTACTGTCATTGCCTGGAGGCAATGACGAGCGTGTCTGCCATCAGCTTGAGCTCCGCAATTAGCGTAGCGTTGAGCTGTGAAAATTGCGTAGCTGGCTCAGTGCTGCCCCTGATGTCTGTGTAGTGAATCACACACACACACAGCAGCCAGCAAACTGTGAAAGTGAAAGTGCAGGAGAAAAAAAAAGCGGACAGAGAGAAGAAGCCAGCACAGCGAGGGAGCGAGGAGCAGGTGAGTATGAGAACTTTTTTCAATAAATAACCATTTATTTACAGTTTAAATATACACACACACATCACATGTCATTACAATACAATGAGCACATTAATTTACTGGAATGGCAGGGGAGGCTCTGCCTCCCCTGCCATCCCTGACTGCACGCCCCTGCTCA
The DNA here is from genome assembly GCA_009667805.1 of Leptobrachium leishanense. Classification (NCBI taxonomy): domain Eukaryota; kingdom Metazoa; phylum Chordata; class Amphibia; order Anura; family Megophryidae; genus Leptobrachium; species Leptobrachium leishanense. The sequence goes on from CM019064.1 coordinate 348,093,622, forward strand.
CGTATCACCATATTGTACTATGATATGACCCCGAAACTCTTCCATCATGCCTTTTACCTCACAGATTGTTTCGAATGAAATGGAAACCTACTCCAAACTGTTTTAAATGTTCTGTCCCTGAGGCAGATCTTTACCATTGGTTTTGGGATATCCTTAATATTTCCACACTCTGATCCTCAGGTCACTCACACATTCACACTAATACCCAGAACTCTTTCCCTCTCACCCCAGATTTTCTTATTTTAGGTCAACATTCCTTGATGAAACTAAAACATAAAAAATTCCTTACTATTGTGGCAGCTGTCAGATGGAAAACAATCCTACACACTTGCAGGGTTATTCAAAGAGAATCGAAAAGTCATCGCACGATCAGTGACATTTCGTTCCCTGCAATTTCGATTCGGTGATCCTAGTTCGCCGACCCTGCGGTGTATTCATCAAACACCACAGGTGCACGCACTGCAGGGAAAACCCACCGCAAACCTGACGAACACTCACTGAAAAACACGCCAAACACTCACCAAAACCCGTAGAAACAGCTGGATTAACCCCGCCGAACACGCCGGAGAAACCTGACTAGCCACCGATCACAGCGCAGAGCAACCGCCGAAAAAACCCAACATGCACACGAATGAGGTAAAAAAAAAACGTACACTTGACAGTTTGAAATCTGAAACGCTGTTTGCAAAACAACTACTGAACAAAAATGCCTGGAATGTACATATAAGAGCCAATGAATGATAATAAAAAGGGCAATTACTGTACAGTAAAAAGAAAAGACAATTTAAAAAAAAAAAAAAATCGGCAAAAAAATTTACCAAAAAATCCCAAAAAAACAGATCCTAAAAAAATCTATAAATAAAGAGACTTTTTACTGCAGAACATAATAATAAATGGTTTAATAGATATTGAATTAAAACAGGAATATTTTTCGCATTGAAGCCTATGGGACTCGTTTGAATAATAATGCCGAATGAAACCACCGAATAGCAGGTCATTTTGGGCAACTTTTCACTGCTGTTTTTTGTTCTCTGAATAGACAAAGCATTGCTTCTCTATGGGGATTTCACTGCCCTCGAACAGGCACCGAACAAGCACCGTATGTGCAGACAATTCGCCAAGATTTGGTGAACTGCCTGCTCTCTGAATTTCAGTGTTCGGTTACCTTTCGGCGACAATTCGGATCTCTTTGAATAACCCCCTTGGAATCACCCTAACCCAAAGCCACTCTCCTTTTTTATCACCAAGCTCTTTCAAATGGATTGGCTCTATACTTCACTCAATAAAGTAGTACAGGTTAAATCTTTTAAAAATACATGGCAATGCTATTTTCCAGCCCTGAAGCCCTCCTTACGAGTGACGATACATCTGTCTCTACAATGCACAGGCTGGAACTCTGCAAAGATGGTGGCAGATAGCAGATCTCTGGAGCCTCACTTGGTTACTACCTAGCCCCGACAATACGCTCTTAGAAAGTTTCTACATCTCTCTGATACACCTCCAGGATAGCTTACCCATGTACTCTTGTTTTGTTCTCCTTTTTAAATCTGCATTTGTTCACATATAATTCTTGTTCATACTTTTGTTGTTTTCTTAGGGCACTATTACATTCCTAACGCAAACGTTAACGCACACTTGCGTGAGCATTAACATTTTCTGCGGTATTTACCACATATTACAATCCAAACACAAACGGGTTAAAAAACCCGTTTGTGTTTGGTGCCTTGCGCTCCTCTGCGCGAGGCTACTGTACTTTGTGCTCCCTATGGTTAACATGGGGAGCGCAAAGTGTTAATCAGCATTAGGATTACAAAGTCCCAGCGCTGATTAACGCCTGACTCTGGTCAGCGCAAAGTTAACCAGAGCCAGGACTTGGTGTTAACGGATTCCGCTTCTGCAGAATCCATTAACACCAGCTTAAAAAATAAAAAAAACAAATGATCTACTCACCCTCTGTCCCGCCGCGAGGATCGCGGCTCCAACCGCCTCCTCCGGCCAGCGGGAGCAAGGAAACACTGGGGGAAAAAGTTCCCCCAGCCTCTCCCTGCGTATTGAAGAAAAGATGGTAAGCGCCACTGAACACGTCGTGACCACCCAAACTCCAATGCTATACCAGAAAATAGTGGTTTCCCCTACACCATATAATACAAGAAGATATACGTATCTTGTAAGCGCAAAATAGAATGCTCTGGAGTATAGGTGGCTCATGCAGGCCCGCAATGCATCATATGGTTATGAGGAAGAAGCAAAAACAATATACATAGTGCAATAAACAATAAACATCTGTTAAACAGTACGTGTGCAAGATATTCCACTCACAAACGCTGAGCCCCAACACCGGCTCTGAGTGGAACTGCGCCTCTGGGTAATTTTTCTTCCTCCTAGTTTGCAGTTGACCCCCACCTTTTCATGGCAACAATCTCCAAATACCGTAGTGCCTCCTTTTTCTACCCTTTTCCCTACGGTATTTGGAGATCGTTGCCATGAAAAGGTGGGGGTCACCTGCAAACTAGGAGGAAGAAAAATTACCCAGAGGCGCAGTTCCACTCAGAGCCGGTGTTGGGGCTCAGCGTTTGTGAGTGGAATATCTTGCACACGTACTGTTTAACAGATGTTTATTGCATATTGCACTATGTATATTGTTTTTGCTTCTTCCACATAACCATATGATGCATTGCGGGCCTGCATGAGCCACCTATACTCCAGAGCATTCTATTTTGCACTTACCAGATACGTATATCTCCCTGCGTATCCCTACGCCGACCGGCCGGATCTCGCGATGCGAGATCCGGCTGGTCATGTGACCAGCAGGGAGGAACTCAATGGAGTCCTATGGACTCCAGTGAGTGGATGCTCGCGGCTGCGCTCAGCGCTGCCGCGAGCATCCTGGCTTTTCACGGTCGATAACAATGCAGGCAGCAATTTTTGCAGTTTTTCCTCCCTTGCGCCTGCGTTTTAACGCTGAGAGCGTAAAAGAGCCCTTAGTGTTTACCACTGTTAAAATGGTATTTTCATTAAAATATAAAATGAATATACATTGCTTATACCTGTATTGAGCAGAGTCTTACTGCAAAATAAACTGTGCCTAGCAAATGATTATTGCTGGTCACTCACCTGTCAATTAACGTGCATTCTCAAAATTGACAAATAAAAAAAAATTATGCAAAACAATGTTTTACCAACAGCGACTGGAAAATGTTTTACCAACAGCGAGTGGGAAATGTTTTACCAACAGCAAGTGGAAAATGTTTTACCAACACACAGGACAGGGTATACCTGAAATAGGCCAGACGGTATACAAGGATGTATTCTAACACAAGCCCAAATTGATCAGTGTTAGAGTGGTCAGGGATAGCCAAAACAGTACACAAGGGGTATCTATCCTCCTGGCCAGCCCTGCGAGCTCCGGAAGCAGGCACGACTCCTGGCACCCAGCTTGTCGATGGCGCCACTGGGTGCCGGGGCCCCCTCTGAGCCCCAGACGTGACGGATACGCTCATACCCACCGCACATTACTGTGAGTTTTATTGCTGTGGAACTGTGTTATGTCCTTTTTTTGTTTTGGAAGGTGGTGAAAAGCTGTTAAAGGTTGAAGAAGTTTACGGGGGGAGCCATCGTGAGGATCAGTAAGGGGCCCAATCATTTCTGATGGCTGCCCTTGAAGCACAGCACAGGTGATATGATTTGCTGCTCATTGATTGCAGGATTCAGTCTGCATTTCCCCAAGGTGATCTGTAAAATCTGGCCTGGTTGAGGGTCGTTTTGACAGGTTTGGGAAACACTGGTTTACACCAATGAATATATCTCTTATACAAGCTTTTGTTTCGTCAGTCTCACCAATGAAATTCAGACATAGTGAATAACAGCATGAACTATATGTGGTACCTCAAAAACAAAAGACGTCTTTGGACAAAACAATTTGGACGAACCAAATTTTTCTTCTACGCAGAAGTTTAATATCCACTATATACAGGAAGCAATGACAGTGGCAATAGTAGGGCTTATTAACCCCTTAAGGGCCGCTGACATACCCTGTACGTCCTGTCCTCGGGTCTCCCTTAGACCCGCGGACGTACAGAGTACGTCAGCGGCGCCTAATCCCCCTCCCGCCCGATACTCACCTCCCTCACTGGATCCCTCGGCGATCTGGCAGGGAGGAAGCCTGCCCATGTGATTTACATGGGCAGGCGAGGCTGATGACGTCGCCACGCTGCGTGGTGACGTCATCAGCAGGCGTCCCCATGCAAAGCAATGGAGGGGAGGGGGGGCTCCTTCGGAACCCTCTATCTCCCCAACCATTGCAGCTAGGGAGATGCTTTTTACACCGCTGAAAAGGGGAGAGTCTCCCCTTTTCAGCGGTGTATAAACGTGATTCGAACCTGGAGGGGGGCTGACATCTTGGATGTCAGCCAAGCCTCCAGGTCCCCCCACCCACTGACAATCTCACCATATGTGTGAGGATGTCAGTGGGCCAGTTAACCATCTAGCTGCCATGTAGAGATAAGGGGATCCTAAGGATCCCTTTTTCTCCCGATGCATGGCAGCTAGATGGCCTTTCCAATGATACCAAACATGACCAGGTTTGGTTTAAAAAAAAATTAAAAAATAAATAAATAAAAAAAATAATAAAAAAATTAAATAAAAAAAAATTTTGTTTTTTTTAAAGTTTTTTTGTCTGGGGGGTTTAATTAAATAGGACCTAGGCTGTCATCTAAAAATAATTAGCACAAAATGGTCAGACTGAGCGCAGCGCACATAGGTGAACTGCCTCAGCAGTGAAGGGGTTAAAAAGCAAACGCATGTAAAAATTGGGTATTTCTAGTCTCGGGACAAAATTTTGAACCTATTTAGCTGGGGTCTTTTTGGGTGGTTGTAGATTTTGGGGATTACATTACGAAAAAGTGTGTTTTTACCATTTTTTCCTCATATTTCATATTTTTTTTTATAGTAAATTATTCGATATGATGGAAATAATGGTATTTCTAGAAAGTCCATTTAATGGCGGGAAAAACTGTGTATAATATGTGTGGGTTGAATAAACGAGTAAGAGGAAAATTTGACCTAAACACTAACAGCGCAAAAACGTAAAAACAGCAGCGTTCACTAAAAGACGGATTTGTGTAAAACCGCCCGGTCACTAAGGGGTTAATAAGAAATATCTAAAACACTTCATGTGGATGATACAAATAGGAGCTGATAGCCCTATTTGTACCTAGCTTGAAAAGTCAGCATTTAGTTTTGTTGTGTATCTATACCTATGGTGTAAAATAATTTCTCTGATAGATAACTCTACAGGTGACCGTAACAACCATGTTTTGTGATGATATAGACCATAACAGTTCTTCATGGGAAAGAACTGTAATTACACAAAAATTCCAAATACTAACTTTCAGATCAGTCTGAAACACCTTCAATCAAGGCATTCTTATTCATTTTGAGAAGGAAGAAGAACTTGATTATGGCTAACAAAATCTTTGTAATGGAACATGAATATTACTCTCTGCAGAATATAATAATACTTCACAGAGTACTTTGTCATTATTCTTTTCATCCATTTTCTTGAGATAGATTAAACAAATGTCTGTGCTGAGTTCTTCAATGCAAAAGTACTCTGATGGAAGTGTTTTTTACTGCACAACTAATTCAAAATTAATTGAAGTATATAATGGAACAAAGAAGTCTATTTTTTCTTGCGTTGTTACTTTATTAGAATTTCAAATGTTAGGAAATGTGTTTCCTACTTGAAATGAATTCTTATCTTTAAAGTTAAAGAAATGTCTTTGAACAGTGTACTATAAGTGTCACATTTTCATTTTCGCTGTACTTTGGAACGCCAGTGATTGGAAATGACTGATATGCTGAAAGTGAAATATATCCTCACATGTTTTTGAAAATCCATTTAACCCTGCCAAACGTTTTACTATACTGACTTTTATAGAGGAAGAAAAGGAATTAAATTATATAGACAGCATACAACTTGACAATTCATACAACTAAAAAGACTCACTCCTCTCTGGTTTCTCTGCTGATAATCCTTAAAGTGAAATGGACAGGTTCGTGCTGATCATTGAAACATAAGTATCCCATCATTCATTTAATTTGGCATGCATAATATAAAGCCCCTATTTATGCTGTGTACGTGAATGTATAGCAGCTGAACGTTGTACTTTGTTGTTTGTAAAATTTATTTACAGGGTTATTCAAAGAGCACCGGAATTCCTCTTACGTTCCCTGCACTTCGAGGAATCAAATTCCCCGACTCTACGGTGAATTCAGCATTCACCACAGGGTCCCCAAAGTGCAGGGAAAATCCGCCACAAACCCGCTGATTCGAAAAAAAAAAAAAACCTCTGCAAAACGCCAATAAAGCACAAGCTCCCAATAAATCCCCTGATCTACTACCAGGTCCCCATGAATCACCCATCCAGGTCTCATTATTCATTAGGTACCCAAGATCTCCTACCACATTCTTCCAGTGGTTGCCTCCTGCACACTCCACAGGCAACATGTTTGGCTGCACATTACTGGAGCCGGCACATTCCTAGACAGCCAGGGGTCCTTTATGAGATGCTGAAATGGCAGGAAAGCTGTTGAGGACCCTTTTGGCTGTCCGGGAAGTGCCTGTGCCACAGCATTAAATAAGCTGCTGCTCTTAATGGTACCTCTCTATCCTAAGTGGACTTTGTGATCCTAATGCTAATTACATTTTGTGCTCTTCATGTTAAGGATAGAGAGCGCAAAGTACAGTAAGCTCCCACTAAAACCCACTAATACCGATGCGCTAAGGTATTTTTTAACCCGTTAGCAATCAGGATCCAATCTGGACATAACGAAGAAAGACGCCATCAGATGTGAGATGCCTTCCATTTGAGGGGAAATCGCAGACATCTGACAGATCCCTGGAGAGAAGATGGATGTGGACAAGTTGATCAGGTGAATGATTTGGGTTGATTTTGATCTGGAAAGGTCAAAGGAAGTGGCAGATGGAGGCTGCAGGTTCTTTTAACATGTTCTGCCTTCCCACCTGCTTACTGACAAACACATAAATATGCAGACACTAGGGTTACCAGGTTGGCCATGTTTCACTTATTCATGCTGATGGGCATTGCATGAAAAGTGCCACCCTGCAACATGTAGAATCCATACACTGCAGGTAAATCAAACAGTAATCCCAGGTGACCAATCACTACAATGAAACTGATTTTCCTGAAGCTTATAAGTTATACATGTGCAGGGCAGCACTTTTACCTGTGCTCTTCCATCCTCTGTATGACATAGTAATGTGTGTCCAGGCGGCCAGACAGGTGCATAGTTTGGCTGAGTGCCCCAGCCTCCTTGTAATTTTTTTTAAACCATTTTTTTTTCTGAACAATTTTATAAAAAATACATTTTTTAAAGGACTGAGTGTTTCAAAGAGCAGGATATGCTGGTTTTATATGCAAAACCAGTTCATTCTGGTTTTGGCAGCCTCTACACTCCACCTCTGTCTGATTTTGATCTGGATCATCTGTGGTCGCGCGACAGATCGCACACAGTGGACGACCCTAGTCGGACCTAGTAGGCCAACCGACGTCGTCCATGGTCTGACGAAAAAGTCGGTCGTCCGATTACAGATCCAGTGGACGGTCAGCCTAATGCTATAATTAACCCTAAAACAAACACAAATGTTATTTTGTACTCAGAGTTTAGTGTTATATTTCTACATAAAAAACAAGTCAAGAGAATCATTTTTTTGACATCACAAACTACTTTTTCATAGCAACTAGATATGAGCTACATTTTAAAATAGTTTTAGCCGTGTCTACAAGGTATTATTATTATTATTATTTATTAAGCGCCAACACATTCCGCAGCGCTGTACAAGATGCAAAGGGTAAAGACAGGACGATTCTACAATACATACAGGAGAAGGTCAGTATTGCTGCCAGCAGATACAGGAGGATGTGAGGGTAGTGACTTAGTTTATAGTCAACTACAAAATTCTCAAGCGGTCTAATGTTACATGTTGAATGTACCAGATCTATCCGGGCCAGCTTTCAAGAGCTGATAACAAAGTGGGTGACATTCAATTTAACATACAATGTTAAAGCCTTACAAGTAAATGTTTAACTTCTTGGAAAATTATACCACACTAAAAGGTTAACATTTTTATTCTTTTAAAGCCGCATTATTAACCTAACATCCCATTTGTTACTAAAAAATTACCTCTCTGACTTATTATTCAGGTTCAATTTAGAATATGCAAAAATAAATTCAACAAGAGCCTTTCATTAGACAGTTCGGTGTCAGGGTTTTCCATTCCCCTGGGAGAGGCATTCACGATAAGTAAACAATTATTTGGGAACTGTCGTCTGAGACCTAATGAACATCATGTTCACCTTCCAGCAGGTGGTACGTAGTTGGTAAGGACCCACATTTGGACACAACCTGAATGGTTCATAGACAACAGTTTTACAATTTAAGAAAAGTATGTTGCTCCATTGGCTGGATATTTTTGACACAAAGTCAAATAAATAACAGCATTAAGCAATCATCATAATTTGATGGTTATTGGTAAATTCCAGTTATATTTGACAGATTTATTTTGTATATAAATCCTTTGCAATAAATATTAAAATAATATAAAACCCTGCATATATTTTTATATAATACATTGTTGATACTTTAATTCGACAAAATGTCTGGAAGCTTACCATGTAAGGATCACGTAGGAAGAAAGCAAGATTTAAAGTGTGACACATAGTACAAAGGGCTTTGAATAATGACTTATTGTTAAAAACAGACCGTACACACAACCCATCATATATCATAAAGCATCTTCAGTAGACATTGACTGTGACCCATCAATCACCACTTTGACATTTAATCCATAGAACCCTTCCATATATTTTAATACGCACTGTAAATCAAGAAAACATGGGCACAATTTAATAAATTCTGAAGGCTTCCATCTGCTCTCTCAAGATGACACTGTAAGAAATCAAATTTGTTCATGGGCAAAATACTGTTTTAGAGATCTGCATGTATCTTAATTTTATTCTAGCCACATTTAGGGCACGAGCATGTGCCCTAAGCTAAAACGGGGAGGCTAAGAGGAAAAATTTGTGGTTGCAAATTTCTCCTTAGCATCACCATTTAACAAGAAGATTACAAGGCAGGTCTGTATTAGGGATGAGCCGAACACCCCCGTGTTCGGTTCGCATACGAACTCGAACAATTTCAAAAGTTCGAGTTCGAACTCGAACGGAACTCAATGCAAGTCAATGGGACTCGAACGTTTGATTTTTAGAGTGCCCTCCAAGAGGGCATATATACAAGATATTTGCCATAAAAAGTGTATGGGGCTCCGGGTAGTGCCCTGGGGGACAGGAAACAAGGACAAAAAGTTTTAAAACAAAAGTTTTTAAAGGAACAATGAGTTTTCCATAAAATAAGGGTTAAAAATAAAAATGAAAAATTCCTTCAAATAGGAGGTCCCCATAACCTGCCCGTGAAGTGGCGGATTTGTAGGATGTATAGAAACATTTAAAAACAAAAAAATGACATTTCAAATTACGGTAAACGGTTTTCCTATAATCTATTCATAAACAACTGCTTGGGGCGGCAGCCTGTATGAAAAGAGGAGACGTTTTAGGATACGTAGAACGAGTTTAGTGATTTTTTTGGCTAAATTATGGTGAAACTTATGCAGGCTTTGGATGAAAGTAACAATAGGTGCTTTAAAATTGGGACTTTAGTGTCGGCAACAGTGCCGTCACACCGTAACCCCTCTGTGGTATTGTTGTGGAAGAGTGCAGGGTTGGACCCTGCGGTCCAATATTTCAATTATATGAATCTGGTACAGGCGTCAGTGGCAGTGCACCCAAATATTTTGCCTTTGGTGGCAGCAAGTGCCTTCACAACGCCAGTGGCGTCACTAGGGTTGGTGTCACCCGGTGCGGTAACTCATGGTGTCACCCCCCCCCGCGAGTTTTACGTTTATTTTTATTTTTTTAACTACTCTTACTCATCTTACTCATAAAGCAGTACTTCCATATAATACTGAATGCTCATAATACACGGCGCACATTACTGTGAGGTTTAAAAAATCTAGAAATAAAGAGACTCTTTACTACAGAATATAATAATAAACGGTTTATTAGATATTGAATTAAAACAGGAATATTTTTAACATTGAAGACTATGGGGCAAAACATTTCCCACACCGAATACACGAAAATGTCCAAAATCACGAAAAAAAGTCGCTACGAAAAACGAGTCGAAACGTAACAAACTGAAACGGAAATCGGCCGAAACGATCCGAAATGAAAATTGTCGAATTACGAACGAAATGAGCCGAATTTTTTTTTTTATATCAACACGCAGACCTATATACATATATATCAACACGCAGATATATATATACACCCACCCACAGACCTCAGGCCATATATACACATATGCACATGGGGGGGTGGCATGTGGACAATCTCAACTAAATGCGCGCCCCCCCATTTGGCTGATCCCTCCAGAAGAAATGTTGAACCAGACAGAGCAGCGAATATATATATATTATTCTCTGCTCTATCGGGTTCAACATTTCTTTAGGAGGGATCAGCCAAATGGGGGGGGCAATTAGTTGCCAAAATGTGTGTGTAATACAAGTCTGGATATATATCTTTATACGAATATAGATATATATCTTATCTATATATATATATCATACCTGCTGTTACCTTCCCCTATAAATTTGCTAAAAATATACACACAAAAAAAAACCACTGCCTGAGACCCCACGCAGCCCACATGCCACCCCCTCTACCTGGCTGAATGTATCTAATATATATAATTAAATACATTCAGCCAGGTAGAGAAAGAAAAAACAAAGTTTTATTTTATGTTCCCGGGGACATTTAAAAATGTCCTCGGATTTTATTTTTTTTAGAAATGTGTCATCTTACCTTAGCCTGGTGGTCAGTGGGGGCTCCCTGGATCCTGGTGGGGGCTGGGGGAGTCTGCCGTGGCCGCAGGTGCAGTGGCTCCCTCCCTGTGCTGCCTGTCTCTGCCACATGCACCCGGGTGGCTAGCCCGCACAGTCACAGCTCTGTCATCCGGCGGCCGCATGCTCCTTGCTCCTCAATGCTCCTCAAGGGGATCCTGGGGAGGCCCCTGCAGGCTGCCCTCTACAGTGCCTGATTAGAGGGCCGTATCTGCCTGATGTTTTAGTAACAAGAATGTTTTATCCCATAGGCTTCAATGTTAAAAATATTCCCGTTTTAATTCAATATCTAATAAACCGTTGCTTATAATATTCTGCAGTAAAGAGTCTCTTTATTTCTAGATTTTTTCGTATTATTTAAGCATTTTTTATACTTTTTTCAAAAACGAACATCCCAAAAAGTTCGAAGTTCGTGAACTTTCGAACTGCCAATGTTCGAATCAAACTCCGAACTGATTGAACCGAACAGCTCATCCCTAGTCTGTATCCCGCAGCCTGTCCCGTAATGGCCTCTAGGATGCTTGCGGCAGTGCTAATGCGCCATCACGAGCATCCCCTCCTGGAGTCCATAAGACTGCATAGAGGCTAACTATATCATCAAGTGTATCTATCCTCCTGTCTCCTATATCCTGTACTTCATAACCAGGCGTTACAAAAGTGATTACTGTACATTTCATTAAATGTTTTTTTCTTGGTCCTTTTGAGGGAATGAGACTGAAGCTGCAGCGGCATTAACTCCTATGATACGGCCACTTAATTTTCAATTAACGTTACCGTGCATAAGCTTGTTTACTGTTACCATTGATATGTAGACATTACTATCTTTAATATGCCAATAACCCATTTCTTTCAATGCATAATAGGCAATATATTCCAGTGTCTGTCATGTTTGCTGGGCTCGTGGAATGATTGTTTTATACTCACACGACATGTCCAAGATTTGTCTGTGTTTACACACAATCATGAATATCCCAGTGGTGGGTGTTGCATGCCATACTTGCCTCAGACTTGACTCATTGTTATATGCAACCTGATAATTCAGAAGAATGGGATATGTTATGTGGTTTTAGTTGTTATTGGGGATGGGGGGAGACTGGTGTATCTGCATGGCTTCTGACATATTTTCGAATATCACATTTGTAAAAAACGAAGCAAACGGAAGGTTTATTTTCCCTCAGATGGTTGAAGATCTCATGACAGCTGGCACAAAATACACTAATCTTTTAATCTGACTATATCCGTAGAATTTTATATAGCAGTGCTCCAGTGCAAATCTAGAGTAAATGATTACTGGCCCATAATTTGTTTAGCATCTTCTTTAGACTATAGATGTACAGAACTGACTTGGTTGATGTTTATTTGAGCTTCATCTGCTATTAGCATAATTTCTTAAGAAATGCATTTTTTATTGCACCGGACAGGCAGGCCCTCGTATCCTCACCCAGTTCCGGCCGCTGTTTAAAATGCTGTCATGACTGACAATGCGGATCGATTCCACTTCTTGTGCTCTTGCCCGATGATTACAGTTTTCTGGGGTGCTATTCAGCGGTTTGGTTCACAAACTTTGGGACTTAACGTGCCTACTAACCCGGACTGGGCCATATTTAACATACTGCCGGACGATGAAGCACAATGTTTGTCTAGGGCCCAGAAAACACTCATGGGTATACTCTCCGCAACAGCTAAGAAGGCAATTCTAGGTCACTTGATCTTCCCTAGTTCAACTTCCGACATTTTCCATGTATTATTTATAGATTCCACGCCCGTTTCCTACACGATTGGATGGAGACTAGCCTTGATAAGGAAGACAAAGTTAAAGATTTTTTGATGTCTGGTAATCTTTTATGGAACATATGCCGGAACCTGTGATTGTTAAAATTCGTGCAGACTTTGACTCTACATGCTGGTATATGTCTCATTCCTTATCGGGTCCTCCACTGTTACCGCCCTCTAAGAATCCAGCATTGTTTCGTGTTTTTGAAAACTGCCCATGACTGAGGACTCGAGCCTCCACCCCTAACCATTGTATTACTCTGTCTTTGCCTTTGGAAAAATTGTACAGTAGTTTGCAGAGCTCACTTTTACTGTCACTTCTTTTTTACCCGGAATACGTTGTGTTGTGTAACCTGAATCTGTAAATCAAAATAATTATTTAAACAAAAAAAAAAGAACTGCATTTTGACAGAAATACTAAATGGGAGTGCTTTTGCAATCTGTAACCTAAAATTAATGTTTTTTTGCATGCTGAATCTACGTGATATAATATCATAAATGTAGCATTTCCGGACTTTTGAACACATTGTTCTATGATTGTTGTCTATAATTGATATGTTTTGTTCCTGAACAATGTGAATTATCCATGACAAAGATTTCTTTCTACCACAGATCTTTGTTCAGGGAAAAAAAAAAAGATCAAAACCAGATATTTTTTTATTTATGTTTTATTTATGCTGAGAAAGGCATTTTTTATGACGGAATAAAATTCTACTTCAATGTTGCACTTTATATAGAATTTTATTTTCAGCAGAAGGATTTTATCTATAAAATGAAAATAAATTGTTATAATTCAAACAGAAGCTGATAGTCATACCTCACTCAAATGCTCAACATTTAATGAAGTAAGTATAGTATATAGTATAGTAATATAGAGCTATCATTATTTTACCACTCAGCTGTCAGCCACAGGTGAGGAGTATGGTTGGGCATCGGAACTTAAACTAGACATTACTCCAGCTGATTTTCACTCTTACAATGCAGTCTGAAATTATAAATGTGTACCACAAGTGTTGTATTTCACCCACAGCAAGAAACCTGAGTCCATAGCTCTCATTCTTGGACGACTTTGAAATGTCTTTGGATAACAGAGGTGAGCCAACAGGTTATGATTTATATAGAACCCAAACAATAAGCCAAATTCATAAAGGGAACCACTTATGTTTAAATATTTTTTGTCCCGTTCTGAAATGAGGAGTGGAAACAGTGGACAGTATTGTATCCCATTGTCTCTTTTGTCTAACCCTCTCCTGTAACAAGAAGATGAGGTAATAGGGGAGTCTTAATAGCGGATTGCACTTATATGTCATTATTTGTTCCCCTGCATACGTAAAAGTATAAAAATACCAGGACAACGTGAGATGCTGGGAACTGTCCTTTATTCGGAGCTTGCATGCACAGGAGAAGCAGGCAACATTTTGGCTCAAACACAGCCTTTCTCACATCTGAGATCTTGAGAAAGACTCTGTTTGAGCCGACATGTCACTCTATGTCATCCTCTATGCAAGTGAGCTCTTAAGAACACATCACAGGATCTGACGTTGTTCTGGGATTTTTTTGCAGTTAATTATATAGAGCAGTGGATCCCAACCGCGGTCCTCAAGGACCCCTAACAGGCCAGGTTTTGAGGATCACCTTGGAGAAAAGCAGACTGAATCCTGCAATCACTAAGCAGCAAATCATATCACCTGTGCTGTGCTTCAGATATCTAGCAAACCTGACCTGTTAGGGGTCTTGAGGATAGCATTTGGGAACCACCGATATAGGGAATGGACTAGACAAAACCTTATTTTTTTTTCTATTTTTTGCTTTAAATTATTTGTTGCCCTGTCCCACAGACGATGAGACAGCTGGTCAGCAGAATATGGTGACAAAGTAACTCACGTCTCTTCTGATATTGTCTTCTTGTGTATTACTTTACACCTTTTCTATTTTTGGGGGCCACTTGTAATATAGGTGATGTGACAGACCAAGACTGCAGGGGTTAAATAGTATTGTAACACACCTGTAGTGTATTCTGGAAGGGAGGGGGGGTGTCCCAACTGTTTTTTTTTTCATTTTTCAAATAAAGTGGCAGTTTGCTTTTGCTTCTCAACCGCTCTGGTCGTGCCTGGAGCTTTGTAGAGGGAAGGTTTGGGGGCTGCTAAAGCTGGATTTCGGGGTCCAGCTTGGAGAAAGCATTTGACAGAGGCACACAGTCGGTTTGCCCATCGGTCTGTCACATTTGGTGGCGAGCGGTGGGATTTGCTTTCTCCAGTGAGCAGTCCAAACCACCACCGGGACCGCAGCGGATGGATCAGCGTTACATCGGTCTAAAGCGGGACACCTTGAAAGATCTGTTGGAGTCCCGAGGACAGATTGCCAGCGGCAAGTCGAAAGCCACCCTAATCGCAGAACTTATGGAGGGTGACCATGCAAGAGAGAGGGCAAGTGAGCCTGCAGCAGGAGGGGTCCAGCCGACCGACCTTCAGAGGGAGATCCAGTGGCGGCTTGCCCTTTACCCCACGGCTCCATCGGCAGAAATGATAACACAGATTGTGTCAGAAGCTACCCAGGTGCATCTGGCAGAGATCCTAAGAGCGGGTGGAGAGAGACCGGTGGCTGAGGTACAGAAACCAAAGAAACTGCCGTTTGCAGCATTTCGTACCTTCCAGGACAGTCAGGAGGAGATCGACAGATACCTGCAGGTCTTCGAGGCACAGTGCCACCTGCAGGGAGTGGAGGAGGAGGATTGGGTGACGCTCCTGGTGAGCAAACTATCCGGTCGGGCACTGGACGCCTTTGAGACTGTACCAGCAGTTGACCGCAGGAACTACGAGCGGGTCAAGGAAAGAATTCTGACCCGCTATGATATCACCCCGAGTCCCATCGACTGAAGTTTTGGCGTCTGCAGAAAAAGGAGAACCAGCCCTACACAGAACTGGCGCACCAAATGTCCCGAGCGGTGGATGCCTGGTTCACAGGCTGCCAGGTTCACACCCTTGCAGAGGCTGCCCAGCTGATTCTCCTTGAACAGCTCTACGATCAGCTGCCTGTCGAGACCAGGGACTGGGTGAAGGATAGGAAGCCTCTTACAGTAGACGAAGCGGCGGTTCTGGCAGACCAGTACATTGATGCCAGACGGACAAATCGGCCAGAGATTCGCCCTATTCAGCGAGCCACTCCGGTCCCAGTCACCCTCCCTGCTGTGCCGGTGAGTCATTCCTCTGGCAGCTACCCGCCGACTCAACCGACCCCTGCACCCATAGCTCGTCAGAAGGAGCCGAGATGTTACAGATGTAACAGTAAATGCGACAACACTGTCCTTGGAGCCAGGACACCTCACCCTGGAACCGAACTCCGTCTGGTTCCTCCCGAGCAGCCGTTCACTGCATACACCCACCATCGGCAGTGAAAATGTCCCAATGGGAAGAGGAGGCATTTGAAGTGCTGCATGAAGATGACCCAGTCCAGGCGGCTTCCATTGACAACCGGCAGCACCATCGGCAAACCGTTAGAGTGAACGGTCGGAACGCCCAAGGGCTCCGAGACAGCGGGGCCACCATCACTTTGATCCAGCCCAAAATGGTGGCGAGTCAGGACCATACCGGTCGGGCGATTGCCGTGCGGGTGGCCGGCGGAAGAATATTGAAGATTCCTACAGCCCAGGTCTACCTAGACTGGGGATACGATGCCCGAGAGTTGGAAGTTGGCATTATGCGAGACCTACCAGCAGATGTGCTGTTAGGCAATGATTTGGGTAACCTCTCCTCCTCCTTCCAGGCTGGCGGTGCTCCAGAGGTTTACCCAGTAGCCACCAGACAGCAGGCAAGAGAGGCAGAACTGGCACTCAATGACGGGAACCAGGTAAACCCTGGCAAAATTGAGACCGACCTGTCCCTGCCTACCTTTCCCTGGGTTTCCCACGCCCAATTTGCCCAAGACATCCTTAATGATCCTTCCCTGGTCAAATATCGGGAGTGAGCTGGGACTGACCCCGGGGGTTTAGGGGGCGATAGGGTGGAGTGGGAGGGGGCCTGCTGTATAGGTTTACGGAAGGTACGGGAAAGCACCCAGTACCCAAAAAGTAGCTAGTGGTTCCCCAAAAATATAGGTCCCACCTCCTCCGCATCGGGCACGACATTCCCCTTGCAGGACACCTCAGTGTGACTAAAACCCATCACCAAGTCACCCATCTCTTCTTTTGGCCTGGGGTAACCGATGATATCCGGCAATACTGCCGTACCTGTGACGTTTGCCAGCGGGTGGGGAAAAAGGGTGACCACTCCAAAGCTTCCCTCTCCCCCTTGCCTGTTATCTCTGAACCATTTAGCCGGATCGCTGTAGACCTGGTTGGACTATTACCTTGCCCAAGTCCCTCTGGAAAGAGATACATCTTAACAGTAGTGGACTATGCCACACATTACCCGGGGGCAGTTCCCCTGATGAATATCCACGCGGAGACAGTAGCGGATGCCCTGCTCCGGATATTTTCCAGGGTGGGCTTCCCTAAGGAGATTATCTCAGACCAGGGGACGCAGTTTACAGCCGACCTGACCCGGCAGCTCTGTAAACTATGCAGGATAAAACCCCTGTATAGCTCCGCCTACCATCTTCAGACAAACGGACTGTGTGAGTGGTTCAATGGAACGTTGAAGCAGCTGCTTCATAAGTTTGCTACCTCTCACAAGGACTGGGAGAGATTCTTGCCGCACCTCCTGTTTGCTTACCGCGGGGTGCCCCAGGAATCGACCGGATTCTCCCCGTTTTAGTTATTGTATGGGAGGAGGGTGAGGGGCCATTAGATCTGATTAGAGCCCACTGGGAAGTGGGGGAGGGGGTGCAGGATCCTTCCATTGTAGGGTATGTTTTAGCGTTGAGGGATCGGCTGACAGAGCTCACGGACATGTTCCGAGAGAATCTGCAGTACACGCAGAGTCGGCAGAAGCGGTGGTACGATCGTACCGCCCGGAAGCGTACCTTGCTTATAGGGCAGAAAGTACTTGCCCTGAAGCCATCCAAGACGGATAAATTGCAAGCCTCTTGGGAAGGGCCTTATAAGGTAGTGGAGCAGCGCTGTGCTAAATGTTCAGATGAAATAATCCAGCGGATCTTCCATGTGAACATGCTCAAAGCATACCTGGAAAGGCCTGGGTGATGTAGCCGCTATCTGTGCTCCGGCCGGGGATGACTCAGAGAGTCTTCCTCTGCCGGAGCTCCCGGAGCAGAAAAGGGACAGTGTAGGGGTAGAGGCAGTCAGGCTAGATGGACAGTTGGAGGCTGCGCAGCAGGAGCAGGTCAGGAGAGTCATTAGTCAGAGACAGGAGATGTTCTCCACCGCCCCTGGGTATACTGCCCTGACAGTACACGTGTGGAGACCCCGGGACAGCCGCCCCTCCAGCAGGCTGCGTACCGGGTACCGAGGCAGTTAGAGACGGAATGAGGAAAGCGATCAAGGAGATGTTCGAGCTAGGAGTCATCGAGTCATCCAATAGCCCTTGGGCATCCCCAGTAGTTCTGGTACCAAAGCGGGATGGTATGACCCGCTTTTGTATGGATTATAGAAGACTAAATAACCGTACCACAACCGATGCGTACTCCATGCTCCGAGTCGATGAACTGCTAGATCGCATCGCTCGGGGTAACTTTCTGACTACCCTCGACCTATGCAAAGGGTGCTGGCAAATTCCCCTGGACACAGAAGCTATTCCGAAGTCCTCGTTCCTCACCCCCTTCGGCCTGTACCAGTTTAAGGTCATGACGTTCGGGATGAAGAACGCGCCGGCGACGTTCCAGAGGATGGTAGATCGGCTTCTCGATGGCCTCCAAGACTATGCCTGTGCATATCTGGACGGCATTGCGATCTACAGCGATACCTGGGAGGAACATTTGGTTCACCTGGGCGTTGTGTTGGACCGCATTAGGGCTGCGGGACTAACCCTGAAGCCGGATAAATGTAGCATAGGGATGTCTGAGGTCCAGTACCTTGGGCATCGGGTGGGCCATGGGCGGCAGCGCCCCGAACCTGCTAAAGTTGAGGCAGTTCCCAACTGGCCAACCCCCTGGACAAAAACCCAGGTCTTAGCGTTTTTAGGGACAGCAGGCTATTATAGGAAGTTTGTGCCCAACTATAGCGCTATCACTAAACCCCTGACTGACCTTACCCGTAAAAACCTTCCCCGACAGGTCCTGTGGTCCCCAGAGTGCGAGGCTGCCTTTCAACGCCTCAAGCGTGATCTAATCTCAGCACCTATCCTCGCTGCTCCTGACCCCGACAAATGATTTTCTGTTCACACAGATGCCTCTGCTTTTGAGTTGGGAGCAGTACTGAGTCAAGTGGGAGCTGAGGGCGGTGAGCACCCCGGAGCCTACATCAGCCGCAAGCTGCTACCCAGGGAAGTAGGGTACACGGCTATTGAAAAAGAGTGCCTGGCGCTGGTGTGGGCTCTGAAAAAACTGCAGCCATACCTATATGGAAGATCTTTCACGGTGCTCACTGACCATAACCCCTTGATTTGGCAGAACAGAGTCTCCGGAGACAACGGACGCTTATTACGCTGGAGCCTCGCCCTGCAGCCCTACAACTTCACAGTTCAATATCGGCCAGGAAAGCAGAATGGAAATGCGGATGGACTTTCCCGGCAAACCGAGTTAGAGCGGTCTGTACTCCCGGACATCCCCTAGGCTGACCCGTGTGGATCTAGCCGGGTCTGCCGGACTGTGGAACAGGGGGGGAGAATTGTGACAGACCAAGACTGCAGGGGTTAAATATTATTGTGACACACCTGTAGTGTATTCTGGAAGGGAGGGGGGGTGTCCCAACTGTTTTTTTTCTTCATTTTTCAAATAAAGTGGCAGTTTGGTTTTGCTTCTCAACCGCTCTGGTCGTGCCTGGAGCTTTGTAGAGGGAAGGTTTGGGGGCTGCTAAAGCTGGATTTCGGGGTCCAGCTTGGAGAAAGCATTTGACAGAGGCACACAGTCGGTGTGCCCGTCGATCTGTCACAGGTGAGTCTTATTTATCCAATCTTTATTTAGCAGAAGTGTGATTAAGGGTGAATAGGATTATGTAGTGTAATGTCTGAAACTTTTTTTTTTTTTAGGATTAAAATTTTTAATCACTGTATTAGTTTGCATAGAAGATGAAGAAGTTAGCTGCTGCTTTTGTTTGAGAGTTGACATCAACAGTTTGCATATGAGTCATTACATGTTGTCTCACTTCTGTTAACCAAAGACATTCCAATGTCATCCAAGAGTAAGAGCTACTGACTCAGGTTTCATACTGTGGTTAAAATAAATCTCGTATGCTGCACATTTTTTTATTTGAGGCCACATGATAAGGGTGAAAGCCAACTGGAGTAATGTCTTGTTAAGGTCCATATAATTTGCATTTCATTAATATTGAACAGTCAATGTTAACAAGGCACAAATAAGTCACCATGCAAGCATTACTGAAGGCAGGAAAGATCAGCAAAAATGCATATTCAGAAGTAAATATGTATAAATATAGTTCCAGGGCAGTATACAGATAATGCATATTATATTACAGTACATTGCCCTTAAGGAATGCAGGAGATCTCTTACTTGCTAATTACATTACCATTTCCTTTTCATTCTTGCACGTACGTAGCATCTCGCACAGACTACTACTCAATATAATTCACATTCTTTGGGAAATGGAAAAGTTAATATGCTATCACAAACCAAGAAAATGAGAAGTTGCTTATAAGTTGCAAAAACATTTTGCTGGTTCTTGATATCTATTTGCATATTTCTTAAGGATGTGGAAGTTTTCTGTCAATGTACACCTCCTATGTATGTGTTAATTAATAATATATACTACATAGTAATTCATATCTATTTTGCTTATAGAAATCACTAGAGTGGTTACATGTTTTAATGGCATTGGCAAGCTGTGCATTCTTTTTCAGGATAAATTATTGAGTTTCACAGATTACACATTAAAATACTTAATATGTAAAAAAATAGATTTGTTATCACTCTATTTTGTAACATTTCCTAAATCTAACTGTTTTTCAGCCATGACTTCGTCTATGATGTTCTCTCTTCCCATGCTTTATCTCCCATCTCTATCTGTGGAAGAATTGAAGGCTTCTCATGTATGCCAGAACAGTAGAAATTAGAGGATGCTCAAATCTAGAAAATCTTCCTTGTAAGTAATTTGACGGTTTCAACATATTGCATTCACTTGGTCATCAGTTTTGTTTAAGTTAATTCCAGTGACATTTTTATGCATCATCTCAATGAGTTAGTTTCACTATATATTAAACTTGTGCTTTTGACTTTAAACAAAGGGCTCCCCCTATGTATTTAACCCCTGCAATACCAAGTGAGTTTTGTTGAATTTGTTTTATCATAACATGTATTTGAAATACGGGATGCAAAGTTAACAATTATATATAGAGTAAAATAGAAAAACTGCTCACAATTTGTTGTTCTAGGACAATTAAAAGTTAAAATAATGTAAATTTGCTAATTTTTAATTTTTCATGTATACCTTTATCCATAGGACCATAACAGAAATATCGAGGGAATGCAATGCTCTTAACTCTAGATAGTGTCTCTTATCTCGCCAATGTTTGGATCTTCTCTTTGCAGATTATTTTATCTCTCCGCAGGGTGCATAGAGAGAGATAAAACAGTGGATTTAGTTTCTTCACAGGAGACACACTAATATTGCTTTAAAAAGGTGTGAAAATGGGGTTTTGATATGCTAATGAGTGCTTTTCAATGTATGACAATGCAAATTTTGGAGTGAAGTGGCTAAATGGATACTCTACACTGTGTGACCACTGAATCCTACTAGACTTAGGTTTCATACAATATATCCGATGGTTGCAACCAGAGGGGCATCACTCCAAGGCCTGATTCAACTCCAAACAATGATTCCAGCATACAGCAGTAATTTTCCAATGGCTTTTATTCCATCATCACAAGATAAGACAACATTTATTGAATATGAAAAAAAAAAAAAAGATAAGACAACATTGCAGCCGACACCAGACTTGACAAAGACCTGGAGCAGGTCAAAATGTTGTCTTATCTTGTGGTGATGGGATAAAAGACATTGGAAAAATACAGCCGTATGCTGGAATCATTGTCTGACTTAGGTTTCATACTTCTGTGAGCTTGCTTCTCCTTCTTGTTGCTCTGAAGGGGACTCAGAAGGCTAATTCAGTCATCCAAATTCAGGGATTAGACCTGGCCTGATCCTCAGCTCAATGAGCTCTCATCTCAGGTTTCCTGGGCTTGGAGTACTTCAGACACCAGCACCATCCAATACTATCAAAGCCTTCCTGCATTGAGAGCCAATGGATTGGCTGGAGCACCCAGACCCCTGTGGTCACATGACATGCTGAGCTAGAAGCATGTAACATCTTGCAGAGATCAGAGGGAGATCAATGCTGGATTCCGGTGAGATTTTAAAATAAACTAAATGGTTAAAAAGGTAGAGGGGAGTGTGAATAGCGTCAGGTTGGGTTAATGCCTAACCCCTCTTTTGCAACCCCCTCCTGTTTTAACCCTATAGTGTCCCTTTAATCTATTACAGCCCTGTTAATTTTAGGATGTGGAGCAGCCGAGCTACACTGTCACCTATTGGCTATCTACATTTAACTCCTCACCTGCTGATATTGGGTGGGCGGTATAGGAGGGACGTGAGAGTCTTCAATATACTGTTAACCCCTTGGGCCCTGTTAGGGTAGTGTTGGGTAGCATTAAATTACAGACTATTACAATGAGTTTTACAGTTCAGTCAATGCCATAACATGATGTTAATCTTAATGCTGTATTTTAACCTGCAATTTTAACTTCTTCTATATTAACAGCAAGCAGCTTCTAATACGCTAAACCAGTAATGGCTGTATATCCAAGACAACATCAAAGCAATATCAGGGTATATCGGGCCAATACTGATACATACAGGGTTATTCAAAGAGATTCGAAAAGTCACCGCACGTTCGGCGACTTTTCGTTCTCTTCAATTCGGTTCGTTTTGCCGATCCCATTTCAGTGACCCTGCGGTGTATTCAGCAAGCACCACAGGGTCCCCGAATTGCAGGGAAAAGCTACCGCAAACCCGACGAAAACAAACCGCAAAACCCACAGAATGCATGCCGAAAACCCCCAAAAACATCTGTATTAACCCGTCGAAAAACCCAAGCAGGAGCCGATCACACACAGCGAAGCAGCCGAGACCGCAGACGAGGCAGTGAATAAATTAGCAAAACAGTTTGTGTGAATGTTTGAAAATGAAATGCTGCTTGCAAAGAAACTACTGAGCGAAAATGTCTGAAATTTGCATATGAGGTCCAGGGAATGATAATAAAGAGGGCTGTTACAGAAAAAATAAGTAAACTTAAAAAAAAAAATCGGACTTTTAAAAAAAAAAAATTCAGAAAAATGCTTAAAATATCCTAAAAAATCTAGAAATAAAGAGATTCTTTACTGCAGAATTTTATAATGAACGGTTTATTAGATATTGAATTAAAACGGGAATATTTTTAACATTGAAGCCTATGGGATTCTCCTGAATAAGTTTGCCCCATGAAACCACCGAATGGTAGACATGTGCACAGCACAAAATTTCGTTTTGAACTAATGAATTAGTCCTAAAATGCAATTTATTTAGTTGCTAAAGAAATTCGTTTTCAGTTCTTTAGTATGAAAACTAATTTCATTCATCCGAAAACGAGTGGATACAATTACTATTGTAGTGGCTCCTCAGAGGGCTGAGATCGTTGCTTGTTACAGTATCTCTCACTCTCAGCACAATGTGCCAGGCAAAGCTGTTACAGTAACTGACTGCTGCTCATCACAGTGCTCAGAGTTTCAGTAAAACTAGTAAATAATATTTTTATATATAAGAGGTTAGAACAATATTATTTCTTGTTTTATTGAAACTCTGAGCGCTTTTACAGTCAGTTACTGTAACAGCTGAGTCTGTTACATTGTACCGAGAGATAATATAACAAACAGCCGATCTCAGCGCTCACAGCCACTGGATTTAAAGGGCTAAAAAAAAGGCTCCTCTCTGTATAATGTATAGAACATCCTCCTGCATTAATTAATATCACTCTCTGTATAATGTATACAACATCCACCTGCATTAATTAATGCCCCTCTCTGTATAGAACATCCTACTGCATTGTCATGTGGAGGGTGCAGAACTTCGGAATGCAATGCTTATTCAGCAGAGTAGAGGGAACTTTTACTTAAACTTTGTATCTCTGTGGGGGAGACACAGGAATATAAAAGCAGGGGAGAGGGAAAATATTAACGTAAATCGGTCTGAAAGCTCAGAGAAGAGATGACTGGTGCAAATTTATTTTTATAATAAAATAAAGCACTTTAAATCTAGGGAAAACATTAAAATAAATCACACTGAAGGCTCATAATGACAGAGTAACTGTGAGAGCTGGATACTAAATGTATCAGACGTAAAAAAAAACTTTATAACAAGCAGCACTGGAGAGGAGAGGGACTTTATATAAAACGTGTATTATAGATGAGGAAAGGGGGATAGTGCTCCTGGATAATATAAAATGTATCAGACCGAAGCCCCTATTATGCAGAGCAGGAGGGGAGATAACACACGTTTTATAAATTCCCTCTCTTCTCCCAGCGCTGCTTGTTATAAAGGGGTTTTTACTATCCAGCCCTCCTCTGTCTTTAGCTTTCAGTGTGATTTATTTGAATGTTTTCCTTCTCCAGCTGCTTTTATCATCTTGTCTGCCTCATAGACATGCAAGGGTTAAGTAAAGGTTTCCTCTCCTGTGCTGGCTGCCTGTGCTGCGAGTGAGTATTCTGGAGCTCTATCACTGTCAGATTTTCAGGTAGGGGTCGGGAAGGATTACGCATACAAACCTTTTCTGTAGCTTTTTCGATGTTGAGCTTTATTACTGGTCTCCTTCACTCATCAATGTAATATCACAAAAAGGACTGAAACTAAAATGTAGTGCATTTTATTTTAGTTTCTTTCGTTTTTTGTACTGAGCCAGTTTCGTATCTCTTGAGTCATACTAAAACTAAATTATCCCAAAATTCGGACTGAATCGTTTTAGTACTAAAACGAATGCACATGTCTACCGAATGGCAGGGCATTAGGGGAACCTTTCACTGCTGGTTCTCTGAATAGCTGAAGCAGTGCTTTTCATGGGGTTTTCACTGCCCTCGAACAGGCACCGTATGCTCAGGCAATTCGCTAGGATTTGGCGAATTGCCTGCTCTCTGGATAGCCGAATGGCCAGGAAAGGTAACCGAACGCTGATTTTCACTTTCGGTTACCTTTCTCAAGCAATTCGGAGCTCTTTGAATAACCCTGATAGTGAATGTAGGACATAGTTTTTCAAAACCTGGATCAATATTTTGTTTACCATCCTGTCTACATCTTCTTTTCAAAGATAATGATAATGCATTTTTTTTTCTAGGTAATTCTAAAAAATACATATATATCCATGTCCAGACCATAGAAAATAATTATCAATTTAAGATACCCTATTAAATTCATGCGTTTCCTGGTGTCTCTTTGAGCAAGATGTGTGCTTCCTATATTTGAAGTTTTATATTGCCTCTGATATTTATTTTTTGTCACACCGAAACATTCTATAGCAGATTTATTCCATACATCATCTTCTAACTGTTCTGCAATCGTAAAGATAATAACACCACCAGCAATGATTGCAGTAATAAGATAAAGCACGAAATTAAAAGTGCCAGGTGTAGTAAAAGAATACCCAATCAAAATTTCCCACTGTGACACTTGTGTTTAATGTACTGTAGTTTGTCTTCTGAATGAGAGAAACTGAATACGAACGCAAATCCTGAAGAAAACTAGTGCTGCAGCGTTTAATGTCAAGCCCATACATTATCATTTATGAACATGCATAACGTTTGCAAAAAAAAATCATATTAAAACAAATTAACTTTTTTCCTGAATGTTCAGAAAACAATGCTTTGAGAGGCTGATTTTGGGCTTCGCCTGCATTTACATTTAGAACATAAAATTAAACCTTTTTCATGGCTTTTTATATTGGATATCATTAGACGTGTGCATTTTTCTGTTTTTTTATAACTATTCATAGATTCATCTGAAAAAGGAAGCAAGCAAGGTGAAATACCTAATGAATGAAACATCGCATGAACGAACTGCACGTTTGTCTTCCAAAAGGTGGTAATGTGGAGAGTCACACTCACCTTGTTTTAGGGAGTCTACACACGTTAGTAGTATTACTTACAGACTGTAAATATTCCGAAACTGTTATTGTTCATGTTCTTTGAAACCAATTAAGCAAAATTCAAAAAGAGTCCACGGTGACCTAAAGTACTGATACCATGATCTATTAAGTAAGCAGACACACCGCTCTACGCTAACCTATGGGGAAGTGTGAACCCCTTGGCCACAAGAGATCCCCACTAGGGATGAGCTGTTCGGTTCGATCGGTTCGGAGTACGATTCGAACATTGGCCGTTCGAAACTTTGCGAACTTCGAACTTTTGGCGAACGTCCCATTTGAAAAAAAGTATAAAAAATGCTTAAAAAATACTAAAAAATCTAGAAATAAAGAGACTCTTTAGTGCAGAATACTATAAGCAACAGTTTATTAGATATTGGATTAAAACGGGAATATTTTTAACATTGAAGCCTATGGGATAAAACATTCTTGTTACTAAAACATGAGGCAGACACAGCCCTCTAATCAGGCACTGTAGAGGGCAGCCTGCCGGGGCCTCCCAAGGATCCCCTTGAGGCGCATGCGGCCGCCGGATGACAGAGCTGCGACTGTGCGGGCTAGCCGCCCGGGTGCATGTGGCAGAGACATGCAGCGCAGTGGGGAAGGAGCCACTGCACCTGCGGCCACGGCAGACCCCCCCAGCCCCCACCAGGATCCCAGGGACTTTTAAATGCAGTTTTAAATGTCTCCGGGAACATAAAATAAAACTTTTTTTTTCTTTCTCTACCTTGCTGAATGTATTTAATTATATATATTAGATACATTCAGCCAGGTAGAGGGGGTGGCATGTGGACTGCGCGGGGTCTCAGGCAGTGGTTTGTTTTTTCTGTGTGTACATTTTTAGCAAATTTTATAGGGGAAGGTAAGAGCAGGTATGATATATATAGATAAGATATATATCTATATTCTTATAAATATATATATCCAGACTTGTATTACACACACATTTTGGCAACTAATCCCCCCCCCCATTTGGCTGATCCCTCCAGAAGAAATGTTGAACCCGACAGAGCAGAGAATATATATATATATTCTCTGCTCTGTCGGGTTCAACATTTCTTCTGGAGGGATCAGCCAAATGGGGGGGGGGCGTGTTTAGTTGAGATTGTCCACATGCCACTCCCCCATGTGCGTATGTGTATATATGGTCTGAGGTCTGTGGGTGGGTGTATATATATATATATGCGTGTTGACATATATGTATATATAGGTCAGCGTGTTGATATATACGTATATGTCTGTGTGTGGTATCAATGCATCCCTACTCTATACACAGCGCTCCGTGTCCCTATAATATATATGATCAGGGTTTACCTTTTTTTATATACTATTCCTATTAAATTAACAGTAATTTTTGATGTGTTTTATTCAGTAGAAACTTTTTTTTGCCTATATAACATGTGCTTTGTGAAAATAAAACGGTTTTGTGTGTACATTTTATTTAGTTAGTGGATTCCTGTCCAGTGCGGTGAGAAGCAAATGTAATGCAGTGTAGACACGCTGCGAGACGGAGCGGAGTGAAGTCAAGCCTGCAAAATGCTTCTCTTCACTTCGCTACGCTGTGCGTCGCTACACGCTCAGTGTGTCTCAGCCTTTATTCCCCCATCGCTAGCTTACCGAATCAGTTTGTATACTTGTTACTGACTCTGCTTGTTCTGAGGACCCAATCTGTTGCCGACTTTGCCTGCCATTTGACTATTCTCTCTGTGTATTCCCTGCCTGTTCTGTTTGCATCCTGTTGCTACTGGTGTGTGCCAATTCTCACCATATACAGTAGCGCAGTACAAGTGCCTAAACATTGCTGACGCATTTTTATTACAGCTGCTGATGTAACTGAATAGATCAGGGATCTCTTCTGCATTACCAAACCCTCCACCACTGCACTCTTCCACAATACCACAGAGGGGTTACTTACAGTGTGAAGGCACTTGCTGCCACCAAGGCAAAATATTTGGGTGCACTGATGCCTGTACCAGATTCATATCATTTTAATATTTGACTGCAGGGTCCAACCCTGCACTCTTCCACAATACCACAGAGGGGTTACGGTGTGACGGCACTGTTGCTGACACTAAAGGCCCAATTTTAAAGCACCTATTGTAACTTTCATCCAAAGCCTGCATAAGCTTCAACATAATTTAGCCAAAAAAATAACTAAACTTGTTCTGCGTGTCCTAAAATGTCTCTTTTCATACAGGCTGCCGCCCCAAGCAGTTGTTTATGAATAGATTAAAGGAAAACCATTTACCGTCATTTGAAACATAATTTTTTGGTTTTTAAATGTTTCTATACATCCTTCAAATCCGCCACTTCATGGGCAGGTTATGGGCACCTCCTAGGCACGATATTTAAAGGAATTTTTCGTTTTTATTCTTAACCTTTATTTCATCGAAAACTCACTGTTACTTTAAAAATGTTTTTTTTTTACTTTTTGTCCTTGTTTCCTGTCCCCAGGGCACTACCCGGACCCC
Source organism: Leptobrachium leishanense (assembly GCA_009667805.1). Classification (NCBI taxonomy): domain Eukaryota; kingdom Metazoa; phylum Chordata; class Amphibia; order Anura; family Megophryidae; genus Leptobrachium; species Leptobrachium leishanense. The sequence goes on from CM019064.1 coordinate 348,122,073, forward strand.
CATACACCTTTTATGGCAAATATCTTACACATATGCCCTCTTAGAGGGCACCCTAAAAATCAAACTTTTGAGTCCCATTGACTTGCATTGAGTTTGGTTCATGTTCACGTTTGAACTCGAACTTTTGAAATTGATCGATGTCGAATGCGAACTGAACACAGGGGTGTTCGGCTCATCACTACTCCCCAAAGCCGCTTTTAGCCGCCTGGATTGGGGCCGAGCTAGGTATAAGGCCTGGGGAGCCCATTACTTGCCCATCTAGATGCGTAACCAGAAGTCTGCCTGCAGGACTCGCACCATGTACCGGCTGAAAGCCTGTGTCATTGCGGATATGGCCAACAGCTGATGCGCGTCACTTCCGGTGACGCAGGTTCGCTCGTTTATTAAGTTCGCTGGCTGGACAGAACGGCCGCTCTGCACCGTGACCTCTGAGAGGGGTTTAGCCTGCACAAACTGCCCGAAGCAGCACACACACACCACCCCATCAGGCAAGTGGCGCCACTCCGCTACCTAACAGCCTGAACAGGCAGCGGATAAACCCACGAACACCCCAGATCACATGGCACGAAGCAGACACAAGAAATACCTACAGCACGACTGACCAACAGGGGAGAAAAAGTCTAAACAGAAATGACATTTTAGTAAAAGAGGGAAGGTGATCACACCCTGTGCGGAGAGATCATCCACAATGCGCTGTGATCCTCTGAAAGTGGGAGCCCACCGCACCTAGCGCCGAAAACCCCCTCCACATCCAGCAACCACAAAAAATCCAGGACTCTGGCTGCTAAAAGGTTCGCTTTTTTTAAAGGGAGATGAATCTCTTCCTGTGCGGAGAGGCTGAAAATGGGCTCGCAGAACAGAGTTTAACCAGCAATGTTCGGGGCCAACAGAGTGGACTGCTGGCTGGCCTAAAAAAAACACACAGCAGCCACTGGAATACGCAGCGCAGGCAGCACAATATAATTGATCGTGCTGCCTGCCTGTGCATTTCCACTCACCCTCACTTAATTTCCACTCGCAAAATGCGAGCAGGCGAGTGAAAATTTCGAGGCCTGGTAAATGTATTGCAATATCATACAAAAGCAGAGAGAGAGACGGTGCTCCCATAGTACAATAACGTCTGATGCCTTCAGATACAGGTGTACTAGAAAATGATCACACTCACTGATGCAGGAGCCTATAAGATCCCAGGTTCAAGCACGATGCCTTGGCACTCTTAGCAGGTGAGTGCCCGACCTACTGTGGCATTCTTCCTTCCTGGATTCCTATGTGCGGCCTGCGGGTGGCTCCCAGGTGATATATGGGGTATAAATATACAATAACTGTAAAGCCAAGAGGCCGTATGAATAAAAACCGGCTGTAACACTAGGCAGGACCACCATATATGCAGAAAATCTGCATTATCTTGACCACATCTCCAGCAGTTTGCCGGCGCATTACTATACATCTTAGCAGTTTTTTTTGGGACTAAATACCATATATTCAATTTATATTGAAGTTCACATATATTTTTGCAGCGAATATACCGGAACACATCCGCTAAAGATCTATACCAATCAATTTTATTGATCTTAATATTTAATTTGATTTCCCACGTATTTAAAGCAGTAGGTAAACTCTCTTTGCTGCATTGCCTGATGACATTATGCACTTTGCAGCCAGTCCTTTTTACTTCACGTTTTATCAACCTCTCTATTAAGGCTCCTCTTCTGTTATTTTTTATACTAATAATGTGTTTATCCACAAACGATCTGACTCTTAATTGTTTGAATATTACACTATCCGATATTTAATTTTCATTTTTTAGCAATTGAAAGGGTTTATTTTATTATTGCAGTAAATTTTCTATGTAAACAAGGCTCTTATTCACCCAGTTATTTTATTTATTTATTTTTTTAACACCTACCAGAAGGGTAATATATGTTTTAAAGAAGTAACTTCTATTTTACTAATGCATCTTCGATTCTCTGGTTCCTCAAGCCAAAAAATAGAAGATAAATCCTTACATGGGGTCATTTTAGTAACTTCCAGGTCATACCACCTTTATCTTCGTGACTCAAGAACTACAGATTTACAAGCATGAAAAAGAAGATATGTTTGGGCATAATCCCATATATTCGGGATTTCTAGCCCTCCATTTTTTTCTCTATCTACAGAGCATTGATTGTTTTATTATAGGGGGCTTTTTGTCCTATATGAATGGAAATTGGCAATGTTTTTAAAGTGATTATCACAGGATTTAATTACTGTCTGGGTATAGGAAAAATGTTAAGGTCAGAGACAAAAGTGACACCAAATTAACAGAAATATTATGTGTAAAGCAAAGAAATAATGAATCAGACATGCGGATTGAGGACGGGGCTGCTCCGGCAACTTTTATTGATAAAGTGTTTGTAATTTAATTTATAAGCCATGTCCAAAAGATGCTTTGCATAATATCTGCTAGTCCAGAGGAAGGCGAAAAAACTTGGACAACCTCTTGGTATGGTGTCACAAGCAAAAAACTCCTTCCTGACCCCTTGTTATGGCGGGCGGCTCTCCAGTAAAACTGTCTGTCCCTGGACCTGATCGTTTGGACAATCATTTAATTCTCCCACCACTCAGCGACCCAGTCAAAGTCCCAAAAAAGCTTCCTGGTCTGTCTCTGTCAGACTTTGATGCAGGGGGGCGGGTTATTGCTGGCGCCTCGGAGGTAAAATCCTCCTCAATGTTGCTGGTGTCCTCTAATCCTTGGATGGTTGGCTCAAATGGGGATTCATGGCCAGGAAAAGGAATCCAATCCAATTGATGTTCTGTTTGAATGGAATGAGATAAGAAGGAAAGAATGAGAAAAAACACAGAATAAATCAACAAAATACAAATATTAGATGGCAGAAACAAGAAAACCTGCCTTAAAAACTTCTAGTTCAACATGATGTATGATTAAGGCTACTATTTCTAAAGCTTTCCTTTTATATAGGGTTTCTTTCATCTCCTCTTTAATAACTAAATTTTATTTTACTCATAATTGCGGTCTAGCAGTTCTGCCTCTTCATTTAAAATATCTGCAGTTTCCTTAATGCACAGAAGTCATGTAACAGGCAGCCTCACTGTGGTTTGATTGCCATATATAAGCCCTTCCCGACACCATCACATTCTGCACCGGTATTTTCACGCCATGACCAGGTGTGGTCAGATTGTCGTGGCTGTGTGGAGCTGGCAACTGAAGAAGTGTATGTGCCGGCATTCGCTGTCCTCAAGACCTCTGTGATGGTTAAACACTCTTGGGGCCGAATGACTAGATGAGCGCTAGTAAACCCTCTCCTTTTTAAATTTGTATTGGTCTTCTTGCCTGCACTGCCAGTGTGCCGGCAGCGATAGAAAAATCAGTGGTCCCCCACTAAGTGGCCCCACATAACTAATGTCCCTCAATAAAGTATTATTTTATCACCAATACATGTCTTTAAGGATCTCTTACAGAGGAGATGTGCCTAGCATTTTGGTTCTGTTTTTTTTTTTTGTGTGGGTCTGTAATGAGCACAGTGTGGGTTTCCTCTAGAATGACACAAGTGAATTAATAGTTTTGTGAAATCTCACCTAAATGCAGGCTGCTGAGTTCCTCCAAATAGTCGTCGGTCCTTGTGAGCTTGGCCTAGCTGTGTGTTTCAGGTCTGTCAAAACCCTGCGGCAGTCCAAGTACTGAAACACATGTTGTCACTCAACACAGATGCCTTCACCGTGGCCAAGCTCTTCCATCTCTTGGATAGCACGATGGTTGCGGCCCTTGCTGCCTGTCTCACGGGACGCTCACTGTTGTGCATAAGTTCAGCCAGACACATCCAAATGCGGGAAACATCGGAAGGGGATAATTTTCCATATTTGAGATGGTTAGTAAGAAATGCAATGTGCTTCAGGAGCGCACTGACCTCTGGCACCTTTGCTAGCAGTACTATGCATATAAGTAGTTGATCCTTCAGCTTGTCTTTTTTAGCCAGTTCTCGGTATATCCCCTCAATGTTGCCTTTCATGGCACATCCCAGTAATGGCAGCATGTGACGGAGGACGAACATGGCAAACGACACGCAACGTGGATCACTGCTGTGTACCTTCCATAATACTAAGTGCAGGATTCCTTGACTGCTTTTCTGCATCCCCCGGAGAAGTACTCTCTGCTACGCTTAGCAAGTAGTCCAAGGAGCCATGTTGCATTTCTCTGAATGATGGTATCTTTATGGTTCACCAACCTTTTACATATGGCAACAAGATCTTCAAAGGATTCCCTGAGATGTTTCTTGCTCATAACAATGACCATCTTTGACATGGATCTCAGGCTTTCTTTGATGATATTGTTGTTTCCACATGTGGTAATGGCCTTCTGTAGGATCTGCAGAAGCCGATCAAAGCAAGTTTTAATCTTCTTTAAAGCTCTTTCTGCAGTGTTTCCTATTCCTCGTATTGCCTGGCAGCATGTTGTCACGTTTGCATGGTTCATTTTCAAAGCCATGTTTTGTAGAATCGCTGTCAGCAATGATTTTTCAACGAGATCAGAGTAGTTCAGGATCTCGGCATAGAAGGCTGGTTGGTGAATCGGTTGAGAGGAGAAGTGGCAGGAAAGCTTTGACTATTCCATCAATGGATCCTCGTCCAGATGAAACCAGTGCCGCCACGATGCGTTTTATTTCTGCGGCCATATCCTCATTATTCATTGCCTTTTCCTCTCCTTGTATGTTGCACATCTGCTGGTAAGGAACATCCAGGTCATGTTTGATTTGATCCATTGCTTGAAGTACACAGCTTGGTGAAAGAAGTCTCTGGCTTCAGTAGGAACTGAAGCTCAGAACAGACTAAGGTGTGGAAAAGTCTGGAAAGGCACATCAGGAAGTCTTTGGCGGATTTCTGCAGCTGATCATGTCTTTCCTCCTCTGCTCGCAGCATGTCCAGACATGTCACTGGTATAAGCTCTTCCACCAGTATATCTGCAGCCTCACCTCGGATGTTAGCGATTTGGATCAGGAAGTTATAAATGCTGATCCTGTCACCGTGTGAGGTCTGATCCTGCAGCAAAGCTTCCTTCAGTAAGTCCGCCTTATAGGTCAAGTCGTTGAGTGGCATTGAAGCCACGAGTTCTGCTGAGCATTGCTTCATGAAGCGAGAGCTGAGCAGATCCAAGATCTTCATCATGGTGGGAATGTCCATGCCAGATGGAAGTCTGAACATAGCCACCATGTTGGCAGAAAGTAAAAGTCTACTTTCTGTAGTAAATCGCGTTAAAATATCAGAATTTGCTGATCTCAATCCGAGTAAGAAACTAGTCGCACTGATCCAGAAAACTGAAAACCAGGTCTGACTCAAAGCCAATCAGAACCTCTGTTATATAGGCAAACTCTGACATCATAGGCATCACTATGACATCACAAGCTGCATTCCACAACCTGGCACTAGTGCTAACATGGAGATGTTCTCAACAGACAATTTAGTGTTATATATATTTATATGTATCTTACAGTGTATTGATTATGATATTGACCGAATCTGAATCAATCAATCATTAAACTCCTTGAATATTATGCAAGATGAAAAAAGAGGACATTGAGTCAAGTACACAATAATTCCCTTGTGTTTGGAGGAAGCTGTCGGTTTCCCTGCATGATGCCATGGACTGAAACACTTACAACTCTCAGCCACAATAATCCTTTAATGTCACACCTATATTGACCCATTAAAAGCTGCTCCAATCCTAACACCCTTTAGAATCCATTTCTCTGAGGGTTCATGACCTTATAAGGTCGTTATAATGAACCCTACTCTTGTCTAAGAATTGGGAACAAAAACATATTGAAGTGGAATCAGGCTGGAAGATGGTCGCTATTATGAGCCAAGCGGCCATCTTGTTCAGAATATTGGTTCACTTGCAATAACTAGAGTAGATTTTTGTAGACATTAGAGACGAAGCTTACATAGAATCTTAGGAATGTGGTTGATTAGGAGAACTAGCAATAAAATGAGGAAGAACCCGGCCAGCGCTTGGCACGGAAAGACAGGAAAGACAAATGGTTACTACAAGGTCACATAGACCCGCAGTAAAACAAAGAGAGCGTAGAAACCAGGCCGTGCTCTTATCTATAACACAAACACAGCCTTTAGGGAGGTGGGGGCACGGCCCAGGACGAGTGAAGCAGCAAATCACAGATTTTCAGACTAACACGACAGTTGTCAATTCATTATCAATGTATGGAATTTCTTTGTACTAACGAGGGGAGGTATTAACCCACGTGGGGTGGAATAAAGTGTCATGGGGAGGTGGGCTAATTGGGATGTACCTAATTACGTATTTTTGGGTATAAGACCCCTGGTCGGGGGGGGAGACGGGGCTCACTCTTTGCGATTCAATCCTGTGTGAGCACTTGTGTGACGACACAATAAAGTTTGCTTTTCCTGAAGAGACTCGTGTTCAGACAATCCTTGCTTGTGTCCGGTCCGGCGCCGTATTGAAAGTGAACCTGATTGACTCCGCTAACATTTTTGGGGGCTCGATAGCCGGGATAATCGCCCTTTCCGGCATAAGCAATGGCTGCTGAACACTGTAGCGGTTGACTGCAGGTGCAAGTGATCCCGTTGGTTGGGTGTCCATTGAAGATGAGCTGACATCTGCAGGCGCCAAGCAGGATTTCCTGTTCAGTGGACCTCGTCTCGTCCCAAACGGACTCCCCGCCCGGGAACCTGGGACACCATCGAGTCTGAGGAAACAGTGAGCAGCGCCGGCGATAGGTAAAGTGTCTTCTATGTTTGTATGTCTGAAGGAGATACCGGTATAAAGGGAAACGTCTGACTGATAGTCGGATAAGGAGACCCGATGGCCACCGGTCTCATTGGTATACCTAGCCTGCCGCTGATAGCACGGACAATGCAAAGGAGCCAGAGTGGCTAGCGCGTGTCTGGATTCGGGGGAATTGGATGGCAACCAAAGGGTAGTTCTGTAAGAGAGGGAGAAGGTAGCCACGTGGAGTTGCATAGTCATAGTCAGTATTTGTAAACAAAGCTTCGCCACGTGGATAGAAGGAAAGGAGGAGGGATTTCTGTGACTGGGCTTAGAGCCCTGAGTCAGTGCTAGTGTGTACGTCGTGTAGTGAAGAGGGCTTATTGAAGCCAGTGGTAGCTGCAGAGATAGTGGTGCCGGGTGGGTAGATTATCCATAGGCAAATTGGAATTGCAGACGGGAGTATAGTTATAGAACGGGGTGCATATAGTCACAAGCAGGCAAGAGTTAGAGTTCAATAAACGGGGTATAAGGAGCCAAAAAGGAGGGGCAGAGCACCCTCGGCTAGTAGAAAGAGTTGAAGTGTTTATGTTTTGTTATGTGCTGAAAGTATCTGGTACAGTATGTGCTGTGAATGAATTGATTCGAGTGCTGTGAGTGAACGCGCGCCTACTCGCCCCGTGAGGAAGCAAACACGAGAGTTGACTCCCGAAGTACAGTTCCGGCTCAGGCGACTGCAGTCGGCTACTGACGGAGGAAGCGTCCCAGACACGCAAGAATTGTTAGCTGAAGTATCAGACTGTAGATTCTAATTGTCATTGTTAAAAGTAATATCTGTGTTGTAAGAAGGTTACTATTTTCAAGAGTAACAATGGGTAACGGGTCATCAAAGCCCAAGCAGGTAAAGAAGGGTGAGACGCCCCTAGAGTATATGGTGCGGAATTTTGAGGCGTTATATGCAACACATGACTATGGTGTAGAATTGACAAAGGAGAAGCTAAAATTAATGTGTACAATTGTATGGCCACTGATAGTCCCAGAATGGCCAGAGCAGGGGTCGATGGACCCAGAGCTAGTACAGAAGGTGTATTCCCAAGTCACCGGGCAATGTGGACATCCTGAATAGTACCCGTATATAGATATATGGAGGTATTGTATAAAAGATAAGAGTCATTTTATAATGATAGCGGGGAAAAATAAGAGGCAGGTACCCCCAAATAATGGAGAGGGAGACCGGTGTTGGTAGAACAACCGGAAGAGAGTGATTCTTTGCCCCCAACCTATCCATCGAGTTATGGGGCAGCTAGAGAAGCTTTGAGTGCCGCGGCTGCACGGGCGGAGAGGAGGGGGCCGGCAGCTGCTTTTTCTCAGTCGGCTCCCTCGGCTCCGTCAGGCGGGGTTGCGGAGAAAGAGCAAGGCGCAGCAGGTGGAGGGGATGGAGAGGCTTCACCAGAAAAGATTGAGATGCCCGATGGGAGCATATATAAATTAATATCCCACAGAGGAGATGATAGTGTTGAGGATGGTGAGAGTGAAGGTGTAAAGCAAGGTGCTACCACTCGCGCAGCGAACAGTATATATAAACCCCGAGATCTATATCGGCACGACCCCGGTGGGAGTAAACTGTGGATGCCTCTGCGGGGGGTGCCGGGTCCCTTACTGGAAAACGGAGCGCCTGGGCCAGAGGGGAGTGAGATGATCGGTGGATCAGATGGTGGTCTAGAAGGTTTTGAAAAAAAAAAGGATGATTGCGGTGCTGTATGGCTTGTGTGTGTGATTCGGACTGATTGTTCGGATGTGGTGTCTGTGCTGTATTGAGTGGTGTATGGTAGAGTGTTTTTGTCTGATTGTGTTTATAATTGATCTATTAAACTGTTCAATTAAAAGTAAAGTGTGATAAGTAATTAAATTAGAGTGTGGAATGGCTGAGAGGTAGTGAGATTGGGCTTCGTACTTGTTTCCTTCCTCCCCCCCTCCTTTCTGACAAACTGTTTGCGTGGGGAGAGCTCTCTGATAGCTAGAGAAAGTAACCCTTTGTGTGTATCTGTGCAGCGAATTCAAAGTAAAGAGAAATAGAGAAGAAAAATTACTATGTTTAGCTAATTTTTAATATATGCTACAATAAAATGTATGAAGTCTGTTGAGTGCAAGATATGTTTATATTTTGTGTTGATATTATTCTAAAAACTCTAGTTTTGTTCACAGAGCTAGAATTAAATAAAAAAAAAGGAAGTTCTGATTTTTATATTGTTACAAATTATAACAACAATAAGTATATAATAATATACAATATTGTCTACCAAAATACAATTTATTAACAAATTAAATGGAAATATATGAAACGGTTAGAAAATTAATTAAAGTAGTTTTATACTGTTTTTATGTTCTATATAGTTAAAATATAGCAAAATTATGATTAATAATTTAATTAAAAGTATGTTTTTGTTTGATTTTTGATGGGATTATTTTAGATGATTACTGATGAGATGTTTGTAGTGGTCTTATAATAATGGAGTGGTTTATTTTTATTTATTTTCTTTTTTTTTTTCTGATGTGGTATTAAGAGTCCGTTTTGGCTACGGGAGAGAGATCTCTGTGAATATTGTTTATACAATGTGTATATGTATATGCCCGAATGTCCCATCCAGTTTCTGGGGCGGGATATCCTTTGCAAATTGCAAGCCCAAATTACGTTTTTTCCTGGGGGCCACGCTCAATTAGACCTGCCTGAGAGTGGCAGCTCTGCTCGGCAGCATAACCCAGCCAGCCAGCACCCCCAGTCTGTGAAAATCGCGGTGATTATGCCAAGAGAGGAAGGAATGGCGTACAGCACCTACTCTGCCGGCTGCGCCGGACCCGCACGCATTACTTCTTCAAATTCCTGGGGTATGGGCGGAAGAAAACCCGCCCGGACTCGCTGTAAACATACCCCCCGGTATACGCTGAATTAAAACCCGGTGCAACGCCTGTGGCTCTAAGACAGTATCATTTCCCACAAAAAGCCAAGCAGAATATCCAGACATATTTGCAGAGATTTAAAGACCACGGCATATTGAAATTCTGCGTGTCACCGTGGAACACACCACTGTTCCAGCAAGACAACCCCTTTTTATTTTTCAGTGGGAGGTATCTACAATGGATGCGCGCTCAGCCAAGATCTCCTCGCCTTCAACGCTCAGCCAGACAAAGCAGTGTTACTCCAATATGTTGATGATTTATTACTGGCTTCCCCCACAGAAAAAGACTGTTTATCTGCCACTAAAGCCTTGTTACATTTACTGTGCCAAGCAGGTTACAGAGTTTCTAGAAAGAAAGCACAAATATGCAAACAAAGTGTAAAGTACCTGGGTTTCCAGTTAACAGGTACCAAACGTGCATTGGGGGCTGAAAGAAAGGAAGCAGTATGCCGAATACCCCAACCAAAGACCAGAAGACAAGTCCGTGAGTTCCTGGGAGCTGCAGGCTTCTGCCGCCTGTGGATCCACAACTTCGCAGATATTGCCAAGCCCCTTCATCAAGCCACAAAGGGGGGAGAACAAGACCCTTTCCATTGGGGAGAAGAGCAAACAGCAGCATTCCTGAAATTAAAAACTCTGCTAATGGAGGCTCCTGCGCTGGGACTGCCAGATCACAGCAAGCCCTTCCAGCTGTACGTACATGAACACAACCAAACAGCAACAGGAGTATTGATCCAGAGTTTTGGCTCTTGGCTAAGGCCTGTGGCCTATCTCTCCAAGCAACTCGACCCTGTGGCTTGTGGCCTACCCCATGCCTGAAAGCAAAGAATACCAAGCCCCGTTGGTAAGGTTCTTCCTCAAAGAGATCCTTATCAAGAACAGACTGCCAAGAATGAAGAAAATTGCAATGGACTTTTTCATACCAGCAGTAAGAGATACACAAGACAGACAAGATCTGCTGTTCTTTGCATGGCGTTATTATTTTACAAAAGAGGAATTCGTCTGGGGAAACCATGGAGAACTGGCACGATACAAAGTGAAACCAGTGGTGGCTGCACTCCTACCGGCGCCACTGAGTGAATGGACACCTGTGTACTCAGAAAAAGAAAAGAAATGGCTGTCAGAAGAACCAGGTTGAACATGGAGAAGATGGATGGTTCCGGTTGAAGAATGGACAGATAGTCCTCCCCGCAACATTGGCTCCTGAAATTGTAAGAGCATTCCATGCGAGCACCTATGGAGGAAGAGAAATGATGGAACAACAGTTGGAACCACATTTCTAAATACCAGGATTATCAGCAATATGTAAGGCAATAGCCCAACAGTGCGTGACATGTGCCAAGAACAACCCAAGAACAGGCCCATCTCAACCTCCAGGGAAACAGCCGATCGGGCTATCCCCAATGGCATCGCTACAAATAGACTTTACAGTGTTGCCGCCCTGCAAAGGATACAAATACCTACTGGTAATGGTGTGTACTCTGACAGGATGGGTGGAAGCTTTCCCAACAAGAACTGAAAAGACTGCGGAAGAGGTGAAGAGTCTGATGAAGGAAATAATACCACGCTATGGACTTCCTCTCGAAATAGGGTCAGACAATGGCCCTGCATTTATACAGAACTGTCTGCAACAGCTTGCCCGCCTGTTGGGCATCATCTGGAAGCTACATACTGCCTACAGGCCCCAAAGCTCGGGAAAAGTCGAGAGAATGAACCGTACCCTAAATTGTGCCAAGAGACGTTGCTAGGCTGGTTGGATGTGCTGCCGATAGTCCTTTTGCACATTAGGTGCAGACCAACCCCCCAATTGAAGCTAAGTCCGTACGAACTTATGTTCGGGCAGCCTACCCCTCTGATTAATGGACTAAGGGGGGACCTTCGGGCATTGGGAGAAACTAAACTAAATGATCAGGTTGTGTTGTTGGGGAAATCAATGCAGAAATTGAATACTTGGGTGGGAGATAACATACCTCATTTTCTATATCCCCCACTGCATAAGCACTGTCCAGGTGATTCAGTATGGGTAAAAGAGTGGAAAAATTATCCACTGGGTCCAAAGTGGAGAGGTCCTTACCTTGTCCTGTTATCAACCCCTACAGCAGTAAAGGTTGCCGAGGTGGTCCCGTGGATACATTACTCCAGAGTAAAAGTAGCTGCAGCCAGTCCTGAACCAGTATGGAAGGTCATCACCAACGAGACCAATCCACTGAGGCTGAAGCTGACCAAGACCACAGCCATGAGCACCTAAATGATCCAAACCCAGACAACCAAGAGGTTCCACAAGTGGGTGTTTTGATGGGCACAGGTCCTGACCACCCACCAACGGGGGATACCCAAAGGGTGTTTTTTAGGGGCACGGCCCCCACCCTTGATCATCCAGAAGTGGTTCTTACTTTTGCAATTCCAGTGGGGAGGGATTGGGTTTATGTGACTGCAAAAAGAATTGCCCAAGGGATTCTGACACTCAGGGCATTTGTAATACTGATTTTGTACCTTGCTAATCTGATTTACGGACTCTCACGTGGAGCATGCCCCAATTGTCCAAGTACCGCTGGGAAAGTGGATATTTCCCATATCTGGAATGGTACGCACCCGGTGATGGAAAACCGTACCATGTGGAGACAGAAACGAGAAGCGACATCTGAGATTTTGCCAAGAGGACATTTACTTGTGCAATTCAAATATGACTATGCCAAAAAGTCTGGGCAAACTGCATGCTGGGTGTGTAGCAGGATGCACCCAGAAACAATTCATGTTCCATTCGCTTCTGTTCCAATGAATCTGAGTATGTTTGCATCAGGGAATGTCACAATACACTCTTTTGATGCACCCAGGCAACCACCAGAAGTATACAGTCCCGGATACCCTATAATAGGGCATGTGTACCCTCCAGAGTGGTGTTTCCAAATAGGGCCAGATAAAGACACACACAAGGAGGATGGCGGGTGTTACTCAAGCAAGTTTAACTGGACATCATATATTTACACAATCGATACAAAAGAGCAGGCAAATTTTCTATATATACAATGTAGAAAGCTCACGAGTGAACAAGTGGCAGTGATTGCGGGAGTGACTGATGGAAAGCAAGGTATTCTGGATACAACAAGACGAATGAGACGACTGATGATAGAAGTAGCGAAGGGAACACTACATTTGTCTCCATTCATGTTAGAAGGGGGGTACCAGGTGTGTTGTGGGAAAGTATGTTACACATGGGTACCACCAACGATAACGGGGATGTGTTATTTGGCCAAGTTGGTCCCAATCCAGAGAGTAAGAGGAGAAGACACTAATACAGACACAGAACTCCACCCTAGGTACCCACTGACGTTTGAAAGACCAAAAAGAGAGTTGTTTGGGAAGATGGATCGAATATGGTCATGGTTGCCAGCATGGACTGGATGGGGAAGAGAGATGATGGCAAGACTGAATAGTTATGTCAATTTGATGGATGAAATTCTGAATAAGACTAGTATGGATATCCAGCTGCTGAATCTGGAGATGCGTGAGATACGAAAATTGCAGATGATACATGAAATGGCGCTCGAGCAAATCAGTGCGGCTCTGAATGGACTGTGTGAAATGACAATGCATTATGAATGTTGCACCTTCATTAGGAACGCTTCACATGAAGTCCCAGACTATTACCAGGTAATTCAAGATCATCAAGAAAAGGTAGCACAGTTGCAGGGCGCAGCAAGAAGGATCGCTGCCGAGGGCTGGAATCCACTCCGTGGGTTCAGAGCAGTCGGAGAATGGTTCGGATCCATCTTGAAATTTATTTCACAGATTGGATCCATGATACTGATGATAGTGGTGGTCTTGATCATAGGGATACTGATATACCGCATAGGGCTATGTCTATGGCCACTGTTCAAGGCAGCACTGACGCCCACACAAACACAAAAGATACCACTGATAATTCCACATGACATGTTCCCAACGGGAGTGGGTCCCCAAAGGTATGAGAAGTTTCAGAATAGCGGGGTGTGATAGCTACAAGCATCAGGAAAAGAACCTGAGGCTTGAGCCAAGGGGGAATGAAGTGGAATCAGGCTGGAAGATGGTCGCTATTATGAGCCAAGCGGCCATCTTGTTCAGAATATTGGTTCACTTGCAATAACTAGAGTAGATTTTTGTAGACATTAGAGACGAAGCTTACATAGAATCTTAGGAATGTGGTTGATTAGGAGAACTAGCAATAAAATGAGGAAGAACCCGGCCAGCGCTTGGCACAGAAAGACAGGAAAGACAAATGGTTACTACAAGGTCACATAGACCCGCAGTAAAACAAAGAGAGCGTAGAAACCAGGCCGTGCTCTTATCTATAACACAAACACAGCCTTTAGGGAGGTGGGGGCACGGCCCAGGACGAGTGAAGCAGCAAATCACAGATTGTCAGACTAACACGACAGTTGTCAGTTCATTATCAATGTATGGAATTTCTTTGTACTAACGAGGGGAGGTATTAACCCACGTGGGGTGGAATAAAGTGTCATGGGGAGGTGGGCTAATTGGGATGTACCTAATTACGTATTTTTGGGTATAAGACCCCTGGTCGGGGGGGGGAGACGGGGCTCACTCTTTGCGATTCAATCCTGTGTGAGCACTTGTGTGACGACACAATAAAGTTTGCCTTTCCTGAAGAGACTCGTGTTCAGACAATCCTTGCTTGTGTCCGGTCCGGCGCCGTATTGAAAGTGAACCTGATTGACTCCGCTATTAATATGTAGTGGAGGCGCTTCTACTTAGATATCTATTATGAATATTTATGGAGTTATTCTGTTGCCTGCTTAGGATAAGAGACCCACAATAAACCCAAACAAAAGATTGTGTATAAAATACTGATAGCTAAGGGTGGTCCTAGCGGCGCACTTCAGTTTAAGCAGGATTTTAAAATGTAAATTCTATGTGGCCACATCTGATGAGCAATCAACAATGCCTTATAGAAATCAATAAATAATTAGATGAATAAACTCTGCGGGTACAGTATCCGTGTTACATATTCGCAATAAAAGCAATACATTTTGTGCACGTGATTCAGAATCGTGATCACAATACAGGGTGGTAGACATGTGCATTCGTTTTAGTACTAAAACAATTTAGTCCGAATTTTGGGATAATTTCGTTTTCATATGACTCAAGAGAAACGAAACTGCTCAGTACAAAAAACGAAAGAACCTAAAATAAAATGCACTACATTTTAGTTTCAGTCCTTTTTGTGATATTACATTGATGAGTGAAGGAGACCGGCAATGAAGAGCGCAACATCCGAAGTTCTGCACCCTCCACATGCCAATGCAGTAGGATGTTCTATACAGAGAGGGGCATTAAAGGAACACTCTACTCAAAAAATCACCCCCCCCCCCCCTTTTTTTTATCCTAACCTATCCCTATTCCCTTAATAAATCTTTCGTTGTTTTTTTTTCTTGTAACTGTAATACTTACCCTAAAATCCTCTTGTTTCCAGCGGCGTTTTTTTTATTCTTTATACTCACCTCCCTCCTCTTCCGCTCCCGTCCTTCTTCTTGCTTCTTGGCTTCTGGTTTACGTGAGAAGCGCGCATGCGCGCCTCTCACAAAAGCCAGCCAATCGGCAGGCTTCCTCCCGGCTCCCTCTGAGGATTAGTGTTGCGCGCAAGAGGATGCGTTCTTCACTATATAGCAGGTGACAGAAAGCTTGGTCCTCTTGATGTTTTGAAACTACATCTAGCTCCAAAACATCTGGAGTGTCAAAGTTGCTGACCCCTGCCATATAGTTATCTTGACCGATTCACCGTTAAAATATTCGAAATGTATGCTGCTTTACTCAAAGTCCCTATTACTTGCCGTATGATTGATCAGAGGAAAATGTAGTCAGCAAAGTGACTCCGGGGCCTTGCACATAAAAAAACAAAGCTTATTCTATGCCATTAAAACAGAACAGTTTGGCAATTTCAAGTATTTATAAAGTACCAACAATTCTGTAGCGCTGTATAATGGGTAGGGCAAAACATGTTAACACTGATAGGAAATGAGGACCCTGTTTAAGAATGCACAATCATGTCCCAATGACAGCTCCATAAGCAAAGCCCAATCGTCATTTTTAATGGCAAATAATTTTACTGTTTAATATGCAAGGCTATAGAGCGCTAATCTCATGTTACTGATTACATACAGTATATTCTCACACCTACATTTTATTTTGGGGACAGACTGACGTGTGTTTTTTTTGTAAAGAAAGAAACACCCTGTAAATGATGTTTGGTAGCAATGTATTAGCTGAAAGTTCAGAGTAGTCAAATCATACTCAGGAGCTAAACACACAATTCTAGGAGTCATGTGATGTTTTGGGGATAAACAAATATATAAAATCAGGGCTGGACTGGGACAAAAAAGTGGCTCTGGATTTCATCCAGAATGGCCCACTCCGATCTGCAAAGACGTAGGACTGGATTAAGATCTCTATGGGCTGGAGCTAAAGATTGTGTTTGGATTTTTTGGCAATTAATGAAATGAAAACGTATTTTATGTCATTTTAAATCAAGTGCAATTTGGGTGCTAAATGTGTCCAGAATGTGTTTCGGTGATAAATAAAAACGGTCCATTAAATAATTGTGGGTGTAGTTCCACAATGTCTGTAGGGCCAAGGTTGCTGACCACTGGGCTGGAATGTCCCTTTAAAGCTGTGACCTGCGAACATGTGGGCTTCTCCCTGCGCTAGGGTTGCCAGAACGGTTATGTTTTGCTTGGACACATATAGTTTATTCATGCTGCTGGGCAGTGCATGAAAAATGCCGTGCATGAAAAAAGCAGCGCTGTTTGATCTCCTTTTTTTGCTTCTCTGATATGAATTATACATGTTGCAGAGCAGCACCATCCCTGTGCTTCCCCTCTGCATGAAACACCAGCAATGTTCGGGGCCTAACAGAGTGGACCGCTGGCTGACCTAAAAAAAAAATCACACAGCAGCCGCCGGAATACGCAGCGCAGGCAGCACAAAATAATTGATCGTGCTGCCTGCCTGTGCATTTACACTCCCCCTCACTTAATTTCCACTTGCAAAATGCGAGCAGGCGAGTGTAAATTTTGAGGCCTGGTAAATGTATTGCAATATCATACAAAAGCAGAGAGAGAGCTCCCATAGTACAATAACGTCTGATGCCTTCAGATACAGGTGTACTAGAAAATGGTCACACTCACTGATGCAGGAGCCTATAAGATCCCAGACTCAAGCACGATGTCTTGGCACTCTTAGGCTAGGGTCAGAGTGGGGCAGTCGGAACGCGCGTGCAGGCGCACTAAATCACGGCGGCAGTAGCAGCACATAACGGCCAATGACGGCCAATATACGCAGTACGTGCGTACGAAAGTGCGCCGACACCACGCAACCAGCAAATGAACGCATTTTTATCAGAACGTGAAACCGCTGCTACTGACGTACAAAGTGCGCTGCGGCCGCATAGCAGCGTGTGTGCGTGATTAGGAGATGTCAGACGCTGCTAGTGTGCGGCCTACATAACGTTCAAACAGCCGGATTTCCCTAGACTTCTTTTTACCCCACCGTCATGAAATACGTCCAGAATTGCGCATCGTCTGACCACTTAAGCGTATTCCGTGAAAAAATGCGTGCGCACGCATCGACGTACATTTTGACGGTGGCTGCAGAAAATGCGCTCATCTGTCCCTAGCCTTAGCAGGTGAGTGCCCGACCTACTGTGGCATTCTTCCTTCCTGGATTCCTCTGTGCGGCCTGCGGGTGGCTCCCAGGTGATATATGGGGTATAAACATACAATAGCTGTAAAGCCAACAGGCTGTATGGATAAAAACCGGCTGTAACACTAGGCAGGACCACCATATATGCAGGAAATCTGCATTATCTTGACCACATCTCCAGCAGTTTGCCGGCGCATTACTATACATCTTAGCAAGTTTTTTTGGGACTAAATACCATCTATTTAATTTATATTGAAGTTCACATATATTTTTGCAGCGAATATATCAGAACACATCCGCTAAAGATCTATACCAATCAATTTTATTGATCTTAATATTTAATTTGATTTCCCACGTATTTAAAGCAGTAGGTAAACTCTCTTTGCTGCATTGCCTGATGACATTATGCACTTTGCAGCCAGTCCTTTTTACTTCACATGTTTTATCAACCTCTCTATTAAGGCTGCTCTTCTGTTATTTTTTATACTAATCATGTGTTCATCCACAAACGATCTGACTCTTAATTGTTTGAATATTACGCTATCTGATATAAAATTTTCATTTTTCAGCAATTGAAAGGGTTTATTTTATTTTTGTAGTACATTTTCTATGTAAACAAGGCTCTTATTCACCCAGTTATTTTTTTTATTTTTTTTTAACATCTACCAGAAGGGTAATATATGTTTTAAAGAAGTAACTTCTATTTTACTAATGAATCTTCGATTCTCTGGTTCCTCAAGCCAAAAAATAGAAGATAAATCCTTACATGGGGTAATTTTAGTAACTTCCAGGTCATACCACCTTTATCTTCGAGACTCAAGACTACAGATTTTCAAGTCCCAAACCACTAGCCAGACCTTAAGATTTACTCGCCACCAGTTGCCCCACCTACCCTGCCCTGAACTCCACCCCAAACACACCCTCTTAAATTATCTTATGAATCTACACTGTTATAGGTTTTATTCAGAATAAAGTTACAAAAATAAATAACATTAATACCCATACATTAGACACCCAGATGCATGTATACCCAGGCATCAGATACATGTAAAAGTGAATGGCAGCCAAACTTGAACAGTGAATAATGCAACTATGTCTCCTGCTGGCTACACACAAGATCTCTCACACATATACACTTATCCCGGAGAGCCATTGACTGAATACAGCTGCAATGTTTTATTGACAAAATATATTCAGTCAATTGACAAGTGTTATACATTCTGTATTTGCTGAAAAATAAACAGGGTTTCACTGATACAGAGAAGATGAAAAGACCATTAATCAGGGCCGGTGCTTCCACTAGGCAAGCTTGGCAACTGCCTAGGGCGCACTGCCACCTACGGGCACAGCCGGCCCCAACCCGGGTTCCATTATTTTACCCTTCCTCATCGTTTGCTTGTTTAGCCGGCAGTGGCCACTCGCAATGCAGACACCTGCTAGCGGCGCAGAAGGTGGGCGTCTTAAGGTGACGCGCAGGTGCCACCAGATGACGTGTGGGCACCACAAGAGGCAGATGAAAGAAAGAAAGAAAGAAAGAAAGAGGCACAGAAGAAAGAGGCACAGAGGAAAGACCGAAAAGAAAGGGGCGAAAGAAAGGGGGCACAGACCTATCCCGGGCCCAACTAGCAGAGGGGTAAGGTGGGCACCGAACGACCGTGTGTGTCGTCGTCATCCCCCACAGCGTATGTTTCAACAATTGACAATTTTTTCAGGGGAGGAGGGGGCAAGTAGCTGGGCTTGCCTAGGGCACAAAATGGGCTAGCACCAGCCCTGCCATTAACCTCCCTGGCGGTATTCCCGAGTGTAACTCGGGGTTAAATTTCGCTACTGCGAACGGTAACCCCGAGCCACACTCGGGCTGGATGCTTACTCACCTCCTCCTGGCTCCCTCACTGTCCCCCGCAGTGTGATCTCGGCAAGCTGCTTCCTGGAAGGCTCCCTGCGAGTCACATGGTGCAGGGGGCGGGGCTAGCATTAAAGAAATCTTTTTTACAGTTTACAGCATTTTGGATTATAAAGTGTAATGTTTATGAACAGCCACTGAGTGGCAGTACAGGATAAGGAATAGACCATACATTGTCTCACCCTTGCTTGCAGACAGATTTCAGTGTTTTTTGTTGTATTTTATTGAATATCATTTATTTTCATTATTTTGGATAATTATTTTTGGGATAATAAATTATTATGTCGTGTTTCAAACTTTATCGGACTCAGTGTATTTACTATTTATTTTTTATTTATTTATTAATTTATTTATAAAGGATTTTACCAGTAAGGACTCTTGATTTCACGGATTTCAGTGCGTGATTCCTAATTATTACAGGCTAACTATGTACAAAAACACGTTTCCTTTAAAAAAAAATTGAGACTCTTTTAGACACGAAATTTTGAAAAAATTAGACCGCCAGGGAGGTTAATGGACATCTTTGGATAAAATTTAACAAAATCACTGATACAATGCAAATATGTCGGTACACTATATAGCAGGTGACAGCAAGCTTGGTCCTCTTGATGTTTTGAAACTACATCTAGTTCCAAAACATCTGGAGTGTCAAAGTTGCTGACCCCTGCCATATAGTTATCTTGACTAGGGATGAGCCGTTCGGGTTCGGACGGTTCGAGGTTCAACCCGAACATAGCCTGTTCGAGTGGATCGCGAACACCGAACATTTCCGAGTGTTCGCCGCATGTTCGACCACAATGGACCACAATGCATTTTCCCACTGGCCTGAAGCTCGTAATTGGCTACAGCCTTGCACCTGACCACAGGTCTGGTGCAAGACTGGTTGAACACTATGCCAATCACCGCTCAGAGTCCTGATTGGGCAAATTTTGCCCAATCATGGGCTCACAGAGCTAAGTCCCGCAGCACACTATATAAGGTTTCAATGCAGCGCTTTCTGCACGCATTTCAGAGGACATTTCAAAGAAGATAGTTGTGTGTGTTGTTACTGCCAGTCTGCCACGCTACTGGAGGGGTCTGGGGGGGTCTCATTTCTACCAAATATCAGGGAATTTAGGTGATGTGTGTCTTGTCACTGTGCCAGCAAGTTTATTTGGGGTTTACAACTTTCTTTAAATCATTTGTGAATTGAGGTGATTTTCTGGGTCTTGTCACTGTGCCAGCAAGTCTTTTCGGGTCTCATTTCTACCAAATATCTGGGAATTTAGGTGATGTGTGTCTTGTCACTGTGCCAGCAAGTTTTTTTGCGGTTTACAACTTTCTTAAAAACATTTGTGAATTGAGGTGATCTTCTGGGTCTTGTGACTGTGCCATCAAATCTTTTTGGGGCTCACTAATTTCTTTAAAACATTTGTGAATTAAGGTGATCTGTGTCTTGTCACACAACCAGTACCACGCAGTATTTTGGGGCTCACTAATTTCTTTAAAACACTTGTGAATTAAGGTGATCTGTGTCTCGTCACACAACCATGTCCACAGCTACTCCTGCCGTAGCCTCGCTATCACACATGGAGGAGTCAGCTGAAATGTTTGACTACAATGAGAGTGACATGCTGCTTGAGGATGCGCAGCAAGTACAGTGCTCTGATTCAATCTCTGAGGTTGAGCAAGGGAGTATAATCAACCTAGAGGAAGGGGGTGCCAGTGATGACACACAAATAACTGGCACTCATGTTGCCCCAGCAGCTGCAGCATACTGCCAAGTTGGCTCCAGTGACGAGGAGATAGGGGGTGAAGATGACATTGATGATGAGGTCACTGACTCCACCTGGGTGCCAGATCGAACTGAAGAATCAAGTGAGGAGGAGGGGGGAGGAGGAGGAGGCACAGCAAACACGAGGCACAACATCCTCTGTGACCAACCGTAGCACTAGCCAGTCCAAGGCATCACATGTTAGAGCTGCTCCGGTGCAGAGCGCTGTTGTCTCAAAGAACACATGCAGGAACTCTGCTGTCTGGGAGTTCTTTAAGAAATGTGCAGCAGACCTCACCGTTGCAATTTGTAATCTATGTCAGATGAGGCTGAAGCGTGGGATAAACACCGGACACTTGGGTACCACATGCTTGAGGCGACATATGAACAAGTGCCACACATCCCGTTGGTGCAAAACTTTGGTAGGTCCTCCTCCTCCTCATCTGTCTCTACCCACACTGTATGTCCTGCCATGTCATTGCCTACAACCTCCACTGACAGGGATGATGCTACAGTAATGGATGTACCAGGAGGTCCTTCCTCACAATGTGACATCATCCCAGTAGCTGAAGATTTATGCAGTCAGATTACGTTGCCGCAGCTGCTGCAGTGAAAGAAAAAATATAGTCCCAACCATCCCCAAGCACAGCGTCTAAATGCCAGCTTAGCAAATTACTCGCATTGCAGCTGCTGCCTTTCCAGCTGGTGGACTCTGTTCCCTTCCGTGAATTTGCTGAATGTGCTGTACCACAGTGGCAGGTTCCAAAACGCCATTACTTTTCACGCAAGGCCATTCCAGCACTATACCAGCACGTGGAAGACAATGTTATCCAGTCATTGGGAAAGGCAGTCAGCAGCAAGGTGCATGTCACTTTAGACACGTGATCCAGCAAACATGGACAAGGTCGTTACATTTCCTTCACGGCACACTGGGTAACTCTGATTGCAGCTGGGAGGGATCCAAGATGGGGCTCTGTGCTGGAGCTTGTTCATCCACCACGCCTCCAGAAAGCTACTTGTATGAGGTCTGTCTGCTCCACCACCACCACCTCTTCCTCCTCCTCCTCCTCCTTCTCTGTCTCTGGCGAAGTGGCAGTTAAACCCACGCCTGACAGGGTCTACGCAATGGCTCAAGCAAAAAGATGCCATACTGTGCTTGAGCTGGTTTGTTTAGGGGACAGGAGCCACACCGGGTCAGAAATTTTGTCAGCTCTGCAGGGGCAGGTGCAGAGATGGTTAACACCATGCCAGCTTGAGCTGGGAATGATCGTCTGCGATAATGGCAGCAACCTTCTCTCCGCCCTACGCAAGGGTAAATTGACGCATGTACCATGCCTAGCACACGTCCTAAATCTGGTGGTACAGCGTTTCCTAACCAAGTACCCAGGGCTGCCAAAGCTTCTCATCCAGGCCAGAAAAGTCTGCAGCCACTTCAGATGGTCATTCCCAGCAAGCGTTCGCCTGGCAGAAATTCAAAGAGAGTTCCACCTTCCCACAAACCGTCTGATCTGTGACATGCCCACCAGGTGGAACTCAACATTAGCAATGCTGCAGCGTCTGCACAAGCAGCAGAGGGCCATCAACGAGTACCTGTGTGAGTATGGCACAAGGACAGGTTCAGGTCAACTTGGTTTTTATTCCCCCCGCAGTGGCTGATGATCAAGGATGCATGCACTGTACTGTCACCATTTGAGGAGGCAACGAGGATGGTGAGCAGGGACAGTGCATGCATCAGTGACACAATTCCTTTAGTGCTCCTGCTGGAGCACACTCTGCGGGAAATTATAGATGTGGCTCTAGAGGCAGAGCAGCGGGAGGAAGAGGAGGCCTTCCCTAGCTCTCAAGGCCCCAGTCTTTCCGCAGACAGCATTCCAGCGGGTCCTACTCAGATCAGACAAGATGAGGAGGAGGAGGACTATTTAAGTAGTGGGGGCATTGAAGGTGGGGATTCCTCAAGGGAGGGTTTTGTGTGCCCAGTAACAGAAGGGCTAGTGCGTGGCTGGGAGGAGGAAGTGCACGATACGGTCATCCTCATTGACTAGGAGGACTCGGAAGCTAATGCCACCTCCAACCTACGCTGCATGGGCTCCCTAATGATGCAAAGCCTGCTAAAGGACCCCAGGATTCGTGGCATCAAGGAGAGGGATCATTACTGGTTGGCAACCCTTCTTGATCCACGATACAAGGGGAAAGTTGCAGAGCTCATCCTGCCCGCACAGAGGGAGCACAGGATGAAAAAACTTGAGGACGCTCTAAAGCGACACTTGTGTAACACCTTTCCAGGCACTGGTAGATTACCAAGTGCTGACACACGTGCTTCTGAGGCTGCGGGTGATCAGAGGAATAGCGGTGAAGGCCAGGGCCGCTTGACTGATGCTTTTTTAAATTTTTTTAGTCCACGACGGCCAAAGACGTCAAATGTAGGCACCCATTGCCAGCGTCTTCACCATATGGTGCAGAACTACCTAGGGGCAAGGGCAGACCTGGATACCTTTCCAGCAGATGATCCACTGGCTTGCTGGGTGTTGAGATTGGATCACTTGCCAGAATTTAGCCAATATGCTTTGCAGCTACTAGGTTGCCCTTCATCTAGCGTGCTTCCCGAAAGGACGTTCAGTGCCGCTGGAGGTTTTGTCACAGACAAAAGAGTGTGTCTGTCCACCGACTCTGTAGACCGGCTGACATTTATAAAAATGAATCAGTCCTGGATCAGCAGCTATCAATCCCCTGATGCTGAAGTAATGGAATAGATAGGGGATGTCCTCTTCTGCATTCAAAAAACCTCCAGCACTGAACTCTTCCACAATACCACACAAGGGTTACGGTGTGAAGGCACTTGCTGCCATGAAAGGCACAATATTTGGCTGCACTGACGCCTGTGCCAGATTTATATCATTTTATTTTTTTGAACCGCAGGGTCCAACCCTGCACTCTTCCACAATACCACAGAAGGGTTACTGTATGATGATACTTGCTGGCCTGGCATTAAAGGCACAATATCTGGGCGCACTGACGCCCATTACCAGATCAAAAACTTTTCACTATAGGACCACATGGTCCACCCCTGCATTCTTCCACAATACTACAGAGGGGTTACTGTATGATGATACCTGCTGGCCTGGCATTAAAGGCACAATATCTGGGTGCACTGACGCCCATTACCAGATCAAAAACTTTTCAATATAGGACCAATTGGTCCACCCCTGCACTCTTCCACAATACCACAGAGGGGTTACTGTATGATGATACTTGCTGCCCTGGCAGTCTTGCACCAAAGGCAGAATATCTGGGTGCACTGACGCCTTAACCAGATGCATATATTTTTAATATAGGACCGCAAGGTTCACCCCTGCACTCTCCCACAATAACACAGAGGGGTTACTGTATGATGATACCTGCTGGCCTGGCATTAAAGGCACAATATCTGGGTGCACTGACGCCCATTACCAGATCAAAAACCTTTCAATGTAGGACCACATGGTCCACCCCTGCACTCTTCCACAATACCACAAAGGGGTTAGGCTAGGGTCAGATGAGCGCATTTTCTACGGACTGTGTGTGTGCGTCCGTGCAGTACGGACGTACTTACTGACTGACGACAAGGTAGTGGCCACACAGTCCGTTTTTTTCACTGACGTATTTTTTGACTGATGTAGCAGGGAAAATAAATTACAATGAAAGAACATTCTGTCCGTCAAAAATGCTGGACGTATAAATGCATTCCGTCTGACCTTGTTGCATCACTCACACACAAAGCTATGCGGACGTTGTGGACGTGGCGCACTCTGCACGTCCGTTCTAGCAGTATTACGTTCTTGCCTAACCTGCAGGGCCGGCGCTAGTGTAAGGCAGCACAGGCGGCTGCCTTACTATTCTGGCTTTCTGCCAGTTGAGGGGCGGAAAAATCTGGACCACCCAGCGAGCGGAGGCCTTGCCAGAATCGGGCACAAGGTTTCCCATTTACTCGGCAGCGTGTGGGATCCCACTCCCACACGCTGCACCGGAAGTAAAGGCCCTGCGGGGGGTGCAGAGGAGGAGGAAGACGAGGCTGCCAGACCACAGCTCACATGGGAAGATGCTGGCCCGCCCATCCACCCCCTTCCTCCTCACAGCAGCTAGCAGAGCCTCCCTCCCCTGCTCCTGTGCAGGAAGTGTCCAGCACGTGCAGGGTGGGGGGAGTGGAGAGAGACCAGCTGAGCTGTAACCACGGAGGCAGCCAGGGATTTGAATCCTAGGGTAAGTAGCAAGCAGGGGGTGTGAGTATGGGGGTGAGCATGGGGGAGGTGGGTGTGTAAGCATGGAGTGTGTGTCTGTGTGTGTGAGCATGGGTGAATAAGAGCATTGGTGTGTGTGAGCATGGGGAGGTGGGTGTGAGTATGGGGGTGGGTGTGTGTGTGCAGGGGTGATGTATGTGTGTGTGAGCAGGGGTGATGTGTGTGTGTGAGCAGGGGTGATGTATGTGTGTGTGAGCAGGGGTGATGTATGTGTGTGTGAGCAGGGGTGATGTATGTGTGTGTGAGCAGGGGTGATGTTTGTTTGTGTGAGCAGGGGTGATGTGTGTGTGTGTGAGCAGGGGTGATGTGTGAGCAGGGGTGATGTGTGTGAGCAGGGATGATGTGTGTGTGAGCAGGGGTGATGTGTGTGAGCAGGGGTGATGTGTGTGAGCAGGGGATGTGTGTGAGCAGGGGTGATGTGTGTGTGTGAGCAGGGGTGATGTGGGTGATGTGTGTGAGCAGGGGTGATGTGGGTGATGTGTGTGAGCAGGGGTGATGTGTGTGTGTGTGTGAGCAGGGGTGATGTGTGAGCAGGGGTGATGTGGGTGAGCAGGGGTGATGTGCGCGTGTGAGCAGGGTGATGTGCGCGTGTGAGCAGGGGTGATGTGCGCGTGTGAGCAGGGGTTGATGTGCGAGCAGGGGTGATGTGTTGAGCAGGGGTGATGTGTGTGAGCAGGGGTGATGTGTGTGAGCAGGGGTGATGTGTGAGCAGGGGTGATGTGTGTGAGCAGGGGTGATGTCTGATCAGGGGTGATGTCGCGTGTGAGCAGGGTGATGTGTGCGTGTGAGCAGGGGTGATGTGTGAGCAGGGGTGATGTGAGTGTGTGTGAGCAGGGTGATGTGTGTGTGTGAGCAGGGGTGATGTGTGTGTGTGTGTGTGTGTGTGAGCAGGGGTGATTGTGTGTGAGCAGGGGTGATGTGCGCGTGTGAGCAGGGGTGATGTGCGCGTGTGAGCAGGGGATGTGTGAGCAGGGGTGATGTGCGCGTGTGAGCAGGGTGATGTGTGCGTGTGAGCAGGGGTGATTGTGAAAGCAGGGGTGATGTGTGTGTGTGAGCAGGGGTGATGTGTGTGTGTGAGCAGGGTGATGTGTGAGCAGGGGTGATGTGTGTGTGTGAGCAGGGGTGATGTGTGTGTGTGAGCAGGGTGATGTGTGCGTGTGAGCAGGGGTGATGTGTGCGTGTGAGCAGGGGTGATTTGTGAGCAGGGGTGATGTGTGTGTGTGAGCAGGGGTGATGTGTGTGTGTGAGCAGGGGTGATGTGTGTGTGTGTGTGAGCAGGGTGATGTGTGTGTGTGTGTGAGCAGGGTGATGTGTGTGTGTGTGTGAGCAGGGGTGATGTGTGTGAGCAGGGGTGATGTGCGCATGTGAGCAGGGGTGATGTGTGCGTGTGAGCAGGGGTGATGTGTGAGCAGGGGTGATGTGTGAGCAGGGGTGAATGTGTGTGTGTGAGCAGGGGTGATGTGTGTGTGTGAAGCAGGTGATGTGTGTGTGTGAGCAGGGGTGATGTGTGCGTGTGAGCAGGGGTGATGTGTGTGAGCAGGGTGATGTGTGTGAGCAGGGGTGATGTTGTGAGCAGGGGTGATGTGTGAGCAGGGGTGATGTGTGAGCAGGGGTGATGTGTGTGTGTGAGCAGGGGTGATGTGTGTGTGTGAGCAGGGGTGATGTGTGTGTGTGAGCAGGGGTGATGTGTGTGTGTGAGCAGGGGTGATGTGTGCGTGTGAGCAGGGGTGATGTGTGTGAGCAGGGGTGATGTGTGTGAGCAGGGGTGATGTGTGTGAGCAGGGTGATGTGTGTGTGTGTGTGTGTGTGAGCTGGGGTGATGTGTGATCAGGGGTGATGTGCGCGTGTGAGCAGGGGTATGAAATGAATTAAAGGGAGAATGAATTGAAGGGGTGGAGGAATTGAGGGGGAGAATGAATTGAGGGGGTGAAATTAATTGAGGGGAAGAATGATGTGAGCTGGGGCAAATTTACCCATGTGTGAGCTCTGGGGGCAAAATATCCCATGTGTGAGCTCTGGGGGCAATATATCCATGTGTGAGCTCTGGGGACAAATATACCCATGTGTGAGCTGTGGTAAATATACCCATATGTGAGATGGGGGCAAATATACCCATATGTGAGCTGGGGGCAATATACCCTTGTGAGCTGGGGCTATATATAATATAATATATATCCATGTGAGCTGGGGGCAAATATATATACCCTTGTGCTGGGGCAATATATATACCTTGTGAGCTGGGGCAATATATATATATATCTGGACATGTTTCTGGTCTGAGTCTCTGTGTGTATATATATATTTATTCTGGACCTGTTCTGTCGTAATATAGGTATCTGAGTGGGCATGATATTGGTGAATACCTGAAAAAACGATGGTACTTGTACTCAGGTCTTAAAGTGGTACGTGCGCACTAGAGTGTGTATATATGTAATGTGTGCATATATAGAGATTATTATGGCACCTCTATCCTGATTGGCTTGACATGACACGGATGGGGGTGTCACGGATCCCTCTGATTACCAAAAGTGGTCCCTTTACGCAGACCGCTCTCTACCCTTCCGATCCTTGAATGGTCGGCAAAACTAGAAAGACAATTAACCAGACAATAGATAAACAAGGGGTAACACCAGACAGAGGTATGGAATAGAGTATTGTCACGAATCCTTCTGACTACCAAGATATTGATCTCTTTATGTAGCTCCTCTCTACTCTTCCGATCCTTGAATGGTCGGCAAAGCTATATAGACAATGAAGCAGGTAACAGATAAAGAAAGGAAAACACCAGACAGGGGTACAGACCAGATACAAGTCCTCCTAAGACTTTAGTAATAGCAGAGGTAATCTGATGTGTGCTTAGGGTGCCACATAGACTGACCTCGGTACCAACGTTAAGGGCAGAACCAAGAGCAGAGTAAATGCAAATGCCAGGGGTCATACACAGGAGAGTTCGTTTGCCAATGCCAAGGGTCATACACAGGAGGGTTCGTTTGCCAATGCCAAGGTTATACACAGGAGGGTTCGTTTGCCAATGCCAAGGGTCATACACAGGAGGGTTCGTTTGCCAATGCCAAGGGTCATACACAGGAGGGTTCGTTTGCCAATGCCAGGGTCATACACAGGAGGGTTCGTTTGCCAATGCCAAGGGTCATACACAGGAGGGTTCGTTTGCCAATGCCAAGAGTCATACACAGGTAATAGCCAAATATTCACAAGAGCTCTGCGGGAAGTGAATACCACGTCAGGGCACCGGTATAGTGGTGAGACTGGGTTTTAAACCCGGCGGGTCCGCGTCATAACGCCAGGCCCCGCCCCTCGGCGTCCCACGTGAGCGCACCCGGAAGCGTTTACATTTGGCGCCTGGCCAGCGAGCAGCGAGGAAGCTGCTGCCAGGCGCCCCATCCCCTGACCCACCGTGACAGAACCCCCCCCTCCAGGGGCGGCCACTGGACGACCCCCAGGGGCACGGGGGTGCGCCAAATAGAAGGCCTTCACTAGCCTAGGAGCATGGACTTCCGCAGCCGGTATCCCAAGAACGATCCTCCGGACCGTAACCCACCCAATCGACCAAGTACTGCAAGGACCCCCTAGACATCCTGGCACCCAGAATGGCCTTAACTTCGAACTCCTCCTCGCCCTCCACAGAGACAGGAGGCGGTGGAGCATGGACCTTGGTGTACCGGTTACATAACAACGGCTTCAAAAGGTTTACATGGAAACATTGTGTATCTTAAAATGGGGGGGTAACGCCAAAGCATAGGAGACAGGGTTGAGTCGCCGTAGAATCTTATAGGGGCCGATATACCTAGGAGCCAACTTCATGGAAGGCACTAAGAGCTTGATGTTACGTGAAGACAGCCAAACCCTGTCCCCAACTTGATACACGGGTGCCTGCCTCCTGTGTCTGTCGGCCTTAGTTTTCTGGATGGCACTACTCTCCTCCAGTGCCCGTCTCACTCTCCCCCAAGTCTCTTTCAATGATGCCAGTTGCTCATCTAAAGCAGGAATCGTGGTATCAGGAAACGTATCGGGGAGCACGGGAGGATCAAAACCATAAACAGCGAAGAAAGGAGAATGTCCTGTGGATTCACTCACTGCGCTGTTCAAAGCATATTCTGCCCATGGTAGCAGGTCTGACCAGTTATCTTGTTGTTCTGAGATAAAGCACCTGAGATATTTCTCTATATTTTGGTTTGCTCGTTCTGCTGCTCCGTTGGTCTGGGGGTGATAAGCCGAAGAGAAAGAGAGGTCTATCCCCACGTTCTTACAAAACCCTCTCCAGAATCTGGAGATGAATTGGGTCCCCCTATCAGAGACAATCTCCAGAGGGACACCGTGTATGCGGACCACGTTGGCAATGAAAATGGGCACCAGTTCAGCTGCCGAAGGTAGTTTCCGAAGAGGAACATAGTGGCCCATCTTGGAAAATCGATCTATGATCGTAAGTATCACTGTATTCCCTCTTGACTCAGGTAACTCTACTATAAAATCCATGGCTACATGTGACCAGGGTCGTTCGGGGATCGGCAAAGGCTGGAGTAAGCCAATGGGTGCTGTTTTGGGACTTTTCTGCCTTGTGCACACCTCGCACACGGCAATGTAATCTTTGACATCTCGGCGCAACGTGGGCCACCAGAGGAGTTTACTGATACTAGACACAGTCTTGGTGATACCCATATGCCCGAAAGTTTTATTATCATGATAGATGTTAAGTACTTCCTCTCTTTCGTTCTCAGGTACAAAGAGTCTCGCAGGAGGTTTTCCCCAGGAGCTGCCCTGGACGGTCTGCAACCTTTTTATTAGAGGAGACGAGACACTAATCGTGGTAGCGGCTATAATCCTTTCCTGGGGTACAATGGGATGCTGATCTTGGATATTATGTTCATAAGACTCATACTGTCTCGACAATGCGTCTGCTTTAATGTTTCTGGACCCAGGTCTATAGGTAAGCACGAAATTAAAACTTGAAAGAAACAATGACCATCTCGCTTGTCTGGAATTTAAACGTTTGGCATCTCCAATGTACGTGAGATTCTTATGATCGGTTATGATAACGATGGGGTCCTTAGACCCTCTAATAAGTATCTCCATTCGGCCAAGGCCGAGATGACTGCTAACAACTCTCTATTTCCAATGTCATAGTTCTTCTCTGCCGGGGACAACTTCCGAGAATAGAAGCCGCATGGATGCAAGGGTTTGTCAGGAGCCTCCCTTTGGGACAAGACTGCACCAAGACCTAGTTCGGAGGCGTCAACTTCTACTTGGAAAGGCAGAGCCGGATCTGGATGTCGGAGAACAGGGGCAGTAGTGAATGCTTGCTTTAGTGCCTCAAAGGCTTGAGTGGCTTGAGGTGTCCATTTCTGATTTCCCACCCCTTTCTTTGTCATAGCCGTGAGGGGGCCACCAAGGCCGAAAAATCTTTAATGAACCTTCGGTAATAGTTCGTAAACCCCAGAAACCTCTGAATGGCTTTAAGTCCTTGGGTAGAGGCCAGTCAAGAATAGCTGAGAGCTTCTTAGGATCCATTTGAAAACCCTCAGGGGTTATTATATAACCAAGGAATTGCACAGTTACTATGTCGAATAGACATTTTTCTAGCTTACAGTACAATCCAGCCTTCAATAGTTTTTTCAATACTTGTTTCACGTGGACATGATGAGTGTCCACATCAGGAGAGTATATCAGGATATCATCCAGATATACTATGACGAATTCTTGCAGAAATTCCCTTAGAGTGTCGTTTATAAGGTCCTGAAAGACGTCTGGCGCATTACACAACCCAAAAGGCATCACCAGGTATTCATAATGCCCGCTACGTGTATTAAAAGCCGTTTTCCATTCGTCTCCCTTTTTAACCCTGACCAGGTTGTACGCTCCGCGTAAATCAAGCTTAGTATAGACACGGCCCCTTTTAATCGGTCGAACAATTCTGTTATGAGAGGTATGGGATATGCATTTCTTATAGTGATCCTATTCAAACCTCTATAATCGATGCAAGGTCGCAGATCTCCCTCTTTCTTGGAAACAAAAAAGAAACCTGCTCCTGCTGGAGAGGAGGACCGTCTAATGAATCCTCGTTCCAGATTCTCCCTTATGTATTCCTCCATAATGTCGTTCTCTCTTTGTGATAAAGGGTATACGTGACCCCTAGGAGGCATCGTACCGGGGAGTAAATCAATAGCACAGTCATATGGACGATGTGGTGGTAGGACCTCAGTCCTGGCTTTAGAGAACACCTCCTTTAATGCCAGGTAACATTCAGGGACCTCTGTGGACAAAGGAGGGGCTGTGGCAATATTGAGGCTACCAATCACATTGACTCTGCCTAGGCACTTAGACTGACAACTCTGACCCCAACATTTTATGTCTCTCTGGACCCAATCGACAACTGGGTTGTGCTCTGTTAGCCATGGAAACCCAAGAACGACAGGACATGAGGGTGATTCAATAATTTGAAATCTTATTGTTTCCTGGTGCAAAACTCCTGTTTTCATACATACATCGACTGTGTCGTGAGTGATATGTGGACATGACAGGGGTTTACCATCTATGGCCTCCACCATTAGAGGTCTTTCCTTGAGAACCAGAGGTAGGAGGTTTTTGGCAGCAAAATTCTTATCCATAAAATTGCCTGAGGCCCCAGAGTCTAAGAACGCCTCAGTCTTGAGGTGAACCCCCTCCCAGGTTAGGGAGATCGGTAACAGAATCCTGGATTTTTTTTTTCTCATTATCCACAAAGGAGGCATACAGAGAACCGATAACCTGGGTATTTCCTGTTCTGAGTCCTAGTTTGCTATATTCAGCCCTGCTAACCCTGGGTCTCTGAGGACATTGAAGGCGGAAGTGATCTGCCCCTGCACAATAGAAGCAGAGCCCCTTTTCTCTTCTGTGCGCTCTTTCTGCTTCTGAAATACCCGTCTTCCCTATTTGCATGGGTTCAACGACTGGCAAATCTGTTTTCACATTCTCCGAATTACCTGACGTACTGGTGTGTCTGGGTAATGAGGGTAAAGGAGGCAAGACCCTTCGGGGTCTATCTCTGGGTGTCTCCTTTCCCTGATTTGATCGTCCATGGCTATACAGAAATCTATCAGGTGGTCTAGATTTTCTGGTAATTTTAAGGGAGCCAGCTCAAACATAAAAGCCTCGTTCAAGCCTTCGGTAAAGGCTAAGGTTAAAACGTCGTTCGGCCAAAGTACCTCAGAAGTCAAAGTCTTAAACTCTATGGCATAGTCGGCGACCCGCTTATTACCTTGTTTGATGTGAAACAAGGACCTGAGATCTTGCAGATAACGGGGATTTCTGTCTGATTTTTCCAGTGGATTCCCACATTTGAGTGCCCCTGGGAGGCTGGCCATCGGGTGGCAGGCTCCGGAGCTCGTTTTGGCCCCCCCTCTGGAGCCGAGCAGAGAGATAGGCCTTCGTTCCCTGCCTGGTGCACCCTGTCGGTGGCCATTTTGAGGCCTGCTTTGCGGCCTGCTCCTCGTTTGGCTGGATTACCCAGGCTGTCGGATGCTGTACGCCGCGTGGATGGAGGGCCCCCATCCTTCGGCTGCAGCGGGTGCCCCCCTAACGGGGAAGGTGGAGGAGGACATGGACTGGTGGCAGCTGACTTGCTCACCCTCCACCAGGAGCCTGGGAGATGTGCTGGACGATCTGGAGGCATGTCTGGAGCAGTTGCCGGGAGATGACGAGACCCCGATTACACGAGGTACTTGGCGCCGCCTGATGTCTGCGCTGGGGGTGGACCGGAGGACGGAGGCCTTAGCTGAAGCGGCGTCAGGGGATGCATACCCTGCCGGCCGCATGGATGAACTTTCGCAATGGAGGAGGGAGAGCTGCGGGATGCGGACGAGAGCTGCTGTGTCGATGGAGGTCTGGTCGCTGCGCTGCGAGTGGTCTTACGCCCTAACGAGATGACTACAGCCATAGGGAAGGGAAGTACGAAGATCCCTGCTGAACGAGTGGGGGAGACAACGGGAGTTGAGGTTCCTGGGGCGTCTCCTGCGTGCCCGCTACTGCAGGCTGGAGCAGAGGAGTTGCCGGGCAATGGAGATCGTCCCTTTGGGAGCTGCGGAGTGCGAATTGGTCGAGCGCGCAATGTTATCAGCTGTGATAGCTCCACCATGGAAACTACCGGAGATGCTTGATGGCCACGGCATGTGGGGGATGCGATCGAGCCCACCGACACTAAACGCTTCTATGTCTGAGGTGATAGGAAGGATCGAAGCGCTCTGTGGAGAGCTGCCTGTTGCGACCCCCGATTCCGCTATTGGACACGGGCTGAAGTGCTACTTTGTCCGACGGGACTGTCTTTTACCCTCATGGTGGCCGGCTCTCTTCCAGGGACTTCTTTTTGATATGTGCCCCCTCCCGCTGTTCTTTAGCCCGCATCAGTTTATTTTTTATTTTTGCTTTTTGTTCCCCCCCCCCCTGCTGAGTTTCAATTTTGAAACCCTCTTACTGCCGAAACGTTACTGTTCCCGGCTGGGGACGTTTGTTTCCTTGAGACGCTATGAGGACACCCCCCTCCCCTTTTTTTTTTTTTGGCAATTCTGGGACATCTCGGGGACGCAACCGTGGCCAGGTGCCCGGCTTGCTCCTGAGTGCCCGGGCCAGGTGCCGTTACTCCCTTGGCCTCCCTGCGGCCTTATGGACCGTCTGGGTAGTCGCCAAGGCAGGCACATTTTTGGCCTTTGCCATCTTTTTACTCCCCCCCCCCTCCTTTTTTTTTTTTTTTTTTTTTATTATTATTTTGGTTTACATTGATTTGTTCTTTTTCGCGGAGACCCCCCTAACTGGGGATGTTTATTGTTTTCTAGATGAGACCCCCCAATCGGGATGTTTTTGACTTCACTTGATGTACCGATGAATAGTTTTGGCCCTGCGAGGCCATATTTACCTATGCTTGTCTTTTATTGTACATGCAAAATTCAAAAATAAAGAATTTATAAAAAAGAAACAAGGACCTACCCGCATTGGTAGCCCTTCTAGAGGGATCAAAGGTACGTTTTAACTCAGAGGTAAAACCCTCATAGTCATAAATGATGGGTTTCTTATTTTCCCACAACGGCGTAGCCCACAATAAAGCTTTTTCTGTTAATGATTAATCAGATATCCTACTTTGGCTTTATCAGACATACAAGAACCTGGATTGTTCTCAAACAAGATCTCGAGTTGAGTCAAAAAAACCCCGGCATAGGCTTGGTGTACCATCATAGCGTAGGGGTGCCTTCATACTAAGCCTATGTCCTTCAGGGGGGACGGAACTGACCCTAGTAATACTGGATCTGGAGGGTTTGTGGTACCTGTATTGGACCGATTTAACAGGGTTTGCAGAGCGAGAGAAATCTGGTCCATCCTATGGTCCTGTTCCTCTTGTCTGGCTGCGATACGTGCCAGCTGGTTAGAGAGGTCTGCGGGATCCATTGGCCCTGACGTAATGTCACGGATCCCTCTGATTACCAAAATAGTGGTCCCTTTACGCAGACCGCTCTCTACCCTTCCGATCCTTGAATGGTCGGCAAAACTAGAAAGACAATTAACCAGACAATAGATAAACAAGGGGTAACACCAGACAGAGGTATGGAAATAGAGTATTGTCACGAATCCTTCTGACTACCAAGATAGTGATCTCTTTATGTAGCTCACTCTCTACTCTTCCGATCCTTGAATGGTCGGCAAAGCTATATAGACAATTAAGCAGGTAACAGATAAAGAAAGGAAAACACCAGACAAAGGTACAGACCAGAGTACAAGTCCTCCCTAAGACTTTAGTATTAGCAGAGGTAATCTGATGTGTGCTTAGGGTGCCACATAGACTGACCTCGGTACCAACGTTAAGGGCAGAACCAAGAGCAGAGTAAATGCAAATGCCAGGGGTCATACACAGGAGAGTTCGTTTGCCAATGCCAAGGGTCATACACAGGAGGGTTCGTTTGCCAATGCCAAGGGTTATACACAGGAGGGTTCGTTTGCCAATGCCAAGAGTCATACACAGGAGGGTTCGTTTGCCAACGCCAAGAGTCATACACAGGAGGATTCGTTTGCCAATGCCAAGAGTCATACACAGGAGGATTCGTTTGCCAATGCCAAGGGTCATACACAGGAGGGTTCGTTTGCCAATGCCAAGAGTCATACACAGGTAATAGCCAAATATTCACAAGAGCTCTGCGGGAAGTGAATACCACGTCAGGGCACCGGTATAGTGGTTGAGACTGGGTTTTAAACCCGGCGGTCCGCCGTCATAACGCCAGGCCCCGCCCCTTGGCGTCCCACGTGAGCGCACCCGGAAGCGTTTACATTCGGCGCCTGGCCAGCGAGCAGCGAGGAAGCTGCTGCCAGGCGCCCCATCCCCTGACCCACCGTGACAGGGGGGCACCAAAACGCACCTTCGCCTGACTAGACAAAAATGCTTGCACCGGCCCTGCTAACCTGCGTCCGTTTGCAGCATCCGTCAGCCCCCGCACTTCTGTGTGGACGTACTTTGTGTGTGGGGCTCCATTTAACACAATTGTATGCTATCACGGACGTACTTATGTGCGGGCAACACGAACATTAACACTGCGTTCGTCTGACCCCAGCCTTACTGTATGATGATACTTGCTGCCCTGGCAGTCTTGCACCAAAGGCAGAATATCTGGGTGCACTGAAGCCTTAACCAGATGCAAATCTTTTTAATATAGGACTGCAAGGTTCACCCCTGCACTCTTCCTCAATAACACAGAGGGGTTACTGTATGATGATACTTGCTGGCCTGGCATTAAAGGCACAATATCTGGGTGCAATGACGCCCATTACCAGATCAAAAACTTTTCAATATAGGACCACATGGTCCACCCCTGCATTCTTCCACAATACTACAGAGGAGTTACTGTATGATGATACTTGCTGGCCTGGCATTAAAGGCACAATATCTGGGTGCACTGACGCCCATTACCAGATCAAAAACTTTTTAATATAGGACCGCAAGGTCCACCCCTGCATTCTTCCACAATACCACAGAGGGGTTACTGTATGATGATACTTGCTGGCCTGGCAGTCTTGCACCAAAGGCAGAATATCTGGGGGCACTGACGCCTTAACCAGATGCATATCTTTTTAATATAGGAACGCAGGTCCACCCCTGCACTCTTCCACAATAACACAGAGGGGTTTACTGTATGATGATACTTTGCTGGCCTGGCATTAAAGGCACAATATCTGGGTGCACTGACGCCCATTCCCAGATTCATATCTTTTTAATATAGGACCGCATGGTCCACCCCTGCATTCTTCCACAATACCACAGAGGGGTTACTGTATGATAGTACTTGCATGCCTGGCACTAAAGGCACAATATCTGGGTGAGACAAAGAGATAAACAACACCATACGGCGCATAAATGGTATAGCAATAGTGAACAGTTGATTGATAGACAGCTGATTAATATTGAATAAAATATAAAGTTGTCCTTTAAAAATGCCAAATGGAAAAGGGTAAAAATGTGCAAAAAATACGAATATAGGTCAATTAGTGCAAATGAGTATTCAAAAGTGCAGCAATTCAATACTCAAAAGTGTTGTTGATAGAAGACAAGTGTGTCAATCTTCTCTGTGGTATGTATACCAGATCTTCTCTTTAAGGTGTCCCTCAAAAGAATAAAACATAAAAGCAATAATAGTGCAGATGGTCGTACTAAAAATGGAGTAATTCAATAGAATCGATGTACCACTCACATTTATTGGAGCCTAAGGGAATCCAGGCTCAAGAAGATAACTTGCGGCCAAATATAGGGTGGCACGTCCCTCCTTTCGTTTATGGTGGTTACTAGATAAAGCAGAAAGAATCGGGAGACGGCACTCCCATGGCGTAACTCTGTGCGTATATTTGGAAAATTGAAACAAAGTTAGTCACACTCACCGAGTATAGAGCCTCTCAATACCAGGCTCAAGGAATACCGCCTTGGGCTCTCTTAAGGTGGAGGCCCAAACCCCTTTGGTGTAGCAGCAGTTGATCCAGATGTCCAAAAAAGTAGGGAGATGGAGAAAAAGTGGCGAATGCAAGATATAAAATAATAAATTTATTGGAATAATAAAATCCTGGACAAGTTATACCGAGACGCGTTTCGGCTAAAAAGCCTTCCTCAGTCGGTGTGTTTTAGTATCCATAAAGTGCAATAAAAAGGTAGAAGTGAAAGTGAAAGTGTCCTCTTATATAGTATAGCATACTAATAGCATTTCCTGCCACATTGGGATTGTTAACTCCCTATTTCCTGTTGGTCGATTTCCGTTCGTTCGGATTTACCCAGAGATGCTTTGCGGTCGTTTCGGAATAAAAACGAAAATAAATGCAATGCATGGACGATCGCGGCAATTACGAATCTTTAAAACAATTATTTTATGGGGAAGATTTAAAACGAAGCTTGAAACCAAATTATAACTTATATGAAGTACAGGGATTCGAAAAAACGAACAACTTTTCGCATCGGAAGTAAACAAAAGGATCGACCAATAGAGTTATACGCATATTCGTGAAAGTTATATCGTAATCGGAATGCACACATAGTTCTTACATGTTGAAATTAGGTGAAATGCAGGTCAAATAATTTATATACGATGCGAAAAAATAAAGCAATAGAAATTTCTTTCTTTAATTTTCACCGTACATGAGCACTTTTTACCCAGAAGTGCTTTGCGAAAATTCTCTTAGTTTCATTTTCGTTCGTATCCATAGTCTGGGATTTTACCCAGAGAGACCTTGCGAAAACTTTATAGTTCCGTTTTCGTTCGTATGTGGAACTTAGCTGTTTACCTAAAGCTTATTCGGTTTTGGAACTTAGTAATTAATAGCGTTTCTCTTACATATATAAGAAACGAAAGGATGTATGTAACGTTTTTCTTTCGTATAAAGGAAACGAAACGAAAAAATGTATATGAACCAAAAAACAAGGATATATTGTTGGATGCATGTTTTCTTTAGTTTTCACCGTACATGAACCGGAAAAGCCCTTTTTACCCAGAAGTGCTTTGCGAAAAATTCTCTTGGTTTCATTTTCGTTCGTATCCATAGTCTGGGTTTTACCCAGAAAGACCTTGCGAAAACTTTTCAGTTTCGTTTTCGTTCGTATATGGAACTTAGCTGTTAACCTAAAACTTATTCGGTTTGGGACTTAAATAGTTAATAACGTTTTCTTTCGTATATAAGAAACGAAAAGATGTATATAGCGTTCTTCTTTCGTATAAAAGAACGAAAAAACAAATATAGATGAGGGATATATTGTTGGATACATATATAAATAGGGTGGAGGAATTTTATCTTGATATCTTATCGTGGTCATCTCGTGCCTAGATTTTCTGTTCTAATACAAAATAATTATAAGGAAGTTATTAAAATCGTATGAAGGTTGGCTCGAAATGTGCATAAAAGAATTGTTATATGCGAACTTAAGAGCAATGGGAACCTTAAAATGGAGAGGTGAGAGTCATAAAAGTTAATATTAAAAGATATAAAATTATAAAATATATATATAATGGAGTATAGGAACGTCATCGGAAAGGGGGGAGAGGGGGAATAAGAGAAGATGGTATAGCGTTTAAAAGGAATGTTAAGAGTTGGAAGTAACTAGCTATTAAGAAAGTGGCACAATTCAAAATCTGCATTTAATCCATGCGGTTGGAGTGTATTCATTAAAAAAATCCATCTCATTTCCTCTTTGCCTAGTCGTGTTTCTAGGCTTCCTCCTCTCCAAAAGGGTTCTAATTTTTGAACTGCCATAAATGAGAGGCCTTCTGGATTTTGTCCATGTTTTAGTTTAAAATGTAATGATACACTATGCTTGTCAAATCCTTTCTTAATATTTCTTATGTGTTCCTGTATGCGTATATTAAGTGGCCGTGTGGTACGTCCCACATATCTGAGACCGCAGGGACAGGTCAGGACATATATAACATTCTTTGAAAAACATGTCATCATTCCTTTAATTTTAATTTTTTTACCATCTCTTTCAATTTCTGATTTATTTGTTTCTTGCCTTTGGTATTTCTGCAATTTAAACAGTTCCCACATTGGTGGAAACCTTCTCTTATTCCAAAAAGATTGGATGTTTTCTTGTTTCTCACCCTGTGTGAGAGTTCCATCTTTAGATTTTTTACCCCTCTACATATAATGCGTGGTATCGTTGGGAGAATGTCGTTCAATATGGGATCTCTTTGTAGTATAGGCCAATGCTTCTTAATGCTCTTCCTTATTTCTTTATTAAGAGGATTATAGGAAAATATGAATGGCACTCCTTCCATATTTTTCTGCGTGGAATTCTCTTTCTTTTTTTTCTTCAATAGTTCTAGTCTTTCCATTTTTCTAACTTCTATTCTCGTATCTTCCAGAGTCTGTGGGTTGTATCCTTTCTCAACAAAATCTAGATGTAATTTTGCAGACTGGATGTCAAAATCCGAAATGTTAGTACAGTTTCTTTTCATTCGTAAAAACTGTCCTTTCGGAACGGCATTTAGCCACTGAGGTAAGTGGCAGCTCCTACGTTCTATAAAACTATTACAATCCACGTCTTTAAAGTGCGTCCTAGTCTTGATCTTGTTATCCTCGACAAAAATCTTTAAGTCTAGAAAAATGACTTCACTAGTGCTCCAATTAGAGGTTAAAATGATGCCTCTATCGTTGGTGGCTAAAAAGTTAAAAAAAGACTGTAAAGCTTCAGCTCCCCCTCTCCATATAAAAAATATATCGTCAATATAGCGGCGATATAAAAATCAGGTTGGTTTTCCAGTTTGATAAAAATGAATTTTCCCAATGTGCCATAAAAAGATTTGCAAAACTAGGGGCAAATCTTGTTCCCATCGCTGTACCAGACACTTGTAGGTAGAACTCCTCTAGAAACCAAAAATAATTGTGCTCAAGTATCAATTGTATACCTTTAAGGATAAAATCGATCTGTTCTGGCTGCAATTTTTGATCTTTCTCTAAAAAGAATTTGGTTGCCTCTATCCTTTACTATGCGGGATGATTGTATATAGTGACTGGACGTCACTGGTGACTAATAAGTCACCATCTTTCCAGTCTGCGTCCGCCAAGATGTTGATCATCTCTATAGTATCTTTTAGGTAGGTCTCGGTAGTTATAACATATGGTTGTAGTTGTTTATCAAGATATTCTGAAAGTCGACTGGAAATTGATCCTCTATACCTGAGATAATTGGCCTACCTGGTGGTTTCTCCAGATTCTTATGAATTTTAGGTAAAAAGTAAAAAATGGGGATTTTCGGATGATCAATTTTTAAATACTTGAGTTCATTATTATTCAGGATGCCAAGTAAGTGGCCCTGATCTAGGTATTCGTGAAATAGGTGCTTGAAGTCCATCGAGGGGTCCTTCTTTAAGTGTCTGTACGTTGTTTCATCTCCTAGTATTCGCATTGCTTCATCTTTATAATATTCAGTCGTCATGATTACTACTCCTCCACCCTTGTCTGCGGGTTTAATTACAATGTCATCATCCTGTGTTAATTCGCGTAATGCTTTCCGTTCCTGATACGTCAGGTTATCTCTACTTTTCTTATGTTCCATCTTTTCCAAATCTGATAAGATCATTTGTTCAAAAGTAGTGATCTCCGAAGAGATCATAGATTTTGGGAAAAAGGTGGATTTTTCTTTTAGGTTGGTGTGCGTATACAGATGCATTATTTCATTCCTTTCAATCGGATTTTTAGAGAAGTATTTTTTCAGGCATAAGTTTTTCTTAAATTTTTGTATATCGATATACATATTGAATTTGTCTAATTTGTTTGTAGGAGCAAACTTCATGCCCTTTTGAAGAATTTGATGTTGGTGGGCAGAGAGGACTTTATTGGTTAGGTTATATATTCCTCCGTTCGACCGTATTTTCTCCTTCCGTTTAGTTCTCCGTCTTCCAGCTCTGCATCCTCTTCTTCCAAGAAGTCTTCCGCTCCTGGTGACCACCCTCTTTTTAAAGAGAGGTTCTTCCTTTTTAGTCGGTAATTGGATGACTACCACAGAGAAGATTGACACACTTGTCTTCTATCAACAACACTCTTTTGAGTATTGAATTGCTGCACTTTTGAATACTCATTTGCACTAATTGACCTATATTCGTATTTTTTGCACATTTTTACCCTTTTCCATTTGGCATTTTTAAAGGACAACTTTATATTTTATTCAATATTAATCAGCTGTCTATCAATCAACTGTTCACTATTGCTATACCATTTATGCGCCGTATGGTGTTGTTTATCTCTTTGTCTTAGTCTTGACACATATTTTGGTTGTTTTTTATGTGTTTTTACCATACCTTAGGCTGCACTTAACTATTTATTAGTGATCCACATAGCACTTTAATCAATTTTCTGAACCAATAAGCGCCCACACTGTATAGTGTATATCCGTATACACATTTTCTAAACAATATCTGGGTGCACTGCCACTGATGCCTGTATCAGATTCATATCCTCAGAGGGGTTACGGTGTGACGGCACTGTTGCCGACGCTAAAAGCCCAATTTTAAAGCATCTATTGTTACTTTCATCCAAAGCCTGCATAAATTTCACAATAATTTAGCCAAAAAAATCACTAAACTTTTTCTACGCGTCCTAAAATGTCTTTTCATACAGGCTGCCGCCCCAAGCAGTTGTTTATGGTTAGATTAAAGGAAAAGCATTTACCGTCATATGAAACGTCATTTTCTTGGTTTTTAAGTGTTTCTATACATCCTAGAAATCCGCCACTTCACGGGCAGGTTATGGGGACCTCCTAGGCACGATATTTGAAGGAATTTTTGGTTCTTATTTTTAACCCTTATTTCATGGAAAACTCATTGTCCCTTTAAAAACTTTTTTTTTACCTTTTGTCCTTGTTTCCTGTCCCCCAGGGCACTACCCGGACCCGCATACACCTTTTATGGCAAATATGTAGCATATATGCCCTCTTAGAGGGCACTCTAAAAAACCGAATGTTCAGCCCCATTGACTTGCATGGGGTTCGGTTCGGTCCCGAACAAATGGGAAGTTCGGGTTCGGGCTCGAACCGAACTCGGGGAGTGTTCGGCTCATCCCTAATCTTGACCGATTCACCGTTACAATATTCGAAATGTATGCTGCTTTACTCAAACTCCCTATTACTTGCCGTATGATTGATCAGATGAAAATGTAGTCAGCAAAGTGACTCCGGGGCCTTGCACATAACAAAAACAAAGCTTATTCTATGCCATTAAAACAGAACAGTTTGGCAATTACAAGTATTTATAAAGTACCAACAATTCTGTAGCGCTGTACAATGGGAAGGGCAAAACATGTTAACACTGATAGGAAATGAGGACCCTGTTTAAGAATGCACAATCATGTCCCAATGACAGCTCCATAAGCAGAACCCAATCGTTATTTTTAATGGCATATAATTTTACTGTTTAATATGCAAGGCCATAGAGCGCTAATCTCATGTTACTGATTACATATATTCTCACACCTACATTTTATTTTGGGGACAGACTGACGTGTGCTTTTTCTGTAAAGAAAGAAACACCCTGTAAATGATGTTTGGTAGCAATGTATTAGCTGAAAGTTCAGAGTAGTCAAATCATACTCAGGAGCTAAACACACAATTCTAGGAGTCATGTGATGTTTTGGGGATAAACAAATATATAAAATCAGGGCTGGACTAGGACAAAAAAGTGGCTCTGGACTTCATCCAGAATGGCCCACTCCAATATGCAAAGACGTAGGGCTGGATTAAGATCTCTATGGGCTGGAGCTAAAGATTGTGTTTGGATTTTTTGGCAATTAACCCCTTAGTGACCGGGCGGTTTTACACAAATCCGTCCTTTAGTGACCGCTGCTGTTTTTACGTTTCTGCGCTGTTAGTGTTTAGGACAAGTTTTCC
Source organism: Leptobrachium leishanense (assembly GCA_009667805.1). Lineage (NCBI taxonomy): Eukaryota > Metazoa > Chordata > Amphibia > Anura > Megophryidae > Leptobrachium > Leptobrachium leishanense. Next base: position 348,165,272 of record CM019064.1, read on the forward strand.
TCTTACTCGTTTATGCAACCTACACATATTTTACACTGTTTTTCTCGTCATTAAATGGACTTTATAAAGATACCATTTTTTTCATCATTTCATATAATTTACTATAAAAAACATTGTGAAATATGACAAAAAAATTGAAAAAACACCACTTTTTCGAACTTTGACCCCCAAAATTTCTTATGTATCAACAACCGTCAAAAAAATTTAATTCCTTAGTAGTTTCTAAATTTAGTTCTGAGTTTAGCAATACCCAATGTTTACATATTCCTCGCTTTTTTCCTTATTTTATGCAACAATAAGTGCAAGTAGCACTTTGCCATTTCCAAAGAGTTTATTTTCAAAACTAGTGCTAGTGACATTGTAACACTGATATCTGTCACTAATTGCTGAATAACCCTCCATATACATATTTTTTTAAAGTACACAAATCAAGGTATTAAACTTGGGGTATTTTGACTCTTTCCATGAAAACCATTTTACCACAAATCTATGCCAAAGTTTGAGAAAAAAAAAAGTTTTGGTGATTTTTTTTTTTTGAACGCAATTTAAGAATACATGTACTGTGAATTTTAAGGTTTACTGCCAAAAAGCACCCCAAATCATGTTCAGTAAATTGATACCACCCATGTATAGGTATGTCGGGTCATTTGGGGGCTAATAGGCGTTATTTGGGGGGTGCGCATTTCAGTTTTCCAACTTGGAATTTTCACATTTCGTCATCATGCACCCATGTCCTATTTGGGACATTTTTGAAGCCGGCCAAAGTAATTTACCCCCATCAAGCCATATATTTTTAGAAAGGGCACACCCTAGGGTGCTTCAAAGAGTTGTATTTTAACACTTTCCATGCCCTAGCTCTATGTCAAACTTTAAGGTAGTCACTTTTTGTGTTATTTTTCACACACATTGTACTTTAGGCGTAAATTGTCAAATCCAGTTATGGGTTACTGCCAAAAAACACCCCAAAATATGTTCAGCAACATCTTCTGAGTAAATTGATACCACCCATGTATAGGTATGTCGGGTCATTTGGGGGCTAATAGGCCTTATTTGGGGGGTGCGCATTTCAGTTTTCCAACTTGGAATTTTCACATTTCGTCATCATGCACCCATGTCCTATTTGGGACATTTTTGAAGCCGGCCAAAGTAATTTACCCCCATCAAACCATATATTTTTAGAAAGGGCACACCCTAGGGTGCTTCAAAGAGTTGTATTTTAACACTTTCCATGCACTAGCTCTATGTCAAACTTTCAGGTAGTCATTTTGTTTATTTTTTCACACACATTGTACTTTAGGCGTGAATTGTCAAATCCAGTTATTTGTTACTGCAAAAAACACCCCAAAATATGTTCAGCAACATCTTCTGAGTAAATTGATACCACCCATGTATAGGTATGTCGAGTCATTTGGGTAATAAGGCCTTATTTGGGGGGTGCGCATTTCAGTTTTCCAACTTGGAATTTTCACATTTCGTCATCATCACCCATGTCCTATTTGGGACATTTTTGAGCCGGCCAAAGTAATTTACCCCCACAAACCATATATTTTTAGAAAGGGCACACCCTAGGGTGCTTCAAAGAGTTGTATTTTAACACTTTCCATGCACTAGCTCTATGTCAAACTTTCAGGTAGTCACTTTTTGTGTTATTTTTTCACACACATTGTACTTTAGGCGTGAATTGTCAAATCCAGTTATGGGTTACTGCCAAAAAACACCCCAAAATATGTTCAGCAACATCTTCTGAGTAAATGATACCAACCATATATATAGATTTGTTCTGTTGTTTTTGGGTGCTACGCCAATCTTTTGACATTGCTTTCAATTTTCTAATTTTGATATAACAGTAGCTTCTTTGCTTATCTTCTTTTTAGGGGCCTTTTTATACCCCAATTTTATTAACGTGCATATATTTGGTAAGCTAACACCCCAAAGTATTGTAAATGGAGTTTTTATGCTATGGATGCATCCGTTTGCTCCAAACAAATTGGATACTGTTTGGTGGTCATTTTTCATTTTCACACCCACATCAGTTTGTACTGTGATTTACGAGACACTGTTGTTTGTTACTGCATGAAAACTCTCCAGGTTGTTTTCTGCAAGGTCTCCTGAGTACACCCATGCCCCCCATGCATAGGTTTGTCAGGATTTTGGGAAGGTTCAAATACAATTTTTATGACTTTGTCATTGAGTTGAAATTGAGATTATTTCTTCAGCTAGGCCTAGCTTTGGTTTTGGGTCTAACGCATACCCCAGTTTGAATTATTGCCAGAAATTGTTTATATTTGTTATGTTGACACCCCAAGGTATTGCATATGGAGTGCTTTGATGCCATGGATGCAACGTTTTAGCCCAAAACATTTGAGAAGGTGTGTGGCGGTAATTTTTCAATTTTCAGATTTTTACGCCCACATTAGATTTGGACTGTGATTTAGGAGACACTGTTGTTTGTTACTGCATGAAAACTCTCCAGGTTGTTTTCTGCAAGGTCTCCTGAGTACACCCATGCCCCCCATGCATAGGTGTGCAAAGATTTTGGAAAAATACAGCACCAATTGTAGAACATAAAAATGTACGAATAAAATGTAAGTCTGGTGCAGTAAAAGAAAAAAAAAACTAAACTGAACTAACTAACTGGAGTGTGAGAAAAAATAGAAAGGAAAAAAAAAAATCACAGATGACGCACAGTGTGATATAGCTTGAAACAGTCCCCAAGACACAGATCGGGTTGTCCAGGGCATTCTGGGCAGTAAAAGATTGTGTCTCTCCTCTGCCCCCTCTTGAAACACACCCTGCATCTTTTTTGGGGTTTCTGTTTGCCCTCAGTAGGGGGGATTTTATAAATAAAATGTGCAGCCCAACTCTGTCCCCCATCACCGCGGCGGGAGCATGTGCATCCTGGTACAAAAACCCCGAAATGACCTGGAGCTGAAACTGTAAAAAGGACAGCGTCACTCCGGGGTTTGCCTTTTTGCAGAGCAAAAAGGCATTGTGGGTTGCAATTTGCATCAGGTAAATTGCAACCTTTTTGTACCAGGCCCTTGACTTCCGCATAATCTGGTAGGGCTGGAGCAGCTGATCTGCCAGATCAACCCCACCCATATGCCGGTTATAGTCTTTGATGCACACTGGCTTCCTGATGCGCTCAGCTCTGCCACGTACAGAGACCTCCACAGACCTCTCAGTGTGGATGGTGGATAGAAGGTATACATCCTTCTTGTCTCTGTACTTGACCGCCAACAGCTCCTCTTGGCGCAGAGCTGAGGTCTCCCCCCTTTTTAGCCGGGTGCGGACAAGCTGTGCTGGGAAACCTACGCGGTTCTTGCGAACAGTACCGCATGCTGCTGTATCAAAACAATACAGCAGCTTGAACAAAGGGACACTCGTATAAAAATTATCAAGATACAAGTGGTACCCTTTGTTCATCAGGGGAAAAAGTAGGTCCCACACAATCTTGCCACTGGTTCCCATGTGTTCTGGGCAACCTGGAGGGTCAAGGCTACTATCCTTTCCCTCGTACACCCAGAAGGCCTGAGTATACCCACTCTCGCTGTCACAGAGCTTATACACCTTCACTCCATACCTGGAGCGTTTGGAAGGAATATACTGCTTGAATCCCAGCCTTCCCTTGTATTTCATTAGGGATTCATCCACGCAGATATTCCTTCCAGGTGTATAAGCCTCTGCAAACCTGGCGGCGAAGTGGGTAATCAGGGGGCGGATTTTATACAGCCTGTCAAACTGGGGATGCTCTCTAGGAGGGCACAGTCTGTTGTCACTGAAGTGCATGAAACGCAAAATGTTTTCATACCTTCTACGTGACATTGATTGGGGGTAAATGGGGGTAGAGCAGATGGGGCTACTGCTCCAGTAGGAGCGAATTGAGGGCTTCTTTATGATGCCCATCAGCATAGTAAGTGCCCAGAATTTCAGAAATTCTGGCACATCTAGCGGGGTCCATTGCTGCCTTGCCAAGTAGGAGTCTGGCTTCGCAGCACAATGCTGATGGGCATACAGATTTGATTGGGCCACGATGTGGCCCAACAAATCATCCCCCATAAACACCTGCAAAAACTGTGTGGCGGTAAATCCTGCAACATCAATATTGATGCCAGGATTTGCCGTGAAAGGAGGGATATCTGGCCTCTGGCAATGAGGCATTACCCACTCCTCAGCTGGAGCTGTGCGTCTCCTGCTGGCAGGTGGTGACCCAGGATCTGCATCAGAAACATCACTAGATACATCAGCCAGCGTAGATGATGTATCTAGCAACGTCTCTGAGCAGTTGGCGGGGTCAAAATCAGGGTCGGAGTCTGACGCAGATGCCTCAGATTCTGACGCCAGGATGGCATATGCCTCCTCGGCGCTGTACACCCTCTCAGACATTATATATAATAGATTATAAAATTTTATAATTATTATATATATAAACGGATTATTGGTTCTTAGAAGAACCGTTGGGTTTCACAAGAAAATACAAATAAACACCTAAATCTCTCTAAATCAATCTAAACCTGCCTCAATTCTTCTAAATCTCCCTAAATTCTCTCTAAATCTGCCTCAATTTTTCTAATCTCACTCAATCTACCTAAAATCTCTAACCTGTCAAATCTGATCTCTCTCTCTCGCTCACCAAAACACAAGTGAGGAGAGGGAGGGAGAATCACAGAGGTCAGAGCCAATATTTACAAAATATTGACCTGACCAGACAAATTAGAAATTTTATTTAGATTTTTTCTAACTTCTGATTGGATGTTGCTAGCCTGCCTCTCTGATGAGGCAGGCTAGGAATATCCCACTCAGCCCCAAGATGACCCTGCCCTTAGAAGGGCAGCGCCATCTTGGCTGTCAGTTTATTTTATTTTATTCATTTTTATTTTATTTATTTTACTTTTTTTTACACTTTTTTTTACACTTTTTTTTACTCTGCTGGGTGCCTTGATTCCTCGAGGCACCCAGCAGAGCACCTGATCACTCATGTGATCTTTTTTGTACTGAGTGCCACGACCTCGTGGCACTCAGTACTTCCTGCCGCTACCAGAAGTGATCGCTCGGGGGAGCGATCACTGAGCGGACCGGCGGCAGGTAAGCATATTGCAGGGATGCCTCGATGTCGAGGCATCCCTGCAATATACACAGAGCAGCTGGAAGCGATACCGATCGCTTCCAGCGCTCTCTAGAAGTGGCGGGCACCTCTCCGGTAAAACCGGATGTTGATCGCTCCCGGGGAGCGATCACAAGGTGCCCCGGCACTTGTAACCGCCATTGCATGGATGCCTGGACTCCCAGGCATCCTGCAATGGCGTTTGAGCTGCTGGAAGCGGTCCGATCGCTTCCAGCGCTCAAAACACCGCAGGACGTACCATGTACGTCAGCGGGTCTAAAAGAGACCCGCTGCCATGACGTACATGGTACGTCCAAGGTCCCTAAGGGGTTAATGAAATGAAAATGTATTTTATGTCATTTTAAATCAAGTGCAATTTCGGTGCTAAATGTGTCCGAAATGTGTTTCGGTGATAAATATAAACGGTCCATTAAAAAATTGTGGGTGTAGTTCCACAATGTCTGTAGGGCCAAGGTTGCTGACCCCTGGGCTGGAATGTCCCTTTAAAGCTGTGACCTGCGAACATGTGGGCTTCTCCCTGCGCTAGGGTTGCCAGAAAGGTCATGTTTTGCTGGACACATATAGTTTATTCATGCTGCTGGGCAGTGCATGAAAAATGCCACCCCGCAGCATGTATAATCCATACGCTGCACGTAAGAGACCAAAAATAAATCCAGGTAACCTGCTTTGATCTCCTGCCTGCATGATATGAATTATACATGTTGCAGAGCAGCACCATCCCTGTGCTTCCCCTCTGCATGAAACACACACACACACACGTGTCCAGGAAAATATGTCTGGCCCTCAAACCACTGCTGTAACGCTCCAACACCAGCGCTGAGCTCCGCCGCCTCGATCAGGTCCCAGTAGCGTACACCCACCATCTGCCACAGCTACTCCGCAGTGTGCACCTCGTAAAGGGCATCCACCAGGTCCCTCAGCGCCGCCTTGAGAGCTGCCACGGTCACCTCAACCAGGAAACAGCATGCTGGAAGCCGGGTCATGTGACCAGGCGCAGGAAGCACATGAACAGCCCTGTCGGAAGCCTCGCCGCTCAGTTTCATCACATGACCACCAGGGATAAATCAACACACAGTATATTCCCACCCGGTGCAGACTCGGACACCGGCCAGGCGATCGCCAGGCGATCGCCAGGCTCGGCCACGGCCAGGCCCAGGAGATTGCTAGGCTCGGCTTGAGGCCATGCCCAGACGATCGGCTGGCGGCCAGGCCCAGGCGGCATCCTGGCCCACTGAGCCATCGGCCCACCGAGAATCTCCCGCTAGTCCCCATTGCCAGTACATGCCTGTATAAAATACACATAAATGTGGAGTCTGGCGCTTTCTGGATTATTCACACCACATATGCAGTCATTAAACACAATCCTGTATGTGAGGACGACAGACTATGACCGTTTCCCCACCACCATCTGTCAACAGTCTGCTACACGCTGTGCAGAGCAGAGCCTCCCCAAAGCCACTTATAGCCGCCTGGATTGGGGCCGAGCTAAGTGTAAGGCCTGGGGAGCCCATTACTTGCCCATCTAGATGCGTAATCAGAAGACTGCCTGCAGGACTCGCACCATGTACCGTCTGAAAGCCTGCATCATTGCGGATATGGCCAACAGCTGATCCGCGTCACGTCCGGTGACGCGGGTTCGCTCGTTTGGTAAGTTCGTTGGCTGGACAGAACGCCCGCTCTACACTGTGACTTCTGGGAGGGGTTTAGCCTGCACAGACTGCCAGAAGCAGCACACACACACCACCCCATCAGGCAAGTGGCGCCACTCCGCTACCTAACAGCCTGAACAGGCAGCGGATAAACCCACGAACGCCCCAGATCACATTGCACGAAGCAGACATGAGAAATACCTACCGCACGACTGACCAACAGGGGAGAAAAGGACTAAACAGAAATAACATTTTAGGAAAGAGGGAAGGTGATCACCCCCTGTGCGGAGAGATCATCCACAATGCGCCGTGACCCTCTGAAGGTTGGACCCCACTGCACCTAACGCCGAGTCAAAACCCCCTCCACATCCAGCAATCACAAAAAATCTGGGACTCAGGCTGCTAAATGGTTTGCTTTTTTAAAGGGAGATGAATCTCCCCCTGTGCGGAGAGGCTGAAAATGGGCTCGCAGAACAGAGTTTAACCAGCAATGTTCGGGGCCTAACAGAGTGGACCGCTGGCTGACATAAAAAAAAAAACACACAGCAGCCGCCGGAATACGCAGCGCAGGCAGCACGAAATAATTGATCGTGCTGCCGCCTGTGCATTTACACTCACCCTCACCTAATTTCCACTTGCAAAATGCGAGCAGGCGAGTGAAAATTTTGAGGCCTGATAAATGTATTGCAATATCATACAAAAGCAGAGAGAGAGACGGTGCTCCCACAGTACAATAACGTCTGATGCCTTCAGATACAGGTGTACTAGAAAATGGTCACACTCACTGATGCAGGAGCCTATAAGATCCCAGATTCAAGCACGATGCTTTGGCACTCTTAGCAGGTGAGTGCCCGACCTACTGTGGCATTCTTCCTTCCTGGATTCCTCTGTGCGGCCTGCGGGTGGCTCCCAGGTGATATATGGGGTATAAACATACAATAACTGTAAAGCCAACAGGCTGTATGGATAAAAACCGGCTGTAACACTAGGCAGGACCACCATATATGCAGGAAATCTGCATTATCTTGACCACATCTCCAGCAGTTTGCCGGCGCATTACTATACATCTTAGCAAGTTTTTTTGGGACTAAATAACATCTATTCAATTTATATTGCAGTTCACATATATTTTTCCAGCGAATATACCGGAACACATCTGCTAAAGATCTATACCAATCAATTTTATTGATCTTAATATTTAATTTGATTTCCCACGTATTTAAAGCAGTAGGTAAACTCTCTTTGCTGCATTGCCTGATGACATTATGCACTTTGCAGCCAGTCCTTTTTACTTCACATGTTTTATCAACCTCTCTATTAAGGCTGCTCTTCTGTTATTTAATAAAATAATAATGTGTTTATCCACAAATGATCTGACTCTTAATTGTTTGAATATTACGCTATCCGATATTTAATTTTAATTTTATAGCAATTGAAAGGGTTTATTTTATTTTTGCAGTAAATTTTCTATGTAAACAAGGCTCTTATTCACCCAGTTATTAGCTGAAAATTAATCCATATGATTATTTTGCTCATTCACGGAAACACAAGGGAGGACCTTATTTCCAAGCTTAGATTTTTTTTAACACCTACCAGAAGGGTAATATATGTTTTAAAGAAGTAACTTCTATTTTACTAATGAATCTTCGATTCTCTGGTTCCTCAAACCAAAAAATAGAAGATAAATCCTTACATGGGGTCATTTTAGTAACTTCGAGGTCATACCACATTTATCTTCGTGACTCAAGAACTACAGATTTACAAGCATGAAAAAGAAGATATGTTTGGGCATAATCCCATATATTCGGGATTTCTAGCCCTCCATTTTTTTTCTATCTACAGAGCATTGATTGTTTTATTAAAGGGGGCTTTTTGTCCTATATGAATGGAAATGGGCAATGTTTTTAAAGTGATAATCACAGGATTTAATTACTGTCTGGGTATAGGAAAAATGTTAAGGTCAGAGACAAAAGTGACACCATATTAACAGAAATATTATGTGTAAAGCATAGAAACAATCAGACATGCGGATTGAGGATGGGGCTGCTCCGGCAACGTTTATTGATAAAGTGTTTGTAATTTAATTTATAAGCCATGTCCAAAAGATGCTTTGCATAATATCTGCTAGTCCAGAGGAAGGCGAAAAAACTTGGACAACCTCTTGGTATGGTGTCACAAGCAAAAAACTCCTTCCTGACCCCTTGTTATGGCGGTCGGCTCTCCAGTACAACTGTCTGTCCCTGGACCTGATCTTTTGGACAATCATTTAATTCTCCCACTCAGCGACCCAGTCAAAGTCCCAAAAAAGCTTCCTGGTCTGTCTCTGTCAGACTTTGATGCTGGGGGGGTTATTGCTGGCGCCTCGGAGGTAAAATCCTCCTTAATATTGCTGGCATCCTCTAATCTTTGGATGGTTGGCTCAAACAGGGATTCATGGCCAGGAAAAGTAATCCAATCCAACTGATGTTCTGTTTGAATGGAATGAGATAAGAAGGAAAGAATGAGAAAAACCACAGAATAAATCAACAAAATACAAATATTAGATGGCAGAAACAAGAAAACTTGCCTTAAAAACTTCTAGTTCAACATGATGTATGATTATGGCCACTATGGCTAAATCTTTCCTTTTATATGGGGTTTGTTTCATCTCCTCTTTAATAAATAAATTTTATTTTACTCATAATTGTGGCCTAGCAGTTCTGCCTCTTCATTTAAAATATCTGCAGTTTCCTTGATGCACAGAAGTCATGTAACAGGCAGCCTCACTGTGGTTTGGTTGCCATATATAACAACATCACATTCTGCACCAGCAACACCACATTCTGCACCGGTATATTCACGCCATGATCAGGTGTGGTCGGATTGTCGTGGCTGTGTGGAGCTGGCAACTGAAGAAGTGTATGTGCCGGCATTCGCTGTCCTCAAGACCTCTGTGATGGTTAAACACGGCATTCTCGGGGCCGAATGACCAGATGAGCGCTAGTAAACCCTCTCCTTTTTAAATTTGTATTGGTCTTCTTGCCTGCACTGCCAGTGTGCCGGCAGCGATAGAAAAATCAGTGGTCCCCCCACTAAGTGGCCCCACATAACTAATGTCCCTCAATAAAGTATTATTTTATCACCAATACATGTCTTACAGGATCTTACAGACAGAGGAGATGTGCATGGCATTTTGGTTCTGGGTTGTTTTTAGGGTGGGTCTGTAATGAGCACAGTGTGGGTATCCTCTAGAATGACACAAGTGAATTAATAGTTTTGTGAAATCTCACCTAAATGCAGGCTGCTGAGTTCCTCCAAGTAGTCGTCGGTCCTCGTGAATTTGGCCTAGCTGTGTGTTTCATGTCTGTCAAAACCCTGCGGCAGTCCAAGTACTGAAACACATGTTGTCACTCAACACAGATGCCTTCACCGTGGCCAAGCTGTTCCATCTCTTGGATAGCACGATGGTTGCGGCCCTTGCTGCCTGTCTCACGGGACGCTCACTGTTGTGCATAAGTTCAGCCAGACACATCCAAATGCGGGAAACATCGGAAGGGGATAATTTTCCATATTTGAGATGGTTAGTAAGAAACGCAATGTGCTTCAGGAGCGCACTGACCTCTGGCACCTTTGCTAGCAGTACTATGCATACAAGTAGTTGATCCTTCAGCTTGTCTTTTTTAGCCAGTTCTCGGTATATCCCCTCAATGTTGTCTTTCATGGCACATCCCAGTAATGGGAGCATGTGACGGAGGGCGAACATGGCAAACGACACGCAACGTGGATCACTGCTGTGTACCTTCCATAATACTAAATGCAGGCATTCCTTGACTGCTTTTCTGTATCCCCCAGAGAAGTACTCTCTGCTACGCTTAGCAAGTAGTCCAAGGAGCCATGTTGCATTTCTCTGAATGATGGTATCTTTATGGTTCACCAACCTTTTACATACGGCGACAAGATCTTCAAAGGATTCCCTGAGATGTTTCTTGCTCATAACAATGACCATCTTTGACATGGATCTCAGGCTTTCTTTGATGATATTGTTGTTTCCACATGTGGTAATGGCCTCCTGTAGGATCTGCAGAAGCCGATCAAAGCAAGTTTTAATCTTCTTTAAAGCTCTTTTTGCAGTGTTTCCTATTCCTCGTATTGCCAGGCAGCATGTTGTCACGTTTGCATGGTTCATTTTCAAAGCCATGTTTTGTAGAATCGCTGTCAGCAATGATTTTTCAACGAGATCAGAGTAGTTCAGGATCTCGGCATAGAAGGCTGTTACCACCAGGCTGGTTGGTGAATCGGTTGAGAGGAGAAGTGGCAGGAAAGCTTTGACTATTCCATCAATGGATCCTCGTCCAGATGAAACCAGTGCCGCCACGATGCCTTTTATTTCTGCGGCCATATCCTCACTATCCATTGCCTTTTCTTCTCCTTGGATGTTGCACATCTGCTGGCGAGGAACATCTAGGTCATGTTTGATTTGATCTATTGCTTGAAGTACACAGCTGGGTGAAGAAGTCTCTGGCTTCAGTAGGAACTGAAGCTCAAAAAAGACCAAGCTGTGGAAAAGTCTGGAAAGGCACATCAGGAAGTCTTTGGCAGATTTCTGCAGCTGATCATGTCCTTCCTCCTCTGCTCGCAGCATGTCCAGACATGTCACTGGTATAAACTCTTCCACCAGTATATCTGCAGCCTCACCTCGGATGTTAGCGATTTGGATCAGGAAGTTATAAATGCTGATCCTGTCACCGTGTGAGGTCTGATCCTGCAGCAAAGCTTCCTTCAGTAAATCCGCCTTATAGGTCAAGTCGTTGAGTGGCATTGAAGCCACGAGTTCTGCTGAGCATTGCTTCATGAAGCGAGAGCTGAGCAGATCCAAGATCTTCATCATGGTGGGAATGTCCATGCCAGATGGAAATCTGAACATAGCCACCATGTTGGCCGAAAGTAAAAGTCTACTTTCTGTAGTAAATCGCGTTAAAATATCAGAATTTGCTAATCTCAATCCGAGTAAGCAACTAGTCGCACTGATCCAGAAAACTGAAAACCAGGTCTGACTCAAAGCCAGCCAGAACCTCTGTTATATAGGCAAACTCTGACATCATAGGCATCACTATGACATCACAAGCTGCATTCCACCAGCTGGCACAAGTGCAAACATGGAGATGTCCTCAACAGACATTTTAGTGTTATATATATTTATATGTATCTTACAGTGCATTATTGATTATAATATTGACAGAATCTGAATCAATCAATCATTAAACTCCTTGAATATTATGCAAGATGAAAAAAGAGGACATTGAGTAAAGGGCACAATAATTCCCTGGTGTTTGGAGGAAGCTGTCGGTTTCCCTGCATGATGCCATGGACTGAAACACTTACAACTCTCAACCACAATGATCCTTTAATGTCACACCTATATTGACCCATTTAAAGCTGCTCCAATCCTAACACCCTTTAGAATCCATTTCTCTGAGGGTTCATGATCTTATAAGGTCGTTATTAGGGATGAGCTGAACCCCCCCCCCCGAGTTCGGTTCGGATCCGAACCCGAACTTTCCAAATGTTCGAATCCGAATCCTGTTGTGGAAATTTTAGTATGTGGACATTATAGTCTAGGATGTGTGTGTTTTTATAAGTTGTCATCTGTCTCCCTGTGTTGGATTTGAATGTGTGGTTTCAAATCCAAGCCAGCGGTGTACATTATACTGTAGGGATAAGGTGTGTACAGGGGGCTGGTCCATCATTCTAGTCCACACCTCTGTCCTTTTGATTGTAAATGTATTTACTGGACAAACTTGTTTTTCTGTTGTATAGTCAGTGGCCACTGGGCGTTGTCCTATTGTGTAATAAATGAGGCTGACCATGAGCCAGGAGCACACTTGGGACTGAGTACACTTTGGACTTGGCTCTTGGCTGAGGTGGTAGAAACAACGTGATGGTGTCTGTGTCTCTTTACTGTGCGGGTTCAGGTACGTATATCAGGGATGGCAGAGCTGCTTGTAAGTGCAGCGGATCAAACTACATTAGGGAATTGATAGTAGATTAATTTCCAAAACAGATGGCGAGTCAGCTAAACAAGGAACCAACAGATTTTTCCTCTGCACAGAAGAAAAAAGGAGAGAAACTAAAGTGTAATTTTGTCTTTTGCGTTGAGGAAATGTCTGCTTGATAAAAGAACGATTTTGCTCGTTTTGTGTAAGAACGAGAAGTAATTTTCTGGTGTAGTTTTTGGTGGATCTGAGCTGATTGTACAGAGATTGTATGGTGAGATTGTGACGTGTGTGCTGACCAGTACAGGATATCGTTTTTGTTGTAACTTCTATTTGTGTAACTTTTATATTTGTAAGAGGTGATTTTGGTTTGTAGAGGCAGAATTTTGTTTTAATGTTTGTACAGGAGAAACGGCATTTAGAGGATTTTTTATACTGTTAGCCTTTAAATCAGAGGAGGTTTTTACTCTGGTTTCGGGGGTGGGGCACAGGGAATAGAGAAACTGTTTTGTTTAATTTGGTTTCTCTATTGCTGGATTTTGGAGACACCATCTTGGTCTTCCTTTGTGCGAAAAAAACCATGCTGCTTGGCAGCCATCTTTGATTTCCTTTGTGTGAAAAAACCCATGCGGCTTGGCAGCCATCTTTGATTTCCTTTGTGTGAAAAGAAAAAATGTGCTTTGGCAGCCATCTTGGTTAGTTTGGTGCTGCAGGTTTTTTAACAAGGAATTCCGTTTTAGATGGAGCTGATTCACTTTTAGTTTTGGTGTCTATGGAAAGCGATTAGTTTGTCTTTGCCTCAAATGTTAGTTTTTGTCCTGAAGTTATTTTTGTCTCTTTTGTAACTTTTCTATGTACCGCTTGATTTTGTTTTGAGTGTTCGGTTATGTTATAGCCCAGTGACCAGCCTGATAGGGGAATCATTGTGTGATGGTTAATGATTCTGCTTAATGTTTGTATAACTGTGGCTGTTACACTGAATTGTATCTCTCAGGGTAATTGATTGGTATAGTGAATACGGGTACTACAGTGTAGGAGGGTGGTGCTTTTGTAGTTCTGTGCCAAAAGTATTGGGACAACTCAGAGATTGATAGCAGTGTCTTTTTCGTAGTAAGCATTGTAGTGTTTGTATTCCTGTACAATGGAAAGCATTTTTAAGGAAGTAGCTAAGGTACAACACACGGTGGCCATTGTTCAAGCTATGCAGGGATCTATTGACCCTTGGTGGGAGGCCAAGAATTGTGTAGCAGACCTGATAGGTAACGGAAAGTTCCGCAAACGGAAAGGAAAGTATGCTCTGATTTTTGCTGCTGGTTGGATAGCTGATAAACTTCAGGAGTCTTGTAGGCTGAAGCTGAGTTTGGAAGGAGAGATGGAAGATTTAAAAGTAGAAATGGTTAAATTGAGAGCTCTTGTTGTCCAGCAGGCAGCTGAAGGCAGCACAGATTATGAATGTACTGTGAGGTCTAAGACTGAGCTATGCAAGGAGAATGAATGTTTGTCTCAAAGCTCGACGCATGCACAGGAGGCTGTAAGGGAATTGTCTGGTCCCTGCAGGAGGACAGAAGCTGAACATTGTACTGTAAGTATGGAGAAGTCTGAGGACTTTGGGTCAGATACTGAAACCGACTCAGGGATGGAGATGGACAATTTGTCTGACCCGGAGTTGGGAATGTTGGTGCAATGGTGGCGGATACCTCAGGTGAGTCTGTGGTAAAAGTACTCCATTCAGATAGTGGTGTGGGATCTAGTCATGCTAGGATGGTTAGTCAGCAAGGCCGATCACCATGTGCCCAGAGAAGGTTTTGTGCAGGGAGACAAGCTATTCGTTGCTTTGCGTGTGGGGGATGTTCACATATTGCCAGGTATTGTGTGTTAACTAATGGCAACAGACAGAGAGATTCTAAGTATCCCAGAACCACGGCTAGAAGTAAAGCGGTTTATTCAGCAAGGTGGGGTAATGGTCCCAGACATGGATCTTTGCAAAGGCATAGAAGCCAGGGACAGCCAAGGTCATGGATCCAGGAAACAGATTTAAAATCCCAATATGAACGGCTGAAATGTGAAAATGTGAAGCTTAGAGAGGAAAGAGATCGCCTCTGGGAATTCAGCAGAGTTCCTCATTTTGGGTTCCAGAAAAGGGGAAATGAAGAAATGTTATTGAGGTCTTTCTAAACTAATTTTACTGTTTGTATTTTTGCCGGAAAAAAATAAAAAGAAAAAAAAATGGAACTTTTAAAACTTAATTCAAATTGACTTTTTCCTTTCGCTGGAAACCTCTTTGGGGACCACATTGTAATGTTAAATCCTGTTTCTATGGTAATATAAAGGTGGCCGGGGACTGGACTGTTTCAGGCATTGATGTGTTAATTTAGTCCTATACAATTGTTTGTTCTAAGGGTTTTTTTGTTTTGTTCTTGGTGTTTGCATTGAGTTTTGGTTTTAAGTTAAAAGTTACTTTTTACTGAATCTCAATGTATATAGCAAGACCTCCTGTAACTGAAGTTTTTATAGAGAATGCACTTCAGTTGTGTTTTTTTTCATGTTACTGTTTTGCGTTTTAGAACTTTGCTGTGTTTTGCATATTATCGCATTACGGTTGGTTTTGCGGTAGAAAAAGAAAGGATTTGGTTTTAAAACTTTCTTTTTATATTTACTACGTCAAAGCGGATTGTGCAAGCGAGAATAACACGCTTTTATTGGTTTAGAGTTGCTTTGCACAGCAAGTAGGTCATTTCGGTTTTAAGTTCAGACTGTTAGGTTTTTTTGAGAAGTTTTTTCATTTGGTGACAGTGATTCATGTGTTGTAATGAGACATCGTACAGCTAGGAAATAGACAGCAGAAGGCTATCCCCATGTAACTTCTGTATTGAGAGAAGCCACATTGTTCTGTAGAGAAAGGATAGTCATTGTGCTGTGCGGTTTAGTCTGGCGACGCAGTGTACGGGCGAACAGCGTATACGCTTGTGTAGGCATACACTGTGAGGGGTAGAGACATAATTCGGGAAGGGGGGTAATCTGTGGTTGTTGACTAATCGTTTGGGGCATAGTTCTGTACCCAACCTGTTGGGACAACAAGCCATAGTTACACGTCGCCTCGGTTAGGGTCTCTAGTTGGGAGACTATAGTGGATATAGTCTGACAATCTACCGTGAAAGAGGACACCAGACGGTACTCTCCTAAATTGGTGCAGGGTTTCCCTGGATGCAGGGGTAAGACGATAAGCCGATTCGAATCGCCATGGGCAATGTGCCGTCCATGCAAGGGAAGGAAAACGAGGCTTCCCACAGTCAGACGGCTGCGCAGCACACGAAAATCCTAGGTTTGGGGCGAAGGCCATGAAACCCCATTTAAAGAATGGCATAGATGGTCCAAGGGTACCGCTTGGGGTATCCCTCTGGAGGGGACATTTGACGCCTGGAGATGGGAGAAATTTATAACGGAGTTTAAACCCAGACTCTGGACGACAAAGACCTTAGGTGTAGCTCAGATGTAGCTTCAGAAGTCTTTTAAGGTAAACTGACAGGGTATACAGAAGGCGGTTTCAATCCGGAAGAACCGCATTATGTACACCTGGCAGGAGGGGATAGCCGCGATTGGTAATCCAATGATGGAAGCGGAAGAGGCTCTTTCTGGGCTAACTCTGCTAAGGCAGGCTGGATCCACTAACACTGGATCTGTTGTAGTTTCCTCTGATGTTTCTGTTGTCACCAATGTAACTAACTTTGCTCTCTCCAGTTTTTTTTGTGTTTTTACATTCCAAGGTTAACACCTAACATGGACACGTCTTCATCAGGGGTCGGTGACTAGTCCCTCGGAATACAGTTGCAAGCTGAAGATCGTGTTAGATTAGTGGGCCCCAATCGATCCAGGGGTGGTATGTGGATGACTTGGTACTTTGATGTCCCACACGGGAGGTTTGTTATCGGCATACTGTATCATTTCTTAACCATCTGGTGCCCACAGGTAATAAGGCTAACAAGGAGAAAGTACAGTTTTGCAAGGAAAAGGTTATTTTTTTAGGACATTGTATCTCTCAGGGTACCCGACATTAATCACCCAGAGAGTAAAGACATTAAGTGGCTCTAACACCCACTAAACTGACTCTAAGATGATGCACCATTTTTGAACACAGCGTCTCTTCTTCCTGTTATGAAGGAGGAAGAGAAGGGGGAGATAATGGTGTGAAAAAAAAAAAGTAAATTTTCCAACTTTTACTAACCATTCTAACCTCTCAATTTTCCAACCTAGTAGGGAAACACTTTGAGGACCATCATGATTGCTTTTCCTTGATGAGCTCCAAAAAGTCCACCAGGTCCGGGAGTCTCTCCCAGACCCAAACTCAATAACCAGTGTTCATTCTAGTCAACCAGGTGATTGGATCATGCTAAAGAAACATCCGAGGACGGGACTAGAGGCGAGATATCGTGGGCCATTCCAGGTGCTGCAGACGACGCCAGCCTCCCTGAAGTTCGAGGGACGAGACAACTGGATCCACGCCGGTCACTGCAAGAAGTTTCTCAACTACGTCAAAGAGTGAAGAGTATCATTTTCTTTATTTGTTTAGTTTAGGTTTTAGCGAGGGAAATGTACCTAAGACTAGCAAGGGCCACAAGGAGACATTTGTAATAGTAACTCTGGCTCCTGTCGTTCGCTTGTTTAAATTCTTGTGCGGTGTTGCAGTGAGGGAGATCACCAAGAAACAACGACAGTAGAGCGTCCAAAGGGGGGGGATTTACAAGGGTCAGGTCCATACTGATGGGAGCAGGGCAGAAGAGGGTTGGAATATTTTTTAAAGCTTTGGGAAGCTTCGGGGATTTCTTGTTTTCCATTGGATCCTGGCTAAAGGTAATGGGAGTATAAATACTTATGGTGTTTCTGTCTCTATTCCTTCTATATGCCGGAGTGAGATGTTCCTGATGTCTAATCGAGCGAGTTACCGAAGCCCGAACAGATGAGACGCCCAGAGGACCAACCCATGGACCGGATACAGAGTATTTCAGACCGACCGAGTTACCGAAGCCCGAACAGATGAGACGCCCAGAGGACCAACCCATGGACCGGATACAGAGGATTTCTCAGAAGATCAACCCATGGACCGGATACAGAGGATTTCAGACCGACCAACGATCAACGCAACCCACCACCTCATGTCCTCCCTCTGAGTCACCTCCCCTAAAGGAGATTCTACGTGTCAAGATCTACGTGTCAAGATTTGTGTTAAGATTTGCCAAAAAAAATCGGCGTGTTAAGATTTGGTTTTAGATTTACTATCCACGTGTCAAGATTTGTTTTAACACTTGCTTTAAGATTCGGCGTGTCAAGATGGACTGTCTGTTGTTTTCTATCATGTGTTTGGCTTTTTGCATTCAGAACTTTACAAGAGGAACTGTTTCTTTCCAAGGAAGATCGAGATTCATCGAGGGACACTGGGGAGCAAATGACAAAGAGGAGGGACTGTTGTGGAAATTTTAGTATGTGGACATTATAGTCTAGGATGTGTGTGTTTTTATAAGTTGTCATCTGTCTCCCTGTGTTGGATTTGAATGTGTGGTTTCAAATCCAAGCCAGCGGCGTACATTATACTGTAGGGATAAGGTGTGTACAGGGGGCCGGTCCATCATTCTAGTCCACACCTCTGTCCTTTTGATTTGTAAATGTATTTACTGGACAAACTTGTTTTTCTGTTGTATAGTCAGTGGCCACTGGGCGTTGTCCTATTGTGTATTAAATGAGGCTGACCATGAGCCAGGAGCACACTTGGGACTGAGCACACTTTGGACTTGGCTCTTGGCTGAGGTGGTAGAAACAACGTGATGGTGTCTGTGTCTCTTTACTGCGCGGGTTCAGGTACGTATATCAGGGATGGCAGAGCTGCTTGTAAGTGCAGCGGATCAAACTACATTAGGGAATTGATAGTAGATTAATTTCCAAAACAATCCGAACCCGAACTCGAACTCAATACAAGTCAATGGGGCTGAAAATTCGGGTTTTAGAGTGCCCTCCAAGAGGGCATATATGCTACATATTTGCCATAAAAAGGTGTATGGGGGTCCGGGTAGTGCCCTGAGGGACAGGAAACAAGGACAAAATGTAAAAAAAAAAAAAAAAAGTTTTTAAAGGGTCAGTGAGTTTTCCATGAAATAAGGGTTAAAAATAAAAACCAAAAATTCCTTCAAATATCGTGCCTAGGAGGTCCCCATAACCTGCCCGTGAAGTGGCGGATTTGTAGGATGTATAGAAACACTTAAAAACAAAAAAATATATATTTCAAAAGATGGTAAATGCTTTTCCTTTAATCTATGCATAAACAACTGCTTGGGGCGGCAGTCTGTATGAAAAGAGGAGACCTTTTAGGAGTCGGACACGCAGAACAGGTTTAGTGATTTTTTTGGCTTAATTATTGTGAAACTTATGCAGGCTTTGGATGAAAGTAACAATAGGTGCGTAACAATAGGTGCTTTAAGGCTGGGGTCAGACTAGCGCACTTTTAACGTGTGTTTAGGCACACTTAATCACGGCCGCACTAGCAGCAAATGACACGCAATGACGGCCAATATACGAAGTACGGCCGCGCAACGCAAGTGGAAAATTAACGCATTTTTTCGAGAACGCTGAACCGCTAGTACTGACGTACAGAGTGCGCTGCGTCCGCATAGCGGCGTGTGTACGTGATTAGGAGACGTCAGACGCTGCTCATGTCTGGCCAATATAACGTCCAGACACCCAAAGTTTCCTGGTTTGGATCCGTAAAAAATCACGCACAAAAATGCGCATTGTATGACCGTTTAAGCGCTTTCCGTGAAAAAACACCTCAATGCGTTCGGACGCACTTTTTGACGTTCACTGCAAAAAATGCGTTCGTTTGACCCTAGCCTAAAATTGGGCCTTTAGCATCGGCAACAGTGCCGTCACACAGTCTCACCCCTCTGAGGATATGAATCTGATACAGGCGTCAGTGGCAGTGCAGCCAAATATTGTGCCTTTGGTGCAAGGCCAGCAAGTGCCATCATACAGTAACCCCTCTGTGGTATTGTGGAAGAGTGCAGGGGTGGACCATGCGGTCAGGGCCGGTGCTAGAATATTTTGCGCCCTAGGCAAGACCAGCTACTTGCACCCCCCAAAAAAAAAAAACGACACAACATGAAACTGCTAAATTTCTTTTTACTTAAGAATAAAGTTTGAAAAGCACCAATAGTAAAGGTAAAATAAATATAAATAAACTGTATAAAACCATTTTAAATGAACTGTATTGAACAAACTTAAATTAAATCAGACACATCAAAATTTCACTTTGCGTGCTTTATCCTTTGCAAATTTTCATCATGCGTTTATATATATATTGCCCAGGCCAGCTCACATCATGCGTATATATATATAAAGGCCTGAGCATGGCCTTTCGAATGATACCCAACATGACCAGGTATAAAGTAAAAACAAGTAAAAAGAAAATAAAAACATGTATTTTTTTTGTGTGATATTTTTATTAATGCAGCAATATTGTTCACATTGCAATTATAGTGTGAACGATGATGCACTAATGATTTTTTTCTATGGGGTGCGTTTGCTATAAATCACATAATTCCCCCCACAAAATGTAACAAGTCCCCATTTCTAATTTTTGTACAAGCGCATCCCATAGAAAACAAAACCGCAAACGCTCATGCGCTAAAATGTGAAAAAAACAACACTTTACACACTGCAGATGATTAAAAATTAAATTTTTATTGCATTTTTTTCATAATATACAGCCAGGACAGGACGTATACATATAAAAATGATATATTATGAATCTGCGGAGTCTGCCGGAAAGGACGATATCTAACATGTCGTTCATTTAACAAAATGTGGCTTCAAAATCACGTTTAAACATGATGAGCGAAAGCGGTAAAAATGAGCTGAGCACACAGCGGTGAAATACAGCATATTAGAAGTTTTAGGAGGGAAATTAACACTTCTCAAATCTCAATCAGAAGCAGACACCACCCCACCCCCTCAGTATAGTCTACAATGTATCAAATTGATTAGACCAGACTAAAAACACCTGTTATGACATTTGAAAAACACACGTCATTCCGAGTTGAGAATCTTTGCACGTACACATTAGTTTTTAGTTTTTAAACTGTTGCTTATAATATTCTGCAGTAAAGAGTCTCTTTATTTCTAGATTTTTTAGTATTTTTTTAAGCATTTTCTATACTTTTTTCAAAATGTCTTTTTTTTTGCGAACTCGAACCGAACACACCCAAAAAGTTTGAAGTTCGCGAACCTTCGAACAACCAAAGTTCGGTTCGAACTCCAAACCATCCGAACCGAACAGCTCATCCCTAGTCGTTATAATAAACCCGACTCGTTGTTCCCAATTCTTAGACAAAACGTATGTAGTGAAGGCGCTTATACTAAGATATCTATTATGAATATTTATGGAGTTATTCTGTTGCCTGCTTAGGATAATAGATCCACAATAAAACCAAACAAAAGATTGTGTATAAAATACTGATAGCTAAGGGTGGTCCTAGCGGCGCAATTCAGTTAAAGCAGGAATTTAAAATGTAAATTCTATGTGGCCACATCTGATGAGCAATCAACAATGCCTTATAGAAAGCAATAAATAATTAGATGAATAAACTCTGCGGATACAGTATCCGTGTTATATATTCGCAATAAAAGCAATACATTTTGTGCACGTGATTCAGAATCGTGATCACAATACAGGGTGGTGTATCTTCTCTTATAAATATTTCAAAAGTGCTATAGTGCCATTGCAGAAAACAAGAGAAAAAGAGAAATAAATGAAAATACATATAATATGCAAACAAAATCCACAAACAGTGCTCCTAGTGTGTACAGTACTTTTGATTTGAGAGATTAAAGTGCACGTGCCAGTGTCGTAAAAGGTATAATGAAGTAGTCCAACTAAAAATATGCATATAAAGTCTCCAAAAGGTGTATCCTTCTTGTCGCTTGTCCCCTCAAATAAAGAAAAGAGAACAGGGGGGACAAATGGTGCAGAACTGAGGTATACAGATGGTAAAAGCAAGTCCCAAACCACTAGCCAGACCTTAAGATTTATTTGCCACCAGTTGCCCCACCTACCCTACCCTGAACTTCACCCCCAAACACACCCTTTTAGATGATCTTATGAATCTACACTGTTATAGGTTTTATTCTGAATAAAGTTACAAAAATAAATAGCATTAATACCCATATATTAGACACCCAGATACATATATACCCAGGCATCAGATACATGTAAAAGTGAATGGCAGTCAAACTTGAACAGTGAATAATGCAACTATGTCTCCTGCTGGCTACACACACGATCTCTCACACATATACACTTATCCCGGAGAGCCATTGACTGAATACAGCTGCAATGTTTTATTGACAAAATATATTCAGTCAAATGCCGGAATGAATGCACAAAATAAACAAAAAAGGCTAAAGCCCATTACTTCAATGAAAATCTAAACAATAACATATCAAACCCTAGAAACATTTGGAGAACGATAAGTAACATACAAGCATCCCCAGTCCACTCCCAGCCAGCTGCTGTCAAAGTAAACAACCAAACCCTACAACACCCCCTAGATGTAGCAAATGCCTTTAATGATTATTTTGTTGGATGCGCCGCCACCACTTTGATTGCCAGGCTAGGAAATGACATGCAATCAGAAAGGCCTCATGCAGGTCAGGCCCCTCCAACTGTGCAAAGTCCCTGTATCAGACAGGAATTCAGTTTTAGACCAGTGCCTGTCAGTGTCGTTACTAAACTTCTCCGTAAGCAAAAAATGAAATACCAGTCTGGACCTGATCAAATACCAGGAATGCTGCTGAAAATCAGTGCACCGGCAATTGCAAATCCTGTCGCAACCCTAATCAATGAATCACTGGCGACTGGATACATACCTAAATTCTGGAAGACTGCGAGAGTGGTACCTATCCATAAAAGTGGTGACAGTATTTTGGTATCCAACTACCGTCCGATATCGTTGCTCCCTGTAATGTCAAAAATTTTGGAAAAATGCGTCTACACACAATTACGTGATTATTATCAATATTGGAACTACTTAACCCCGGATCAATCCGGCTTTCATCCAAATCACTCAACTACAACCGCCCTTTTGAAAGTCTGCAATGATATCCAAGCTGGGATGGAACAAGGAAACCTAACTGGAGCCACCTTCCTTGATTTTGCCAAGGCCTTTGACACAGTAGACCATGGCATCTTGTTAAAAAAACTTAAAAACTCTGGCATTGGTGATTGCACGCTAACCTGGTTCAATCATATGTATCCGACTGATCACAATATGTGTCAATTTCTGGCAGCTCCTCCCTCCCCCTCCCAGTCACTTGCGGTGTACCCCAAGGCTCAATACTAGGCCCCCTGCTATTCACAATATTCATAAATGATCTGCCCAACGTCTGCAAAGCCTCAACTGTACATATGTATGCAGACGACACTGTAATCTAAATAAAAAGCGCCGCGGTGCACACAAGGAGGAGCCCCACCTTAAATCCACGATATCCACGAGGTCACTGCCATGGTAGGACGCCGCCAGTCCAGATAAGTAGCAGTAAAGATGAAAAAGCAGGACCTCAAGTGAAAATAAAGTGTTTAATTCGGGAACTTGCTGGTGGTGTGCACAAAAATGGTGTGATGTTTCGACCCTAAGGTCTTAATCATACATGCACACTAAAGTCAGACATCTTCTTAAATACCTTCTGTTGTCCCCTGTGTTCAATTAATCAATCAATCAGATACTTAATCAGACCATGAGAGAAACAACCTGAGTATACATAGAGGAAAGGTATAAACTGCAGTATCACTATCAGAAATATATAGACAATTCGACGATAGTACTATGCGTGAATAAAGTGAAAAAACAGTTAAAAACAAGATGAGGGGTACAGAAAAACATATAAGTTGGCTAATATTCAAACCATAAGAAATATACGATACATTTTTTAAACCATAAAAAATAAATTTTTTAGTATTCTCCACTTTATAACGATTAATATGAGCAAATATATGCATATAATTACATAAAATTAATACCATATGAAGTATACTAGAGAAAAAAAAGAATATCATAAAGTGGAGGGCAAGCCACACAAGGATATCCCTATGACCGCAGGGGAGACATACTACTGCTAATGGTACGAGGAAAGCACAAATCAAAAGCATACACTAAGACAGGGCTCAAAATTTCAAGTCTCAAGCTACTAGCCAGACCTTAAAAGTTACTCGCCATCAGTTGCTCCACCTACCCTGCTCTGAACTCCGCCCCTAAACACACCCTCTTAACCACTTCGCTGCTGAGGACGCGCTCAGCGCGTCCTCAGCATTCCCGCTGGTGTGCTGAGGACGCGCTGAGCGCGTCCTCCCATTGGGGTCAGCGTTCGGCCGGGTTCCGGCCGATCGCTGGCCCCTCCGGTGCGGGCTGACATCCTGGATGTCAGCCCGGCATCCGGAACAGCAGCCGCCAGAATTAGGTGTCATCGCGGGGGCGCGATGACACCTAATTCAGGCGCCCCCCCGCATGTGCGGAGGAGGCGCCTGAAAGGGAGGGGGGGAGGTCCTTCGGACCTCTCTCCCTCCCGATCGGCGGCTCTGCGGGGGTTAACCCAGGCATCATTTGGAAGGGCACAGCCTGCCCTTCCAAATGATGCCTGGCATTAACCCCTGGGGAGCTGGATCGCGAATCGGCGCTGAAAAGCGCCGGTTCGCGATCCTTTCCCGGAGCTGGCCGACATCTTGGATGTCGGCCAAGCCTCCGGGAACTCCCCCTGAGGACTGGCGTCATCGTGCGTAGCACGATGACGCCAGTCCTGGACTTAACCCTTGACTGCCACCAACGGTGGAGATAGGGAGTTCCAATGAACTCCCTATCTCCCGATCCGTGGCAGCTAGGGGTTAAATTTTGGTATGGTTGGATCAGCCAGAGCATGGCCGTTCCAACGATACCAAACATGAAAGTGAAAGATTTTGTAAAAAAAAAAAAAAAAAAAACTTTTTTTTTTTTTTTTTTGGTTTGTTAATGCAGCAATATTGTTCCCATTTCAATTATAATGTGAACAATGATGCTGCACTAACGATTTTTGTATGCGGTGCGTTGTTAAAAATAGTGTCATTTTCCCCAAAAAAAAATGTAACGAGACCCCATCTCTAATTTTTTTAACAAGCGCACCCCATACAAAATATAACCGCAATTGCTCGCATGTTAAAATGTGGAAAAAAACACTTTACACGTTGTAAATTATTGAAAATACATATTTTATTGCATTTTTTGTTATAATATACAGACATGACATAACGTATACATATAATAATGACATATTATGAATCTACCGAGTCTGACGGAAAGAACGATATATAATATGTCTGGGTCATATACTAAAATAAGCCTTCAAAACACGTTTAAACATGATGCGCAAAACAGGTAAAAATGACCTCAGCACAGGGGCGGGAAAAGCCTCAGCAGCGAAAGGGTTAAATTATCTTATGAAATTACACTGTTAAAGGTTTTATTCAGAATAAAGTTACAAAAGTAAATAACTTTAACCAGACTGAGACTCCAGATACATGTATATCCAGACATCAGACGCCAGATACATGTATATCCAGACATCAGATCCAAGTAATATCTTCCATTAAGTACAGACTCCGCTCCAATAGTTTTTAGGACCAAATTAATTTGGGGTTTATGCATCCGATATATCAAGTGGAACCGAATACTCTCTTTTAATTGTTCGTATGCCAGATTATCATAAGAAGTTAGAAGACCCCAGAGTCAGTTTTCCCCCATGGATGCTAATACAGATTAAAATTCGTGTGCGATACTTCCATCCCCATTTCTTTTTTTTGCCCCTTCCGTATCACTCATCTTTCTTTATAGATATATTTAATTTTGCTGAACCTCAAACGCCTACGCCACCATTTCACCAATTATGACCCCTCACGGGAGAGGTTAGTTCTGCCAAGGGCCCCCTTTAATTCATTTCTCTCTCCCCCTTTAATTCATTTCTCTCTCCCCCTTTAATTCATTTCTCTCTCCCCCTGTAATTCATTCCTCCCCCCTGCAATTCATTTCTCCCCCTCCCCTGCAATTCATTCCTCCTGCAATTCACTTCCCCTGCAATTCATTTCTCCCCCTCCCCTGCAATTCAGTCCTCCTGCAATTCACTTCCCCTGCGATTCATTTCTCCCCCTCCCCTGCAATTCATCCCCCTCCCCTGAAATTCATCCCCCCACTCCCCTGCAATTCATCCCCCCACTCCCCTGCAATTTTCATCCCCCTCCACTCCCCTGCAATTTTCATCCCCCTCCCACTCCCCTGCAATTCATCCCCCCACTCCCCTGCAATTCATCCCCCCACTCCCCTGCAATTTTCATCCCACTCCCCTGCAATTCTCCCCCGCACTCCCTGCAATTTTCATCCCACTCCCCTGCAATTCATCCCCCCCACTCCCCTGCAATTTTCATCCCACTCCCCTGCAATTTTCATCCCCCTCTGCTGTGCTGGAGCTTGTTCATCCACCACGCCTCCAGAAAGCTGCTTGTATGAGGTCTGTCTGCTCCACCACCACCTCTCCCTCTTTTTCCTCCTCCTCCTTCTCTGTCTCTGGCGAAGTGGCAGTTAAACCGACACGTGACAGGGGCTACGCAATGGCTCAAGCAAAAAAATGCCATACTGTGCTTGAGCTGGTTTGTTTAGGGGAGAGAAGCCACACCGGGCCAGAAATTCTGTCAGCTCTGCAGGGGCAGGTGCAGAGATGGTTAACACCATGCCAGCTTCAGCTGGGAATGGTTGTCTGTGATAATGCAGCAACCTTCTCTCCGCCCTATGCCAGGGTAAGTTGATGCATGTACCATGCCTAGCACATGTCCTAAATCTGGTAGTACAGCGTTTCCTAACCAGGTACCCAGGGCTGGCAGAGCTTCTCAGCCAGGCCAGAAAAGTCTGCAGCCATTTCGGACGGTCATTCCCAGCAAGTGTTCGCCTGGCAGAAATTCAAAGAGAATTCCATCTTCCCTCAAACCGTCTGATCTGTGACATGCCCACCAGGTGGAACTCGACATTGGCAATGCTGCAGCATCTTCACAAGCAGCAGAGGGCCATCAATGAGTACCTGTGTAAGTATGGCACAAGGACAGGTTCAGGTAAACTTGTTTTTTTCCACCCCGCAGTGGCTTATGATCAAGTATGCATGCACTGTACTGTCACCATTTGAGGAGGCAACGAGGATGGTGAGCAGGGACAGTGCATGCATCAGTAACACAATTCCTTTAGTGTTCCTGCTGGAGCGCACTCTGCGGGGAATTATAGATGTGGCACTAGAGGCAGAGCATCAGGAGGAAGAGGATTCCTTCCCTAGCTCTCAAGGCCCCAGTCTTTACGCAGACAGCATTCCTGCGGGTCCTCAGATCAGACAGGAGGAGGAGGAGGAATATTTAAGTAGTGGGGGCATTGAGGGTAGGGATTCCTCAAGGGAGGGTTTTGTGTGCCCAGAAACCCAAGGACTAGTACGTGGCTGGGAGGAGGAAGTGCACGATGGGGTCATCCTCATTGACCAGGAAGACTCGGAAGTTAATGCCACCTCCAACCTACGCTGCATGGGCTCCCTTATCCTGCAAAGCCTGGTAAAGGACCCCAGGATTCGTGCTATCAAGGAGAGGGATCATTACTGGTTGGCAAGCCTTCTTGATCCATGATACAAGGGTAAAGTTGCAGAGCTCATCCTGCCCGCACAGAGGGAGCACAGGATGAAACAACTTGAGGATGCTCTAAAGCGACACTTGTGTAACACCTTTACAGGCACTGGTAGGTTACCAAGTGATAGACACAGGTGCTTCTGAGGCTGCGGATGATCAGAGGAAGAGCGGTGAAGGCCGGGGCCGCTTGACTGATGCCTTTTTAAATTTTTTTAGTCAACGACGCCCAGGGACGTCAAATATAGGCACCCATTGCGAGCGTCTTCACCATATGGTGCAGAACTACCTAGGGGCAAGGGCAGACCTGGATACTTTTACAGCAGATGATCCACTGGCTTACTGGGTGTTGAGATTGGATCACTGGCCAGAACTTAGTCAATATGCTATACAGCTACTAGGTTGCCCTTCATCCAGCGTGCTTTCTGAAAGGACGTTCAGTGCCGCTGGAGGTTTTGTCACAGACAAAAGAGTGCGTCTGTCCAACGACTCTGTAGACCGGCTGACATTTATAAAAATTAATCAGTCCTGGATCAGCAGCTATCAATCCCCTGATGCTGACGTAACTGAATAGATCGGGGATCTCTTCTGCATTCACAAAACCTCCACCACTGCACTCTTCCACAATACCACAAAGGGGTTACGGTGTGAAGACACTTGCTGCCACAAAATGCACAATATTTGGGTGCACTGCCACTGATGCCTATATTACCATATTCATATCATTTTAATATTGGACCGCAGGGTCCAACCCTGCACTCTTCCACAATACCACAGAGGGGTTACTTACGGTGTGAAGGCACTTGCTGCCACCAAAGGCACACTATTTGGGTGCACTGCCACTGACGCCTATATTACCAGATTCATATCATTTTAATATTGGACCACAGGGTCCAACCCTGCACTCTTCCACAATACCACAGAGGGGTTACTTACGGTGTGAAGGCACTTGCTGCCACCAAAGGCACACTATTTGGGTGCACTGCCACTGACGCCTATATTACCAGATTCATATCATTTTAATATTGGACCGCAGGGTCCAACCCTGCACTCTTCCACAATACCACAAAGGGGTTACGGTGTGAAGGCACTTGCTGCCGCCAACGGCACAATATTTGGGGGCACTGCCACTGATGCCATTATTACCATATTCATATCATTTTAATATTGGACCACAGGGTCCAGCCCTGCACTCTTCCACAATACCACAAAGGGGTTACGGTGTGAAGGCACTTGCTGCCACCAAAGACACAATATTTGGGTGCACTGCCCCTGACGCCTATATTACCAGATTCATATCATCTTAATATTGGACCACAGGGTCCAACCCTGCACTCTTCCACAATACCACAGAGGGGTTACTTATGGTGTGAAGGCACTTGCTGCCACCAAAGGCACTCTATTTGGGTGCACTGCCACTGACGCCTATATTACCAGATTCATATAATTTTAATATTGGACCGCAGGGTCCAACCCTGCACTCTTCCACAATACCACAAAGGGGTTACAGTGTGAAGGCACTTGCTGCCACCAAAGGCACAATATTTGGGTGCACTGCCACTGACGCCTATATTACCAGATTCATATCATTTTAATATTGGATCGCAGGGTCCAACCCTGCACTCTTCCACAATACCACAGAGGGGTTACTTACGGTGTGAAGGCACTTGCTGCCACCAAAGGCAAAATATTTGGGTGCACTGACGCCTGTACCAGATTCATATCATTTTAATATTTGGCCGCAGCGTCCAACCCTGCACTCTTCCACAATACCACAGAGTGGATACGGTGTGGCGGCACCTATTGTTACTTTCATCGAAAGCCTGCATACTTTTCACCATAATTTAGCCAAAAAAACACTAAACTTGTTCTGTGTGTCCTAAAATGTCTTATCTTTTCATACAGACTGCCGCCCCAAGCAGTTGTTTATGAATAGATTAAAGGAAAACCATTTACCGTCATTTGAAATGTCATTTTTTTGTTTTAAATGTTTCTATACATCCTACAAATCCGCCACTTCACGGGCAGGTTATGGGGACCTCCTAGGCACGATATTTGAAGGAATTTTTCGTTTTTATTCTTAACCTTTATTTCATGGAAAACTCACTGTTCCTTTAAAAACTTTTTTTTTTACTTTTTGTCCTTGTTTCCTGGCCCCCAGGGCACTACCCGGACCCCCATACACCTTTTATGGCAAATATCTTGCATATATGCCCTCTTGGAGGGCACTCTAAAAATCGAACTTTTGAGTCCCATTGACTTGCATTGAGTTCGGTTCGTGTTCGCGTTCGAACTCGAACTTTAGAAATTGTTTGAGTTCGAATGCGAACCGAACACGGGGGTGATCGGCTCATCCATAATCCCCACATTCATTATTAGGGATTGAACAGTAATATCTGCTCAGTCGCTATTATTTTATTTTTTTTGCATTCAAAATGTTTTATTCAGATAAATCTTGGTGTATAACATCAATGTCTATACATATTCACATATATGAGAACATTGTCATTAATTAGGTTCAGTGAGTCATCCATACACAAAGTCTGAAACATATCATTTCAACTTGGAATATTCAAACAATAACATCGCTTCTTTTCCTAAATTACAATGGAATGTGTAAAGGAAGCAGTTATTCCATATGTTACCTACTAACTTCACCCCCTTTACTTAATCCAGTCTTCAGTGTCAGTAAAAAGAGCAAGCTCAAAATCATAATTACAAATTTAAGAGAAAAAAAAAGGAAAAAGAGAAGGAGAGAATAGGAAAGGAAGAGAGGATAGAGAAAGTACAGAAAAGGAGTATGACTGCAAGTGAGCCTGAATGAAAGGGGGTATGTCGGTGGTGTGTCAGGGAAGATAACAACATCAGGAGAGGAGCAGCCACGATGTCCCATGCAGGACCGATGTGCGCCAATGCTCTATACATCACCCAGGGTTGTCCCGGCCTCCCCAGGAGACCCCCTCTCTGTCACCTCAGTTCTGCTCCACCCGTCCCACGGGACTCTGAACGCCTCCGATGACGACGCTTGGTTCCAGTAGAACCAAGTGGTTGTAAACTTTTGTCGCATGGCATCCGAGGAGATCAGCGACTCCTCCGCCCTCTGAATGTCGTTCAGTTTATCAGTCAGATCCGCCACAGTTGGAAGTCTGGGGGTCTTCCAAAATTTAGGTATCATGGCCCTAGCTCCTAGTAAGATCCGCAACAACAAGGATTGTTTAAGGCGTTTCACAGATGCATCTATATGGAACAGCAGGAATACCTCCGGCCGTAACTGCAGGGTCATATCTGTCAGGATGAATATCATCGATGCAATCATTTTCCAGAAGCGTTGAATGATCTGGCATTCCCTCCAGACATGCATATATGTCCCCACTTGTGAGCAGTTCCTCCAGCATCCAGGATCACCCGAGGATGACATATGAGCGAGAAGCAGGGGAGATCTATACCAAATGTAACTAATTTATAGGATGTCTCCGCGAAAGCACATATTCGGGATCCTTGATGGATCAGCATTAGCGTTTTCTCCCACTGGACCGAGGTGATCGGGAATTGCAGTTCCCTCTCCCATCTGCCCATGAAATCCGGTTCATGTCCGTCTACTCTTTGAATCATCTTACACAGTGCGGATATACTGTGGTCCAATTGCAGGCCAAGGTTGCAGAATTTTTCAAAGGCGTCAGGCGTCAAGGGCCTGAGTAAGCACGAGTTTCCTGGCAATCGATGTAGGTATCTCTGGATCTGGTGATAGTTAAATACATCTGCAAACGAAACCATAGATGTGTCTTCCAAATCCATCAGGTTTGGGAATTGACCATCTCGAAAAACATGATGAGCCTGTAGGTGCATCCCCTACGTGAATCTACGTCTCAATGAGGGACGAACTCTGCCTGAGAGACTCGGATTATTATTCAGTGGTAGCAGGGGAGATAGAAAAGAGGAAAGCGAGAAACGGCTTCTGATTCGGTGCCAAACCACTAAAGTGGTTCGAGTCGGTGTGAGAGACAAAATGTTGGGTATGCACTCATGGCGTGGTAGCCAGGGCAAAGTCCATAGCGGGGAATCCGCTACAGCCTCTTCCAAATCCAGACCCCTATCCCCCATCCCGAAGGACATCCAGTCCAGTAGCAGGGTCAAGTGTGCAGCATAGTAGTACCATGCAAAATTTGTCAGTGCTAGTCCACCCGCTGTTTTAGGGAGACTGAGAGTGTGATATTGGATCCGCGCACCTTTAGTAGCCCAGATGAATCACGTCAGCGTCGAGGGCAAAGAGCGAACAAACTTTTCTGGTAGAAGTATGGGCAGGGTCTGAAAGAGATATAGGACCCGGGGGAGCACGTTCATTTTAACGACGTTTATTCTACCGATCCATGATATAGTTTTCATCTTCCATTTAGTCAGATCATCCGTAATAGTGTCAAAAATGGTAGAGAAGTTCTCTGTGAAAAGCTGTATGGGGTCTGCTGTCAGCCAAATCCCCAAATATCTCATCTTTTGGGCGCACCACCGAAAAGCATACCCCGCACGGATCACTTGTATCATTACAGTCAAAGTGAGATATTTAAGAATTCTGATTTATCAGCATTTACCTTGAAACCTGACAATGCTCCATATGCCTGCAATTCAGCCGTCAAAGCTGGCAACGATCTGGATGGTCGCGTTACAAAAAACAGGAGATCGTCCACATAGGCAGATACCTTGTGTACGTCCTTCATCCCCTGGAGACCTACAACCCCCTCATTGGATCTTATAGAATTTAGTAACGGTTCCAGGTATTGTCACGTTCCCACGTTCCAACCCTGTCTCCCTGCCCTCTGTATTTCTTATGTCGGTGTTTCCCTGTGCTGCTTTCCCTGACAAGCAGCTCAGGGGTTAAGTTTATTGCTCGTTGAGCTTCTGCTGGTGATATGGGCTGATTACTCCCCTATTTAAAGTCATGGGCCCATATCACCATGCTCTTGCATCCTGGTTCACTTCAGCTACAGATTTGTTCCTGAGAGCTCCCTGTTATTCTATCCTAGTGCTTTCTCAGTGTTTCCCCCTTGTCTGAGTTCTAGGTTTCTGATCGACTTCCTGGTATTGACCCTCTGGCCTGGCTGACGGATTTTCTCTGGTGCTATATCCCCGCTTTGGCTCAAGGTATACGTTTTGGTTTTGACCCCTGGCTTATTCATTGACCACTCTTCTGGACATCCCTAGCGGTTCTGTGCTTATCGTATTATATGTCGTGTATCCCTGTAGACCACGGCTTTAGTTTATTGAAGTCCTTCCCTGCAAGTTATTGAGTATATCTCCTTTAGGTGTCTGTGTTTTTCCCAGGACTCTGCACGGCTACAAGGTATCCTTTTTCCATTAGTGCAGATTCGGCCACTCTAAGGACCGATCTATCAGTATAGGGCTCCTTCGGTATTAGCCGTGCAGAGGTCCCCAGTGTCTTCTGTGGTTTATTTCCTTATCCTGATTGTTGTGTCACGCATCTCTGCGTATAGCGGCTTTTCCTCTTACCTGGGCCCTACTTGGCGCATGCCAGGTACCGCCATTGTGGCTGAACGTGACATAATGCAAGAGCCAACCATAAAGCCCGCAGAGCTGCGTAAGTTGTTTGAATCCATGCTGCACCTGTTTGATGATTTCATGTCTAAGTGGAAGGGGTTAATGGACACAGCTTTTCTCCCTTCTAATGATCAAGCTGTTCTAGAAAGCAGGGTACGTGGTCCGCTTTCCCCTGAGGAAATGAATAGAAGGCGCACTGACAAGCTCTGTTTCTATTGTGCCAGTTCATTGCATTTTATATCATGGTGCCCACTCAAGCCAGTGCGCGCTGAGGCTGGCAAGATGCCAGTGCGCGCTGAGGCTGGCAAGATGCCAGTGCGTGCTGAGGCTGGCAAGATGCCAGTGCGCGCTGAGGCTGGCAAGATGCCCGCTGCGCCCACGACCCACAGTCGGGTCACCAAAGCCAGGTCCCATTATAAATCCAAAGTAATCAGACCCCTTGTACCGTCCAGGTTTAGGAGAGCCCTTCCAATCGCAACCAGACCTGTGGAGGGGGCAACTGATGTTAATAACCTTGCTGAATATTCCGACGATGGGTCAGATGGTGCCAGGCCCCGTACTGGGTCAGATGGTATCAGTCCCTGCCATGTATCCGAGGTCAGACCCCCTTTACCGTCCAGGCCTAGGACAGCCCTTCCAGGGGTAACCAGGTCTGTGGAGGGGGTAACTGACATCTCAGACCCAGTCGAGTATTCCCCTTCTTCTGATCCTGAGGCACAAATGGACTTTGACTCCCTGGCCGAGAAGGAGTCAAAGGATGAAGCCATGGAGGTTATTCCCATTAATGCCTCTCGTATGTGGCCTCGCCAAACGGCCAGACACCCTAAGGGTGGTCCAGGGCGTAAGATTGTTACAGGCTGTATTACCTGCGGTGCTGTACGTTTATCTGCATCATCCACCGCACTTATAGTGCCAGGTAGCAAGGCCGCTAATATGGGGTCTGGCGATGGGGTCACAGCCAAGGAGTTTGGTGGGAGAACTGCTATCATGTTGCCTTTGTCTGACAGTGAAGTTGTCACGCCCGTGGCTGGCAAGCTTCCAGTCAAGCCAGCAGTGCCAGTCCCAAGCTGTGTGTCAGCGGTGCCAGTCCCAAGCTGTGTGTCAGCGGTGCCAGTCCCAAGCTGTGTGCCAGCGGTGCCAGTCCCAAGCTGTGTGCCAGTACCAAGCTGTGTGTCAGCAGTGCCAGAAACCCAGTCAAGCTGTGTGTCAGCGGTGCCAGTCCCAAGCTGTGTGCCAGCGGTGCCAGTCCCAAGCTGTGTGCCAGTACCAAGCTGTGTGTCAGCAGTGCCAGAAACCCAGTCAAGCTGTGTGTCAGCGGTGCCAGTCCCAAGCTGTGTGTCAGCGGTGCCAGAAACCCAGTCAAGCTGTGTGTCAGCGGTGCCAGTCCCAAGCTGTGTGTCAGCGGCGCCAGTCTCAAGCTGTGTGTCAGCGGTGCCAGTCTCAAGCTGTGTGTCAGTGGTGCCAGTCTCAAGCTGTGTGTCAGCGGTGCCAGTCTCAAGCTGTATGTCGGCGGTGCCAGAAACCCAGTCAAGCTGTGTGTCAGCAGTGCCAGAAACCCAGTCAAGCTGTGTGTCAGCGGTTCCAGAAACCCATTCAAGCTGTGTGTCAGCAGTGCCAGAGCTACATTGCAACACCACTGTACCCATGCCCCACAGAGAGTCCGAGGTTTCCAAACCTCATTGTAAGGCACAGGTAGGCGAGCCTACTCCCACTGTGGCCGTGTCGTGTGGGGGGGTCACCAGTTCTAGATCTCGTTCAAGGAGAAGACGGGAAAAGGTGTCTAACTCTGGTCCCACTGATTCTATGTCCAGTCTAACTGATGCCAAGATCCCCCTACCCCGTCATGTCCCTGAGGGCTATGTGCAGTCGCCCTTTGGACTGGTGTTCAGGAAGGACCACTGGGTTGCCATTCAAAGGAACCCTCATAGACGGGGGCGTCTTGTGGAGGAGGATGACGACTCTGAGTGGGACCTCAAAGGACTTTGGTGACTGGTGTTCGTGATCTGGTTTCCTGATTCTGTCTGTCATGGTTGTTATTTTAGGTGCCCTGAGGTCACCTTTTTTGGAGGGGGCTACTGTCACGTTCCCACGTTCCAACCCTGTCTCCCTGCCCTCTGTATTCCTTATGTCTGTGTTTCCCTGTGCTGCTTTCCCTGACAAGCAGCTCAGGGGTTAAGTTTATTGCTCGTTGAGCTTCTGCTGGTGATATGGGCTGATTACTCCCCTATTTAAAGCCATGGGCCCATATCACCATGCTCTTGCATCCTGGTTCACTTCAGCTACAGATTTGTTCCTGAGAGCTCCCTGTTATTCTATCCTAGTGCTTTCTCAGTGTTTCCCCCTTGTCTGAGTTTTAGGTTTCTGATTGACTTCCTGGTATTGACCCTCTGGCCTGGCTGACGGATTTTCTCTGGTGCTATATCCCCGCTTTGGCTCAAGGTATACGTTTTGGTTTTGACCCCTGGCTTATTCATTGACCGCTCTTCTGGACATCCCTAGCGGTTCTGTGCTTATCGTATTATATGTCGTGTATCCCTGTAGACCACGGCTTTAGTTTATTGAAGTCCTTCCCTGCAAGTTATTGAGTATATCTCCTTTAGGTGTCTGTGTTTTTCCCAGGACTCTGCACGGCTACAAGGTATCCTTTTTCCATTAGTGCAGATTCGGCCACTCTAAGGACCGATCTATCAGTATAGGGCTCCTTCGGTATTAGCCGTGCAGAGGTCCCCAGTGTCTTCTGTGGTTTATTTCCTTATCCTGATTGTTGTGTCACGCATCTCTGCGTATAGCGGCTTTTCCTCTTACCTGGGCCCTACTTGGCGCATGCCAGGTACCGCCATTGTGGCTGAACGTGACAGGTATAAAGCGAAAAACAGCGGCGACAAGGGACAGCCCTGTCGGGTGCCATTGGTAATGCAAAAGGGCTCTGATAATACCCCATTCACCTTAACCCTGGCCGTAGGTCCAATGTACAATGCCTGAACCCACATCATAAATCCATCCCCTATTCCCATGCGATGGAGTGTTGCAAACAAAAATGGCCAAGCCACGTGATCGAAAGCCTTGTCTGCATCCGCAGACAAGAGCATCATTGATATCTTCCGGTGTTGGGCCAAGCGAATAGCCGTCAGGGCCCTTGACGTAGCATCTCTAGCCTCCCGGTTCGGCATAAATCCCACTTGGTCCGAATGGACCAATCTGGGTAAGAATTGTTTCAGGCGGTCTGCCAAGACCCATGCTAAGATTTTGATGTCGCTATTCAACAGTGATATTAGCCTATAATTTGCGCACAATGTGTGGTCTCTATTCGGTTTGGGAAGAACCTTGATTGATGCCGCAGTAGTGGCCGTATGTAGAGAACTACCTTCCCGCAAGGAAGCAAAAACCGAGGTCAAATGTGGCAATAACGCTGAGTGGAACGTTTTGTAGTATTCTATTGGTAGTCCATCCGGACCCGGACTACATCCAGATTTCATAGCAGCCGCTATTTCGGTGATTGAGATCGGAGATCCCAAAAAATCTGCCTCCTCACTGGAAAGTCTAGTTGAGACACGTCATGCCAAATAATCTGTAATCGCCGGTGTACTCATTGGGGAGATCTGGTGACTCTGTAAGTTATAAAGATCACTAAAATAGTCTCGAAATGCTTGTTGAATTCTTGCGGGATGTGCCGTGAGCGGCGCCCCAGCTGGTTTAATTTTCGAGATATATGCCGAGTCCCTGCGAGCCTTCAAAATGCGCGCCAGAAGTTTGCCAGGCCGGTTCTCTCTAAGTGCAAAAAAGCACTTTGTCTTGACCGCCATTAATTTCGTTTGCCTATAAAGCGCAGTTGCCATTTCATTCCGTAAGTTAGAAAGCCGTTGGTATAGGTCGGCGTCCGGTGAATCTGCGTGTTCTCATTCTAGTTTGCAGATGTCACGCAGGAGCTCGGCGAAGGCGGACGACTGCTGTTTCTTACGTGCCGTTGCTTTGCTAATCAAAAAACCCCATAGTACCGCCTTATGTGCTTCCCACACAGTAGGGACTGCAACATCGGGCGTCAGGTTATCAGTGAAATAATCCAATATCAATTTCGTCGCCTCCTCCCTTATGACCAGGTCAGGTAGCAAGGACACATTTAGACGCCATATGCGTTCTTTCAGCCGGAATAATGGCGAAAGCAATTTAAGCGACACCGGCGCGTGGTCTAACCACGTTCGGGTGCCAACCTCTGCTTCTGGAGACAATTAAAAGGTGTGATGTTGCATAAAAATGTAGTCCAAATGGGTGTATAAGGACTGGACAGGGGAATAGTACGAATATCCCGTGCCCCTCCACTATGAAGCCTCCAGGTATCCACCAACTGCAGGCTAGACAAGGACCTCTGTATATGTCGAGTTATTCCCGCAGGAACTGTAGTAGTCCCGCGTGACGTATCCATTCTGGGGTCTAGAGCGATATTCAAGTCTCCAGCCATGATCAGGCAGCCGGACATGAATTCCGCCAGGCGTCGGATGATGCCTTGCAATACTTTATGTTGGGCCTTATTAGGGAGATATATAGACGCGACCGTATATGTAACGTCTGCTATGGTGCCTTTGACGAATAGAAACCTACCCTCCGGGTCAGAGAGCTGGGACTCCAAAACGAATGGGATGGTGTTAGAGAATACAATAGCTACTCCCCTCGACTTCCCAGAGATGTAATGGCTGTAGTATCCCATTGGAAATCGAGCGTACATAGGTTGGGTGCCGATCCCTCCCTGAAGTGGGTCTCCTGGAGGAATACCACAGACGCCCTGAGCGACCACAACTCACGCATCAGTCTGCTCCGTTTTTCGTAGGGATGTGCGTTTCGGGTTTCGGAATTTCCACGAAATTTCCCGATTCGTGTTTTCGGATGCGGCCGATTTTCCGAAAATTTTTAGATCCGAAAATGGCAGATCCGAAAAGTTTTCCGAGCCGAAACAAAATATTTTCGGAATTTTCGAATGGACTTGAAATGTGTCAAATCGAAATTTATTGCTTTGAAACGAGGAGAACAGACGTTCCGAAAAAACGAAACTTTCCGAAAAGTCGATACAAAAAACGAGTAAAGTGACACGAAAATACGAAAAATGGTCGATATTCCGAAAACATCTACAATTCCGAAAAACGAAAATTTCCGAAATCACGAAAAGTCGATACAAAAACGAGCTAAGTGACACGAAAATACGAAAAATGGTCGATATTCCAAAAAAAAATGTACACGAAAAACGAGTCGAGCCGAACCGAATCGAAACAGAAATCGGTCGAAACGAGCCGAATCGAAAAGTTTGAAAATCCAAAAAAATCGACTCGAATCAAACCGAAAAAAAAATCAGTGCACAAGCCTAGTTTTTCAGGGCTGTTCAGTCCCCGAACGTTGTAGGACAGCAATTTCATATGTGCCGGGGCATACATGACGTGCATGACTAAGTGTGTTCGACAGAAAAGCGAAGAATTAAAGGGCAGGGACAGAAGGAAGCGAGAGATAAAGGAAAAGCGAAAGAAAAGATCAAGAAACCAAAGGTTACCAAAGAAAGAAAAAGGGGGCGAGAAAAAAAAAAAAAAAAAAAAAAAGGAAAAGTAGAACTAAATAGTTCCAAATTGTGAACAATAAGGTGTAACATAGCCCTGGGCAGAGCAGTTCAATCCACGAAAATTACGCGGATCGATGTGTTCCCCAGGGAACAGTCTGCATCAATCCTTGTGAGGGTGTTGCCAGACCCGAGAAGGTGCCAACGAACAAGTGCAGCACAAGCAAGTATAGTTTATCAAAAACAGAGAATTTACTATAAGTTGCTCAATGGCCGTCTGCCATTACACTAAATGGTGGACTGAGAACATATCGAGAAATTAGCTAAAGGAGAACAATAAACCAATTCCAACCGAACATAGAAGTCAACATAGTATATAACAAGAATTTTTTCTCAAGGACTTTAAATTACTCTAAGGAAAAAGACAAGTTTTTAGCCACTTAACCCATCCTCCCACCCTCCAGAAGAATCATGATCTATATACCTTCTTCCTCCTACCCGTCCTCCCCTAACTGGCCCACTTAACGAATCACATTTGTAAGGACCAAAATTACATAACCTCCCTCCTCCCCCCATGCCCCCGCGTCTGTCTCTTAACACAGAGGTCCCCCCACCCACCGGGCTCAGAAGGAACGGAGTGAAACACAACAAGTCCTGTATGCCACTCTCCTCCAACCCGCAGCCCTCCCACAAACCACCCCCAAGCAAATAGCAACTATTCCGTCTCATATGCTTCAGCAAGGTCCTCCGGCAATAACGAGAACAAAAACACTCCCCCTTCAACCCCCTCCCCCCACCCAGGTCCCATCCAGACGACCCCCCAACTCTTATCTCCTGGTATCCTCCAAACCGGAGTAAGAAGAAAGAAAATTTTTGGTGGGTGATCCGTTTTTATGGGTAATCTAACCCGGCTGAAAATCCAACGTGTCGGGGGAGGCAGTAATCCTCAACAAAGAGCAGGGGCAAGTCAGGTTCCATCTTCTGCTTGGGCAGGCGTGGCGCCGTGTGGTCTATAATCTCCCCATCTACGGGATCTTTGGTGTTGCGGACGAGGCTGGCCATGTTGAAACCGATCTCGGCCTCTATTATCCGGACAGCGGGTAGGTTGGTCCCAGTCTTGAATTTCCACCGAAGGCAATTCTAGATCCCAAATGAAGCCCTGCACATCAGCCGGTGTGCATATGACATGAAGCTCTTGTCCGCGCCGTACCATTAGAGCAAACGGGTGACCCCATCGGTACGGGATACCCACCTCTCTCAACACAGATAGTAGGGGCCGGAGAGCCCTCCGAGCCCCGAGAGCAAATCTGGACAAATCATTGTAAACTTCTATGTCTTCACCATCATAGGTCAGTGGGGTAATGTTGCGCGCTGTAGCCACAACGCTCTCCTTAAGGGCAAAATCAGTGATGTGACATACTATGTCTCTCGGTGGATCTGTGGGTGATGGGAGTCGGGGGCAAAAGACCCTATGTGCTCTGTCAATATGTTTCGGTGTAAGGCGGTTATGGCCCAGTAGTTCGCTGAAAAAAGCCACCAGATAAGGCCTGAGGTCTGTGATGGATTCCCTTACCCCTCTGATGCGTAGGTTGTGGTGGCGTGATCTGTTCTCTAAGTCATCAATGTGGCGCCTCATGTCCAACAAGGCCACCACCTCCACCACTCCCGCACCAGCTTCCAGACAGCGTTCCACGTGCTCCAACCTGCAGTCGATCTTCGTCATGTTCGACCGGAGGCCATCCACCTCTGCTTTGAAGGTATCCTTAACTGACATGATCAGCCGATCTATGTCTGCTCTAGTGGGCAAGGAGGTTATCAGGGATTCCAGGTGGCCAATTCCGCTGTGATCTGAAGATGCCATTTGTGAGGTAGGAGGGGAAGATGCCATGTTCGGGCCTGCACAAGGTGACGGTGTCGGGTCCGAGACACAGAGGAATGTGTCTATCGTGCCAAGTTGGGGTTCTCCCGCGCGCTTACGGGTTGTAGCAGGCACCTCTTTAGGTTTTCTTTTTACCATGTCCAGTTTTGCGATGCGTGGAGCTGATTTTAGGCGTTGTAGTCAGGAGCTAAAAGATTATGCTGCCATCTTGTCCGAGTGCCAGGACACGCCCCTCCATTCGCTATTATTTAACCCATTGGTCAAGTCTTAAAAATATAAGTGTGGGAGATTTTTGCCCTACCAATTTTACCATTGATATCCCTCACTTAAGCCAATACTCACAATCAAGTTTGGTATTAATGCTATAGTTTTAGGGAAAATGCACAATAATAATATATGTAAAGCTTTACAGTGCGTGGGAGCAATGGGAACTCAGTTCCATCTGTAAAAACAGTGCAGCAACTGCGTTCCTGTGGATTCCTACTCAACTTGATCCTTGCTATAAACCTGGTAATGCTTTAATAGTAACAGAGAGCAGCAGATGCTTGTTATTTAACAGATATGGCTCTCCCAGCATCATATGCATTTGTTTAGTTAGTTATTTAGCAATGTGCAGGTGACTAGCAAGCTCTAGACAGTCGCCATTTAATTATTAACTATTACACCACCCAGCACTGCCACATGCAACTCATTTAGATGAAACTAATTTGGCTGATGAAATTAGGATAAATCAAATTATAGTATGGATTTAATTCGGTTAATCCCAATCGGTGGAAATGTTTTGAACGAAACAAAATTTTTTGCCACACATTATATTGGATGACAATGTGATGCAGTCCGTCACAAACCTGAGGCTTGGGAGACGTTGGACCTTTCAACAGGACAATGATCACAAGCATACCTCCAAGTCCACTAGAGCATGGTTGCAGATTAAAGGCTGGAACATTTTGGAGTGGCCATCGCAGTCACCTGACTTAAATCCGATTGAGAACCTCTGGTGGGACTTAAAGAAAGCAGTTGCAGTGCGCAAGCCTAAGAATGTGACTGAACTGGAGGCTTTTGCCCATGACGAATGGGCAAAGATACCCGTAGATCGCTGCAAGACACTTGTGTCAAGCTATGCTTCACATTTAAAAGCTGTTATAACTGTAAAAGGATGTTGTACTAAGTACTAAGATTGAATGTCACTTGGGGGTTGAATAAAACTGATAATGATGTGAGCACAGAAAAGACATTTGTGGTTATTTCATTATAAATGTTATGTTATATTTGTCTGACCTACACGTGCCTCTTTGATTTAATTGTAAGCAAGATGACTGAATGATCAAAATCAATGTCAAACTGGCCAAAACACTAAATTTCAGTGGGGGTTGAATAATTTTGAACACAACTGTATATACTCTGATTTTGACAGGCACAAAAACTTAACGGGAGACAATTGTGGTTCTTAATTCTGATTGGCTGAATCGCTTGAAAAAACAGTCCGCCCACCGATTTCTGTGCGCAGCGTTAATCCGCGCGCGTTATTGCGCGTCTTTTTTACGCGCGTTAATTTTTGACGGATGAGAAAATGCGCTCGGATTTTAATACCAGCATTAATTTACAGGCATTAACGTTTAGCGCTGCGCGCAAAAAAAATGCGATGCGCATGCGCTTTTGCGCAAAGCCGTTAATAGAGCCCAAAGTATTTTACAGGAAGGATGCATTGAGATTTCTCTCATTTTCAAGTATGTCCTGGGTTCAAGAACATTGAAATTTTACAGTCGTTACAGAATTAACAGTTATTAGTCTCTGACCGTATTCATTTCACCTGATCACCTATGAAACCAGAAACTATTTCTGCATATATGTTTTTAATATGAAATTTCCTCTTCTGCCGTAGCAGGGATAATTATACAGCTCATTATTATTTCCAATCTTAACAACTGCAATCCTATAAAAAGCATATTCATTAATCTATGTAAGTGGGAGTTTCAATAACTGTTCATTATGACTCTGGACGTGATGGAAATGCGAAGCCGTCAGTAAAAATAAAAGTTGACTGACTTAATCCCTCTCCCTGCTTCAAATATTATCTTTGAGAAGCAGTTTGGAGTGTGGTAATCACTCTCTAATAAAATCATTTCACCTTTCCAGCTGACATAAGACGTTTGCAGAGGTCACACACTGTAAAGCATCCCCAGAATCTCCTGACTATTCAAGACATTTATAAAAGTCAAATGTTTTTTCGCTGTCCTAGATTCTGAGGCTCATTCTGGAATTTTTAACATGTAAATATACATTTAATTTATACTAGTATTTAATGAAATACAGTGGAGTAACTACCAGGATCACAACAGGTGCAGTTGCGACAAGGCCCTTCCTTCTAAAGGGAAGCATGACCGCGGTTTCCTGGTGGCACAGTGTTAGATGGCAACAGTTTGAATAGGGAAAGCTGGGGGACCAATGGAAAGGGACTGGGGTTAATGGGACCTGGTGGTTAATGAGGAATGAAGGATCAGAGCGAATTGTGATTTAATGTGGGTTTAAAGGTTTAATGGGGACTAGAATACTGAAAGAGTACTATGGGTGAAAGGGAGACTGGAGGTTAAGGGGACTAAACGGTTAATGGAGTCTGCAGTTACAGAGGGCTAGTGATTTGAGGGGACATGGGGGTTTAATGGGGCTGTCAGTTTAATGGGGACTGGGGTATTGTGTGGACTGGGGTTTAATGTATACAATGGTTTAAGGTGCATTAGAGGTTAGTGCATACAATGGTTTAAGCTGCATTAGGGGTTTAGTGCATACAATGGTTTAAGGTGCATTAGAGGATTAGTGCATACAATGGTTTAAGGTGCATTAGGGGTTTAGTGCATACAATGGTTTAAGGTGCATTAG
Organism: Leptobrachium leishanense; assembly: GCA_009667805.1. NCBI lineage: Eukaryota > Metazoa > Chordata > Amphibia > Anura > Megophryidae > Leptobrachium > Leptobrachium leishanense. The sequence continues at coordinate 348,208,573 of CM019064.1, forward strand.
CGGTTTCCATATCTCTATATACAGTCAGGTCCAGAAATATTGGGACATTGTCACAATTCTAACATCTTTGGCTCTATACACCACCACAATGGAGTTGGAATGAAACAAACACAATGTGCTTTAACTGCAGATTGTCAGCTTTAATTTGAGGGTATGTACATCCAACTCAGGTGAACGTTGTAGGACTTACAGCAGTTTGCAGATGTGCCTCCTACTTGTTGAGGGACCAAAGTTAATGGGACAATTGGCTTCTCAGCTGTTCCATGGCCAGGTGTGTGATATTCCTTCATTACCCCAATTACAATGTGCAGATAAAAGGCCCAGAGTTAATTTCAAGTGTGCTATTTGCTTTGGAATCTGTTGCTGTCAACTCTCAAGATGAGATCCAAAGAGCTGTCACTATCAGTGAAGCAAGCCATCATTAGGCTGAAGAAACAAAACAAACCCATCAGAGAGAAAGCAAGAACATTAGGCGTGGCCAAAACAACTGTTTGGAACATTCTCAAAAAGAAGGAATGCACCGGTGAGCTCAGCAACACCAAAAGACCCGGGAGACCACAGAAAACAACTGTGGTTGATGACCAAAGAATTCTTTCCCTGGTGAAGAAAACACCTTCACAACAGTTGGCCAGATCAAGAACACTCTCCAGGAGGTAGGTGTATGTGTGTCAAAGTCAACAATCAAGAGAAGACGTCACCAGAGTGAATACAGAGGGTTCACCACAAGATGTAAACCATTGGTGAGCCTCAAAAACAGGAAGGCCAGATTAGAGTTTGCCAAACAACACCTAACAAAGCCTTCACAGTTCTGGAACAAGATCCTATGGACAGATGAGACCAAGATCAACTTGTACCAGAGTGATGGGAAGAGAAGAGTATGGAGAAGGAAAGGAACTGCTCATGATCCTAAGCATACCACCTCATCAGTGAAGCATGGTGGTGGTAGTGTCATGGCGTGGGCATGTATGGCTGCCAATGGAACTGGTTCTCTTGTATTTATTGATGATGTGACTGCTGACAAAAGCAGCAGGATGAATTCTGAAGTGTTTCGGGCAATATTATCTGCTCACATTCAGCCAAATGCTGCAGAACTCATTGCACGGCACTTCACTTCACTAATCTTATTGATTTTTTTGATTGGGTAACAAAAATAATAGACACAGGTGGTGCAGTAGACATTGCTTATTTAGATTTCAGTAAGGCTTTTGATACTGTTCCGCATAGAAGGCTTATCAATAAATTGCAATCTTTGAGCTTGGATTCCAATATTGTTGAATGGATTAGGCAGTGGCTGAGTGACAGGCAACAGAGGGTTGTGGTAAATGGAGTTTATTCGGCGCAAGGTCTTGTTACCAGTGGGGTACCTCAGGGGTCAGTACTTGGACCCATTCTATTTAATATTTTTATTAGTGAAATTGCAGAAGGTATTAATGGAAAAGTATGTCTTTTTGCTGATGACACAAAGATTTGCAACAGGGTTGACGTTCCTGGAGGGATCAGCCAAATGACAAATGATTTAGGTAAACTAAAAAAAATGGTCGGAGCTGTGGCAATTGAGTTTTAATGTGGATAAGTGCAAGATAATGCACCTGGGACGTAAAAACCCAAGGGCTGAATAGAGAATATTTGATACAGTCCTAACCTCAACATCTGAGGAAAGGGATTTAGGGGTTATTATTTCAGAGGATCTAAGGGTAAGTAGTCAATGTAATAGAGCAGCAGGAAATGCTAGCAGAATGCTTGGTGTTGTGTAGGGAGAGGTATTAGCAGTAGGAAAAGGGAAGTGCTCATGCCACTGTACAGAGCACTGGTGAGACCTCACTTGGAGTACTGTGTGCAGTACTGGAGACCGTATCTCCAGAAGGATATAGACATCTTAGAGAGAGTTCAGAGAAGGGCTACTAAAATGGTGTACGGCTTGAAGGAGAAAAGTTACCAGGAAAGGCTTAATGATCTTAACATGTACAGCTTGGAAAAAAGACGAGATAGAGGAGATATGATAGAAACATTTAAATACATAAAGGGAATACACAAGGTAGAGGAAGGGAGTATATTTAAAAGGAAACAAAGTAGCAAAACAAGAGGACATAGTCTTAGATTAGAGGGGCAAAGGTTTAAAAGTAACATCAGAAAGCATTATTTTACTGAGAGGGTGGTGGATACATGGAACAGCCTTCCAGTAGAAGTGGTAGAGGCCAAAACAGTAATTGAATTTAAGCAAGCATGGGATAGGCATAAGGCTATCCTAAACAAAAGATAAATCCAGGTAAAGTATCCATGTAATTGGGCAGACTAGATGGGCCGAAAGGTTCTTATCTGCCGACATTTTTCTATGTTTCTATGTTTCTATGTTTCACAGTGCAGATGGACAATGACCCAAAGCATACTGCAAAAGCAACCAAAGAGTTTTTGAAGGGAAGAAGTGGAATGTTATGCAATGGCCAAGTCAATCACCTGACCTGAATCCCATTGAGCATGCATTTCACTTGCTGAAGACAAAACTGAAGGGAAAATGCCCCAAGAACAAGCAGGAACTGAAGACAGTTGCAGTAGAGGCCTGGCAGAGCATCACCAGGGATGAAACCCAGCGTCTGGTGATGTCTATGCGTTCCCGACTTCAGGCTGTGATTGACTGCAAAGGATTTGCAACCAAGTATTAAGAAGGGAAAGTTTGATTTATGATTATTATTCTGTCCAATTACCTTTGGTCCCTTAACAAGTGGGAGGCACATCTGCAAACTGCTGTAAATCCTACACCATTCACCTGAGTTGGATGTACATACCCTCAAATTAAAGCTGACAGTCTGCAGTTAAAGCACATTGTGTTTGTTTCATTCCAACTCCATTGTGGTGGTGTATAGAACCAAAGATGTTAGAATTGTGTCGATGTCCCAATATTTCTGGACCTGACTGTATATCAAGAATGCAATATTATCTGAGGTTATTATTAACCTGTTTCATAAGTAGTTGTATATATTTTACAATTTAGGTACATTTGGGATCCTCTTGTTTCCACCCCCAACCCGTCTAGATTGTGAGTTCCCACGGGAATAGGGCCCTCGTTTCCTATTGTACCGGTTTGTCAATTGTTGTTCAATGTATTGTAACTCTGTCTATATTGTGCCCATTGTACAGCACTGCGGAATATGCTGGCGCTATATAAATAAAGAATAATAATAATCATTCCCACAGGTCCTTTATGTATAATGTGGAATATTAACTCAGTATAAACCTGTGTTCAATTTCACTTGAACTGAAAAGTAATGTGTAACATTTTGTAATATTCTATATTTCACATGTACATTATGAATGTTTCTTGACCATCAATGCTGTTGCGACTCTTGCAACATCATTCTATCTAGAACATTCATTGATTTATTAGAAGTGTCAAATGCATCTGTCAGTTTGGGCTTTAATCTTCTCATGCTTTTCCCTGCACTACGTGGACCCTGTGAACGCTGAATTCACCGCAGAGTCGGGGAATCTGATTCCCCGAAGTGCAGGGCACATTCCGGTAGAATTTTGGTGCTCTTTAAATAACCCTGTTTGTGTTCCAGATATCGATATATTCAGCTTTTGCTTTGTTCTGTTTATTTATTTATTTATTTATTTGATAGCTTTCCATCTGTCTACACATATTCGGTGTACAATGGCAATGGGCAGTACATCCAATACCAGAAGTAATCCTTCTCTGAAGAGTTCATGTAGGCAGAGGTTACTCTTTCTGCTATTCAAAGATTGGCCCTTAAATTTGGAATTTTATGTATATTAGGTTAGCTTTACTATCCAAAAATGATAACATTTAAGTATGGGTCATATGTCAGTTTAATCAATGTTAACTAAACTTAACCACCAGTAAATCCAGTCATTACTGTTAGAGAATAAACAATTCTCTATGCTGAATACCAGTATTTCAATATATTCCTGACAATTAAGTCAATATAGGTTTTCTTTTCCGCATATTATCACTTTGTGTACTAAACATTCAGCATGTTTTCCCTGTGGCAATGATACTGCATTTATACAAGAGTTTTCCATTAGGTAACAGCATGAACATATTACCACAGTCAGGAAATTACAAAACTCACACTGCAATTCATATGCAAATGGAAATAAAAATGTCTCCCAGACTTTGCCGTTCTGTGCGGTACAGGGAACAAAAGAAAAACTTGGTAATGTTTACACACAAGACAGCGTATACTGCTGACAGGAGTTTAGTTCAGAATATTATTATAATGGAAAACGAAAACAATCCTAAAAAATACAGTTTTGATAAAAGTATTATCTTGGAAATTTAGCTAAGTATGAATTCTAAAATGTAGTTTTAAATGGATGTGGCCATATGCACATCTTAAGTGACAAATAAGAAAGTGGTAAAATGTGTTCCTTTTGAGCACAATGTTATAATGGGTGCAGCTTAATATAGAAAATGTAGTATTGCTATAAAGTCACAGCTATATTTCTTTTGAGTGATTGTAATGTCACTAATGTCGTTGATTGTTTTTACATCAAGGATTATCTCTACATACAACAATGCATGGAATGATATATTGTTTATGGGGACCTTTGACAGAGAGGGTGTATTGATTGCAAGGCTATTCTATTCACTACCTTGTTAATTTCATTGAATAAATTGGCTTTGCAAGTATACTAATTAGTAGTAAAAAATGACCTTAATGCCACAATAGTACCTAATTCTGACATGCAGAGAGTCGAGAAATTGGGTAAAATGAGGGTAACAGATATAGGCGTGCGCACAGGGTGTGCCTTGTGTGCCTAGGTACACCCTTAAGTTGGGTGGAGGTTTTCTCTTTGACCCCCTACATAGATATTTTGGATGCTCCCTATCTGGTTCATGATATATTACATGAATATTGACCGTATTACTGCAACGAAGTTGGTAATTCTTAACTAAAAATAACTATTATGTACAATATTCTTCAGCCATAGATTTGTAATTAATAAATATTCCATGGGTGCACACCCTAATGAAATAGGCTTTGCATATCATTGGTAATTGAGTTTACTGCTTAAGAACTTCAATAACTATGGATAGTAGAAAACTATATATTGGTAACAGAGAAAAAGTAAAGCCATGGGGGCTTAACATTGTAATATAAGTCAAAAGAGAAAAGGAACATTCTGACGAGGGCATTAGCTATTGTGTTTTTGTTAGAGGCAAGATAATCAGGGAGCCTTATACCTTTGCCTTCCTAAATTAACTTGACACAGTCACCAGTTACTGTATCTCTAGTGTAGAGAAGACTTCCTTGACATTTCAGTGTTGGACGTCCTTTACGGTAGAGGCAAGCTGATATGCATATTGTAGTCTTCTCTGTAAGAGCATGATTGAGCTAAAACTTTATGCAGCGTACAAACCAAAGTACAAGCCACTAGTTCTCATAAATATGTTTATTTTTTTTTATTATCCTTTATTCATGGTATTTCGGAGCATACAAAAATATCAATATGTTCGAATCGTTAAAGAACCCAAACATACTTTTGCTGGTAGGCATTATCACCCATCATCCACAGACACCCACATCTCAACTGATCCCCTGCATACTTTTGCTGGTAGGCATTATCACCCATCATCCACAGACACCCACATCTCAACTGATCCCCTGCATACTTTTGCTGGTAAGACCCCCCATCACCCAGTATTTGCAGGCACCCACATTGTAACGTTACCTTGGTCTTTTTGCTGTTTTTATTTATTTATTTTTGTTTTTCTCCACCATTTGCTTTGCTAATTAGCATGTGAATCTCCTGCCCTATTGACACAGCCCATCCAGCTTCAGGTGTTGACTTTTTAACTGCCCGAATGCAATCAGTCCGCCCTATATAACAACTATACCAGGCTCCATTGAGCCAGGCTCCAGTGTCATTTCCAAGTGGCATTCTTAAGTGGACGTTCAGAGTTGATTCCTGGAGTTCAGTGGCATTCTTAAGTGGACGTTCAAAGTTGATTCCTGGAGTTCAGTGGCATTCTTAAGTGGACGTTCAGAGTTGATTCCTGGAGTTCAGTGGCATTCTTAAGTGGATGTTCAGAGTTGATTCCTGGAGTTGCGGGACTGGAGGAAGGAACTGCAAAACTGCAAGGCCCACTTTTTACTCTGGTAAACTCACGTCTATATCATGCTTTCTCTCACGCTTCTGCTCTTTACTTCTACCTTTCTCCTTAAATGGAACTCCTGCCCCTCTACCACCGACCCCTACACAATCTGCATCTCTCCCGCCCTCCTCTCGTCCCACATGATGGCCTCGCATGAGCTCCTTTGTTTCCTCAGAACATGGTCTCCCTCTAACTCTTGTGCTGCCAATCACTCCCACTCCCACAAATCCCATTCCCACCTTCTCTTTCTCACCCTCCTGCTGTTACTCTATTCAGGTGACATATCCCCTAACCCTGGCCCCACAACACATCCAATACTTCCCTCTCATCCTATCTCCATCGCACATAAATCACCTCCCTGCAAGCCCAGCAACCTCATTCCCATAATCCCTCAGCGCCTGTCCTCTTTCTCCTGCGCCCTCTGGAACGCTCGCTCTGTGTGCAACAAACTCACAGCCGTCCATGACCTCTTCCTTTCAAACTACTTCAACCTCCTAGCTTTAACTGAAGCCTGGCTAACTCCCTCTGACACGGCCTCCGTTGCTGCTCTCTCACATGGCGGTCTACACTTGAGCCATACCCCCAGACCGGGTGAGAGAAATGGTGGCGGGGTCGGACTACTGCTCTCTCCCACCTGCACCTACCAGCATCTCCCTCCACCCCCATCCCTCTCCTTCTCCTCCTTCGAGACACACTGCATCCGCCTGTTCTCTCCTCTGGCTCTCAGGGTGGCAGTCATCTACCGCCCACCGGGACCAACCTCCCAGTTCTTTGACCACTTTGCTACCTGGCTTTCTCACTTCCTGTCTTCTAATCTTCCATGCCTAATTTTCGGGGACTTCAACATTCCCATTGACGATCCTTCCGCTCCTGCTGCCTCCAAACTTCTTTCACTCACGTCCTCCCTTGGACTCACACAATCCTCCCTCCTCCCTACCCACCGCGATGGTCACGTTATTGACCTGGTCTTTTCCAACCTCTGCTCCATTTCTGAGTTCAAATGTCGCCCTTTCCCCATCTCTGACCACCACCTTCTCTCTTTCAACCTATCTGGACTTCCTAAACACCCTGCTCCCCCACCCCGCACACACACTCGCAGAAATCTACATGCTGTGGACCCCCATCAATTCTCCAACCTACTTCACCACCTCCCTCATACCTCATCCTTCACCTGCCCTGATGCTGCCACTAATCACTACAACACTACGCTTATCTCTGCTCTAGACACTCTTGCTCCTCTTCGACTCTGTAAGGCCCCACGCCACCAGCTTCAGCCCTGGCACACCCTCCAGACTCGCTACCTGCAAAGATGCTCCCGCACCGCAGAGCGTGCCTGGAGGAAATCCCGCTCTGAAGCTGATTTTGTTCACTTCAAGTTTATTCTCCGGTCATACACCTCTGCCCTCCACTTGGCCAAACAATCCTTCTTCTCATCTCTTATATCTACACTGTCCTCCAACCCTAAACGGCTCTGGTCCACCTTCAACACCCTCCTCTACCCACCTGCACCTCCCCCCTCAGCTGCCTTCAGCGCTCAAGACCTGGCAGACTACTTCCTCAGTAAAACTCTAACTATCAGAAGCAACATCCCAACACAAGATAGTTATCTGCCACCTCCACTCCCACAGGTCCCCTCTGCCACCTTCTGCCGCTTCCTCCCAGCCACTGAGGAGGAAGTCAATTCCTTATTGTCCTCCTCACATCTCAACACGTGCCCGCTCGACCCCATTCCCTCACATCTAATTCCTCCCCTCTCCTCCTCCCTCACCCCTGCTCTCACACACATCTTCAACCTATCTCTCTCCACTGGCTCCTTTCCATCCGCCTTCAAACACGCGCTAGTTACCCCTTTACTAAAGAAACCATCCCTAGACCCCAACTCTCCATCCAACTACCGCCCTGTATCCCTGCTTCCCTTCACATCAAAGCTCTTAGAAAAACTAGTCTTCAACCGCCTCTCCCTCTTCCTGTCCTCCAATTCCCTACTTGACCCCCTGCAATCTGGCTTCCGTTCCCTACACTCAACTGAAACTGCCCTCACCAAAGTCACCAATGACCTCCTAACTGCTAAAAAACACGGCCACTATTCTATTCTCATCCTGCTTGACCTCTCGGCTGCTTTTGACACTGTTGACCACCCCCTTCTTCTACAGACCCTCAACTCTCTGGGTCTCGGTGACACTGCACTCGCTTGGGTTGACTCCTATTTATCCAACAGGTCCTTCTGTGTGTCCTTTGCTGGTAACTCCTCCTCTTCATTGCCTCTATCTGTTGGTGTACCTCAAGGCTCTGTCCTTGGTCCTCTGCTCTTTTCCATCTACACCTCCTCCCTGGGCAAAATCATCAACAGCTTTGGCTTTAATTACCACCTCTACGCTGATGACACTCAGATCTACCTCTCTACCCTTGATCTCTCTCCCCCTGTCCTTTCAAAAGTCAGTGACTCTTTATCTGGCATCTCCTCCTGGATGGCCTCCCACCACCTAAAGATCAACATGTCAAAGACTGAGCTCCTACTTATTCCTCCCTCCAATGCCTCCCCACCTCCTGACTTCTCTATCACGGTGGAGGGTATCACCATCTCCCCATCAAACCAAGTTCGCTGTCTTGGAGTTACACTTGACTCTGCTCTTTCCTTCATCCCCCACATCCAGTCTCTTTCCTCCTCTTGCCGATACCAACTGCGTAATATCTCCAGAATTCGGCCATTTCTTACCGCTGTCACCACAAAACAACTCATACACGCCCTGGTAATCTCCCGACTCAACTATTGCAATAATCTCTTATCTGGCCTCCCTCTGTCCCGCCTCTCCCCCCTACAATCCATCCTGAACGCCTCCGCCAGGCTAATTCACGTCACCCGCCGCTCTGTCTCTGCCGCTCCCCTCTGCGAGTCCCTTCACTGGCTCCCCATCCACTGCAGAATTAAGTTCAAAATCCTTATCCTTACCTACAAAACCCTCACTAAGGCTAGGGTCAGACGAAAGCAGTTTTAACGTGCGTTTAGACGCACGAAATCACGGCCGTGCTAGCAGCAAATGACGTCCAATGCCGGGGAACACACGAAGTACGGCCGCACGAAAGTTCGTCCGCGCAACGCAAGTGGCAAACGAACGCATTTTTCTAGAACGTCAAACCGCTAGTACGGACGTACAGAGTGCGCTGCATCCGCTAGAGGCGTGTGTGCGTGATTGGGAGACGTCAGACGCTGCTAATGTCCGGCCAACATAACGTCCAGACACAAAAAGTGTTTTATTGATGATCCGTACAAAATCACGGACGAAAAGCGCATCGTATGACCGCTATCGCATATTCAGTGAAAAAATGCGTCCGTTCGTTCGAACGCACTTTTTCACAGACAACGCGAAAAATGCGTTAGTCTGACCCTAGCCTTACTCAGCACCCCACTACCTGTCCTCACTAATCACCAAATACACCCCAGCCCGCTCCCTAAGGTCAAACAGTGACCTGCGCCTAGCTTCTCCCCGCATCACCTCTTCCCATGATAGACTGCAGGATTTCTCACACGCAGCCCCCACTCTCTGGAACGCTCTCCCTCGTACTGTCAGACTTTCCCCTAACTTCTCTTCCTTCAAACGCTCCCTTAAAACATTCCTATTTAGGGAAGCCTACCACCCAACTCACTGACACAACCATCAATCACTCTCACCTTACAGTCCTCTCCTCCTGTTTCCAACCCCAACCCTCCTAGATTGTGAGTTCCTACGGGAATAGGGCCCTCATCTCCTCCTGTACTGTTTGTCAAATGTTGTTCAATGTATTGTAACCCTGTCTATACTGTGCTTATTGTACAGCGCTGCGGAATATGCTGGCGCTTTATAAATAAAGAATAATAATAATAATAATAGAGCGACAAATACTTAGAGACACACTAAGTAACAAATCTCATACGTTACTTGCAGACAGAAATCTGCAGCAGAATGCCCGTCTGGTGTCAGGCGGGCAGGGGAAGCGGGTGAATAAGACATTTTTCACATACATAACACCAACCTTTCCAGAGGACTGTTAAGAACACTACGGCATATATTCAAAGAAGGACATGGATACGTGGCATTTAATTTCCTACAAAAACAGGACATTGCCATCATTATGTACTCTGGATATGGATTGCCTTCTATGGTTTCAGAGGAAGATGTTAAAAGTATATATAGCTAAACAACGAAGAAAATAAAAAGAGAGAAAACAGAAATAAGATAAGCATAGGCCCACAAATTCTATACAGTTTTTTTATGGTTTCAAAGGGAACGTTGGTATCTTTTATACTCTGAAAAATATGATACAGAACCGTCAAGGTGTAATTTGTAATGTTCTACTTCAATTCAATAGATATCAACACAGTGGGATCACCATGCTGCCCACAGCCCACAGCATGTATAACAATTGTTGACATCTAATAATAGCTGTCCTACAGAAAAGAAATGACTGAACAGACACAAATCACTTTCACCCTAGCTCTAGTAGACAAATGCTTGGCATACGGCCCCAAAGAGCTAGTTTGATGGCACAATATTTATATCTGTGTTATATTCACAAACGATACGATATCCAAATCCTCTTGGTTCTGGACTAGAATAAAAAAAATGCAACTTTTCATTTGCCTCAAATTCTGTAGATGAAAATATTGCTGTTTGGCAATTGCTGTTGGTCAGTGCTCTGCGAAGAGAAAAATGAAATTGAGCTACCCTGCAGTTTTGGAAAGATTTATCTGTTGCTGATCTAATCGGTTGTTTGGTGTTTTTTTCATACCAAGGAAATGCTCCCTTTACTTTTTTTCGGTGACTGCAAATAATGACCCAAATATTTGATCGTCTATTCTGATACGATAGTCTGTACATGCCAAACATAAGCTAAGTGGCATGGGACCGACAATTTCTACACATGTAAAACAATAACTAATACAAATCCTAAGTCATTATACCTTATTAAAGTGGAACTCCATGACTATTTACTGAAATATAAATGGTCATGCATGGAGTGTGACCCTCCCATCTTTGGTTAGTCCCTATTTAGAAGTTATAAAATATATGGGGGTTAGGATAGCAGGCTTTACGTTTAGGCTGATATTGTTTTAGTAATGTACTTTTTTAACGCTGTGCATCCAGTTGTATTCAGTGCTGATTTAAGGGCTTTATGGGTCTGACATGAATATTTTGGAGTTGATTTCTCCGCTTTTTGCCCCATCCATTTTGTTCCTGTCACTGATAGATTAAGGGCTTCATGGGCCTGGGGAGCTTAATATTTTTCCTGTGTCTCTGCAGCTTCCCACTACCCTCCATTGTGTCTTTTCCATATTCTTCTAACCTCCCACTGTTGCTTTATCTCATTCTTCTCACCTCCTATTGTTTCTCTGCCCCTTTTTTCTCACTTTTATTTTTTACTTTGTCCCATTCTTCTAACAAAAACACCTGCATGTGCCACTGCTTTATCCATCTTGATCTCAATCTGTGGCAGAAAATTGATGCTGACATAGTAACTTTTCAGTGGGCCTGTTTGGGGCTTGTTGGATCTGTAGCTCCACCTCTCCATGTGTTCTCTAGGGATGAGCTGTCCGGTTCGATCAGTTCGAGTTCGACTCAAACATTGGCAGTTCGAAAGTTCGCCAACTTCGAACCTTTTGACGTGTTCGGTTCGAGTTCAAAAAAAAAAATTGAAAAAAGTATAAAAAATGCTTAAAAAATACAAAAAAATCTAGAAATAAAAGAGACTCTTTACTGCAGAATATTATAAGCAACGGTTTATTAGATATTGAATTAAAAAACGACCTAATGTCTAGGTGCAAAGATTCTCACCTCTAAATGACTTGTGCTCTCAAACAGCGTAAACAACAGGTGTTTAATTAGTGTTTGGAAATAACATGTGCTTCTAATTAGTCTATTAGATACATATTTGATACATTGCCTGCAGACTGGGTGTGGCCTGCACATGTATGAACAAACACTGTGCTTGTTCTGAATTCTAAGAAGTGTTCATTTCTACTATATGATCACCTGATATGCTGTTTAACCCCTTAAGGACCAGGGCTCTGTAAAGCCAATCATTAATGATGGAGATGTTACGTCATTTGTCATCAAGGGCTTAATAAACTCTTTATCACACTCCTTAGATTTAAACGTAATATTACAGTATTTGTATGTTGTGTACCTCTCCCGAAGGGCCTATGTGAGCATACAATTATTATTTTGTTAGAAATGTCTATCATAAAGCGTACAACCTGAGTCCCTAGAGTCTCTGACTATCCATTGTCATATATACCTTGCTTTAATACATATAATACATTCCCTCATCTAACAGGATAGTAGCCAGTCCCTGTGCATTTTTTTTTTTGTATTCAAAATTTTTATTTTGAAATAATGTCATCGATACAATCAGCCACTGAAAATAAATGAAAGTGATCATACAGGATCAACATACAGTTATACAGCAAATAGTAAAATAATAAGCAAATAAGAAGGCGGGGGGTGGGGGAGACATACCAGAAAGTGCCCCAGAACCGAGAGAGAGAAGAAAGAAAAAAAAAGGAGTGGCAAAGGCCGAATATGTGACTTCCCTGGCTCACTCCTAAAGGTCCAAGGACCATAGGAGGCCATGGAAATGTGCAGGTCACAAGGCCGGGGTGCTCGAGGGCCAGGTATGGCGGGCAGAGCCATGGTGGCCGCCACCATGGCACACCCCGAATGACCCCAAACGCCAAAAGAAAAATTAAAAAAAAAAAAAAGGAGGGTCTGCAGCACGAGGTGGCATGTAAAAAATAACATAAAAAAAAAGGGGGGGAGGGAGGAATAACAGGGAGGGGGAAGCAGTCATCCAAGTAACATGCTCAGCGAAGAAACATCCAAAAATACTGCGTTAACTTGCCACAGAAAAATAAACGAAAGTACTCAGAAACATGTCATCAGAGCCATCAGCTGAAAAAATAAAACGGGGGGACGCAAATCACAGCCAAGGGGGTATCAGCCAGGAAAGCGAGGTGTTCAAAAAAGCGTGTCTCATAGTGTCCAAAGCGTCAAAAAAACCCCACAAAATAAAATTAAAAGCACAGCTTACAGTGTGATGTCGAAACTCAACAGTGGACGACTGAAGGCACGGCAGGGGGGACTCTCAATAAAACAAAATAGCTGGAGTGCTCAGCGTGAAAAGGGGACATTGAGAGCCTGGGGCAAAGGACAGTCCGGTGGATACTAGTCTCGGGTCAGGCAGGCAAAAAGCAGCAGGAGAGGTGAGAGCCCTTCAGCCCGTGTCACGCCATGGAGTGTGTCCGAGCGCCCCTTCAGCTTCCAACCATCCGCAGAGGGCTCCCTGCACGTTCCCTCGTCTGAGCACATAACTGCTCGTATCAGCCTCCTCGCAGAGAGCAGGCATCCACAACTCCGAACGGGGAGATACATTTTTAAGATGAGGCCGGTGAAGTCCCGCCTCCTACGGCATATCCCACAGCTCGAGAACCCCCAGCATCAGAGGCCTCCAGGAGGAAATCACCACAACCGGATCAACTGCAATGGTCAGATCCCGGGTCCTACCTCACACCACCATCGCTTTAGTACGCCAGTCCGGGGTCTCCTCTGGGGGACAGTGCTCCAGATTCGGTGCTCCAACCAGACCACCATCCTCCTTGGAGCCCTCCACAGCTGCCGGTCCAGTGACAGCGAGGATCAAGGGTGACGCAGCCACATCCACAGCCATAGTCGTCTCCACTTGTCCTCCTCGTAGCGCCGCCATCATCTGGTGCCAGGTGCCTTTAGTTAGCGGGGCCTCATCATCCTCGTCCAAAAGCAGGTTCAGGCAGGCGTCCAAACCCGAGGCAAGCGACCATGTACCTCCGGGAGGGGAAGGGGAACCACCACACAGCCCAAACGCCGATTCATCCGTCCGTCCCAGCAATCGATCCGCTGACTCAGCTGGGGGAAGAGAGCCCAACGTCTCCACGGCCTCTGTCGCAGTGCCACTCCGCAGCGAGACCTTCAAATCAGCGGGGTGGGAGGACGGCCGGACCCGGTTGGAAGGCCGCAAGATGGCCGCCGGCCACATGTCTAAGTCAGACAGCAGCGCCCGATTGAGTCTCTGGTCCGGGGGGGAGCAATACAGACCCCGGACAATGCAGTACTGTTGGCCAGCTTCTCATGCAACTCCAGGGATGTCATCTGCAGGTTTAAGTCTTCAATTATCCCCGAAAGTGAGTGTATGAAGCGGAGCTCCCCTAGAGAACGTCCGCTTTCATCAATGGCTGGCCACGCCCGGTCCCGTCCGGTGCATTTTAACCCCTTAAGGGTGGCTAGTTGTTGTGTGTGGGTCTCTGATGGCGATGTTTCTATACATCCTACAAATCCGCCACTTCACGGGCAGGTTATGCGTGACCTCCTAGGCACGATATTTGAAGGAATTTTTCATTTTTATTTTAAACCCTTATTTTATGGAAAACTCACTGTTCCTTTAAAAAAGTCTTTTTTAAAACGTTTTGTCCTTGTTTCCTGTCCCCCAGGGCACTACCCGGACCCCCATACACCTTTTATGGCAAATATCTTGCATATATGCCCTCTTGGAGGGCACTCTAAAAATCGAACTTTTGAGTCCCATTGACTTGCATTGAGTTTGGTTCGAGTTCGAACTCGAACTTTTGAAATTGTTAGAGTTCGAATGCGAACCGAACACGGGAGTGTTCGGCTCATCCCTAGTGTTCTCCCAGCCCTGGTTCCTGCTCAATTGTTCTCAAATATATATTATTATTAACATTTATTTATATAGTGCTACAAATTCTGCAGCGCTTTTTATAAGGTGTACAAGTTGATATATTAGAATACCACACATGGATGATGACCTGATTCAGGGGGTCCCTGTTTCTAAGGGAATTTACAATCTATAAGAAGTAAAAGTGTTTTGTAAGATAGGAGCATCTATATTGTTAGGTGTCTTGCCCAAGGACACTCGCTGGTGGCGTCTTCTAAGTGGGATCGAGTTGGCTTTCCATGACTGAAGAGCAGCGACCTGGTGATTAGGTTGAACTCGCTACTCGTAAAGTCGAGACTTGCTTCTCCACAGTTTTATTAGAGGGATGTGCTGAATGAGATTTGACTTGCTTCTTACAGTCGAAGAGTAGAGACGTTACCTTTGGACTCCACAGATGATATTGTGTGGTATGTACAGTTAGGTGTCTTGCCCAAGGACATTTACTGGAGAAGTGCTCTGGCTGGGATTCGAACCTGGGACTCCAAGGTTATAGAGCAATGATGTTACCTCTACTCCATCCAGCCGGTACGTATCTCCATTGTGACACTAATTCATCTTTCCCAATCTTACTCTGTTGGTGATAACTGGTGTTGACATAGTTAACTTTTCCCTGGACCAATTTTGGGGATGGGATCTGTATCTACAATTCCAAAAGCCCCTGGTTGCAGGATCAATGTTTCATAACGAGATAGAGATGTGTATAAAAGACCCCATGCTGTTTTAAATCTCCAAGGATTATTATGAGAAGCAGTGCCCAATACTAGAACTAATCTGAGCTGCAGTAAAGGTTCTGTATCAATGAATTTCAGAAAGGAAAAATCATTACGTTCAAGGCTGATATAAAACTTCATTTTTATTTGACTCATTTGTTGTAATGTTCTTATTTTTTGTCTAACTTCAGATTTTATGCTTCATTATATATTTGCTGTTCCGCAATAACTCATTGAGGGCTCTATTACATTATTCGCGCAGCGCATTTGCACGACTGCAAAACCATTTGAGCAGAACGTCGTATTACGACGTTCGCACAAATGATGCACGTTAACGTCCAACGCGAGTGACCCTGCGTGAACCCAGTGCGAGCGTAAGTGCGTGCGTGCACCCTATACTTAACATTATGAGCGCAAACGCGTTAAGCGGATGGTATTACAATCGATGCGCAACTTCCTACGAACGACGTTTGCGTGCATAATTTGAACTTTTTTGAAAACCTGGTGTTAACTGCAAATCTGAACGTTCTGGCCAGAACAAAATACACCAGCACGAAAAAAAAAATACAGCACAGTACAGTTACACATTCTACACATACCCAGACATTAAAATTTAATAATTTGTCAAAATATTTTTTTGCTGTAGCACAGATACGCAAATTGACTTTCACAGGCGCAACAACCGAAACCTAGAAAATGGTGGTTCTTAATTCTGATTGGCTGAATCCCGAGAAAAAACAGTCTGCCCACCGATTCCTGCACGCAACGTTCATTTGCGCACGAATTTGCACGTCGGATTTGCGCACGGGAAAACTTGAAGGCTGAAAAAATGCGCTCGGATTGTAATACCGCGTTCATTTTCGCGCGATAACGCATTTTTCAGTGCGCAGAAAATATTGCGATGCGCGAACGCATTTGCGCTGAGATTGTAATAGGGCCCTGAGTATTCTGGATTTGGAAAGTGGCTTCAACACAGATGTATAAAAATAAATAAATATTTGAAAAAAAATGAAGGGAGCTTTATATTATTTGAAGTATTTTGAGATCAAATACAAGCTATGATGTGACTGCACTGACACTGAAGGAAGACCTGATCTACTCCCAAATCCCTTAAGTGCCTAAATAAAAATGTTACAGAAAGTGATATTTGATGGAGAGATCATGACTCCTATCAATTTAGAGAAATGTTTCCTGCAGTCTGCAAATACATATACATACATGATATTCTATGTTTTAAAAGCAATGCATGTGGAAATGTCCATTATTAAATATTTGGATTCTTTCTTTTGCAAAAGAAGTAAAGCATATCACAGATTATTCTAGTCCAAAATAACAGTAGGACTAAGTATAAAGAATAACCAATCAGTATTAAAACACGTACAAAACAAACTATATATCGAGAAATCACAGCGGAGACATTAGGGGCTCTATCACCTACTGCAAGCTAGCGCTGAGCCCGAATTGCCTCAGAATCGCTAAGGGGTTTAAAGTTTACTTCTTTTTTCTGTAACAGCCCTTTTTATTATCATTCCCTGGACCTCATATGTAGATTTCAGATATTTTCACTCAGTAGTTTCTTTGCAAACAGCGTTTCACTTTTCAAACATTCAAGCAAACTGTTTTTCTAATTTATTCCCTGCCTTCGTCTGCGGTGTCGGCTTTTTCCGGTGGCTTCGCTGCGTGTGATCGGCTCCTGCTCGGGTTTTTCTGGTGTTTTCGGAGGGTTAATCCAGATGTTTTTGGGGGTTTTCGGCGTGCATTCGCCGGGTTTTGCGGTTAGTTTTTGTCGGGTTTGCGGCGGCCTTTCCCTGCAATTTGGGGACCCTGTGGTGCTTGCTGAATACACCGCAGGGTTGCCGAAATGGGATCGGCAAAACGAACCGAACTGAAGAGAACGAAAAGTCACCGAACGTGCGGTGACTTTTCGATTCTCTTTGAATTACCCTGATAGTCTTCTGGGAAGGTAGAAAGAATGATCAACAACTTAAATTTACCCAAGAACATTGTGACATGGAACATGAGGATAGTTATATGAAATAAGTGTATCAACCAGCCTTTTTCATATGATTTCCGAATTTTCATTGTGCAGAACATGAATCCATGGGCAGTCCAATCAGACATTTATGTAATTGCCAGTTTATTGCTTGTGCTGGCATGTTGAAAATACAGATTGTGCAAATCAAGAGATCGTGGTCCAAAAACTGTCCCCATAAGGGCCAGATTAAGATGGTGGCTATTAAAAATGCAGCACCAGGCCCACTCCCCAAAATTGGAACAATAAAAAGTAACTATGTCCAGGATCGGGTTTGTGGCAGTTGATGCTACGAACACAATGCTGGACATAGTTACATTTTTATTGCATATTAAGAGGGATTGAGGAGAGAAAAATAAGGCATGGACACAATGGGAGGTAAAAAACGGGGTCAAGAGACAATGATGAATAGGGAGATGAGTGGGGTAAAAGCAGTACTAGTTCCATAAGAAGGGGGAAAGGATACAGTGGTTGCTGAAAATAATGTTTGGCAACACAATTGGTGTCAGGAACCATGCCTGCTGCTGAATCAGCTCCATGAAAGGCACTGTCCTCATGGTCAGCACTAACTACCAGCAACCTCACAGTTAAAGCACAAAAAACCACACACAACCACACCCCTACCTGTGTCCATAAAGGACCACTCCCTCCTATGTGCCTTACGTCAGTATTGGTCTATATCCTGATCTGTTCAAACGTATTTCTGCATGTTCTTTGATTCACCGTGTACCAGACTCCTCTGCTTTGCCCACCGACCACCGCCTTGTGCCAATCCTCTGACCTCGGATCGCCTACTGACCACTCTCCTGTCTAATTGCTTTGTACTGCACTCTGGTATCATCCAGTATCCACTTCCACCAAGATACTGAGGAGTGGGTTTCCCTGCATACTGGGCTCTGACCATCTGAACCTTGGGTCCCACCATGGCCCGTGCCAAGTGCAACCCTGACAGAATACTGAGGTCAACAACTGAGCCCGCGGGGTTACTGCCAGTCCTGGAGGAGATGTCTTATCATCTGTGTATGGCACTGCAAGATCTATGGCAAGTAATGGACTCTCTGAGAGACCCCTACACCAAAGGTGTGTGTTCCCCCTGCGAGAACACGTAAAGGCCCACTGTCTCCTGAGGAGCGTGCCAGGAGGAAAGTCGCTGGTCTCTATATATATTGTGGGGTGGGCTCTCACTGGCTCGTGAATTGTCTGGTAAAACCAGCCAGGAGGCAAGAGCCTGTGTTTTAATCCTGCTGTAATCCCACGGCCAGCTCCAGTGTCTGCACCTGCAGCAGCTTCTAAATCAGCCAAGATATCCAGGCCTGTTCGTGTTTCTAAGCCCTCACCCAGAAGGCCTCCTGCATCCACTCCTGCTTCCAGCACGCGTCTGCCCACCGAATCTCCTGTACCCGTGCCCGCTGTGACCAGGGGTACAATGTCTCTGGAGACTAGCCCTGAAGAGGAGAGTGAGCCTATAAATCCTATGGAGTATGAAACCACCTTACCTGTGCAGCCAGAGCCTCCAACTCCTATGGAGGTTATGTCAATCCAGACCCCAGGGCTAACTCCCATTTAACCCAGACAGCAGCTCATTAGCAGTGCTGCTTCTATCGTCAAATCAGTACCGCAGAGTAATCCCCCACCAGAAGATCCGGGGTCCTACCGTATACAAGGGGCCTTCTCAGTTCCGGAATCCGTGACAACCAACCTCCTCCACAACCCCATGGGACCAAAATCTCTAACCCAGGGTTGTGTATACGCAACTATAGGAACTGTTGTTCGCAAGAAAGACCTGGCAAGGTTCAATGAGGCATTACAGAGCAGAGAAGCTATTAACCAGCCCAAGACTGCCACCCTGACAGTGAATCCCATCACTCCCAGCCAGCAAGAACCTCCACCATCCTCCTGGCACTATCCTCCATATGACCCTGGGTCTGAAGACTGGGATACTGTGGACTTAGATGGTGAGCATCAGTTACAGACTGCTCGGTGCTCCAGGAGACCCCCTGGTCAACGTACGGGGTATGTGGGGGTTACCACCACTCCTCCCTATAGGAAACCCTGGCAGGACGTCATGCCGCTCAGTGACTCCTCCTGTGATGAAGTACCTTGAGAAGAAATTCCTAGCGTGGTACCACCTCATCGTATGGGCACTAATATTGTGGATGAGTCTACTGTCCAGAGCATCCTGGAGGGCGAGACCTGTAAGTCATCCAAAGCTAGAACTAAGAGACGCCAGTGGAGGAAACGCACTCGGACCAGCAATAAAGGACCCCTGGCTGGAGTGTTTCAGGACATGGTACACTCTGCCCCGATGCCATCTGCATATGTAGACACCAGGTATTACGGTACCCCTGCCTCCTATCTGTGCCCATCAGTTTCCAGAAGTCTACGTGGTCATGGCACTCCAAGGCGTCCAGATTCCTCACCTGAAGAATCAGGTCCCTATACCAATCAGGGATCCTTCATTATACCCTCCTGGGACAGGGTATCAGAAAATTGGACAGTTTCTTCTTGCACGCAAGTGCCCAGCTTCCAGCCAAGTATCGATCGTCCGGAGGTCTCTCCTTGAGGAGGGGGTACTGTCAGGAACCATGTGTCAGGAACCATGCCTGCTGCTGAATCAGCTCCATGAAAGGTGCTGCCCTCATGGGCAGCACTAACTACCAGCAACCTCACAGTGAAAGCACAAAAACACACACATCCACACCCCTACCTGTGTCCATAAAGGACCACTCCCTCCTATGTGCCTTACCTCAGTATTGGTCTATATCCTGGTCTGTTCAAACGTATTTCTGCATGTTCTTTGATTCAATGTGTACCAGACCCCTCTGCTTTGCCTACCGCCTTGTGCCAATCTTCTGACCACGCTCCTGTCTAATCCCATTGTATTGCACTCTGGTATCACCCAGTATCTGCTTCCACCAAGGTACTGAGGTGTGGGTTTCCCTGCATACTGGGCTCAGATCCCCTGAACCTCGGGTCCCACCATGGCCCCTGCCAGGTGCAACCCTGACAATTGGAATGACTAATAAAGTGCTGAAACAATAATTTGAGAGGGTTGACCATAACCAAAATGATGATTTAGTCAGTTTCCATCACCAGAGCAATTGCTGTGTTCAGAGAACAAAAGCACATAGAAGAAAAAATATGAATTTGAACAATAAGTGTTATGAGGCATTAAAAGAAAAAAAAATATGGGGCAAGAAGGGGGGGATAAAAAAGGGAAGGGGGACTTCCGGGAGGCGGGCCTACAAGATGGCTGCATCTTACTGAAGCTCTGTGGACGAGGAGCACATCTTGGTGAATATTTGTCTCCTTTTTCACCTACATGTCCACATTTGGGGTGATCTGAGTCCCCTTACCACCTGGGACCACAAACTTTCTCCCCCCTCTAACCTCGGAGGTCCTCAGACCGACGTTCGGTCGCTTCCATACCCGCAGTGTTTGCGGGTGCGCAACTCCGCCAGAGACCTGAACCGGAACCCACTTACACAGAAAGCACTCCTCTGCCTTGATGAGAAGGTGGCTCCCGATCCTGCTACTTTGCTACCTGGATGATTACCACCCCCCGGCGCTCCCTGCTAGTTCTCGGACTGGACCCTGGCTGGCTCAGTGATCGCCACATGACCGGAGGGTAAGGAACATTCTCACCCCCCCCCCATTACCTAGACGATCGTCGTCGGCCGGCGCCTCTGCTGTCAAACCCGGTCAGGGTTTTCAACAAACTCAGCGCCACGTGTTGCACCCTTTTTTGGCGCCATTCGGAGGTCCCCACACGGAGGAACAGTGCTGGTGGACTTGACACTCTCTCCTCCTCTGGGCCACCCCTGCGGGGTTGGATCGCGTGCCTAGACCACCAATTTGCATAATCCCCTTCTAGGGGTGGCGTGGGGGACCCCTGTGCACCGCTCGGAATTTCTGCTCGGTGGAGGACATCCGGGCCTACTCCCCTCGTGCTTTCAAACTTTTCCCACACTATCTTTTCTCTGTACTCACACAGCGTCATTAAGTGGGCTCCTTACTCCATCTACACAATTTTTTCGTTGTCACGTAAGAGGATACAGGCAGCACACTCTAAATTTTTTCATGCACACCTCTTGTCAAATTTTTACATACGCACTGTCTGCATAATTAATTTTTCCTGACACTCTGCACTGACTGCATAATATCTGGACACTCCGCACCGTCTGCATATTACAATTTTTCTGGACACTCCGCACTGTCTGCATATTATAGTTTTTCTGGACACTCTGCACTGTCTGCATATTATAATTTTTCTGGACACTCCGCACTGTCTGCATATTATAGTTTTTCTGGACACTCTGCACTGTCTGCATATTGTAATTTTTCTGGACACTCCGCACCGTCTGCATATTATAACTTTTCCGTACACTCCGCACTGTCTGCATATTGTAATTTTTCTGGACACTCCACACTGTCTGCATATTATAATTTTTCTGGACACTACACACTGTGCATATTATAATTTTTCTGGACAATCCGCACTGTCTGCATATTATAATTTTTCTGGACACTCCACACTGTCTGCATATTATAATTTTTCTGGACACTCCACACTGTATAATTTTTCTGGACACTCCACACTGTCTGCATATTATAATTTTTCTGGACACTCCGCACTGTTTCCATATAATTTTTCTGGACACTCCGCACTGTCTGCATATTATAATTTTTCTGGACAATCCGCACTGTCTGCATATTATAATTTTTCTGGACACTCCACACTGTATAATTTTTCTGGACACTCCACACTGTCTGCATATTATAATTTTTCTGGACACTCCACACTGTCTGCATATTATAATTTTTCTGGACACTCCGCACTGTTTCCATATAATTTTTCTGGACACTCCGCACTGTCTGCATATTATAATTTTTCTGGACACTCCGCACTGTTTCCGTATAATTTTTCTGGACACTCCGCACTGTTTCCATATACCATATTTTTCGCTCCATAAGACGCACCTGACCATAAGACGCACCTAGTTTTTAGAGGAGGAAAACAGGAAAATAAATATTCTGAAATCAAATAGTGTAATAATGGATATACTGCCCCAGCTCATGGATACTGCCCCCAGCTCATGGATACTGTCCCCCAGCTCATGGATACTGTCCCCCAGCTTATGGATTCTGTCCCCCAGCTTATGGATTCTGTCCCCCAGCTCATGGATATGCCCCAGCACATGGATACTGTCCCCCAGCTCATGGATATGCCCCCCAGCTTATGGATATGCCCCAGCATATGGATATGCCCCAGCACATGGATACTGTCCCCCAGCTCATGGATATGCCCCCCAGTTTATGGATATGCCCCAGCAGATGGATATGCCCCAGCACATGGATACTGTCCCCCAGCTCATGGATATGCCCCCCAGCTTATGGATATGCCCCAGCACATGAATATGCCCTAGCTCATGGATACTGTCCCCCAGCTCATGGATATGCCCCAGCTTATGGATATGCCCCAGCACATGGATACTGTCCCCCAGCTAATGGATAATGCCCCAGCTCATGGATATTGCCCCAGCACATGGATTTGCCCCAGCTCGCTCATGGATGTGCCCCAGCTCGCTCATGGATGTGCCCCAGCAGCTCATGGATATGCCTCCGCTCACCTGTCGCCGCCGCGTTAGGCTCCCTCTGAGCGTGCGTCCGGCGGCAGGAAGCTTGGGCACTCGCCTGGGGGAGCCACGTGACCGCGATCTCGCGAGATCGCGGTCACGTGGCTCCCCCAGGCGAGTGCCCAAGCTTCCTGCCGCCGGACGCACGCTCAGAGGGAGCCTAACGCGGCGGCGACAGGTGAGCTGAGGCATATCATGGGGCATTCGCTCCATAAGACGCACCCACTTTTCCCCCCACTTTTTGGGGGGAGAAAGGTGAGTCTTATGGAGCGAAAAATACGGTAATTTTTCTGGACATTCCGCACTGTCTGCATATTATAATTATCCCTCCTGTGTTTCACCATGGATAAATTCATTGCATCATCCACAAAAAGTTCAAAAACGCCTCACAACCAAATCTCAGGGCAAAGGTGCATCGGCACCGACGCGGTCCCCGACCCACTCCACAGCTGACCCGGGAAGCCCGCCATCCAGCCCCCATCTTGCTACCTCTCCTCCGCCCACTACTACCATGCAGGTGGCAGAATTCACAGCCATGCTTTCGCCATTGTTAGATGAAAAATTGGGCCGTCTGTCAACCGCCATTGACCTGGCACTCTCTCAGCTCACCTCGCAAGCACAAAGATTGACTGAGATGGAGGAAAGGGTGTCTACTCTGGAGGATGGACTGACCCCCCTCCAAACGTCCGTGGAATCTCACGATTCGCTCTTTTCATCCATGATAGACAAAGTCGACGACCTAGAGAACAGGAGCCGCAGAAACAACGTACGTATAGTGGGACTCCCTGAAACAGTAAAAGGCCCTCAACTTCACCACTTCCTCTCCTCTTGGCTCCCCACGGCCCTAGGTCTAGCGGATGATTCAACGCTGACTGTGGAGCGGGTACATCATCTGGGACCGGACCTTTCTCCATCCCTAGGTGGCCCTCGTACTGTCATATTTAAACTGCTGAATTTCTCCGACAAAATCCGCATCATGAAGGCGTATAGGAAAGCCAATACCCTTGAATACAACGGAACTACTCTGCGCCTCTTCCAAGACTTCTCGGCGTCCCTGGCGGCCCGTCGCAGGGCCTTTGCCCCCATCTGTTCTAAATTGGCGGCGGCTAATGTGCGGTTCACGCTGCAATACCCTGCTCGCCTACGAGTTCACCTTCATGGCCAAGTCACCTTCTACGATTCACCGACTGACGCATCGACCATATTGGAAGATGACACTACACGTTCCCCCTCATCACCATCCGCAAGACAACGCTCATTGAGGCCACCACCCTGATTGTAGCTCCGACTCTGCGACGGGATTCACGCAATCCTGGAGGTGCAGTGGATCCCTACGACTTTCCCCTTTTTTGTTCAATTTTATTGGTTCTCTGGTGCTGGACGACACGAGCAAGACCAGATCCGACCACGGCTCAAACTGTATGTTTTACACTCGCCGACCGGTGTCACGGTTCCCGGATCCCACCACGCAGTACTTAACCCCCAACACTCCACAAAACTCAGAAGCTACCAACAGTGTAGCTGTGAATGATCCCTATCTGTCTGGTCCTTAGAATTGGCCAGGTAAACTAGCTAGACAGAAAAGGGTTAACAATACGGAGAGGAGTCAGCCGAGCCAGAATCAGGAATACAGAGTTCAGAATGGTCCAATGGAATAGCCGGGTCGGTATCAGAGCAGTAGCGTAGTACAAGAAAATAGTCTAGGGCAACAGAAGGCAGAATGGTCAGAACACAAGCAGAGGTCAATAACAGGTTAAATCAATTTAGCAGTCAGGTACAAGGAGCTCAGGTATGGATAACCACGATCTGGCAACTTCTGAAACTATACTGAGGGTTTTTAAAGACCTTCACCAGACCACGCCCCCCACTCAAGCCACACCTCATGCAATCACCTCCCTGCCTGTCTCCATTTAAACCGGGCAGTGGTCAGCGAGCAGCATCAGACTTGCTGTCCTCAAGCACACAGGTAGGGCTGGAAGCCCCCAACGTTACAACCGGAACCTTTTGGTTCTCTGTTATATGGATTATGTCTTTTCTGTTCGATCTCTGGTTAATTTGTTGTTTATAGTTAAAATGTCTTGGATCGCTCTTCTACTGATACACCAACAGATACTGACGTCTTATATTGTACACACGGTACGGGGTCCGCTGCTGGGATGGGCCCTAACCCCCTTTATTGTTGCTTCCTACTTCACATCCTCTCGAACTCGATTATGGCATCCTCCATGACACACGACACTAGTACTACACTCCCATCCTCTGTCGAACCTCAAATTTTCACACGTAATTCTTTTAAGGTAGTGTCCTGGAATGTGGAGGGTCTTAATTCGCCGATTAAACGTAAGAAAGTAATCCAATATTTAAAAAGGTTAGACCCCGTTATTGTTTTCCTCCAAGAAACTCACTGGACTAAGCCAGACCAAACGCTACGGGCCCCTTGGGTGGGATATCAGACAACCTCGGTTTACACTCAAAAATCTAGAGGCACTGCAATTCTCTTACATAAGAGACTTCCATACTCTGACACGGTAGCGGTTAATGATGCGGACGGCAGGTACTCCCTCCTCACGCTTAAGGCTAGGGTCAAACTAACGCATTTTTTGTGTTGTCCTTGAAAAAGTGCGTTTGAACGAATGGATGCATTTTTTCACGGAATACGCGATAGCGGTCATACGATGCGCATTTTCGTCCGTGATTTTGTACGGATCATCAATAAAACACTTTTTTGTGTCTGGATGTTATGTTGGCCGGACATTAGCAGCGTCTGACGTCTCCTAATCACACACACACGCCGCTAGTGGACGCAGCGCACTCTGTACGTCAGTACTAGCGGTATCACGTTCTCGAAAAAATGCGTTCGTTTGCCACTTGCGTTGCGCAACCGCACTTTTGTGCGGCCGTTCTTCGTATGCTGCCCGGCATTGGACGTCATTTGCTGCTAGCACGGCCGTGATTTAGAAACATAGAAACATAGAAAAATGTCGGCAGATAAGAGCCTTTCAGCCCATCTAGTCTGCCCAATTACATGGATACTTTACCTGGATTTATCTTTTGTTTAGGATAGCCTTATGCCTATCCCATGCTTGCTTAAATTAAATTACTGTTTTGGCCTCTACCACTTCAACTGGAAGGCTGTTCCATGTATCCACCACCCTCTGTTCCATGTATCCAGCACCCATTTAGTGCTGCTAAACGCACGATAACACTGCGTTAGTCTGACCCTAGCCTAAGATTGGACAGGAACAGTTTCAATTATTCAATATCTATGCCCCTAATGGCCCGAATTTACCATTCTATAAGACACTACTCCCGTTACTCCACCTTCACGACACTTCTTACAGAATAGTGGGAGGGGACCTTAACGACGTACCAGACTCGATACTTGACCGAGCCCCGAGCCGTGTGGTACCTAGAGGGCGCTCACAACCCACAGGTCCGACCTACCTTATGACGCATTTTGACTTGGTTGACGTCTGGCGCACGCACCACCCAACAGGCAGGGATTTTACGTTTTATTCTGACCCCCACAAACCATTCTCGCGCCTAGACCTCTTTTTGATTTCGGACTCTGGCCCGATAACACTGACTGACCACGCGCCGGTTTCACTGGAGATGAAACTGGGAAATCTACAGTCCTATTCCCGGAACTGGCGCTTCCCTTCCCATCATATGACGTCCGGTAAATTTACATCACACGTTGAGCTTGCCTGGCACAATTACACTGACGACAACATTGACCATGTAGAGGATGTCAATTTATTTTGGTCTGCGTCAAAAGCAGTGCTTCGGGGACAGATTATGGAGTTTACGGCCCGGAAACGGAAAGAGGACTCTCTCACATCTTACTAAGGCTCATTCGGATTTGCTCAGGAGTTATAGAGCTTATTTGACTGACCCAACACCTGTTGCATTGCAGACGTACAAGCAAGATAAATCCAGATACGATACCCTAGCTACCAACCACGCACAGCGCTCCTGGCAGCATCAGAAATCCCGGTTCTATCGCTTTGGTAACAAGCATGGTCGCCTCCTGGCCAACCTGGTTCGCTCCCAGACTCAGACCAGACCCTTTATCTCCCACATTAAGACCACGGATGGTGCCTTACTTACTGACCCAGTAGCTAGTAGCAGTAGCTTTCTCCATCCCTAGGTGGCCCTCGTACTGTCATATTTAAACTGCTGAATTTCTCCGACAAAATCCGCATCATGAAGGCGTATAGGAAAGCCAATACCCTTGAATACAACGGAACTACTCTGCGCCTCTTCCAAGACTTCTCGGCGTCCCTGGCGGCCCGTCGCAGGGCCTTTGCCCCCATCTGTTCTAAATTGGCGGCGGCTAATGTGCGGTTCACGCTGGAATACCCTGCTCGCCTACGAGTTCACCTTCATGGCCAAGTCACCTTCTACGATTCACCGACTGACGCATCGACCATATTGGAAGATGACACTACACGTTCCCCCTCATCACCATCCGCAAGACAACGCTCATTGAGGCCACCACCCTGATTGTAGCTCCGACTCTGCGACGGGATTCACGCAATCCTGGAGGTGCAGTGGATCCCTACGACTTTCCCCTTTTTTGTTCAATTTTATTGGTTCTCTGGTGCTGGACGACACGAGCAAGACCAGATCCGACCACGGCTCAAACTGTATGTTTTACACTCGCCGACCGGTGTCACGGTTCCCGGATCCCACCACGCAGTACTTAACCCCCAACACTCCACAAAACTCAGAAGCTACCAACAGTGTAGCTGTGAATGATCCCTATCTGTCTGGTCCTTAGAATTGGCCAGGTAAACTAGCTAGACAGAAAAGGGTTAACAATACGGAGAGGAGTCAGCCGAGCCAGAATCAGGAATACAGAGTTCAGAATGGTCCAATGGAATAGCCGGGTCGGTATCAGAGCAGTAGCGTAGTACAAGAAAATAGTCTAGGGCAACAGAAGGCAGAATGGTCAGAACACAAGCAGAGGTCAATAACAGGTTAAATCAATTTAGCAGTCAGGTACAAGGAGCTCAGGTATGGATAACCACGATCTGGCAACTTCTGAAACTATACTGAGGGTTTTTAAAGACCTTCACCAGACCACGCCCCCCACTCAAGCCACACCTCATGCAATCACCTCCCTGCCTGTCTCCATTTAAACCGGGCAGTGGTCAGCGAGCAGCATCAGACTTGCTGTCCTCAAGCACACAGGTAGGGCTGGAAGCCCCCAACGTTACAGTACCCCCTCTCCACGGGAGGCCACCGGACGACCAACAGGACGAGCGGCAATACGACCACCAGGGCGATCGGGGTGCGAGGCATGGAACGCCCTGACCAACCTAGAGGCAGACATGTCGGAAGCTGGAATCCAGGACCGGTCTTCCGGGCCATAGCCCACCCAATCGACCAAGTACTGCAGAACACCCCTGCACAACCTAGAATCCAAAACCCT
Organism: Leptobrachium leishanense; assembly: GCA_009667805.1. Lineage (NCBI taxonomy): Eukaryota > Metazoa > Chordata > Amphibia > Anura > Megophryidae > Leptobrachium > Leptobrachium leishanense. The sequence goes on from CM019064.1 coordinate 348,237,245, forward strand.
CCTAACCTCATACTCAGATTCACCATCAACCTGAACAGGTGGAGGAGGAGGAACGACCCGCGTGTACCTGTTACACAACAAAGGTTTCAGTAGGGAGGTGTGGAAGACGTTGTGCATGCGAAGATGTTTAGGAAGGGCAAGAGCATAAGCCACAGGATTAATGCGGCGAATGATCTTATATGGACTTATAAACCGAGGTGCCATTTTCATAGAAGGCACCCGCAACTTCACGTTCCTAGTGGACAACAACCAAACTCTATCCCCCACGTTATAGGAGGGAGCTTGTAACCTATGCCTGTCAGCCTTGCGTTTCTGGACAGCAACATTGCGCTCCATATTTACGCGAATCTGTCTCCAAATCTCTTGTAGTTGAGTGAGATGGTCATCGAGAGCCGGGATGGCCTGTTCATTAAACTGAAGCGGTAGAGCCGGAGGGAAAAAACCATAGATAGCAGAAAAAGGAGAGTGGCCAGTGGTCTCATTAACGGCGTTATTACGTGCATACTCAGCCCAGGGCAACAACTCCGACCAATTGTCTTGTTGTTGTGTGGTAAAGCAACGTATGTACTGCTCGAGACCCTGATTTGCCCTCTCTGCTGCCCCATTGGTTTGTGGATGGTATGCTGAAGAGAAGGCCAATCGCACCCCCATCTCCGCACAGAAAACCCTCCAGAAACGAGAGACGAACTGAGCTCCTCTGTCAGAGACTATTTCAGACGGAACCCCATGTATTCGTACAATCTCTCTAGCAAAGACAACCGCCAGTTCTTTGGCTGTAGGAAGCTTAGGTAAAGGGACAAAATGAGCCATTTTGGAGAAGCGGTCTACAACTGTCAGAACCACAGTATGACCTTTGGACTTCGGCAAGTCCACAATAAAATCCATAGATAGATGAGACCAAGGCCTCTTAGGCGTGGGTAAAGGCTGCAATAGACCGACAGGCAAGGTTTTACTGGTTTTGCTTCTGGCACAGATTTGACAAGCCAAAACAAACAGGCGTACGTCCTGTCGCATGGTGGGCCACCAGAACTGTCTGGAAATACTGGTAAGAGTCTTAGTAATACCAGGATGACCTGCTGGTTTAGAATCATGAAACATTATGAGTAATTCTTGTCTTTCCTTTTCAGGTACAAACAACATATCTGGAGGCTTGTCAGGTGGAGCCCCCACTTGAGCTGCCTGGAGACGTTCCAGGAAAGGCGAGGAGACAGACAAGACTGTGGAAGCCACAATACGTTCAGGAGGAACTATAGGATTGTGGTCTTGTGTATTAGATTCATATGGGTCATATTGACGAGATAAGGCATCAGCCTTTACATTGCGGTCACCTGGTCTGTAAGTCAATACAAAATTAAACCGGGACAGTAGCAATGACCACCTGGCCTGTCTCGAGTTCAACCGTTTAGCATCCCCGATGTACGTAAGGTTCTTATGATCAGTGATTATCAACAAAGGATCAAGAGTACCTTCCAACAAATGTCTCCACTCTGACAGGGCAGACACAATAGCAAGCAATTCTCTGTTGCCAATATCATAATTGCGTTCTGCTGGTGATAATTTTCTTGAAAAGAACCCACAAGGATGTAGTGGTTTCCCTGGAGATTCTCTTTGAGACAGGACAGCCCCAATGCCTATCTCAGAAGCATCAACCTCAAGAATAAACGGAATCCTGGGATCAGGATGCCGTAACACGGGAGCGGAAGTAAAAGCCTGTTTGAGGGCTTCGAATGCTTGTTTAGATTGAGAAGACCAGATCTGGTTCTTCAGACCTTTACGTGTCATATTAATGATAGGAGAGGCTATAGCGGAATAATTCTTGATAAATCTCCTATAATAGTTAGAAAACCCCAGAAACCTCTGTATGGCTTTGAGACCTTGAGGAAGAGGCCATTCTGAGATGGCCGTGAGTTTAGAAGGATCCATCTCAACCCTCTGGAGTGATAATATACCAAGGAATTTCACAGTAGTAATGTCGAATAAACACTTCTCTAGTTTGCAATAAAGACCATTGTCCAGTAATTTAGCTAATACCTGTCTGACATGTGCATGGTGGGGTTTTCAGATCGGGAGAGTAAATCAATATATCGTCTAGGTATACTATAACAAAGGTTTGCAAGAAATCTCTGAGCACATCATTAATAAAATCCTGGAATACCGCTGGAGCATTACAAAGACCGAAAGGCATGACCAAGTATTCATAATGCCCACTCCTGGTGTTAAATGCTGTTCTCCACACTCATGCCCCTCTTTTATGCGTATCAAATTGTAAGCTCCTCTTAAATCAAGTTTAGTGTATACTGCTGAACCCCTTAACCTGTCGAACAGTTCCGATATGAGAGGGATAGGGTACACGTTCTTAATGGTGATCTTGTTAAGCCCCCTATAATCAATACACGGGCGTAGATCTCCCTCTTTTTTCGACACAAAAAAGAATCCAGCCCCTGCTGGAGAAGAGGAACGTCGGATAAAACCTCTCTCCAAATTCTCCTTGATATACTCCTCCATAATTTGGTTCTCCTTTATGGAAAGAGGGTATACTTTGCCTCGGGGAGGCATGGTACCTGGATGAATATCAATAGCACAATCATATGGTCTATGTGGAGGTAGTTTGTCTGCCTCTCTTTTATCAAATACAGCCCTGAGGTCTGCATATTGTTCAGGAACTTCAGTAGACAATGGAGGGGCTGTGGGTGTGTTCAGGGCACCGACATGCTGAATGGGTATTAAACAAGTCCCAAAACATGCAGAACTCCAAGACAGTATCTCTCCTTTAACCCAATCAATAACGGGATTGTGTTCCACCAACCAGGGGAAACCAAGTACAACAGGATTGGAAGGTGAGTGGATAACTTGGAATATGATCTTTTCTTTATGCAAGAGACCAGTAGTAAGAACTACTGTAACCGTATCGTGAGTAATCCTAGGGCAGGATAACGGCCTGCCATCTATGGCTTCAACGGCTAAGGGTGTCTCTCTTACAATTAGAGGTAGAGAAATGGAAGAAGCGTAGTTAACATCGATAAAGTTACCAGCAGCCCCAGAATCCACAAAAGAGGTATTATGTGTGGTCTTGGTCTCCCAAGCCAAGGATACTGGTAACATAAGTTTAGTGTCTTTGATAGGAGACATGCATGTCACACCCAAGGCCTGTCTCCTCAGCTGCCTTAGGTGCGGTAGTTTTCCGGCTTATCATGCATCTTAGGGCGAGTAGGACATTGAAATCGTACATGTCCCTCCAAACCACAATACAGGCACAATCCCTCACGAAAACGCCTTGTTCTCTCCTCCTCTGTAAGCCTAGTACGGCCTAGTTGCATAGGCTCTGAGGGAGGAGATAACTCTCTGGGTGGTGCTTGAAAGACAGGGGCCAACCTAGGTAACGGTCTCTTGGGTCTCTCTCTTGGAGTCCTTCTATCCCTTATCTGATTATCCAGATCTATACAGTAATCAATGAGTTCACACAATACCTCAGGTAGTTTACGTGGAGCTAATTCATGCATCAACGACTCTGATAACCCCTCCATAAACGCCAGAACCAGTATCTCATTTGTCCAGTTCACATCAGAAACTAAGGTTTTAAATTCTATGGCATAATCATACACAGTCCTGTTCCCTTGACGTATGCGGAACAAGGATTTGCCGGCTATCGTGGCCTTTCTGGTAGGATTAAATGTACGTTGTAACTCGGCTATGAATTCTTTATATTCCCATACAATAGGTCTTTCTGCCTCCCATAAAGGAGTCGCCCATGTCAACGCTCTGCCAGACAGATGGTTAATAATAAACCCCACTTTGGCAATGTCAGAGAAAAACATTTGTGGATTTAATTTAAAATGAATATCCACATGGACCAAAAATCCCCGGCACTCAGAGGGAGTACCGTCAAACCTCATAGGAGCAGTCATGTGTACCTGGGATGTCTGAACGACAGGGCGCACAGGTATAGCAGGCGGGGGTGCAACCCCAACTGGTTCCAGGTGTGCAGTACGATTCAGGATAGTTTGTAAGGCAATGGCAAACTGATCCATCCTATGATCCTGCTCATCCTGTCTGGATACAAAGGTAGCCAAGTGCTGTGTTAAATCTGCGGGATCCATATTGGCCAGATCATAATGTCACGGTTCCCGGATCCCACCACGCAGTACTTAACCCCCAACACTCCACAAAACTCAGAAGCTACCAACAGTGTAGCTGTGAATGATCCCTATCTGTCTGGTCCTTAGAATTGGCCAGGTAAACTAGCTAGACAGAAAAGGGTTAACAATACGGAGAGGAGTCAGCCGAGCCAGAATCAGGAATACAGAGTTCAGAATGGTCCAATGGAATAGCCGGGTCGGTATCAGAGCAGTAGCGTAGTACAAGAAAATAGTCTAGGGCAACAGAAGGCAGAATGGTCAGAACACAAGCAGAGGTCAATAACAGGTTAAATCAATTTAGCAGTCAGGTACAAGGAGCTCAGGTATGGATAACCACGATCTGGCAACTTCTGAAACTATACTGAGGGTTTTTAAAGACCTTCACCAGACCACGCCCCCCACTCAAGCCACACCTCATGCAATCACCTCCCTGCCTGTCTCCATTTAAACCGGGCAGTGGTCAGCGAGCAGCATCAGACTTGCTGTCCTCAAGCACACAGGTAGGGCTGGAAGCCCCCAACGTTACAACCGGAACCTTTTGGTTCTCTGTTATATGGATTATGTCTTTTCTGTTCGATCTCTGGTTATTTGTTGTTTTATAGTTAAAATGTCTTGGATCGCTCTTCTACTGATACACCAACAGATACTGACGTCTTATATTGTACACACGGTACGGGGTCCGCTGCTGGGATGGGCCCTAACCCCCTTTATTGTTGCTTCCTACTTCACATCCTCTCGAACTCGATTATGGCATCCTCCATGACACACGACACTAGTACTACACTCCCATCCTCTGTCGAACCTCAAATTTTCACACGTAATTCTTTTAAGGTAGTGTCCTGGAATGTGGAGGGTCTTAATTCGCGCGATTAAACGTAAGAAAGTAATCCAATATTTAAAAAGGTTAGACCCCGTTATTGTTTTCCTCCAAGAAACTCACTGGACTAAGCCAGACCAAACGCTACGGGCCCCTTGGGTGGGATATCAGACATTCTCGGTTTACACTCAAAAATCTAGAGGCACTGCAATTCTCTTACATAAGAGACTTCCATACTCTGACACGGTAGCGGTTAATGATGCGGACGGCAGGTACTCCTCCTCACGCTTAAGGCTAGGGTCAAACTAACGCATTTTTTGTGTTGTCCTTGAAAAAGTGCGTTTGAACGAATGGATGCATTTTTTCACGGAATACGCGATAGCGGTCATACGATGCGCATTTTCGTCCGTGATTTTGTACGGATCATCAATAAAACACTTTTTTGTGTCTGGATGTTATGTTGGCCGGACATTAGCAGCGTCTGACGTCTCCTAATCACACACACACGCCGCTAGTGGACGCAGCGCACTCTGTACGTCAGTACTAGCGGTATCACGTTCTCGAAAAAATGCGTTCGTTTGCCACTTGCGTTGCGCAACCGCACTTTTGTGCGGCCGTTCTTCGTATGCTGCCCGGCATTGGACGTCATTTGCTGCTAGCACGGCGTGATTTAGAAACATAGAAACATAGAAAAATGTCGGCAGATAAGAGCCTTTCAGCCCATCTAGTCTGCCCAATTACATGGATACTTTACCTGGATTTATCTTTGTTTAGGATAGCCTTATGCCTATCCCATGCTTGCTTAAATTCAATTACTGTTTTGGCCTCTACCACTTCAACTGGAAGGCTGTTCCATGTATCCACCACCCTCTGTTCCATGTATCCAGCACCCATTTAGTGCTGCTAAACGCACGATAACACTGCGTTAGTCTGACCCTAGCCTAAGATTGGACAGGAACAGTTTCAATTATTCAATATCTATGCCCCTAATGGCCCGAATTTACCATTCTATAAGACACTACTCCCGTTACTCCACCTTCACGACACTTCTTACAGAATAGTGGGAGGGGACCTTAACGACGTACCAGACTCGATACTTGACCGAGCCCCGAGCCGTGTGGTACCTAGAGGGCGCTCACAACCCACAGGTCCGACCTACCTTATGACGCATTTTGACTTGGTTGACGTCTGGCGCACGCACCACCCAACAGGCAGGGATTTTACGTTTTATTTTGACCCCCACAAACCATTCTCGCGCCTAGACCTCTTTTTGATTTCGGACTCTGGCCCGATAACACTGACTGACCACGCGCCGGTTTCACTGGAGATGAAACTGGGAAATCCACAGTCCTATTCCCGGAACTGGCGCTTCCCTTCCCATCATATGACGTCCGGTAAATTTACATCACACGTTGAGCTTGCCTGGCACAATTACACTGACGACAACATTGACCATGTAGAGGATGTCAATTTATTTTGGTCTGCGTCAAAAGCAGTGCTTCGGGGACAGATTATGGAGTTTACGGCCCGGAAACGGAAAGAGGACTCTCTCACATCTTACTAAGGCTCATTCGGATTTGCTCAGGAGTTATAGAGCTTATTTGACTGACCCAACACCTGTTGCATTGCAGACGTACAAGCAAGATAAATCCAGATACGATACCCTAGCTACCAACCACGCACAGCGCTCCTGGCAGCATCAGAAATCCCGGTTCTATCGCTTTGGTAACAAGCATGGTCGCCTCCTGGCCAACCTGGTTCGCTCCCAGACTCAGACCAGACCCTTTATCTCCCACATTAAGACCACGGATGGTGCCTTACTTACTGACCCAGTAGCTATTGCTGGGTATTTCTGACAATATTTTGCTGATTTCTACAAGGCAGGCCCTGACGATTGCCCAACGCAACTGAGTATTTTTCATAAAGCGCAAATCCCAAAAATATCCCCAACTGAAAGGGATGCCCTTTCAGCGCCGATTTCACACACCGAAGTCCAAAAAGCGATAACTTTGCTCAAAAATGGGAAAACCCCAGGACCAGATGGATTTGGGGCAGAATATTACAAGCTCCTTTCAGGCTCGGTGGTCCCACACTTGGTCTCACTTTATAATAACATTCTACAAGGGGAGGAACCTCCTCTGACTTTTAACGAGGCCAGAGTGGTGGTTATCCCCAAGCCTGGAAAGGATCCTACCCTGGTCACCTCCTATCGGCCTATTGCACTGTTAAACACTGACCTGAAACTGCTATCCACCATCATGGCCAGCCGCCTACAGAGACTGATGGCTCATCTGGTGGGCCCCCAACATACGGGTTTCCTTGCTGGCCGACACTCTACCACAAACATATGCAAGGCTATAGCGGCCATATGGTCCTCCTCCCTTACACCACAAGCCTCAAATCTTCTATTGAGTTGCGACGCCGATAAAGCGTTCGACAGGATATCCTGGGCCTATTTAGAGAGATTAATTAAGTTCCACCACTTTGGAAAGGTATTCTGTCCCTATTTTGCACGCTTTACCACAACCCTTCCACAGTAATCACAGCGAATGGACTTAATTCTGCCCCCTTCGTACTAGAGAGAGGAACCAGCTAGGGGTGTCCCTTATCACCATTACTGTTTAATCTTGCCCTGGAACCCCTCCTTCGCATTATAGAGACGTGCCCGGCAATTACGGGTATTCGTTTGTCCTCCTCGGTGACACTAAAAGTGGTGGCTTTTGCAGACGATCTGCTATTGTTTCTTTCGAACCCAGCGTCTGCTATTCCACCATTGTTGGCCTTATTTGATTCATTTCACACAGCCTCCGGTTTCCAAATTAATTACGTTAAGTCGGTCGATCTGCCCCTGGGATCAAAGCCACAAGGTGATTGGCTCAGACAGTTCCCCTTCTCTTGGGCCTCTACACCTTTCATTAAATACCTAGGAATCATCCTGCCGGCGGACCTTTCTCAATTATACAGCCTCAATATTGACCCCCATTTCAGCCAAACTAAGTTACTCCTGGAAGCATGGAGTTTTCTCCCTTTGTCCTATCTGGGAAGGGCTGCACTTATTAAAATGACTTTATTCCCCAAATTGCTCTATCCCTTACAGGTTTTGCCTCTACTATTGAAGCCCACAGATCTCCGTATATTAAATAGACTATATGCGGCATTCATTTGGCAAGGTAAACGAGCACGTATTCCACTTCCTGCGCTCCAACAGTCGTTGGCTAGGGGAGGTATTAATTTTCCAAATATAGTTGACTACAATTTAGCGGCCCTATACCGTTATGCTGTTGACTGGCTGAATGGTACTTCACACTTCGTGCCCTTGCAGGTTGAGCAGGCATTGCTTCCCTCCTCTTCCTTATCTGCGTTCCTCCATCAAAGTTCACCCATTGTCCCCCGTAGTCTACGTTCTAACCTACTATTATCCTCCATGAAATTGGCCTGGATCAAGATTCGCAGGCGCCTTCAGCTCGCCTAGCGAACGACTTTGTGGTCACCTATTCTGCACAACCCTCACTTTCAAAATGCCTCCCCTGCTCCGATCTTTCATACTCTGACCCACCGCGGTTTTACTCAGTTGCACCACTACATCGATGGAATGTCAGGCTTGCCGTTTTCCTACACGACCCTGAAAGACCGAGTTACACCCTTAGACATACACCCGGTATATTACTTGCAATTAAAGCAATTTCTCCTTACCCAATTGAACACATTGTCTCCTAATGACCTAGCCAATTCACTTGACATGCTCCTGTTTGCCCTCCCTCTGTCCCCTCCCTCTACCTCTACTATAAACGCACTTTTACAATCTTCGCAACCCACCAAACTCCCCTGGGCAGCAATAACTAGATGGGCCACAATCTTTCCCGAGCTTTCCACGCAGGATTTGATTGGGGCCACCTTACTATCCAGGCACTCCCTTCCCTCTGCTAACTACTGGGACATGTTTTATAGAATACTCCATCAAGCGTATATGGCGCCCGACAGAATGGCTCGCGCGGGATTGTCATCAACCGCAAACTGTTTAAAATGTCAAGGTGCTAATGCTGATTTACGGCATTGCTTATGGTCATGTCACTTTATTAAACTATTTTAGGACACAATACGACAATTTGGTTCACAGGTTCTTCGTCTAGAAATTCCTTTTACCCCAGAGTGGGCCATCTTTAATCGTCCGACCCCCCTCACCCCCAGACCTTTTGATAAGTGCCATCGATTTTGGCTCACCCTGTTAGCTGCAACGGGCAAGAAAGCGATCTTGTCACAATGGATCTCCGCTACCCCTCCTTCCTTTCGCATGGTTTATGACAGAATCTACGCCATATTTTTGGCGGACTGGATCGAGGCTGCGATGCAGCAAGAAAAGAAGACTCAGTCCTTCTTTACCGATTAGACCCCCCTTATTCGCACCCTGCCATGCGAAACTAAGGACACCTTACGTCATACCTTTTTCTGCACCCCTTGATACTCACTACAGATGCTGCGAGGTACCCCACCCATCCCGCAAGATCCCCCTGATCACTCCTTATCCCGTTTTCTAGCTTCCTCCCCCTCAGACCCTGTAGATGCCCGCACTTAACCGACCCACTTACTCTTGGGGAAAAAAATAGGGAAGGGGGCAGGTAAATGTGAGACAAAAACAACTAGCGAAGACAAACTCCAGGTAAAAAGCCAATCACTGAGCAAATGTAGGAAACCACCTCACACAGGAAGGGCCTCCCAGAGGTGTAACTAGAAACCTCAGGGCCCAGGTGCGGGAATCCATGAAGGGCCCCCCCATTGCCACCCCCATGCACTGGACCCCTCCAGGTCCACAATGTTGACTCCAGACAATCAGTGTCCCATTTGTTTTCCAGGTCCACTACGACCACTGCAGTCCATCCTATTTTTAAGGTATTGTGCACCATGTATATCTCAGACCTCCACAGCAATAAAACTCACAGTAATGTGCACTGTGTATGAGCGAATCTTAGGTGAGGCCCTGGCCCTTGCCAAGCTGCCCAAGTAAGACCACAGCCGGCTATGTGTGGGAGCCCCCCGAACTCAGGGCCCAGTTGCAGTCGCAGTCTCTGCACCCCTGGTGGTTATGCCCCTGCCTCCAAATCTCTATTCTACACCCCCACACTGCGCTCTCCATCAGCAACCTGCCAGCAGCAGAAACATATATATCTTAGCAAACCAGTATTTTATAAATGGTTCCAAATTATCTTCTTCCTCTGCCACTCTACCAATCTGTTTCCCCGAGAAATTCTACTCTAGTCCCTCATTTGCTCCAAGTGGGTATTGTCTGCTTTCCCTAGTGAAGAGAAATTGATAGTCTATCTGCAAAATTATCTTATAAGCCACAGATTTCATCATGGTCTTAGTGGAGAGTGTAAACTAAAACCGAAGTTAACATGTGGGATCAAAACAGAGGGCCATATTCCGTAACTTCTCTTATCCCATTATGCACCATTTCCCAGGATGATTAAATTTTCCAGCAATCCCACCATATATATATATACATGCGTAACTATTGTGTCTAAACAACAGCGACAGCTAGACTCACGCAGTAAGGAATATCTAGCCAGTCAAGCAGGTGTTCTGTACCAAAAAGTGAGAAACTGTGTTTTCTGCGCATTTCATCGCATGTGATCCCTTGAATGTCAGAATTTATGAATTTATGATGCTGTCCAAATGTTTAGCTTATTTACCATAGTTTATTTCACCTTCAAAAAGTATTCACCTACCAAAAGTATTTTTTACTGCACTCCTTGAATTTTCAACATCCGGTGACAATCAGTGGGTCAAATGTAGGTCTAGGTCTAGCACAGAAGTTGGCTTTGGATTGGATTGTGGTCTAATTGGCTAGTTGAAAAGGAGAGTTCTTTTGTAATTCTTCACACAGCTCTTATGCTCCTTTGACTTGAAAAATAGGAATATATAGAATTCCAACAATAGGTCAAGTTGAAAGTCACTATTCGAACCTAAAAATGTACCATTGCCATACTCATAAACAGCAATTCATTTTCTAAGAAATGAGAAACCCGAGCAGCCGCCAATCACAGCGCAGAGCAGCCGCCAGAAAAATCCGACACCGCAGACGAATGGAGTGAAAAAAACAAACAGTACGCTTGAATGTTTGAAAAGTGAAACGCTGTTTGCAAATAAACTACAGAACAAAAATGTCTGTAATTTACATATAAGATCCAATGAATGATAATAAAAAGGGCCGTTACAGAAAAAAAAAAACGATTAAACCCCCCCCCCCCGAAAAAATATTTACGCCAAAAAAATGCCTGTAAGATCCTAAAATATCTATACATAGAGACTTTTTACTGCAGGATATTATAATCAACGGTTTATTAGATATTGGATTAAAACGGGAATATTTTTAACATTGAAGCCTATGGGATTCGCCTAAATAAACCTGTCGAATGAAACCACCGAACAGCAGGGCAATTCGGCAAATTTTCACTGCTGGTTTTTGTTCTCTGAATAGACAAGCATTGCTTCTCTATGGGGATTTCACTGCCCTCGAACAGGCAACGAACAGGCACCGTAAGTGCAGGCAATTCGGGTTGGCGAACTGCCTGCTCTCTGGATAACCGAATGGCCAGGAAAGGTAACCGTACGCTGAATTTCACTGTTTGGTTACCTTTCGGCCACAATTCAGATCTCTTTGAATAACCCTGTTAATGTAGGTTTTGGGGTTCTTTGGACATGAGATGACTTATTGTTTGGAAGCAGAGAATTATAGAAGTAAAATTCCACAGCACCTTGAAAGGAAGTGCCCTCTTAACATTAGTTTTCTTCCACCCTTATAATCATGAAGCAAGTCCTCACAACTCTACAAAACACTGAATCCTAACTTCCAAACACAAACTAACAAAGCCATTCCTTATCCTCATAGCACAAATTCAAACTCTTTCATCTACCCCAATATAATGCCCCAACTCCTAATTCCCCACAGTAAGCTTACCAGTTAACAAGATTCCAGACCCTTCCTGTTAAAATGACATTGTTATTATTCAACTGTTAAATTGAAAAATGTGACCTACATCCAACAAATGTGGGCTTCATCAATGTAGAGCGTCCATAGCTCTGTAATTTATAAAGTAAGCTGTATCATGTACTGAAACTGTATGAGTGAAAAAGAACTGAAATCGCATGAATGTCCCAATGCCCATGTCTTTGCAGCCTGCCTCCTTGTCTGCTGTGTTCCACTCGGTTCCTGCTGGGTACTGCAGAAACAGGGTTGTGTCCCTTCTGTTGCATGTCATCCTTGCATCTTCTGATTGAAGCAGCACGCCCTCAGACTGATGCAACGTCATAGTGATTCTGATGCAGAACACTTCACTATGTATCATTTAAAAGATACATCTGACGTCCATCCTGCCCTTTGGGACCTTACGCACTAAATTTAATGTTCCTGATGCTATGTTTTTATTCTACATTCAAATACACTCTTACCTCAAAACGCACAAAGTTTTTTCTACGTTGTCTGCTACTTTACCATTATTATCTGAAACGGAGCTGTTTTGTTTAGATCCTCACTCCACTACCAAGCCAATCTCCCTGTTTTATAGAATACTCAATACCCCGCAACGGCCTATCTCTTGGACATTTCAAAAAAGCTGGGAAAAAGATTTTGGAGAATTATTTACACCCACACAGTGGGCATCGGCTTATATGTTTGCAGTGGGGGCGACTCGATGTGTCACTTTGATAGAGACTCAGCGAAAACTGCTATACAGGTGGTACCTGACTCCAGACAGGATCAAACATTATGCTCCACAGCAATCGGACCTATGCTGGAGGTGCTCTTCGGACAAGGGCTACATGAGTCATATATGGTGGTTTTGTCCCAAAATAACGGCCTTGTGGAGGGACATTTCGACATTAGCAACTGAAGTTCTGGGTACAATAATCCCGCACAGCCCAGAAGTCCTGCTGTTGGTAATGATCAAACTCCCAAACCCACACCGACGAATGTTATTTATCCTCACTTCTACGACATCTATTGTTGGCACGAAACTGGAAGTCCACAGTGGTTCCCACTAGGAAGCAAGTCATCGATTTGTTAAACCAATACCGTAGATTTGACTCTTAAGATCATTTTGTTGGAGGAGATACGCCCTCCTAAGTCGGATCCTTGGAAACTTTGGGACATACACAGAATCTACAAAGCATGTGGTCTATAGTTACGTTTCAGACGGCAATATGTGTTCCCGGCTGCAACCCCCTGCCTCCCCCCCTTCCTCCCCCCATGTGAGTGTGTTTTTGTTTAAATCTGTTGAACATTGAAAACCAATAAAAATATATTTTTTTAAAAAAAGATATATTTGTCAAGGGCCCTAATGGAGACGCTGGCATCTGTGCGTCATTCCTTACGCTCAAATTTTGGCGCACCTAGCTTACATGGACCAACCGCATTACATCTTTCTTTACTGCTACTCTGCACTTCCCCCTTGCCCTGTTGTGGTTTTCTAGGACCCGATATAGGGCCTTCTTCCCTAGTGCAGGGTTTCTCAACTCCTGTCCTCAAGACCCACTCCAGGCCAGATTTTACAGATCACCTTGGGGAAATGCAGACTGAGCCCTGCAATCACTGAGCCGCAAATTATATCACCTGTGCTGTGCTTCAGATATCTGGAAAACCTGGCCTGTTAGTGGGTCCTGAGGACTGAGTCGAAACACTGCCCTAGTGATTGCTAACTCAGATGAGTACGCGTTAACATCAGGATAAGTGACTTTAGCACATGCCACCTATATTACATTCCTAACACTAAACCTCCTAAAAATCAGTTTTTTTCCACTGTTTTTGCACTGGCTTGGCTCGGTTTTTGCACTGGCCTGCGTGAGTTTACTGTACTGTACACACCCTATACTTAACATGGGGAGCGCAATCAGTCCTTAGCGTTGGGATAAGTAAGGTATTACAAAGTCCTAGCTTTAATTACCATATCGATGGGTTAAATGGATTTTTACCATTTAACTCACAAGAGTGAGAGCGCAGAGGGCTCACAACCCGGCAGCGCAACCCTCCATGGAGTCCTAAAGACTCCAAAATGGTGATTCTCACGACAGCGTGGAAGCGCTACCATGAGTATCCCGGAGGGTAGCGTATGGTTCCGGCACAAGGTACAGAAGTTGCACCTGTCCCGAAATCTCACGCCGAAATGGAGATCCTACAGGGCAGGCGCAGGTTTTCCTCTTTACTGTCCCCCATTTTAGCATCAACAAGGGAATAATGCATATTGTGTGCTATAGGGATTGTCTTTTTTTTTTCTTTACTTGCCTGGCCTTCTGACTATTCTACTGACCTGAATTTGTTCATCATTTTCTGGAAACTTTGACTTCAGCTTTGTTTTCTGACTACTATTTCTCTTTATTTCCTGTCAATCCAGCCATATTTAAGGACTGGTGTTAGTTTTCTTCCTACTGCCTCACTTGTGTACTACTACTGTGTATTTTGTTTTTATACTTTGTTACCCAGCCATTACCAAGAACAGGTATTAGGTTTTCTTCTATCACTTGCATGCTGGGACTATGTCTGTCGTGACAATGAAGCTTGACAAAGGCCTCTCTGATGGTCGAAACATTGCTTCACCTTTCATCCCAATAAAAGATGCTAATTTGCCGCAGGTAGAGTGCCACAATTCCCTTTTCTTCTTAATTGGTCTACAGGATATGGATGCCTGGGAGTCTAACGTGCACACACTCTTGGAGCAGTACTGTATATTTTGTGTGCCAACAATAATGCCTATAAATCATGACACTGAACCGTCACATCCTTTGGGAATGCTATCTCAAATTGGCCATCCATGCCAATTCATTGGTGCGCCGGGGCCTTCCAGGATCAAGTGCAAAGTAAATACATAAGAAGCTGACCTCACTCTGACCCTGCTCTGTCAAAAAGACAAATGATGAAAGTAGTAGAAGAGATGAAAACATTGCAGCAAGGCACAATGAAGGACGGCTCTAAATGTCCTCAGAGGCCTTTTGTTTCATATAAAAGGTTAGCAGCAAAGTCTAATGCCAGCCACTAAAGAAATCTCATCAATAGGTGAATGCTCCTTGCATAGTTCATAGTTGTGATGGAAGCCTCTGCCACCTTTTCAATGACTTGGGTTCCAAGTGTTTGAGACTGGCTGGCGCGGGCACTCACAGCACATTGCCTGCACTACATATAGACTGTATGACCTTTGTAGAGGAGTGGATGCCATCCTCGTGCCCGCAGACTATGGGTAATTATGGCAGAGACTGTTCATATGGCATTTGGGCATTGCCATGCTGTATGTGATGTGTTTTTAAAAGCATGTTTCTATTTAGCAGTTCTTAGAATTGTAAGTTTATCCTCCCCCCTGGAATGATTGTGTTGGACAGATAAGGGTTTATTCACAGAGCACCGAAATGTCGCTGACATTTCGGTGCTCTGTCGTTCCCCACACTTCGGCTCAAATTTCCCCACCCTACAGTGAATTCACCATTAACCGCGGTGACCTCCAGGTAGAGAACTTGTTGAATCTGAGAGATCCGAGCGGGTTGCTTGAAGTCGCTGTGTGTAGTGTAGACACCTGAGGGCGGACTTCTTCATCTGTATCTATATTTACCAGTTGAAATGTGTGACAGTCAGAAGTGATATTCTGGGAATTATGTAAGAATGCAGGACCTGTAAGCCATGTTGAGTCTTTTAGATTGTTAGCGGCAACAGATCTGGTTGCATGGTCTGCGGGGTTGTGGTCGGTAGGTACGAAATGCCATTGTTTTGGGCAAGTGGATCTTCTGATTCTATGTACCCTGTTGCTGACGTAAACATAGAAACGTCTGGATTCGTTGCTGATGTAACCCAAGACTACTTTGCTGTCTGTGTAGAACTCAGTGTCTTTAATCTCTATGTTCATTTCTGTGGTGATCAGTTCGGCTAGTTCCACTGCCAGTACGGCAGCGCAGAGTTCCAGTCTAGGTATTGTATGTTCTGGGAGTGGTGCAAGTTTCGCTTTTCCCATGATGAATCCTATATGACATTGTTCTTTGATGTCTACAGTCTTTAAATAAGCTACTGCAGCAATTGCTTTGACAGATGCGTCTGAGAAAACACAGAGGTTTTGTGTTCGAACTTCTGAAGAGGGCACGGGGGCATATGGACGTGCAATGTGAACTCTGGCCAAAGCTGTTAGAGAGTTTTTCCACTCCATCCACAAACCCTTTTTCTCAGTGGGGAGCGGGTCATCCCAGTCTTTTGTCTCCCAGGTAAGATCTCTGAGTATTGCTTTACCTTGAATGGTGACGGGAGCTGCAAATCCTAGGGGATCGTAAAGGCTGTTTATAACGGACAGGGTACCCCTGCGGGTGTATGGTTTTTCTTCTGGACTGACTTGAAAGGTAAAGGTGTCACTATTTAAGTCCCAAGCAGACCAAGGCTCCGTTGAGTAGGGAGGACGTCAGTACCTAGGTCTAAATCTTTCAGATCATTAGAATGGTCTTGGAAGGGAAGGCTTTAATTACCCCTTTGCTGTTAGAAGCAATTTTGTGAAGTCTCAAGTTTGAGTGGGAGAGCACACTTTGAGTTCTTTTTAGGAGACTGATAGCAGCCTCATCTGTGGGCAGTGATTTTAAACAGTCGTCTACATAGAAGTCCTTATCTACAAAGTGTCTAACGTCTGCCCCGTATTTCGCTTCTCCTTCCTTAGCGGACTGTCTGAGTCCATAAATAGCGACTGCAGGAGAGGGGCTGTTACCAAAGATGTGTACCCGCATACGGTACTCTATGATATCTTTGGAGGGTTCGTTATCTTTAAACCAAAAGAATCTTAGGAAATTTCTGTTTTCTTCTTTAACAAAGAAGCAGTGAAACATCTGTTGAATGTCGGCCATAAATGCAACTGAATCTTTACGAAAACGGAGGAGTACTCCTATGAGTCTGTTATTAAGGTCGGGACCTGACAGTAAGACATTGTTTAAGGAGACACCCTCATGTTTGGCGCTAGAGTCGAACACTGCTCTAATCTGGTCTGGTTTCTTTGGATGGTATACTCCAAATATGGGTAGGTACCAGCACTCTTCACCTTCAGTTAAGGTAGGTGCTACTTCTGCATGACCGTTCTCAAGTATTTTTTCCATGAAGCTGAAAAAGTGGTTTTTCATATCTGGCTTTCTTTGAAAACTGCGCCTAAGAGACACAAAGCGTTTATAGACTTGTTCTCTGTTGTTAGGCAAACGTTGTCTTTGGGGTTTAAAGGGTAGAGGTGCGACCCAACTGTTAGAGTCATCCTTAACTATTCCCTGTTCCATGATCTCTAAGAACAACCTATCTTCAAAGGACGTAGCTACCTGGTAATCTGTTTTAGTGCTGAGAAATACTGAGGACCCTAGGTGACCTTGGTCACTGTCACAGTAAGGGTCTACGGTAGGTTTGGGCAGATAGGTGTTATGTGGTAGCTCTTTTACAAGGAATCGATTTTGGCATGGTTGAAAAAGGGAGGGGCGCCCGTTCTCTAGAGTCTTAGTTAACATGTTGCTGACTGAGGTGGGTTTGTGTACTCTTCCCAAACAAACATCTCCTATAATAACCCATCCTAAATCAAGTCTTTGGGCGTAGGGAGCATTGTGAGGGTCATTAATCTGATCTCTAACTTTGTGAACTCGTAAGATATCTCTCCCAAGGAGTAGGACTATCTGAGCTTGGGGGTCTAGTACTGGTAGAAGGTGAGCTATGCGTTTTAGATGAGAGTGGTGTACTGCAGCATCAGGGGTGGGAATCTCAGCTCTATAATCTGGAATCTGGTTACATTCGATTACAGTAGGTAGCAGAAGGCGTGTCTGGCCATCTATAGACTCAACTTGGAAACCTGTAGCTCTTCTCCCCGCCGTTTCGACTGTACCTGCACAAGTCTTTAAGGAGTAAGGAGAGATAGGGCCTTTAATGTTGAAGATGTCAAAGAAGGTGGATCTCGCTAGAGATTTGTTACTTTGGTCATCTAGGATTGCGTAGGCACGTACAGCTTTATCCTTGCAACCTGTTGGGTACACTTTGACTAGACAGATTTTTGAACAAGACCTACCACCTATGATTCCTTTGCAGACTTAAGTACATTGTGCGGTAACTGCTGGTGTACCTATTTCGGTGTTTATTCCTTCTTCACTATGATCTTGGGTATTGTCGGCTTGAGTTAAAATACGTGGAGGTGGCCCAGGGTGTAGGGCTGCGTTATGCCTTGTACTGTCACATTCTGTGCATTTTACACTGACCTTACAGTCTCTAGCAAAGTGAGACGTTGAGGAGCAACACTTGTAGCAGATATTGTTCTCCCTGAGGAAAGTCTTGCGGTCCTCTATGGGTTTCTCTCTGAAGCCTCTGCATTTCAGAAGAGGATGTGGCTTCCTGTGTAGGGGACACTGCCGGCTAGGGTCTTTATCTTCCAAGTAGGGAGAGGTTGATGGCCTGTGGAAGGAATCTGTAGAGGAAACATTAGTTTTATGGACTATCACTGGCGCTTTATGGTATCTTAGACCGGAAGGAGCAGCATGAGACAGTATAAAATCAAAGCTGGGATCATTCCTAATTCTTTTTTTTTTTTTTTTTTTTTTTTAAATATTTAAAATTTTTATTTTGAAATGAAGGCATCATATAAACAGAAAATGAGGGCCTCGCAGGGCCACAGGTAATGTTATCAACATAAGCACTTTAATAGAAAATAACAAAAAGGGGGGGAGGGTCATACGAAAAAACGGCCGGATATCAGAAAACAGGGGGGGGAGTAGTAACGATCGCCATCAAAAGGGCTTCAGAAGAATACAAAAATAAAAGTAAGAGAAAAATCAAAGTCTCAACATGGGGGGGGGGAATAAAATAAAATGTTTCGCATATTACGGCTCAGAGAAATCAGAAAGTCAGCAAATAAAGAAAGTGTCTCAAAATTCGGAACGAAAAAAGAGGGGGGGTAAAAATAAAAATTCCCTCAGAAAAACAGCTAATTGAAGGGCATAAACGTAAAAAATAAAGTCCCAAAGTTACTGCGGGAAGTGAAGGGATACAGAACCGTGGAGAAGAGGGTCCCAATAAAATAAGAGTCCCCACCAGTCTAGCCCGGGTCAGAGGCAGCAGGCGAAAGACCCCCAGGGGCCGGAGTCGGTGAGAGGCCCAGTGAACGCAATACCTGCCATGCCTCCTCAGGAGAGGCGACCAAATGGGTCAGGTTCTCATAAGTAATAGTCATGGTACCCGCCACCCCCCACCGGTAGCGGATCTCGTTATTCCGCAGAAAAGACGAGACGTCCCGAAATCTTCTCCGAGCCATTAAGGTCAAAAATGGTAGGTCGTTAAAGAAAGACACCGAAAGGTCCTCAAACATAAACGGGGCACGAGTCACAGAGGACGACAGCAATCGGCGCTTATCAGCTTCCTCCAATGCCACCGCCAGCACATCGCGTGGGGCATCCCCTGGTGCAGTAGCCGCCTTCCGCAGCCGAGTGACGGCGCCAAAAATGGCAGGTTCTCCCAGCCGTGACTCCAAGACACGTGCTGCGAGTCTGTTGGCGAATGGCAGCAACCCAGCCATAGAAATCTTCTCTGGGATTCCTCTGATCCTGACATTCTTCCGACGGTGGCGGGCTTCTGCCGTCTCCACCGCACCAGTAAGCAGCGCCACTTGTGCCCGCAACGACTCCAGCTGCGGCTGAAGAAGGGCCTGCGTTGCCACAACTCCTTCCACCTGCGTCTCTGCAGCCAGTAGTCTTCCCTGGACAGCCGTCAGCTCCGTCTTCACGTCGGCAAAGTCAGCTCGCCAGACCGTTCTCATCTCACCTAACATCTGTTCAAACAAACGCTGAAGATCAGCCTTCATATGAAGTGGGAGGCCTCTGCTGGATCCGGGATCAGGTGAGTTCGGGGGAGTCTCCGCCGAGTCACACGAGGCCACTGAAAGCCTGCGTACCTGTGTAGTTTTCACATCACCATGTCTGTCAGCTTTCCCTGTCGCCTTACCCACCTTCCGGGGAGACTTCGAAGGTGCTGAGGCGCTCTCCGACCAGGAGTAATCCTCATCATCCGAGGAGCCTCCCTCAGCAGCCGGACATTCCCGCTGGTCTCCTTGATGTCGACGCCGATTCTCGCCCATTGCCTCACGAATGTCCCGCTGCCGTGGGCCCTCCGGCAGCAAGGACTTTTTCCCATTTTTCTTGCCCATAATCCGACGAGGAGAGGGGCTGGAATCGGTACACGAGTATCCCAGGATACGGAGGATACCACCAACTGAACGCCCGATAAGGCTGCTGCAGCAGGCCGCGTCCGGCAAAGTCCGCAAATCAGCTCCAAAAAGTCAGCGGAAAAGATTAAAAGCAGGGGAGCAGAGGTAACAGATGCTCCCCTACCTGCAAAAACCCCCAAAACTCAGAAGAAAAGCGTCCAAAACCTCAAAAGTAAAAGCTCTAGCCGGAGAGCTCCCCAACACGCGTCTTTTCTCGTTGAGAGTTAGCTCCGCCTCCATCCATTCCTAATTCTTGCTTGTTGATTTACAAAGTCCACAAACACGTCAAAGGGAGGAAATGATACCTTGTGCATTTGCTTGTAATTGGAACCATGTGTGACCCACCGCTCCTGGAGGTTGTAGGGGAGCTTTTGGACTATAGGATTGACACCTCTTGCTGTGTCAAGGTAAGTAAGTCCAGGCAAATCTCCTTCTGCTTTGGCTACCTGCAGTTCCATGAGCAGGTCACTTAGTTCTCTAAGTTTCTGATAACCTTTACCAGATATTCTAGGGAAGTCATCAATTCTTTTAAACAGGGCGTTTTCTATTGCCTCTATTGAGCCGTAGCACTCTTCAAGTCTTTCCCAGATCCTTCTAAGGCCTGTCTCTGGGTAGTTTATATTTATTGCTCTTATACGTTTAGCATGTTCTGCGGACTCATTTCCGAGCCAATTAACTAGGAGATCTAACTTTTCGCTGTATGACAGGTCTAAGTCTTTGATTACGTTCTGAAAGGTAGACCGCCAGGCTCTGTAGCTTTCTGGGTGATCATTGAACTTTACAAGTCCTTTGGTGATTAGCTCACGCCGTGAGAGGAACTTTGCAAAGTCCATAGTAGCTTGGCTATTACTAGAATAGGGCTGCAGTGCATTGTTAGGAGGGTGGGGTGTGTAACAATACCTTTGAGGAGTCTCTGATTTAGGCCGGTTAACATCATACCGTTTCGGTGTGAAAGACGTCTCTGTGCGCTGGAATGGAGGCTGATTTCCTCGTTGCGTAGAGAAGTCGCCACGGGCAGTGTCGCTCTGCTCTGCGTTCTCCTGTCTGAAGCGCTGAACTTCAGGGTCGGCTGTTTGTTGCTTTATTTGCTGCGTTTGGCTTGTCGCTCTGATGACATCTATTGATTCTTGTGCAGGCTGAAGATTGCTGCTTGATTTGGAGTGTTGATAGTCGTACGCTGCTGTATGTTGTAGCGTGTCCTGGTGATCCTCTCCTGGACCGAGCACGCTGCTGCATCCGCTGTGCTTGCTGGTGGGGTGTAGCTGCTTCTAGAGCCTCTGCTTCGACTATGGCTGCTGCCGCTTCCTCCTCTACTGCCAGCTTCTCTAGGTTGATTTCCAAAAGAGCTCTCTCTTTTTTTAGCTGCATCTCCTGCTCTGCAAAGGCGGCACGTGCTTTTGCGTCTTCGGCTTTAGCGCGAGCAATGGCGGCTGCTTCGCTAACAGACAATTTGATAGAGTAGCCCGATCGGGACCTTGTCTTGTATGAAGATGCCTGACTTTGTGACATGGTTTGACTGTTTAAAGGTTGCAGGTTGTCGTATGCAGGTAACCGCGTTGACAGTAGTTGGCCTCTGTACAGTCCGATCTCTCATCCGCTTCCTATCTGTGCATTGTTTCACTTTTCGCGCGTCTTCTCTGCGCGTCGGTTACTTTTCACGCGTCTTGTATGCTCGTCGTTTTACTGTCCTGTCCCCACTCCACGTACCCCCGGGGTCTATGTGCAGCTTAACAGGCAGGTAAACCTCTCCTACAAGTCAATGAACGAGACCGGTTTGCAGTCTGAAGGTTTTATTAACCCGTTGTAGGAATGTGGTAAAACTATAGGAAAACAGAAATATACGATATAAAAGATACAGAATATATACGTGTTTTACATAGATAATAATACAAGACAGGATGTGTCCATATAAAACGTGGGGGTTTTATAACTAGGCCGGACTAAAAGTACATGAAAAGCAGCTGGCTGCAATATAAGAGTTTACAAATTTACAGCACATAAGGTGCTTCTAAAGCTGAGGGAAACTGTAAGGTGACTGGGAGGAATTTAACCTTACCGACGATGCTTTCAATAGGGGGAGAGATTGTAATGAGGTGTTCCTTCCAGCTCCTGTGGTGAAGGAAAATGGTGGCCTCTCCCACAATCCCCTGTAATAGTGAGGGAAGCACATGACTTAGCCTATAGGAATTCGGGGAGGGCTGAATACCAGGGTGCTGTAAAAATAAACAGCCACTAGGTGGCGTCTCTAACACATTACATTTACATTTCTGCTCTGAAAGCAGCACACGCGGGGTCCCCGAACTGCAGCGAATCGTCTGCCCAATGCTGCCGCAAACCTGTCGCCCGCTGCTGCCAAACCGCTGGACAGCTGCCGCAAACATGCCAGGCAGCCGCCAAACGCAGCCGACAATGCACCGACTACAGCGCCGACCAACTGCAGAAAAAGCCAACAAGCCGTGTAAAGGACAAGGACGGGTTAAAAAAAAAACAATACGATTGAAAGTGTCAAAATTTAAATGCTATTTACAAAAACACTACTGAAACGAAAATGCCTGGAGTTAACATATACTGTAAGGTCCTGTGAATGATAATAAAAAGGTCGGTTAGAGTAAAACAAAAAACTGTTATTTAGAATAGAAAACAAAATGGAAAAACAATTCCCGGAAAATGCCTAAAAGATCCTAAAAAATAAATAAATAAAAAGAGACTTTTTACTTCAGATTAAAAGAATAAATGGTTTAATAGATATTGAATAAAAATGGGAATATATCTTGCATTGAATAAAAATACAGAATGAAACCACCGAAATCAAGGTATTTCTCTGACATTTAACTGCTGTTCGGTGTTCTGTGTATAGATTAACTATTGCTTCTCTATGGGGACTTTCGCAAGCACCGTACTTGCAGGCAATTTGCCAAAATTTGGCAAACTGCCTGTTCTGTGAACAGCCGAATGGCCAGGAAATGGCACCGTACGGGGAAATTCCCTGTTAGGTGTCATTTCAGGGCCAGAACGGTTCTTTGTGAATAACCCTGATAGTCTTATCACTGGGAGGAGGTGGGGGGCTCAGACAGCAGAGTGTTATTGTTCTAGACCCCTCCCAGATAACAAACATACACTGTGGAAACTGTATTAACAAACTGTCTGTTTGGATAATAAAGTCATTCATTCCTGCTTTCACCAAGGATCAAGTCTAACTGGTTGTGCGTGGGGAATCTTGGCTTCACTGGGGAATCTCTCTGAAATGTGAGGGATACAAGTCAGGTAGTCTGATGGGTCTCCTGGCGTGGTTCTGGGACAGAGAAGGGACGTATGAATAATGGGCTGGTCCTGGAGATTTAATCAGAACCCTGTGCGTTTCCGTTACAATGGTGGAAGGAGATCCACGGAATTGTGCCCACAGTTGCTAGATGATAATAAAATGTAATACAATATAAGCACTGGTGTATTTTTTTGGCCTAGGGCGGCACTTTCCAGGGGGCGGCGGCCCGCACTGGGTGGCCCCACCCCAAAAAAATTTTTTTTTTTTTTTTACTTTTGCAAAGTATTTTACCAGGAAGGATACATTGAGATTTCACTAATTTACACTTTCAATTTCACTTTCCAGGGGGCAGCAAAAAAACCTCACCACTAAATGGGTTACTCACAGAGCACCGAAATGACGCCAACTTTTTGGTGTTCTGTAGTTCCCTGCACTTAGGAGAATAAAATTTCCCCACCCTGCAGTGAATTCACCATTCACCGCAGGGTCCCCAAAGTGCATGGAGTCGGCCGCTGAATGCTGCCACCGCAAACACTTTTTGTGTCTGGACGTTATGTTAGCCGGACATTAGCAGCGTCTGACGTCTCCCAATCACGCAAACACCCCGCTATGCGGACGCAGCGCACTCTGTACGTCAGTAGTAGCGGTTTGACGTTCTAGAAAAAATGCGTTCGTTTGCCACTTGCGTTGCGCGGACGAACTTTCGTGCGGCCGTACTTCGTGTGTTCCCCGGCATTGGACGTCATTTGCTGCTAGCACGGCCGTGATTTCGTGCAGCTAAACGCACGTTAAAACTGCGTTCGTCTGACCTTAGCCTTACTGCAGTGGATTCTGATGCACTCATACACACCGCACATTGCATTGCTGGGAGTTTTATTGCTGTGGATTCTGATACGTTGACACACACCACACATTGCATTGCTGTGAGTTTTATTGCTGTGAATTCTGATGCACTCATACACACCGCACATTGCATTGCTGGGAGTTTTATTGCTGTGGATTCTGATACGCTTTTTTTTTTTTTTCTTTTGCAAAGTATTTTACCAGGAAGGATACATTGAGATTTCACTAATTTACACTTTCAATTTCACTTTCCAGGGGGCAGCAAAAAAACCTCACCACTAAATGGGTTACTCACAGAGCACCGAAATGACGCCAACTTTTTGGTGTTCTGTAGTTCCCTGCACTTAGGAGAATAAAATTTCCCCACCCTGCAGTGAATTCACCATTCACCGCAGGGTCCCCAAAGTGCATGGAGTCGGCCGCTGAATGCTGCCACCGCAAACCCGTGGCCTGCTATTTTCAAAAGAACTACTGAACGAAAATGTCTGGAATTACATATAAGATCCTATGATTGATAATAAAAAGTTCTGTTACAGAAAAAAGAAAAACTGCTATTAAAAAAAAGGGGGGGAATTTTGCCCAAAAAAATCTGAAAAATGACTAAAAGGTACTAAAAAAAATCAATAAGTAAAGACTTTTTACTGCAGATTAAAATAATAAATGATTTATTAGATATTGCATAAAAACGGGAATATTTTTAACATTGAAACCTATGGGGTTCGCCTGAATAAACCTGCTGATTGAAACCACCGAACATCAGGGCATTTCACTGCCATTTCTCTGAGTCTCAGTACCACATGACTGGCTGAACCACGTGAAACGCATGCGCGCAGCTGCCCGCCCTTTCGTTAACACAGACTCTATTCTGGACTGAACACCCACCGGGAAGGGAATCAAAGCTACAGTGCACCCTCTGACAGTGGCACCCCACTGCCGACAAGATGGCTCCACAGCATAATTGCTGTGTGCTCATATACACTCGGTTTGCTGGGAGTTTAAGGCTAGGGTGAGACGAACGCATTTTTCACGTTGTCCGTGAAAAAGTGCGTTCGAACGAATGGACATATTTTTTCACGGAATACGTGATAGCGGTCATACGATGCGCCTTTTCGTCCGTGATTTTGCACGGATCATCAATAAAACACTTTTTGTGTCTGGACGTTATGTTAGCCGGACATTAGCAGCGTCTGACGTCTCCCAATCACGCAAACACCCCGCTATGCGGACGCAGCGCACTCTGTACGTCAGTAGTAGCGGTTTGACGTTCTAGAAAAAATGCGTTCGTTTGCCACTTGCGTTGCGCGGACGAACTTTCGTGCGGCCGTACTTCGTGTGTTCCCCGGCATTGGACGTCATTTGCTGCTAGCACGGCCGTGATTTCGTGCAGCTAAACGCACGTTAAAACTGCGTTCGTCTGACCTTAGCCTTACTGCAGTGGATTCTGATGCACTCATACACACCGCACATTGCATTGCTGGGAGTTTTATTGCTGTGGATTCTGATACGTTGACACACACCACACATTGCATTGCTGTGAGTTTTATTGCTGTGAATTCTGATGCACTCATACACACCGCACATTGCATTGCTGGGAGTTTTATTGCTGTGGATTCTGATACGCTGACACACACCAAACATTGCATTGCCGGGAGTTTTATTGCTGTGGATTCTGTGATACACACTGCATACTACTGTGAGTTTTATTGCCCTGGAGCTCTGGGATACGCTCATACACACTGAACATTACTGTGAGTTTTATTGCTGTGCAGTTCTGTGATATGCTCATACACACTGGACATTTCTGTGGGTTTTATTGCTGTGCAGCTCTGTGATACGCTCATACACACTGCACATTACTGTGAGTTTTATTGCTGTGCAGCTCTGATATGCTCATACACAGTGCCCATTTCTGTGGGTTTTATTGCTGTGCAGCTCTGTGATACGCTCATATGCAGTGCATGTTTCTGTGGATTTTATTGTTCAACCAATTAGAGCGGCTGTGATCCTGTTTACTTGACATGCGTGGCTGTTCTTTGTAAAAATGCTTGAATTTAAACATTTCATAATTTTCTTTATCTCAATAGATACATTTGAAATGGTATACAAAATATACAAGTAGGCACTTGGTATCCACTTTTAATATAAAGAGAGGAAAAGGCGGAGCTCTAAGAGGAAAAGGTGGAGCTTAAAGAGGAAGGGTGGGGATTAACCAGGAAGAGGTGTGCCCTTGACAGGAAGGGATGCGTCAAATTTAAATTAGGGGGTGCACGAGTTTAGTCAGGCCTAGGGCAGCACAAAACCTAAATACACCACTGAATATAAGGTTATCTTCGGATCCTGGTATTTCCATCTTTGTCTGTCCATACACTGGAACTGAACTCATTTGCCCTCACCGCTCTTAGCTGGCAGGTTGAAGGAGCATGGTCACTGGGGACTTTGGCAAATGACTATGACACCCATTTTATTCCTAAAAAAAAAAGTTTGCACATTCTTCCTGATTTGTGTAATTCCTTTTTTTTTTGTTTATTCTAATAGTGTCAACTAATGAATAGATTTGCCTCAAGGTACTGAGTTACTTATTCCATGAAACCCTCTGGGCTCTTAAAGTAAGAATCTCCGACACAAAATACCACAAATAAGGCAACCCTTCCTGACATCGTGATAGCCCCTGGGACTAACAGCAACATTGTTATAACTATTTAACCCACTAAAACCAGGAATCAATATAAGGTTACTGGTAGGAGTGCTCTATATGGATGTGCACATTAGTAAATCATGTGATGAGACATTATTTCAAAAAATTACTTCAGTAGGATAAAATAGAGTATTTTCAGATGATCGTAAGACCATCAGAGGGTAATGAAATGGCTACTACCTAATGACACATATTTTAAACATAGAAGAGAGCCTCCAGAATCCATAAATCAATTCTGAGGAAAAGCGCACGCAGCTAGAAATATGAGAACGAAGCTGTAAATGAGCTATCGAATAAACTTGCCACAAAAAATATGTAAGCCAAAGTACTTAGCAACCCGCTGCTCACCACAAGTGCAATCACTTGTGTAACAGATGACTAAATCACTGAACCCCAGAAACCACTGAGGAATGCATACAGCGGAAATTAACGCACAAGGTTGCTATATCATATGATTACAATGTGAAAATGAATTGAAAACAAAAACCCAATGGAGCCTGTACACACGTATGTGTGTGGACTAATGAAGAAAACCAGCCGTAATGAAAATAGATATTTGATGATCGTAAATCAAAAGTCATTCTAAATCTTACTGGGAAGTGTCTGCTCAGATAATATGAATAAATATATATGTAAGGATGGAAAAGACAACTTGAGAAAACAAGACATAAACCAAATTAATTGATTTCAGATGCCACACTACCCAATCTAAACTGGGATCTGGAATGAGTTGAATGGGAACTCATATGGGGTGTCAGACTAATTTGAGGTATGCAAAGTTTGGAAGGAGAATATCGTGAAGTCTGAAGGGATATAGAATAAAGCTGATGTAAGGCTTTATTCCACGCTTGGTGTAAACTTAACCAGAGCTGTTTTAAACTTATCAGAGCTATTGTAAAGCCTGATCCCAACTCGGATATTAAAGGCAAGACACAAGTAGAAAATGTTTGCGTCTGCCCATTTTCCATTTGCGGCTCACCTTTAACATTCATATTACAGCCACTTTGCCAGCAACTCAAGCCATAATACTTACAAATCGCAGGGTGATAGCACCAGCGGCACTACGTGCCACAGTATTATCAGCTCTTGGAACCCATAGGATGCCATGGACATGGATGTGAGATTGCACAAATGAGATTAGGCCAGGGTGAAGGAGGGATACAAGGAGGAACACTGAGAACTATTTATTCCCAGTAGTCCTCTGCCTGTGGAGCAAGGAAGGTGCAGCATTTTTAGATGGGTTTAGATTGATGTGTTGAGTGATTGTGCAGAAGGGCAATCGCTAAGCACTAGGGTTTGAAAGTCGTTATTCATTGCTGAATAACATCAGGTGCAGATGAAGAACAAGATGGTTGGAATATCTCGTTCGCCATCTGTTAGAGGCAAATTAAAGACTCCATTTACAAAGTATAGGAGACATTAATGTACAGTAACCTGGCGCTACAATCACATTGGCAGTGAAATAGGAGTTAGAATTAAGCACAGCTCTCAAAATGTTATGCTGTATGGCTCGAGTGCTGTGCTTTGCAGTCAGGTTGTGATATAGCCCCTATTCTATGGAGTTGCTAAGTAGGGATGAGCTGTTCGGTTCCATCAGTTCGAAGTTCGATTCGAACATCGGCAGTTCGAAAGTTTGCGAACTTTGAACTTTTTGGCGTGTTCGGTTCGAGTTCGAAAAAAATAAATAAATTTGAAAAAAGTATAAAAAATGCTTAAAAAATACTAAAAAATCTAGAAATAAAGAGACTCTTTACTGCAGAATATTATAAGCAACGGTTTATTAGATATTGAATTAAAAACTAATGTCTAGGTGCAAAGATTTTCACCTCTAAATGACCTGTGCTCTCAAACGGCGTAAACAACAGGTGTTTAACCTCCCTGGCGGTATTTCCGAGTGTGACTCGGGGTTAAATTTCGCTACTGCGAACGGTAACCCCGAGCCACACTCGGGCTGGATACATACTCACCTCCTCCTGGCTCCCTCACTGTCCCCGCAGTGTGATCGCAGCGAGCTGCTTCCTGGATGGCTCCCTGCGAGTCACATGGTGCAGGGGGGCTGGACGCAGCAAACTTCATTCATTAATTTCACTGAATACAAATGGAAAGGTTTATGAATGGCCACTAGGTGGCAGTACAAGATAAGAAATAGACCATACATCGTCTCACCCTTGTTCTCAGACAGATTTCAGTGTTTTTTTTTGTATTTTATTGAATATCATTTATTTGCATTATTTTAGATAATTATTTTTGGGATAAATTATTATTTCATGTTTCAAACTTTATCGGACTCAGTGTATTTACTATTTATTTTTTTATTTATTTATTAATTTATTTATAAAGGATTTTACCAGTAAGAACTCTTGATTTCACGGATTTCAGTGCGTGATTCCTAATTGTTACAGACTAACTATGTATAAAAACACGTTTCCTTTAAAAAAAATTGAGTCGCTTTTAGACACAAAATTTTGAAAAAATTAGACCGCCAGGGAGGTTAATTAGTGTTTGGAAATAACATGTGCTTGTAATTAGTCCGGTCTCATGAATTTGATACATTGTATGCAGACTGGGAGTGCTAGGTGTCGTGTGTGGGTCTGTGATAGCGATGTTTCCATACAAATCCGCCACTTCACGGGCAGGTTATGGGGACCTCCTACGCACGATATTTGAAGGAATTTTTTGTTTTTATTTTTAACCCTTATTTTATGGAAAACTCACTGTTCCTTTAACCCTTTCACTGCTGAGGCATTTCACCGCTGTGTGCTGAGCTAATTTTTACCGCTTTCGCTCATCATGTTTAAAAGCGATTTGAAGCCACATTTTAATATACGAGCCAGACATATTATATATCGTTCTTTCCGGCAGACTCGGCAGATTCATAATATATCATTTTTATATGTATACGTCATGTTCTGCCTGTATATTATAACAAAAAATGCAATAAAACTTGAATTTTTAATCATTTGCAGCGTTGCCTGGCTTCTTTTTGTGGGACCTCCCGATCGGGAGGGATCCGAACCCTTCCTTCCAGGCGATCTCCCGGGAGGTCGCCTGGAAATGACATCATTGCACATGGCGCGATGACGTCATTTACGTCGGGAGGAGCTTGACTTCAGCGTCTGAGGACGCTGAAGTCAGAACGCCGCGGGACCCCGGACAGAGGTGAGTATCTCCCACAAAGCTGATGACGTGTGGGACATGTCCTCCTCAGCATACAGCTGGAGTAACTGAGGACATGCCCGACATGTTGTCAGCAGTGAAGGGGTTAAAAACATCTTTTTTTTTTTAAACTTTTTGTCCTTGTTTCCTGTCCCCCAGGGCACTACCCGGACATTGTTTTTAAATGTTTCTATACATCCTAGAAATCCACCACTTCACGGGCAGGTTATGGGGACCCCCTAGGCCTGATATTTGAAGGAATTTTTCATTTTTATTTTTAACCCTTATTTCATGGAAAACTCACTGTCCCTTTAAAAACAATTTTTTTAAAACTTTTTGTCCTTGTTTCCTGTCCCCCAGGGCACTACCCAGACCCCCATACACCTTTTATGGCAAATATCTAGTATATATGCCCTCTTGGAGGGCACTCTAAAAATCTAATTTTGAGTCCCATTGACTTGTAATGAGTTTGTGTTTGTGTTCGAGTTCGAATTTGAACTTTTGAAAAGGTCGAGTTCGAATGCGAACCGAACTCAGGGGTGTTCGGCTCATCCCTATTGCTAAGTTTACAACATCTCTGGTTACATTTACACAAAGTTTGGATAACAGCCTACAAGGACCTTGTGTGTGGCAGGAATAGATGAGGGGATTGATGGGGGAATAAGGCTTCAAGTTTCAGGTGAGAGAAAGACAACTTCACAGGCCCATACACTATGGGCTATATTACAAAAAATACACTAAAGTGGGGACGCTAAGGAGAAAAACCTGGTCACATGATCTGCAGGATCTCTCCACGCGAGATCCGGCAGGTCGGCTTAGTGTTTGACAGGGGGAGATTGAGGGACTTTCCTCCCAGTCTCCCTCTGCTCCCGGCGGCAAGAAGAGGCGGATGGAGCTGCTGTTCTCACCGCGGGATGAGAGGTGAGCGCTAACGTTAGCGTTAGGATTGTAATATGGCCCTATATGTCTGTCATCTATAAAGGGAAAGATTTTAATTATTTAGCAAGTCCACTCAAAGTTTTAAATTTCAACAGAATGCTTGCTGCAGATAGGATATATTTATTTTAGAAATTAAAACTACAAGAATATTATTCCTTAAAATCTGTCTGTAAAAGTGTGTATATATTCATTTACAAGTAATTCTTTTAGGACAAAATACAGTCATGCCTTGAAATTCTGCACGATTGGTACATTATTAATAAAGAGGCACAGTTGTGCTTGGAAAATTATACATTGATGTACATTTCTGTGAATGTACCTATTTATAAATAAAAAAAATAAGTTACTGTATTGTTGTACTTTTTCAGAATTTAATTGATTTTCCATCAGAAATAAATGTTTCTATAAATCATAGTTATGCCTCCTTTTCTGCAATACAATTAACTGTGGCATAATGCAGGGAAACATTGAAATGCAACATTAAGACACATGATAAGATAATTGATCTATTAGGGTTGCAAATATGTAATGGGATTTGCTTTTTATACACATATAAAGGCAGAAAGATTACCACCGATGAATCCCTTCATCTAGTTCTCATAATTTAACACATTTTTTCAGAATGAGTCATTGTAATTTCAATTTATAAATAGAAAGATAAGAGAATTTTCATGTTCACTGAAAATAAAACAGTGGGGGGCTTTTTACAACAATTTAAAAAAAATCTTATGTGCTTTTTCTTTTTTTCATCTTTGATTCATTTGGGGATCTTTGCTCTGGTGTCCCCAAAAGGAATATCAAAAGAAGCATGAAAGAACCAGCCTTATATTGATGACCGTAGTGTCTAGTTTAAAACATCTGCTGTTGCCTGGATCTTCTCCTCAGTAAAATTAACTCTCGATCAAATGAAATCAGGGGTCAAGTCAAGAGGGAGTTTGTGGGAATGCAATTCCTCCACTCTTTTTGCGGAGGGAACAGAGTCCCCATTAGTCATACACACTATAAAGATTGTATTCAGGCGTTCAATCATATAATTACCTGTTAAGTAACGATAAATATAAGAAGTATCATCTATTTTTGCTAAAACCCACATATAATCAAAATATATCAGATTTGAGTGTGTTAAGTGTGAGAAGATAATTACTAATTGCGGGACAGAAATATTGGTGAGTTCCCACACATCTTTTATTAGGACTTGATCCATGTGTGAAATCACTTTCTACCTTAAAGTACAACTCACCCACGAAGCAGCCCACTTCTCACTTCCAAGGATTTAATTCTGTAATTATCCAAACCATGGAGATTTCTGGGTCTGCGAAACGTTTGTCAAGAACCATAATGTAGAAGAAAATGAAGAATATTTTATGCAAATTAAGTTTAATACTAATCAAAACACCATACGGAATTCTTATTAAACACACACGGATCCCACACTCTACCCTGGGACCCTTGACATACAGCCCCCACATACTCACACAAAGTATAAATACATACAGACTATTTAAATATCATTAACATACCGTAGTAGTTTAAGCATATGTCTTTTGGATGCAACCAGCAGATATCATGTGGAGTACCCTAGTACAGGAATGACCAAGATCCACAAACAAATGCAAAATGGATCTTTCAAGACACACAGCAATTAATTAAAGCATACTATGCAAATGCATAAACTGTGTTAGTTAATAGTTGTGCAGTAATAGTGAGTAACAGGGCCTAAAGTGCACAGCAAATGTTTAAAAAGATCATAAAAATTCAGCAAGCAAAGTGGTTTGGGGTGGGTAGAAGTGGAAAGAGTAGACTGAATAAACTCCTTCACCATCATACTTGATCTTCAAATCACATGCAGGTGCCCCAAGATCGAGTATACTCAATCCATTTTTGATCTAGGCAATGCAAATTAATTTTTATTACGAATGGGCTGTGGTATATGCCTCTAAAATGTTTCAAAACATTGAACAAGTGTTGTTGATGTGTTAAATTGTTTTAAAAGGTTGTTTCAAAGGATTCCTTTGCCTGTCAAGTAGTGGCTTACCTACAGCAAAAATATACAAAGGGGTGCTTCTGTATATTTTTGCTGTGTGTGGGTAGTTATCCATAAAAGTCCTTGTTCTGACAGTGGTTTTAGGGAAAATCACTTGGTAATCCTGAGTGGACATATCATTTCCTATGTCGCCTCACTTTGTAAACTGTGGAAAGACACCCTCGTCCCTCCGGAAGCCGCTCTGAAATCAACCCATGCTATATACCTGTATAAATGATCCCCTAAAACAGAATCATCATGCAAATAGCCAGGTTAAAAACAATTAGAAACAGTTATATTGGTTGGGGGATGGGAGTCGGAGTCGGGTAAATATCTGTCTCGCATGTGCACTGGACGACGCAAGCGTCAACCTTTGCCCACCTATCTGCAACAGATGGCACTCTGCTCACTTCCCCTGTCCAAATTAACTCGTTGATCTATCAATATTTTAAACTCCGAGTCAGAATGACCCAAATGAGGGTGAGAGATTTTTGGATTGTTGTATGGCTCCACTATCCAATCCCATCTCTGAGAAGGAGGTGGAGACTGTCATCACCTCACTTAAGACTAGGAAATCTCCTGACCCTGATGGTC
Organism: Leptobrachium leishanense; assembly: GCA_009667805.1. Classification (NCBI taxonomy): domain Eukaryota; kingdom Metazoa; phylum Chordata; class Amphibia; order Anura; family Megophryidae; genus Leptobrachium; species Leptobrachium leishanense. The sequence continues at coordinate 348,270,934 of CM019064.1, forward strand.
TCTCAACAGAATATTACAAACTTTTAAAACCACAACTATGTCCCACACTCATATCCTTGCTGAATGCTCTCTACATTTCTCAAATCTTGATAAACTCCCTGAATGCAGCTCAGACTATTTTGCAACCTAAAGCCTGAGATACAATGAGCACAATGCGATGCACAGTGCCTTTAGGCGGTGCCGGGTGTCGAGACGCGCTCAGTGTGTCCAGGTTAGGTTTTTCCACCTCCCTCACTCAGGCCGCGTCACGATGCACTGCTGAGCAACGGGAGTTAGAAATATCCAACTGTCATCCTTGACGGAGCGGCACGATGAGAGGAGGGTCAGGATCTGCAGCACACGGCGCATGCGCCATGTCCTGTAGATCCCTCCCACCTAGCACCGCTCTGAGTCCACCCTCCCTAGCTGGCTCATCAATCGAGGGCAAGGAAGTTCTCGGCTGGCTGCCTCTCATGCCTCCCCTCTTCTATATACACCCATGACTCTGGGGTCTGTATGTGTGTGTGTATATATATATATATATACAGTCAGGTCCAGAAATATTGGGACATCGACACAATTCTAACATCTTTGGCTCTATACACCACCACAATGGTGTTGGAATGAAACAAACACAATGCGCGTTAACTGCAGACTGTCAGCTTTAATTTGAGGGTATGTACATCCAACTCAGGTGAACGGTGTAGGACTTACAGCAGTTTGCAGATGTGCCACCCACTTGTTAAGGTACCAAAGGTAATGGGACAATTGGCTTCTCAGCTGTTCCATGGCCAGGTGTGTGATATTCCCTCATTACCCCAATTACAATGTGCAGATAAAAGGCCCAGAGTTCATTTCAAGTGTGCTATTTGCATTTGGAATCTGTTGCTGTCAACTCTCAAGATGAGATCCAAAGAGCTGTCACTATCAGTGAAGCAAGCCATCAATAAGGCTGAAGAAACAAAACAAACCCATCAGAGAGATAGCAAGAACATTAGGCGTGGCCAAAACAACTGTTTGGAACATTCTCAAAAAGAAAGAACGCACCGGTGAGCTCAGCAACACCAAAAGACCCAGGAGACCACGGAAAACAACTGTGGTGGATGACCGAAGAATTCTTTCCCTGGTGAAGAAAACACCCTTCACAACAGTTGGCCAGATCAAGAACACTCTCCAGGAGGTAGGTGTATGTGTGTCAAAGTCAACAATCAAGAGAAGACTTCACCAGAGTGAATACAGAGGGTTCACCACAAGATGTAAACCATTGGTGAGCCTCAAAAACAGGAAGGCCAGAATAGAGTTTGCCAAACAACACCTAAAAAAGCCTTCACAGTTCTGGAACAAGATCCTATGGACAGATGAGACCAAGATCAACTTGTACCAGAGTGATGGGAAGAGAAGAGTATGGAGAAGGAAAGGAACTGCTCATGATCCTAAGCATACCACCTCATCAGTGAAGCATGGTGGTGGTAGTGTCATGGCGTGGGCATGTATGGCTGCCAATGGAACTGGTTCTCTTGTATTTATTGATGATGTGACTGCTGACAAAAGCAGCAGGATGTATTCTGAAGTGTTTTGGGCAATATTATCTGCTCACATTCAGCCAAATGCTGCAGAACTCATTGGACGGCGCTTCACAGTGCAGATGGACAATGACCCAAAGCATACTGCAAAAGCAACCAAAGAGTTTTTGAAGGAACAGAAGTGGAATGTTATGCAATGGCCAAGTCAATCATCTGACCTGAATACCATTGAGCATGCATTTCACTTGCTGAAGACAAAACTGAAGGGAAAATGCCCCAAGAACAAGCAGGAACTGAAGACAGTTGCAGTAGAGGCCTGGCAGAGCATCACCAGGGATGAAACCCAGCGTCTGGTGATGTCTATGCGTTCCAGACTTCAGGCTGTGATTGACTGCAAAGGATTTGCAACTAAGTATTAAGAAGGGAAAGTTTGATTTATGATTATTATTCTGTCCCATTACCTTTGGTCCCTTAACAAGTGGGAGGCACATCTGCAAACTGCTGTAAGTCCTACACCGTTCACTTGAGTTGGATGAACTTACCCTCAAATTAAAGCTGACAGTCTGCAGTTAAAGCACATTGTGTTTGTTTCATTCCAACTCCATTGTGGTGGGGTATAGAGCAAAAGATGTTAGAAATGTGTCGATGTCCCAATATTTCTGGACCTGACTGTATGTACACACACACACACCTGAGGTCTGTATGGGGTGTGTGTGTATGTGTGTACATGTGTATATTTATTTATTTATTTGCAAAGGATTTTACCAGGAAGGATACATTGAGATTTCTCTCGTTTTCAAGTATGTCCTGGGTTCAAGAACATTGAGTGGTTACAGAAATACAAAGTAATAAAATGCAAACTATTAAAAACAAAACACAAATATCCAGATTAACATATCATGGGAAGGGCTAGAACCTTGGGTTAATTAGGGTGATTTGCAAAGTGGAAGCAGCTACAAAAAGTAAGCTACAAATTTCAGACCAGCACTGGGTGGGTGAGACAGCAGAGTCCAGAAGCAGGCTCTGTGGCTGAGGGTGATGTGAGCTTGTGGCCGGGCTGTTGAAGAAAGAGTTTGAAGAATCAGATCGTGTGGGTTGTATTGGGTAAATTTGTTTACGACCTGGGGAGGGGCGGCCATATGAGAGCATGGGTTTAACAAAGCAAGCAGAGCATACATTTATCAAGAAAAAACAAACAGACAAAATATTAATAGATAGATGCAAGCATAAAATATCAACAGTACGATTAAAGTCAAAATTGTGGCGTAGAATTGCAGAAGACATGTTGATCGCAAGTACCTTTAAATTCAGAGTCTAGAAGCAGGCTCTGTGGCTGAGGGTGACGTGAGCTTGTGGCCAGGCTTTAAATTCAGAGTCCAGAAGCAGGCTCTGTGGCTGAGGGTGATGTGAGCTTGTGGCCGGGCTTTAAATTCAGAGTCCAGAAGCAGGCTCTGTGGCTGAGGGTGATGTGAGCTTGTGGCCGGGCTTTAAATTCAGAGTCCAGACCTGAGGTCTCTATGGGGTGTGTATATATATATATATACACTACAGGTTAAATCCTAAATTATTTATTGGAAAGCGTTCACATGACATTAAACGTATTGGTGCTCAGTCTTAAAATAAATGGTATCAGTGCATTCCTACTCTATACGTAGCACTCGCAGGGGCTATGTATAGGGGGACACGGGAGTGCTATATGATTAGGGTTACTTTTTTCTATTTTTTTTTACTATTCGGATTAAATTGTCAGTAATTTATATGTATTTTATTCAATAGAAACTTTCTAAATGGACGTGAAATAAGTAGAGTTTAGACTTTGTCTATATGACATCCACTTTTTGAAAATAACGTTTTGGCATGTAGTACATTGTAATTTAAAAGTTGTTTTACAATAAACTTGTTTTTTTCTATGAAATGGGCTTTGCTTCATTTGAGAGACGAAAAGGCCCTTTATTCCTCTCTACAAAAATTTATTTGGAAAGGCTCATTGGCCAGACTCAGTCTCACATAACTTTACCAAACCAAATAACGTGGGGGAGTGAATCTACCTCATCAGAGACTATAACATAGCAGCAAAAGCCAACACTCTTAATTGCATAAAAAAATTCTCATTTTTTTTATATCCTTTTGGAAACCTCCTTGTCTCTACAATTTGCCTTACCATATCTACTGCATTGTCCACCTCGCAATATCACTTCATCTCCTTAAAATAATCCATTGCTTACCACCACTATTAAAGCATGGAAAAAATCTAGGCTCAGGTCGTAATTACCACGTCATGGTATTCAGCGAAGATGATTGCGGGTTGCCACCCTTTGAAATCTCTTAAAGCCTCTTAACCCAGTATTGGCTGAATTTGTGGTTCACTTGCATTTTTCAGGTACATACAGTCATGGCCGAAATTGTTGGCACCCCAGAAATTTTTCCAGAAAATCAAGTATTTCTCACAGAAAAGTATTGCAGTAACACATGTTTTGCAATACACATGTTTATTCCCTTTGTATGTGTAGCGCTGCTTTAAAAACACTGTATTCTGGTGCATTGAACTATTGCTGCCACCAGAGGGAGACAGAGACATTGTTAGACTATGCTGGACAAAACAGAACTACACCGACCATCATCCTTTGCGTGAGGACAGGAAGGAGGTGGTACAGGAAGAGGAAGGAGTTCAGCAGCCTCGTGCAAGGGAGAGCAGAGTGAGTGGAGCAGTGAAAGGTGGAGGACGCACGTTGGAGCTGTCAGGGATCGCAACCAGGCCAGAGTACAGACGCTGTCTTACTGGTGCTGGAGATCGGGACAGTGACCGTGTTAAGACCTACCTGCGCAGCGCTGAGAGGTCTGGAGAAAGAGTTAGATCCGGCAGGACCCCGAGTTAGGAGACCGCGCTGATCGATTGGGAGTGCAGGCGGTGGATCGTTGTTCCAGTTGCGGAGATTTGGCAAGCAGGGAGCAGATTCAGTGGCACGGAGTCCCAGTGTACAGCGGAGAAGATTCTTTGATTGAGGCATCGGGTGCAGGACAGTCGCGTTCATCGGATGGGTGAGAGGCCTCCCAGGCTGCAGTTCCCAAATAAGAAACGCACGCTGCAATATTGTTTAAATCCACAGGGCCCCAACGGTGACTAGTCGAAGATTGTTTTGTTTCATTCACTGGCCAGTTGAATACAGTACCCGGGTATCCGAGACAACACACATACACATTTTTGAGCTATTATTCACGGGACTTACACTCCAGAACTGAGGGGGTTAACCGTTTCTTTTGTCGCCGCGTGTTTTTCCCGCGTTACGAATTCTTGTCATTTAAATACCGTATATGCGTAATATATGCTGCTTTATTGGGATCAGTAAAGAATATAATACCTAAAAAATCCACAACAGTGCTGGTGTATAGTTATTTCCTAGTGCGGTGAGACTAACCCGAGGTTTATTCAGCGGCTCCTCCGGGAGTGAGCGCTACATGTGGGGCTCGTTCCGGGATTCCAGTCTCTGTGGATAACGCAATTAAAGGGTTAAATATGGATCCAGACAAAGCAGCAGAGTGGTGTAAAGCACGCGGTGGCTAGTTAGAGTTGAGTGTAGTAATGGATATTCCTGCAGGCACCTGGGCAGAAGAACAGATCCGCCGAACCGTGGCAGCGTTGGCATCTGACCAGCGGGGGTTTCTAGTGGTCATTAAAGTGAACCCAGAGACTTCTCACACGTATGTTCTTTTTGAGTGGAGAAAGGGTGTTCCTGTGTGTTTTCAGGGCGTGAGTATGCAACTAACCGACGATGTGAAAGTTCGTCTCATCCAGCCAAGTAAGCCACGTGGTGATTCTGCGAATATTCCTGCGTCCAGCCTGCTGGCCATGATCGGGCCGGAGTTCTTTGCTGCCATTGGAGACCTCGTAGCTAAGTGTCAGAGGGCACACCCTTCTTACATCAGCTTCAGATATTGGAAGTTAGAAAAAATTTCAGGAAACTTGCCAACTCCGGTGGGAGAAGAAACCTTCGAAGAATGGGTGGAACAGGCGATGCAGGCTCTGGATGAGTGGGACGTCCCTGAAGCGCAGAAGAAACAGAGAATTACTGAGAGCTTGAAGGGACCTGCATCAGAGGCTGTCAGGAATCTGAAACTGAGTAAGGGAGGCTGTACTGCTCTAGATTACCTAAACATATTACAGGAAGTCTTCGGGCGAATGGAAAAGGCTGCTGAGCTCATGTATCAGTATGAACATACTTACCAGCAAAAGGGTGAGAAGATGACAGATTACATAAGGCACCTGGATAAGATACTGTACCAAGTACTGTTGAAGAAAGGAGCAGACCCCACTACCGTAGATTAGGTTAGAATGCGGCAGATATTGAAAGGTGCTCTACCATTAGACCCTGTGATGTTGCAACTAAAGACTCGAGAAGGTAATAGTTAAATTACCTAGAACTGATTAGAATTGTTCGGGAAGAAGAAGCCCTTCTGGAAGAGAAGTTTGCAAGAAGGGGAGAAAAGGTCTATACGCAACCCATAGGGTATAACGAGTGTTCATCAGATGAAGATGATCCGGAAGAGACATATGAGCCGGAGATAACCCAAAAGTCGTCAAACCAGGTGTATGGTGAGATGCAACAGTGCTGGTGTATAGTTATTTCCTAGTGCGGTGAGACTAACCCGAGGTTTATTCAGCGGCTCCTCCGGGAGTGAGCGCTACATATGTATTGGAACAAAACAAAAAAAGGGAGGAAAAAAAGCAAATTGGACATAATGTCACACAAAACTCCAAAAGTGGGCTGGACAAAATTCTTGGCACCCTTTCAAAATTGTGGATAAATAAGATAGTTTCAAGCATGTGATGCTCCTGTAAACTCACCTGGGGCAAGTAACAGGTGTGGGCAGCAATATAAAAATCACACAAGAAAGCAGATAAAAAGGAGAGAAGTTCACTTAGTCTTTGCATTGTGTGTCTGTGTGTGCCACACTAAGCATGGACAACAAAAAGAGGAGAAGAGAACTGTCTGAGGACTTGAGAACCAAAATTGTGGAAAAATATCAACAATCTCAAGGTTACAAGTCCATCTCCAGAGATCTAGATTTGCCTTTGTCCACAGTGCGCAACATTATAAAGAAATTTGCAACCCATGGCACTGTAGATAATCTCTCTGGGCGTGGACGGAAGAGAAAAATTGATGAAAGGTTGCAACGCAGGATAGGCTCACTCTCCTTACTTGCTGATGCAAGTATTTATCCATGTGCATTCTCAATAAAAATTGTCAAATTATAAAAAAATAAAATAAAAAAATCACTTGGAAGTGAAATGGTTATGCATGGATGTATGTCTGATGAGATAAGAGGACCTCTATTGGAATATGGTGTGACAGGGCCGGATAGATATAAAGATAAAAATAAAGAGGCCTATCAGGAATCCTTTATCATCCATAAACATAAGTGATAATTTGTAGGCTTTCTTTGTTTTATGCAATTACTTTTATATCTAAATTTAGGGTGATGTTGGTCTTGACAGATGGCATTTTACAACATTCAAGGTTTATTCATTTTTCATGTATTCTCAACTGAAAAAAATATATTCTCAAAGCAATTTTTTAATGCGCAGGCGAGTTCTTGCTGAAAAACATCCAGTGCCTTTGATTTTCTTCCAAATTTAAAAATAGCTAAAAATCTTAAATGTGCTACTTATTCCCTGAGTATTTGTGTCACAGTCTCAAACAAAATATATACGCCAGTTAAAATTAAGATTAAAAGATTTAATTTATTCATGTGAGGAAAAACAAGTGCTGAAAAGTGAAGTTTGAAAAATTTATGCCGTCAGCCAAGACGCATGAATCATAAGTAATATAAAGATAGAAAAATAAATGCTAAAGTCAAGACAACATACAGGGTTATTCAAAGAGATCCGTATGGCTGCCGAAAGGGAACCGAACTCTGAAAATCAGCGTTCGGTTACCTTTCCTGGCCATTCAGCTATTCAGAGAGCAGGCAATTCGACAAATCCTGGCGAATTACCTGCACATACGGTGCCTGTTCGGTGCCTGTTCGAGGGCGGTGAATCCCCATAAAAAAAGCACTGCTTCGGGTATTCAGAAAACAAAAACCAGCAGTGAAAGGTTCCCGAAATGCTCTGCCATTCGGTGGTTTAATTCGGCAGGTTTATTCAGGCGAATCCCATAGGCTTCAATGTTAAAAATATTCCTGTTTTAATCCAATATCTGATAAACCGTTTAATATTCTGCAGTGAAGAGTCTCTTTATTTATAGATTTTTTAGGATATTTTAAGCATTTTTCGGGTTGTTTTTTTTTAAAAAAAAATCCGATTTGTTTAAATTTTTTTTAACTTTACGTATTTTTTCTGTAACAGCCCTTTTTATTATCATTCCCTGGACCTCATATGTAAATTTCAGACATTTTCGCTCAGTAGTTTCTTTGCAAACAGCGTTTCACTTTTCAAACATTCAAGCGAACATTTTTTTTAATTTATTCACTGCCTTCGTCTGCGGTTTCGGCTTTTTCCGGCTGCTGCACTGCGTGTGATCGGCTCCTGCTCGGGTTTTTCCAGTGTTTTTGGCGGGTTAATCCAGATGTTTTTGTGGGTTTCGGTGTGCCTTCGCCGGGTTTTGCGGTGAGTTTTCGGCGGGTTTGCGGCGACTTTTCCCTGCAATTCTGGGACCCTGTGGTGCTTGCTGAATACAACGCAGGGTGGCCCAAATGGGATCGCCAAAATCGAACCGAATTGAAGAGAACGAAAAGTCACCGAACGTGCGGTGGCTTTTCGATTCTCTTTGAATAACCCTGATAGTTTTTCTTTATTTACGTTTTCCTTCTTTCCTTCATCCCAGAACAGTTCTTACAGGTACCACATGTTGCAGGAGGACCACGTTTGGTCACAAAATTATAAAATAAATTATTCTTTTGAATTGGCAAGATTTATAGCACATGGAAAAGAGTATGACTGCCATCACATCATATGTCATTCGACTAGATTTTTGGAGCCACGTGGAGCAACACGAGAAGGCCACTCACCAAATGTCAGGGCATGTTAGCCAAGTTCCAGCACTCACACATATCCTGTTGAAGTAATGATAACTTTCCCATCTTACTGTGTAAACATGACTTTATTTCACTTCTATTAAAACAAACACAAATGCCCCTAATCTAACTGAGCCGGTAATAGGGAGCCACAAAGACGACAAATGGAACGATCTGTTAAGTTTTAGCAGCTCCCTATAACCAACTCAATTATGGGCCAGCCTCTAGAATTGTAATTGTAGGGAACCGGAAAGGAACATGCACACTGCAGATTTTACCAGACTTAAACCCTTCAAAGCTTCCAACAATTCTTACCCCCTTCAGGATTATAACAGATCTTACTCCATTCAAGACATTTTACAAGGTTTTTAACCCTACACCCTGTTGAAAATGGTGGAAATTTGGTTCACAATAAATGGCCATGAATTGCTTAAGCCTGCCAACAAACGCCAATGTATTCCACCATTTGGCAGGTCCTATCATTCCTACCTGCAGTCATTAGATATGAACATAGTGAGAAAGTCGTGAAGTCTGGGTATGTTATGACACAAACCCTATTTAGTGCCACTGGTAAGGGGGGGAGGGGTGTTCCAATACTTATCTACCCTTTTTATGACCTGCATGAATCCCTCCCAGTGTGTGGGGGTATGACAATAGCCCTCCATGGTGTAAAGACCGTGTCCGTGGCCATGCACATAATAGCATTGCTGTAGCTGAAAATAAAGTTTGTTACCTTAGTTTGAGAACATCATTAAAGGTAGAGGACAAAGAGCTTTTGCCATAGCAGGTAATATGGTTGGTTGAACTGAAAAATGTTAATGATGTTAGTACAAGATCGTCTGGAAATCATTCCTCAATGAATTACGTATTATAAGGACCTATAAATGAAATGTCTTCCTTTTTTAATTATATCATGTTGTGAAATTAACTAAAATGCATAAATTTATCTATTAAAATTCAGATAAAATATTACTGTACATTTTACAATAGCGTATTGTGACCTTTATTTGAACTGGAATTTGGCTCAGGTACATCTTTTACTTAAGTGTGTCTTGATTAACCTTGAATCCTTTATTGAATATTTTATACTCCAGTTATTTTTTTCTAAGGGATGATCGCATCTGACTTGCTCTATTCATGACATGAAATAACCTCACTTTTATTTCAAGAGAGATGCTTGTAAAGTCATGGGCTGAAGATGTCACACAAGTAAATCTACATAGGGCGCATTTTATTAAGAGATGGCCATGTTCCACAATAAATTACCTTCATGAATGTAGGTGGGCAATTCAGTTGCATAAGAGATAGCTTACTTAGGGCTCTATTACATTCTTCACGCAAGAACGCACGCAGAACGCGTTAATTTTTGCGCGAAGTGTTAAACAACGCTGGTATTACAATCCTCGTGCATTTTTTCATCCGTCAAAAAATAACATGCGTAAAACGGACGCGCAAAAACACGCGCGCAGCAACGTTGCGCGCAGAAATCAGTGTGCGGACTGTTTTTTCACGCGATTCAGCCAATCAGAATTAAGAACCACAATTGTCTCACGTTAAGTTTTTGCGCCTGTCAAAGTCAATCTGCGCATATATGCTGCATCAATAAAAAAACAAGCACAACTTCTCAAATTTATTGGTTTGGTATGTGTAGAATGTGTAACTATACTTTGCTGCGTATTTTTTTTGGGCTGGTGTATTTGGTTTCAGCCAGGTTGATAGAATTTGCCATTAACACCAACTTTTAGGAGTTGCTAAAATTATGCGCGCAAAGGCTGTGCGTTACAAACTGCGCATAGATTGTAATACCATCCGCGTACCCGCGCACAAACGCATTTGCACTCACAATGTTAAGTATAGGACGGCGAAGTACAGTAAGCTGGCACAACGTTCGCGCAGGTTCACCCACGGAAGACGTATACGCGCCTTTGTTGCGCTGAGATTGTAATACGACGTTCTGCGCAAAGGGTTTTGCCCCTCGCGTTAATGTGTTTTTGCGCGGGCGCAAACGTATGCGCGAAGAATGTAATAGGGCCCTTACTGTTGTATATATTATAGGAATGCCCTCAGTCAGTAGTCACATATTTGATTGCTTCCCATTTAAGTGTTACAATACATTGGACCCTATTCCAACCGATCCTTTAATAGCAGCGCCAGCGTGCAAATTAAAAAAAATCCTGCATGAGCCATTTTCCAGTTACAGACTGCTAATAATGGCTGTATTCCCAAATGAGCCACCTCAATTCAGAATATTTGTGAGCTGCTGGTTAATATCAGCTCCTAGCGTCCATAGAATGGAAATTCTACCAGGAGCTCTGTGCAAGCTTGCATATGCAATCATGCAGTGTGGGGTGAGATTTGAGAAACATTGGGAACTATTCGCAGCCACCCTCAGCCGGATTGTGCTACCCTCTGCACTGTGGGGTAGGTAGGTAAGGGATTTTTTCATATGTTTAAATCTAAGTGTTAATTGATTTTGCCTGAATGACATGTCGAGCCATGAAGAAAAAGCATGATTGAGTAAATGATTCCTTATCGCCTAGCCGTTAATAGCTTCTATACAAAGTAAATGAGACATTAATTTAGAGGAAGCACTCTCATGGAACAGAGGCTTGAGTAACACATCCGGAGACCGTTCCCCCACTAACAGGGTTATCCAAAGAGATTCGAAAAGTCACCGCACGTTCGGTGACTTTTCGTTCTCTTCAATTCGGTTCCTTTTGCCGATCCCATTTCGGTGACCCTGCGGTGTATTCAGCAAGCACCACAGGGTCCCCGAATTGCAGGGAAAGGCTGCCGAACACCTGACGAAAACTAACCGAATGCACGCTGAAAACAAGCAAAAACATCTGGATTAACCTTCGAAAGAGGCCGAACAGGAGCCGAAAAGGAGCCGAATCACACAGAGCCGAAGCAGCTGTGACGTAGAGGAGGCAGTGAATAAATTAGAAAAACCATTTGTATGAATCTGGGAAAAGAAACGCTGTTTGCAAAGAAACTACTGAGCGAAAATGTCTGAAATTTTCACAGGAGGTCCAGGGAATGATAATAAAGAGGGCTGTTACAAAAAGAATAAGCAAACTGAAAAAAAAAAAAAAAAAAAATCGGACTTTTAATTTTTTTTAAAAAAATTCAGAAAAATGCTTAAAGTATCCTAAAAAATCTATAAACAAAGAGACTTTTTGCTGCAGAATTTTATAATGAACGGTTTATTAGATATTGAATTAAAACGGGAATATTTTTAACATTGAAGCTATGGATTCTCCTGAATAAATTTGCCGAATTAAACACCGAATGGCAGAGCATTAGGGGAACCTTTCACTGCTGGTTTGTGTTCTCTGAATAGCCGAAGCAGTGCTTTTCATGGGGATTTCACTGCCCTCGAACAGGGACCGAACAGGCACCGTATGTGCAGGCAATTCGCCAGGATTTGGAGAATTGCCTGCTCTCTGGATAGCCGAATGGCCAGGAAAGGTAACCGAACGCTGATTTTCAGCGTTCGGTTACCTTTCTCAAGCAATTCGAATCTCTTTGGATAACCCTGTATGTTTTCAAAGGGAACAGCGTTCCCATTTGGCCCACACTCTGTGAAACCTTTGTTTAGGTCATAATTCATATATTTTCTTTACTAAATCACAATAATCATAATTTTATCATAAAGATTATCTAAATCCAGTTCATATACATTCGCCGGCTACTTTATTAGGTACTAGACATGTGCATTTTGTTTCTTTCCGAATACAAATTCGGACGAAAATCGCTGTTTTTGTTATTTTTCACGTTTCCAAAATATGAAAAATCGGCCATCCAAATTAACGAATCAGCCAAAAATACGAATCTCTGCAGTATAACGAAAACATCGAAATTAAATATCAGAATGATAAATGATCTGAAATGAAAAAAAATGGAACGAAAATGACCCAAAACGAAAAAAAAAAAAATGGTACGAAATGATTGGAAACTAATAAAAACAGGGATTTTTTTTTTTTTACATAGAAACCTATAGTATTCGCTTGATTAAACCTGTCGAGCGAACCCTCGAAAACCAGGGTTAGAAATTAGGGTTAGATGCTGGGATTAGAAATTAGGGTTAGAAATTCTAACCCTAATTTCTAACCCGAGCTTCTAACCCTAGCTTCTAAACCTGATTTTCGGTGGTTCGCTCAACAGGTTTAATCAGGCGAATCCTATAAGTCTCAATGGAAAAAAATTCCCGTTTTTATTAAATATTTATTCAACCATTTACGTTTATTTTTTTTATATGCAGAAGAAAGCAGCTTTATTTATTAGGATTTTTTAGGCATTTTTTGATAAAATTTTAGGTTTCCTAATTTATTTTAAGGCAACGAGGCTTTCTTTCCCATAGGTTTCAATTTAAAAAATATTCCCTGAATTTATCAAATATTTATGCAACCGTTTATTTTTTTCACTTGCTGCAAAAAGTCTGTTTTAGATATTTATTTATTTTGAATTTTTTCGGCATTTTTCGGGATTTTATTGGTTAAATTTTAGGTTTCCTAATTTATTTTAAAGCAACAAGGTTTTTTTTTCTTTGCTGAACACAGCTGTATTATTTTTTTTCAGTCCGGCTGCGTTCGTCAATGAATACAATGTTTCATCACCATAGATAGTCCGTAGCCCCCGCGGGCTGCTGTCCATGGTGCTGATTCCGAACCAACGATATCGTTGCCTTTCTATCATCTCGAACCAGTCTGCCCATTCTCCTCTGACAACAACAAGGCATTTTCATCCACCAACTGCCACTCACTGTATATTTTATCCTTTTTTTTGGACCATTCTCTGTAACCCTAGAGATGGTTGTGCGGGAAAATCCCAGTAGATCAGCAGTTTTTGAAATACTCTGACCAGCTTGTCTGGCACCAACAACCATGCCACGTTCAAAGTCGCTTAAATCCTCTTTCATCCCTATACTGATGCTCAGTGCAAACTTCAGCAAGTCATCTTCACCACATCTAGATGCCTAAGGACATTGAGTTGCTGCCATGTGATTGGCTGATTACCAATTTGTGTTAAGCAATTGAACAGGTGTACTTAAATATAAACTCACCGGCCACCTTATTGTGTACATTTATTTACACACTATATATATATTTCATTTGATTGGGAGATAGTGGGTTATGTATGAGATTGCATCATTAACAGGGTTATTCAAAGAGAATCGAAAAGCCACCGCAGGTTCGGTGACTTTTCGTTCTCTTCAATTCGGTGCCATTCGGCAATCCCATTTCGGCGACTCTGCGGTGTATTCAGCAAGCACCGCAGGGCCGTCGAAGCGCAGGGAAAAGCTACCGCAAACCCGACGAAAAGTCACTACAAAAACCCAGCGAATGCACGCCGAAACCCACAAAAACATCTGGATTAACCCGCCGAAGACGCCGGAAAAACCCGAGCAGGAGCCGATCACAAGCAGCGCAGCCGCCGGAAAAAGCCGACACCGCAGACGAGTGAAGTGAATAAATTAGCAAAACAGTTTGCTTGAATGTGTGAAAAGTGAAACGCTGTTTGCAAAGAAACTACTGAGCGAAAATGTCTGAAATTTACATATGAGGTCCAGGGAATGATAATAAAGAGGGCTGTTACAGAAAAAATAAGTAAACTTAAAAAAAAAAAAAAAAAAAAAAGAAATCGGACTTTTTTTAAAAAAAGAAATCCATAAAAATGCTTAAAATATCCAAAGAAATCTATAAATAAAGAGACTCTTTACTGCAGAATTTTATAATGAATGGTTTATTAGATATTGATTTAAAACGGGAATATTTTTAACATTGAAGCCTATGGGATTCGTCTGAATAAACCTGTCAAATGAAACCACCGAATGGCAGGGCATTAGGGGAACCTTTCACTGCTGGTTTGTGTTCTCTGAATAGCCGAAGCAGTGCTTTTTCATGGGGATTTCACTGCCCTCGAACAGGGACCGAACAGGCACCGAATGTTCAGGCAATGCGCCAGGATTTGGCAAATTGCCTGCTCTCTGGATAGCCGAATGGCCAAGAAAGGTAACCGAACGCTGATTTTCAGCATTCAGTTACCTTTCTCCAGCCATTTGGATCTCTTTGAATAACCCTGTTAATTTGGGGACAGAACTATTTATGTCTCCAAACCTTTTTTGTAGGACATGACCCCTGATGTGATGTATGTATTGTAGTGTGACTGGCTGCAGCATGCTTATAATTGATGTGGGTCTGTGGGTTTGTGTAACTGGCACAATGAAGCAGCTCTGTCAAGGTTTACTACCATCACATTATCTGCGATTAGTACCTTAACTCCAGTATATCAGAAGAAATACTCCAGTATGTGGCATTAAATTCTGGTTTTTATTCCATCAACATAGTAGAACAACGTTTCGACCTACAACCAGGTCTTTGTCAAGTTTGCAGGTCAAAACATTGTTCTACTATGTTGATGGAGTAAAAAACAGAATTGAATGCCACATACTGGAGTATTTCTTCTGATATTTTATTATGTCCTTGGAGTGAGGACTCTCCGGCGGCAGCTCGAAGGTGGGTGATAGCAACCTAAACTGAACTTAACTCCAGTATAGTCCTTAAAAATGATTAGGAAGAAAGGTGGATTTACCCCAGAAAAATGTTTCACATATAAAACATGTATAAATATGGTACGTATTTATAGTTACATTGTGTGAGTGAGATATTAAGCTTTATACTACATATTTTTTCTCAGGTGAGAGGAGGTCCTCTGGAACAGGTCCATTTCTTATTGAAAATTCCCCCTCTTCATGGGCACGGAACGTGACAGGCACATCCATATCATTAGGTGTCTTGCCCAAGGACACTTGATGGTGAGGTCTTCTCGATGGGATCTGAGTCTTCCATTATCGTAGAGCAGCGACATGAGTGATGGTGAGGTGTAACCCTGTACTCCTTGGTTGTAAGGAAGAGATTTGCTTCTCCGTGATTACAGAGGAAGAATGTGTTGGCCGTACACTTCGATCGGGATGTGAAGAACCTGTTTCTGCTCGGTTGGACAGCAGAGACGTTATCATTAGGCAGCCATGTTGTGTGGTACGCAAGTATATATATTTTAGGTGTCTTGCCTAAAGACACGTACTGGAGAGGTCTCCACGGGTGTAGAGCAGTGATATTACCTCTACTTTCTCCAGCCAATACATGAAAAATATCCTAGAGTGCAGGATTGCAGCAAGGTAGATAGATTTATATATTATGAATATGAGTGAGGTAGAAATATTGATGAGTTCCCTCATTTATTCTTGGAAGTCTTAACCCCTGTGTTTGCTACTCACCTTTTGCATGCTGAACCATGTTTAGTTTTAGCTATTAAATTGATATTATCACTATTTTACATAGACTGATTTTGCATTGAAGGTGACACAAAACAAGAATCTGCCATTACCCTTTATTATTTAGAATCTGTTACAATTATTTTCTATGTTTTGATAGATACTGACAAGACATGAAACTTCACAATTTGATGAACCACTGAAGCTTTGTCTTATGTCCCCTGTAGCAGCACATTCAATTTGCATCACAAAAGCATGAGAAAAAAAAGAAAGACAAAAGTTAAGACATTTTGATGACTATCAAATCTTTCTGCTCCTATCTTCTGTACAAATGCCTATCTCCTCACATTTACCAATATCTTGGCAGTGTGCACTGAGTCTGCATTGATTTTCTTTAAATGGCCTCACTAAAAATAATTTGTATGTGCAGTATATTTCATTAGGTTGTGATAAATAATAATTTCCCTGTTCTATACATATAAAATCGAAATTATCGAAATACACCACTTAGTTAATAAGCATTTTTCTTAAATAAATGTAACTGTAGACTACTTGCTGTAGTAAGTCTCAGGAATGTGGGATGATATGACTTAGAAAGTCCCCCCTTCCCCCCCTCCCCTTTCTCTGACCATGCTATGTTTGGGCATAAAGAATGTTTTTGTCTATTCTTTAAAGTTAAATGTAAACCATGTATGGTTACGTGCAACTATCAGGGTTATTCGGAGAGTGGTGAAAACCAGGAGAATTGTCAGGACAATGAACAATCTAGACCAAATAGCCGATTTGGAAAGTGAGATAAATGGGAGAATTTTTCTGGTTTGGCTGTTTTGACCTAGAATTTTCACTTCTCCAGTCTTTCTCCTGAGTTTCATCTCTCTCTGAATAACCCTGTATGTAAATGATCCCTGACGTGGAAAATGTATCTGCGCCTTTTTTAACTCTGACGTGATGTGTTTCATGATTGGCTAATGTACCACACCCTTGTGTTCTATATAATAGCCTATTAAGTAAAGAAAGAGTTGAGAGCAGTTTTACTCTGCACTGTGTGTAGGTGTCTTATTGCTTTCCCGTTGGCTAACGTAAGCGCTGCACCATGCCTTACATGATGGACAGAAGAGAACACAGAAATCTTCTAAATTGCAAGTCTTGGTAAATATGAATATGAAATATATTTTAACAGGGTGCACGAAACATTAACTACAAAATTTAGCTTAGAAATTTCAGCAGGGAAGAAACTTATGTTCGGCATTAACCAAGTATATACTCACACTATACATTGATATCATACATGTTTTATTCCTTTTATCATCAGCCAAATGATTAACAGCTAAAAGGTTAAAGAAGGGACCTAAATCTGGGGCAATCACTCTTCAGAGTAATTGCCTTCAATGTAATTTGAGTGGTCACAGTGACCAGAGTGTCCTCATCTCTCTCCCACCTCCAGGCAGGTCTCAAAGTGCTATTCGATTGAAGGGGACTAGCCCGGACCAGAAGCTGAGGTCAGCAAGTACTGAGTTAAGCTTCTTCAGAGTTTGGACTCTTTGGACTATTTTGTAGCCAAATGCTCTTATTGTGCTTGGTATTGAGAGCTGTGGGATTGGCTGGACGTTCATACAGGCATCCAACCTCCCCAAGTTTCGCTACATGCCATGGCTTACAGGAACCCGTAATCATTCAAGTCTAGCCAGGGTTAATATGGGAGGTGGGTGCGGACGGGGGTGAGGAGGGGTTATTGTTTAACTCTGTTCCCCCTATCTTGTTTGAACCCTATTAGCATCCCTTTGCTTTCTGATGATTGAGGTGACCAATGTAGTGTTCTGGATAATACGAGACGTCTTGGGTTTTCATTAATAGGTTTATTAACAACTAAGCATACAGGTTTCCTATAACAGCAACTGGCTGCGTCACTAGTCAGTCTCAACTGGCAGACAAAATGGATGACCAACTGTCAACAGCCAACTGCCAAAAGAAACACCCAACTCCCCCCCCATTGGCAGCCAGCACATCTACACCACACCTCCTCCCTTTTCTTAAAAGAAAAAAAACCAACAAACAAAAACACACAAAACAAAGCAAAAATGTCCAGTACAAGTCTATGTATCTTCCAGACCCTCCTGACTTCCATCCTGTAATCTGTGCTTTCGGTTCACATAGTATCTGTGGTTCCGCAAGCTTTTACTCCTCTGGTGGAAATCCCTCAATGGGTCTGGAGCTTGCCAGCGTTCTGGAGGATACCAGACTCTTTGATTCCGACCTAAACTGACATTTCCAGCCAGATCATGTGAAGTGGAATCTGCTTCACTGAGACGATCACCATCTATTTCTTCCCTCGAAAGGGCACAATCATCTTCTTCTTGTGAAAATACATCTCCATTATCATGCCAGACCCCCATCCATATATCCGTGTCTGTCGACTCTTCAGCCTGGTCATTCAGTTGTTTGTCAATAACAGATCTGGGCCATAACTGGGCTGAATGTCTCTTAGTGTGCAGACCAATGGACGTGCTAACCTCATAGGTGAGGAATCCCAAAACCTTGGAAATAACTGCCGGAGACCAACGGTTTGGCCCTCTATACATCCGCATCCAGACTGGATCTCCTATATTGTATGTGCGTGAACTCTTTCCATGCTTCATCTTTTCCTGCTGTTTCTGTACATTACGTTGTTCCTGTGAGATGTCCGTTTGACCCTCTTTGTCCGGTTGAAATAAGTCTAACTTTGTCCTGAGTGGTCTGCCAAACATCAGAACTGCTGGTAGCTGGCCAGTGGTTGGGTGAGTTGTGTTCCTGTACTGCAACAAGAATTGCTGGAGTTGTTGAGGTAAGCTTTTGCGGTCTGTCACAGTACTCCTTGAAAATTCTTTCAGAGTCTGGACAAATCTTTCAGCTAGACCATTGGTAGCCGGATGATACGGAGCTGTACAGAGATGTTGAATACCATGATCCTTAATGAAATTTTGAAATTTCTGAGCTAATAACCATGGCCCATTATCAGATACTAGTATCTTAGGCAACCCGAATGTGGCAAACAGCTTCTCCAGGACATTAATGGTGGCATCAGTTGTAGTCTGAGGCAGTAATAACACTTCAGGCCATTTGGAATGTGCATCCACCACCACTAAGAACATCTGTCCATTCACTGGTCCTGCAAAGTCAATATGAATTCTCTCCCAAGGGTTAAGAGGCCAAAGCCAGGGCTGAACTGCACTTCTAGGATAGCATCTCTGAGCCTGGGCACATCCTGAACAGGCTGCAACGTAGTTGCCTATATTCTCATCCAAAGTTGGCCACCATACATGACCCCTGGCTTTTTGTTTCATCTGGACTATTCCTGGATGCCCTTCATGCAAAATTTGTAACGTGGGTTTCTTCAAGGCTGGAGGAACAATTACCCTCTCTCCCCATAGCAAGCATCCCTCTCTGACTGACAGCTCAAGATTCCTGGAGTGAAAAGGTCGGAGACGTAGAGAGGTTTGAAATGGCCAACCATGTTGTACATAAGAC
This sequence comes from Leptobrachium leishanense, assembly GCA_009667805.1. Lineage (NCBI taxonomy): Eukaryota > Metazoa > Chordata > Amphibia > Anura > Megophryidae > Leptobrachium > Leptobrachium leishanense. The sequence goes on from CM019064.1 coordinate 348,290,230, forward strand.
AAGACTTCTTGAAGATCAGCATCCTTACTGGTCTCTTGGGCTATTGCAACAGCAGTAAGTGTTTTGCTAAAGTAAATGGAAGGTGGCGAATCCCGAACATAATTGGTGGAGAGTGGAAGAGGAAGGCGTGAAAACGCATCTGCATTTGTATGTTTATCAGGAGGCCTGTATCGGATTTCATACTGATAAGTCCCCAGCAGTATGGCCAGGGCAGCCATCAGAAATGATGGGGCCCCTTACTAAACCTCACGATGGGGCCCCCCAGGGCCCCCCCCTCAACCTCTAACAGCTTTTCTCCCCCTTCAAAAAAAAAAAAGACATAACATAGCACCACAGCAATAAAACTCCCAGTAATGTGCAGTGTGTCTGAACATATCACAGAATCCACAGCAATAAATCTCACAGAAACGGGCTGTGTATGATGGCCTTTGGGTCTGGGTCTGGGCCCTGGGTCTGGTCCCTGGGACTGGGCCTTGGGGTCTGGTCCCTGAGGTCTGGTCCCTGAGGTCTGGGCCCTGAGGTCTGGTCCCTGGGGTCTAGCCTGGGCCCTGGTCTGGTCCCTGGGCCTTGGGGTCTGGGTCCTAGGATCTGGGCCCTGGGTCTGGGCCTTGGGGTCTGGGCCCTAGGGTCTGGGGTCTGGGCCCTGGCTCTGGGCCTTGGGGTCTGGGCCCTGGGTATGGGGTCTGGACCCTAGGGTCTGGGCCCTGGGTCTGTATTTGGGCCTTGGTGTCTGGGCCTTGGGGTCTGGGCCCTGGGTCTGGGCCCTGGGTTTGGCCTAGGGGTCTGGGCCCTGGGTTTGGGCCTAGGGGTCTGGGCCCTGGGTCTTAGGGTCTGGGCCCTGGGTCTTAGGGTCTGGGCCCTGGGTTTGGGCCTAGGGGGTCTGGGCCCTGGGTCTGGGCCTTAGGGTCTGGGCCCTAGGGTCTGGGCCCTGGGTTTGGGCCTAGGGGGTCTGGGCCCTGGGTCTGGGCCTTAGGGTCTGGGCCCTGGGTCTGGCCTTAGGGTCTGGGCCCTGGGTTTGGGCCTAGGGGTCTGGGCCTTAGTCTGGGCCTAGGGGGTCTGGGCCCAGGGTCTGGCCTTAGGGTCTGGGCCCTGGGTTGGGCCTGGGTCTGGGCCTTAGGGTCTGGGCCCTGGGTTTGGGCCTGGGTTGGGCCTAGGGGGTCTGGGCCAGGGTCTGGGCCCTAGTGTCTGGGCCCTGGGTCTGGGCCTTGGGTCTGGGTCCTGGGCCTTGGGGTCTGGGCCCTGGGTTTGGGCTTAGGGGTCTGGGCCTGGGTCTGGGCCCTGGGTTTGGGTCTAGGGGGTCTGGGCCTTGGGTCTGGGCCTAAGGGTCTGGGCCCTAGGGTCTGGTCCTGGGCCTTGGGGTCTGGGCCATGGGTTTGGGCCTAGGGGACTGGGCCTGGGGTCTGGCCCTGGGTCTGGCCTAAGGGTCTGGGCCCTGGGCCCTAGGGTCTGGGTCCTGGGCCTTGGGGTCTGGGCCTAGGGGTCTGGGTCCTGGGTCTGGGCCCTGGGTCTGAGCCTAGAGGTCTGGGCCCTGGGTTTGGGCCTAGGGGTCTGGGCCTTGGGGTCTGGGCCCTGGGTCTGGGCCTAAGGGTCTGGGCCCTAGGGTCTGGGTCCTGGGCCTTGGGGTCTGGGCCCTGGGTTTGGGCTTAGGGGTCTGGGCCCTGGGGTCTGGGCCCTGGGTTTGGGTCTAGGGGGTCTGGGCCTTGGGGTCTGGGCCTAAGGGTCTGCGCCCTAGGGTCTGGGTCTGGGCCATGGGTTTGGGCCTAGGGGTCTGGGCCTTGGGGTCTGGGCCCTGGGTCTGGGCCTAAGGGTCTGGGCCCTGGGCCCTGGGGTCTGGGCCTAGGGGTCTGGGCCCTGGGTCTGAGCCTAGAGGTCTGGGCCCTGGGTCTGGGCCTAGGGGTCTGGGCCTTGGGGTCTGGGCCTAAGGGTCTGGGCCCTAGGGTCTGGGTCCTGGGCCTTGGGGTCTGGGCCATGGGTTTGGGCCTAGGGGTCTGGGCCCAGGGTCTGGGCCTAGGGGTCTGGGCCCTGGGTTTGGGCCTAGGGGGTCTGGGCCCTGGGTCTGGGCCCTGGGTTTGGGCCTAGGGGGTCTGGGCCCAGGGTCTGGGCCCTAGTGTCTGGGCCCTGGGTCTGGGTCCTGGGCCTTGGGGTCTGGGCCCTGGGTTTGGGCTTAGGGGTCTGGGCCCTGGGGTCTGGGCCCTGGGTTTGGGTCTAGGGGGTCTGGGCCTTGGGGTCTGGGCCTAAGGGTCTGGGCCCTAGGGTCTGGGCCCTAGGGTCTGGGGTCTGGGTCCTGGGCCTTGGGGTCTGGGCCTAGGGGTCTGGGTCCTGGTCTGGGCCCTGGGTCTGAGCCTAGAGGTCTGGGCCCTGGGTTTGGGCCTAGGGGTCTGGGCCTTGGGGTCTGGGCCCTGGGTCTGGGCCTAAGGGTCTGGGCCCTAGGGTCTGGGTCCTGGGCCTTGGGGTCTGGGCCATGGGTTTGGGCCTAGGGGTCTGGGCCTTGGGGTCTGGGTCCTGGGTCTGGGCCCTGGGTCTGAGCCTAGAGGTCTGGGCCTTGGGGTCTGGGCCCTGGGTTTGGATCTAGGGGCCTGGGGTCTGGGTCTGGGCCCTGGGTCTTAGGGTCTGGGCCCTGGCTCACCACTCGCTGTCTTCTATCTTCTTTTCTTCTGTCTTCAGCTCTTCTTTTCTTCACCTTTTCTTCTCTTCAATCTTCTCTCTTCAGCCTGGTCCCTCCAGCTCCGGCGCGCAGCTTCACTGAGTGGAGGGGCGGAGCCAAAGCAACGTGCTTGGGAGGCCCCTCACACGCTGCTTGGCCCCGCCCAGCCAGGAAGTGAAGCTGCCAGGAGCCGGAGGAGACACAGTGTCTCAGTCTCCTCCAGCTCCTGCAGCAGCAGCAGGGACACAGCTCCGGATTCAGACTCATCGAGTCCGATACCGGAGCTGTTAAAGGGCGACGCCGCTGCCGTCGGGGGCCCGGGATCCTCCCCCCAGGCCCCGGTGGCCCGGGCCCCCACCGGGCCCGGGCCCCTTACGGCAGTAATGGGCGTAATGCCCTGATGGCGGCCCTGAGTAAGGCATACCTTACAGCGGCGGTGGTCTGAGAAATACTCTTTGTAGGATTGAATATTGCCAATAGCGGCTTATGATCGGTCAACAGCGTAAAAGAACGGCCATAAATATAAAAGTGAAACGTCTTCAGTGCCCAGATTATCGCTAAAGCCTCCTTGTCAATTTGTGAATAATTGCGCTCAGCTGGGGTGAGGGAGCGAGAAGCAAAAGCTACAGGTCGATCTGTACCATCAGGCATGGAATGGGACAGCACAGCCCCCAGCCCATAAGGAGAAGCATCACAGGCGATACTCAGTGGTTTAGACAAATCATAGTAAACCAAGACTCGGGAGCTGCGTATTAGTTCCTTTGATGCTTTAAAAGCAGCCGAGCAGGACTCTGTCCATTTCCATTTTTGTTGTTTTTCCAAAAGTCTATGCAGCGGACACAAGGTATGGGCTAAATTGGGCAAAAATTTATTGTAATAGTTCAACAGCCCTAAATATGAGCTCAGCTGTGTTACATTCCTTAGTATGGGCGCCTCTATCAATGCTTTCACTTTCTCATCAGTGGTGTGAAGTCCAGATTTATCAATAACATGACCACAAAATTCCAGGTGATCTTTCAAGAACTCACATTTGTTTAGATTAACTTTGAGTCCATTATCCATTAGTATCTGGAGCACGTCTTGTACATTCTGCCGGTGTTCCCTCTCGGTTCGGCCAGTGATCAGCATGTCATCCAGCAGACATTGTGTCCATGACACTCCAGCAAGCAATTCATCCATTGTACGCTGCCAAATTGCTGGTGCTGGTGCTATCCCAAATACCATTCTGTTATACTGGAACAGCCCCTTATGACTATTGATGGTGAGGTAAGGTCTGGATTCTGGATGCACTGGTAACTGCAGGTATGCATGTTTGAGATCCAGCTTGGTTAACTGCTGTCCCCCAGCCAAGTTGCAAAAATGTCCTCAATCTTTGGAAGTGGATATTTATCCACAGCAAGTTGAGAATTAACGGCCATACGGAAATCCCCACATATCCGAATGTCTCCATGACTGATTAAGCCTGAGACCTTCCCAGCCCATACCCCAATAACCTGAATAAAACACAACGCATATATGTCAGTTGGAATGTGCATGGGCCACAGCTTTATTAAACCATATACAACCATCCCTCGCAGTGCTTACTCACAACCCTGCCCTATCGCTCCAGGCATTACCAAACCACAAATGAGCTCATCCCCCGCAAGCGAGGTTAGTCTCCCCCAGGCCTCACCCGATGGCGGCTCATACATCCTTTAAGCACTGCTGTCCAGGGAAAACCGCCAATCTTCAGCTGTGACACGATGGGATGAAATCCAAGGGTGGGTGGGCGGGTCTCACCTTGATGCACTTCTCACGTTGGCAGGAACAAGAGGAAGAACCCTGCACCCATCACCAGCATATATAGTCCAGGTAAGCAACACTGTTGCAAACACACCACCAATAACACCATAGCTTTTCCTTGACTGACAGGCCCATGCATCATCCAGCCCCCCCCCTCCTGAGGGGCCCCAGGGATTCTACACCCTTCCAGATCCTTCCTTAACTTACAGGCCCAGGCCATCAGTCATGTCCCCCTTCCTGAAGGTCCAGGGGGTTCTTTCTTTTTACGCACAGGCACAATCGGGGAGGCCCATTCACTGCACCGCACTCTGGAAATGATCCCAAGGTTCTCTAGACGCATCAATTCCGCTTCAACACCAGCTTTAAGTGTAAAAGGTACAGTCCGTGCCTTAAAAAATTATTAGGAACATTTGCCATCGCTTAATAGTCCCCAAAGTATCATCAAAAAACGGGGCAAACTTCCTCTGCAAGTCCTGTATCCAAGCTGAAACCGCAGGTAATGTCTGTAAGGCGTGGCAAGCATTATACTTTATGTCTGGCATTCCCAATTTATGAATCCATTCTCTTCCAAATAGTGGAGGACCCCCAGACTTCATAATATATAACGTTAGCTTCTCCGAGCGTCCATTTAACTGCACTCTCACATGTACACTGCCCAGAGGGGTTAATACTTCCTTTGAATAAGTCTGTAGGTGAACAGCTGTCTTATTCACGGGAACATTTACTTTTAATCTCCGCCAGTCTTGCTCAGTAATCACAGAAACAGCCGCCCCCGTGTCCAGGTCCATGGTCAAATATTTCCCTTCAATCTTCACTGGAACAGAAATGGCTGAATAAGCTGAAAAAATCTTATAAAGCTTTACTGTTTGAATGGGAATGTGGCCGTCTGAGTCATCCAAGGAGTCTTGGAGCTGGATTTGTTATGCTCTCTTCTGAAGCAATTTATGCGGCTTCCCTTCATGCACCGTCCCTTTCTTACAGACCCTTTTAATATGCGCTTTATTACCACAGGAGTGATAGACGGCATTCCGGAAACGACATGAGTGAGATTCATGTGAAGTCACCTCACATCGATAACATCCATTTTGGGGCTCTCCATGCACCATCCTTTGACGTAAGGAATTGTACTGTGGATGCTCTCCATGCACCGTCCTTTGATGTAAGGAATTGTACTGTTTATTCTGTTTGTACCGCTCCCTGGTATCTGTATGGAATATTTCCGCTTCTTGCTCAGTCTTTTGCTTCCTATGCAAAGCATCAGCTTCTTTGGTGACTTGTTCCATGATGCTAGCGATATCCATTACTTTGTGTAAGGTCAGCTCTTTCTCGGTAAGAAGTTTCTTAATCATAGCTTCACACTGTAACCCCATCACAAACTGGTCTCTGAGGGCTGTGACTAAATACTCCCCAAACTGACAGGTACTTGCCAACTTCCTGAGAGCAGAGACAAAGGAGGAGATGCTTTCGCCAGGTTTCTGAGGTCTTTTATAAAACTTCCATCTTTCAGCAATTTCAATTGGCTGTGGCTGATAGTGTGCCCGCAGTAAAGCAACTAACACAGCTAACGGCTGGCTGGCAGGTTTCTCTGGATACAAGAGATCTGAGTGTGTCTTACACCTTCGCTCCAATCACTGTGAGGAACATGGCTACCTGTTTTGTCTCCAAAATGCCATTAGCAGTGAGATACTGTTCAAACCTTTCCACCCAAGAGATCCAAGAATCAGTGTCTGGATTAAAATCATGCAGAGTGCCAATCAGCACCATCATGCAGATCCAACAGCCTCGTCGCCACTGTAGTGTTCTGGATAATACGAGACGTCTTGGGTTTTCATTAATAGGTTTATTAATAACTAAGTATACAGGTTTCCTATAACAGCAACTGGCTGCGTCACTAGTCAGTCTCAACTGGCAGACAAAATGGACGACCAACTGTCAATAGCCAACTGCCAAAAGAAACACCCAACTCTCCCCCATTGGCAGCCAGCGCAACTACACCACAACCAACTTATCACCTACATAATTATTTTTGGAAGTACGCATGCATCTTCATCCCAATTTGGATTTTTGCCTAGTGTGAGAACCTAGTTGACTAATAATCGTCACTAACAGAATTTTTGTGACCCAGATGGTTGAGACTGGTCCTCCCAGGATTTTTTTTTTCTTGTTCTCTTTGTATCACCATGTTATGTTCCTTCATAACTTTTATGTCTTTCTATCGTACAATTTGTGATACTATTTATGACGTTGTGGAATCTGTTGACCTGACTAACTCAAGGAAAACATTATCAAATATGATAATAACCGGAGGTTATTTCAAAAGAGGGATCAGTGCAGCTGAATGATGCACGCTATTTTTTTATGCACAAAAAACAATGCTTTTTATTTCTTTGCGAGTTCACTGAATTTAAACAAATGAGAAAAATCCATTCTATTCAGTAGAAATGTGTTTTTCATTTTGTAGGAAAAGTGATTCATCCGAATTTTGTACAGTTGGTCAATTCATCCAAAAGCAAAATCAACAGAGGACACATGCAGGGTTAATCAGAGAGCGGTGAAAAGCAGGAGAATGACTGGAGAATGGAAAATTCTAGGTCAAAATAGCCAAACCAGAAAAATTCTCCCATTTATCTCACTTTCCAAATTGGCTATTTTGACCTAGAAATTTCCATTCTCCATTCATTCTCCTGCTTTTCACTGCTCTCTGAATAACCCTGCTTGACTAACAAAAAGAGTAATTATAGATAATAACTCCTGGCCATGAGTAGGGATGGAAGCCTCTTATCTATGCAATCATTTTGCCCACTCTCCCTGATTTAACCCTTTCACTACCAAAATCGACTTACCTCAATTTCACATTATAGTACATTGAAAAGCAATCATTAGCAATATAATACATTTTCACACCTTTTAAATCAACATTAATGTGCCATCTGTGATGAAACAAAATCCTTTGTTTTGTCTCTCTCTAGTCACTGTGAAGAGATATATAACAAGCGGCAAATAGCAGCTCCTAACCTCACTAACAAAACAAAATCAAACACTTTACTGTTCCATTACAGCATCCAGGAAGAGGGCAGAATACAGGTAGAGCGTTGAAATCACTCAATGCTGCCCAGGGATAAGAATCAGAGTGTTACTTTAATTTCCATACACAGGCATTATGCCACGAACAGATATTATTTTTATATTCTGTTATGATTTTTTTAAAGCAGCATTGCTATTAATCTCAGTATGATCACTACAAATCCCTATAATCAGGAGATCTGATCATTTTATTTATTTGTATCACGTTTACTGGATCTAACAAAAATGCCATGTCTGCCTGTATTCCGATAATATAGACATGATGTGAAATTGTGCACAGTTAGGGACACAATCTACAGTTTAGAACCTTTCATTCCAACAATATTTCTGCAAAGGATAAACGAACACATGTATAATTAAAAATGAGCAAATTTACATTATTTTTATTTTCATAAAAATCTCAGAACACCAATTTCTGCAAATTTTTTATTTTATCCTATTTTTAATTGCTACCTTCACATCCCATGTTTGAAATTAATCTATATATATATATAAAAGCGAAATGCCACTCGCGTGACATCACGATATCTCCAGAACCGTAAGGACTTCAAACTTGAAATTCGGCACGTATGTTCCTCTCGGCTTCTAGGTGTTCACTAAGAAAGGATTTTTCGAAATGACCATCAGAGCATCAGTTATTAACACACTCTGGTGCTAAGGAGTTACACTCCCCCCCCCCACCTGAAAATAAATCTGATCCAACTGCCACTTGCCTCACATGCTGTTATCTCCGTTCATACTGGCAGACGTTGCTGTCCTTCACTCAGGAGCGTCTGGGGATCCTTACAGCAACAAACCTAAAGTACCTCACCAACATGTCCACACCTTCCACCTATGGAACTGCTTCCGAAATCAAGGTGGGAGGAATGTATTCCCTTATGAGTTTCAATCACCCACCAGCACTGAGCCAACGGATTGTGAACCAAATTTCTCCTGCATAGTATCCCAGCCCCAAATCACTTCTTACACTGATCTCCTCAGTTCAGATGGATCTGTCCCTTCTACTGGAACAACAGTTAAAGGGAAAAGAGGGAAAAAACGCAGAAAAAGATTTACAGATGCGATTAGGAAAACACAAGTAAGGGAAACTGGAAAAAAGTAATGTCAAACTCATCCGCAAGTCAGCAGAGAGGCTGTAATAAAGTATGCATCTAATAACCCCTACGTTAATGAGTCACAAATGAGATCAATGCCTTGGACTAATAAGTATCTGTCTGGTTTTAAATATGAACCTCAGATTCATTACTCCAGGGAAAAGGTTGTTAATCTTGGACCTCGGTTACCTTGTGCCGTGCTCTGAAGTGACAGGATGAGAGTCCCAGGATGTGCTGCAGTGGCGAGAAAGTACAGCTCCCCCTCTTCAGCCCTACCATGAACCCTTACACAGCCTTCTCACCCACCAGCATCCAATGGCAGAGCACTTTCCTTCTGCTGCCCGTAAGTACAACAGATGCTTCCAAATGACGTCTTTTGAAGCCAGAGAAGGGAAGGAGGGAAACTTTATGCCAACATTCAAAGTGCGGGGGCAGGTCTACCGCAGGATAGGGAGTATCATGGCGGGGCCAGAGCAGCAGCCTTCATTTCTGCAGTTATACTTTGTTGGTGATGATGACAATGAGAGGGACATCCGTTGTGGAATCTACCCGGGCATTAATCCAGAACTGGTTAGCCAACTGCAGAAGTTGCTGCATGAACACAACAAGTATATTCTGGGACTTAAGGCTGCTGTTTATTCTGTTCCTAAGGGCCACAAGGACTTCCAAGTGGTGAGTAACGCCGATAGGATGTCTTCTGGAGAGCACCGAGGTCGTTTCAATGCCCCCACGTGTACAGAAGTGTCTGTTCTCCTTGTCGGGAAGGATTTTGAGAAGAAAGATATCGTTCTCCACAGTAGAGACAACAGGTTGTTACGAATCCGTGTGATGCAGCTTGCCTATGACGCTCTCCAGTACCCTCTGATGTTTTGCCGTGGAGAAGATGGCTATTACATCAACATACCTCAGTGCGTCCCGAAGACCAAAGGTCCTCTCAAGGAGACTGTGTTTGCTGCTGCCTTTTAAAGCTACAGGATAATGGAGCGTGAAGGCAAAGAATGCTACCTACTGCTGTTCTGCAACCTTCTCAATCAATTTCTGATTGAAATGTATTCCAAAATTGAGAGTGAAAGACTCAACTGGATTCGTAGAAACCAAAAAAAGCTGAGAAGTGAGGAGTATGTATACCTGAAGGATGACATGACAAGAACTGACAGACAATTATGGCTACGCCATCACCATCAATAAGGCACAGGGACAGACTGTGAAAGTGGCTGGTGTGCATCTGACAAGTGACTGTTTCTCCCATGGCCAGTTGTATGTGGCTGCTCCAGAGTCGGTTCACCTGACAGCCTGGTCATCCTCCAGCCTGAGAGTAAAACCAGGAATGTTGTTTACAGGGAGGTCCGGAGCAAATCATCTGAGGGACAAATTGAAAGTCTATGCTATGCAAGTAATTAGCCCGGCTACATAGACAAAAAGCCAGGGTGCTGGTGGGATTAAAGGACCCATCTATTTTATTGTTTATTATTATTACATTTCTGTAACTGTAACACTTCAATGTTCTTGAACCCAGGACATGCTTGAAAACGAGAGAAATCTCAATGTATCCTTCCTGGTAAAATCCTTTATAAATAAATAAATACATAAATAAATTATTATCATCCCTTATGTGTTTCAATCACCAACCACCACTAAGCCAGCGGACTGTGAACCTAATATCTCCTGCATAGCCTGACGTTTCGTTGCGAAGCATGGGTATCCAGCTAGTGTTATGATAAAAACAAAAATCAACAAAAACTGATTGGTAGTGAAGGGGTTAAAAATATATGAACATGAAGGAAAGTCTTTCACCTGAAGTATTGGATATTCCAAATGAAAGACACACTCTCTGGACAACAGCTATATCCTGTGTCCTTCATCCTTCAAATTCAGCAACTCTCATGGTTTGTATTCACTTGCCACCATTAAATCCGTAAAACAGTCATGGATTCTAGAATGGGTAACAAATGTATAAATTTATAGCTTAATACATTTTACAAAGAAGAATATAAAAATTATAGAATATGCTTATGATGGTTATGAACTGGTTTGACAAATCAGAATTATTTACACAGGCGCCATATGTTGTAAAGTACATACAAAATAGATTAAAGTAGAAAGATTTAAAAAATATATATATATATCCACTTATGAGTAACAAACTAAACCGCTACGTTTCACTGTCACTGTCACTTTTCTCATATGTTCTTTTATCCCCTGCAATAAAAATGTGAATAGGCTAGAAAACGGAACAACAAATTCACAGGCTAAATATATTTGACGTGCTCACGTATTAGATTCACATAAAATGAAATAAAACTGGCATATCACCTTGCGTTTGTTAGAAAGGTTAGTTTCCTTAGCTTATTTACCCTTTCACTACCAAAATGTGTATTTATGAGTTTACATTTAAATAAAATAAACATAAATTAGCATATAAAACTCATTAGCGTACATTTTTATTTCAAAATTAGTTTTCTCCCTCAGGAAAAGTTAAATTTTCATTTATAGCTCATTCCTGTCATCCTGTATTACTTTAAAGATGCTAAAAGTACCTCACGTTAACAAAACGTTCAACAAACGTTACTGGTGCATTTCAACTTCCAGGGAGAGGACAGAATACAGAGAAAGCTCTGGTATCACTCACTACTTTATAGCAGCGAAGAGCCGTCAGAGGAGGTAGAGCCTCACCTGCCATTAAGCGATAAATTAATAAAAGAAAATAAAATAAACTCACTGGTTTCACGCTCCCTCGCCGTTGGCCCCGTCCACTGCCTCTGCGCGCATTCTTTTCACAGCCTATGCAATTTGCGTAGCAGTATGCTTCCCCACTACGTTAATCGCATAAGCTGCTCAAGAAGTCTGCAGCACGCATCTGTTCAAATAGGAACAGACGAGCGCTGCCTACTTCCTGGAGACTGCTCTTCAGAGCCTCAGAGGGGCACTGAGAGAGCAATGGAATAGCTTGGACCAATGGAAAAGCACCATTGGTCCAAGCCATTTAAAAAAAACGCCTGCATGGGAGTCTGGCCTCTCATTGACAGGAAGGGACTTGTCAATGACATGATATCTGTCACAGGCAACTCCCTCTAGTGGCAGATGCAGAGTATGACAGGCACAGGCAGCTCGCTCTGCTCCCTCTATTGGCTGACACTGTATATGAAAGGCACAGGCAGCTCCCTCTAGTGGCAGATACAGTGCATGACTGGTACAGACAGCACCTCTAGTGGTAGATACAGATTATAACAGGCACAGAAAAAACTGCTTTTCTATCATATTTTTTTTTATAGTAAAGTATATGATATAATTAAAATAATGGTATCTTTAGAAAGTCCATTTAATGGCCAGAAAAACGGTATATAATATGTGTGGGTACAGTAAATTAGTAAAAGATAACTTACAGCTAAACACAAACCGCAGAAAGTTAGTTAACCTGTGTATAACTGGCTCTGATACTAGAAGTAGAGGAAAGCGTGAATCTGGCGCTTTTCTTGGTGTTTATAAGATTATTAAGGCGTGCTCAAAATAAATCGGTGCTGCAAGCTAGAAGATATGTGTTTACAACCTCAAAAACACGAATATAGTAGAAAAGAAAAACACACTTCCAGGCGCACCTTACTAAAATTTCCACTTTTTTAACCCAAAAATGGCCAATATACAAACATCAAATGAATTAATATTTAAACAAAACAGTGGTTATATTATAATGATAAATGTGTATAACTTAAGGAATACTTATAGTTCAGTGGTGTTTCTTTTTTTCCCCCTCTCTCAGCATGGGGTCCTGCGATGTAGCTGTTCAGTATCCCAAGAAAAGAGGAGGGGAGGGTATTTCTCCACTTGATGTTATAAAAAAGCAGAGCGGCAGATAATTCAATTAAAATGCATTTATTAATTAATAAAAAGGTAGACCTTCAACTATAAAATCAATTGTTAAAGTACTAATTAAATAGGATCAACAAAAACACGCTTTCCCCAATAGGCTTCATCAGTTGTTATCCTTTCTGAATGATCAGTCTGTGCAAAAAGTCCAAAAACTCTGATACTAGCCAGTGCCTCACCAGTCACCGACCTCACCGCACGTCCCTGCTTTATAGGGCAGTTATCCTCACTGTTTTTTGTTCGGGAGCCACAGCACCAAGAGATCAGTCAAGAGGAAGGAGAGCCGCATTAATGAAATACCTGTGGACTTTCAGTTTAACTGTCACAGATTTTTTTTTCTCTCAGCCTTTGACTGCCTGGATTTTACTGGTTTTCTTGGCTTTTCAAAGGCCCCAGATTTCACAATTTTTCCTCTCTTTCTGTCTCAGCTTCAGCTTTCTGCCTTTGACTTCTCTATGCCCTTCTCTGCAAACTCTTCTCCTGCCTTTTTTCTTTCTCTGCAAACTCTGCTCACTGTACTCTGGCTTCTCACTTTTCTGCTCCTTACTTCTCTCTGTCCTTTCTGCTGCTTCTCCTCTGTCTTTCTATACTCTCTGCCCTTCTGTCTGTGATATCTGCACGTCATTGAGTTACTGCTCCAAAGTCAGAATGGGGCTGCTGGGCAGTAACAAGAAAATGGCGTAAGCACGTCATCTGATGATGCCAGACTTTACGTGCCACTATAACGGCGCTGATGTATTCAGTGCCGGTCCGTGAGTTACCACTGTTGGTTTCGCAAGACCGCAAAGAGGAACAGAGGTATAGGTGATACATTTCAGGTAGTTAGGATTAGGGAAAATGGCCGAGACAAAGGTTGGTAACAGGAGCTGATCAAGGCATTTTTCAGTGATTATTATCAGCTTTATTTAAGCCAATCTGCAAGACAAGTCCGACTCGGTTTGGTCACTGGCATCCAGTGCGCACAAAAACTCAGGTCTGCAGTGCTGTTCCCTCTGTGCTAGAGGGGCATAAAAACCAGTGTCAAGTCAGACACCTGAAGATGAACCAATCACTCACCAGGGATGCTTGCTTGCAGAATTTTAAACAGGCAAAGATAATGGATATCAGGTAGGGTTTAGAACCTTTCCATAGAGAAAAATTTCTGTAAAGGATAAAGCAATACTTGAAGAATTTTGTTTTAGAAAATATACATTACTTTACACTTTTGTGTAGCTAATTAGTGGGATGGAGGGGAAAAAAACCCTTATAACATGTCAGAGATAATATTAAAAGTCTCCTTGCTATTTGAACACCCCATCCTCTCTGAGCCATCCCGGGCTGAACTATGAATCACACAACATAGACATTTAATCCCTCCCACGAAAAGAAGAAGCAATAAACATGGCCACCTCCGTGAGTGTGGTAGGCAGATTAATTTACGAATCACATATCAAACTTTTCAATAACAGACAGAGGGTACACTTTAAGTGATAAATACATATTCCATGTTCCAAATAAATGTTATGATACTATTCTTTTAACATAAAAGGATTGGCGGTAAAGGGGGTTCAAAAGCTAGAATATGTGGATATAGAAGCACAGAGAACAGAAAAGAATTAAACCCTCATAAATAATTATAACACATTCTCATGTTAGCATGTGCATTTAAGCAAATGCTCTATTACTATGGAACGAGGATCAAAGCGCTTTTTCAATTGGCAGATTTCATCTGAGGAACAGGTTTATTGGCTGTTTGATCTATTTCAGCTGCACACTCGTTCACGGGAGGTTTTTAGTTTTCCACATTAATTTTAATATTATTAAAGTTAAGCCCAATCTTTGTGACTATTTGAACTTTCTTTCCAATTGCAGCAAGAGAATGAAGTGGATCCTGCTGTCTTATCTATATGCAAGAGTGATCTGCATTCACAAAGTCATCCAAACAATAGTACTGTGCAGAACATGTGGTGTAGTGTCATCTGTTTTCCCTCCATGGTTCGGACAACAATTCCCACATATCCACTAGTGTTCTTACCCTTTAAATTGCTCGCACAGCGTTTTCCCTCTTCTCCTCCAGGAGATAACTTGTCCTTTCTGCCAGCAAGCTAAAGACAATTCCTGTACCAGACTGACATCATGAAAAGTCCCTTAAGCAGAAATAAAGACAATGTTGAAGTGGAGAGAGTTGTCCTTTGGAACCCTGTATCTCCACTTCTACAGATCCTAGAAGGTGAAGTGAGATATTATTGGAAAGGTCATTGTCTGTCCATACAAAACTATCAGGGTCATTCAGAGAGCGTGAAAAGCAGGAGAATGGCTGGAGAATGAAAAATTCTAGGTCAAAATAGCCAAACCAGAAAAATTCTCCCTTTCATCTCACTTTCCAAATCGGTTATTTTGACCTAGAATTTTTCATTCTCCAGTCATTCTCCTGCTTTTCACTCTCTCTGAATAACCCTGTATGTAAAAGAAATTCTAAAGCAGTGCCGTTGTCTGCTTTTCAGAATGTGAACAGTGGTGTTGGCATAATTTACCATTTCATTCTGAAATCAGGATCAAGTAGGGAGGAGATGACGCAATGCGTCATCTAATAAGTGAGCATCAAACATCTGCATTTTAATCTGCAGATATGTAGCAGGTGATTTAGACTTCTGGTTCTCTTTTATTTGCCTGGGGGCAACAAAGACATACAGGGTTATTCAGAGAGCGTGAAAAGCAGGAGAATGACTGGAGAATGAAAAATTCTAGGTCAAAATAGCCAAACCAGAAAAATTCTCCCTTTCATCTCACTTTCCAAATAGTCTATTTTGACCTAGAATTTTTCATTCTCCAGTCATTCTCCTGCTTTTCACACTCTCTGAATAACCCTGATATTGTTGGAAAGATGAACTCCCTATGTTTCTAAAATTTGCTTTATTGTGAAAATGAGAGCTCTTTTCATAGGACCAACAGAAGTGACATCAGCTTTGTAATAATCAGTGATGCCAATTCATATTTTTTATTCTTCACAGTAGGATAAAAATTATCAACAATTAATGGAACCAAATCAAGTTAATGGGATTTGGGGAATATAATGTACATTTGTCGTATCAGAGCAACAAACAACTGAATTAGTTTCAGAGCTTATTAATCATATTTAATACTCAAATTATAATACTTAAATATATAAAAAAGAACAGTATAAAATGCAGATGTATTACAGAACAGGATAAGATTTAGAAAGAAGCAACGGAATTAAGTTGTTTTGTTTAAATGTTTATAAAAGCGTCAGAACAACCAATTTCAACACTTTTTCTACTATCTAGAAAGCTTGCATCTCGTAATGGGATACAGGTGAATGTCACAGTCAGTTCCGGCAAACCAAAGGGGGAGGGGGCGAGGGTATGAGCCCAGGATGCAGTGACACACACGGGAGACGAACATGCAGTAAATAAAAAGGGGTTTATTTGGTGAACACCCAAGGTTAGCACTAGTGAGGTGCGAGCAGGGCCGGTGCTAGACTATTTTCCGCCCTAGGCAAGACCAGCTACTTGCACCCCCACCCAAAAAAAACCTGCACATTACTGTGGAGATCTGTGATACCCTCATAAACACCGCACATTACTGCCCCCAGCACACATGGGTATATATTGCCCCCAGCACATATGGGTATATATTGCCCCCAGCACACATGGGTATATATTGCCCCCAGCACATATGGGTATATATTGCCCCCAGCTCACATGGATATATATTGCCCCCAGCACACATGGGTATATATTGCCCCCAGCACATATGGGTATATATTGCCCCCAGCACACATGGGTATATATTGCCTCCAGCACACATGGGTATATATTGCCCCCAGCACACATGGATATATATTGCCCCCAGCTCACATGGATATATATTGCCCCAGCACACATGGGTATATATTTCCCCCCGCACACATGGGTATATATTGCCCCAGCACACATGGATATATATTGCCCCAGCACACATGGGTATATATATTGCCCCAGCACACATGGGTATATATATTGCCCCAGCTCACTGTACAGCTTCATCTCTCACGGCACCTCGTCTGCTCGCCTCCTTCACATGAGACTCCCACAGCCAGCGACTGATGTGAGGGCACGCGTGCTGCCGCCAGCCCCAACACATGCCGGCGTCAGCCGCTGGCGTCAAGGCGGAGGAGCATTTCTATTGGTTCGTGGGTGGCGGAGGCATGCTGTGGGCCTGCGGCTGGTGTGTGAGTGTGCCGGCCACGAGTACGTTGTGGCACCCGCGGTACAGACACAATGATTTTTCGGTGGTCGGGCCCAGCTGCGCTCTAGGCGGGCACTGCGCTCTAGGTGGCCGCCTAGCTCGCCTAGCGGCAGCAACGGCCCTGGGTGCGATGCAGGAATGGGGCTGACTATGGATGCTGCTGGCTAACGGAGAGAGGCAGGACAGGAAAGGGGATGAGCACAGAACACACAGAACAGAAACACTGGGAAAGACAGGAAGAGAGCTAGACAAAAGGTACAGAAGGAACTCACAGAAGACACCAGATAGACAAGACAGGAAAAGGACTGATGACCAAGAAGACACTGGGACTCTATAGGCAGGAGCATGGTGGGTCACTCCGAGGCAGCAGACTTGCGCTGAGGGAAGGATAATGATGCTGTCAATAGTTATAGAAAAGTCAGAAATTGGAGTAGAGTTAGAGGGAGGAATTAGAAGGAGCTCGGTCTTAGACATATTGATCTTCAGGTGGTGACGTGAGTGGTCATCCAGGAAGAGATACCAGACAGACAGTCACTGACCTGAGCGAGAAACAGAGGGAGAGAGATTCGGAGTGGAGAAATAGATTTGAGTGTCATCTGCATAGAGGTAATATTTGTTACTATTATTTACTATGTTACCATGCTTATAAATTCCATCTGTTCCATTACCAATGTAGAAGCATTCTGATAAAAGGCCCAACTATGTAATTCATGGACAAAAATACAAGGAGGTCACATCACAAGTGAAAAAAAGATAGTCTAGTGCTTATGTCATCCCTTCAACAGTTCTAGGGAGTTTAGTACTATCCTTAAAAGCATGATGGACAAATATAGTAATTATGCCTAGAAAACCACCTCTCCGAGAGCTGGAACATTGTCCGATCACTCCGTGAAATAAACCATAACATTTGGACTCCACAAGTGCTGGATTCTTTTATCTTGAACTGTTAAATGGGGTTATAAATCATTTTATATAAATATATCACCCCAGAGCTACAAGTAGCAACTAGCATAATACTGTCAGAAGGAACACATTTTAATTACCAACAAATGTATTATAAATTTCAGTAAAATGATGGCCATAATATCAAGCTCCACAAAGCACAGCTCTAGCAAACTTTCTATCTTGAATGGCCATTACACAGACCTGTTGGTCCACAATGGCCATAGGCTGGTGGATGCTACTAAGCCCTTACCCCATTGGCAGGAGTAGAGAACAATCTAGACCATATAGACGATTTGGAAAGTGAGATAAATCAGAGAATTTTTCTGGTTTGGCTATTTTGACCTAGAATTTTCACTTCTCCTGCCGGTTCTCCTGAGTTTTACCTTTAATGAATAGACCTGTATGTATGGGGCCTGTTTAATGAGTCACACCCCTTCCTGTCCTTTTCCTGCCAAGTCCAGGCAGCTATTCCTCCTGTCCATCCCCTATCATGGCTGTGCCTACATTCATCTGGAGTGATAAAGGGAATTGTTTCTGGGAGCCAATTTACATTCTCTTTGGGTCCTGCTAGGTGGAGGTTTTAACATCTCATTCCAAACCAGTATTTCAGTAGGGGGCCCCCGATCTGTGATAGCAACCCTGCATGGGAATGAGGATTTGTTGTATAAATGTAGCTCTTGCTTTACTTTTTCACCCTAAAGTTATTAGTTTCCCCAATTTTTATGTCATTAATGGTGAGGGAAGTATAACTTGCTTGTCTGAAGCAGTTACATTATGCCTTTGTAGAGGTTTACATTGAGAAGGCTATCACCCTGATATTTGGGGAATTTCTACATGAACGCAGGACCTTTAAGTCAGTGGAATTATAAGTAATTTTGAATCTCTTATTCTCAAGCTAAGACCACTTTTATGCAGTGGAGGCTGGTGACATTTCTAATTGGTGGGGTGCCAGCCTGGAAACATGAACGTTTTTAATCATGAACAGGAATAGGTCTATATGGCACTACTACCACCAGAATATGTGGGCAATCCCATATGTAGGGACTAAACCATTCTGTCACGATTCCTCCTAGGATCTATGGTACTGGTCCCTATACGCAGAACACTATCTACCCTTCTGATCCTTGGATGGTCGGCAAAGTTGCCTATAGACAGATACGCACCCGCAAAGGGTTAACAGACACCAGGTAATAACAGTATACGCAGTCAGTAGAATAGAGGGGGTCTTAACACCAGGAGAGGTAGTCAGCCGTATGCCAAGGTCAGTACACAGAAGGGTTCTCAGAAAAGCCAGAATTTGTACAAAAGCGTGTTCTTAGACTTGCCAGGTATGATACACATAGAGGGTTGTTAGGAATAGCCGAGGTCAATACGCGGAGCGGGTTACCAGGAATAGCTGAAGTTGGCACACAAAGCGGGTTGCAATAGAGAGCATTAAAGGGATATGATAACCACATCAGGGCACTGGACTGACTGAGATTCTGGGCTTTAAACCCAGCAGGCGTAGTCTCATCAGGCCACGCCCCGCCCCGCCAGCTCACCTGACCCGCGACCACTAGGGATTCCCTTATCAGTCAGCACCCAGCCAGCTAGCAGCAAGGTATGCGCTGACAGACGCTGGTTAAACTGAACCTCGTGGGACGTGACATATTCCTATTAGTGAGACAAATAAAATGGCCATAAATTCAATGATTACAAGTGTAATCCAGAAATGGATCACAAGATGATTACATAAAACATTCAGTTTAAGAGAAAATCTAAAAATGAAAAAAGTGATTTTATTATTATTTGCTAAAAATAAAACTGAATGCTGATCTCACCCATTTTATTTTAAATAACTCTGAGTATACAAAACTTTAGCGTGTGAAAGAAATCCTTTTTACTGTTGCACATTTATTTGCTTATTTATTTTTTCATTTGTATTTAGCTCATTAAGGCAAATGTTGGGTGAATTTTCAGACATTATGGAGTTAAGGCAGGCACCTTATGTTTGTAGCAAGAAAAAAAATCAGCATTCCAGCCTCAGCAGAGCTTTTATGGATGGTTTGTGTGACTGCCTGCAGAGCTCATTTAGCCAGCAGCAGGAGAGCTGATAACAGTGTAGTTTGTGGTTTGTAGAGCTCTTATCAGATTTCTGAACTCTGGTCAGAAACAAGTAGTCACCTAATCTGTTTTCTCTGTCTGGCAACTGTTGAGGAGACAATGACACCGTTTAATGGGTCATAACATATTTTATCAATCAGGCACACGTTAAATGACATAAAAACAACAGAAAAAAATTATATAGTTTAGATTTTTTATTCCAAAAATTATGATAGGGTGCTGCCCCTTGTGCCCATATGGACGAGCCACTACTGCTTTTATGAGTGATGATTTGAAAAATCAAGTGGCATGTTACTACTCATAATTATAATTCAAGCTGAGTGGTCACATGTGAAAACACATGTTAATTACATCGTTTCAAGCAGTTATTAAATAACCTTAGATACAGTATTTTTGTGGAAATTTACTTTCAGCATTCATCTCTGATCAATTCTCAGTTCAAGCATACAAGCTCAGAAAAATGGCATGTGTGGGGCTCTGATGTTTTACTCTTCCAAATTCTAGTGATTTTATTCTAGTTGTCTTTTGCAGCAGGGTTGTAGTTTTATGGCATCTAATAAGATTTGTTGTTTATGTCAGATAATTTAAGTTCTGAGCTTCAATAAACCCTCTGGTGTTTATAGGATGTCATTTTCGTGACCTACATTACAACAACCAAAATGTAGCTCCTAGCAAAGATAGGTTCTGTCAGAGCCAAGCATGTATATTTGCACCATTTGGCAACTATATGTTATCAGGTCTTACAAGTGTTTTGCAATGTGTAAATGATAAAGCTGTTATGTTTCAGGACTATCCACTGGAATCATTAAAAAGGAAATCAACACAATTTTTAACATGACCTAATATAGGCAAGCCATTTATTTGTTAGAAAAAAATAGCACACATCCAAGTCCTCTCCCATGCGTACCCAGAAGTGTAATAGATTCATGTCATGATGATTACCTGAACAGGTTTGAATCTTGGCCACCTGTTTGCTGTCTTTTTCTCTAGTTTAACCAGTTTATCTTCCTGATTACATTACCACAGTTTGCTCATTAGTCATAAAGGCTTGCTTGGAATAGGGCTATTTCTTTCTGTGGCATATTGTGAAATCACTGGCATGGGGGGGCAGTTAGAACAATAACAGCTTACTTAGCAGATAAAACGAGTTACCTCTCCGCTAGCGTCAGACGAACGTGGTCATCACGTCCGTGTCGCCGCACTGTCTAATGTCCATCGTAGCATTGATTTGTGATCAATAGAGACCAACATACGAAGTACGTGCGCACCGAAGTGAGCAGTGATGTTACCTCTACTCCACCCAGCCAGATATATATTACCCACATGGATATATATTGCCCCAGCCACTCAAACATGGATACATATTGCTCCCCAGCTCACCTCTACTCTGTCAGGCCCCTCCGAGAAAATATTGCCGGCCACTGCGTGCTTTTCATCCTACGAGCGGCCGCCGGCACTAAGCTCTGCCGCTCGTGTGGGTTCCACCAGCCAGCCACGATCTCGCGAAATATCGCAGAGTTCACGTGAACTCCGCAATCTCACGGCTGGCCGGTGGAACCCACGCGAGCGGCAGGGCTGCTGCGCCCCCTGACTGAAAGGTGCCCATGGGCATTTGCCCGCCCTCACTACGCCACTGACTTGCTGTAATGCCATTGCACATTTTCTCTGAATATAGAAAATTGATCAGCTCTCGCTTACTTGATGCTTGTCTGTATAATTAACTAAATGCAAATTAAATCGTTATTAAAGCGACCGCGCAGACCTCCCATTTGGCAAATTGCCAGGTTTTGAATAGCCGAATGGCCACGAAATTGCACTTTACAGGAACATTCACCGTACACTGAAATTCAACAGCCAAATTGTTTCTCTTTGAATAACCCCTATAGTTGTGTCATAGCTTTAGTCATCATAACTCCGTTTTTACTTAGTTGTCATCACTGAACAAAAAAACAGTTAACCAAGTCTTTGACGAAAATAGTCAATGAAATTAATGCTGCATGATGTACCAAGAAGTAGGGCAAAATACAGGGAAGTTGTTGGAGTCTTGGTCTGGCTCGAAGGACATTGCGGGTCCCTTTAACCCCTTCGCTGCGGAGAACGCGCTTAGCGCGTCCACCCGCAGGTAACGTTCCTTGCGGTGGACGCGCTGAGCGCATCCTCCCTTTGGGGCCAGCGTTCGGCCGGGCTCCGGCCGATCGCTGGACCCCCGGTGTGGGCTGACATCCTCGATGTCAGCGCAGCACCCGGAACCGCCGCCGGCCTAATTAGGTATCATCGCGGCGGCGCGATGACACCTAATTCAGGCGCCCCCCCCGCATGTGCGGAGGAGGCACCTGAAAGGGAGGGGGGAGGTCCTTCGGACCTCTCTCCCTCCCGATCGCCGGCGTTGCGGGGGTTAATCCAGACACCGTTTGGAAGGGCACAGCCTGCCCTTCCTAATGGTACCTGGAATTAACCCCATGGGGGCTGGATCACGAATCGGCGCCGAAAAGCGCCGGTTCGTGATCCTTTCCCGGAGCTGGCCGACATCTTGGATGTCGGCCAAGCTTCCGGGAATGCCCCCTGAGGACTGGCGTCATCGTGCATAGCACAATGACGCCAGTCTTGGAGTTAACCCCTAACTGCCACCAATGGTGGAGATAGGGGGTTCATCGGAACCCCCTATCTCCCGATCCGTGGCAGTTATGGATTAATGTTTGATATTGTTGGATCGGCCAGAGCATGGCCGTTCCAACAATACCAAACATGAGTATGAAAAAAGTTTTTTAAAAAAAAGTAAGAATAAAAATAAAAAAATATTATAAAAAAAAATAAACAAGTTTTTTTTTCTTTTTTTTGGTTTGTTAATGCAGCAATATTGTTCCCATTTCAATTATAATGTGAACAATGATGCTGCACTAACGATTTTTGTATGCGGTGCGTTTGTTAAAAATCACGAAATTTTCCCCCAAAAAAAATGTAACGAGACCCCATCTCTAATTTTTT
The DNA here is from genome assembly GCA_009667805.1 of Leptobrachium leishanense. Taxonomy (NCBI): domain Eukaryota; kingdom Metazoa; phylum Chordata; class Amphibia; order Anura; family Megophryidae; genus Leptobrachium; species Leptobrachium leishanense. The sequence goes on from CM019064.1 coordinate 348,312,958, forward strand.
TAACAAGCGCACCCCATACAAAATATAACCGCAATTGCTCGCATGTTAAAATGTGAAAAAAAAAACACTTTACATGTTGTAAATTATTGAAAATTCATATTTTATTGCATTTTTTGTTATAATATACAGACAGGTCATGACGTATACATATAATAATGACATATTATGAATCTGCCGAGTCTGACGGAAAGAACGATATTTAATATGTCTGGGTCAAATACTAAAATAAGCCTTCAAAACATGTTTAAACATGATGAGCAAAATCTGTAAAAATTAGCTCAGCACAGAGGCGGGAAAAGCCTCAGCAGCGAAAGGGTTAATATACATATAGCTGCTGGCCCAGCCCAGTAAGGGGCAAATATCCCATTGAAGTGGAATCAGGCTGGAAGATGGTTGCTATTATGAGCCAGGCAGCCATCTTGTTCAGAATATTGGTTCACTTGCAAATAACTAGGTAGATTTCAATAGACACTAGAATGAAGCTTACATAGAATTTTAGGAATGTGGTAGATTAACCCCTTAAGGACCGAGGACGTACCATGTACGTCATTGCAGCGGGTCTCTCTTAGACCCGCTGACGTACATGGTACGTCCTGCCGTTTTTTGAGCGCTGGAAGCGATCGGATCGCTTCCAGCAGCTCAAACGCCATTGCATGCTGCCTGGGAGTCCAGGCAGCCGTGCAATGGCGTTTAGAAGTGCCGGGGCACCATGTGATCGCTCCCCGGGAGCGATCAACATCCGGTTTCACCGGAGAGGTGCCCGGCACTTCTAGAGAGCGCTGGAAGCGATCAGATCGCTTCCAGCTGCTCTGAGTATATTACAAGGATGCCTCGACATCGAGGCATCCTTGCAATATGCTTACCTGCCGCCGGTCCGTCCGTGATCGCTCCCCCCGAGCGATCACTTCCGGTAGCGGCAGGAAGTACTGAGTGCCACGAGGTATCGTGGCACTCAGTACAAAAACGATCACATCAGTGATCAGGTGCTCTGCTGGGTGCCTCGAGGGATCAAGGCACCCAGCAGAGTAAAAAAAAGTGAAAAAAAAAGTAAAATAAAAAGTAAAATAAAAATAAAAATAAATAAAATAAACTGACGGTTAGGGGTAGGGTTAGGGGTAGGGGTAGGGTTAGGGTTAGGGTTAGGGGTAGGGTTAGGGGTAGGGTTAGGGGTAGGGTTAGGGTTAGGGTTAGGGTAGGGTTAGGGTAGGGGTAGGGTTAGGGTTAGGGGTAGGGTTAGGGGTAGGGTTAGGGGTAGGGTTAGGGGTAGGGTTAGGGTTAGGGTAGGGTTAGGGGTAGGGGTAGGGGTAGGGTTAGGGGTAGGGTTAGGGCTAGGGTTAGGGTTCTAAGGGCAGGGTCATCTTGGGGCTGAGTGGGATGTTCCTAGCCTGCCTCAGAGAGGCAGGCTAGCAACATCCAATCAGAAGTTAGAAAAAATCAAAATAAAATTTCTAATTTGTCAGGTCAGGTCAATATTTTGTAAATATTGGCTCTGACCTCTGTGATTCTCCCTCCTCTCCTCACTTGTGTTTTGTGAGCGAGAGAGAGAGATCAGATTTGACAGGTTAGAGATTTTAGTGAGATTTAGTGAGATTAGAAAAATTGAGGCAGATTTAGAGAGATTTTAGGGAGATTTAGAAGAATTGAGGCAGGTTTAGAGGGATTTAGAGAGATTTAGGTGTTTATTTGTATTTTCTTGTGAAACCCAACGGTTCTTCTAAGAACCAACAATCCGCTTATATATATATAATAATTATAAAATTTTATAATCTATTATATATAATGTCTGAGAGGGTGTACAGCGCCGAGGAGGCATATGCCATCCTGGCGTCAGAATCTGAGGCATCTGCGTCAGACTCAGACCCTCATTTCGACCCAGCTAACTGCTCAGAGACGTCGCTAGATACATTATCTACGCTGGCTGATGTATCTAGTGATGTTTCTGATGCAGATCCTGGGTCACCACCTGCCAGCAGGAGACGCACAGCTCCAGCTGAGGAGTGGGTAGTGCCTCATCGCCAGAGGCCAGATATCCCTCCTTTCACGGCAAATTCTGGCATCAATATTGATGTTGCAGGATTTACCGCCACACAGTTTTTGCAGGTGTTTATGGGGGATGATTTGTTGGGCCACATCGTGGCCCAATCAAATCTGTATGCCCATCAGCATTGTGCTGCGAAGCCAGACTCCTACTTGGCAAGGCAGCAATGGACCCCGCTAGATGTGCCAGAATTTCTGAAATTCTGGGCACTTACTATGCTGAGGGCATCATAAAGAAGCCCTCAATTCGCTCCTACTGGAGCAGTAGCCCCATCTGCTCTACCCCCATTTACCCCAATCAATGTCACGTAGAAGGTATGAAAACATTTTGCGTTTCATGCACTTCAGTGACAACAGCCTGTGCCCCCCTAGAGAGCATCCCCAGTTTGACAGGCACCAGACTTTTACATTTTATTCGTACATTTTTATGTTCTACAATTGGTGCTGTATTTTGCCAAAATCTTTGCACACCTATGCATGGGGGGCATGGGTGTACTCAGGAGATCTTGCAGAAAACAACCTGGAGAGTTTTCATGCAGTAACAAACAACAGTGTCTCCTAAATCACAGTCCAAAACTACTGTGGGCGTAAAAATCTGAAAATTGAAAAATTACACCACACACCTTCTCAAATGTTTTGGGCTAAAACCGTTGCATCCATGGCATCAAAGCACTCCATATGCAATACCTTAGGGTGCCAACATAACAAATATAAACAATTTTCTGGCAATAATTCAAACTGGGGTATGCGGTAGACCCAAAACCAAAGTTAGGCCTAGCTGAAGAAATAATCTCAATTTCAACTCCAATGACAAAGTCATAAAAATTGTATTTGAACCTTCCCAAAATCCTGGCAAACCTATGCATGGGGGGCATGGGTGTACTCAGGAGACCTTGCAGAAAACAACCTGGAGAGTTTTCATGCAGTAACAAACAACCGTGTCTCCTAAATCACAGTCCAAAACTGATGTGGGTGTGAAAATGAAAAATGACCACCAAACTGTATCCAATTTGTTTGGAGCAAACGGATGCATCCATAGCATAAAAACACTCCATTTACAATACTTTGGGGTGTTAGCTTACCAAATATATGCACGTTCATAAAACTGGGGTATGTAAAAAGGCCCTAAAAAGAAGATAAGCAAAGAAGATACTGTATGTCAAATTAAAAATTGACAAGCACATGTCAAAGATTGGCGTAGCACCCCAAAAACAACAGAACAAATCTATATATGGGTGGTATCAATTTACTCAGAAGATGTTGCTGAACATATTTTGGGGTGTTTTTTGGCAGTAACCCATAACTGGATTTGACAATTCATGCCTAAAGTACAATGTGTGTGAAAAAATAACACAAAAAGTGACTACCTGAAAGTTTGACATAGAGCTAGTGCATGGAAAGTGTTAAAATACAACTCTTTGAAGCACCCTAGGGTGTGCCCTTTCTAAAAATATATGGTTTGATGGGGGTAAATTACTTTGGCCCGCTTCAAAAATGTCCCAAATAGGACATGGGTGCATGATGACGAAATGTGAAAATTCCAAGTTGGAAAACTGAAATGCGCACCCCCCAAATAAGGCCTATTAGCCCCCAAATGACCCGACATACCTATACATGGGTGGTATCAATTTACTCAGAAGATGTTGCTGAACATATTTTGGGTGTTTTTTGGCAGTAACCCATAACTGGATTTGACAATTCATGCCTAAAGTACAATGTGTGAAAAAATAACCCAAAAAGTGACTACCTGAAAGTTTGACATAGAGCTAGTGCATGGAAAGTGTTAAAATACAACTCTTTGAAGCACCCTAGGGTGTGCCCTTTCTAAAAATATATGGTTTGATGGGGGTAAATTACTTTGGCCGGCTTCAAAAATGTCCCAAATAGGACATGGGTGCATGATGACGAAATGTGAAAATTCCAAGTTGGAAAACTGAAATGCGCACCCCCCAAATAAGGCCTATTAGCCCCCAAATGACCCGACATACCTATACATGGGTGGTATCAATTTACTCAGAAGATGTTGCTGAACATATTTTGGGGTGTTTTTTGGCAGTAACCCATAACTGGATTTGACAATTCATGCCTAAAGTACAATGTGTGTGAAAAAATAACACAAAAAGTGACTACCTGAAAGTTTGACATAGAGCTAGTGCATGGAAAGTGTTAAAATACAACTCTTTGAAGCACCCTAGGGTGTGCCCTTTCTAAAAATATATGGTTTGATGGGGGTAAATTACTTTGGCCGGCTTCAAAAATGTCCCAAATAGGACATGGGTGCATGATGACGAAATGTGAAAATTCCAAGTTGGAAAACTGAAATGCGCACCCCCCAAATAAGGCCTATTAGCCCCCAAATGACCCGACATACCTATACATGGGTGGTATCAATTTACTCAGAAGATGTTGCTGAACATATTTTGGGGTGTTTTTTGGCAGTAACCCATAACTGGATTTGACAATTCATGCCTAAAGTACAATGTGTGTGAAAAAATAACACAAAAAGTGACTACCTGAAAGTTTGACATAGAGCTAGTGCATGGAAAGTGTTAAAATACAACTCTTTGAAGCACCCTAGGGTGTGCCCTTTCTAAAAATATATGGTTTGATGGGGGTAAATTACTTTGGCCGGCTTCAAAAATGTCCCAAATAGGACATGGGTGCATGATGACGAAATGTGAAAATTCCAAGTTGGAAAACTGAAATGCGCACCCCCCAAATAAGGCCTATTAGCCCCCAAATGACCCGATATACCTATACATGGGTGGTATCAATTTACTCAGAAGATGTTGCTGATCATATTTTGGGGTGCTTTTTGGCAGTAAACCTTAAAGTTCACAGTACATGTATTCTTAAATTGCGTTCAAAAAAAAAAAATCACCAAATTTTTTTTTTCTCAAACTTTGGCATAGATTTGTGGTAAAATGGTTTGCATGGAAAGAGTCAAAATACCCCAAGTTTAATACCTTGATTTGTGTACTTTAAAAAAATATGTATATGTGGAGGGTTATTCAGGAATTAGTGACAGATATCAGTGTTACAATGTCACTATCACTAGTTTTGAAAATAAACTCTTTGGAAATGGCAAAGTGCTACTTGCACTTATTGTTGCATAAAATAAGGAAAAAAGCGAGGAATATGTAAACATTGGGTATTGCTAAACTCAGTACTAAATTTAGAAACTACTAAAGAATAAATTTTTTTTGACGGTTGTTGATACATAACAAATTGGGGGTCAAAGTTCGAAAAAGTGGTGTTTTTTCAATTTTTGTGTCATATTTCACAATATTTTTTATAGTAAATTATATGAAATGATGAAAAAAAATGGTATCTTTATAAAGTCCATTTAGTGACGAGAAAAACAGTGTAATATGTGTGGGTTACATAAACGAGTAAGAGGAAAATTTGACGTAAACACTAAGAGCGCAGAAACGTAAAAACAGCAGCGGTCACGAACGGACGGATTCGTGTAAAACCGCCCGGTCACTAAGGGGTTAACAGAGAAGCAATTAAACGAAGGGAAGATCCGGCCAGCTCTTGGCACAGAGAGACAGGATGACAAATGGATACTGCAAGGTCACGGAGGCCTGCAGAGAGACAAAGAGAGCGTAGAAACTAGACCATGCTTTATCTGCAAACAAATAAACATAGCCTTTAGGGAGGTGGGCATGGCCCGGATTGAGTGCGGCAGCAAATCACAAACTGTCAGACTAACATGAAGTTTGCCAAATCTACGATCAATGTATGGAATGCCTTTGTACTAACAATGGGAGGTATTAACCCACGTGGGGTGGAATAAAGTGTCACCGGGAGGTGGGCTAATTGGGATGTACCTAATTATGTATTCGGGGTATAAAACCCCTCGCCGGGGTGAGATCGGGGCTCACTCTTTGCGATTTAATCCTGTGTGAGCATTGTGTGACATCACTAATAAAGTTTGCCTTTCCTGAAGAGACTCGTGTTCAGACAATCCTTGTTCGTGTCCGGTCCGGCGCCGTCCCGAAGTGAATCTAGCTGATTCCGGTTACACCATGACTCATTACAGCAAATAAGAGGCCAGTCACTAATCTTTCTACACTGAACAGCAGGGAGGTTAAATGATTGAATGTCCATAACATTGGTGGCAGAGTTTGGTGCTGACAGTTGCATAGCCAGATCCTCACAGGACTGACGAGTTAAGCAGTGTCCCAGCAAGACTCTACACTTATTCACTTTTTGTCCCCCTTCCTGGCAGCATTTCAAATAAAAACAGCAACCCAACATACTCTCCCTGGGCCAGTGCACATTAACTATACACTGTGGTGGCCCAACTGACGCGGTGCATAGACATTGCTAGAGTGCCGTGGCTTGCAATTGCTTAAGTGATACTGTGATTGCTGTTGGAGGCCCTCTGCACCTTCCAGTGACTGGCCTACTTCCCCCGAAATGCCCGTTGTTTTATCTACTTATTTTTATATATAACCTTCCGTGCCTAAGTAATGCTGGCGGCACTCTGGGTCTTAGCAAACATATTTTCTTTATTATTGATTGACATTTCAGTCCGCTATCCACGGACTTTCATCAGAAAACAAAGAATCATATTTTTAAGAACATTTATATAACATAGAACATGCTCGCCACTGAAAAGAGTGCCGTGCCACCAACTTCCACGTCGAACGGACGCCGTCTCATACGAGTGACGTCAGTGTGCTGGCAAATGCCCAGTGACCAACCCATCACCACAGCAACCTAATGCTATCTCAATAAAACACTGACACATAGGAAAAAATGCTGGGAAGTCAGAAGATCATATTATTCTACAAAAATATCACAAACCACAAAGTATCTAGACTTCATTCCTATTCCTACATCATCCCATGGGAGTAAAGGATGAAAACAAACAGAACGATAGATCCTAACCATCCCAATCCAAAAACACATGAATGTGAATATATTTGGGAATATATCTGTATGTCATGCGATATCTTTACCCATATAGAACTGACATATTACTAACTGTTAAACATCTTCACTTCAGTCTCACTCCCATTGGGAACGGAAGTTAGCGTCCCATCACCTAGGCAACACTGAGCATGTCATTCTGTAAGCAACGGGTGTAGGCGCAGTCACACTTGCGGTCAGTGGCGTAGCGTGGGGGGGCCTCGGGGACAATCGCCCCAGGCGCAATTTTCTTAGGGGGCGCAAAATTTCAAAAGAATTGAACCACCAATTTGAACCACTAATATTTTCCAGCAGGGATCAACAAGGGGTCCGCCAGTTTTGCCACGCCGGCGATGACTTAGCACTCAGCGTCCAGAAGGGAGGACCAGGACAGAAAATTCTGGTCCTGTCCTGTGTCAATAGTCTACAGGTGGAAGGTAATCATGGTGTGTTACTGTGTCCACAGGTGGGGGGGGGCGCACAATTCTTTCCTTGCCCCGGGTGCTGACAACCCATGCTACGCCACTGCTTGCGGTAGCAGCACGCTGGGTGAGAGGTGGGGTAAGTTTCCTTTTAAAATGTCATAAATTGTCCTTGATTCTTTTACAGTTTGTATGTCCTGATTAAAGCCCCTATGTGGAGCTGAAATGTGGACCTTTAGTGACTTTAAAATGGAATAATAAAGTATTTTCAGTCTTAGTCCCGGAGTGCCGTCACGCTTCCTTCTGTCGATATATATATATATATACATACCATGTACCAGCACTCCGTCTGTGTCGTAGTAAGAAGTCCGGGTGCCAAAAAATCCGCAAAAAATATATATTATACATAGCTAGTGTATATTATAGGATACTGCACACTCCATAGCATCCTATCTAGCCAGCAGTTTAATTTATTTTTTTCTCCTCTAAGTCTTAACACAACACTTCATAAATCTATAATCCTTATGAGTCAGGAAGCCTCCGACCAATTATTTGTGCTGCTTGCTGTTACACATTTAAACTTCATAGCAATTGAGAGAAAAACATCCTGACATTCAACTGCATTCTTAAATAGCATTTACACTATGGAACTAAAACGGAGGTCAAAGGCAGCATTCCAAAGTTTTAATGTGCAGTGTTTTTGAACGCAGAGTAAATGGTAGAGATAAATGTACCGGGTTATATTTATCATGGCAAAGAGACACATCAATTCAGGAGTAAAGTGCTAATAAACGCTGAGCAGTAAGAAGAACCAGTCCACTGGTTTCTATGGTGATTACTGAGATGATATCAAGGTACCCCTCCATATTTATTTCCGGTAGATGATAGAAATGTCTGGTCTAATTGCAATTTAATCATTTTAGAATGAACAGAACTAGTTTCAGAAATAACCGCAACTTGAAGTCTCTGTATGGAAGTTAATTGGTAACTTTATAATGCCAATATGCATGTGAATCTTGTAAATCCTCCCTCACAAGCATGTTAATTAAAAGCAATTCCCATATTTTGATCCACTGCGCAGTGGCATTATATATTTTCAAAGCAAATTAGCGAAATGTAATTAGTTATTGTACGGCGGTATTCAAAAGAAATACAGTCCGTACCTGGACTATGTGTATAAAATTGGGCTGGAACTTAAAAGGGTTACTCTTAAATGCCGAAAGGCACTTAGACGTCTTTGTTGAAGTACATCACAATAACAGTATGGCAAGGTTAAAGTTGTGGTAAAAGATATCATTTGGGAGAGCATGGATAGTGGGTATATACCATTTAAAATAGAACTCCTATTATCCTCGGAAATATATCAGGCCATTACATTCCTGACGTTAAAACGGGGGCGCTAGTGAGAAAAAACTGCGCCTGCGGTTTTCTCCCTACCGCCCCTGTTTTAACATTGGATTACAATGCAGGCGCTTAACAAGCTGCCTGCATTGTTACCGCGCGCAAAGCCACTGGATGCTCGCAGCAGGGCTGAACGCCGCCATGAGCATCCACTCGATGGAGTCCATAGGACTCCATTGAGCCAGACGTTGGTGGTCACATGACCTGGCAGGTTTCGCCTCGCGAGATCCGGCCGGTCGGCGTACTGATACGCAGGGGGAGACTGAGGAACTTTTTCCCCCCAAGTCTTTCCCGGCTCCTGCCGGACGGAGGAGGCGGACAGAGCCGCGGTCCTCGCCGCGGGATAGGAGGTGAGCATATGATTTTTTTTGGGATTTTTATTTTTATTTTTTTGTCTGGCGTTAACGGATTCTGCAGAAGCGGAATCCGTTAACACCAAGTCCTGGCTGTGGTTAACTTTCTGTTAACTGCGGCCGGATGTAAATCAGCGCTAGTAGATTGTAATCCTAATGCTGATTAACACTTTGCGCTTCCCATGTTAAGTATAGGGAGCGCAAAGTACAGTAACCTCGCGCTGAAAAGCGCAAGGTACCAAACGCAAACGGGTTACTTAACCCGTTAGCTTTTGGATTGTAATATGTGGTAGCCACGTGGCTAACGTTAATGCTCACGCAGATGAGCGCTAACGTTAACAACAAGATTGTAATGTGGCCCATCATCAATTAGAACTACAGAAACATCCTGGTGTGGTCCCTCTACAAACTCTCCCATTATAGATGTGTACCAGTACAAATTTTATTCTATTTTGGACCAGTCTGGTCTAATACATGAATTGACATGAGACCAATTTAACCCCTTCATACCCAAAATCGAGTGATCTAAATTCTGCATTATAATTCATTGAAAAGCACTCATTAGCATATCAAAAGACCGTTTTCACATCTTTTTAAAGCAAGATTAGTGTGTCCCCTGTGAAGCAACAAAATCCTTTGTTTTACGTCTCTCCAAGCACCCTGGAAAAACATAAAACCAACTGCAAATAGCAACCCCAATCCTCACTGTAACAAAAGTTCAAATAGATTACTACTGCCAGGGAGAGGGCAGAATACAGGGTACGCTCTGGGGTCACTCAATGCTGTACAGGGATAAGATTCGGGGGGTTATAATGACTGAAAATCGCTGTACAGTACAGATACATTGTTACTGTAATATCCATACACAGGCATTATAAGACATACAGATATAATTTTTATATTCTATTGGTATTTTATGGAAGCTGCATTGCTAATAATCTCATTATTATCATTACAAATCCTCCATAAGCAGGAGATCTGACCATTTGTATTATTCATCTCTATCACAGTTACGGTATTTAGCACAAAGCTAATTTCCCCCTGTAGGATAATAATGCAGACACCGTTTGAAATTGTGTAAGATAAAACACACCATCTAGTGCTCAGAATCTTTCATTTCAACAATATTTCTGTAAAGGATCATCGAATACGTGAAAAATTAAAAATGAGCAAATTAACATTATTTAATTATTTTTTAACTATCTCAGAATAACAATTTCTGTGCAAAACGTTTATTTCACCTTATATTTAATTGTTAACATCACATCCCATTTTTCACATAACTGTTATGATAGAACAATTTCAACAAAAATCACTTGGTAATGAAGGGGTTAAGATACATCTATGGATAGTTGTAATGTAAACCGGAAGTCTCAACACAGCAAAAAGTGTTGTCAATTTTTAAGTATATCAGGTACACGTTTTAAAACATAGGATACATCATAGAATTACCAGGAGAGGTCAGAAAGTTAAATAGTATGTATTTACAAAATTCAGCATGCCAGGCTTACTGATTGAGCTTCTCATGTACTAGTAACTATACTACCATTCCTCAATTAAATATTCTTAAATGCACAGCAAAGAACACGCCAAGTGTACACTTAAACTTGAAGTCACACTGATTAAACAGGTGCTTTAAAGATAGTTCTCAATAGATACTCATTCTTAAAATAGTTTTTCAGTTAAAGAGATTTCAGTTCAGCAACAAATAAACAAGAACATATTTTATTGAGGAAATCCAAGGTCCATTGTATCCCGTATTGTCACCTAGCAACTAAAGAGCTCGCTATCATCCTCTGAAAACAACGGCTGGATACATAAATATGCCAGCTCACCAGCATTTCATGTGCAATCACTTTCGACAGAATGCAGCCGGTCTCTAGTGTATTACAAATTTCTTCCATTTGTGACTTAAACAGAGACGTTATCCTTTAGAACAGAAATGGACCCATGAAGGCACACATCCCCATGCATTACATTAAGGATATCGATTTTATATTTCTTTTTAACAGAGTGGGTCAAGTTGAGTGAGAACGTAGTTCCTCCTCTATATTTTGCAGGGTGAAAGGATTCCCCATTTGGACCCAACACTGAAAAGCCATACTTTATTAGGGTTGATATATATTTGTAATGTAAAATCAGCGCTATATGATATTTGTTTATGATAAGGATTCCCTAAACCCTAGTAGAAAAAAGGAGATCTATGCCAACTCAGAAAATGTCTGTGGGAACAGGGTCATCTAGTTAAAACTTATAAATTTTATTGAATCCAAAATAAAAAACTAAGGACCTCTGGTACAGACACAAACCCCCCCCCCCCACCCAAAAAACCCCACCATACTCGACATGTGTGGGTAGAAAACTGTGGAAATTGTCTCCAAGTGCACCAAAGTCTATTTTGAATATGTGTTTGATGTAGTTTATGGTCTATTAACCATCCAGTCAAGCAAACCCAAAGGTATGTAAATATTAAGAGATTTATAGGCAGTTCCAGAAGTGTTTTTCAATTCAAAAAGGCCTGACTGACTGCATAGTATTTCGATACACCAGACCTATTTTCAACCCCTTACAGGGACACTATCAATTACGTAAGTTGTTAAGAGAAAAACAAAGTACATGTAAGATATCAGGAACCAGTGAGGACTCTAGGAACAATATATAGGGGGGATCATAAAATACCACAGTCAAAACTGGATGGGGGGCACTAATAACTTTCGCCACTAAATCACTCAACTGAAAAAAAAATAAGATAATAAAAAAAATAAGAATCCAAAATCCCAGAGTAATGTGGTGCAATGATACCTTTTTGTTGTAATAATCTGTTACTTAAAAGCAATATTTTATTCGCCGCAATTCGGCAGTTTTTGCCAACGTCCGATAACTGCTTTGGCGACTTTAATTACCGCAAATAAAAGTGACCACCATCACATTGCCCCAGCTCGACGCCGATCTGGGGCTTCATTCACAGCAGACTGACATATTGCATGTCAGCCCTCGCTGTGCGACTGCCCTCTCCCCTGTGGGAGTCATTGTGCATGCACACTATGAAATCATAAAAAGGGAGTCCCTGCCTGCCAGGGGAATTCCAATACAGGAGATACAGGGCCAAAAGACCCCTGCATCTCCAAAACCATTTAGCTGACAATTGAGGTGTTATTGGAAAGGTCAGAGTCTGGTCTTTCCAATAATACCAAACATGACCAAGTTACATAGGCTGAAAAAAGACATGCGTCCATCGGGTTCAGTCTCTCACACATCACCTACTGCTGTTGATCCAAAAGAAGGCAAAAAAACCAGTCTGAAATGATTGCCAATATGCAGCATAATGGGAAAAAATTCCTTCTTGACCCCAGAATGGCGTCCGATTTCTCCTTGGATCAAGAAGTTTTTACCCACATATTAAATATTATAACCCTTAATATTCTGTGTCTGCAGGAAGTCATCCAGTCACTTTTTAAAAGTCTGTACAGTCTCTGACCCAACCACCTCAACAGGCAGAGAATTCCACAGCTTTATTGTTCTCACCGTAAAATAACCCTTCCTATGCTTTAGGCTGAATTTCCTTTCTTCCAGTCTAAATGGGTGACCTTGTGTCCTGTGTGTAGTCCTGTTAATAAATAGGTTATCAGACAATGGTTGATAATGGCCCTGTATATATTTATATAAAGTTATCAGATCCCCTCTAAGGTGCCGTTTCTCTAAACTAAACAGGTTTAAGCTTGTTAGTCTTTTCTCAGAACTTAAAACTTCCATTCCCCTTTATTTAGTTGCCCGTCTCTGCATTTTTCTAGCGCTATAATATCCTTTTTTAAGACAGGTGCCCAAAATTGGCATATTCAAGGTGCGGTCTTACCATTAATTTATACAGTGGCAAAATTATGTTTTCATCCCGAGAGTGAACTCCCCTTTTAATGCATGCCAATACCTTGCTGGCCTTGGCGGCTGCTGTTTGACATTGCACATTGTTACTTAATTTGAAGTCTATGATTATTCCCAAATCCTTCTCCTGCTTGGATTTCCATAACTCAGTACCATTTAGGGTATAAGTTGCTTGTGTGTTCTTCACTCCAAAGTGCATAACTTTGCATTTATCTACATTAAATTTCATCTGCCATTTAAGTGCCCAGTCCCCCAATCTATCTAAATCCCTCTGCAGCTAAGTAACATCCTGCTCACATTGTATTACTTTTCCTAGTTTTGTGTCATCTGCAAAAACTGATACATGATTTTCAATGCCCATCTCAAGGTCATTTATACATAAATTGAATAGTATTGGTCCTATAACAGACCCCTGAGGGACACCGCTTACCACTGATGTCCATCTTGAAAATGTACCATTTATGACCACTCTCTGTACCCCATCTTTTAGTCAGTTTTATATCCAAGAACAAGTATTTTCATCTAGACCAATTTTTCTTTATTTAAACCCCTCCCGACCGCTGACGTACCCTGTACGTCCTGTGTTCGGGTCTCCCTTAGACCCGATGACGTACAGGGTACGTCAGCGCGCCAAATCCCCTCCCGCCCGATACTCACCTCCCTCGTCGGATCCACGTCGATCTGACAGGGAGGAAGCCTGCCCATGTGATTTACATGGGCAGGCGAGGCTGATGACGTCGCCACGCTGCGTGGTGACGTCATCAGAAGGTGCCCCCATGTGTTTCAATGGAGGGAGGGGGACTCCTTCGGAGCCCTCTATCTCCCCAACCATTGAAGCTAGGGAGATGCCGTTTGCACCGCTGGAGAGGGGAGAGCTTCCCCTTTCCAGCGGTGTATGGCATTAACCATTTCGCTGCCGGATCACGTTGCGGCGCCAATTGGCGCCAAAACGTGATTCAAACCTGGAGGGGGCTGACATCTTGGATGTCAGCCTAGCCTCCAGGTCCCCCCCCCCACCCACTGACAACCTCACCATATGTGTGAGGATGTCAGTGGGCCAGTTAACCCTCTAGCTGCCATGTAGAGATAAGGGGATCCTAAGGATCCCTTATCTCCCGATCCATGGCAGCTAGATGGTCATATTTGCCATCATTTGAAAGGCCTGATTATGGCCTTTCAAATGATACCAAACATGACCAGGTTTGGTTTTAAAAAAAAATGTAAAAAAATTAAATAAAAAAAAAATAAAAAAATTAAATAAAATAAAAAAATGGTTTTTTTTTTAAAGTTTTTTTTGTCTGGGGGAGTTTAATTAAATAGGACCTAGGCTGTCATCTAAAAATAATTAGCACAAAATGGTCAGAATGAGCGCAGCGCACATAGGTGAACTGGCTCAGCAGTGAAAGGGTTAAAAGGTAAAAAACATGTAAAAATTGGGTATTTATATTCTCGGGATAAAATTTGGAAACTATTTAGCCGGGGTCTTTATTGGTGGTTATAGCTTTAGGGGATTAAATTCGAAAAAGTGTGTTTTTACCATTTTTTTCATCATATTTCATATTAAATTATTGGATATGATGGAAATAATGGTATTTCTAGAAAGTCCATTTAATGGCGGGAAAAAGGGTGTATAATATGTGTGGGTTGAATAAACGAGTAAGAGGAAAATTTGATCTAAACATGAGCAGCGCAGAAACGTAAAAACAGCAGCGGTCACTAAAGGACGGATTTGTGTAAAACCGCCCGGTCACTAAGGGGTTAAATAGTAACCTCTTGTGTGGAACGGTGTCAAAAGCTTTGGCAAAATCCAAGTAAATCACATCCACTGCGACCCCCTGATCTATACTTCTACTTACTTCCTCATAGAACGTAATTAGATTAGTCTGACATGATCTGTGTTTCATGAAACCATGCTAAAATTTAAAAAATGGAGGGGGAAAAAAGTTGTTTTTTCTTTAAGGCTGTGACATTGTCCATTTTTCACGTATAAAATGTGCAATACCACAGACATTACCCCCGTCTCATTTTCAATGCCAGGAGTAAGTTCAGTGTTTTATATAGAGTCATATTTTTCATAAAATGCAATGTGCCATAATTCTAGCAAACAAATAAAATGTTTCTCAGTTTTGGTTAATTTGCAGAGTTTTTTTGGAAAAGAGTAACAGGGCCTCCATATATGATTTTTTTTCATAAAGACTAACCCATAGAATATATAACCAGAAAGATATGGATGATAAAATGTGGAAAAATAGATTTACACACGGCAAACAAATGGAATCCAAATGTAAATTTACATTTGTCTAAATTTTTTGTTATAGCATTCTGACGGATCATGACATATAGACATAAGAATTATATATTTTGAATCTCCTGAGTCTGCTGAAAAAAAAATATATAATTTGTCTGGATTCTACAATAAAACAGAACTTCAAATCACGTTTAAACATGATGAGCAAAAAATGGTGAAAATGAGCTCAGCACACACGGGTGAAATGGTTCAGCAGCAAAGGCTCCAAGAAGAATCTTTTGGGGCATGTATTCAAGTAACACAATAATATTAAGACTGGCTGTCCACTGGCACTACAGTCGGGCGACCGACTTGGTCACCCGACTATGGACAACGCTATCAGCTGATCAGGGCCATCCACTGGAAACGTCTGTGGATGACCCAGATCGGACAGGCCAGCCAACGGAAAAAAACAAAACTGCTGCGGTGCTGCAGCGAGTAAAAAAAAACTGTTTCTGGTGCTGAAACTCGAGTTTCAGCATCAAGGACAGTCCCCCCCCCAAAAAAAACCTCGCCAGGCTGCAGGGGGGGGAATAACACCCTGTCACTGGTGCTGAATAGGCTTCAGCACCAGGGACAGCAATGCTGAATGCAGCCAGCTCGCAAAGAAAAAAAAAGATGCGAGAAAAAAAAGACTCCTCGTTAAGCAAAAAAAAGAAAGGAACCTAAAATTTCACATAAAAAATCCAGAATTTTTTTTAGAAAAATTAAATGAATAAAAAGGCTTTTTTGCTGCAGATTAAAAAAATGGTTGAATAAAAACGAAAATATTTTTTCCATTGAATCCTATGGGCTTCTCGCACAGCGGTTTTCCTATACAATGTATCGTTTCACGTTTCCCCTACACACAGCGGTTATACTATACAATGCATCTTTCACACATTTCCCTCCCGCGGCATGGCAGTTTAACTATACAATGCATCTTTTTCATGTAAACTTGTACCAGATCGTCCCAACATCGTTCGATGACTCCAAAATATTAGTAAAGATCGCTTGTCTGTTGTAATCGCAAAAAAATCATCTGAAATCGTCCGATGGAAGTCAGATGCAATGGAAGAGGGCTGATTCACCTGCATGTTGTAGGATCGGTCAGGCGACTTCATACGATAACAGATGATCGCACCATTGCACAAATACGGACCCAGTGGACTGCTGGCCTAAATTGACAATATGATAACCAAATGATTTTAAAAATTAACAATTAACTAAAGGCAAGGACCCATATTTAGGTTTCGCTAATAAAAAGTAAGGCACTTATATGGAGGTTAAAACTCGAGCTTCAACCCAGGACAGGCAATCTCGGTTCCAGAGATGCCAATAGTGACAGTGCCTCCTCTGGATTTGCAGCCACATGGAGAGCCCCATTAGGCTAGGGACAGATGAGCGCATTTTCTGCGGCCACCGTCAAATGTACGTCGATGCGTGCGCACGCATTTTTCACGGAATACGCTTAAGTGGTCAGACGATGCGCAATTCTGGACGTATTTCATGACGATGGGGTGAAAAGAAGTCTAGGGAAATCCGGCTGTTTGAACGTTATGTTGGCCCCACTAGCAGCGTCTGCATCTCTAATCACGCACACACGCTGCTATGCGGGCCGCAGCGCACTCTGTACGTCAGTACCAGCGGTTTAACGTTCTCGAAAAATGCGTTCATTTTCCATTGCGTTGCGCGGCCGGACTTTTGTGCGACCGTACTTCGTATATTGGCTGTCATTGCCCGTCATCTGCTGCTAGTGCGGCCGTGATTAAGTGCGCCAGAACGCGCGTTCGCACTGCCTCAGTCTGACCCTAGCCTTATAGGTCAGAGTTATTGAGCCAGTGCCCTTCCCCAGCTGTATCTTATCCCTGGGGCCCGTGTGCAGTCACCTCCTTGAATCGCCGTCTCGCTAGCCAGTGACAAAAAAAGGATTTAGTTGACTCCATCGACTCAGACACAATTTGACAATGCATTGTAGGGTATCTATATAAAAATAGAAACAGAATACATAGGGTAATACCCCTTAAGCCAATTGTACACGCAATACAAAAAATGGCCACTCACAAGCTGCCAATGGTTCACAGGCTCATCGCAGGTTCTTTGAACCACCAGAAAAAATGGCGTTTGCCTTAAAGAGAGAATTAACACAATAGTGTAGATTGCCAATAGTTTAAAACAGCGTTTTTTTATTGCGCTTACATAGTTAAAAACAAATGAGGCATGTCAACATCATCAATTCCTTAGTGTGTCAGATCGTTGAATGGTACTGCTCGATGCGTTTCGTCTATTCAGACTTCATCAGGACCGTAGAGAAGTCCATCTGATCATCCCCCTTATATACATGATTAATTAAAAACAATTATCCAATGACATTCGTGTATAAAAACGTAAAAAACTAAACGAAAACGAAAACTAGTCCCAAGGTCCATCCGGTCCGATGACCCGGAAGTGTTCCTCCACCAGACAACCGCCGGATGGGCCCACAAGTGGCCCACCATACACTGCGATATCCGCCTGGAGGAGTGGATGGGGACTCATGTTTTGACTGCTTTGCATATCTATATGTTAAATATTGTTGATACAGCATGAGTGATTTATGTTGTTATATTAGGAGGTCATCCAGGCATTTCATGTATTTACTGGTATAAAAAAAAATTGTTTCCCTCGTATTAGAGACTATTGCATTTCTATGAATTCTAGTATATTGCTCCATAGTGTTTGTTTTGGCCTGTGAGGTATAAAATATACATACATATACCAGTGCTGTTTAAACCTGATACTTTTTTTATTAATTATTTGTTCTAATAAACTTGTATATTTTTTATCATCTGGTGTGCTTTCTGGTTATATGGTCTAGGACTCGTGAGGATATGTCCAACTTTTAGTTAACACCCGCTTTGTGTGTGTGTACTTTGGTGTGCAATATAACGATCTTTTCTATTGTATACTGTAGCTTCGTACAGACATCTTTTGCCACTGCTAGAATATCCTTTGGTTCTTCAGTCGAAGCCATTGGGGAAGTTCTGAGACGCATTGTGGACCCAAAGACACCAGGCCCATCTTGCTCCTGTTGAAAAACGTGGGTTGCCAGGCTGTTTACAAGTCCCAAAACCTCTTTGGGGTGTGCCAACTCCTGGATTCCCCTTACCCTTATAGTTTGTCATCTGTGCTGGGTCTCCATTTGCTCCACCACTCTGGAGAGATGCTCTACCTGGGTCTGTAGAGAGTCCACTCGGGTCATCAGGTGGTTCTGCACTGTCCAGTTGCCCGATTCTGCACAACAGACACCTGAGTCTGGACCCCAGCCACTTCCACTTCCACCCACACTCCAATTATTTCTGTCTGTAACGTGGCTTTCATTTCAGCAAACCTGTGGCGGATATAAACTTTTATAGAGGACAAGTGGTCTTCTGTCGCCTCCTTCTACTCTATAGCCATGTTAGAGGGTGACCCTACAGCAGTGTTTCTCAAACTAGTCCTCAGGACCCTCCGTCTCGCCAGGTTTGCAGGATATCTGAAACACAGCACAGATGATAGGATTTGCTGCTCAGTGATTGCAGGATTCAGTCTGTATTTCCCCAAGGTGATCTGCAAAATCTGGCCCGAGGAGAGGTTTGGGAAACACTGCCCTACAAGAATACTCACAGGGCCCGGAGGTCTCCTATCAATTGCAGGCCATCTTCCTTGGGGTGCCCTATCCTGGGGTGCAGGGTCCCCCAGTAAGGATCCACAGTCTCAGACCAGGACCCCTCATCACTACCTGAGGCCTCCATCCTACATGGAGTGCAGGTCATTGGGGCTTCCCAGCGTTGTCTCCTATCTTCCCCCAGGGAGTCCCTAATGTCTCGCTGGCAGAGGTCCTCTACTAGGTGGTGTTTCTTTAGATGTTTCTTCCCCATTACGCTCCTGGGCTAGAGAAATAGGTCAAGGTCCATCTCAACTGAGAATGGTGACTCTCCACAAAAGATAGCAGCCCGGAGTAGGCCGCATTGGTAGACCTAGGATGCGATGCAGGCAATTCCACTGCCGGGAAATTTCCCCTCAGTTGCAACACCGGCTCCACACCTCTGAGGGTTAGAGCGCTCGTCACAGACCTCGAAAATGAAGGAGGGATGCTAGAATACAACCAGTTTGGACAGTTCATCCAGAGAGTTCTTCAATATGCATGCACTCCACTCCCCTCTTCTTTTTCTATATAGATGTGCGTTATAATAACACCTACTGTGGTCTGTTCCATAGGACGATTTTTGTTTATTCACTAACAACACAGTTAATATGTTTTGTACAAATCGATATGGATTGTCCAGATATGCTATATCAGTTGGTCAAGTCTAAGGCTAGGGTCAAACGAATGCATTATTCGCAGCGACCGTCAAAAGGTGCGTCCGAACGCATTGCCGTATTTTTCCATGGAATGCGCGAAAATGGTCATACGATGCGCATTTTCGTGCGTGATTTTTTACGGATCGTCAATAAAACACTTTTTGCGTCTGGACGTTATGTTGGCCGGACATGAGCAGCGTCTGACGTCTCCTAATCACGCACATATGCCGCTAGCGGACGCAGCGCACTCTGTACATCAGTACTAGCGGTTCTGCGTTCTCGAAAAAATGCGTTCATTTTCCACTTGCGTTGCGCGACCGGACTTTCGTGCAGCCGCACTTCGTATATTGGCCGTCATTGCGTGTCATTTGCTGCTACTGGGGCCGTGATTAAGTGCGCCTAAACGCACGTTAAAAACGCACTAGTCTGACCCCAGCCGAAGAGACTTGTTTTTCACTGAATGTGAAAAAATAATTAGGTTTTGATATTACCCTAACATGACATAAGCTACAATGGTAAAATGATGTACCATTTATAATTTTCCAACACATTAAAAAAAGCAGTTGTCCCAATGTTAAAGTGACAACAACCACCTGAAACGCTTTACATAACTGATTTTAAAAGCATAACACAAATGTATATTATTTTTTTATAACAGCACAATAGAAAAGTCAGTGTTAAAGGGTAAAATCTACATATATTTGCTGAGACAACGATGAGAATGAAACCCCCCCCAGAATTCTACCACAACAGGCATCTACTCAAATATTCATTGCGCCCATTTCTGATCCACCATCTTGCTATATATTCAGGATTTAGAGTCAATCTTCACCTCTGTCTCATGATAGAAATCATTACAGAGAGATAGAACAAGGCTGCAGAGATTATGTATTGCCAGCAGGCAATGAAGTACATAGAATTGAGAGCGCAGCATCCACAGTGCATTAAACAGGAAGTGGTACTGCTCTTGGTGACCTTAGTGTCAGTGGTAAGTCTTTTATCCGTGCTTCTTTCAAAAACGGCTAGACTTAAAAAAAAAAGAACCAACACACAACATACAGGGTTATTCAAAGAGCTCCGAATTGTGGCCGAAAGGTAACTGAACGCTGAAATTCAACGTACGGTTACCTTTCCTGGCCATTCGGCTATTCAGAGAGCAGGCAGTTCGCCAAATGTTGGCGAATTGCCTGCACATATGGTGGCTGTTCGTTGCCTGTTCGAGGGCAGTGAAATCCCCATAGAGAAGCAATGCTTCGTTCATTCAGAGAACACAAAACAGCTGAGAAAGGTTGCCGAAATGCCCTGCCATTCGGTGGTTTCATTCGACAGGTTTATTCAGGAGAATCCCATAGGCTTCAATGTTAAAAATATTCCTGTTTTAATGCAATATCTAATAAACCGTTTATTATAATATTCTGCAGTAAAAAGTTTCTTTATTTTTAGATTTTTTTAGGATCTCTTAGGCAATTTTCGGGTTTCTTTTTGGAAAAAGAAAATTCTTTTTTTTTTTATCTTTTTTTCTTTTTTCTGTAACAGCCCTTTTTATTATCATTCATTGGATCTTATATGTAAATTTCAGACATTTTCGTTCTGTAGTTTCTTTGCAAACAACGTTTCACTTTTCAAATATTCAGGCCTACTGTTTTTTTTTGTTCACTCCATTCGTCTGCAGTGTCGGCTTTTTCCGGCGGCTGCTCTGCGCTGTGATTGGGTTGCTTGGGTTTCTCCGGTGTGTTCGGCAGGGTTAACCAGATGTTTTTGCCGGTTTCGGTGTGTATTGAGTTTTCGGCAGGTTTGCAGCGGGCTGAATACACCGCAGGGTCGCCGAAATGGGATCGCCAAATCGCTCCGAATTGAAGAGAACAAAAAGTCTGACTTTTCAATTATTTTTGAATAACCCTGATAGTTTTTTTGGAAATTCATATGATGTACCATAACGGTGACCTGATTATTTCTATTCACAGAGCAACTTTAAAACACTATAAAAACTAAGGATATTTATAGCAAACTTCTTACAATGATATGTAAAACATGAAATAACGCAGAGTCTGCCAAAATATTATATTAATAATTTCGACTGAGAATGCTGATTCAAAATAGAACATAAATGTCCCAATCTCAAAAAAATTATCTTTGCAAAATTTCACAGCGAAAGATTCAAAATTAAATGAATTAAGCACATTACCCCCTATAGAATATCAGGGAGATTTAGAGGAAGTGGTGTTGGTGTTACGTCAATAGAAAGCTAAAAGTACACTCTACTCACTCTGACCATTTTAGCTTTTTTTTGGTGGTCAGAGTAAGACAAGCATGTCCCCCCCCCGTCCCCTCCCTTCAACAGCTGAATTCAGAGTGACCAAATTCCCCGTGGCCAGATTGGAGCATTCAAATTCTGCAGCAGCCAAATTGAAGTGTCCAGTTGACTGGTCCTTATCGTGCAAATGGCACATGCACCGTTCGCATGCAGAAGGCTCAAGGTACTAATGCATATGGAAGCCCTGGAGTGGGAGAAGAGGGGAAACCCAGCAATGCTGAACAACAGGTAAGTATTTTAACCTAAATAATAGAGATACACTATATTGCCAAAAGTATTCGCTCACGCATCCAAATAATCAGAATCAGGCGTTCCAATCACTTCCATGGCCTCAGTTATATAAAATCAAGCACCTAGGCATGCAGACTGTTTTTACAAACGTTTGTGAAAGAATGGGTCGCTCTCAGGAGCTCAGTGAATTGCAGAGTGGAACTGTGATAGGATGCCACCTGTGCAACAAATCCAGATGTGAAATTTCCTCACTCCTAAATATTCCACAGTCAACTGTCAACTGTATTATAAGAACGTGGAAGTGTTTGAGAACGACAGCAACTCAGCCACGAAGTGGTAGGCCATGTAAACTGACGTAGCGGGGTCAGCGGATGCTAAGGCGCATAGTGGGAAGAGGTTGCCAACTTTCTGCAGAGTGAATCGCTACAGACCTCCAAACTTCATGTGGCCTTCAGATTAGCTCAAGAACAGTGCACAGAGCTTCATGGTATGGGTTTCCATGGCCGAGCAGCTGCATTCAAGCCATACATCACCAAGTGCAATGCAAAGCGTCGGATGCAGTGGTGTAAAGCACGCCGCCACTGGACTTTAGAGCAGTGGAGACGCGTTCTCTGGAGTGACGAATCGCATTTCTCCATCTGGCAATCTGATGGACGAGTCTGAGTTTAGCGGTTGCCAGGAGAACGGTACTTGTCTGACTGCATTGTGCCGTGTAAAGTTTGGAGGGGGGATTATGGTGTGGGCTTGTTTTTCAGGAGCTGGGCTTGGCCCCTTAGTTTCGGTGAAAGGAACTCTGAATGCTTCAGCATACCAAGACATTTTGGACAATTCCATGCTCCCAACTTTGTGGGAACAGTTTGGAGCTGGCCCCTTCCTCTTCCAACATGACTATGCACCAGTGCACAAAGAAAGGTTCATAAAGACATGGATGACAGAGTCTGGTGTGGATGATCTTGACTGGCCTGCAAAGAGTCCTGTCCTCAACCCAATAGAACACCTTTGGGATGAATTAGAGAGAAGACTGAGAGCCAGGCCTTCTCGTCCAACAACAGTGTGTGACTTCACAAATGCGCTTCTGGAAGAATGGTCAAAAATTCCCATAAACACACTCCTAAACCTTGTTGACAGCCTTCCCAGAAGAGTTGAAGCTGTTATAGCTGCAAAGGGTGGACCGAAGTCATATTGAACCCTATGGATTAGGAATGGGATGTCACTTAAGTTCATATGCGAGTCAAGGCAGGTGAGCAAATACTTTTGGCAATACAGTGTATTTAAAATTGTGCAAATAGTGTCAGCAGCAACTGCACAATTATTAATGGGGAGGGAGAAAAGGGGTAAATTTTAGGGTAGTATATTCCTTTAAGCAGCATGGAACTGAGTTACCCCAAATAATTTACTAGAGTGTTGTTAATATATGTAATCCAACATAAGACTGCGATAATTGCACACCTTGGTGGTGCAGGACCTTAGAGAAAAAAAGATCTGATTTCCGTAAGAGATACAGTCAGGTCCAGAAATATTGGGACAACGACACAATTCTAACATCTTTGGCTCTATACAGCACCACAATGAAGTTGGAATGAAACAAACACAATGTGCTTTAACTGCAGACTGTCAGCTTTAATTTGAGGGTATGTACATCCAAATCAGGTGAACGGTGTAGGACTTACAGCAGTTTGCAGATGTGCCTCCCACTTGTTAAGAGACCAAAAGTAATCAGACAATTGGCTTCTCAGCTGTTCCATGGCCAGGTGTGTGATATTCCCGCATTACCCCAATTACAACGTGCAGATAAAAGGCCCACAGGTCATTTCAAGTGCGCTATTTGCATTTGGAATCTGTTTCTGTCAACTCTCAAGATGAGATCCGAAGTGCTGTCACTATCAGTGAAGCAAGCCATCATTAGGCTGAAGAAACAAAACAAACCCATCAGAGAGATAGCAAGAACATTAGGCGTGGCCAAAACAACTGTTTGGAACATTCTCAAAAAGAAGGAATGCACCGGTGAGCTCAGCAACACCAAAAGACCCGGGAGACCACGGAAAACAACTATGGTGGATGACCAAAGAATTCTTTCCCTGGTGAAGAAAACACCCTTCACAACAGTTGCCCAGATCAAGAACACTCTCCAGGAGGTAGGTGTATGTGTGTCAAAGTCAACAATCAAGAGAAGACTTCACCAGAGTGAATACAGAGGGTTCACCACAAGATGTAAACCATTGGTGAGCCACAAAAACAGGAAGGCCAGATTAGAGTTTGCCAAAAAACACCTAACAAAGCCTTCACAGTTCTGGAACAAGATCCTATGGACAGATGAGTCCTAGATCAACTTGTACCAGAGTGATGGGAAGAGAAGAGTAAGGAGAAGGAAAGGAACTGCTCATGATCCTAAGCATACCACCTCATCAGTGAAGCATGGTGGTGGTAGTGTCATGGCGTGGGCATGTATGGCTGCCAATGGAACTGGTTCTCTTGTATTTATTGATGATGTGACTGCTGACAGAAGCAGCAGGATGAATTCTGAAGTGTTTTGGGCAATATTATCTGCTCACATTCAGCCAAATGCTGCAGAACTCATTGGACGGCTCTTCACAGTGCAGATGGACAATGACCCAAAGCATACTGCAAAAGCAACCAAAGAGTTTTGAAGGGAAAGAAGTGGAATGTTATGCAATGGCCAAGTCAATCACCTGACCTGAATCCCATTGAGCATGCATTTCACTTGCTGAAGACAAAACTGAAGGGAAAATGCCCAAGAACAAGCAGGAACTGAAGACAGTTGCAGTAGAGGCCTGACAGAGCAACACCAGGGATGAAATCCAGCGTCTGGGTTTTCAGGGATGAAACCCAGCGTCTGGTGATGTCTATGCATTCCAGACTTCAGGCTGTGATTGACTGCAAAGGATTTGCAACCAAGTATTAAGAAGTTAGTTTGATTTATGATTATTATTCGGTCCCATTACTTTTGGTCCCTTAACAAGTGGGAGGCACATCTTCAAACTGCTGTAAGTCCTATACCGTTCACCTGAGTTGGATGTACATACCCTCAAATTAAAGCTGACAGTCTGCAGTTAAAGCACATTGTGTTTTTCATTCCAACTCCATTGTGGTGGTGTATAGAACCAAAGATGTTAGAATTGTGTCGATGTCCCAATATTTCTGGACCTGACTGTAGATACATGTAAATGGAAACTTACCTTGGAACAAACCTGAAATGTTATTCTGGCTCAATAATAGCAAACTTTATTATCAATCCGTCTCATCACATTATTTTTTTTAATCTCAAAATATTTCTTTTTGCCAAAGAATAAGGTCACATACCGACCAGCAAAGTTGGCCGCGCAGGGCCAGAAAGAAATCAGCAATAATACTACACATGAGGAGTCAGCAGAAAACTCTTAATAAACTTGTCTGAGAAGACCATCCTAAAACATAGTCAAAAGGGGAAGGGGAGTTTCAAAGACTCATCAGAATGGCTGATCCAGGAAAAGCATAAGGGCGATACCGCTCGTCCAGTAGGCACCAGGGACCCCAAAAAGAAAAAAAGGGGGAATAAACGGTGTGAGGGACTGCCAAAAAATAAAATGTGGCATTCCTGGCTCTCCCCGGCAACCTTGAGGAAGGCGAGGGCCATGGAAGGGGCCACAAGGCCGGGAGACCTGGGGCCAGGAGAACAGCGAGGGCCTAGGTAGCTGTCCCAACGGCTCACCCAGGTTGAATCCCAATGTCCCTCACATGGGAGGGAAGGAAAAAAAAAAAGGGGGGGGATCCTCGTGCTCTGATAGACAATCAGCTCCCAGCCCTAAAACACAGCAGGTACATCTCGCAAGTCCCGGAAAGTACACAGAAAATATCGTTCAAAAGGGAGGTGGGGAGTGAAGGTCTCAACAGGGGGGGGTAAGGGGTCATCAAACTAATATTCAGCTAAGAGGCACTCTAAAACTCTGTAGCGAAGGACATGAGCAGGTGTCCATAAAGTCTTCCGAGTGGGGGTTCGCAACAGTCAAAAAAAAAATTTAGAGGATCACAGTGTCAACCGGGTTCCAATGGTGAAGCACAAGGCTCGTGCGGCAGCGCTACAAGACCCAGTCAAGTAGGATAGCATGTGCCTCTTCTAGGGTCGATGCCGAATGGAGTTTGCCATCCGAAGACACGGTGAGAGAGCCAGCAGATCCCCATTTGTAGCGGACACCATGTTGGCGGAGCACAGCAGTGACCTCCTTGTAGCTTCGTCTGGCTGCGAGTGCCAGGAATGGCAAGTCCCTAAAGATGGTGATGCGGGTGGAGGCATAGGTAACCGTGTAAGCGGGGCCGGCAGCAGCGAGAAGATGAGAGTGAGTAGTCACATCTCAGGTCACGATGATGACATCCTGGGGAGCCACCACCGGGGCAGTGGCGGCCTTCCTAATACGGACCGCAGACAAGACCAACAAGTCTGCAGAGTCCCCATTCTCCGGGAGGAGATGCGCCACCAGGCCTGTAATATAGCCGAGAAGCCCATCACTGGGCACAGACTCAGGGATCCCGCGCAGACGCAAATTACAACACCGGTGTCTAGCCTCGAGGGACATCACAACTGAGCCCAAGCGGGTAACTTGCTTCTGTAACTCCGTAATTCGGGTGTCTGCAGTCGCTTGAGCCGACTCTGTGTCAAGTGTGCGGCGGTGGACATCATCGATCCTCGACTGAAGGGCCTTCGTAGCAGAGCGTACCTCCTGTAGGTCCTGCCACCAGAGGGTACGGAATTCGTCCATCACTTTATAGAGGTCTACAGCAGTGAGAGGTGGGACAGGTTTCTGCAGCTCCAGATTCCCCGCGTCTGAGATGGAAGACGGTGGCAGATCGCTCCCAGTGATGTCAGAGGGGGCAGGGGCAGTGCCACGGCGGTTCCTCGCTCCTCCATCACTTCCCACCCCAAGTGACAGGCGGATATCGGGGAGACGAGTGTCCGCTATCTCATCGCTGGACTTTGTTTTCTTCCCCATGTAGGTAGGTAGTCAGGCCGCGAGGCAGGAAAGGAGATGGGGATAAAAAATTTTTTAAAAAATGCCGCAAGATGGCCGCCGCGCCGGCGGGAAAAGGGTCCAAAGCCGGTCACACAGCGGTGGGAGCAGGAAACCACAGGCACCGGGGGAAGCCCGGGTCCAAGCCCCTCAATGCCGAGGTGAGATGGTCCAAGTTGGGGTGTTAAAACAGCCAGAAACCCACGATAATCGGGCAGGTCAGCACGGAGCTCAGCAGGATGCGACCAGTCACCTCGGCATCCAACCCCTCTCATCACATTATTTTATTGATCACAATATGTCAGCAGAAAATAACCAGGTTGTTAACAGACACTAAGGCTAGGGTCAGACTAACGCATTTTTCGTGTCGTCCTTGAAAAAGTGCGTTCGAACGAATGGACGTATTTTTTCGCGGTCACACGATGCGCATTTTCGTGCGTGATTTTTCACGGAGCTGGAAAAAAAGAGAGATATGATTAACCAAATCAATTGCAGAATGAATCAAATAAGGGGAAAGGGTATAAAAAGGCATTTTGGGAATGGTGGCGTTTTTCCAAGATGGATGCAGTCCAAGTTTTTGTTTTTGCTGCAATGGGGTATCTGTACCTGAAGAAGAAAAGACAACGGCGAACATGGGTTCATCCAATCAACACTGCCAGACACACGCATGGCTACTTTGTGACGCTGTACAGGCCACTGCGAGAGAGGGACCCCGTGAAGTTCTTCAACTACCTGCGGATGTCCATCCCCTCCTTTGATGAACTGTTGATGAAGGTGCGTGAGCCGCTGACCAAGAGGGACACCAACATGAGGGCTGCCATACCACCGGAGGAGATGCTGGTCATCACTTTGCAGTAAGTACTATCAAACACCTGCATTCATGACATCGCTGCCAGTCAGCAGACATGTGCTCGGTGTGCAGAGCCCCTATTGTTGGTCAGTAGTTATATGCCCACTAGCACATGCATGCTCACACACACGCATGTATCACCTTCCAGAATACGTACCGAAAGAGTAATGACACTGACAACAATGTGAAACAAAAGAAATATATTGTCCGAAATAATATGACAGAAGATAACAATAACATATTGAACACATATATTATTGCATGTACAATGAAGGGAATAAAATACAAATAGTGGAACAACATGAACAAAATCTGACAAACATAAACGAACAGATGATACACTTCACATAGTATGATACCGAGGAGCATCTGGGTCATGAGGACCGTGCATATGGATGCAGTGGTACTCTGGCTCCAGGGGTGGCCCAGCAACAGGGGACATGGGTGGGTGGGTAGGCAACGCCTAGCAGTGGTGGGAATATCCATGGGCATGGGGGTATTGTGGCACAACACCTTGATATACAGGTGCCTGTTGTGGATGGGAAAGTATCTCGTGTATCAGGTCCAGGCTTCGGCGGCGATAATCCACCTTCTGCACTGGGGTCATCATGTTCAGCAGGGACAGACATGAGTTAAAAAAGGACATGTCCTCGGAGTCGGCGACCATGCAGCGTGGATGTGGTTGTGTATGGTGCACCTCCATGAAGGTGACCATGGCCTGCTCGACATCAGCTGCTGGTGGCTTCTTCCTCCTGGGAGCCGTACCGGTGCTGTCTGTGGGTGCTGTACCCGGCACCTGTTCGGGATCCACATCCTCCACCTGGGACTCCACACCACCCTGCTCGACCTCCACCTGGCAGCTGCCAGATCCTCCGGGCTGCAGGTCTTGCTCTTGTGAGCCAGAGGTGGATGGCTGGTCAATACTGCTCACGGTGTTGCGCAGCTCCTGGCTCTTCCTCAGGAAGGACAGTTGGACAGCATACAAATAGCTGCGCCTCTTCTTTGCCCCAGCTCCAGAGCGCGCAGCTTCAGCCTCCTTTTTCAGGACCCGGGTATGATTATCCCTCACCGTGCGCCATTTGTTGATTGCTTCATGTGCTGCAAAACATGATGAGAGTGACATAAGGTTAGGTTCATATGATGTGATCATAACACAGCTTCTTTCATGTTCTAGGCATCTTGCTAGTGGATGCAGTTTGAAGGATCTGCATTATAACTTCTGCATTGGCAGATCAACAGCTGGCGAGATCATCAGAAAGGTTTGACAAACAATATGGGACACCATGAAGGACCAATGTTTGCCAAATCCCACAGACGAGGCATGGCTGGCAATTGCAGCAGGATTCTGGGAGAGAGCGAACTATCCCAACCTGGGAGCTGTGGACGACAAACATGTCCGCATTGTGAAGCCAGTGCACAGTGACTCACTGTATCAAAATTATAAACATTATTTTTCAATTGGCCTACTGGTGGTGGCAGATGCCAACTATAATTTTGTGTATGTGGATGTCGGATCATACGGCAAGGACTCTGACTCCACACTCTTCCGGAGCTCAACACTGTGGAATGATATTGAGGGTGGGAACCTGCACATCCCCAGACCCGCACCTTTGCCTGGCAGCGACGTGGCAGTCCCCTATGCCTTCGTGGGTGACGAGGCATTCGGCCTATCCACACATCTCCTGCAGCCATACTCGGGGACACACCTGACTGAAGAAGCTGGTGTTTAATTACAGGCTGTCGCGGGCAAGACGGTATGTCGAGTGTAGCTTTGGCATACTGAGCAACAAGTGGAGGATTTTTCATCGCCCACTCAATGTAAATGTGGATTTCTGTGTGGATATAGTAAAATGCTGCTGCATCCTACATAGCTATGTTCATGCAAGGGATGGTGTTAATTTTGATGATACCCTCACAGTTATGGGTCTGGATGAGTATGCTAACGATGACATAATACCTGTGAATAGACACAGCAACAGGTTTCGCAATGCTCTATCTAATTATTTCACCAGCAATGCAGGGCAGGTGCCCTGACAGATGGACAGCATTTGACATGTGACAACAATAATTCATTATGCCATTTTGTTTGATGTTACATTCATGTTCTATGCAATTACAGTCAGGTCCAGAAATATTGGGACATTGACACAATTCTAACATCTTTGGCTCTACACACCACCACAATGGAGTTGGAATGAAACAAATACAATGTGCTTTAACTGCAGACTGTCAGCTTTAATTTGAGGGTATGTACATCCAACTCAGGTGAACGGTGTAGGACTTGTGGGAGGCACATCTGCAAACTGCTGTGCCTCCCACTTGTTAAGGGACCAAAAGTAAAGGGACAGAATTATAATCATAAATCAAACTTTCCCTTCTTAATACTTGGTTGCAAATCCTTTGCAGTCAATCACAGCCTGATGTCTGGAACGCATAGACATCACCAGACGCTGGGTTTCATCCCTGGTGATGCTCTGCCTGGCCTCTACTGCAACGGTCTTCAGTTCCTGCTTGTTCTCGGGGCATTTTCTCTTCAGTTTTGTCTTCAGCAAGTGAAATGCATGCTCAATGGGATTCAGGTCAGGTGATTGACTTGGCCATTGCATAACATTCCACTTCTGTCCCTTCAAAAACTCTTTGGTTGCTTTTGCAGTATGCTTTGAGTCATTGTCCATCTGCACTGTGAAGTGCCGTCCAATGAGTTCTGCAGCATTTGGCTGAATGTGAGCAGATAATATTGCCAGAAACACTTCAGAATTCATCCTGCTTCTTTTGTCAGAAGTCGCATCATCAATAAATACAAGAGAACCAGTTCCATTGGCAGCCATACATGCCCAAGCCATGACACTACCACCACCATGCTTCACTGATGAGGTGGTATGCTTAGGATCATGAGCAGTTCCTTTCCTTCTCCATACTCTTCTCTTCCCATCACTCTGGTACAAGTTGATCTTGGTCTCATCTGTCCATAGGATCTTGTTCCAGAACTGTGAAGGCTTTGTTAGGTGTTGTTTGGCAAACTCTAATCTGGCCTTCCTGTTTTTGAGGCTCACCAATGGTTTACATCTTGTGGTGAACCCTCTGTATTTACTCTAGTGAAGACTTCTCTTGATTTTTGACTTTGACACACATACACCTTTTTTTGGGGGGGGAGGGTAGGGGCGCTCCACATTTCTATGCCTACAGGCTCCTGAGGTGCAAATCCGGCCCTGATACCAAGCAAGACATCAAAAATATGTAAACTTGGTCTCCATAGCAAAACCTGTTAATAAAATATATTGCTTTATAGAATAATAAATATTCAATCAGATAATCCAATCTATAATAAAATCCAGTTGTGCCTTTGGTATTTCCCCAGATTGCTCAAGAAAACAAAACCTTACTACTCCACTCTCCCTATCAAGGGGTATGATGCTTGTAACAGACTCAGCCTTCACTGGGGCAGTTGGAGGAATCTGGGTGCCCACCTCCTTCCTAATGACTGTGGGCCAAGGTGCTATCTGGGTTTGCCAAACGGATTGCCCAGGGAATCCAGGATTTATGTTGAACTGTGTCTGGGCATCCTGGTGGGCATGCCTGACTTATTGTGGACATGTTTTCCAGCATGTAGACTGAGAAGGGGGAGGGACTTCTCCAGCAGCCAGAAAAAGATAAGGGTTGTCTAGTGACTGTGTAAGGCCGGGGGCAGACGAGCGTGGAAGGAACGCCCGTGAGAGTGGACATTCCTTCCACTTGACGCCTGTCTGCCCACCTCGCTGAGCGCACTCAGTGCGCTCAGCACTGCAATGCACGATCCTCTATGGAGAATCGCGTTTTGTAGCCCCGTTGACGCGCGTCTAACATTTCAACAGAGAGGCTTTGTAGGCAGATGCTTGCTGCGCGCGTATTTTGTGCTCGCGCACAAGTGTGTGACCAGCCCGTTGCAGCGTCACAACACTGCACCAGGCGCCGGTAAGTGCGGCAGTACGGGCGCACCTAGTGCGCTCCCGGCCTAAACTGTCCATTGTTTAACAAGTTGAATGTCCCTTCCCTTGTCCGGTTATTGGATCTGTTGATCTTATCTGTGCTTTATTCACGAAGGGGATTGTCCCTTAACTGTACATATCTGTATGTCTGTTAGTGTAAAGAGTTAGTTCTTCTTCAATTACTCTGAACACGGGTCTTGCCTAATGATTTGAGGTAAAATTACATATATTTATTTGGAGGTCGTGTTCATGCTCTAAATGTTACTGGTTCTGCCTGGTAACTTATGGAGGTTTGGGCTGAGGTTCCTGGATTTCAGATTCCAGCTTGGAGAAAGCTAGAGTCTGACGGAGGCACACAGTCGGGGTGCCAGACGCTCCATCACAATGCTGTGCAACGATGTAGATGTAAAGAGGAAATCACCCCTATTCCCTTGTATTATAGGAGGACCAGGGGATCTCAAAGTTTTTAAGGACCTATGGTAGAAATAGAGGCACTTACGGATGCTTGAAATTTATGTAGTCAAAATCTTTGTCAAGGGTTTTAGCTATCTGTAGGGACAAAGTTAATACTATCACAGATTTCCTCATCTCTTATAATTCTCCAGGATTCTTTATCACATTGCTCTTTAGATAAAACCCACATCCCATCTCTATTGCTGGCAGGCCTAATCACTAAATCATTCGTATAGTGCTGTTTTTTCCCCCCATTCCTTTAAATAATAGGCAAGTTTCTTCCCTTTTGTATTTAATTTTATTCATTATAACCTCCTCAAAACCTATTTTAAGGGGAAAAGGGGAATTTACTTTACATCTCTATATTTAAATCTAGTACATTATGCTGGGAAATGTTTCAATTCAGGATTCTTTAATATGTGCTTCTTCATGCAGAATTTGCCATTACAGTTTTCGCAGATCTGTCTAAGTTCTAATCTTGTGAAGGTTGCAATGAGCACATACTCTAGGATTTTATTAAAAATAAAAAGGGTTAAAGTGTCTTTTTTATAAGTGTGTCTAAAAATTACATTTATGGTTATATCTTTACTCCCACTCTTTTCTTTGCATGACTGTTGCCCCTGCTAGCCATCGTCTTCTGAATATTTTTTCATGGGATCTTGTCTTGGATCTATTTCCAAATTATTCTGGTCTCTGGAATAATTTGTACAAAAACCCATATTCCAGTCTTTAAGATCAAATGCTGCAAACCGTTTTTTTTAAAAAAAAAAAAAAGAGGTTCTGTATTACCCGATCACTTTGACCACTAACGTTCATCCCTGTTCCCGATTTTGATTCCATCTGGTCTGTATGGAAACAGGTTCCTGTTGGACAGATGGCTTTTCTTGTAGCTCCTCTCCTTATGCTTCTATCCAATTCTTTTTGCAGTGTTGGAGTATTCTAATTCTGTAGCCCCTGTTGACTGGTTTCTGTGGTGTATACAAACTGATGCGAACCAACATCCTATATGGCGACCCAGCCATGCCACCACAGGACATGCAAGATAGTTCACCCATGTGGTGCAATGACCAATACATGCATCACGTCGGCGCCCACTGACATTTTGACACAGTTTTAATTTGCAGAGACTCCCATTCCACTCCCAAACCTTTTTTATACTTTAATTTCATAACTTCTATTACTTACAATACTTCATACTGGGTTTCAATGAAGATGATCAAGTTTAAAAAGATCTGCTTTCTTTTCTTCTGTGATGGAAAGAGATGTTCTGTCATCCTAAGGTTTCTATAGAACCTTAGACCTCTAGAGGTGATTCTATCTTTAAAGTATTTCTCTTGAAAATATAATAGGGGGTCATATCTCAATTCCATAAGTGACAGCTTCAAGCTTTTATTAAAAGAAAAATAGGTCAGAATTGTGTTTTAATAGCTGTATTTCTGATGATTTACTCTGTAACCTGATATCAATGTCTTGCAAACAGGAGCAAAACCTCCCATCCCTACAGTGAACAAGGATGAGTAAGGAAGGAAGCTGGGAAGGAACTTTGAAAAGAGGAAATGAGATTAATATATAATTTAGACACATACACTATATTGCCAAAAGTATTCCCTCACCCATCCAAATAATCAGAATCAGGTGTTCCAATCACTTCCATGGCCACAGGTGTATAAAATCAAGTACCTAGGCATGCAGACTGGGTCACTCTCAGGAGCTCAATTCCAGCGTGGAACTGTGATAGGATGCCACCTGTGCAACAAATCCAGTCGTGAAATTTCCTCGTTCCTAAATATTCCACAGTCAACTGTCAGCTGAATTATAAGAACGTGGAAGTGTTTGGGAATGACAGCAACTCAGCCACGAAGTGGTAGGCCACGTAAACTGACGGAGCGGGGTAAGTGGATGCTGAGATGCATAGCGCGAAGGTCACCAATTTTCTGCAGTCAATCGCTACAGACCTCCAAACTTCATGTGGCCTACAGATTAGCTCAAGAACAGTGCGCAGAGAGCTTCATGGAATGGGTTTATATGGCTGAGCAGCTGCATCCAAGCCATACATCACCAAGTGCAGTGCAAAGCATCGGATGCAGTGGTGTAAAGCACACCGCCACTGGACTCTATAGAGCAGTGGAGACGCGTTCTCTGGAGTGACGAATCGTGCTTCTCCATCTGGCAATCTGATGGACGAGTCTGGGTTAGGTAGTTGCCAGGAGAACTGTACTTGTCTGACTGCATTGTGCCAAGTGTAAAGTTTGGTGGAGGGGGAATTATGGTGTTTTTGTTTTTTAGGAGCTGGGCTTGGCCCCTTAGTTCCAGTGAAAGGAACTCTGAATGCTTCAGCATACCAAGACATTTTGGACAATTCCATGCTCCCAACTTTGTGGGAACAGTTTGGAGCTGGCCCCTTCCTCTTCCACAAAGCAAGGTCCATAAAGACATGGATGACAGAGTCTGGTGTGGATGAACTTGACTGGCCTGCACAGAGTCTTGACTTCAACCTGATAGGTGTTCTGAGAGCCAGGCCTTCTCGTCCAACATCAGTGTGTGACCTCACAAATGCGCTTCTGGAAGAATGGTCAAAAAATCCCATAAAACACACTCCTAAACCTTATGGACAGCCTTCCCAGAAGAGTTGAAGCTGTTATAGCTGCAAAGGGTGGACCAACGTCATATTGAACCCTATGGATTAGGAATGGGATGTCCCTTAAATTCATAGGAGAGTCAAGGCAGGGCAGCGAATACTTTTGGCAATATAGTGTATGTACAACCAAAGGGTCTTAATCCAAAAAATGGTGGATTTCAAAATCTATATTGGAGACCTGCACATCTTCCACCTCTCCTTTATATAAATAAAATAACCAGATACTAACAAATTGTTAAACTCCCTATTCAATATAAACATATTAGACTTTTTATATAACCTACTTATAAAAGCTAGGTTTTAGGTCGGTGCCAGACAAGCGCATTAGGAGCCCCCATAATTTCTATGTTTCTATTAAATACGTAAAGGGAATCCACAAGGTAGAGGAAGGGAGTATATTTAAAAGGAAACAAAGTAGCAAAACAAGAGGACATTGCCCCCTCTAATCTAAGACTAAGGTTTAAAAGTAACATCAGGAAGCATTATCTTACTGAGCGGGTGGTGGATACATGGAACAGCCTTACAGTAGAAGTGGTAGAGGCCAAAACAGTAATTGAATTTAAGCCGGCATGGGATAGGCATAAGGCTATCCTAAACAAAAGATAAATTCAGGTAAAGTATCCATGTAATTGGGCAGACTAGATGGGCCGAAAGGTTCTTATCTGCCGACATTTTCTATGTTTCTATTAAATAATGACGTGCCTACTGGCGTCCGTCGCAGCGTTGTGATGCTACAACGGGGCTGGTCACATGCTTGAGCGCACACACGAAATGCATGCGCAACAAGCGTCCACGCTCAAAGTCTCCCCCTCAAAACACTAGACGCGCGTTGACGGGACTGCAACTGACTGCGCTCAGACGGGCGTTGAGTGGAAGGAACATCCACTCTCATGGATGTTCCTTCCACTCTGAAGTGCACTCCTCTGACCCCGGCCTTAATCGTTCTTTTTATGTTAATAGATTCTTGGGAGGATTTTCATTCGTGTTTATATAAAAATAAGCTTGTAATAGAAGTTTAAGAGATATACAGTCAGGTCCAGAAATATTGGGACAGCGACACAATTCTAACATCTTTGGCTCTATACACCACCACAATTGAGTTGGAATGAAACAAATGCAATGTGCTTTAACTGCAGACTGTCAGCTTTAATTTGAGGGTATGTACATCCAACTCAGGTGAACGGTGTAGGACTTAACAAGTGGGAGGCACATCTGCAAACTGCTGTGCCTCCCACTTGTTAAGGGACCAAACGTAATGGGACAGAATAATAATCATAAATCAAACTTTAACTTCTTAATACTTGGTTGCAAAACCTTTGCAGTCAAGCACAGCCTGAAGTCTGGAACACATAGACATCACCAGACGATGGGTTTCATCCCTGGTGATGCTCTGCCAGGCCTCTACTGCAACGGTCTTCAGTTCCTGCTTGTTCTTGGGGCATTTTCTCTTCAGTTTTGTCTTCAGCAAGTGAAATGCATGCTCAATGGGATTCAGGTCAGGTGATCGACTTGGCCATTGCATAACATTCCACTTCTGTCCCTTCAAAAACTCTTTGGTTGCTTTTGCAGTATGCTTTGAGTCATTGTCCATCTGCACTGTGCAGCGCCGTCCAATGAGTTCTGCAGCATTTGGCTGAATGTGAGCAGAGAATATTGTCCGAAACAATTCAGAATTCATCCTGCGGCTTTTGTCAGCAGTCACAGCATCAATAAATACAAGAGAACCAGTTCCATTGGCAGCCATACATGCTCACGTCATGACACTACCACCACCATGCTTCACTGATGAGGTGGTATGCTTAGGATCATGAGCAGTTCCTTTCCATCTCCATACTCTTCTCTTCCCATCACTCTGGTACAAATTAATCTTGGTCTCATCTGTCCATAGGATCTTGTTCCAGAACTGTGAAGGCTTTGTTAGGTGTTGTTAGGCAAACTCTAATCCGGCCTTCCTGTTTTTGAGGCTCACCAATGGGTTACATCTTGTGGTGAACCCTCTGTAGTCACTCTGGTGAAGCCTTCTCGATTGTTGACTTTGACACACATACACCTACCTCCTGGAGAGTGTTCTTGATCTGGCCAACTGTTGTGAAGGGTGTTTTCTTCACCAGGGAAAGAATTCTTTGGTCATCCACCATAGTTGTTTTCCGTGGTCTCCCGGGTCTTTTGGTATTGCTGAGCTCACCGGTGCGTTCCTTCTTTTTGAGAATGTTCCAAACAGTTGTTTTGGCCACGCCTAATGTTCTTGCTATCTCTCTGATGGGTTTGTTTTGTTTCTTCAGCCCAATGATGGCTTGCTTCACTGTTAGTGGTGTTTAAATTGACATTTAAAACACTTTTATACCTAATAGACAAGCTAGAATAAAATCAATAAAAAAGTTTTAAAAATGTTTATTTTCTTGCTTTAAACCCTTAAGGACGGGGCAATTTTACAACTTCGGCGCGGTTTCGGAAGAAGTAGTTTGCGGAGCTCATTTTGACCATTTTTAAACGTGGTTTTAAGTCACGTATTATACCACCAAGACAAATTATATTATTAATCTTCCGAGTCTGCCGGAAAGAACGATATATATCATTATTATATGTATATGACATGCCTTGCTAAAATGCTATAACAAAAAAACATAAAAAAATGTGAATTTTCAATAAAATTTCAATCTTCCACAGTGTGTAAAGTATTTTTTTTTTTAAATTTAGAATCCGAGCCTTTGCGGTCATATGCTATGGGGTAGACTTGTTAAAAAAAATTAGAACGGGGAACCCATTTTTTTTTGTTGAGAAATTGCGCGATTTTAGCTACACCCCCCCAAATTATTATTATTATTCTTTATAAAGCGCCAGCATATTCCGCAGCGCTGTACAATAAGCACAGTATAGACAGGGTTACAATACATTGAACAACATTTGACAAACAGTACAGGAGGAGATGAGGGCCCTATTCCCGTAGGAACTCACAATCTGGGAGGGTTGGGGTTGGAAACAGGAGGAGAGGACTGTAAGGTGAGAGTGATTGATGGTTGTGTCAGTGAGTTGGGTGGTAGGCTTCCCTAAATAGGAACGTTTTAAGGGAGCGTTTGAAGGAAGAGAAGTTAGAGGAAAGTCTGACAGTACGAGGGAGAGCGTTCCAGAGAGTGGGGGCTGCGCGTGTGAAGTCCTGCAGTCTATCATGGGAAGAGGTGATGCGGGGAGAAGCTAGGGCGCAGGTCACTGTTTGACCTTAGGGAGCGGGCTGGGGTGTATTTGGTGATTAGTGAGGACAGGTAGTGGGGCGCTGAGTTAGTGAGGGTTTTGTAGGTAAGGATAAGGATTTTGAACTTAATTCTGCAGTGGATGGGGAGCCAGTGAAGGGACTCGCAGAGGGGAGCGGCAGAGACAGAGCGGCGGGTGAGGTGAATTAGCCTGGCGGAGGCGTTCAGGATGGATTGTAGGGGGGAGAGGCGGGACAGAGGGAGGCCAGATAAGAGATTATTGCAATAGTCGAGTCGGGAGATTACCAGGGCGTGTATGAGTTGTTTTGTGGTGACAGCGGTAAGAAATGGCCGAATTCTGGAAATATTACGCAGTTGGTATCGGCAGGAGGAGGAAAGAGACTGGATGTGAGGGATGAAGGAAAGAGCAGAGTCAAGTGTAACTCCAAGACAGCGAACTTGGTTTGATGGGGAGATGATGATACCCTCCACCATGATCGAGAAGTCAGGAGGTGGGGAGGCATTGGAGGGAGGAATAAGTAGGAGCTCAGTCTTTGACATGTTGATCTTTAGGTGGTGGGAGGCCATCCAGGAGGAGATGCCAGATAAACAGTCACTGACTTTTGAGAGGACAGGGGGCGAGAGATCAGGGGTAGAGAGATAGATCTGAGTGTCATCAGCGTAGAGGTGGTAATTAAAGCCAAAGCTGTTGATGATTTTGCCCAGGGAGGAGGTGTAGATGGAAAAGAGCAGAGGACCAAAGACAGAGCCTTGAGGTACACCAACAGATCGAGGCAATGAAGAGGAGGAGTTACCAGCAAAGGACACACAGAAGGACCTGTTGGATAAATAGGAGTCAACCCAAGCAAGTGCAGTGTCACCGAGACCCAGAGAGTTGAGGGTCTGTAGAAGGAGGGGGTGGTCAAATCATTAGTGAAGCATCATTGTTCACATTAGAATTGAAATGTGAACAATAGTGCTGCATTAACAAAAAAAAAAAATAAGAATGTTTATTATTTCAATTTTTTACACTTTTATTTTACATGTAACATGGTCAGGTTTGAGATCATTGGAAAGGTCATGCTCTAGCTGCCACCGATCAGGAGATAAGGGGGTTCTTTCAACCCCCTTATCTCCTCTATGGGATTTCCTTAAGAAATCCCTTTGCAGCTAGGGGGTTCCCCGGTTAACTGACATCATCGCGTGATGAGTCAGATGATGCGGGGGGGGCCCCAGAGGTGGAGCTGCCATCAAGATGGCGGCCCCCACCAGAAAAAGGCCGCGGTCTTGCACCGATTGGTGCCAGGCCGCGACCTGGCAACTAAGGGGTTAACCCCCACATCGCTGGAAAGGTCAGGCTGTGACCTTTCCAGCGAAGCTGGCCACAGCCTCCTAGTCCCCGGCGATGGGGAAATAGAAGGATCCCACCCTCCGCTTCAGGCGCTTCCCCTGCTCCGGCAGGAGGGGGGGGGGAACACGCCTGAAACTGATGTCATCGCGATGACGTCAGTATGCCTGGCGGAGTGAAACCCGCCGATCTGACTCCGCAGTGAGGGAGCCGCCGGAGGAGGAGGTAAGTATGGCCAGAGGGCGGCTGCAGACGCCGTGGATGTACCGTTACGTCTTGTGGCGTTAAGCCCACCTAATGCAGGACGTAATGGTACGTCCTGCGGCGTTCAGGGGTTAAACTCTGTCATTTCATCTTCTCCAGCGACGCCCCTCAGCTAGGGGTGTTTCTTCAGCTTTTACTTCCTGAATATTCCCCGCCCACTACTCCACCTATCAAAACTTCACATGAACTAGCACAAGCTGTGCACGCGCAGGACCTCAGACTGGGGGAACTGAGGAACCGAATCTATGCAACTGTGAAAGCAAGAATCACACACAGACTTGCTCGCTTGAACTCTTTCATGGTTTACATACGCCCCATCTCACTCACTCACTCTTGTGCACGTGCTTTCTCTTGCTACGTCTCTTTGCTTGTTTTGCCGTCTCTCTCTCGCTTCATGTGTGTATTGATTTCTGTCCTTCCCTGTCTCTGCAGTAACTGGGGGTGAAAGAGTTACAGATTGGAATGGCACTCTCAGTGCATTTTTTTTTTAGAAATAAGGTAAACACATTGGTTAACTCAAACTGCCTCCTGGAGGTGGGGGCGTGGAAAACACCAAGAAAGAAAAGCAGGTAAATATGAAAAAAAATCATATTTACTTGCTTTTTTCTGCCTGCTGAATCACACTACTGGCTCATTCAAAACGCATTGCACATTTTTAAAAGCACACTAGCAAAGCATGCATGTCCCTTTAATGTTCTTGGATTTATGATCATTGCACTAAGTTCTAGGTTTACACGCATTTGCATTCAAATAGGATATATGCATGTTTGTATATAAATCTGGTTGAATTAGTCACTACCACTGTATGGCTTATATAGCATATACGGTTTTTAACGGATGAGATTATTTACACTATATATTTTATGTCGCATATGTTTTTATGTAAGAGATATACACAGTATCTGTTGATAAAGAGGTGTCTGATTGTGCTTTGAATGTGTGCACTACACCTCACAAGGAAGGAACGGTGTCTGGTTTCCTGAAACCTGACTAATACACAGGATTAATCCCTAATAGGTAGAAAATATGTAAATCGATTTATTTGCCTAGACGCTTCTTGTACCAGACGAATTATTAAGGCTGGGGTCAGACCAGCGCATTTTTAACTTGCGCTGTAGCGCACTTAATCACGGCCGCACTAGCAGCAAATGATGGGCAATGACAGCCAATATACGAAGTACGGTCGCACGAAAGTCCGGCCGCGCAACGCAAGTGGAAAATGAACGCATTTTTTCGAGAATGCAGAACCTCTAGTACGGACGTACAGAGTGCGCTGCGCCCGCTAGCGGTGTGTGTGTGTGTGATTTGGAGAAGTCAGACCCTGCTCGTGTCCGGCCAACATAACTTCCAGACGCAAAAAGTTTCCTGGTTTGGATTCGTGAAACATCACGCACGAAAATGCGCATCGTATGACCGTTTTCGTATATTCCGTGAAAAAATACATCAATGCGTTCGGACGCACTTTTTTACGTTCGCGTGTAAAAATACTTTCGTTTGACCCTAGCCTTAGACTCCCTGTAAAATTATTACAAATGAATCCTGTCATCCCATCTCGACAGGTATAGAATAAAATACAATAAAAACCTAATAGTCTTTTTGTAAGAAGACAACACAAACCCAAATATCCTGAATATTTGGGCTGGTTTCCAATTAATCAGTTAAATCAATGAACACCTGAAATTTAATTTAAAAAAAAAAAATTAAAATAAAACCTTTTTGGGCAAAAATTTATTGATTATCCAATATCGTCAAGAAAACCAAATATGTAACATCTTCTAATCCATGTGTTAAACTTGAAAGGGAGCCACACGTTTCACACAAATGTATGATATATACACATAACTGTATCATTTTCCCCCACCATTATAAATAGTCCAAAGTGACAAAGTGTTGTCCTGTATAGTTAGGGTGACCAATATTGGCCATGTTTAAAAGGACACTTATTGCCATTTCATGCAGAGGGAAGCACAGGGTTTAGTACTGCCCTGCAACATGTATAATTCATATGCTGCAGGAAGGAAATCAAAGGCAGCTCACCTGGGAATCCTTTTTGATTTCTTACCTGCAGTGTATAGATTCTGCATGCTGCGGGGTCACATTCTTCATGCACTGTTCATCAGCATGAATAAATTATATGTGTCCCTTTAAACATGACTGATATGGTCACCCTATGTATACATACAGCTAGTAATGTGTGCCTTGTAAGACATCACTCACCATTTAACTTCAGTCTGCTTATTTTCCTAGCATCTAACACCTTTTGCTTTCACTTAGTATTTCCACAAATTTAGAAAGCATAAAAAACCCTCTGGAAAATATGTAAATTAATGCACTGAGGACAAGACCTTAAATACATATTTTTATTTTGAATAAACAACTACTGGTAAGACCTAATGTTCTTATTGGCTGGATCTTGTTTCATCTGTATTTTACTTTGAAACGATATAAAAGTAACGTATACTATAATTACCGATTATATGGCTTCTTTGATGAAGAATAACAGACAAGTGGTAATCCTTGACAGAGTGTTTAAGAGCCGAGTGTAGTCTGCTATATTTACACTTGACAAAGTACAGGTAGCCAACTAATGGTACTGAAGCCCCCCCCCCACCCCCACTATAATGTCTGAATCTGGTGTAAAATGTGGAGAGAAAATTATTGCATCCTCAGCTCCATTATACCAAGACTCCACACGTTATGACTTTTAAAGCAAAACACATATTCCAAATATGAGAAGGCCTTTTTAATGCGGTCTTAACATAGAGCCCCTCAGTGATGATATAATGAGTATGTATAAAAAGTGACATAGGATTTTCTATCACAGCCAGACAATTGTACGTTTTAAGGATGCATGTAATAAACAAGCATCAAGATACAAAGTGCCTGTTCGACAAATGCTTGCAGAACAATAAAACCGTGCAGGACTTCTGTCTATGCAATGTGATGAGTATGAAGACTGCGGCCTATAGTACACAATTACAATTCATGAGAAGTGACCAGGATTTCCAGAAGAGCAACTCAGTTTAAACGCAAACCATTTTAAAGTCGTAAAGCATTTAATTCAAGCCTAGAAAGAGGAGAGGGGGAGTGGGTGACATAACACAAACGTTCCATTTCAACAAAAGCATTAGATTGGCAGCTGGAATTTGACATCCACCTGTGCCAGTTTTGCCAGTGTTACGATTTCTGACAGCTTTACAACCTGTAATGACAAGGAAGGAAAAAAAAAAAAATACATAACAAAATCAGAATTCCATTTTTATACACATTAAAATATTTTGAAATAGATTGATAATGGCTTTGCCAAAAACAAAATACTAGAGCGAGCATGATATAGGAACATTCCAGCTCTCTAAAGATGTATGCAAGCAGGCAGATTAAAATGTCAAACAAAATTGAAACGGTCTATTCAAGAAAGAAATGCACAAATCAGAAGTCCCTCTAAAGCAAAATTCATCTCAGTCGGAAGTGAACGTGGGATACATAACGAAGAAAAGAACCTATAACATGATTACCAGAGCACATAGTATCTTAAATTCCTAGGAAGGAAGTCAGTGGATTTTATTGAACCAACAATGGCTTTACAGACTCTGATTCCGCTATGTATGGCGATTACTAGGGGCCTGCAGAACCGTTTTAAGAACAGCAGCTTATAAATCACTGACACAGGATCTCACATTAGTTGCAAGTCAAATGTGCCCTCTGACAAACTACAGTTGGTCTTCCTGATTAATAAAGCACTGAACAACAGCACTACA
Organism: Leptobrachium leishanense; assembly: GCA_009667805.1. Classification (NCBI taxonomy): domain Eukaryota; kingdom Metazoa; phylum Chordata; class Amphibia; order Anura; family Megophryidae; genus Leptobrachium; species Leptobrachium leishanense. The sequence goes on from CM019064.1 coordinate 348,356,571, forward strand.
AAACAAGATACTATTGCTGTGCACAATAAATATCAGACCACTGCAGATACTTTTTAATGACAGCTCCCAGGAGGCCTTTATTTATAAAGTATTTTACCAAGAACGATACATTGAGATTTCTCTCGTTCAAGTATGTCCTGTGATTTAATGGGATGCCTGAATTGTGTCAAGTATGACCTGGGATAAGAAGGCCTTGTCACTTGATTGACAGTGGATATATCCATAAGTCACCCAAAGTTTTGACTGATGTAGTAATACTGTAGGGTAAGTCTCTATATAGTGCCTGCAGATTTTGCATTGCTGCACGAAGCAAGTTGACAAGGGCATGATACAATGGAACAACTTAATTTATCAAAGATGATAGAGTAGAATTGGAGGTCCTGTTCCTGAGGAAACGTACAATTTATATGGAAAATGGGGACATTGAGACAACGAGGAGAATGTACAACAGAATGCCATCATGGATTGAATTATGTAAAGCCTAAAACATGAATATTATGTGACAGATATTAGATATTTTCTGTATTAACATGTTCAGTAGAAAAAAAATGGCCAAATAAATAGCCCTAATATAAACATCTGCATTTTCAAAATGCTTCTCCATTTAGACAACTGCTCATAAGTCATATTTTTTATGCACTACAGTTCTATGTACAGTTGTGTTCAAAATTATTCAACCCCCACTGAAATTGAGTGTTTTGGCCAGTTTGACATTGATTTTGATCATTCAGTCATCTTGCTTACAATTAAATCAAAGAGGCACGTGTAGGTCAGACAAATATAACATAACATTTATAATGAAATAACCACAAATGTCTTTTCTGTGCTCACATCATTATCAGTTTTATTCAACCCCCAAGTGACATTCAATCTTAGTACTTAGTACAACATCCTTTTACAGTTATAACAGCTTTTAAATGTGAAGCATAGCTTGACACAAGTGTCTTGCAGCGATCTGCGGGTATCTTTGCCCATTCGTCATGGGCAAAAGCCTCCAGTTCAGTCACATTCTTAGGCTTGCGCAATGCAACTGCTTTCTTTAAGTCCCACCAGAGGTTCTCAATCGGATTTAAGTCAGGTGACTGCGATGGCCACTCCAAAATGTTCCAGCCTTTAATCTGCAACCATGCTCTAGTGGACTTGGAGGTATGCTTGGGATCATTGTCCTGTTGAAAGGTCCAACGTCTCCCTTATTATGCTTTATTGCTGCTCCGTTTCATCCACAGGTGTTTTCAATACCTGATTGAAAACACTTGAATGAACCTCTGTTCTTCAGAGTGGTAGTCTTTAAGGGGTTGAATAATTGTGTCAATGAAGAATTCACAAAAGAAACATTTACTACTGTATTACAAAACCAATTGATGTCATTTTAGTTGCATATGGTTCTTTAAAAAGTCCTTGTAGGATTTCATTCTGAATACAATTACAAATGTACACTAAATTCCCTAAAACCCTTTACAGCATTGGGGGTTGAATAATTTTGAACACAACTGTAGCTGCTCCATTTGCCAGCTTATCTGAAAACCATGATTTGATGTGTTTTTCATGATTACTAACAATTACCATTTTTGCTGCCTCATCAAGATCATCACATGCAAGAATTTTCAGACCGCTGGCTGTTATGAGTGCTTTGGCATCATCAACCCTTGTACCTGGGGTGGGGGAGGAGGGGGAAAAAAAGGCTTTAGAAGACAAATGTACATTTCTAGCTTCTAAACCCGGTACATCTCTCTTTAGGTCCATATGTCAAGTGCAAAACATTAGGGGTCATTCACAAAGCGCCAATGTTTTGTGGTGTTCAAACACTAGTGAACATCGCACAGGTATTGCAGTGTCAAACGCTGTCATTTCACAAAATGTAAATCCAGATAGCTTCACGGCAAAGCTTCCCATCACGCTTCAGATTTTAGTTTTTTGGAGTGGAGCCTCAAGAGTTAATGGTTCACTAAAATCGAGGGCCATGACTTTTCTTTCCTTGTTCACTAAAGGTGTTAAGCCTGAGAGTATGTCAGGACTTGTTTCAGCATAACAAATCTACCATCAATTCTAGTTATGTTACTACAAGCTTAAGTACTAGAATTTAGTGATTTCTTGTTCTTGGATAATAATTGAAATACAAGTATTTTATTCTTACGGCACCAAATCAAGGTAAGAGACACAGTTTTACTATCTTTCCACAGAAATATCGGATTATGTCATTTTAGAATGTTGATGAATTCAAACCATTTCTTTACAATGCAAAATATCAAAAGGTCACAGTTTTCTACATTGTGGTTCTAATTGTGCTCTTCCTACCTGAGGGCTTTCTGCTAACAAGAGTATGACATCCATAAAATACACTCATCTATATTTAGGGTGTTTGAAACAAAATATTTTACCTTGCAGACGGACAACAATTGGTATCCTCAGTTCCAGGTCCTTCACAGCCATTATGATGCCTTGAGCAATTACATCACATCTCATAATGCCACCGAAAATGTTAACCAAGATAGCCAGGACCTGCACAACGAAACGCAATAAATGCAAAACCGGAAAAAAACAAAGTTAATGTCTGAACAGAAAATCAGAACCTAACCAGCTCCTCTAAAACGAGTTAATAAAGGGACCACATACTGACATGAGTCATGAATACATCAATATTGACAGACACAAATAGCTACAACTCATTCTCCATCTCCTGCTATCACAATAGGTGGTTATTCAGAGAGCACCGAAATATCGCCGACATTTCAGTGCTCTCTAGTTCCCCGCACTTCGGGGAATCAAAGTTCACAAATTCAGCATTCACCGCAGGGTCCCCGGCGTGCAGGGAAAACCTGCCGCAAACCCACACCGAGCAGCCGACCACAGCGCCGAGCAGCCGCCGGAAGAAACCGACAAACTGGCTAACTGACGAACGGGGGGGGGGGGGGGTGTGTACGCTTGACAGTTTCAAAATTAAAACGCTGTTTGCAATAAAAATACTGAACGAAAATGTCTGGAATTTACATACTGTATAAGATCCAATGAATGATAATAAAAAAAGGCCCGTTAAAGAAAAAAAAAAAAATAATATATAAATATATAACAAGAATTTGCCAAACAAAATCCAGAAAAATGCCTTAAACAATCCTAAAAATAAAATAAAAAAAATATATATAAAAGACTTTACAGCAGATTGAAATAAACGGTTTATTACATATTGAATTAAAATGGGAATATTTTTAAAATTTAAGCCTATGGGGTTCGCCTGAATAAACCTGCTGAATGAAACCACTGAACAGCAGGGCACTTTGGCAACTTTTCACTGCTGTTCGGTGTTCTCTGAATAGATTAACCATTGCTTCTCTATGGCGGATTTCACTGCCGTCGAACAGCACCCTACATGCAGGCAATTCGCCAAAATTTGGTGAACTGCCTTCTCTCTGAAAAGTTGAAAGGCCACGAAATGGCACCGTACGCTGAATTTCAGCATCTGGTTACATTTCGGGGCCAGATCGGCTCTCTGAATAATCCAATATATATGTATTTTAGTGAAGTTTATAAAAGACTGCAATGTTTACACAACATGTACAGTTGTGCTCATAAGTTTACATGGCCATTATTCAGAGACAAAACATGATGACAAAACATTTCTTTCGCTCATGGTTAGCGTTCGGCTGAAGTCATTTATTATCAATCAAGTGGGTTTACTCTTTTTAAATCATAAATGACAACAGAAGTGTGTGTGTGTGTGTGGGTTTTTATGTTATTCATATTCTCTGAATAATGGCCAAGAAAGCAAATTCTGTCAGGGTATGTAAACTTATGTCAGGGGTATATTCTGATATAGTTTTCTATATGCATCATTTTCTATCCGTATGATCTCCTAGTACATTTTCTCTGGAGGGAGATAGAATTTATGGCAAAGGGTATCACATTCAATTTGTTGTTGTTTTTTTTCTAATAGTTTGATACAAACATGGTCTTTGTCCGAAATATTTGGCTCTGGATCTAGAGACATTTGTTCTAATGTACGTACGTACGTACGTACGTACGTACGTACGTACATACATACATACATACATACATACATACATACAATGCATACAATGCAATAGAGGTGTTCCTTCTGACAAAATACAAATCACACAATAATTAAGTTGACATCTTATTATATTCAGACGCAAAGCCAAAATAAATCACTTACTGGTTAATATATGACAATAATTGCGAGGAGAAGACTAAAGCAAGTAGAGGCTATTGTTAAAGTTACAGACCATTAAGTGTACACGCTATTACTTAGGAAAATTCTAATGATACAGCATTATTCGTAATGCGATTATCCCTTCCAATGATAAGCAATAATATAATAGGAAAGAAATCCCTGGCTTCATATTAGGCTTATGGAGTTGGTAAAGCCAACAACGCTTTCTAATCTCCTTTCTGCAGCATTATTCCCAGTGTAACTTTCGTCTACCGCACATCACAATGTATTTAATGAAATGGCACAACAGTGAATCGTTTCATAAAACTCACATATGAATGGATTTACCTAATCCACCTATAAAAATGTAAACCCGTCTGTAATGAATGTACATTTGTATGCAGACTAGATTAATGTACTTTTGTATCAAATACGGAGTAATTTGCATAAAACTCTTGATCTTGACTACATTACATAAAATTACAAAACCGTTTACTTGAGCCAATTTACAGTAATTTACCCAAGAGCATGGCTGGGAAAATGCAAAGAAGGGATACAGATCTGGTATCCATGGTAATGTCTAGCAGAATGTGGCTACACAAGTGAATTGGTTAATTACATAGGATTAAAAATACACTTAAATTTTGCAATACCGGTAATATTTTTTGTTTTTTAGCTATATGAACAATGGATTAAAAGGGTCAACCGTGATGCAAAAATGATATGCCCCGTTTCAGATGAGCATGTCAGTTTAACCTGATTAGCTTGCAAACGCAAGTGTTTTATCCTCCACAAAGGGTTAAAAACCGTTAGGTTCTAAGACCACAGTCACGAGTGCGCACACAAGCATGAAGGGAACGTACATGAGAACTGGTGTTCTCTCCGCTCGGACGCCCGTGTGGCCACATCGTTGAGTACACGTGAGAGCGATCAGCCCTACAAAGTGCAAGCCTCCTATGGAGGATCGTGCTTTGTTGGCCCTTCGAACGACCGTCGTAGCTTTTTGACAGGGAGGGTTTCAGCACGTCCGGTGTAACATGCGATACTATTACACTTGTTCCACTGTGTAGCCCTTACTGTCGAGCCATTGGAAACCTGCGACAGAAGCAGAGAGGAGTGGGTCACACGGACGCACTCCATGCGCTTGTGTGACCGCAGCCTAAATAGCACTCAATCAGGGAGTAAGCCGTATGCCAGCAGGGAGATACTAGCCAGAGAGCACTTAAAACTGTTTTACCCTTTTTGCAGAAGAAAGAAAAAAACAATTAGTTTGAATCATTGGGGTCAAAATTCATTCCCTATGAAAACCACTTGAGCCATTTTCAAACTATGGCCTTTTAAATCAGTATTGTCAAAATACAGCCCACAGATATTGACCGACTACAATTTCCAGAAATCCTTGAATACTTAGATGATCAGTAAATCATGGGAGTTTGAGTTCAGAAACATCTGTTCAGCCAGAGTTTATCACCATAGGCGCGTTCAGTAGCTCAGCCGCTGCAAGTGCCAAGTTAGCAACTTGCCACTGAACGCCGTTCTGCCGCTCAGCACTGCTAGCTTAGCACTTGCAGCGACCCGAGGAGATGCTGCGAGTAGCTGAGTGTGACGTATTAAAGATGGCCGCCGCCATGAAGCAAGTAACAATTCAGTACGGCAATGTTAATTGAGGTTTTTGTTCACCAAAGCACAAAATATTTATTTATTATTATTTACCCCTGCACATACACATATATTACAGTTCAATTATATTTTGTTTCAGAAGTAAACATAACGTTTATTCAATAAAAACTATCATTTGTGGTGTGTGCATACGAAACGGAATTGTGCTGACTGCTTTTCTTTATCATATATACCTCAACTGTTGTCCGAGTCATACGAAAAACAATCTGAATCTTTCATTAAGAAATCGTCGGCCACATTGCTTCGAAATTCGTATCCAAAGCGTTCAGCGACACTGCTGCAGCAAACTGAATTCCTGCTGAGGAACTGAACGGGGCTCTGCTTTAGGCCCCGTTCACACTTTGCAATTTGAAAATCACGCGATTTCGTGGCAATATCCGCACGATAAATCGCACAGTGTGAATGGGGCCTTAAACTTTGTATATGAAAATAAAGAGGCACCTGAAGATATCATGCACCTGAATCCCTACTGAAAATTATAGAGTGACACTTTAATGTTCAATTTATACCATTTTCGGTTTTTCTTTTTCCCCATTGTAATGTTAGGAGAGTGTATTGAGATTATTTTGTAATACTAGTATGATCAAATATAAAAATGTGATATTTTATTGGAACGATGCCTGGTTGTTAAAGTGCATGAAAATGCAGATTAGAAAAATGTTGCTAGTCTACAAATGACACTTAGGATAAACCCCAGGAGCAATTTGAAAAGAAAACACATTAGACATATTTTGAAAAAGAATCTTCTCTAGATTCTATATTTATACAAATAATCTCATTGCTCATTTTCTGGTAATAACTATCCTTCCTACAACTCAAACAATTATGGAAAAATCAACTGTGTTTCTTGTATCACATTTTTTAATTACCTCCATGTCTTACCGACTCTAAAAATCCATTCTCAATATTCTGACTCAACACTAGCCCAATTTACATATCTGCAAATTAGAAATTATGTATGTTCCATTTTATCAACATTAACAGTCTGAAATGTCAGAGTATTGTGACAATCTCTGCACCACAATACGTCAATCTCCCACAAACAATCTCAGTCTTCCAACATTATAACATGTTACAAAATAGCAGTGCTAATAACGCCACCTAGGGGGCAATGTTAACTGGCCAGGGATATTTCCTGAGGACCTCTTAAAAGCCCATAATACGTCATATACAGGTCAATGATTTTGTGGAACGAAAGGTCCTTTAATATCCTACACAGGTTGACATCACCCAGACTATATAAATGGAATCCTGCAATCCCAAACATCAGCTGGACACAACTCTCTCAATGCAACATTAAATCATTGATTACGTACCGCAACGTATTCAAAACGTTTGTAAACAAGTGCAGACTATGCAGCCGCTATGTCCCAACAACTATTACCGCTATCCCCAGGGCATCTGACATTTGGTATTTCTCCCCAACATCATACTTCTAGAAGTAAGTTCAGTGGGCAGAAAAAACAAAACACTTCAACAAAGGAAACATCCTTCCATCCCGATCTTATTTAAAGAAAGAAAATGTTTTCGGGTTGTATCATTGTAGCTTTCTACAAGTGCTGATCACGTTAATTTGAAGTATCTTAACACCTTCACTACAGTGATCGTGTAGACATGAGATTGCGTTAACCTGACCTGGAGCTGTGCCATATCATTGCAAACAAATGTAATTTGCAAACTAAATTAGTTTGCTTCTGGGCTCCAGAAGGTGTCCACAAAGTTTAAGCCCTGTGGGCAAAATGGCCACGGTGCCATGATTGTTTAAAATGAGCCCAGGAATGTCTTTATCGGAATTGCCCCAGCCATATGGAGCCTTGCACTACACTGGCCAATACATATCGAAACCTGCCTGCCCATTAGGTTATGACAAAGAAATTCCCTGGGTATATTCCAAAATATTTAAAAAGTATGGGGGGGGGGGGAGAGAGACCACAAACAACTACTGATTCCTGACGGTGTATTTTTAGTAGATCACTTGATAATAAAGCAGTTAAATGAAATGAAATTGTAAAGGGGAAAAAAAAATAGCCTAGGTCTTTTAAAATTACTTATTTGACCAATTTAAAAACGTTTACAATCTATGTTTTTAAATCAATAAATGGTGAAAAATACCTTTTTATCCGAAGTAATGAGTTTAAATGCCTCTGTTACTTGACGGACTGTAGCACCTCCTCCAACATCTAAGAAATTTGCTGGTGTTCCTCCATGAAGCTTAATAATATCCATTGTAGCCATTGCCAAGCCAGCTCCATTCACTATAATGTATAAATAAACAGAAAAAAGGCACTTTGGAGTCTCGTACCAATACAAAACCGCTGAAAGTTTGTTGGTAAACCAATTATTGACTGACTTCTGCATGACATGTTAATCCAAATTCTAGAGGTCTGTATAACCTGCAGTATTGCTTTCAATCTTCAGGCCTGAAAGGCTATTGGGCAAACTAGGCAAATAAAGTTAGCCTGTGGTTCACTTAAGAGCTCCAAAAAAAAAAAAAAAAAAAAAAATATCTACATCTAACCCATGTAAACTTGGAGAAAAAGCTGAATAGGATGCGGAAAAGCTCAAAAGAATCCCAAGGTTGTTCCATCTATCTCTGTCATACACCGGGACCTAACATTTGGCCAACCATGACCAACGATTTTGTATTTTTCTCTTAGCACTGCCTTGGTCTATCTAAAACTGATCAAAAGAAATACAGGTCTATTCCAGGAAAGGTGAAACACAGGAAAATTGGCAGGAGAAGAGAACAATCTAGGCCAAATAGCAGATTTGGAAAGTGGGATAAACGAGAGAATTTTTCTGGTTTGGCTATTTTGACCTAGAATTTTCACTTCTGTCAATTCTCCTTAGTTTTACCTTTCTTTGAATAGACCTGATAGTTGACATACACAGGTGACTGCACGCAAAGCAGTGCTCGTATAGACAAAATATAGACTGGAAACCAAGGACTTTCACAATTGCAAATTGGGGTCAGTTTCTTCTTGCTCTACGATGCAAGAGTGTAATTAAGCAGCACATGACAGAAAAACACATGAGTAAATAAATTTAATCCATAGGCCGTTTCAAAACAAACATACCCTACTCCTGCAAGGAAAAAACAAAAACCTACCAAGACATCCAATGTTGCCATCCAACCCAATGTAGTTGAGGTCGGCCTTTGCTGCGTCTTTGTCTCTTTCGTCTTCTTGTGACCAGTCTCGGAGATCAAAAATCTCTTTTTGGCGGTACGCTGCATTAGTGTCAAAATTTATCTTTGCATCCATGCACATAACTGTAGGAACAGGGAAACATGGAAACAATGTTAAATAACAATGCTGGCATACCACTCACAGTGATCTATATCCAGGGCTGGATTAGGGACGTAAAGCCTGGAATTAAAGATTGTGGAAGGTAGGGGGGGGGGCGCGTTGCTGTAGCTCTTTAACCCTTCATTGTCTAATTCCCACTCACTCCAAAATTGCATTCCCCACAGATGGCACCACTATCCTCCTGTTCTCCCAAAAAAAATTAGGCATTTGGTGTCCAAATAGTTTGCTTTTGGATCCATTTGCAATAAGCCTGGATTTGGAGGTCCAATAGCCCTGTCTAGATACCCAATGAAACATCACAATTAAGATTGTAGCAATGAGTACTATCAGAAAAGAGTCACAGTATGACACCTGAATTTAACCACAAGATGCAGTTTTAGAGCATAAATTGTTGCTTTTTGTTGCTAATCCAGCAGAAAACTATTTGGGCAAATAAGATCGAAACTGGAAACGGCTATTGTACGCCTATTTGCAATTTGCTTACCAATGCTCCAGATTTCCTGATTTTGTGACAATGCATTGTGCCTTATGTTAGATGCCCCCTGATAAGTGATTGAGTTCCAAAATTCAGTCTTGGTTCTGATTATACAACAGTTTTATTCTTGCTTCTTTTTTGACACTAGTATCAAAAGAAGAATATGAATAAAGATGCATGTTACATAGATGTTCAGCGAACAGGAAAACCAGGGCATTACCGTAGATATTCGAGTATAGCGCGACCCGAATATAACACGATGGAGAGCGATTTATTACGGAAAGGAGAGAAGCCTCAAGACTCGAATATAATGCAAGGAGCAAAATTATTAAAGTATACTGTACTGGTAAACCATTAAAATCCTTCGAGGTGCTCTTAACACAGTCAGGCTCCCCCTCAGGTCAGGGTGTTCTGCTCAAGAATGATTGTCGCTGTTACTAAGTATGAAGCCGCCGGCCACCCGTCTTCTTTACTTGCGATAAGATGGCCGGTGGAATGATGTGACCAACGCAGTGAATCATTCACCAAGTGGTGTATTCTGACCTCCAGCAGGCAGGCTCATCCACGCAGGCAGGCTCATCCACGCCGGCAGCCGATAGTCAGCGCCCCCCCCAAATGAGCTCCTGACATCACTGCAGAGGCGCCACGCAATTCTCCTCACATTCAGAATGTGAGAATGTGAGAATTGCGCAGCGTGTCTGCAGTGACGTCAGGACGGGCAACAACGGGGTGGGCTTACTCTTGGTGGTCGACGCAGTGGAAGAGCTTGCCTGCTGGAGCCGGAGGTCAGAAAACTACACCGCCCGGAATGCTGCACGGAGCGAGGGTGCATTCTCGGTTTTAAGCCAATCTTGAAGGATTAGCTTAAATGGAGCCTGCCCTCTGACCGTAATGGATCCCACCTCTACTGGGAGTTCCTGAAGTGTTTGCAGGCAGCAGGGAGCCCGCATTCACTGCAAGGAGACTACAGGAACTTCCGGGAGACTTGTGATCCCTGAGCAAATCAAGGTTTTCACACGTGATGCAGATGTCACGAACAACGTGACCCCTCCAATTTTAAAGGTAAATTTTTGTCACCGAAATCCAGCGGTATACACGAGTATCTACAGTAAGTTAAAAAAAGAAATTTGAGGGCTTGGATTGGGAATCCTCTATCAAATATTAGCTTGGAGATGGAGATGGAGATTTTTAGCAATTGCAAGAACTAGACTTTTTCCCAGAAGGATGACGTAAATGCACCAAGGTGAAATTTAACAATGTAGATATTTATTACATTAAGTCGATCTTCAAACTACGTGTCGGACACTAGGTCATCTGATAAACGTTTCAGTGTTCCAACGGTATACAATTTTAATGTGGTTTGATGCAGGAACTTATGATGCAGAATTATGATCATTTATATGTAATCTTTGAGAAAAAGTGTACCAAGAGCAAAAAATGGCTGCCTTCACGAAAACCCAATGCAAATGCACTATATGTGCTGAAAAAGTTAGACAATGGAAATGCTTTCTGAAAAATAGGAATGAAATAGAAAAAATTATGTAATGTCAGAGAGAGATCGAAGAAAAAAATATTATATGCTTCAAAAACATGAGGTCATAGTTTTTTTCTCGCTCATTTGACATATGCCAGCAAAATGACAACTCAAAACACATTTGAGAGAGATCAATACGTCAAGTTACCTGCCATCTACTGCAATAAAAATAAAATATATATACTTCCCAGAATTAATCTGTTGCATGCAGAGACTTGAGGTGCACTTTGGATTGAGTGTAATAGTACGTTAGAGAAGAAGGTGTAATAGACAGCAATATAGGACCCGGGGAGGAAACCAATTGTTACCTACAGCTAACCTTGTCCATGAAAATGTCAGAGAAAGTGACAGGCCATATTTAAAGATGAGAACTGTGTCTGTTTTATGCAAGTGTCCGTTTATGCCTCGTCTCTAATCTAGTCATTTCAACCAACAAATGCATATGTTTTTCTTAAAGAAAATGCTTTAAAAGATGGTAAAACGATATAAATAATTTTATAAAAAATGACAGCAGCTAGAGGCCATATGAAAATTTGACAGCTTCCACATTAAAATTGTATCATTCCTTGCAATGTAAATCTAGAGTCTTTGTTACCATCAGAAAAGGGGATTTTCTCTCCCCCTTTTATCATTGCAGTTCAAGTATACATTGTGCAAGCCAAATGATTAGTGAGGGAAAGGGGGATTGGTGAGGGTCCTGAGGACGAGCAACAGCACTAGTGGCCTGCTCTACAGTGTGTGCCCGCTCAGTTCTCACAAGGTTTTAGCTTGCTTGTGCCATTACAGGGATGAATGCTCCATATGCAAATCAGTCTGCGCTCACCCAAAAAGGGTGGCCAATAGGGATGAGCTGTTCGGTTCGATCAGTTGGGAGTTCAATTCGAACATCGGCAGTTCGAAAGTTTGCGAACTTTGAACTTTTTACCGTGTTCGGTTCGAGAAAAAAAAAAAAAAAATCTGAAAAAAGTATAAAAAAAATGCTTAAAAAAAATACTAAGAAAATCTAGAAATAAAGAGACTCTTTACTGCAGAATATTCTAAGCAACAGTTTATTAGATATGGAATTAAAAACTAATGTCTAGGTGCAAAGAGTCTCACCTCTAAATGACCTGTGCTCTCAAACGGTGTAAACAGGTGTTTAATTAGTGTTTGGAAATAACATGCGCTTCTAATTAGTCCGTCTCATGAATTTGATACATTGTATGCAGACTGGGAGTGCTAGGTGTCGTGTGTGGGTCTGTGATGGTGAAGTTTCCATACATCCTACAAATCCGCCACTTCACGGGCAGGTTATGGGGACCTCCTAGGCACGATATTTGAAGGAATTTTTCACCCTTATTTTATGGAAAACTCACTGTTCCTTTAACCCTTTCACTGCTGAGGCATTTCACCGCTGTGTGCTGAGCTAATTTTTACTGCTTTCGCTCATCATGTTTAAACGCGATTTGAAGCCACATTTTATTAACCCAGCCATATTATATATCGTTCTTTCCGGCAGACTCGGCAGATTCATAATATATCATTTTTATATGTATACATCATGTCCTGCCTGTATATTAGAACAAAAAATGCAATAAAACTTGAATTTTTAATCATCTGCAGCGTGTAAAGTGGTTTTTTTTCACCTTTTATCACATGAACATTTGCGGTTATATTTTCTATGGGGTGCGCTTGTACAAAAATTAGAAATGGGGACTTATTAAATTTTGGGGGGGAATGTGATTTTTAGCAAACGCACCATAGAAAAAATCATTAGTGCAGAATCATTGTTCACATTATAATTGAAATGTGAACAATATTGCTGCATTAAAAAAAAAAAACCCAAAAAAATACATGTATTTTTATTTTTTTTAACTTTATACCTGATCATGTCGGCTATCATTCGAAAGGCCATTGCTCAGGCCTTTCGATGGACATCCTCCATGACCCCCTAGCTGCCACGGTTCTGGAGATATCGGGGTTCAAATGAACCGCCCATCTCCACCAGGGGATTCCGGGCAGCTAGGGGTTCCCCGGCTATCTGACGTCATCACGCTATGCGTGAGGACGTCAGGCAGTGAGGGGGGACCCGGGGGTGGAGCCGCCATCCAAGATGGCGACCCCCACCGGAGCTAGGCCGCAGGTGCTTAAGGGGTTAAAGCCAGGCACCACTTAAAAGGGGAGACTCTCCCCTTTTAAGCGGTGCCTGGCTTTTTTTTGTGGGACCTCCCGAACGGATCCCCCCCTTCCAGGCGAACTCCCGGCATTTCCGGGGGTCGCCTGGAAATGACGTCATCGCGCATGGCGCGATGACGTCATTTACGTCGGGAGGAGCTTGACTTCAGCGTCTGAGGACGCTGAAGTCAGAACACCACGGGACTCCGGACAAAGAGGTGAGTATCTCCGCCGGCGGTCCCGCAAAGCTGAGGACATGTGGGACACGTCCTCAGCATACAGCGGGAGTAACTGAGGACGTGTCCCACACGTCAGCAGTGAAGGGGTTAAAAATGTATTTTTTTTAAATTTTGTCCTTGTTTCCTGTCCCCCAGGGCACTACCCGGATTCCCATACACCTTTTATGGCAAATAACTAGCATATATGCCCTCTTGGAGGGCACTCTAAAAATCGAACTTTGAGTCCCATTGACTTGTATTGAGTTTGTGTTCGAGTTCGAATTCGAACTTTTGAAAAGTTCGAGTTTGAATGCGAACCGAACTCGGGGGTGTTCGGCTCATCCCTAGTGGCCAGTACTGATTGCCAAGGACATCATCCCTGCACGAGAGGTGCAGCAACCCCCGATGATCGTTTCGGCCTTATTGTTGCTTGTCCTCAGAACCCTTACAAACCCCCCTTTCCTGCACTATCAGGGTTATTCAGAGAGCGATGAAAACCTTGAGAATGACTGGAGAAATGAAAATTCTAGGTCAAAATAGCCAAACCAGAGAAAGTCTCCCATTTATCTCACTTTCCAAATCAATAATTTTGTCCTTGAATTTTCCATTCTCCAGTCATTCTCCTGCTTTTCACCGCTCTTTGAATAACCCTGTACAAGTTCACAGGGTCATCCAGACGTGGACCACTTGCTTGATGTGCCTAGAGGGGGGTGTCAGCTATACCCGCCTGACAAGGCCGAAATGATCGTCGGTGGTTGCTGCACTCATCCCTGTAATGGCACAAGCAGGCTAAAACCTCGTGAGACCTGAGTGGCCCCCACCGTAGAGCAGGCCACTAGTGCTGTTGCTCGTCCTCAGGACCCTCACACCCCCCCTTATGCCAAATTATTAGCAAACGTTTTATATAAATATCAATTGAATGATCTGCCCCCACTTATCTGGGTCTAGTACCATCACGTTGCCACCATGTGGTCACGTCAGGAAAGAATGCAGCGTTAAAACATCTTGGGCCAGATTACATACTTAGTGCTAACTTAACCAGAGCAGTTGTAAACTTAAAACCTCCATAGGCTATAATGGCTGTGGGAAGTTTACAACAGCTCTGGTTAAGTTAGCACCAACTATGTAATATGGCCCCTTGATTTTAAAGTGTTTCCCGATATTAAAACCCTGGTTTAAAGTTGTACTGCATCCAAAAAATGCCCTTAAAGCAGTTTTGTTGTCTTTTAATTCTTTCAGTGAAACTTTGTACCAATCTCATTTTATTGACTTAAAAAAGGTAGTGTTAAGGCCAACCCTAACCAACAGATTCTGCTGCATTTTCAGCCAACATATTCTGCTTCTTCTAGCATGTATCATAAATTACATGTCAGGGAAAAACAAACATGGACTATTGAGCACATATGAGAAAGTAAGTGGGAAGATTTAGGAACCCAAAGTGAGTGTGTGAAGCAGTGGTTGGATGTAGGGGTGGATACAGGGCAAATTAGCCGAATGCCTTGCTTGCTGTAGGACAGTCAGAAATTATGCTGTAAAGTGGAAACACAGCTGTAACAACCCTAAGTGAGGTGATCCCCCACACTGGCCTGTAAAATCATAATCATGGTTTTACCTGACCAGATGGAGGATCCTTTGATCCCCAGCTAACATCACCAGGCACTCCTCCGGTTTGTGCAATGGCCAGTTTAGACCTGTAAGGACCGATCTGAGGAAAGGGATTTAGGGGTTATTATTTCAGAGGATCTAAAAAGGTAAGTAGTCAATGTAATAGAGCAGCAGGAAATGCTAGCAGAATGCTTGGTTGTGTAGGGAGAGGTATTAGCAGTAGGAAAAGGGAAGTGCTCATGCCACTGTACAGAGCACTGGTGAGACCTCACTTGGAGTACTGTGTGCAGTACTGGAGACCGTATCTCCAGAAGGATATAGACATCTTAGAGAGAGTTCAGAGAAGGGCTACTAAAATGGTGTACGGCTTGAAGGAGAAAAGTTACCAGGAAAGGCTTAATGATCTTAACATGTACAGCTTGGAAAAAAGACGAGACAGAGGAGATCTGATAGAAACATTTAAATACGTAAAGGGAATCCACAAGGTAGAGGAAGGGAGTATATTTAAAAGGAAACAAAGTAGCAAAACAAGAGGACATAGTCTTAGATTAGAGGGGCAAAGGTTTAAAAGTAACATCAGGAAGCATTATTTTACTGAGAGGGTGGTGGATACATGGAACAGTCTTCCAGTTGAAGTGGTAGAGGCCAAAACAGTAATTGAATTTAAGCAAGCATGGGATAGGCATAAGGCTATCCTAAACAAAAGATAAATCCAGGTAAAGTATCCATGTAATTGGGCAGACTAGATGGGCCGAAAGGTTCTTATCTGCCGACATTTTTCTATGTTTCTATGATTCAAAGGTTTCCTATTACAAAAGGGTTATATATTCTGCATCCAAGCCCCTTGCAATTTGGAAACCTTATTTACAGCAAGTGTTAAATACAAAAGTGTGTGTGTGTGTGGGGGGGGGGAGAATAGGCCAATACAATACGGATAAGGAAATAGATTTTAATATACGAGATTCTGCATATTTTGATAATGATATAATAAAAATTCTATAGCTCTTAAATTATATATTTTAAGTTAAGCAGAGAAGTTCCCAATGTATCGCTGAATAAATCCAGTGACCTTACAGAGTAGGGGGTAACCCTGAAGAGTAACAATAGATCTACATCTTAAAAGACACTGGAAACATATGTTGCAACTTGCAAGAGGTTACCTTTACTAAATTAACAGTAAAAACCATAAAGACATGGTGACGCTGCAAAC
This sequence comes from Leptobrachium leishanense, assembly GCA_009667805.1. Lineage (NCBI taxonomy): Eukaryota > Metazoa > Chordata > Amphibia > Anura > Megophryidae > Leptobrachium > Leptobrachium leishanense. The sequence goes on from CM019064.1 coordinate 348,372,920, forward strand.
ACAAAAGACAAACATCAGTATAGATACCAAGCCTTGGGGGTATATCTGTAGTTAAGTAGCCTGTCCCTATAATAGAGAGTTTGGCAGTTGGAAAACGGGCCTTCAAGGGTCCGTGGCAATAGGATAGCAAAGAGAAATATAACATGTAACGATTGGCTATCTAATGAGACAAACACTGTATTGTTGCTATAAAGTGGTAGACATAGCCCTGCTCCCTAAAGAAATAAATGCAGGGTAAACGACGTAGGCTTGGATCAGTTAAAGTAAAAAATCATTTTGAAAGAAAAACACTCATAGCTCACATTTAAGCAGAGTGTTTTTCTTTCGAAAGGATTTTTTACTTTTCCTGATCCAAGCCTACTCTATGTGGTTTACTCTGCATTTATTTCTTTAGGGTGCGCTCCCAAGGTTTACTTTTCAGGGCTAGGTCTACCACTTTATAGCCACAATACGGTGTTTGTCTCATTAGATAGTGTCATAGAGCTGATGTAACGCTCCATGCTTCAAACCCCAAGAGACTTTATGTTCATTTATATCGTGTGTTTTTAAATATATTTTACATCATTTGGTTTTAGTTTAATTTAGTTTAGTGTAAAATGGCATAGCTTTGGTTTTAAAAATACTTATATTCCTGTAGGTAAGTGTTTTTGTGTATACAGTAAACAAGCTTTACTGCTGTGTAATTTATGCACCAGGGCTTTTCCCATTATCTAGCTGCAGGTTTAATTCAAGGGATCTCTGATAGTGTGTGTTTAATCTGATGTGTTAGAACAATGGATATACAAATGTTGTGTGAGCTGAAAGGCTAGAGAATGTAAAGAATGTTTATTGTTTAATAACTGACCTAATGTAATTAGTATGGGTATGCAAATTATGACTGTTGGACTTCAGCATAAACGGTGGCGTTTTGTTCATTAAAAAGTCAGAACTCTCAGAGCTCAGAGAGAGAGGATCCTGTTTTAAAGCATACAGCCGCGCCTGGTGTCTTTATTTCAGCGACGCTACACTATACACTATCACCCTCAGAAGGCAGAGAGCGGCCTTCTGGAGATTCCCAACGGCTCCAGGGCAGAGGAACAGAAGCAGGCAGGTCAAGCCGCTCGAGGCGCTGAGGACAGCGCTCCCAGTAGCCGGGCTGACCGCAACGAAGGGGTGTCTGGAGAGCCAGGACAGACGGAAGGGAACGGTTCCTTCACAGACAGCCAATAGGTTTACATGTTCTATTTCTCTTTACTATCCTATTGCCACGGACCCTTGAAGGCCTGTGTTCCAACTGCCAAACTCTATACTATCTATTATAAGGACAGACCACTTACCTACAGATATACCCAAAGGCTTGGTATCTATACTGGTGTTTGTTTTCTTCCTTTTATGTGTGCAGCGTCACCATCAGGGTTATTCAGAGAGCGGTGAAAACCAGCAGAATTGCCAGGAGAATCAACAATCTAGACCAAATAGCAGATTTGGAAAGTGAGGTAAATGGGAGAATTTTTCTGGTTTTGCTATTTTGACCTAGAATTTTCACTTCTCCAGTCATTCTCCTGAGTTTCACCTCTCTGAATAACCCTGTATGTCTTTATGGTTTTTACAGTTTAGTAAAAGTTATGTTTTAACCTCTTGCAACATAGGTTTCCAGTGCCTTAAGAGAGAGATATATTATTTTGATAATGACCTATTTGACTCTTCAAAAGAAACAGTTAAACATAAAAAACACAATATATAAATTTGATGTGATGTGCTATCAACTACAATTATTAGTTACGGACATTAAAGAGGAATATTATGGTTTGAGAGATTAAACAACCTGTCCATAGAGGTCGGAATAAAACCAAATCTATACATTTGTTGCAGGTAGAACTGAAGAGAGAGGAAGGCAATGATCGTGCGGCCACCTGCTAGATAGGTTAAAATGCAGTGTTTTTGATGATACAATAAGGCTGGCGGCACACGAGCATTAACAGAGAGGAAGGAACGTCCGTGAGAGTGGGCGTTCCTTCCACTCTGTGCACAAAGCGTGATCCTCCTATGGAGGATCACGCTTTGTAGCCCTGTCAGCGTCCGTTTAGCTTTTTGACGGGGAGGGCTTTTTCACATCCGGTGGTTGGCCCTCCCTGTCAAAAAACGGCAGACGCAGGGAAGTGCGGGCGCACACAAGCACCAAATGCGCTTGTGTGCTGCCAGCCTTACAGTATTCGGCACTGGTCATCACAAATGATTGATAAGAACTTCCAAAAAGAAGGGGTGCGGGAATGGGCCACAAACAGGTAGGTGGAATAACATTAAATTAATATGCAAGAAATGCAGTAATGAACATATGTCATATTGGTTTTGTTTGCCAGGGTCATAAGAGGCCAGGTGAAGAAGAGTAAGACATGCATGCAAAGTTTCATATAAAATTGAAGAGAAAGAGAAAAAACAAATGAATGACGAATGCCAACAAGGGCTTGAATGAAGCATACCAAAAAGGGAATTCTGTTTGTGATGGTAACACAACCCTGTCCTGCTTATCCCATTCTTTCTCCCTACAAAAGGAAAACTAGTCACCTAAACTGCCAAGTGACAACTTTGCAACGGGGTACTTTGAGAGAACAGACGAGGCACTGCTCCCTCTCTTCCATAAAGCAAAACTTCCCGTGCCCGCACTCCACCTCAATTATGGACATATTTTACGGCTGTACAATTTGTGATGCTGGCTCAAGTAGATAAATAGTAACCTAATCTGCTGAAAAAGAACTACAGGTGTTCAGTTCACAAACGCTATTGTTCAAGGTATTATTTAGATTTATGCATGCAGCCTACTATTTGTATACAGTATTTTTCATTTCATTTCCCCTTAGTAAATATTACAGATTTCGCTTCTTCACTGCACACCTTGGTGCAATTAAACATTGAATAGTATTTTATGAGATCATTGAAAAAGTAATTTATAATCTTTGTACACTCCCTCTAAGCCTGTTCTACGTTGCTCATAAAATCTTGTCTCCCAACGTAGCCAGTGTAACCACTCTTTATGTTGAAGTCTTTGTAGAACAGATTCATCTGATTCTTGTCCACACAGACTCTTTTTCCCTGTGCAATTACTCCATTAGTCATGTCACAGCAAGGCTCCACGCTCCCCTCTAGTTACAATCCACAAAAAGCAATTTTATCTGTGCCCCAAAGACACTTCTATGTTAATGAAAGTAAACCAAATGTAATGGTCTTCAGGGCTGATACATTCTTCAATTTTTGTATCCAAATGCTTTAATATCTTGTCCTGTGTGGATTCATGGTCAGGCTCGTCTTCCATCCACACTGGTGATGTTGCATCTGATTGATGTTGTTCACCATGGAACATACATTTTACCTGTTTTTTTCAGGTCGAAGTAAAAAGGCACCTTTAAAACATATGACATTTGCACTTGCAGTCTTTATATCACCGGAATCGCTCATAATCTGTGCGAATGATTTAGCTTCAAGACATTTATTGACCTTTAATTTAAAAGCATGACATCTGCTCAGATGAAATGTTCAACTCAAGACCCATCAAATCATTACGATGTGTTGAAGATAGGAATAAAAAAATGGAATACTGAAATTAACTGTTAAATAAAAATCAACTGCCTGGATAACAAAGGCCTCTCTGCCATGGCTTAGGCTAGCGTCATACGAACGCAGTCATCACGTCCATGTCACCACACAGTTTAACGTCTGTCGTAGCATTTATTTGTGATCAGTAGAGACCAACAAACGAAGTACGTGCGCACCGAAGTACGCACACGCCACGCAGCTGGCAACAGACACCATTTAGGCCTCTACGTAAAAGCGCTACGACGGACGCCCAAAGTGCAAGTAGCAGCCTGTGTGCGTGATGACGCGACGTCAGACATAGCGTATTTGCGACGTCCATCACCTAGACCCTCAGAGGTTTTTTAGGTCTGCCTGACTGTATTGTACATTAATTTTGTTTCCCAGGTTTCCCTTTTTTTTCTCTACATCCGTCAAAAAAAACCCAAAAAACGGACCGTGTGGTGTCTACATCATCTTCCGTCAGTACATACGTCCGTTACGCACACACGCAGAGTGCGTGCAGACTGCATTCATCTGACATTCGGAAATTCAGCCCCCAATTTTATGACCAAACATTAGAGAGGTGATGATCATGGCATGCTCGGAACGGGGAGGGGAAAAATATATTTTTTTCTTTGTATGGAAATATTGAAGATCATAAGAGATTACATAGTTACAGTATGAAACAGAAAGCTGTATCATTATTACGGCCAAACTGGAAAGTCATTGAGTTGCTGTAAGTAGTGGACTAAAAAGTAAACAGCGTTTATGTCCACGTACGTGTGGCCATCGCGGAACCTTTTATCATATATGGTGGGAGTGTCTGGAGGTTTGGACCCTCTCATCGTCCATCTTTGATCTCCTATCCCTAGTTTTGAGCTCGCAATTAACAGTCCTTCGGATCGCTATGGACTCAACGGTCAGAGTCTTCAGTTAGTTTACTGGGTTTGTACGCCACCCATATATAATGCTGACCCGTTTCTGGAAGTCCACTCTCCCACCTTTTCCTGAAGTTTTTCCCCAAAGTGTGGCATATTTATAGAAAGGAACATCTCTGGGCCCAACTACACGATACTGTGCCCTATTATATCAAAATATGGTCCACCGGGCTTACCTCACACTATGCTCCTATTCCCCAGCCTCTGCCCCAACTGATCGTGCGCCTTGATATTGTCCCCCTGTTCCTGATTATTTTGTGTTCTGTAAATTTATATACGTGATTTTGACTTGCATGCAACTGTATGCTTATTTTTTGCCATTTGATATGTGTGTTTGAACCTTGTATCATTTATATGGTTATGGCTTTGTTATTGTATTTTGTGAAAAATCTTTAATTGGTTATAAAAAAATTAAATGGTGATTTCGTGTCATTAAGCTAACTGCTGGAGTAGTTTTAAACAAATGGCGCAAATTGCTATGAAAACCTGACATTGCAGCTGCTTACCGTAATAGCTTATGTACTTCGTATAAGAATCATTAATTTGCAGATAACTGACCAACAGCGACCTATTCCAACCTCGCTTGGTCATCAGATTGGGCCATTATTCAGTACAGAATAAAGACTTTTAAACACTGGCATTAAGGGATTTTGCAAAATCTCTTAACACTTCAATTTACCCAGTCAAAAAAAGAAAATAAATTCCAAACAAACTGAACTCAGATTTCACAGTTAAGAGAGTGGTGCAACCTGCTATTTCCTCTCTCCATATGCAGTAGCCAGTGTTTTTCAGTGGCTACCTCTGACGTCAAGCACCTGTATTGCTAAAGAAGGATTGTGCCTGACTCAACTAGCGGTTCTGCACTATGCCACCGTTATAGGCCCAAATCTCACAAATACTGATTTGACCCAACAGTAGAGGCTCTGTCAGAATAGAGCCACTAACGGCTAGCCACAAATGGAAAAAAGGCTCACACAGGAGTTTTCCATTTGCAGCTCGGTTGGAATACAGACTTTCTGACTTTCTTTCTCCATTACGCAGCGCAGTGATAATATTCCTATTTTTGCTTTTCTCAATAGTCCTTTGTCATTACAGCAAAACAATCAGTATTTGCCATTGCTAAAAGTAACTGCACACAAGCAGGTTTGAGGTCTAGAAGACTTCGCTTTCAGGATCTAAAACAAAATAAAAGTAATAACCTCAGCTATTTGACATGGACGGGGGGGGGGGGGATGAACATTCACAGATAAAAATAAAAAAAACTATAGAATAACATTTCTTTATTGCTCCGATAGCAAGACTGTGGCTGCCTTCAGTTTATTTTCATCTTTAGTTTCCCCATTCCAGAACAACTCTGATCGGGTGTCTGGTTTTTCAGGTAACAAATCTTTTATTTTTCTAGTCATCTGTTTGACAAGACCTGTGTTTCTCCAGTTGCGTCAGTATGTCTTAAATTTGAAGTCATTTATCAGCAAATTACTAAAATTCCATATTTGCCTACATACCAGGCTGAAAACATAAACCACTGCATAGCAAAGTCATTACTAACCAAGCAGTCATTTTTGCTATATTTGTAAACACTGCATCATCATGCAGTCACAATCACGCATCATTGCAGCATCAAAATAAATTTAAAACAAAAACCATAGTTTAAGAAACATTCACCTATTCCTGAAGCATCTTCCACCATTGGATTGATCTCCACCATCGTGGCATCGTATTTCATAAACAGATTATACAGGTTCATCATACACTGCGCTGCTTCGTCTACAATATTTGCCGGGAATCCCATTTTCTCAGCAAGCTAGGAAAAAGAAATACAAAATCAAATGACAAGACACTTTTCACCAAATAAAAAACTTGGTTCTTGTTAATCACAAGATTTTATATATTTAATTTGGTTTGCCTTTCAGTCACAGCTTAAGGCTAACCTTTAGTACTGCAGCTGCTGAGCACTACATGTCCCATGAGGATTATCCAGCCATAAGGCTGGCTAAGCATCATGGAAAAGTAGCCTGTGACAGATGTACTGCCAGAGGTTAACAGTGCGATAGGGACAAGTGTGGAAATTGAAAGTATTGTGATGATAAAAAAAACTGTATTCAGATTTATGACAATTACATACCACAGGGAAGCATCAGGTATGACAAGCAATCGCATGTCTGAAGCACTCACTTGCTGATTGCGAGCGGGCGTATGGAAATATGGTTCTTTATATTTCCGAGCACATGCAAATATATAGGAGAATGGCATACATAGCACAAAGTAAAGTGATTTGCGTCATTAAAAGAGGACATTTTTAATGAATTTTAATAGACGAAAGCAGCTATCCAGGCTCTTGCCACTCCAATTTGTCATACTGCCGGTGTAAAGGAGATCAATTCATAGAGCAGAAAGGAAAAATGACAGGTTTATATCAGACTCCATAAATATGAACATTTACTACATAGCACACTTATGAATGTTTTGGGTAAAGACAATTGCCTAGTAATCTAGTGTGCACATTAAGTTTTCATACGCGCTCACTCTCTGCAACCCGTGAGGGGTCTTCACATTTTCAGTGTCGCTCATCCTTTATCGTCCATAAATGCCCATTTAAAAAAGGTCATAGATACTACTTAGGTTTAGCAAAGTGATCTGTATGGAGCTTTAGGATATTTGGTATTTAAAGATCATATGGAGACATTCAACAGCTTAACCCTTACAGTGAACCAGTACTGCCCAGGTATACCAAAACCTGAAAATGTCCCTTCAGATGATTTTTAGCAGCAATGCAAAATCCAAAGTGATAGCTCATCCCTTGATGACATATCACAGGCAGTAGTACTTCACCTCGATCTAGCACTAGACTCTGCCATGTTTCCCCTCTGTGGCTGGAGCTTCGGAGGACAGTCTGGCAGCACTGTGCAATTGGTCCTCATTGATGACGTCTGCACATTGACTTAGAAGTCAGCATGCCTACAATCAATCAGGCACATCAAGTGAGTGGGGGGCTGTCCTGTTGCATGACCCTCCGGTCACAGCTGTCAGCAGCATGCCACCGGAGGCGACAGCTATGTTTTTGACAGGGAATTACGTTTTTCAGTTTGCGTTAGAAAAGTCAAAAAAATTAACATACATAGGGAGAGTTTTCCTGTCAAATAATGCATGACAGGTACACTTTAACGATTTAGTCCTGCAATAAACTATCAGGTCTATTCAATAAAGGTGAAACTCAGGAGAATTGGGAGAAGTGAAAAATCTAGGTCAAAATAGCCAAACCAGAAAAATTCTCCCATTTATCTCACTTTCCAAATCTGCTATTTGGTCTAGAAATTGTTCACTTCTCCTGCCAATTCTCCCGAGTTTCACCTTTTACTGAATAGACTTTTAAAAGCTTTTTCCGTAAATGGTCATAAAATTGCATTTATGAAGGGCTTTACTGCTGTCCGTCAATACCATGTTCAAATAGTTGTGACAAGCAGACAGGAATGCTCAGTGATCAGGGTTTTATAAGTTTATAAGTTTTCTGTGTCACGGAATTCACTGAAAAGTCAAATCCACCAGAGATCTAGCAAACAGAATGTGGACAGTATTTATCACGCCACCTCTGTATCAGCAAACACTAAACACTGCTTAAACCATGGTCGGTTAAACCCCAGATGTTTCCAAACTGCAACTCCCATGATTCCTTGGAAATCTATTACATTCAATTAATTGTGGGAAGTGTTGAGGCCAACTAGAAGATTATTACAATAGTCGGGAGATTACAAGGGCGTGGATGAGTTGCTTTGTGGTGTCAGCGATAAGGAATGGCCGAAATCTGTAATTTAAATTTGCATTCTGTGAAGGACCTGCTTAGAAACCAGTAGCGCTGATTCTGTCATTATCTAGCAGGGATGAATTACAGACCAAGCTTTTGAAGGTCTCTTCATTTCTTATTTGAGTACATTAACCAAACGTCTCTTTGTGCATTTACCGTTCGTATCCATGTGACCATTTTCAAACTGTTCTTAAACCTATAGTACATCATGAAACTTTGTTAACGTTCCTGGAGGGATCAGCCAAATGACAAATGATTTAGGTAAACTAAAAAAATGGTCGGAGTTGTGGCAATTGAGTTTTAATGTGGATAAGTGCAAGATAATGCACCTGGGACGTAAAAACCCAAGGGCTGAATATAGAATATTTGATACAGTCCTAACCTCAACATCTGAGGAAAGGGATTTAGGGGTCATTATTTCAGAGGATCTAAGGGTAAGTAGTCAATGTAATAGAGCAGCAGGAAATGCTAGCAGAATGCTTGGTTGTGTAGGGAGAGGTATTAGCAGTAGGAAAAGGGAAGTGCTCATGCCACTGTACAGAGCACTGGTGAGACCTCACTTGGAGTACTGTGTGCAGTACTGGAGACCGTATCTCTAGAAGGATATAGACATCTTAGAGAGAGTTCAGAGAAGGGCTACTAAAATGGTGTATGGCTTGAAGGAGAAAAGTTACCAGGAAAGGCTTAATGATCTTAACATGTACAGCTTGGAAAAAAGACGAGACAGAGGAGATATGATAGAAACATTTAAATACGTAAAGGGAATTCACAAGGTAGAGGAAGGGAGTATATTTAAAAGGAAACAAAGTAGCAAAACAAGAGGACATAGTCTTAGATTAGAGGGGCAAAGGTTTAAAAGTAACATCAGGAAGCATTATTTTACTGAGAGGGTGGTGGATACATGGAACAGTCTTCCAGTTGAAGTGGTAGAGGCCAAAACAGTAATTGAATTTAAGCAGGCATGGGATAGGCATAAGGCTATCCTAAACAAAAGATAAATCCAGGTAAAGTATCCATGTAATTGGGCAGACTAGATGGGCCGAAAGGTTAATATCTGCCGACATTTTTCTATGTTTCTATGTTAAATAAGAGCTACATCCCGCTGCAGATTTACCTGCTTTTTTGGGGATTTTTTTGATTCTCCTGCTGTCCCTACCTCCACACTGTATGTAACTGGCATCGGGAGCGGGTGCTGGACTTGGTGGACAGCTAGAACCCCTGAGAATTACCCTGGCCTGTTGCGGGCAAAACCTCCGGCCTAGCGGATTAGTCAGCGGATCGCCATCTTGCCGCCTCGTGGTACTTCCTTCCCGGCCATGGGTAAGAAGCGAACAGGAGCAGTGGAAGATCCCCCTCTCCCTGACATCCGTCTTTCTTTGGCCGGATTGCGGGGAAAACAGGCACAGACTCCGTCCCCAGCGATGTTGGGTGAGGGTGGTGACCCCGGCCCTGCGGAATTGTCTCAGCCAGTGCAACTTACTGTCCCGACAGACTGAGGACCTCCCGGCTACTAAAAAGGACATCCGTGCCCTTTTAGCAGACGCCCGCTCCTCATGGGCCAAGGAGCTTACAGAGCTGCGTACTGACCTCACATCCCTTCGTTCTGAGATGGGGGAGATGGATACACGTGCCCAGGCCTTGGAGGACACGCAGGCTGCTACCTCCTCCAGTGTTACGGCGCTCCAGGCTCAGGTGGCTGGGCTGCAGTCAGCGGTGCTGGTCCTGGAGACCCGCCATCGACGACGGAATCTCAAGTTCAGGGGTAGCCCAGACTCTGTCCCCGACCCTGAGCTCCTACCCCTCATCAACCGCTTCGTGCGCACAGTTGTGGCCTTACCGGGGGACGCTCAGAATCCAGCGTTGTCTGCGATTCGTGTCAGGAAAACGGCGATTGCTCCTCTGAACGCTTCCAGAGATGTAATTGTGGTTGTGGGGGACATCAGGGTTAGGTACCAGCTGCTGGACATGACAATACGGGCTCCCCCTACCCGCTTTGAGGACATGGAGATCGCCATTTTCCGCGACTTACCATTTCTGGCCTTGGCGGCCTGACGCCTGTTTGGCGACATCACGGCTATTCTACGGGATCAAGCTATTCGTTATCGCTGGGGGGGTGTCGGGATCCCTGCTTATTCACAGTGGCTCGGAGATTCTAGTGGCTTCCACGACGGGGGAGGCGCGGACACACCTGCTGAATTTGGGTCTGGCAACTGCCTCGGCTGATGTTCTTGACAACATGTCCCCTTCGCAGCAGGAGTTGCAGCGCCGTGCCCCCGACTAACTTGCCGAATACGGACAATTTTCTGGGTGTCTTTTGCCCCTCACTTGCCATTTTTGTTGCCGAAATGATCTAGCTTTAATATCCCCCCATTCTTCCCCACCCTAATACTCCCCCTTTTTTCTTAACCCTAGATGGGTACGGAGAGAGGGTTCAGCCCCAGGTGAGCCGTGTGGCAGTCACCTAGGCTCTCACTGCCGCTCGGCCCTGTGGCTGCCCGTGCCTGCGGTTCCCTCGATGGCCCCCTGCCACTCTGCGGAGGGTTAGGGGTGAGCCGCCGAGTACCACCTTCCCTTTATTGGGGGCTTTCTCCCCCCATCCGTATTAGGGTCATTTTTACCCCTCCCCCCCCCCCTCTTCCCATTTTAGGGCGGGGAGGGCCCCTGTATCCTGCCTCCCCACTACCTGATTATATGGTTTCCTGCTATTGCTTGTATGATGACTCCTTGAGGTTTTGCTGTTTTTCTTTCATGCCAAACACTACCTTGCTAGACTTTATGCCACCAGTTGTGATACCGGTCTGTTTTACTTTCCCGCCAAACACTGCCTTGCTAGATTTTAAGCCACCGGTTGTGATGCCTGTTGAACATAACTTGTTTGCTGTATACGTGACCTTTATTTAAAATAAAAACTTTAAATGCAACAAAAAAAATAAATAAGAGCTACATCCCACAGTAAGAAAATTTTAAAAAGCAGATCTGTCATTTCATCATTTCCCCCATGATAGCTGCCTGTCACCTTAAAACTCAACGCAAAGCTATTTCTGTATTCATGTCCCTGACATTCTCCAAAACACTTACAGCGTGTTAATGAATATTGGGCTAGCTGACACTAAAAAGAACTACCACTCCAGAATATATATATTTTTTTTAAATAACATGCCCTGCAGTAAATCATTTTGACACAAATAGCCCGAGGAATGTGTGTTGCAATCCCTAGCACTAGAATGACCCAGCAAAAGTAAATAAAAAGGTACTTTATATTTTCTATAGTTATTAAAAATATATTTAAACTGTTAGAATTGTGCACATGTAGAGTGTATGTGTAATATGTTGACGCTTCATAAATAAAATATAACAACAGCATTAATGTGAAGATGGAAATAACGAAATGGTTCTGCCACCATAAACTGAACCTACTTGCAGACATTCTATAGGAAGAAATAGGAATCTTGTAAGACTCTTGTCTATGCTATGAATGATAGACAGCACATCAACAAACTGTATTCATACCCTGACAGCCTGCTCTTTCTTGATTCCTTCTATGATATCAATGGGCTCTTTTATTATAGCATCGGGATTCTCAGCAGCAACGTCTTCAATGTTAACACCGCCTTGGGAACTTCCAATTAGTACAGGACCCTGGGGAAAATAATACAATACAAAAGTAAGATTGGTAATAATTACCGGCATAATTCTCATGCACAGATCGAAACATACTGCTATCAGATGAATCTCACATCGCAGGAGGTGCAAACTAGTTGAAAGAGCTCAGTAACTCTGCTGAAAGCAATCACAGAATTACATTTCATTTAAAGTGATCCTGTACCATCGGCCAGGTTTGTACTGCATTGGTCTTCATAACGCTTTCACGACCAAAAACACACATGCGTGATTTTGCATTTAAAAACTAGCTACTGTAATACCCTATTTGCATACATTTTGAAAGCAAGTTTAGTGTTCTCCAAGGAGAGAGAACATTCTGAGATTTCAATTCTGTCAGCCGGCATTACTGTAAAGAAGCTGCAAAGTGCAGGCCACACCCACACTTTAACAGTCGACAGGGAAAGCTCTCAAATCACTCACTACTGTACAGGGATAACGGGGGGGGGGGGGGGGTTATAACGGCTGAAAATTCCTGTACAGCATAGTTACAAGGACTTACTGTAATTTCCATATACAGGCATTATGACACATACAGATAGAATTTTTTTGGAAGCTGCAATGCTATTAATCCCATTTTATGATAGCTACACATCACCCATAAGCAGGAGATCACCATTTTTTATCTCCATCACATACACTGTATTTGACACAAGGGAGGTTTCTGCCGATATGCTGATAATGCAGGCCCCAATGTAGGTACACCCCCAGCTAACACCCATATGCAGCAGCTGAGAGGTGGTGTACATTTTTAGGAGACAGGTCTCACTAAAAGTTGTCAGTTTTGTCCGGGTTTGGACAAACCACAAACAAAAATGTACCCGACTCCTAGTTCGTTCTGAAAAGGAATGCGTAAGTCGAATAACAAATCGCCTTTATTTTTTTTAATCCCTTTTCGCAGAGCATTACAATAAAGAATGTGGAACTACACTGAGAAAAGATACCAAATAACTTGGGAACCACGGCCAGGATGTGTGGAGGGCCCTTCCCAGAATAGTGCCAGCATGTCACCCCTCGCAACACAATTGCACCTGAAAATGAAAGTATGGTTTTAAAAAGGCAGCTTGGTCCCCCCTCCACTATAGTTCATAAGATACTAGTGAATGCTTGTTACTTAAGCTCCAGCACCTCTTTTGCAAAATTTTAAAATGAGAAATTGATCAGTAACCAGGCAACAAAGCCGATGTGGCAAATGTTACTACTCAACATCAAATGCCAACATGCGAGTTGGGGGAAAAAGTGTACCGTTTAGTGGCAATTATGAAACCTCACGTCATCACTAGTGCTCAACTCAGAATAAGGCCCATCAGATCTTAAAAAGTCAGGTAGGGCTCATGTAATCATGATGACGAAAAATGCTTTAGTCAGGTAACCACTCAACAGCTAAAGGAGAGATGGTGGCAACTGTAACAGGTGTATTGTGTAGAGTCAGATGTGTATATCTAATTGCATCATTACTAGATGCTGCATTGAATTTAATACTGGTCCGTGGTTAACCAACAACAGTGCTAAAACTGCACTTTGTCCGCGATATCCCGCCCTTTCAAATGAGCTCAACTTGTTTTGGGTACGACATAGTATCGTTTAATATCATTTTAAAAAAAAAACTCAGAATCAACTATGAGTGTTATTGATATAGCTTGGCCTGAGAGCAGCCATTTTGTAACCTATGTATTCAGATATTATTCGCTCTCTTTAAGATGTGTTTAAGATGTTGCGTTGAGAAATTCACAGTCTTCGGAATCACATAAGCATAACAAAAATGTTCTAAGCTCAAGGCCGCCCGCTGCTTAGTTTCCTGTAAATTTATCACAGATGGAACCGGACAGAGCATGTTGATTTTAAATCATTTTCATCAACATCTCCTCCTGATGGTTAATTAGTTCCGGTACCTATACATGCACAGCCGGACGCAAGGGGGGGGGGGGGAATAATTGAGGTTGGGACATGTATAAAATATCTATGTTTGTTATAACGCTCTCAGAATTTCTGTCGGCACCTGCTTGTGTCTCAGTCTGGGTCGACCCAAATAAACACAATTCCTGAACAAGACCGGCGTCTGTCTGGTTTCCTCGCCGATTGCAGCTAATCTCTCGGGCAAGATTCTACTACATTATGTTTCTATTAAAAAAAGTTACGGCGTCACTGACAAAGTAGCAGCATATCTTCATACACACTTCCAAAATTATAAAAGAGATATATTTTATACACCCACCATAATCTTAAAGGCTGAATACTTACAGTATTCATCAAAAAGTATGTGAACCCTTTGGTATTACGTGGAGTTTTGCATGAATTGGTCATAAAATGTGCTCTGATCATCTAAGTCACAACAATTTGAAAAACACAGTCTGCTTAAAATAATACAACACAAACATTATATGTTTTCATGTGTTTATTGAACATAACATGTAAACATTCACAGTGCAGGGTGGGAAAAGTATGTGAACCCCTAGCCTAATGACTTCTCCAAGAGCTAATTGAAGCCAGGAGTGAGCCAACCTTGAGTCCAATCAGTGTGATATTATTGGATGTGTTGCTGAAAGCTGTCCTGCCCTTTAAAAACACACACCAGTTTTGGGTTTACTGGTATCAAGAAGCACGGCCTGATGTGAACCATGCCTCGCAGAAAAGAGCTCTCAGAAGACCTACGATCAAGAATTGTTGACCTGCATGAAGCTGGAAAGGGTTACAAAAGTATCTCCAAAAGCCTTGATGTTCATGTGTCCACGGTAAGACAGACTGTCAACAAATGGAGAAATTTCAGCACTGTTGCCACTCTCCCTAGGCGTGGTCGTCCTGTAAGGATGACTGCAAGAGCACAGTGCAGAATGCTTAATGAGGTAAAGAAGAATCCTAGAGTGTCAGCTAAAGACTTACAGAAATCTCTGGCACATGCTAACATTTTTGTTGACACATCTACAATAAGGAAAACATTAAACAAGAATGGAGTACATGGGAGGACACCACGGAGGAAGCCATTGCTGTCCAAAAAGAATATTGCAGCACGTTTGAAGCTTGCAAAAGAGCACCTGGATGTTCCACAGCACTACTGGCAAAATATTCTGTGGACAGATGAAACCAAAATTGAGTTGTTTGGAAAAAACACACAACACTATGTGTGGAGAAAAAAAAGACACAGAACACCAACATCAAAACCTCATCCCCATTGTAAAACATGGCGGAGGGAGCATCATGGTTTGGGGCTGCTTTGCTGCCTCAGGGTCTGGAGAGATTGTTGTCATTGATGGAAAAATGAATTCCAGAGTTTATCAAGACATTTTGCAGGAAAACGTAAGACCATCTGTCCGCCAACTGAAGCGCCGCAGAGGATGGGTGATGCAACAGGACAATGACCCAAAGCATACAAGTAATTCAACAAAAGAATGGCTTCAACAAAACAAAATACGCCTTCTGGAGTGGCCCAGTCAGAGTCTTGACCTCAACCCAATTGAAATGCTGTGGCATGACCTTAAGAGAGCGATTCACAGACATCCCAAGAATATTGCTACACTGAAACAGTTTTGTGAAGAGGAGTGGTCCAAAATTACTCCAGATCGTTGTGCAGGTCTGATCTGCAACTACAGGAAACGTTTGGTTGAGGTAATTGCTGCCAAAGGAGGGTCAACCAGTTATTAAGTCCAAAGGTTCACATACTTTTTCCACCCTGCACTGTGAATGTTTACATGTTCTGTTCAATAAAAACATAAAAACATATAATGTTTGTGTTGTATTATTTTAAGCAGACTGTGTTTTTCAAATTGTTGTGACTTAGATGAAGATCAGAGCACATTTTATGACCAATTCATGCAAAACTTCACGTAATCCCAAAGGGTTCACATACTTGGTCTTGCAACTGTAAAAGAAAGGTCATTACAGAGGAGCAAATTTTAAGAGGGAGCACATCAGGATAGGGATAGAATAGAAAAAAAAAGGATTAAAAATGCCGATATAATACTAAACGAGATATGTGAAAACAAATCTTTAAAAATCTGTAAAATATAAATTAGTACAAAAATGCAGGTTAAACTGTAAAAACCTCAAAACAACGTAAAATACAAAACAGTCTTTTCCCATAATAGATCTACACACCCAAATTTTATTGTTACCATATAGAAAACATTTTATTTGGAAGAATTCAAAGCGATTTCTCATTTTCAAGTATACCCTGGACACACACACACAGAGACACACACACACGATTGCAATGCTTGCAGACACAGTTATTGCTTTTTGAAGGTAAATGCACCGAATCAGATTGTTCTGTGGAATTTTACACGGTGGAATATTTGATGTTATTTGAAGGTTATTCCATTTTAGCAGAGCTCTGTAGGAGGGCTGTTTGCATTGTAGGATAAAGATACTGAAGGAGCAGAGGTAACAGATGCTGGAGACTACTGTTGAGATCCTAGTGTTCAGGAAGCACACACGATTTAGCAGATAAAAGGTCTTAATCAGATACCAAATACATTAAGGAAAATATGAATATGATCTTAGTAACGCTTGAGAGGTCTGCAGGATGCCTGTTCTGGTTAACATCTAGCTGGAGTCCATTTTTTTTTCTGTGACGCAAATAAGGAAAAATTATGTACAATAAAAGCAACTATTAGATGCAGCTCAATGATAATATAAACAGTAAACCAGTACAAACCTAAAATTAGATAAACGTTGAATGCAAAATCTATATACTGGCCTGTCGTCCGGCTCAGATTCTAACAACTCTTAACAGGGCATCAAAATGTCTGACGTAAAATAAAAAAAAATGTATGGCTTGTATTACGGTCACTTCCAGTGTGGTCTTAAACGGGGGCAAGTGTATCAGAAAAAAAATATACAAGAAAATATATATTCCTACATTCCACAGCCTTCTGGATACCCAGAAAAATTTGGACTTTAAAATCTCTGTGCCTTTTGTATGTTTATATGAAAAATTATTCGGATTTTTTTTAAAAATAAAAATTTTAAAAAGCTGTCCAGAGCTTGCCACTCAAGTATTTATGCAGCCAGTGTGCTTTGAGCTAAAGAACAAACAAAAAGGGAGGGTTTAATACTGCACGAGTTTGAGAAGAAAAAAAAAAATATCGCCAGAAACATTGCAAAAGGCAAGTTAGGTCATGTGGAATGTAAAGATGCTGTCAGTTGGACACATTAAACTTGAAATGTAGGTGTGCTTGATACAGACAAGACAGAGCTTACTCCAAGCACGGAAAAGATGTTACTTATGGATTTCTGTAGAATGCTGCTGCCCTCTCATGGCACCGAAACACAATGTACTTCTAACACCGTGGAGAAACCGTTGCATATCAAGGCATGTAGTATTTTACCTCAGGCTCCTAAATTTCTGCCAATCATGTGAAATAACAACTAGATCTAAAAAAAAAAAAAAAGTGCAAGAAGTTACCCCTTTTTTTCTTCTTATTCCAGATAATTACATTATAGCTTCAAGGCAACATGTCTGACATAGGAGGGCAAGCCCAAAAGGTGTCCAAACAAACCGTGATCATAGTTGGTATTTAGATCATTGATAGCCATTGGTGGAAAGGGGGGGGGGGTGCTATTCCTTTAGCTCACTTATTAGTATTTCTACTAATTGTGGATAGGGTTTCCGTCTTGACCATTTTAAACAAATCTACATAGGACAGTTTGTGATAAGGGTCCTTTGATACGCCGGGCGTCCTTGCCAGGGTCTTAAAAGTTAGTGTTTTGTTCAGTGTTGACCTCAATACAAACCATGACCAATACTTTAAAATGACCTAATACCATGGTGTAAAGCAGAACACTAAAGCGTGGCCCTCGGGATATTTTGGAACTACATCTCCCACACGACTATTGACCTAATGCGTGGCTGAGTAAATTTTGGTTATCCAGATGGTTTCAGAAACCGATAGATCACCGCAGGTTTGAGCCATCACCATGAAGCAAAAAAGATTTCTAGAGGACATTACAAGGTACCTGTACATACATACACACATTTTGCACGAGTTTTAGACATAGATCACAAGTCCTAATGTAATGCCTAAAATCCACTTTTATGGACAATTTATAAGAGGAAGAGTTAATCTCAGCTCTAACATGTAAAGGAGGCACCTAGGCAAGTATAGTGTGTACATGTGCAGAACGCTTCTGGTTTGAGACTTATTTTAGGAGGGTGAAAAAGTGCAACTGCTTGTTTACGTTCCTTCGCTCACTAATTTGGGTTATACAGAAGGTTATGGAAATTTCCATCAGCTCAGGAGGTCTTAGCTCCCTAGAACAAAAACAGATTTCTAGAGCACATTACAACGTACATGTATATATGGAAACAGTTCCACAGTCTTGTTCCTTGCATCCCACTACTTCAGACTCTGCCACCCTCTCCTCTCAGATTGTAAGCTCTCGAGCAGGGTCCTCTCTCCAACTGTTCTGTGTGTTTAACTTGTATATTTGTTATTCTCTCTCTCCCACTGTACAGCGCTAAGGAACTTGTTGGCGCTTTATAAATACCTGTAACTGTTCCTTAGCTTCTAAGTCTTAATATAATGCTCAAGATCTCTGTATCTTTCACCGTCGCTGTCAAATAATAGGAAGGGTCAGGGCCTCATTCCAATTATTTTTTTCTCCTTTAGGGGTACCCAGGTAATCTAATGTGCATGCAGATCACGTCAGGTAATCACAAATTATTCACAAATCACACAAAACACCACAATGTCCCTTTAACCCAGTCACTGCGGGTGAGGAGATGCTCACTTCTTCATGTGAATCTTGGTGCAGACTATGTGAGCCCATCGTCAGGATTACTCAACTTTCCTTCATCCCAGAGACTTCATTCCTCCTGCCATGGCCTGTTGTCTGCAGGTCGAGTAGGGAGACTTTCCCTAGCCCGCTGGTATAAATGAAAGCCCCTTATGCTAGCAAAGCTGAAGAAGATTTTGCAGTGGATAACATGATACTTTGCAAAACCATGTATGTCCACTTCTATAAGCCTCACTAGTCCAAGTGATATGTTGTTGGAAAGACCAGTGTGGCCTTTCCAAGGACACCAAACGTCGCCATGTGCAATGTAAAAAAACCAAAACAAAACTAAAAACCAGTAAATTTATTTTCCTAACCGTATTGTCCACTTTTCACACAATGCACTGCAATGGATCGGGGAGGCGTGCGACGCGCAGATCCTATCCAGCAGCTTTCTCCCTGACAACTGCCGGCTTCATGCTTGAGCATGACAACATAAAGAGTAGGGATAGACAGATTATCAGTTTTGCTGATTATCGGTTGCCGATATCCCAAAAATTACTGATATCGGTATCGGCATTTTATTTGCCAATAATTGGACAAGTTGGCTTACTGCAGCCACGATACGCGAGGTCCCTTTCAACTGTGCGAATCCAGGGCTTCTCCCACATCAGGCTGTAAGCCCTCACTGTAGGACATCCCCTGCTCACTGACAGTATCGCACATGCAGTGGCGTCACCAGGGTTGGTGTCACCCGGTGCGGTAACTCATGGTGTCAACACCCCCCCCGAGTTTTACAGTTTCCTTTTTTAACTACTCTTACTCCTAAATCATTACTCCCATATAACACTAAATGCGCGCACACTACTGTGAGGTTTATTGCTGTGGAGCTTTGTGATACGCTCATACACCGTGACCGCACATTACTGTGAGGATTATTGCTGTGGAGCTCTGTGATATGCTCACACACAAATTTTGGCGAGCTGCCAGCAAGTACGGTACCTGTTCGACACCATTGAAATCCCCATAGAGAAGTAATGGTTAATCTGTTTAGAGAACACCGAACAGCCGAGAAATGTCAGTGAAATGCCCTGATGTTCAGTGGTTTCATTCGGCAGGTTCATACAGGCGAATCCCATAGATTAAATGTTAAAAATATTCCCGTTTTTATCCAATAAACCGTTTATTCCTTTAAGCTGTAGCAAAAAGTCTCTTTATGGATTTTTTTTTTTTTTAGTATCTTTTTATGCATTTCAAAAAAATATATTTTTTTTTCCTAATAGCGGTTTGTTTTTTTCTGTAACAGCCCTTTTATTATCATTCACAGGACCTTATATGTTAATTCCAGACGTTTTCGTTTAGTAGTTTTTTGAAAACTGCGAGCGACGGGTTTGCGGAGGCATTCGGTGGCCGATTCCCTGCACTTTAGGGTCCCTGCGGTGAATTCACTGGGGAAATTTGATTGCCCAAAGTCCGAGTCATTTCGGTGCTCTGTGAATATCCCCTTTAGGACCCGTTCACACTGTGATTTTATCGGATTTTGACACGACGTCGCAGCAAAATTTGCGCAACGTCGCGCTATGTAGCTTCTCCAATGCATTTCAATGGAGCTGTTCACATCTTGCCGCGCGATATCACATGTCGCGGTAGCATGTCGCTGGTAAATGACCTTTTTTTGCGCTTTGAAAAAAAAAAAAAAAAAAAAAAAAAAAAATCGCACAAAACCGCGACATCGTGCGACATTATCGCTCTATGTCGCGAATATGAGAATCACGCGATTTTCAAATCGCAGTATGAGCAGGGTCTTAGTGGTGGTTTTATTACCGCCCCCTGGAAAGTGCCAGCCTAGGCCTTGACTACCCATGACATACTTGAAAATGAGAAATCTCAATGTATCCTTCCTGGTAAAATATTTGTGTGCAAAAAAGAAATAACTTTTTAGGGTGTCACAAGGTGCGGGCTGCACCCTCGCCCCGCCCCCCTTGTGACGCCACTGTGCGCATGAACCTGATGGCAGCAGAAATGGGGCTTCCATCCCATCTGGCAGGGAATTCCCTATACAGGGGTCTATTTTTCCCCCTGTATTTCTGGTACCTATTTTCTACAGCAGGGGTCAGCAACCCGGGCCCTCCAGATGCTTTGGAACTGCATTTCCAATGAGACACCAAGAACCTATTGAGTAGCTGAGCATCATAGCAGATGTAATTCCAAAACATGTGTGGCAAGATTACAAAGTCAGTGCCAACTTAACCAGAGCTGTTGTAAACTTAACAACCTCATAGACTATAATGGCTCTGGTAAGTTCACAACAGCTCTGGTTAAGTTAGCACCAACTTTGTAATATAACCCTTGGAGGGCCAAGGTTCCTGAACCCTTACATACAGGGTCATATGGAGGGATCATTGCAAAGACACGATCTTATGGTTTGTAAAAATAAAAGCTTAAATAAAAAAAGTTGACATAGTTTAACAACATTTAAGCATTGCACCAATTGAATTTATGGCAATGTCAGATTTGTGTGGTTTATTTCACAACTTTAACCACGTCGCTGCGGAGGACGCGCTCAGCGCATCCTGCCGCAGGAAGGGTTGGCTGCGGAGGACGCGCTGAGCGCGTCCTCCCGAAGCAGCCTGCGATCGGCCGGATTCCGGCCGATCGCTGTGCCCCCCGGTGCGGGCTGACATCTTGGATGTCAGCCCAGCACTCCGGGACCGCCGCGGGCACAATAGATGTCATCACGGTGGCGCAATGACATCTATTTCAGGCCCCCCCCGCGTGTCTCTCCCTCCTGACCGCGGGGGTCCTGAGCTTAATGCCAGGCACCGTTTGGAAGGACACAGCCTGCCCTTCCAAACGGTGGCTGTCATTAACCCCTGGGGAGCCGGATCACGAATCGGCGCTGAAAACAATCTTGGAGGTCGGCCAAGCCTCTGGGAACTCCCCCTGAGGACTGGCGTCATCGTGCATAGCACGATGACGCCAGTCCTGGAGTTAACCCCTAGCTGCCACCAATGGTGGAGATAGGGGTTCATTGGAACCCCCTATCTCCCGATCCGTGGCAGCTAGGGGTTAAAGTTTGGCACTGTTGGATCGGCCAGAGCATGGCCGTTCCAACGATACCAAACACGACTGTGAAAAAGTTTAAAAAAAAAAAGGTTTGTTTTCTTTTTTTTTGGTTTGTTAATGCAGCAATATTGTTCCCATTTCAATTATAATGTGACCAATGATGCTGCACTAACGATTTTTGTATGCGGTGCGTTTGTTAAAAATCGCGTAATTTTCCCCAAAAAAAGAAAATGTAACGAGACCCCATTTCTAATTTTTTTAACAAGCGCACCCCATACAAAATATAACCGCGATTGCTTGCATGTTAAAATGTGGGGAAAAAAAACACTTTACACGTTGTAAATTATTGAAAATTCATATTTTATTGCATTATTTGTTATAATATACAGACAGGTCATGACGTATACATATAATAATGACATATTATGAATTTGCCGAGTCTGACGTAAAGAACGATATATAATAGGTCTGGGTCATATACTAAAATAAGCCTTCAAAACACGTTTAAACATGATGAGCAAAACCGGTAAAAATGACCTCAGTACAGAGGCGGGAAATGCCTCAGCAGCGAAAGGGTTAAATTTACAGAATATTGGCACCAAATATATCGGCTATTGGCCAGAAACGCTGCCGATAATCGTATCGGCCCTGAAAAAATTATATCGGTCTGTCCCTAATCTACTGTAGAGTGACTGAACTAGTGACCAACAGCCAGGAAGTTCAAACCTCCCAGATGGCTGAACCGGCGTGGAGGAATCTCTCCACTTCACCCTGCAATTTAAAGAGTTCAGGGCATATTCTGACTCCGATTGTTGTATAGCGATTTATCCCTTGCAGAGACCTCTATGCCTGGCCTGTATAAGTAGATGCAATCACCGAGGACAATCCTTATCAGATAGCTGAACTCACAAAAACACTGTTTCTTTCCACGACTTTCTTTATTCCGAACATCAGGTTACAACAGATCACAGGATACAGCAGATGATGGAATGATAGGTTTTATATGCGGTCAAAAGATGATACTGTCCTAGCTTGCAGATGAATAGACATGTGCTGCTAGATATCTACACCATGCTCTTACAAGAAAGAAGGGTGGAACTTCACACACAGGAAGTGCATCATCATAAAGCAAGGGAAAAAAGAGAAAACATGTACAATACAGAAAGACCACTAGGTGGCAGCATAGGACTATCTATACAATATAAATCCCCATCTAAATAAATATAACTGTAACAGCACACTCCCCGTCTGGCATTGAAAATGTCACTATATATAAACATCATAACGGTAGTTATGCAAGCGCAAATAACGACAGTGTAATTTGCTAGATGTCTTGAAAACCTAAGTAAGTTCAGTCTCCAAGCGGTAAGAGCAAAACAAGTTCCGTGATAGGTCTGAAAAGTCTTTACAATTCCTTGTCTTGCGACCTTCACCTCCACCTTACCATCATCGCTAGAGATGCTCTTTTTAATAAGTCCCATAGGCCACTCTATCCTTTCGGCTTGCTGGTCCTTGAGAACGAGATCTCCAACTTGAATGTTCGGTTTCAGGCATTGCCATTTCCTGCGTCCTTGCAGAGTGGAAAGATACTCCATCTTCCAACGATTCCAGAAGCAGTTGGCAAGGTGTTGTACTCGCTTCCACTGGTTGTAGCACATTTTTCCTGCTTTAAAGTTTCCAGGTGGAACAGGAACAGTCCCGAGTTTCTGGGTAAGAGTAGCTGGAGTAAGGATGGTTGGGTTCTCTGGATCTGTAGACACTGGAACAAGTGGTCTAGAATTGATTATGGCAGATGCTTCTCGCGATGGAGAAACGTTCAAAGCGTTGACAGCCCAAGACGAGTCTTTGTGCAGTTCTGGTGACAAGAGTTTTGGCTTCAAGAGGAATATCTGGATCTTCGTCAGGATTTTGCAGATCAAAGACATCAGCTGTTGTGTCTTCTGGATGATCCAGCAGGAATTCCAGACCTTGTGGTAGGCGACAGCTGCTATGGCGTCAGAAGATGCATCTGAGAAGATGTGAAGTTCCTTTCTCTGACTTGTAACAAGAGAAGCTGAAGTGTAGCAGCGTGTGGCGACTGGCAGCCTTCCGAACCTCATGAGTACACCTACGAGGTTGTTGGTCAGGTTAGGACCAGTGAGAAGAAAATCGTTCAGGGATATGCCTTGGTGCTTGGCACTGGAGTCAAATACTACCCTGATTTGTTTTGGCTTACGTGGATGATATACTTCGAAGAAAGGCAGGTACCAGCACTCATGTTCTCGAAGAGGTGGTGGCGGCTCGGCGTGATTATTGTCAAAGATCCTTTTCATAAAGGCGATGAAATGGTCCTTCATTTCAGGTCTGTTCTTTAGTGTTCGTTGTAGTGACTTGACTCTGGATAACGCCTGTTCACGATTGTTTGGGAGTTTGACCCTTGCAGCACGAAGAGGTAATGGTGCTACCCAGCTGTTAGACTCATCCTTGAAGAATTCTTTGTCCATTACTTTGATAAATTCTCTGTCTTCAACTGACAAAGCTGTTTTGTTGTCATCACTTGTAGTACAAAACACTGTGGTACCTAGTTTGTCATCATAGAGGATAGGGGTGACGTCAGGCACGCAGATGAGGTCAAGAGGCTTCTCCTTTACGTCATAATGGTGAGGACACGGTTTGAAGTGGGATACACGTCCGTTTCCTAACACGTGAGTTTTGAAGGAGTGGATCTCAGATGACATGTGCATTTTATCCAAGGATACATTGCCCACTATTACCCAGCCCAGGTCAAGTCTTTGTGCATAAGGGGCATCGTCTGGTCCGTCGCACTGTTCGCGTACTTTATGTACTCTGAGAATGTCTCTTCCTAGCAGGACCAAGATTTCAGCATTCATGTTCATTACTGGAATCTCATCTACAAGATGCCATAAGTGCGGATGGTGATATGCAGCCTCTGGAGTAGGAATCTCTTCCCTTTCGTCTGGTATCTGGTCACATTCAACTAATGTTGGTAGGAGTATTGCCTCTCTCCCTTTGACGCGAGAGACCATAAACCCGTTGGCCCTTCTGCCGAAAGTCTCTACGCGACCAGAACAGGTTCTGAGATTATACGGTGTTGCATGTCCCTTTATGCCGAAGATCTCAAAGAATTTAGGCTTAACAAGCGATCTGTTGCTCTGTTCATCTAATATGGCATACATCTTCGTGGCTTTCTCAGGTTGACCCTCTGGGTATATCTTGACTAGGCATACCTTGGCACAGCATTTGTAATCTAAGCCTTCTCCACAGACTTCCGTGCATGAAGAAGAAATATTCCCTATAGCTGGAGCATTACCTTGTTGCTCCCCGCCATGATTTGAGACAGGTGCAGAGGTTGGTAGCTGCTGTGGGTTGTCTGGAAGTGTAGTGGGGTGCATAGCTGTAACATGTCTGTCGCTGCTACATTCTGTGCACTTGATGACAACTTTACAGTCCTTAGCAAAATGTCCGTAAGAGGCACAGCACCTGTAGCATACCCCAAGTTTTTGAAGAATCTCCCTGCGCTCTTGTAAAGTCTTTGCCCTAAGGCCACGACATTTCTTTAAAGGGTGAGGCTTCTTATGAATAGGGCACTGACGATTAGGGTCTTTATCGCTATCACCTGAATCCCTCTGGTTTGCAAGAGAGGACACGGGTGGTGAGAGGTCTGTCCTTTTAACAGATATTGTTCTATTAAAGTCTCTACGTTTAGCCGCTGTGTTATCATACCTTGATGCGGATGCTGGTGATGATGAAGCTGGCAAGTTGGTTTCGCTGAAGCTGAACTGGGATCGTTTCTTGTCCAGGCTTGTTCACTGATGAACCTGCAAAAATATGAGAATGGAGGGAAGGATACGTTATAGTCTCTTTTGTATCTTGAGCAGTGTTCCGCCCATTTCTCTTGCAGGCCGTATGGCAGTTTAGACGCCACTGGATTGACACCATGAGCAGTGTCCAGGAAGCTTAGTCCAGGTAGACGTGGGTCTGTCTTTGCCAACTCTAGCTCCATGAGGAGATCACTCAGTTCTTGGAGCTTGCGATAGTCTTTGTTACCTATTTTTGGGAAGTTTTGCAGTCTCTTGAACAGAGCGCCTTCTATGGCTTCAGCGCTGCCATAAGCTTGCTCAAGTCTTGCCCACGCAGCAACGAGACCTGCATCCGGGTGGTCAACATGTACTGTTCTCAATCTTTTAACACGATCTGTGGATTCTGGCCCCAGCCACTTTATGAGCAAATCAAGTTCCTCCTTGGTAGTAAGGTTCAGATCAGCAATAGCAGCCTTGAAGGTTGATCTCCAGGCCCTGTAGCTCTCTGGACAGTCGTCGAACCTTGAGAGGCTGGTGTTAATGAGCTCTCGGCGTATCATATATCTGGCGAAGTCCGTCAAGTCTGATCTCTCACTCTTTGGTGCCAAAGTAACTTGAGGAACCGCTTGGGTGTTAAAGTTCTCTGGTGATGAAGGGTGAGGTTTACCAGGATAAAATGACGTTGCAAGAGCGTTTAACTTTGGTGTAGCCTCTAAGGCTTCTGCTGGCTGCGGCTTGAGCTGCGGCTTGTCACTGGGATTCACCTTGCTGGCAGACTGAGTTGATGTGATTTGCTGCGTAGATGTTCTTGTGTTGTGGACTGGAAGAGGCTCAGACATTTGGAGCTGAGAGGTCTCTGCATTGAGAGTCAGAACAGTGTTAGGAGGAGGTACAGGAGATGACTGTGTATTGTTGCAAATGTTATGCTGTAAAACGTATTCGCTAGTGCGTTCGACTGGGTCTTCCAGTTCTGCTGGGATAGGGCAGTCTGCATTAGTACTTTGTCCCATTGCTTCTTCGAGGACCCTCAGCCTCGCTACGGCACCTGCTTCCTCCTTTTCCATTTGCAGAATCTTGATTTGGGATTCCATCTCTGCTTGGCGAACTTTGCTGTGAGCTTCTAACTCTGCTTGTCGGGCTTCTAACTCTGCTTGTCGGACTTTGCCGTGAGCTTCTAACTCTGCTTGTTTTTTAGCAAAGGAGCCTTGCACTTTCTTTGACTCCGCATCAGCGCGGGCCTCTATTAGCTTGTCGCTTAACGTTGAATGTCTGGAGCGAGAGGATCTGGAAGAATGTGCAGTGTGCTTGGTTGATGTGGATCTGTTCGATCTGGTCTCTTGCAGTTGAGCATTGCGGAATTCTGCCCTTTCTTTGGCAACTTGCACTAGGAGGTCTCTGTTGGTTTAGTGCATCGGTCTTTGTCAATTCTGCTGAAAAGTCTTTCATATTAGAGTCCTGCAAGAAGTCTGTATTTTTCTGACAGCCTCTGGTAACGTTTATATGCTGCAGACAGACGATCTATAGAGTCTCTTAATTCAGCTGGGTGATTGTTAAAGTGTGGTAAAACTGACATGCATTGTGACGTTCTGTCCCACAGGTCTGACAGATTGCTGGAGAGCTCATCTCTAGTGCATTCATAGTTTTCTGAGTTTCTGTGTCGGTTTTATTGTGCGTTTGGGTTTTACACTCTGTTCGGAAAACTCTGCAGAATCTGCTCCTTGTACGTCTGCCGGTTCAGGGACGTGATGAATCTGCGTCGGTTCAGCCATAATAGAGTGCACAGAACCTTGTCTGGACATTTTATACGTTTTTGCAAAAATAGTACTGTCTCTTTAAGAAGGTGAACGGCAGCTTAGACAGGCCGGTAACACAGTTAAATGCAGAGAAACCGTTTCAATATTCAGTGAGATGCAGTATAAGTGAGATGCAGTAAGCTTGTGCGACCATGTGCTTCCCCAAGATGGCCGATGACACTGAGCTTGATTGCAGATTAAGCACACACATATATAGTAGCAGTCTGTAGGATTCTACACATCTTTTGACTATTCTGACTCCGATTGTTGTATAGCGATTTATCCCTTGCAGAGACCTCTATGCCTGGCCTGTATAAGTAGATGCAATCACCGAGGACAATCCTTATCAGATAGCTGAACTCACCAAAACACTGTTTCTTTCCACGACTTGCTTTATTCCGAACATCAGGTTACAGCAGATCACAGGATACAGCAGATGATGGAATGATAGGTTTTATATGCGGTCAAAAGATGATACTGTCCTAGCGTGCAGATGAATAGACATGTGCTGCTAGATATCTACACCATGCTCTTACAAGAAAGAAGGGTGGAACTTCACACACACAGGAAGTGCATCATCATAAAGCGAGGGAAAAAAGAGAAAACATGTACAATACAGAAAGACCACTAGGTGGCAGCATAGGACTATCTATACAATATAAATCCCCATCTAAATAAATATAACTAACAGCACAGGGCACCTGGGAGGATACTCCACACCCTGGACACTTTAAAAAGCTAACGTATGTAGAATATCCCCTTAAGTGACACTCTGATGTAATTGTTTGTCTATATATACTGGTGGCCTGTGTAGTTGGGAGATTGAAAAAGGGACAATGCATGCAACCTAATGAACTTTAATAATCAGGGTGCAGGGGGCTTCCATCACCCACGCAGCTGATAGACGGGATTTTGAATATCCTGTCTGCCAGGGACCTACTCAGGGAGGAATATGTGGACATCATCCTGTCTGAGCAAGCACAACTCACCAATTCAATCAATCATCAGACTAAGTGGCTGATCGCAGGGATGGGTTCTGCATGAGCACGGATTCCATAGGAGTAGGAGAAGCCCAGCGCCGTTGGACAAAGGAGAGTATTTTAATCTGAATTTAATAACTATTAAAAAGAAATTATATATATCAGATGCTACGAGTAGTATTTTAACAATTATTAATGGGGGGGGGGGTATTTTGAAAAGGCAGTGTCCCTTTAAACCTGCTCATTTTGTTTCAGATACAAACTGCATGAGCTGAATATATCCCAATATATGTGACAACGTTATTAAAATGGAAAAGTCACAACTCTATATGTCGGCAGATGACAGGTGAAATCAATTCTTATGTCTGACATTAATATCTTGTCATTCAAAACTTAACAGCTTTAATGTTGCAAATCAAATTAAAAATACAGCTTCACTTAGAGCAGAATCTAATCTGTAATAATACCCATTACAGTTTAAAAAAATTTAATAATATGACACCTATTTTTAACAAAGCTTCGAAACTAGTGGAAGCAAAGAGATATTTTTTTTTCCTTGGCAATGGAAAATTTATGAAGTTGTTCAGCACACAATGCAGTTAACAAAAATCCTAGGTCTACTTAACATTATGAAGATATTCGGTTTAAAAAAAATATGACATGTATTCCAGTGGTGCAACCGCCCCCCCCCCAACCTGGATTAAAAACTATAAAATTAGATCGCTTGCACCATTATATGATTTACATTCAATCAAGCACAAGGCATATGGAGCTAGCCAGCTCAATAGATCCCATTATATTTAGACTGATGCACCTACGCTTACTGTGATGTCATCAAACTACTTCCTGGCCATTGACCTATCAAATGCATCTTGTAGAAAAGAACTGTTGTCATAAAACAGAGAATATACAGAAATTTTACACTCGCACACATTTCATTTTTAAGCAGATAATTGGTATAGGCTGGAAAGTGAGACAAGTGAAATTGGTATAGGCTGGAAAGTGAGGCAAGGCGCGTTCAGTTCCTCAGCCGCTGCAAGAGCTAAAATAGCAACTTGGCACTGAACACTGTGCTGCAGTTCAGTGCCCAGCACTGCTAATTTAGCACTTGCATTTAATTAAAGAGGTGCTACAGAGTAGCTGAGTGTGTCGTGGGAAAGATGGCCGCCTCCACGGAGCAAATAATCCAGTAAGGAAATTTTCAGTTTGAGGTTTTGGTGGATCAAAACACCAAATATTTATTGGAACATGGTAAACATTAACACTAAAGTGGTAATAAAAATGGACAAAAAGTTGATTTTGCAGAAACAGCACCTTTCATCAAGCAATCCTCTGCCCTGTCGCTTCCATATTCACAGACAAAGCCTTCAGTGAGACTGCTGCAGAAAACTGAACTGCTGCAATGTAGCAATTAAGCAGCTGCTGAGGAACTGAACAGGCATCAGTTCGGGGCTTTTGGGTTTACTCTCCCATAAAATATGGATGTTACATTTGTACTTCAGCTGGGGAGATGACCACTCAAACCTCAGCACACCAAATGCCTGGTATGTATGGAACACCTCATGACCATAAACAAGGGACTGAATGACATCATTACATGCAATTCAGAATTTGTTTTCCCTTTTTTAAACCGATAGATTTTCTAGCTGTTCTGATAACATATTTCATAGATGTTCAGCTTAAAAGGAATCTAATAAATTCAGTGTACACCGAAAATTTAAGAAACTGTGGTCTGCCGTCTTGGCCTTCCAAATGTTTTGGAACTACATTTCCCATTGAGGCATTACCAACCTAATGAGTGTCTGAGCATCATGGACGATTTAGTTACCAAGGTTGCTGATCCTTGGTCATACAGTTTATGGGCTAGGCATTCTGTAAGCATGAACACACACACTTACGAGCTTTAAATGCCCGCATTACCGGAAAGGTTATCAGAAATGTGTAGGTAGGAGCGTGGTTAATAGCTTGAGTTTTTTCACTTCATTTGGTGCGTAGACTGAATCAGAGCATAGAAAGTCCAAAAGATCCTGATTACCTGCCATACTGAAACTAGGTGTTGACCAATTATCGGTACAAGCGATAATCTGAGCCAATATTCAGCATTTTTCACATTATCTGCATCAGCAGCTACATTGCCGATATTATCGATAGCCAGGGCTTTTTTCCCGCCAGTACTCTGTAGCAGCACATAGCGGAGGAGCGTCTGCACTACCAATAATTTGCGGAGGACGACTCCAGCCAAGCGGCAAAGTTCCACAGCATGGATCCTGTCTGGCACCGGTTGCAAACATTTTCCGCAGGGCGTTGACCTCTTTGATGTCATCCCTGCCTGTGTGACCTACCCCCGCCACTGACTTCATGATGTATGGGCACGATAATGCCAGAAACAGGACTTCCCCTGTACCTCCGGAACCATAGAAGCCGTTCCAATGATACCAAGCATGACCAGGGTTTATGCAATAATAAAATTTCATCAACAAAAAAAAAATTTCTTCTAACTCAGCACTATTGTTCACTTTCCAATTATAACGTGATAAATGATGCTGCAATGTGGAGCTCTGTAATACACTTGTACACGGTGCACATTACTGTGAGTTTTATTGCTGTGGAGCTCTGGGATACGCTCATACACATTGCACATTACTGGGAGTTACCTATCAAACTGAGCGACTCTTTAACCCAAAATATTGTTTAACATCACTGCTAGAAAGCGAACGTGTGAAATTTATAGGTTTTATTGGCCACTTTTCTATGTTCTGGAAAGCTATTAGAGTTATTTTGCAAAATCTTTATTTTTCTCAGTTGCTGTTAGGTTTACAGTTTTATTAAACATATTCAGCTGATGCCAGATTTGTGTAGAAACTGATGATTTTTCAAAAATTTTAATGTACAGAATATCGGCACCCAATATCAGCTATTGGCCAGAAAGGTGGCCAATAATTGGTATCGGCTCTGGAAAAAAATGATCCGTCTAACCCTAGCTGAAATGCAGATTTAGTTTGGATTGCCAATGCATACAGTCCTGGCCGAAATTGTTGGCACCCCAGAAAATCAAGTATTTCTCACAGAAGAGTATTGCAGTAACACATGTTTTGCTATACACACACACACGTTTATTCCCTTTGTGTGTATAGGAACAAAACTAAAAAAGGGAGGAAAAAAAGCAAATTGGACGTAAGGTCACACAAAACTCCAAAAATGGGCTGGACAAAATTCTTTTCACCCTTAACTTAATATTTGGTTGCACACCTTTTGGAAAAAAGAACTGAAATCAGTTGCTTCCTATAACCATCAATAAGCTTCTTACACCTCTCAGCCGGAATTTTGGACCACTCTTCCTTCGCAAACTGCTCCAGGTCTCTCTTATTGGAAGGGCGCCTTTTCCCAACAGCAATTTTAAGATCTCTCCACAGGTGTTCAATGGGATTTAGATCTGAAGAGGCCAGCAATGAGTCCAGAACTCTCCAGCGCTTTGTTGCCATCCATTTCTGGGTACTTTTTGACGTATGTTTGGGGTCATTGTCCTGCAGGAAGACCCATGATCTCTGACGCAAACCCAGCTTTCTGACACTGGGCTCTACAGTGCGACCCAAAATCCTTTGGTAATCCTCAGATTTCATGATGCCTTGCACACATTCATTCAAGACACCCAGTGCCAGAGGCAGCACAACAACCCCAAAACATCATTGTACCTCCACCATATTTCACTGTAGGTACTGTGTTCTTTTCTTTGTAGGCCTCATTCCATTTTCGGTAAACAGTACAATGATGTGCTTTACCAAAAAGCTCAATCTTGGTCTCATCTGTCCACAAGACGTTTTCCCAGAAGGATTTTGGCCTACTCAAGTCCATTTTGGCAAACTGTAGTCTTGCTTTTTTATGTCTCTGTGTCAGCAGTGGGGTCCTCCTGGGTCTCCTGCCATAGCATTTCATTTAAAGGTCGACGGATAGTTTGCGCCGACACTGATGCACCCTGAACCTGCAGGACAGCTTGAATTGCTTTGGAACTTGTTTGGAGCTGCTTATCCACCATCCGGACTATCCTAACCTTTCATCAATTTTTCTCTTCCGTCCATGTCCAGAGAGATTAGCTACAGTGCCATGTGTTGCAAACTTCTTGATAATGTTGCGCACTGTGGACAAAGGCAAATCTAGATCTCTGGAGATGGACTTGTAACCTTGAGAGTATTGATATTTTTCCACAATTTTGGTTCTCAAGTCCTCAGACAGTTCTCTTCTCTTTCTGTTGTGCATGCTTAGTGTGGCACACACAGACACACAATGCAAAGACTAAGTGAACTTCTCTCCTATTTATCTGCTTTCAGGTGTGATTTTTATATTGCCCACACCTGTTACTTGCCCCAGGTGAGTTTACAGGAGCATCACATGCTTGAAACAGTCTTATTTATCCACAAATTTGAAAAGGGTGCCAAGAATTTTGTCCAGACCATTTTTGGAGTTTTGTGTGACATTATGTCCAGTTTGCTTTTTTTCCTCCCTTTTTTTGTTTTATTCCAATACACACAAGGGAATAAACAGGTGTATAGCAAATCATGTGTTACTGCAATACTTTTCTGTGAGAAATACTTGATTTTCTGGAAAAATGTCTGGGGTGCCAACAATTTCGGCCATGACTGTAGCTACCATTTCACAGGTGGAGAGGGTGTTTACTTTCTTATACCATTACATTTCCCAGTAAGCCTTTGCATGGTAATTGGAGAGAGGACTATAGTAAAAGGAAATCCTAAAATAGAATTCCATCTTGCATCATTTATCCAGAATATAGTTTGGCATCTGGTTGCTAAAACGGGTAAACACAGCACAGTGTGAAATCATTCTAAATGTTCTTAAAGCGAAACATTAAATCATGTGCAGACACAAAAAAATATATAATAAATCAATCGTTCTAGTTTGCCAATGTATCAGCAATAGACAGGCCATCGGGCGTTTGCCCTGTAGGCCGAGTGCCTCGTGGGCTTCCGGCCGGCATAGCCCGAGGCAGTCTGCTACCTCGGAGCAATGCCGTTTGTGCTGCAATAGCACACAGACTGCAATCACACTGAGCTCCACTGCTCCGTGACACCGAGCATAGCGCCCAAACTCACTGTCACGCAGGAGCCAGCACAAGAGGAGCCTGCGCCTCTGCCA
Organism: Leptobrachium leishanense; assembly: GCA_009667805.1. Lineage (NCBI taxonomy): Eukaryota > Metazoa > Chordata > Amphibia > Anura > Megophryidae > Leptobrachium > Leptobrachium leishanense. The sequence goes on from CM019064.1 coordinate 348,406,367, forward strand.
CCTCGACCACCAGTGAGACATACCAGGCCTTCTTAGCGCAGCTCAACAGTGCCAACTGGACCACAAGGGAGAAATGCCCCACCCCCTTCTCACACCTCTGCCCACCATTAATTTGGCCCCATCCCTGCACAAAAGGTAAGCAGGAGAGGGCAATAATTTATATGTATAATTTATTGTTTAAATTCTACAATTATTTTTTTTATTTAAAATGCATATATAAAATGTATAATATTTAATTATACTATGTTTATTTTACTTTAATTAGGTTAACCCTTTCACTGCTGAGAACGTGTGGGGAACGTCCTCATTGACTCCTAAGGAAAGATAGGGGGTTCCTTTGAACTCCGATATCTCCCGACTGTTGGCAGCTAGCAGGGTCATGTTTGGTATCATTAGAAAGGCCTTTCCAATGATACCAAACATGACCATGTTTAAATTAAAGGAAAATAATAAAAAGAAAAAATCGGTTCAGCAGTGAAAGGGTTAAAGTGTATTTTCAACTAATACACACATTTATAGTTTTATTGCTGTGTAGCTCTGTGATACAGTAATGTGCATTGTGTACAAAGCTCCACAGCAATAAAACGCAGTAATGTGCGGTGTGTATGAGCACGAGTTTTATTTCTGTGGAGCTCCGGATACACAGCACATTATTATGAGTTTTATTGCTGTGGATTCAGTGATATGCTCATACATAACACAAATTACTACGAGTTTTATTGCTGTGCGCCCGTATAGGTGTTTAATATGGGTGTGTAGGCCTGTGGTTTGGGTATATGGGTGCATATCGAGGAGTGTTAATGTGTGTTTCTGTATCACAGTAGATGAAAGTGGGCTGCTCAACTTAAAATGCCTGGGCCTATTTTTTGTCCCATTCTGGGCCTGGCACTAGGGAGCAATACAGTACTTGTCTGGACCGGTTATAGAAGACGTTTGACCTCAAGGAGCTCAACTTCATCCCTCCTGCTAGTTATTGGATTACCCATTTGTTTTTGTGTGTTGGCTGGATAAAACCAGACCCAAGTTTATGTTGATGGTAAAAAGGTAGCACTTGTTTTATAACATTTTATGTAATAAAACAAGGAAAGAAAAAAAAAAAAGCTTTGGATTTGTTTTTGATAGATTTAGCTGCAAATTTATCCAAAAAAAAGGGACAAATCCAACTATGTTTGAATCTCCACCTCAAAATCCCCCTCTGACAGCTTTGCAAGCGATGAGATTATTATAAAATTTAAAAGAGTGAAAGGGTGAGTGGAGGGTTTCCTTTTTCACTTCTCCATTTCCTCCCTCCCATTTTAAATCTGAAGTGTTCCATTAATATTCCTAGATCTTTAAATCTTGCTAGCAAAGAATCACAAGGAGAGTGGCATTGAAAGATGGGTTTATTTTCACTAAAAACGTATGTTATTTGCCGTTTAATATACCTTTTTATTTTATTAAATATATAACAAAAAGGGATGGGTTAAAAATAGGAAAAACAAAAAAACGCCAACAGCTTTTCCAGGAAAGTAACATAACTAGCAAGATGATAAGCAGCAGCAATTTTTAATTAAACAACCATTTAAAAAGGGACTCTCTAACGTCCATGACCACCTTAATGTAATTAAAGTGCTCATTGTTCCAGGAAACTCATTTCAAAACCACTGCCCACCCTATTCTACATCTGCCTGCATTTTGTAAACAAATACACGCAACCTCCTTCTACGTCTTGCTGGGTGTCCATTCTCGTTCATTACATTCAGGCTACATAGGCAAATTGTGGGCCCAAATGGGAGGTTTATTGTTTTGATTTGTTCCCTTAATCACATAGGTTATACAGCTGCCAACATTTATAGTTCCAATACGGGTCAGGAGCGGTTTCTCAGGAGAGTGCTTCAGAAGCTCCTCCGGGCCGGCCCAGATAAGTTCCTTGCTTCTCTGTGGGGCTTTAGCATCTCTGTAGATATGCCCCCTACACTTACGAGGCAAGAGCGATTTCACTCCCGCCAATACCTCAAACTTCTCGCATAATTTCCATTAGACAAAGTGTAGCGGGTGATACACCCAGGGGAAACGGATTACTCTTTGTACTCTACTGATCACAAAAGGAACTATAGACTGGATTATTTTTTGACACAGGGTACGGTTTTGCCCCGAATGCGATCCTGCGAGATGGGTGTTATTTATTGGTCTGACCATGCCCCAATTGTTTTATCCCTTAGCGTCTTTTCCAATTCCTTGGTAAAATTACATCGAGACTTAAGGAGTCCTTACTGACTCACCTGGAGGTGGAGACGGATAGAAGACAGGAGTTACCACATTTTTTGAAACAGCTTCTCCATAAGTCGTCCCTCCCCCCACTTTATGGAAGATGTATAAAGCGGCCATAGAGATTTTTCTATAAAATGGGGCTCTTATTTCAAACAATATTACGCACAGGGTCGCTCGGATCTTTTACAACTAGATGTGTGTTTCCGCTCACACAAACTGAACCCGACCACAACGCTGACACAGTAACTGTCTGACCGCAAATCCCGACTAATAGATATGGACATAACAATATGACTGGGCGACTAGAAGACTTGAGGTTAACGTTCACCATTTTAGCAACAGGGAGTCAAATGTTGGCCAACAAGCTTAGACATAGTGCTTTTAGAGCCAGGATTAGCAGCCTAGTGACTGAGGATGACAGTGTCCATAGACGGCTTTGCAGCCTATTACTCACGACTAAAAAAAATGTATTGCTTGATCCAGACACTCCACAAACAACAGTGAGGGATACAGAACAAGATTTACAGAATTTACATCTCCCCACGTTATCTTAGCTACAATAGACCAAGCTGGACCGGGACATATCCTTGAGCGAGCTCAAACAAGCACTAAACTCACTCCCTGCAGGCAAGGCACCTGGTCCGAATGGGTTCACGGCCCAGTATTACAAGTCATTTGCAGACCACCTTACGCCACATATGTTGACACTTTTCTAGTCTGTATTCTCCTCTGGCCAGGCCTCTGAAGACAGGCTTACAGCAGCCAGTTACTATTCCTAAATCTGATCCCCAGCACCAATTTGCACGACAGATTTTCATTTCAAAATGTGGATACTAAAAATTGTACACAAAAAAATATTTAACGCATCGTATAGCCCAAACTCGTCAATCCATCGTAGCTGATGATCAAGTGGGATTTGTCCCCCATAGACAAGGCACTGATAACACACTGAAAGTACTTAACCTCATAGATATGGTGGTTTAAGACTCCCAAGCTCCACTCTCCTGCTCCCTTTAGATGCCGAGAAGGCATTAGATAGTCAGCATTTTGCTTTTTCTACGACATGTTCTCCTTCAATTTCACTTCCCTCTCTCGGCCTCATTAGGGTTATTTTGACCCTCTACAGTACTTTTCTCCATCCGCTAAGGATTTAAATACAGGATTTCTTTCAACCACCATCCCTATTACTAAACAGGATGAGACAGGGCTGTCCTCTTCCGCCTTTTATAGTCCCAAATTAAAAAAAAAAAAAAAAAAGGGGATTAACTACGCGCTGTAAAGATGTATAATAAGCCTTTGGAGCTAAAATCAGCAAAAACAAAAGAATTTCCAGAAGTATCGTCATTTTCACTGCCGCAATCCACCCTTGCCAAGTCATCTATGCCTCCAGGATAATAGAAGAGCTTGAATATCTCCCAACAGTTTTACATATGCTCGTTGACCCATGTTCTCAACGAATCCCTAAATTTGATATAAATCTATCTCGCCAATCAAAAGGAAAACTAGCTTTCGACCTCACCACATCAGACCCTAAGAGATTAATAGAGAGGGCATGTGTCTTTTTGTAATTGATCTTCTGATAGGAGACCTCTCCATAGGCCTGCCATGTATCCTGCAAGGCTGGAAGAAAAATCTCCAGGACCATAAGGGTCAGCAGAAGGTCACCCGAGAAAAGACCAAGATTGATTATGGGGCCCTACAGCAATATCCTGAATGTCAGATTGTTTGATCCCCTTGCGCAAAGTGTTCCAAGACTAGCGTATGCAACAATGGGGACAGGGGACACCCCTTGCTTGCCTAGTTTGTAATAGGGACCATACCGGAATGAAAAAGACAAAGCACAACGTAGCAGTAGGCGAATCATAAACTGAAAAAACACCCTGTATAAAAATCTATAGGAAGACCAAACTTATCTAGAACTTCAGACATAAAATCCCGATACACCCTATCAAATGCCTTTTCGGCATCAAGTGAAAGAATAAAACCTGGGGTTGAGGACGCATCATACTTATGGAGGATGTTAAGTAAGCGTCCGGTATTATCCAACCCGTCGAACCGAGATAAATCCAACTTGATCTAAACCGATCAAGCTAGGGAGAACAGTTGATAATCTGTACACCAGGATTTCCGTTTAGATCTTCAGATCTACATTAATGAGTGAGATGGGTCTAAAATTTTGACAGAGTGTGGGAGGTTTACCTGGTTTAGGCAATGTTATAATTGCAGCTTCCAAAAGATCAGCCAGCATTTCACCCCTGTCCATCGCTGCTAGAAATAAGCTATGCAAATGAAGCAATAATTGGGACCCGAATGATTGGTAATAAGACGAGGTAACACCACTCGGGCCGGGGGACTTGCCCTTGGGTAGGGCAAATTGAAAAAGTTACTAAAACTTCTATGGGAGAAGAAAACAAAAACCTCACTGAGCTGTTCCCAATCCATCCCTGGGACCTTAAAATTCCTCTAGAGTGGACAACCACACCCCCCCCCCCCGGGGGCGACATTCGCATTGAGAGTGAGAAGCATCCAACGTCAATGCACACATTGGCATTACTAATGATTTTACTTATGTAAATGACTTAAAAAGGAAGAAGACAATTAAAAGATGATCTCCAAAGTACTTTGTCATCCTTTAAAACCGTTGAACATCCTTAAAAAGATATGAAATGTTATTAAAAGAGAATAATCGGAAAAAGTACTCCAAGCCATATATAGTTCAGTCAATATAATTCATATAGAATACTTATTTAATTAAGCCCAGGAGTTCTGTTTGACACACTCACTTGAAATGACCTTTCCATGGTGATTGCGAAGTAGTACTCCCTCCTGGGATATCGGCGCTCACAAATAAATACGTGGTTGCATATCCTGCCCTTTTCTCCCGTCTGCTTTGTAAACAGTTTTTTTCCAATCATTTGTGAGGAAATGTCTTTTGCTTCTTCTGGACTGAAATAAAAGCAATGTAAAATGTAAGTACAATTTAGTAAAATGAGGACTGCAAATCTACACTTTGAACAAATGGATATAGCAGCGGGATCCCCCTACTCACATGGTGGAGAAAATGGGGTGTGCAATGTAGGATTGTTCCAGTGGCTAATTTGCACATATTTGGATATATCAGAAGTTGCAGGACATGGTTGTCTCCCTATAAAGGCTAATGTCAGACGAACACAGTCTGAGCGCACTCTGCGTGCGTGCATAACGGACGGACGTACTGACGGAAGATACTGTAGACACCACACGGATTTTTTTTTTGACGGATGTAGAATAAAAAAGGGAAATCTGGGAATCAAAATTAATTAAGATTAAATGGCAGGCACAGTCAGCCAGACCAAAAAAAAAACAAACTTGTGAGCGTCAACGTGATGGACGTTTCGTCATCACGCACACAGGCTGCTACGCGGACGTGGCGCACTCTGGGTGTCTGTCGTAGCGCTTTTACGTCAAGGCCTAAATGGCGTCCGTTGCCACCTGTGTGCACGTACTTCATGTGTTGGTCTCTATTGATCACAAATCAATGCTATGACGGACGTTAAACTGTACGGCGACACGGACATAATAACTGCGTTCGTCTGACGCTAGCCTAAAAGGTCAATGTAGTGTTATGAAAACCTAAATCAGTCGAAAATAAAAAATTCCGTTCCATTAAGAATCAGGTGTCCGCCATGGAGACTTACTACAGGGGTTTGTGGAGAAAGCTGAATCTGTGCGCCAAAAGTGCCTTTGTGAAGGCAGTGCAGAACCAAAATATCTTGCCTGGGAAGGAGCGGGCTGAGTAAGGGATACCTGCCTAGGAGACCATGGTGGACCCTGGGAACACTGACAAAGGAATGGATGAGGGAACAGTCTGTTCCCAAAATAAGGACCTGCTGCCCTGTAACAGATAGGTGTAAAAAATATAAAATAATCCTATATATGTTATTCCACAGTTACATTTGCAAGACATGTAGCAGTTGATGCGGATATTAGGGCTGAAACAACTAATCGATGATTAAATTAGTCAACTATTTCCATTATCGATTAATCGTCCTGTGTACAGCACACACTGTTTAGAGTCAGACTGAGTTAAACGTAAATAACCTCAGCTTCGGAGCTGATTGGAGAAGACGCGCCGCTGCTTTACTAGGTAGGATTTATTTCTAGGGTTATGTCAGAAACAACCAGTTTGTTTTTATTCCGTTTACAACAGTAGCAGAACTATAGCACAAACAATAGGATACATCCACTGGGTGAATGAGGTGTATGCCTGGGTTTTATCCATACAGGAAGCTGGAGTCCTGTGCCACCACCCCACCACACACTCTATGGTTGGGAACTGCCATTCCCTCCCTTTGGTCTGGTCCCTTTCCCCAAACTCACTCCCACACTCAGATGCAGTCTTTTTTCCAGACCCACTCCCGCTCACACTCAGGTCAAGTCACTTGAGCAAAGTCACTCTCTTACACCTCCAGTCCCTCCTACCACTCAGTTTGTTCACAAAATTATTTAACCCTTTCGCTGCTGAGCCATTTCACGCCTCTGTGCTGAGCTCATTTTTACTGGTTTCGCTCATCATGTTTAACCGCGTTTTGAAGCCTTATTTTAATATATGACCCAGACATATTATACTGTACATCGTTCTTTCCGGCAGATTCATAATATGTCATTATTATATGTATACGTCATATCCTGTCTGTAGATTATAACAAAATGCAATAAAATTCGAATTTAATAATTTACAATGTGTAAAGTGTTTTTTTTTTTTTCCACATTTTAACATGCGAGCATTTGCGGTTATATTTTCTATGGGGTGCGCTTGTTAAAAAAAATTTGAAATGGGGACTTGTTACATTTTTTTGGGGGGGGAAATTTCGCTATTTTTAACAAACGCATCGGATACAAAAATCGTTATGTGAACAATGATGCTGCACTAATTGAAATGGGAACAATATAGCTGCATTAACAAATAAAATTTGTATTATTATTTTTTTCTTTATTTTTTTTTCTTTAATTTTTACATGGTCATGTTCGGTATCGTTGGAAAGGCCATGCTCTGGCAGATCCAACAGTATCAAACATTAACCCCTAGCTGCCACGGATTGGGAGATTGGAACCCCCTATCTCCACCATTGGTGGCAGTTAGGGATTAACTCCCGGACTGGCTATGCATGATGACGCCAGTCGTCAGGGGGCATTCCCGGAAGCTTGGCCGACATCCAAGATGTCGGCCAGCTCCGGGAGAGGATCACAATTCGGCGCCGAATCGTGATCCGGCACCCAAGGGGTTAAAGGCAGGCATGGTTTGGAAGGGCAGGCTGTGCCCTTCCAAACAGTGCCTGCCTTCAGCCGCTGGACCCCGGCACTCGCGGGGGGGGCCTGAAATAGAGGTCATCACGTCGCCGCAATGACATCTCGCCCCCCCCCCGGGGTCCCAGAGTGCCGTGCTGACATGCAGATGTCAGCCCGCACGGGGGGGGGGGGGAGAGCGGCAGCAATCAGCCGGACCCCCGGCTGATTGCTGCCTCCTGTGCTAGGACGCGCTCAGCGCGTCCATAGCACAGGAGGTGCACTTGGCAGGACGCGCTGAGCACATCCTTAGCAGCCAAGTGGTTAAAAGGCACTTTAGCTCACGTTAAAAGACCACTTTAGCTCATTAACCCCGATTTCACGCTGACAGCATCATCTATGGCCAAGTGCTTGTAGCCGCATTCATTTGAGAAAGCAAACATGCATACTCAACTCCATACAGCTTACAGGGCAAGCCTCATTCACAGTGTCCTCTTAGCTCCCACCTGGACTTGTGTATCCAAGGCTCCAGCAAGGTGATTTGAATCTACGCTTCGCAACGCCTAATACCTTAACTTTCAATGTTTAGTATGTATGCTTTCATAGCACTGTCTATGTTAATTTGTATGTTTAAAGTAAAATCCCATATAGCGTAACTGTTAAGATATTTTAAACTAGACCTGTTTGCTATCATTAATTGCCATATCTTTGATTGCCATATCTTTACCAGTCCTGTTTGCACTCCAAAATTGCCATATCTTTACCAGTTATATATTTTTTTTCCCACTCAGCCATGGGCCTGGTATTCTGTGCCCCCCCCCCAGTCATAATTCACTGCATTAGATAATTTATTGCCCCAACATCCCCCAAAGATGCAATGTAATCCTGGATTTCTGTCTTTTCAGCGTACTCAACTCCATACAGCTTACAGGGCAAGCCTCATTCACAGTGTCCTCTTAGCTCCCACCTGGACTTACTACACTGTATAACTCATTCTGTCGCTTTGTGCTACAATGTAACTACATGACACACCATTGTGACATGTTAAAAGAACTAAACTGGCCATCACTGGACTCTAGACGCACCCTTCACCTTTCCAACCTGGTGTTTAAGAGCTTTTCTGGGAAGCTACCACCCTATCTGAATATGCTGCTTCCCCCGGCAGTTCCCTCATCCTATAACCTCCGATCCAGGACCAGCACCTTACTTGCAATACCGCAATACAAAAAGAAAATGGCTCGATCCTCATTTTCCTACAGAGCACCGCAAATATGGAATAACCTCCCAGACGCCATCAAATCTCCCCCAGTCTAAAGTCCCTTAAGACTTCCCTATTAACATACCTCAATACGAAATGCACCTGTAAACATGTAACATAATGACTTTATTTCCTCCAGATTTATTTTTCTGTTAATCTGTATATTTGGTCTTGTGTTAATATCTTGCATTTTACTATTTTTTTGTATTTCTGTAACCACTCAATGTTCTCGAACCCAGGACATACTTGAAAACGAGAGAAATCTCAATGTATCCTTCCTGGTAAAATCCTTTTATAAATAAATAAATAAAAATGTGGTTAAGCTGCGCATGCAGCATCAACCCATCCCTCTGACCAAGCACTCACATACGCTATTTGCATATGTACGTATGAAAGTTATATACACTACGCAAATTTTTTTTTACATAACATACTTAAGTAAACAATTTTTTTCTATTTTTTTCTGTTATCCGATGAATCTATTAAAATCGAAATAATAAAAATCGGCCAGCTAATCGATGAGAATAATCGTTAGTTGCAGCCCTAGCGGATATGTTTAGAATTGATGTTCTCTATAGCAAGTTTCCAGTCCAAGATAAGACCCAATACTGTCTCATGGCCATAAGGCACTGCATCATCATTTAAACCTCCTGATCAATTTCATATCAGCTATACCCAACTAATTAGGCCATACAAGAATGAAATGATGGTTTGGGGTTACTGTATTTCTCGTGCAGAGGAGACTTGTCATTCAGATCTGACCACCCCTTTCTTGGTGATAGCAAGCCGTTTTGCATGTGGTAGTTCTTCTCCGTAATGATGCCATCAAGCTAAAACCTTTTGAGACCTCAGCGGGTACACACCACAGGGTAGGTCATTGGTGCCTGTTCAAGACCCTCATAAACCTTGGTTTTCACAGCAAAACATTCTTTCCCCTTGTGTTGCTTCTAGCACAGCAATGCACTCCACTGTTCTCATTATCAACCCTGAAGTCCTCCCTCAAATAAAACTCCCATCTTCGGTGATGTGGGGGGGGGGTCCTGTGCCCCCGTGTAGAATGCTCCCCTTGCTGGCAGTATCCTGAAGGAGGAGTTCTGGTTCTAGCCCAAACCCACTCAATACAGGAGATCCTCGCAGGGTCAACATAAAACTGGGACTGACCATTTACAGTTTACAATTGGGATGAAAACCGAAGAAAAAACACACACACACACCGTATAAAGACAATGGAAACACGCCCAGCATTGAAACAAAGGATCCAATTAAAGCTAGTTCCTGGGGGAAGGGGGTAGAAGGAAGCATGTGAAAACAAAGTAATCAATTACTCACAAATACACATAGGGAAAAAACAGCACAGTATAGATCACAGAAGACTCCACAATAAGTACATAAGGGGATATTAATATGACACAGTCATCAGGGAATAGGGAAGAGAAAACACAGACACCCTGCATTTACGATTGTAGATACAGGGCAACTTTGACTAAGGAAAGGTCAGGGAAACAATATGAAACATCAGGCCCACTCCTGCTAAACACATTTCTAGGCCCATGTACCCCAAAGTGACGTACGTCTCAACTTCCAATAAGTGTTCTATACATGTGAGAATTTTGTTGTATCTAGTCTTTGACTTGCTCACTACCACTTACATAAGCTGTAACTAGATTACTTGTGCATTACAAATAAACTCACTTTATAAAACACATGCTGCTGGGTTGTTTTTGTTTAAAAGAATTGCATGCAAAAAGGATAAATAAAATTAGGTATTTTATCTTTGGTTCCATTCTTTGGATTTTTCCCATTATGCAACATTTACCAAAAGGCACGCTGCACACAGTTCTCTCAAATATCTAGGTATGTGGTTAGACCCAAAGCTATCCTTTGGCCCCACATTGAAAAACGCTCATCTACCCCAAACTAGGTGCCCTGTACAGAAACAAATCCTGCCTGAGCCCCGCGGTAAGAAAGCAGATTGTACAACAAATGCTTTTGCCGGCTATTGAACACTGATATGTAGCGTAGGGAGCTGCCCCGCAAACGCACCTTCATAAACTTACTACATTATGTAACTCATTCTGCTGCTTTGTGCTACAATGTAACTACATGACCCACCATTGTGACATGCTAAAAAGAGCTAAACTGGCCGTTGCTGGAATCTAGACACACCCTTCACCTCTCCAACCTGGTGTTTAAGAGCTTTTCTGGGAAGCTACCACCCTACCTGAATAGACTGCTTCCCTCAGCAGTTCCTACCTCCTATAACCTCCGACCCAGGACCAGCACCCTACTTCTAATACCACAATACAAAAAGAAAGTGGCTCGATCCTCATTTTCCTACAGAGCACCACAATTATGGAACAACCAGACGACATCAAATCTTCCCCAGTCTAAAGTCACTTAAGAGATCTCTATTAACATACCTCAATACAGAATGCACCTGTAAACATGTAACATAAGGAGTATATTTCTTACATATTTATTTTCTGTTAAATCTGTATATTTGTATTGTTTAATACTTTGTATTTCTGTAACACTTCAATGTTCTTGAACCCAGGACATACTTGAAAACAAGAGAAATCTCACTGTATCCTTCCTGGTAAAATACTTTATAAATAATTTACCAAAGCTTTGAGGCACTTGTTTATTTAACACCTTAGTGACTGGACTGTTTTACGGACACCTGACATTTTTATTAATTTTTACACATAACCTGGCCATGCATGCTCTGGCCTTTCCAACGATACCAAACATGACCCACTTGCAGCCACCTACCGGGAGATAAAGATCCACCTATCCCCAGTACAGGTATTTCCATAGGGAAATACATGGGCAGCTAGGGGTTACTTGCCTCACTAATGTCATCGCGCATTGGCGTCATGACATCAGTGGGTTGGGTAGGCCCAGAGATTTGGCTGCCATCCAAGAGGTCAGCTACCTTTGGGTACAGTCTGCAATCAAGCGTCAAAATTGTGAAACCGAAATTTAAGGGGTTAAGAGCGGCATCACTAGAAAGGTCACACTATGATGCCTCTCTAAAGCTTGTATCTTTAAAAATCAGGAGAGGGGGCACTTTCAGGCAGTATCGCGGCTCTGCCGGGGGTGCCTGTAACTGACATCATCGGGCCCAGCACAATGACGTTAGTGCAACTGCCAGGGACGGGAGTATAGGGAGGGTCGGGTAACGAAAGGACGTGCCAGGTACGTCCTCGGTCGTTAATGTGGTAGAGGAGAGAATGTTTTTTATAAAAGGCGGCAGGAGGGTATTGTTCTCTAGGCTACCTGTGATGAGAGCTGGCAGCTGAATGAGATGGAGCTTAAAAAAAACTGATCTACACCGGTGACGTCTTTCGAATACATCCCACACAATACAACGACGAGTCAGCTGCCTGACCCTTAGATATCATTCTATGCACAAAACCACATAGCGAAGACCAAGTGAGGGGTAAAATTACTGTGGGAGGGGGCAGTCTACAACACAAAATGGATGCACCCAGTGACACATCTAGAGTAAAAGAATTTAACTAAACATACAAGAGAAAAAGAAAGAATATTGAAGAAAACAGTAACATAAAATAAAATTTGAATACGTAAAAACAAACAAGGACATTTTTGGTGGTAGTGGCCCTTTAAGAAATGCTATGTCACATGTTTTTTAAAACAATTTGGGGGGGGGGGCACGCACAACAAGAAAGACAAACCTTAGCTCAGCTGCCCTGCCAGCTCAACTCCTTAAAAAGGAAGAGAGAAGGTTGAAGAGGCCCTACAGAATTGAGAGAAACTATAAAGAAAACCGAACAAATTTTTCATGTCACACCTATTTGAGTTTTAGTCCTATCCTAGATATACTTAAATTTTCCCAATACTATTACATGGTTTGTTTACAAGCAAGTGTGTAGCATTTTAGGAGAAACTTACGAATAGACAATCTTCACTCCTCCTTTGAGTCCACCTTCGAAGGAACCTTTACCTCGGCCTCCAGCGAGGACCTGAGCTTTCACCACCAAATCCTTTGAACCTGTTGAAGACGAAATAAAAATCTAGTACTATGTAAAAAAATAAAACAAAAGGCATATATACACATACACCAAGGACAAACGTAATTTTCTACCACGCACACCACAATCTATAAAGGGACACTATAGTGTTAAAACCAGAGGGGGGGGGGTGGAGATGCTAAACATTAACCCCTCCTTACCTACTCTAGTTTTACACACTTTCGCAGCAGCCCTCTGAGGAATGTCCAGGAAGCAAAGACCATCCTGAGCGTAGCAACTGGTTTCGGTAAACAGATTTGACACGGGGTTAAAGATTGTGTCCATGTCACACGAACGCAGTGATCAAGTCCTTGTTGCCGCACAGTTTAACGTCCGTCATAGCATAGAATCATGATCAATAAAGACCCACACACTAAGTGCGTACGCACAACGCAAACTGACGCAAGAACACCGCTAACACGGACGCGTAGAGTGCACCACATCTGCGTAGCATTCTGTGTGCGTGATGAGGAGACGTCAGACTCAGCGCATTTGCGACGTCCAGCACAAAATGCCTTTTCATATCAATTTTGTTTCCCATATTTCCCTTTTTTTTCTACATCCGTCATAAAGAAAAAAAAAACTGACTGTGTGGGGTCTACAGTATCTTCCGTCAGAACGTCCGTCCGTTGCACACACACACAGCGTTCGTCTGACTCTAGCCTTAGTGGTTTTTGAAGTCTGCAGCTTATGATCCTCAAGTTCCTGGTTCAAATCATGAGTAAGGAGTTTCTGCTGTTTTATTCAGTGTTGAGGAGGACATGTGAGGGATAGAGATCAACTAACAGACAGAAGACAGCACTTGGTAAACAAGAAAAGTGTTTCCAATTTAAAAAAGGCAAAAAAAAAAAAAAATCATCTTTTGGCAATCTTTTTCCAAAAATGCCAAAATGTGAATCATGATGCATTTCTTAGTAGATATTGTTTTGGGAACAACTGGAAAGCATAAAAACATCCTAAAAGTGAAAAATGCAAAAGTACAGAATTTGAGGAGTCAAACGGTTACACGAACTCAGAGGATTTGGATGTTTTAGTGTCACGTCAAACTAAAACACAAGGAAAAGCATTGGATTTCCCAGCCCCCCCAAAAAAAAAAAAAAAAAACCCCAGCTAGGGTTAAGAAAACAAAAGCATCCCTTTTTAATAGTCGTTATTTTTATTTGGAGATTTGAAGTAGGCAGATTCTTTAAATTCAGTTAAAGAATTATTACCAGGCATCTTATCAGTGTTACCGTCCCCCTGAAGAAAGAAAAGAAAGCCAGTGTACAGAAATAGCTTGACCTCATGCGTGTTGCCAGAAAGCGACTTCCTTTATTCTATAGTAAGTATACACAAGTGCCTGCCAATCTAACACGATGGCAAAATACCCAGCTAGATATATTGGAGTGGTCTTTAAAGCCCCAGTATAGTCTGACAGCAATTCGTGGTGAAGCGCAATAGGCACAGGCAGCATGATGTGGCCCCTTTCCCGGTCTCAAAACAATTTATAGAAATATGAGGATTTGGTTGTGCTGCTGGAAACTAAATGTTCTGCATATCTTGATATCCCACCAGATCATCAGTTTAACCCATTCACAACCAGGTGGTTTTCCACAAAACCACTGCCTGGAACCAGTGGGTTTATGTAAAACCACTATACAGTAGCCACACAGTATATATGTGCATTCCTACAGTATATTTCCATACAGCATGTACTATTTAATAGACAGATGGAGCCATCTGCAGGCCAAAAAAAAATGCTACAGTGATCTGGGCCTGTCCTGCCTCCTATAAGAGATATGTGCCAACTGTTCATTCCATTCTAGCACATCAGCCATAATGTCCAATAGTCTTTAGTTGCCGGTCAAACTTCAAATTAAACTGCACCAGTCATACTCACCTGCCGAACACTGCCAATCAGGGCCAGCCCGTCCATGGTGCAGGTTGGAACAAGGGCTCCAAGCGGCAAATTTTCTAGGGTGGCAAATTTTTGAAGCGGGCACGGTGCTAGCAAGCCACACTATTTTATTTGGAGCAGTGCCTCCGGTTGACCACGCCTACACATGCGGCCAGATGGGCCAGGAGTGAAGGAGTGTGTGGGCAGATCCTTCCTCCTGCGGCAAAACATCTCTCCAACTCCTCCAGGCTCCTGCCGGTGTTCTGCAGTGACTAGGCAGCGAACTTGCCAAGTACCGGCACCACCAAGCCACTCCAGTCAGCAGATATGCGCGGGCAGCAGATTAATATATATTGTTGTAGTATCCGCTGTTCTAGATCCACAAGTCTCCTCCAGCAGAAGCGACAGGACAGGTCTTAGCGAGCCGGCTTGGATTACCGCATATGGTTCAGATTCCTGCGGTTCCTGGGGGTGACCTTTCATGGGGCTCTTCAATGCACTGGGTCTGCACCTTAAAGAGGTCCTCGGGGGTCTATGTATGTGGAAATCCATTAAATTCCCATTTCCTTGGGGGGGGGGGGGGGGGAGAAAAAAAAATGAAAAAAAAAAAATTTCCAGAAAAAAATTGTGACACAGGGCTGTATATATTACTGGAGGAATCACTCCTCGTGTCGTTAGGGCTTTCTAGCCATTTCGGAATTTTGATGGCACCTGGTATTAGTGAGGTGACCTGGGTGTATGTGTGAGAATGTTTATATTATTTATTTATTTATTTATAACGTATTTTACCAGGAAGGATACATTGAGATTTCTCTCGTTTAGTATGTCCTGGGTTCAAGAGCATTGAAATTTTACAGTGGTTTCAGAAATACAATGTAATAAATGCAAGATATGAAGAACAAAACACAAAAATGTAAGTAATATAGTTAACTATGTTACATGTTTACAGGTGCATTCTGTACCGAGGTATGTTAATAGGGAGCTCGAGTGACTTAAGACTGGGGGAAGATTTGATGGCGTCTGGGAGGTCATTCCATAATTGCGGTGCTCTGTAGGAAAATGAGGATAGAGACACTTTCTTTTTGTATTGGGGTATTGCAAGTAAGGTGCTGGTCCTGGATCAGAGGTTATAGGATGAGGGACCTGCTAGGGGAAGCAGCCTATTCAGGTAGGATAGTAGCTTCCCAGAAAAGCTCTTAAACACCAGGTTGGAGAGGTGAAGGGTGCGTCTAGATTCCAGCGATGGCCAGTTTAGCTTTTTTAACAGGTCACAATGGAGGGTCATGTAGTTACATTGTAGCACAAAGCGGCAGAATGAGTTATACGATGTAGTAAGTTTATGAAGGTGCGTTTGTGGGGCAGCTGCATACACTACATCTCAATCAATAGCCGGCATAAGCATTTGTTGTACAATCTGCTTTCTTACCGCGGGGCTCAGGCAGGATTTGCTTCTGTACAGGGCACCTAGTATGGGGTAAAGTTTAGATGAGAGTCTTTCGATGTAGGGGCCACAGGATAGATTTGGGTCTAACCACATACCTAGATATTTGAGAGAAGTAACTGGTCCGCGTGCCATTTGATTTTGTACTGACACATAGATAGGGATTTTGTAATTTATGTAATTACAACAATAAACCGAACTCACTCCTGGCCCTAATCTTCTTAATTAAACAGGCTTTTTAATCTTGGCCCAAATCTACCTTGGTTTTCTGAAGTAAAAGGGCATTCATTCTTATGTGCACTCTCCCAATTAATTATACTTTGGACAAGGTAGCTGCTGCATATTTGATTTTTGCCAAATAACGGAGTTTATAAATTATAATCATACATCCAACCTTCTGCATTCCAAATAAACTAAATGTGGGGTATGGAGGACAGCAGGTAATTTAAAGAAGTGATCAGTAGTAAAAGGTGGGTCCCAGCATCTTTGGATTTGTGACCTGAACTTACACCACAGTTGGGGAGTAAGGAATTCAAATATATCTATTTTTCTGTATTAAAAGTTAAATATATAGCACTCAAACTCAAAGCTGTAAAAGGAGGCAGAGACAGCATAAACAAAATCATGAAATGTAAGTGAAAGATAGGTCAAGATATCGTTTTATGAATAATATGACCGTATAAAAAACACTGGCCTTCCCCCGCGAGCGGTGCCAAAGGAGGCCCGCACTCACCCCTTGATAGGCACCACCCTGCGATTGTGGGATCGCTTAAAGTTCTCGCACGCCTTATCTTTTAGTCCCTCGCCTTTACTACCACGAACCTCAAATCCCCTTTTCCGCCCCGGTGTCCAGAGAACTCTGCAACATCATCTTGTGGAGGGGAATCGGCTTTTGGCCCTTCACGTGGCAAAAGTGCCAACGATACACGCCCTGACCTCTCGCCCAGACCTTCCTCCGCTGAAGCTGCTGGATAGGTTTAACTTTATGCAAATCTGGCACTTTTTGGGCTCCCTTCCTGGAGGGCATAACCTGGCGCGTGCCCTCTCCCCCTTTGAGCGCCTTTACTGCCTTGAGCGTCATTTGGAACACGGGATTTCCACTCTTTATGCAATGCTCCAGTCCAGAGACTCGGAACTACCTTTGTTCATGGGTCGCTGGGAAGCTGAACTGAACTGGACTATCAGACTCTGAGTGGTGAACGATCCCGTTCTTGACGCATCATGGCACGCAGGCGGTCAAATACCATGAATCGTCCTATAAGATACTAACCCGCTGGTACTGCACCCTGCTTCGCCTATTCCAATGGGTGGGGACAGCAGACCCCAATTGCTGGAGATGTGGCACGGAGCTGGGCTCTTACCTCCATATCTGGTGGACTTGCCCCCCTCTGCAGATATACTGGAAGTGGATCAGAGATGCGATCAGGGACGTGACAGACATCACATTGGACCTTAAGCCTCATGTCTTACTGTTGTTGCTTACGGGCCAACCGACGACCTCCTTTCGGAAGTCAGTGGCGTTCAGCCTTTTGTTGGCGGCGCGCTACCTGGTCCCGCGACACTGGAGATGGAAAACGGTCCCCTCACTCAGGGAATGGGTGACCCAGGTAGACGAAATATACCGCGTTGAGGAACGTATTGCTTCCCGCTATGACACTTTCCCTGATTTCTATCTCACCCGGTTCTACTGGACGCAGTACATCACCTCGGCTTCTCTCCGCCACCGACTGGACCTTGAACTGCCAGGGAGGGGAAGTGGAGACAATAGAGGACAGGCGCCTCCTTAGGTGGAACTTTCAGACTTGGATGGCCTTTGTGTCTCCGCTGGGAGTGGGTCTCCTGTGGCTGTGGCGGATACTGGAGCGCGGACTTGGGCTCTTCTGTAACAGAATACAATGTACCCTACCCCCATACTTTGGGTTGATAGGGGGCCCTTCCTATGACGACCACTGTGTGTGTTTTTGTCTTTGTGTCCTCTGTGTCCCCCCTCACTTCCACCATCCTTCCCCCCCCCCCTCTCCCTCTCCACTCGCACTCCCCCCCCCCCTTCTCCTCTCTTCCCTTGCTTAGACTGATCTTTTCTTATCTCTGCTCTACCATTTCTCACCCTTCCTTGCTCACAACTTGGGTCTCATATCAGATTTTCCTACTTTGATCACTAGCCTTGATACTGGTTCCATGCTGTCCTTCGCACCTTCACTACCCCATCGCGACACACATGAAGACCGCGCAGATGGATGGAGCTCGGTTGGGACGCTTCCCAGGACCCTCTACAGTATGATGATAAATGTCAACTGCTTAAGCGCTACTTTCACCTGGTGGCCCTGTTTCTCACGATGTCATGTACCTTTGTCATACAATCTGATGATTACGGTATTACCGTATGGTTTTCTGCCATTCCGGTCTTATTCTCTTTGATAAAAATCTTGAATACAAAAAAAAACACTGGCCTTGCTTGTGGCGTGGGAAATGAGAAGGTAACTGCGGTGGTATTTCCCATTTTATACGAGAAAAATAGACAATGCTGTCGATTTGGAACAAAATCTAAAACTAAATTTAAAAACATTATGGTTAGGTTTTTGTTTGTTTTTTAACATGGTCATGATTGGTAGCATTAGAAAGGCCAGACTGACCTGTCCAATGACAACTAACATGACTTTGTGGTCATGCTCTGGCCTTTCCAACGATACAATGCACGACCCTCTACCTGCTATAATTGCAGAGATACAGGGGTCCAATGACCCCAGTAGCTCTTCCATAGGGAATTCCCTACCCGGCAAGGGGTCTCTTTCTGACATCATTGCACGCACGCCAGGAAGCCCAAGCACCGTGGAATTCCACCCCAACCCATGAGGTCACCCCCAAGGCTGCGGGGAAAATCCTCTGCAAGCTGCGGGAAATCCCCAGGAGGTCCCCCACATGCCTTTCGCAGCCAAGGGGTTAAAGGGCACCTGTGACGCCCAATGACATTTGGGCTCATCTGAAAGGAAATCACTCCTCGTGTCAGCATTAATCAACAACACATATTGAAATCTTGTGTAATTCACTTTCAAAGTGTTACTGCCACTCACGCCAAAAATCAGAGTATAGCAGTACGTAGTGATACCTTTTTTAATAGACATTACATTTAGAAGTCAAGCTTTTGAGAGTGTAATGCTCTTCTTCACGTCTGGAGCTATACTGCGCAAAATCATAGAATTGAACACTAAACGGAAAAGCAGAAGGGTAAGGGGTTACTATGGGTTGTCATTACTAGAACTTGTGAATAATAACTATTATTGTCATCATTTATATATAGCACCAACGGTTTCCGCAGAGCTTTATAATAACCAAAGGGAAGGGGATACAAATAAAAGGACATAGGATGGAAACAAGAGGTGTAGAGGGCCCTGCTCATAGGAGCTTACAATCTAGAGGGGTTGAGGAAGACACGAGGAATTTTACTAGATGGCAGGATCATTAGGGTCAGTGGTTTGGAAATGGTGGGGGTCACAGAAGCAGCTTCAAATCATGTGTGAGTAGGTGATCTGGGGGAATGAGCTGCATCAGTGATGCTAATCTGAAGAGATGGGTTTCGAGGGATTTCTTGATTGACTGAAGTTCAGGGGAGAGTTTGATAGAGCGAGGCAAGTCATTCCACAGGACCGGAGCTGCCCTTGAGAAGTCTTGGAGGCGAGAGTTGGCAGCGCAGGTGTAGACAGATGGAGATCGCCCGCGACCGAAGTTGTCTAGACAGGATGTGCTTGCAGAGTAACGAAGACATATAGGGAGGAGTTGAGTTATTGAGCAATTTGAAAGTGAGAGTCAGTATTTTAAACTGTATTCTGGAATGTACAGGAAGCCAGTGGAGGGATCGGCTGAGAGGGGGGGGGGGGGGGTACGAAAGGTGCACCTGGTAAGAAAAAAATAATCCTGGCCCCTGTATTCATTACAGAATGCAAAGGGGCAGTGCGGGCATTGAGGAGGCCAATAAGGAGGAGCAAATTGCAGTAATCTAGTCACATAACGACAAGAGCATGAACCAGCACCTTCACGGTATCTTGTGTCACAAAGGGGCGGACGCGGGCATTGTTGAGTTGATAGTAACAGGGTTTAGTCACTGGATGTGAGGAGAAAAAGTTAGGTCAGAATCTAAAGTGACACCATGTTTATGAACGTCTTTAAAACTTCCGGATGGAGTGGCCTGTCAGATTAATGCAATGTCCCACTGGGGTACAGTATTTTCCTGATTGAATGTCTGTGCAAATTCATCCTGAGCAGAGTGGATTAAAAACACATTTATTTTTTATTTAATTTGGATATACTTTAATGAAATGCTTTTGGAGGAAAATCTAAAAATATTTTCCACTTAAGATACATTATAGTTAAAAGGTTATTCAGCATGAAATAAAGCTTGGTTATGCAGCAGGAGGCTGTAGATTTATGAAATAATTCACGTTATCCAAGCTGTGATCACATGCACTTTTCCACATTAATAGTAAAAAATAAATACCGTTCAGGAAAAGATATATATATAGCTAGGGATGCACCGATACCACTTTAAGATTTAAGACCGAGTACCGATACATTTATTTTATGTCATGTGACCGCTTTCCAATAAGAACAGACCTCATAAAAATGCCCCCAGCTGGCATGTATATATCTCCCCCCCCCCGAGATAGATATATATATACCCCATCGAACGCTGGGGAAGCTGGCCACGTGCATGAAAAGCACGTGGCCAACGTTCCCCCTCCGGCGGCTGCAATACTCACCCGCTTCCAAGGTCCGGTCGAGCGGCTGTGGCGCTATCAAGTGGCCGCCGGCGCTTCTGTGACGCTGCCTACAGCAGCTTCTCAGCTGGAGGCAGCGTCACAGAAGCGCCGGCGGCCACGTGATCACGCCACAGCCGCGCGACCGGACCTTAGAAGCAGGTGAGTATTGCAGCCGCCGGAGGGGGAACGCTGGCCGCGTGCTTTTCATGCACGCGGCCAGCTTCCCCAGCCCCACGGATACCGGAAAGCCGGCCCAGGCCTGGCTTCCGGTATCGGGGGGGGGGGTGTGTATCGGGCCATTTGCACGAGTACTAAGTACTCATGCAAAGGGCAGTATCGGCACCAATACTAGTATCATATCGGTGCATCCCTAATATTTGCAGCACAACAAACAATGAACACTTTACCTTAAATGCTAAGTTTCAAGGCTGTTTTGCGTGAAATACAGCTGTACCAGGGTCAAACTGTGAGCAGGAAGGGGAAAGCAGTAAAAATTAAAGTAAAACCTTCTGAAAGACTGAAACGTGTCGTCTCCCAAGGTTTGTAAGTTTTCTTGTGGACCCAGCTGATGTTTAGTTTGGTTTTTTGAAAGTATATTTGTTAAACCACTTTCATTAACAAACATTGATGTTTAGCCTCTTACCAACGGGCAGATTGTGCCCAGCGAGAGGGCGTTAACGCCAGTGGGGAGTCTCCAGCTGCTGCAGCGGGCCCCTCCTCCAGCCCGCTGACACGAAGTAAGTCATCGGCTGCAGGGGACAGCCTGAGTTCAGGCCGCGCAGCAGTAAATGATGTACGCCACACATGGTGGGCGGCCCTGACACAACCCATAGACGCCAGTGGGAAGAGCTATGCAACCCCGTGCCATTGATTCCCTCTCCCTCGGGGACAGCATAAGAGGGTTAAGCAAATGAAGGAATATGTATGATAACGTTATTGGAGTTAAATAAAACAATAGGTTAATTATCCATAGTTGGAGAATTACTTATTTAACCAAAATTAGTTCTGAGAGCTGTTTTACTAATCTAACAGATTATTATTCTAGATAGAAAATCTTTATCTGGTTGCAAATATTAACGATTACAACGACCAGCAAGCATAGGAAGCCTTTACTTTTAAAAAATCATGATTTAAATTGAGTCTTGGATCCACCCTGATCCTGAAATTCTGTTTATGTCCAGTTTCCCCAATATAGCAGCCCTTTTTACAGGCCATCCACTGGATCATGTACTCCACATTGGCAGACATGCAGGAGAACGAGCCCTTGATGATGTTGTACGTGGTGTTGTTGTGCCGGGCTGTGCTGCTGTCATGTAGATGTTGGCACAGTTTGCAGCAGTACTTGTTGCAGCATGAGGTCCCATTTGGTAGGTCATCCTGTTCCTGGGCGAGTTTGCTGCGGACCAGTCTTTGCTTCAAGTTTGGAGGTTGTTTGAATGCCAGTAAGGGGGGCTGCGGGAATATTTCTTTGAGCGCAGGGTCATCTGATCAGTGGCTGCACATTTTTGATGATTTTGCTAATTCCTTCTACAGTCGGGTTATAGGATACAACTAGAGGGATCCATGGTGTTTTTCTTTTCTATGTAAAGTTAGAGCTATTCGCGCTGGGTTTTCAGAGCAGATTTGATTAATTTAGAGATTGTCCTTTCCTTATAGCAATTATGCTTAAATGATGCAGACAGCTTGTTCAGGTGTTCATCCCTGTCTACAGTGTCAGCAGATTCGGCGGTACCTGATGATGCCTTGTTTGGTGTGGTTGGGATGAAAGCTGGCCTTGTGGAGGTAGCTTTGCTTGTCTATGGGTTTCCTGTACACAGATGAGTGCAGGGTGCCACTGGCAACTATGGTACAGTCCAAGAAGCTCATACTTTGCTTAGACAAATCCATCTTGAGCTTGATCGGTATCATATGAAACGCATTGTGGAATTCTAGAAGCTACAGTCAGGCCATCAAGTCTAGAAGCTATAGCCACATCATGACAGTTTTTGGCAGTCTTTATTCTCTAGCAAAGGGAAGGTTTCCCGAGCAGGTACAATCCGTTACGAGGGTATTTGGTTAAAAAGAGGCCAAATTAATGCTGAAAGCTACAAGACAGAGGACCATCATTACTGAAGCCAAGACGTATACATGTAGATGCAATATTTCATTAAGACATATACCATTATCATTTTGAGGCTCAGTAAAATATATTACATGTCGTTCATTATGGTGAAAATCCCATGGCACTATGCATCTGCATCAAACATGGCAGTACATCTGGTTAGTCCAGAGGTTTCCTACTTTGATGACAACAGCCACCTTGCAGAATCATCCAGCCAGGGACTATTTTACATTCATGTCTATGTGCCAAGTTATATAAAAAGTGATAAGCTACGGAGTTGACCTGACAAGCAAATAGCAAAGCAATTGTGAACATCCAAGTTAAAAACATTGTCATACTGGAGAAACTGATGCACGTGCTAAAAAGGTGTATGAACAATGTCAATTTGCACCGAGGTACTGCACGGTGTGTGAGAGGCATACCTATTTCTTTTGCTACTGAATAAGCTTCATCTGGTGTCTTTGCTACGAAGCCCTTTGGTATTGCGATTCCAGCGTCTTTCAACAGTCCCATGCTAAGATATTCGTGAAGTGAAAGGTTCCTTTGCTGCTGTACTTGTATGCCATGGCCCCCAAATATTCCAGGAAATCCCCCGAGAACCTGCAAGGACAGAACGAGATACAAACACTTAGACCATTATTATTGCTACAAAATAAAGAGCTGCCACGATTGCTACAGCCAGATTTTATGTTAATGTTACAGAAATAGGAGCCGATTAGAATGATGGGACACAAAAAAAAAAAAAAAAAAAAAGCAAGCCGTATTGTTGGGATTCTCAAGCCAACTTCAGCATCATCTAAAAGTGATGGAGAACAGAAACTGCACCATTTCTCGATTCACGATCTTGCTTTCATACAGGCAGCAAGATAACAGTTACTAAAAACGCTATATAGCAGGTACATTGGCCGCAAATACTACCTCACCCCGAAAAAAAAAAAGTAATTCTACTGCTCTGTTCTTCTACTGTGTGCAGAGCTCATTTTTTACCTGTTTAAACGCGATTTGAAGTCACGTTTTATTATACGACCCAGACATATAATATTCAGGCAGGGCATGACAAATACATAAGAGAAATGCAATAAAATTTGCATTTTCAATCATCTACAGCATGTAAAGTGATTTTTTCCCCCACATTCTTAGCAGTAAAGGGGTTAAATCTTTTGCCTCTTTTTGGTTTCTAAAAAAAAAAAAAAAAGGTACTTCCAGTCCTGAAGTTTCAAGGAGATGAAAACACATGGGTTTTCATCTCCTTGAAACTTCAGGACTGGAAGTACCTTTTTTTTAAATATATAAAGCAAAGATTTAACCCCTTCACTGCTAAAATGTGGAAAAAAAAAATCACTTTACATGCTGTAGATGATTGAAAATGCAAATTTTATTGCATTTCTTTGTTATAATATTCAGGCAGCTGATAAAAGAAAAAACCTGACTTCACAATTTTGTAAAAAAATAAAATTGAGGTTGACCTTCAACTTGATTTAATAGTGGTGCAAAAATCAAGGAAATCAATGCCACCCTCCTGCAAGTAGAAATGATTGCAGGGATTTTGGCGACACAGGCAGAGTCAGTGACATTGAAGGGACATCCAAGCAAAGGAATACAAATACTGTATCTAATTTCTGGCAAAGTAGATTCACGCCAGGTCCTGTTTTTCTTAACAGTGCACTTGTTGGACCCAATAGAATTTAGTCGCATTCGACAGGGAATCACATCCTACACATGTGTTGACTGTGGTCATACGAGCGCACTGCTTGCACACAGTGCGTCCATTGAAACCGATGCACTTTATAACGGATGAGATCGTGGTTACATTGTATCAGTTAGTTATGACTGACGATGAGAAAAATAAGGCTGCGATCACACGAGCATTCTTTGAGTGGAAGAAACATCCGTGAGAGTGGATTTCACAAAGCTGCGATGGACACCGGGAAGTGCGGTCACACAGACCGCAGCCTCCAAAGGCTGTATAGCATCAGTTAGTTCTGACTGACGTTGAGAAAAAAAAAAAAAAACACTGTATGTGGGGGTGTCTCTACGTCCGTAGTAGCTTTTTCACGTCAATGTCATTTTGGCGTCCGTTGCAACATGTGTGTCCCCTACGTGAAAAAGTATGTGCTTCGTGTATTGTTCTCTATTGACTCCTTTATAAAGCTAAGATGGACAGCAAACAGTGCGGTCAGATGGATGCGAAACGTGCGCTCATGTGACCGCAGCTTTCGGCTGGGGTCTGACGAGCGTCAATGGAGAGCAGAAGGAATGTCCTTAAGGCTGGGGTCAGACAAGCGCACTCAGAGTAAAAGGAAGTAACGTCCGTGAGTGTTTATGTTCCTTCCACTTGACGCCCGCCTGCCCCCCCCCCCCAATCAGCACTGCAAAGTGCGATCCTCCTATGGAGAGTCGCGCTTTGCAACCCCGTCGACACGCATCGACGGGGAGGCTTTCTAGGCGAACGCTTGCTGCGCACGCCCAAGCATGTGACCGGCCCTGTCACAGCGTCACATGGCTGCGATTGGTGCCTGTAAGTGCGTGCGCAGCACAACATTGAGAAGTTATCCAAAACTGAACAGCTGCCCATTCCTTCTGCAATGATCAGAACGTATACAGTCCCGAACAACGAGCTCAGAGAGGTTCAACAAAAACAGTACAACGTCCAGGTGCCAAGGAAACCATGGTAACACCAAACAATGGGCTCCATTCACTAAAGAGAATTGATGCTGACAAGTGCAACTTGATTTAATCATTTTACGAGATTAGCTGAGCTGGCTAATCCACGAGGAAAAGTGCAATTCAGCGATCACAAGTCGCACAGGTCTTATTTAACGTGGTTAAAAAATTAGCAAAAGTACTTTAAACTTTAACAATCTAGTGATAAAAATTTCTAAATTTTACCATATGTTTATGCATTAACAAGGACACTCCACGCAGTGCGCTTCTCAGTCTTGTCGGAATGGTCAACCCGCTTTGAGCTACCTCGCCCTCATCAGGGGTGGGATCTCCCAAAAAAAAAAAAATATTCAACAAAACAGCATTTAAAAAAACTTTATTCATAACAGCCTTGAGACCAAACAATTTGATCAACAAACAGGAGCACCTGCTTGTCCAGCGCCCAAAACCACGTTTTCCCCTAGATGTCATGCAATACAAATTGCACCACTTTACTTCAGAATATTTGGGTAATCAGATGAGGTCCATGAACATTTTACAAATCATTGCTCTATTCAGGAACAATGGGATGGAACCTGTCACATAGACAGAATAAGATCTGTGGCCCTGTCATAAGTAGAACATAGAATACAAATATATAGAAGACAAAAAAAAATGCAAAAAAGGTCTGTTACCGAATTTAATTTTTTTTTAAAAAAGTTTAAAAAAATTGGGAATTTCTAAAAAAAAAAAAAAAAACAACTTTTTTTTATACTGAAAACTATGGGAGTCGCCTGTTTAAACATGTCAAACTGAATCACCAAAAAAAATCATGACATTTTAACGACAGTTTGGTATTCTGCGAATAGATGAAACATTACTTCTCTACGGGGCAAATTTGCTGCTGCTGATCGCCGAACAGCACCGTATTTTGCCATCAAGTCGCTAGTGTTTGGAGAACTGACAGCTTTCTAAATAGACCAACTGCACTGAAATGGCACCGTATGGTGAAATGTGCCTGTCGGTGACAAATTCCAGGCTAGGTGAATCTGTTTGTCTGCAAAGGAAGATCCTTTTAAAGCCATTATGGATTGAGCTTTCAGCTTGAAAGCCGATTGCTGCAACAAAGTATTGCTCAAGGACAGGATGAACAGGTATATTTCTGTGTTAGGGATTATATACAGCGGAAGGAAAAAAAAAAAAAAAAAAAAAAAAAAAAAAACGCACACACCAGCAAAGTGCAAATCAAAACTAAGCATTTGGCCCTAGCTGTGACTTTTATAAGCACAGGTTGTCGTGGCACAGGTTGTCATGGCACAGGTTGTCATGGCACAGGTTTTGCACTGGCTCACCACAATGCACAGCGCAGGTTGTGCAGGCACCATGACAAGCAGTGCACCCACTCAGACTCAGCAGATGGCGGTCCTGCAGGACGTCTCTCAGCTCAGAGCAGTCTCTCTCTCGTGTGGTGCAGTCACATGGGCTACAGGGAAACAGGACAGGGCATAACTCCATCTTTTCCATACTATACGTCAGCCAAAATTGCTAGCACATCTAAAAAGCGAGCGATTCCCTGTCATGGCGCGAAACTTTGCCATGTCACGTGCACTTAAGGCCTGGTTCACACCTGGGCGTTTTACAGCGCGTTCCTATGTGCTAGGGATGCACCGATACCACTTTTTTAAGACCGAGTACCGATACTTTTATTTTATGTCACGTGAACACTTTTTAATAAGAACAGACCTCATATAAAAATGCCCCAGCTCACATGTATATATCCCCCCCCGAGAGATATAGATACACACAGAATGCCCACAACTCACATGTAGCTTGCCCGCAGCACTCCTGGATTTATGCCCCCCAGCTCACAAGGATTTGCCCGCCCCCCCAGCTCACATGGATTTGCGCCCCCCCCCCGCTCACATGGATTTGCGCCCCCCCCCCCGCTCACATGGATTTGCGCCCCCCCCCGCTCACATGGATTTGCGCCCCCCCCCCGCTCACATGGATTTGCGCCCCCCCCCCCCGCTCACATGGATTTGCGCCCCCCCCGCTCACATGGATTTGCGCCCCCCCCCCGCTCACATGGATTTGCGCCCCCCCCCCCCGCTCACATGGATTTGGCGCCCCCCCGCTCACATGGATTTGCGCCCCCCCCCGCTCACATGGATTTGCGCCCCCCCCGCTCACATGGATTTGCGCCCCCCCCGCTCACATGGATTTGCCGCCCCCCCCCGCTCACATGGATTTGCGCCCCCCCCCGCTCACATGGATTTGCACCCCCCCCCTGGGCACACGGATTTGCCCCCCCCCGGGCACACGGATTTGCCCCCCCCCGGGCACACGGATTTGCCCCCCCCCTGGGCACACGGATTTGCCCCCCCCCGGGCACACGGATTTGCCCCCCCCCGGGCACATGGATTTGCCCCCCCCCGGGCACATGGATTTGCCCCCCCCCGGCACATGGATTTGCCCCCCCCCCTCACATGGATTTGCCCCCCCCCGCTCACATGGATTTGCCCCCCCCCGCTCACATGGATTTGCCCCCCCCCGCTCACATGGATTTGCCCCCCCACAGCTCGAACGCTGGAGAAGCTGGCCGCGTGCATGAAAAGCACGCGGCCAGCGTTCCCCCTCCGGCGCGCCGTATACTCATCCATCCTGAAGATTCGGTCGCTTGGCAGTGATGCGATCACGTGGCCACCGGGCGCATCTGTGATGCCGCCTCCAGCCGAGAAGCAGCGTCACAGGAGCGCCCAGTGGCCGCTGGAACGCATCACTGCCAAGCGACTGGACCTTCAGGATGGGTGAGTATACGGCGCGCCGGAGGGGAACGCTGGCCGCGTGCTTTTCATGCACACAGCCAGCTTCCCCAACCCCGCGGATACCGGCAAGCCGGCCTAGCGCCAGCTTCCGGTATCGGTGGGATGTATCGGCCCGTTTGCACGAGTAACAAGTACTCGTGCAAATGGCAATATCGGCACCAATACCGATACTAGTATCGGTACATCCCTACTACCTGCTGTAAAACGCTCGAACACTGAAATCCCATTATTTCCTATGGGCATGGTTCACACCTGGTCGTTTTGCAGCTCATAGGAACGCGCTGTAAAGCACCCTACGGGAGGGAGAGGAAGAGGCAGAGACTCAAGCTGTATAGTGAATCCTATCAGTTATTTAGCAATGTTATACCCTGGAACTTTACCAAAGTGAGTGCAAATCTAAACTTTGACCCGATTATCGATTAGATGCACAAGAACACATTGAATGCTCAAATCTGGAGAATAAATTTACAGGAAAATAAAAAAAGGTAGCAGGAAAGATTGAGCGCGACGCGCTCAGAGAGATCTATAAAGCGGCAAGTATGGAGAGAGGTTACTGTGCACCGAAGGAAGAAAAAAAACTGGATCCACAAACAATGTTGGTGCTCCAAATGCTGGATAGTCAACCAGACAACAACTTCAAAAACAAAGAAAAGGCACACCAAGAATTAGTAGGATCTTGAGGCAACGGCTTAAGTTTCTGGTTCCTACAAGTCTTAGGTGCCTCATTGCTTTTCCTTATTCTTCAAACCAGCCACAGGGGAGAAGGCTGTGACACCGTGTTTTAGCAGTGCTGGGAGGTGCAAGCCTGGACTTCTAAAGTTGGATTAGCTGACAGACACACACACACACTGCACTACATGAGACTTGATTCTCAATCCTGATCCTCATGTACTGCATCAGGCCGGGTTTTCCAGATATGTGAAGCACAGCACAGGTGATATGATTTGCTGCTCAGTGATGGCAGGATTCAGTCTGCATTTCCCCAAAGTGATCTGTAAAATCTGGCCTGTTAGTGTGTCCCGAGTGGAGACACTGGTTAAAGGGAGCGGGCGCCGTGGTGACAAGGTCAGGCAGAGCCGCATTCCGCAGCAGGAAGCTCAGATGTCAGTACAAGGACACACAGCACTACCCTCTGTATAGCCTGGTGTGACCCTGTGCGGGGGATACGGCAGACTGCTGCCTCTGTACTGTGCCGCCAGCCAATCGGAGTACAAAAAACACATCATATGGCAGAGAGGACACGGGCCCGGTACATTGGCATTTATGCAGTATAAAGCATGATGCATAGATTAGACAGAGTGCAGGGCTGCACTGAGATCAGGCCCACCCCACGCCTTGACACGGCAATAAAAATCCGTTTACAGGAGCTGTGTGTGTTTTTCTCTCGGTGCTCCAGTGTTTTTTTTTTTTTTTTCATGTGACAGTAGTAAACAATCCAGCCTCCTCCCTGCTCTGACACACTTAACCCCTTCACTGCCCAGACGGCCAATGCCGAGTTGCAGCCAGAGCCGAGTATGGCCCAGATACACTCACAGCGACCACTGAGACCTCCACCCCGAGCAGACGGGTATATCTCCCCCCTCCCCCTGTCTCTGGGCAGACTGCTTAGAGGCCAAACATGCCACAGGCGCTTAATGTCCTCTCGTCCTGTGACACATACAAGAGCCTAAATTACCTCAGAATCCCTTCCCCCGAGTCTCTATCTACCTGAGCAGCCGAGGCGAGAGCCGCCCGGGGCGTCCGGCTCCTCAGTCCCGCTGACAACCGGCTGTACATGATGGAGGCCGCCATCTTGTCCGTGCCAGTCACACCTCAAACGTCCCTGGGTGCGCGCACCATAGAGAGGGAGCTGATAGAGCGCCGCTAGGTGGAGGCAGAGGACGCTCTGGAGTGGGTGGAAGGTCACGGCCGATGCCTATGGCTTTGCTGATATTTCAGTGTGCAGAGGTCACACAGACCCCCGCTGCACCTGTCTGCAGCCCCACTAAAATAAACCTTTATACAGCTACTAGAGTTACTCCCTGACCCGAGGGGAGCAGGGAGAGGCACAGCGCCACCCAGAGGGGAGCAGGAAGAGGCACAGCGCCACCCAGAGGGGATCAGGGAGAGGCACAGCGCCACCCAGAGGGGATCAGGGAGAGGCACAGCGCCACCCAGAGGGGAGCAGGGAGAGGCACAGCGCCACCCAGAGGGGAGCAGGGAGAGGCACAGCGCCACCCAGAGGGAAGCAGGGAGAGGCACAGCGCCACCCAGAGGGGAGCAGGGAGAGGCACAGCGCCACCCAGAGGGGAGCAGGGAGAGGCACGGCGCCACCCAGAGGGGAGCAGGGAGAGGCACGGCGCCACCCAGAGGGGAGCAGGGAGAGGCACGGCGCCACCCAGAGGGGAGCAGGGAGAGGCACGGCGCCGCCCAGAGGGGAGCAGGGAGAGGCACGGCGCCGCCCAGAGCGGAGCAGGGAGAGGCACGGCGTCACCCAGAGGGGAGCAGGGAGAGGCACGGTGCCACCCAGAAGGGGGCAGGGAGAGGCACGGCGCCACCCAGAGAGGGGGCAGGGAGAGGCACAGCGCCACCCAGAGGGGGCAGGGAGAGGCACAGCGCCACCCAGAGGGGAGCAGGGAGAGGCACAGCGCCACCCAGAGGGGAGCAGGGAGAGGCACCGCGCCACCCAGAGGGGGCAGGGAGAGGCACAGCGCCACCCAGAGGGAAGCGGGGAGAGGCACAGCGCCACCCAGAGGGAAGCAGGGAGAGGCACAGCGCCACCCAGAGGGGAGCAGGGAGAGGCACAGCGCCACCCAGAGGGGATCAGGGAGAGGCACAGCGCCACCCAGAGGGGATCAGGAGAGGCACAGCGCCACCCAGAGGGGAGCAGGGAGAGGCACAGCGCCACCCAGAGGGGAGCAGCGAGAAGCACAGCGCCACCCAGAGGGGAGCAGCGAGAAGCACAGCGCCACCCAGAGGGAAGGGGGGAGAGGCACAGCGCCACCCAGAGGGAAGCGGGAAGAGGCACAGCGCCACCCAGAGGGGATCAGGGAGAGGCACAGCACCACCCAGAGGGGATCAGGGAGAGGCACAGCGCCACCCAGAGGGGATCAGGGAGAGGCACAGCGCCACCCAGAGGGGAGCAGAGAGAGGCACAGCGCCACCCAAAGAGGGCATTCTGCAGCTCGGCCGTTATTGTAAATGCCTGAAAGAAAGAAAAGTGCTTTTTTTTTTTTTTTTACTTAAATCTGTTAAACCTTGTCTTCCTAGTTCACCTCCATTCTTTATTTCCCATCTTTAATGCGCTATTCCTGTTTAAAAGGCTGTAGACGGCTCAGCAGTGAAGTCAGCATGAGTGACAGTTGCAAGATCAGCCAATTTTTCCTGGACACATATACGTTATTCATGCTGATGGGCAATGTATGAAAAATGCCACCCGCAACATCTACACACAGTAGGTAACAAACCCCAGGTGACCTGCCTGGATTTCCTTCTTGCAGCACATGAATTATACATGCTGCCGGGCAGCACTTTCCACTGTGCTCCCCCTGCATGAAATAGTAATATGTGTCCAGGAAAACATGGTCGATCTGGCAACCCTAGTCTGCACGCCAACAGACCTTGTATCAAGTGCAGTCTTCTCTACTGTGTTCTTGTGGAGATGTGATAAGCGACATTGGGATACAATGTAGCCTTTATTCCTAGACTATTTCCTTTTTCACTCTTTACTATACCCACAGACCCATGAAGGACTGTTTCCTACAGCTACTATAGTATCTGTACAGCATTACTATCACTATTGTGCTTCATAGTACTCCTCTCATGATGCCACAGTAACAGTAGGGGGGGGGGGTTGATTGTAGGACAAGACCTGTGGGTCTTGGAACTGTTTTTTGTTTGTTTTTAACCTTTTGGCCTGGCTATTCCTATTGTTTTTGTGGTTCCTTGATATCCATTCCCTACACCTTGAGTTTTTCTTGAGGTTTGTGGTAAACGTTGGGTCTATACTAGGGATGCACCGATACAATTTTTTTAAGACCGAATACAAGTACCGATACTCTTTAAAAGTACATACCGATACCGAGTACCGATACTTTTATTTAATGTCATGTGACCGCTTTTCAATAGGAACCGACCTCATATATATATTGCCCTTAGCTCTCACATTGCCCCCAGCTTTTGCATTGCCCACAGCTCTCACATTGCCCACAGCTCACATATTGCCCCCAGCTTTTGCATTGCCCCACCTCTCGCATTGACCCCAGCTCAAATATTGCCCCAGCTCACACATATTGCCCCCAGCTCTCGCATTGCCCCCAGCTCTCACATTGCCCCCAGCTCTCACATTGCCCCCAGCTCACACATATATATTGCCCCAGCTCACCCGCCCTCGCTGCCAGGCTCCACCAGTGTCTTCTTGCTTTGAGCAGCCGCCAGCAGAGGTTGCAGCCCAGCCACTCGTTGGGAACCACGCACAGCCGCGGTCTCGCAAGATCTCGTGAACTCCACGATCTCACGAGATCGTGGCTGGTGGATCCCAACGAGCGGCCAGCCTACAACTCTTTTGCCAGTGGCCACTCGAAGGAAGAAGACGCCGAAGGTGCCTGGCAGAGCACCGAACACTGCCCCACAGAAACCAGCCGGCAAGCCAGCCCAGCGCCGGCTTCCGGTATCGGTTTAGGTATCAGGGGCCTTTGCACGAGTACCAAGTACTCGTGCAGGTCACAGTATCGATACCGATAGCGCGGGTATCGGTTTATCCCTAGAAAATACACAATTTTAGCTAAAACTGAAAAACATTGTTCGCGCAGCATCATTGTTCACATTATAACTGAAATGTGGGGGGGCGTGGCCGGCGGCGCTCTGGGGCAGACGTGTGCGAGAGGAGCTCTGATACCTCGCTTTCTAACATCGGGCTTATAGCCGTTTTTGGACCGAGAGGCACGCCTGGTTTCGGTACCTAGCCGTCGGCTACCAGGTGGAGACACTCCGGAGCCTGCTGGGTTCCCCCCTCCGGACCTGCGACTGGTGAGCGAGCCGCCGCGCTGTTTAAAGACCGGACCAACGGCGGCCATCTTGGGGCCTAGATTTGGCGCGCTTCTCCAGCGCCATGCGGCACTGCTGACTCCCAAGATGGGTAAGAAAACTAAAACGGGTGGAGCGGGGGAAGATTCTGGCACTCCCGACATCCGGATCTCCCTTAGCGGAGCTTCGGGGAAGAGAATTCCGCTGCGCTCAGTGCAAGATCATGGAGGCCAGATGGAGGCGGGGGCAGCGGCTGCTGTCTCGGCCCTGAACACGGAGCAGTCGGGTGCGGTGGATGAAGCACTCCCCACTACTAAGGGGGATATTCGTAGGCTGCTGGAGGATGCCAGGAAATCTTGGCAAGGGGACCTTGAGTCGCTGAGTGCAGCGGTCACGGAGACACAGGCGAAGATGGAGGATTTGCAGGCCCGCACGCAGGAGGTGGAGGTCACACAGGTTGCGGCCTCCGCATCCATTCGAGCCTTACAAGCGCAGGTGAGCACCCTGCAATCGACTGTTGTGGCGTTGGAAACACGCCACCGGCGACGGAACATAAAACTCCGTGGCGTACCAGAGACTGTCCCTGACACTGAGCTGCTGCACTATGCCGTACGATTCTTGGACACAGTACTCGGTCCCTCGACGCATATCAAAGATCCAGTCCTTATGGCACTTCGGATCAGGAAGGACGCCATGGCCCCCTCGAAGGCACCGCGCGATGTCATCGTCGCCTTACGAGACAGCGGCCAACACTCCTCATTGTTCCGGGCTGTACGGAATCTGACATCGGTCCCTTTCGACGGAGCGAATATAGCGATATACAGGGATGTCCCCTTCCTGCTGTTGGCTGCGCGACGACAGTACCGACCGGCTACAGTGGCTCTTCGGGCGCACGACATAGGATATAAGTGGGGCGCCTCCGGTTCCCTTATCATCACCCCGCAGGATGGTCGTGCCCTGGTGGCTACAACGCTGGAGGAGGCTGAGGGACATCTACATAACTTGAGACTACTTCCAGCTCCATCGGGTATACTTCGGTCTGAGCGGGGGTTAGTATTGGAACCCCGAGAGGTTACCTTTTTTCTGATACCTCCTTCTGGGACTGGCATCGTTTACACCAGAGCGACGTTCTTTTTAGCGGCTTTTCTTATTGCACTGAATCGCCTGCAGTTTTGTTCATAGCCACGTTGGCTATATTACTATCGCAGACACTGCATTGCTCCCCCCCCCCTTTTAATTTTTTATTTTTATTATTCCTACGTGCCATCTACTTTTCGCTCGATGTTTGTTGCATGCTTAATGGTGCTCTCAATTGCCCCCACCTTCCCCCCCTTTTTTTTTTTTCCCTAGGTCTCGGGGTGCGCCACCATGGCATTGTCGGCCGTGATTGGCCCTCGGGCACTTTGGCTACGTGACAGGATCCCTCCATGGCCTCCCTCGGGAGTGAGCCAGGAGCGTCACGGTCAAGGCCTTGGTTTTTTCTTCCTCCTCCCCTTCCACACCCCCCTTCCCCATTTGAGGCACCCTCTTTCATTTTAGTGACATATGTACATTTACATCGGATTTTTCGCGATCACCCTTGATTTCTTTACATTCGAAACGTCTTCTGCGTCAGGCCCTGCGAGGCCGTTAATCGTTGGTCAGCTTGTGACACCTTCTTTTTCAATAAAAAAGATTTTGAATTAAAAAAAAAAAAAATAAACTTAACACCACTATTACTCAAATGCTCAGTGGTGATCTTGAAATTGAAAAAAAAAAAAAAAAAAACTGAAATGTGAACAATAGTGCTACAATAATTAAAAGAAAAAAAGGATTTTAATTTGTTATAGGTAACCTGGCCTTTCCAAGGATACCTAGCTGACCCTCTAACTGCCACCAATCAGGAGGTCTAAAGTATGACCCTCACCCTATACGTTAGTTGCAGCCTTACCGTCAAAGCTCAACTGTCAAAGCTCAACTGTCACTCTCACCATAAATCTTCCCTTGATCCTGTACATGGTTTGATGGTGCACAGTGATTCCTGGGCCGCTTACAACAATATTCAACCGGCACTAAATTTGAGTCATGATCATATCAATCACAGTGATCCAAAATGTAAATTCGCTCCTCAAACTGGTGCACACACGCAGCATATAGTGTCTTATTGGAGTAAATGTAAGGCACTTATCAAGACGAAAAGGGGTGTTTCGTGATTTGCTTCCAACGTTTCTCACACTATTCAAGTGGAGCAATCAATTCTGCAAAGACACATTTAACATTCAACTTCTGCATATTGCAGAGCAGTTTCCTGTTTAGGATTATGCAATGTGTAACTTTGTAGCCTTACAAACATTAATGTTTCATTCAATAAACCTTCACTTTTTGGTGGACATAATCACTTGATCCAACAGAACCACCTAACTGCCAACAGCACAAGCACTGCCTCCTGGGATTCAAACGCATAAGCAGTATGATGAGGCATTATGAGAGGACAGGTCCAACAATGAAGTAAAGCCCCAACAGGACAGAAGGGTCAACTTGACTGGGCCTAGTCACATTTGCAACCTGTGATCCCCAGTAGGCACATCTGTGTATATATAATGTATGCATGTGTGTATATTGTGTGTAGTATATGTATGTGTGGATACTGTATAGACGTGTGTACTCTATGTATATACTGTATGCAGGTGTGTATACTGTATGTGTGCACTGTATTTGTATACTGTATGTATATACTTGATAGCATATACTATCATCATTTATATAGCGCCAACAGTTTACAATAGCCAGAGGGAACGAGCTACAGATAAATGGACATGGGATGGAAACAAGAGCTGTAGAAGTCCCAGCTCATATGAGTTTATAGTCTAGAGCAGTGGTTCCAAACCGCGGTCCTCAAGTACCCCCAACAGGTCAGGTGTCCAGATATCTGAAGCACAGCACAGGTGATATGATTTGCTGCTCAGTGATTGCAGGATTCAGTCTGCATTCCCCAAGGTGATCCTCAAAACCTGGCCTGTTGGGGGTACTTGAGAACCGAGGTTGGGAACCACTGGTCTAGAGCAGTATTTCTCAAACCTGTCCTCGGGATCCTTATCCAGGCCAGATTTTACAGATCACCTTGGGGAAATGCAGACTGAATCCTGCCATCACTGAGCAGCAAATCATATCACCTGTGCTGTGCTTCAGAGATCTGGCAAACCTGACATTTCAGCAGGCCCTGAGGACAGGTTTGGGAAACACTGGTCTAGATGGATTGGGGTTGAGGAAGATAAGGGGAGTTTTACTGGGTGTCAGGATCATTGGTGCCAGTGGTTCAGGAATGGTGGGGCCATGGAAACGACTTCAATCATGCTATGTGAGTAGGTGAGCAGAGGGGTTGCATCCGTGATGTGGTAAGCTGATCTGAAGAGATGAGTTTTGAGGGATTTCTTGAAGGCCTGAAAATTAGGGGAGAGTTTGATAGTGCAAAGCAAGTCATTCAACAGGAACGGAGCTGCCCTTGAGACGAGAGATGGCAGAGCGGGTGTAGACAGAGGACATGGAAAGGTCCCCCACTGATCATAGTTCTCTAGATGGGATGTGCTTGCGGAGTAAAGAAGACCTGTAGGGAGGAGTTGAGTTATTGAGCGATCTGAACGTGAGCGTCAGTATTTTTAACTGTATCCTGGAATGTACAGGAAGCCAATGGAGGGCCCAAAAGAGTGGGGAGGTACACGAGGTGTGTCTGGTGAGAAAAGATAAGCCTAGCACCTGCATTCATTACAGATTGCAAAGGGGCAATACAGGAGTTGGGGAGGCCAATAAGGAGCGAGTTGCAGTAATCAAGCCGCGTAATGACAAGCGCATGAACCAGCACCTTCGCGGTATTTTGCATCAGAAAGGGCCGGATGTGGGCAATGCTCTTGAGTTGATCGCAACAGGATTTGGTCACCGTCTGGACGTAGGGAGAGAACATTAGGTCAGAATGGAAAGGGACACCAATGCAGCAAGCTTGAAGCATCGGGCTAATGAGCGTTTCATTTACTCGCAAAGAGATAGGTGGTATTGGGTTGTTCTTGGGAGGAATGACGAGAATTTCAGTTTTGGCAAGATTGAGTTTAAGGAAACGGGAAGACATCTAATTCGAGACGGCAGAGAGACAGTCAGTGACTCTATCCAGGAGAGGAGAGGTATATTTGAGTGTCATCAGCGTATAGGTGGTACTGGAAACCAAAGGAGCTGATCAGTTTGCCTAGAGAGGCAGTGTAGATTGAAAAAAGAGGGCCCAGTACTGCAACAGAGTCAGGCTGCCGAAAGGAGATCTTTCCAGAAAAAGAGACACTAAATGATTGTTGGGACAGGTAGGAAGAGGACCATGAAAATAACTACCTTGAAGGTCTATATCACTATCAGGGTTATTCAGAGAGCGTGAAAAGCAGGAGAATGACTGGAGTATGAAAAATTCTAGGTCAAAATAGCCAAACCAGAAAAATTCTCCCTTTCGTCTCATTTTCCAAATCGGCTATTTTGACCTAGAATTTTTCATTCTCCAGTCATTCTCCTGCTTTTCACCCTCTCTGAATAACCCTGTAAGAGTTTGAAGGAGGAGCAAGTGGTCAACTGTATCAAAGGCAGCCGAGAGTAGCACGCATTAGATTTGGCGGTTACATGGTCATTGGTCAATTTCGCAAGAGCCGTTTCTGTTGAGTGCAGGGAGCGAAAGTCAGATTGCAGAGGGTCAAGGAGCAAGTGGGTGTTGAGGTAATCAATCTTGCATTTCGGCCCATTTTGCCGAAGATATGGTAAATTCACTATTTTGCGAATGGTCACCGGATTTTGCTGAAACACACTGTGACCTTTCCAGCGATGCCTCTCTCTCTTTTGTTTTTAATTCCTAGCGGATATGGAGGGAGAGGGGACCAAAGGAGGTGAGGAGGCGCCTGTCGATGTCAGTGTGATGCCCGGGGTCCATAAAACTGGAGGTCTGACTTCAAGGAAGGCAGACCACAGCGGGATCCCGGCCAGAGAGGTAAGTATAGAGAGGGAGGGAGCTTTAAAGGGCACGACGTACAGGGTGTGTCCTTGGTCCTTAAGTGACCTTTTCCTTAGGACGTACCCTGTACGTCATTGGTCCTTAAGGGGATAAACCTGTTGAACTGAAACCGTGAAAATCAGGGCATTTTGCTGCAGTTTGACATACTATGAATAGAAGACACAATAGTCTTCTATGGGGGGCAATTTTGGTGCCCCCCGAACACCACTGAATTGCAGCAAACTGCACCGTAGTTTGCTGTGAATTGACAGCATTCTGAGTAGACTAATTCGCCCAAAATTCACCGTCCGTTGCAATTCGGAAGTTAGTGAATAACCTCATTTGTGTTCCTATGTATGTAGCGTATTATTTATTAAGCGCCAACACATTCCACAGCGCTGTACAAGGTGCAATGGGTAAAGACAGGACAATTCTATAATACATACAGGAGACAGGTCAGTATTCCTGCCTGCAGATACAGGAGGACATAAGGGCCCTATTCCCGTGGGAATTTACAATCTCGATCATTGGGGGGATTAGAAACAAGAGGGAGGGACTGCAGTGACGAGTTAAGGCAGGGAGAGGTGAGGACTGTTTTTTTGGGTCGTTCAGATGTCTTGTTACGGAGTCAGGTGGTCGGCTTCCCTAAACAGAAGGGTCTTTAGGGAGCATTTAAATGAAGTCATATTTGGGGACAGTCTGATATTGCGAGGAAGCACATTCCATAGGGTCGGAGCCGCACGAGAAAAGTCCTGCAGTCTGGCATGTGATGAGGTAGTGATGGAGGATGCCAGAAACAGGTCATTGTTGGATCTTAAGGGGCGGGCTGGGGTGTATTTGACTAGTGAGGAACAGCGTTAGTGAGGGTTTGGCAGGTCAGGGTGAGTAGTTTGAATTTGATTCTGCTGTGGAGCCAGTGCAGGGATTCACAGAGAGGCGCAGCAGAGACAGAGCGACGGGTGAGATGGATAAACCGGGCTGATGTGTTTAGGATGGACTGCAGGGGGGAGAGGCGGGAGATAGGAAGGCCAGTGAGGAGGTTGTTACAGTAGTCCAGGCGGGAGATAACAACAAGCGAGTGGATAAGTTGCTTGGTGGTGTTGGCAGTCAGAAATGGACGCATTTTGGTGAGATTGTGGAGGTGATTACGGCAAGATGAGGAGAGTGCTTGGATGTAGGGGCAGAAGGAAAGACTGGAGTCGAGAGTCACTCCGAGGCAACAGACTTGGGCAGAAGGAAGGATAGTGATACTGTCAACAATTACCATCTTACAGAGAAGTCTGAAATGGGAGTAGAGTGAGAGGGGGAATTAGAAGGAGCTTGGTCTTGGACATGTTGATCTTCATGTAGTAAACGGTAGTACCGTATGCATGTTTGTCTGTATAAACTATATGCATGTGTGTACTGTATGTAACCAAATTGTTTTGATTTGTATGTCAGGGTGTGTTGCTCAAGGTCTTATGTGGAAACATTTGACGTGTTCCTGCATTCTTTTCAAGGATCTAAAGTGTGGCTAATTGACAGCCTTCCAGGCAGAAGGAAGTACTCTGCTTTGAAAGGCTGCCACAAGTCACCAGGTAGAAGGACACAGTCGTAGGGGAGTACACTCAACTAAATAAACTCAAATTAATTTGGTAGGCTAAAATGTCCCTTAAGGCTCAGGTCAGACTCGCGCATTCTTGCGGACTGTGCGTCAGTGCAGAACAGGACGTACTTTGACTGACGACAAGGTAGTGGCCACACGGTCCATTTTTGTGACTGTTTTTTTTTTGACTGATGTAGATGGGAAATAAAATGAATATGAAAAACATTGTCAAAAATGCTGGACGTCAAAAATGCAGTCCGTCTGACTACATTCCATCACTCACACACAAAGCTATGTGGGCGTGGCGCACTCCGCACGTCCGTTCTAGCGGTTTTACGTTCTTGCCTAACTTGCGTCCGTTGTGCGTCTGCATTTCTGTGCGGACGTACTTCGTGTGTGGGTCTCTATTGATCATAATTGTATGCTACCACGGACGTGAACACTGCGCTCGTCTGACACGGGCCTAAATGGCATAGGAGAGTGCAGTGACCATACACAGAGACCCTTCACTGAGTGTATAATCCAGATGACCAATCATCCTGTTGTTTTCATAAATCTTTTAAACCCATGACAGATGATTGAACTGCCAACAGGCAACTATGGTCAGATTAGAAACTGAAGTGGAAATAGGCTGGAAGACGGCCGCCATTGTACACAGGCGGCCATCTTGTTCAGAATATTGGTTCACTTGTATATAACTAGACAGGTTTGTAGCTGAGACTAGAATGAGGTATACGTAGAAACTTAGGAATGCGTTTAGATTAGCAGAAAAGCAATTAAAGCTTTATGAAAGATCTCTGTCTGTTCCTGGCACGGAGGAGAAAAGCGACTCCAAGGTCGTTGGGGCCCGCGGAAAGACGAAGGAGTATAGAAGACCGGGCCCCAGGCCATCTGAATAAACATAGCCGATAGGGAGGGAGGCACTGCCCGGAGAAAGACAGCACAAACAAATCACAGACTGTCAAACTAACGAGAAGTGTATCAATTTATAGTTATATGTGGAATGTTTTTTGTGTTCGAATTAATGATGGGAGGTATTAACCCACGTGGGGTGGGATAGAGTGTTATAGGGAGGTGGGCTAATGGGGATGTACCTAATTATGTATTTGGGGCATAAAACCTCATGTCTCTGTGTAATCGAAGCTCACTCTAAGCGATTCAATCCTGTGTGAGCACTTGTGTGACGACACAATAAACTCTTGCCTTTCCTGAAGAGACTCGTGTTTGGACAATCCTTGCTTGTGTCTGGTCCGGCGCCGTTAATGAAGTGAACCTGTCTGACTCCGGCTACATTTCTGGGGTCTCGATAGCCGGGATAACGGGCCTTTTGCCAAGACACAGGCAACGGCTGCTGAACACAGTGCGGCGATATTGACTGCAGGTGCACGAGAATCCCGATGGTTGGGGGCGTCCGTTGAAGGTGAGCTGACATCTGCAGGTGCCAAGCAGGATTTCCTGTACAGTGGACCTCATCTCGTCCCAAACAGACCCCCCCGGCCCGGGAAGCTGGGACACACCCGAGTCCGAGGAAACAGCGAGCAGCGCCGGCGATAGGTAACGTGTCTTCTATGTTTTGTATGTCTAAAGGAAATACCGGTATATAAGGGAAACGTCCGACTGAGATAGACGGATAAGAGGATGCGATGGCCACCATCCTATTGGCATATCTAGCCCGCCGCTGATAGCGCTGATATTGCTAAGGAGCCAGAGTGGCTAGCGGGTGTCTGGATTCGGGGGAATTGAATGCAATCAAAGGGTAGTTCTGTAAGAGAGGGAGAAGGTAGCTGCGTGGAGTTGCATAGTTCAGTGTTTGTAAATAGAGCTTCGCCACGTGGGTAAAAGGGAAAGGAGGAGGGATTTTCTGTGACTGGGCTAAGAGCCTGAGTCAGTGCCTAGTGTGTACGCCGTGTAGTGAAAAGGCTTATAGTGAAGCCAGCGGTAGCTGCAGAGATAGTGGTGCTGAGTGGGTAGATTATCCATAAGGCAGATTGGAATTGCAGGCGGAAGTATAGACAAGGAACGGGGTGCACATAGCCACAAGCAGTCAAGAGTTAGAGTTCAAATTACGGGGTATAAGGAGCCACAAAGAAGGGGATAAGTACCCTTGGCTAGTAGAAAGAGTAGAAGTGCCTATGTTTTATTCTATGTTGAAAGTATCTGATACGGTATGAGCTGTGAATGAATTGACTCGAGTGCTGTGAGTGAACGCGCGCCTACTCGCTCCACGAGGAAGCAAATACGAGATTTGACCCTGGACGTACGGTTTCGGCTCAGGCGACTGCAGTCGGCTACTGAAGGGGGAAGCGTATGTGGATGCGGATAAATTGTTGACTGAAGTATCAGACTGTAGATTTTAACTGTTGTTGAAATAAGATATTTGTATCGCAAAAAGTATTGTTTTCAGGAGTGACAATGTGTAACGGGTCATCAAAGCCCAAGAGGGTAAAGGAGGGGGAGACGCCCCTAGAGTATATGGTGCGAAATTTCGATGCATTATATAAAACTCATGACTATGGTGTAGAATTGACAAAAGAGAAATTAAAAGTAATGTGTACAGTTGTGTGGCCGATGTTAGTCCCAGGATGGCCAGAGCAGGGGTCAATGGACCCGGAGTTAGTACAGAAGGTACATTCCCAAGTTACAGAGCAGTATGGACATCCTGAACAATACCCATATATAGAAGTATGGAGATATTGTATTAAAAATAAGAGTCATTTTATAATGATAGCGGGGAGGAATAAGAAAGGACCCAAAATATAAGAGAGAGAGAGAGGTGTTAGTAGAACAACTGGAAGAAAATAAATGTTTTACCCCCGTCCTATCTATTATGTTATGGGGCAGCTAGGGAGGCTCTGAATGCCGCGATTGCGCGGGCGGAGAGGGGGGAGCAGGCAGCTGCTATGTCTCGGTCAGCTCCCTCTGCTCCGTCCGTATGGCTGAGGAAGAAGAGCAGGGTGCATCGGGTAGAGGAGATAGAGAGGCTCCACCAGAAAAGATTGAGATGCCCGATGGGAGTATATATAAATTAATTAATATTTTATGGAGTGAGATAGTTGCAGTGCTGTATAGTTTATGTGTGTGGTTCAGACTGATTTTGTCCGATTGTGTTTTTAATTGATTATTAAACTGTTCAATTAAAAGTTGAGATTGAGCGTCGTCTCTGGTGTATAGGCCCCCTCCTTTTCTAACAGA
The DNA here is from genome assembly GCA_009667805.1 of Leptobrachium leishanense. Taxonomy (NCBI): domain Eukaryota; kingdom Metazoa; phylum Chordata; class Amphibia; order Anura; family Megophryidae; genus Leptobrachium; species Leptobrachium leishanense. The sequence goes on from CM019064.1 coordinate 348,449,588, forward strand.
CTGTTTGCAAGAGAGAGGGGGAGAAGGAGGGAGAAGTTTGTTTTTCTTTGCTCTGATAGCTGAAAGAATAACCCTTTGTGTACTTGTGCAGCGTACTATGTTTAGCTAATTTTAGTGTGTGTTACAATAGAATATTTGTCTGAAGTCTGTTGAGTGCAAGATATATGTTTATATTTTGTGTTGATATTATTCCGAAAGTTTAAGTTTTGTTCAGAGCTAGAATTAAATAGAAAAGAAAGAAAAGGGAGTCCTGGTTTTTTATATTATTGCATATAAATAATAATAAGTATGTAATAGTATACAATATTGCCTACTAAAATATAAAATTTATTAATAAATTAAATTGAAATATATGAAACGGTTAGAAAATTAATTCGAGAAATAATTAAAGTAATTTTTCTTTACTGTTTTTACAAGGTATGTTTTTGTTTGATTTTTGATGGAATGATTTATTTTTATTGTTTTTTTTCGATGTAGTATTAAGAGTCTGTTTTGGGCTATGGGAAAATATTTCTGAGAATATTATTTACACAATGTGTATATGTATATGCCCGAATGTCCCATCCAGCTCCTGGGGCGGGATATCTTTTGCAAATTGCAAGCCCAAATTATGTTTTTTTTTCCCGGGGGTCACGTTCAATTAAACCTGCCGGAGGGTGGCAGTTTTGTTCGGTAGTATAATCCAGCCAGCCCGCACAACCCCCAATCTGTGAAAATCGCAGTAGTTATGTCAAAAGAGGAAGAATGGCGCACGGCACCTACTCTGTCTGCCACGCTGGATCCGCACGTATTACTCCTTGGAATTTCTGAGGTGGGGGCGGAGGACAACCCGCCCAGATTAGTTGAATTAAAGCCCGGCGCAAAACCGGTGGCTCTAAGACAATATTATATCCCACAGAAAGCCAAGCAGGTTACAGAGTGTCTAAAAAGAAAGCACAAATATGTAAACAGAGTGTAAAATACCTGGGATTCCAGTTAACAGGTACCAAACGTGCACTAGGGGCAGAAAGGAAAGAAGCAATGTGCTCCTAAAGACCAGGAGACAAGTCCGTGAGTTCCTGGGAGCTGCAGGCTTCTGCCGCCTGTGGATCCCCAACTTCGCAGAAATTGCCAAGCCGCTTCATCAAGCAACCAAGGAAAGAGAATTAGACCCCTTTCATTGGGAAGAAGAGCAAACCGCAGCGTTTCTGAAATTAAAGACTCTGCTAATGGAAGCTCCTGCACTGGGCCTGCCAGATCATAGTAAGTTTTTCCAGCTGTTCGTACATGAACATAATCAAACAGCAACAGGAGTATTGGTCCAGACCTTTGGCTCATGGCTGAGGCCTGTGGCCTACCTCTCCAAGCAACTCGACCCTGTGGCCTGCGGCCTACCCCCATGCCTGAAAGCAGTGGCTGCCACCGCAATGCTGATAGCAGAAGCAGACAAGCTGACCCTTGGACAAGTTCTTCATGTCAAGGTGCCCCATGCTGTCAAGGCTCTGCTGGATGTCAAAGGAGGTTACTGGTTTAGCAACAGCCGGATGACGAAGTACCAAGCCATGATGTGTGAAAATCCACGGGTTCATTTGGACCTCATCGCTACCTTAAACCCTGCTACTTTACTGCCTGACTGTGAAGAGGATCCAAATCATGAATGCCTCCAAGTCATGGAAGAAGTGTTCAGTAGCAGGCCAGATTTGAAAGACGTACCCCTAGACAAATACGATCTACAGCTATTCACTGATGGTAGCAGCTACATGGATGATGGGAAGAAAGTCTCCGGCTATGCAGTAGTCTCAACAGAAGAAATTATTGAAGCAAAGCCACTGCCAGGCCATACATCGGCACAACTAGCTGAAATAACAGCCTTAACCAGAGCCCTTGAAATTTCTGAAGGCAAAAGAGTAAATATCTATACAGATTCCAAATACGCCTTCATGACAGTCCATGCACATGGTGCACTCTACAAAGAAAGAGGTCTACTCACGTCTTCAGAACAACAAATTAAATATGCTGCAGAAATCACGGCCCTCCTGGAAGCAGTGTGGAAACCAAGTGCTGTCAGCATCATGCACTGTCGTGGCCATCAAAAAGGCCGTGATGAAATTCCAAAAGGTAACAGACGCGCGGACCAGGCCGCAAAAGCAGCTGCAAAACCGCCACCACCAACAGAAGCAGAAGCTCAAGCTAAAGTACTGATCTGCAAGCAAGAGTCTCAATTTTCCATGCCAAATTACGAGTTCTACATGAATTTGAAAAAGTTTGAACCCCACGGCGAGTTCATTGAAATAATATTGAACAAATGGCAAGATGATTATGAACTGTTAGAACTCAATCATGATTATATCCAATGGCTTTTCCCAACTCGAACACAAGGCCGAAATTTTTACTCTATTCCCCTTAATCCGCAAGAGACACGCCTAATGGTTAACACCTCAGAAGTTCAGCAAAGACTGCGCAGAGCCTGCAAGATGATGCTGAAATTCTTCGGCGTGAAAATAGTGGGGGAGGAGGAAGACAATGAAGAGGAGGAAGACAAAGAAATAACTGAAGTTGAACGAGCAGAAAATTTCACGTCACGTTTTGAAAATTTGACAATCAATTCTCACAATAATCTACGAATCACACGACTACTGCACAGTCTGGGAGAATTGGGAGCAGAAGAATATCAAGTCCCACTGGTGAGGTTCTTCCTCAAGGAGATCCTTATCAAGAACAGACTGCCAAGAATGAAGAAAAGTGCAATGAACTTTTTCATACCAGCAGTAAGAGATCCACAAGACAGACAAGATTTGTTATTTTTCGCATGGCGATACTATTTCCCAAAAGGAGAATTTATCTGCGGAAATCATGGAGAATTGGCACGATACAAACCAAAACCAGTGGTGGCTGCACTTCTACCGGCGCCACTGAGCGAATGGACACCTGTGTACTCAGAGAAAGAAAAGAAGTGGCTGACAGAAGAACCCGGAGGGTATGGAGAAGATGGATGGTTCCAGATGGAAAATGGACGAGTGGTCCTACCAGCAACACTGGCTCCTGAAATCATAAGAGCACTTCACGCAAGTACCCATGGAGGGAGAGAAATGATGGAGCAACAGTTGGAGCCACATTTCTACGTACCAGGATTGTCAGCAATCTGCAAGGCCACAGCTCAGCAGTGTGTAACATGTGCCAGAAACAACCCGAGAACAGGCCCATCTCAACCCCCAGGGAAACAGCCAATCGGGCTATCTCCAATGGCATCATTACAAATAGACTTTACAGTGCTGCCACCCTGCAAAGGATACAAATATTTACTAGTGATGGTGTGCACTTTGACAGGATGGGTAGAAGCCTTCCCAACTAGAATTTAAAAGACGACAGAAGTGGTAAAGAGTCTAATGAAAGAAATAATACCACGTTACGGACTTCCACTCGAGATAGGGTCGGACAATGGCCCTGCATTTATCCAGAACTGTTTACAACAATTTGCCCGGCTACTGGGCATCACCTGGAAGCTATAGACCGCCTACAGGCCCCAAAGTTCGGGAAAAGTTGAAAGAATGAACTGTACCCTAAAGATTTTGATGTCCAAACTGTGCCAAGAGACGTCACTAGGCTGGTTGGACTTGCTGCCGATAGTCCTTTTGCACATTAGGTGCAGACCAACCCCCCAATTGAAGCTAAGTCCGTACGAACTTATGTTTGGACGGCCAACCCCTCTGATTAATGGACTAAGGGGGGACCTTCGGGCATTGGGAGAAACTAAACTAAATGATCAGGTAGTAATGCTGGGTAAATCAATGCAGAAGTTAAATATTTGGGTGGGGGATAATATACCGCATTTTCTGTATCCTTCATTGTATAAGTATTGTCCGGGTGACTCAGTATGGGTAAAAGAGTGGAAAAATGATCCACTGGGTCCAAAATGGAGAGGTCCTTACCTTGTCCTGTTATCAACCCCTACAGCAGTAAAGGTTGCCGAGGTGGTCCCGTGGATACATCACTCCAGGGTAAAAGCAGCCGCAGCCAGTCCTGAACCAACATGGAAGGTCGTTACCAACGAGACCAACCCACTGAGGCTGAAGCTGACAAAGACCACAGCCATGAGCACCTAAATGATCCTAACCCAGATAATACAGAGGATCAACAAGTGGGTGTTTTGATGGGCACAGGTCCTGACCACCCGCCAACGGGGGATACCCACAGGGTGCTTTTTAGGGGCCCGGCCCCACCCTTGATCATCCAGAAATGTTCTTTATTTTTGAAATTCCGGTGGGGAGGGATTGGGTTTATGTGACTGTAAAAAGAATTGCCCAAGGAATTCTGACACTCGGGGCATTTGTGGTGCTGATTTTATATCTTGCTAATTTGATTTATGGACTCTCGCGTGGAGCATGCTCTAATTGTACGGGCAATGTGGGGAAAGTGGATATTTCCCATATCTGGAATGGTACGCACCCGGTGATGGAGAACCGTACCATGTGGAGACAAAAACGAGAGGCGCTATCTGGAACCACCCAAGAGGACACTTACTTGTGCAATTCAAATATGACTATGCTAAAAAGTCTGGGCAAACTGCATGCTGGGTGTGTAGTAGACTGCACCCAGAGACAATTCATATACCATTTGCCTCTGTTCCAATGAATTTGAGTATGTTTGTATCAGGGAATATCACAATACATGCTGTCGATGCACAAAGGGAAAAGACAGAATCAGTCAGCCCCGGGTACCCCATAATAGGACCAGTGTATCCACCAGAATGGTGTTTTCAACTAGGACCAGATAAAGAAACAAATAACGAGGGTGGGTTATGTAACTCAAGTCAGTTCAACTGGACATTATACATTTACATATTCAAAACAGGACAAAAGGCGATTTATTTATATATACGATGCAGGCAACTCACTAGAGACCAAGAGGCGGTGATTGGGAATGTGACCAATGGGAGGCAGGGTGCAGTGGATATGATGAGACGGCTGAGACACCTTGCGATAGAGATATCAAAGGGAACACTACATTCATCACCATTTATAGTGACAGGAGGGTACCAGGTGTGCTGTGAAAGGGTGTGTTACACATGGGTACCACCAACAATAACGGGAATGTGTTATTTGGCTAAGCTGGTCCCAATCCAGAAACTAAGGGGAGAAGACACAAACACAGACACAGAACTACACCCTAGGTACCCACTGGTGTTTGAAAGACCGAAGAGAGAATTGTTTGCGAAGATGGATCGAATATGGACATGGTTGCCAGCATGGACTGGATGGGGAGGAGAGATGATGAGGAGATTGAATAGCTATGTCAATCTGATGGATGAGATTCTGAATAGAACCAGTATGGATATCCAGCTGCTGAATCTGGAAATGCGTGAGTTACGAAAGGTGCAAATGATACATGAAATGGCGCTTGAGCAGATCAGTGCGGCCTTGAATGGATTGTGTGAAATGACAATGCACTATGAATGTTGCACCTTCATCAGAAACACTACACACGAAGTCCCAGACTATTACCAGGTAATTCAAGATCATCAGGAGAAGGTAGCACAGTTGCAGGGCACAGCCAGGAGGATTGCTGCCGAAGGCTGGAATCCGCTCCGGGGTTTGGAGCAATGGGAGAATGGTTTGGTTCTATCTTGAGATTCATCTCAAAGATTGGATCCATGATACTTATGATAGTGGTGATCTTGATCATAGGGATACTGATATCTACACAAACACAGAAGATACCACTGATAATTCCACAGGGTGTTCCCAGTGAAAGAAACCCCCCCTTTTTCAGTAGTTTCAGAATAGTGGAGTGTAATGGCTACAAGTGCCAGGAAAAGATCCTGACACTTGAGCCAAGGGGGGAATGAAGTGGAAATAGGCTGGAAGACGGCCGCCATTGTACACAGGCGGCCATCTTGTTCAGAATATTGGTTCACTTGTATATAACTAGACAGGTTTGTAGCTGAGACTAGAATGAGGTATACGTAGAAACTTAGGAATGCGTTTAGATTAGCAGAAAAGCAATTAAAGCTTTATGAAGAAAGATCTCTGTCTGTTCCTGGCACGGAGGAGAAAAGCGACTCCAAGGTCGTTGGGGCCCGCGGAAAGACGAAGGAGTATAGAAGACCGGGCCCCAGGCCATCTGAATAAACATAGCCGATAGGGAGGGAGGCACTGCCCGGAGAAAGACAGCACAAACAAATCACAGACTGTCAAACTAACGAGAAGTGTATCAATTTATAGTTATATGTGGAATGTTTTTTGTGTTCGAATTAATGATGGGAGGTATTAACCCACGTGGGGTGGGATAGAGTGTTATAGGGAGGTGGGCTAATGGGGATGTACCTAATTATGTATTTGGGGCATAAAACCTCATGTCTCTGTGTAATCGAAGCTCACTCTAAGCGATTCAATCCTGTGTGAGCACTTGTGTGACGACACAATAAACTCTTGCCTTTCCTGAAGAGACTCGTGTTTGGACAATCCTTGCTTGTGTCTGGTCCGGCGCCGTTAATGAAGTGAACCTGTCTGACTCCGGCTACAAAACCTCTCCAATTACAGTCTGGGATCTGGCAGGCAGGTGGTTAATTTTGTGCACACTCCAGTAGAAAAGCTTGGTAGTGACATTTATTTTTAATATTGGACAGTAAATGGATAATCATATACACTAATCAGGACTGATACCCAGGATGTGACAAATTGCATCAAGTACCCAAATAAAAGCCAAAAATGTACGGAACTTCTTTAGACTTTACACTGTGGCTGATTGTATAGTGTTGGATGTACTGCTCACACACAGGATAGTGATGATGTACTGCTCACACACAGGATAGTGATGGATGTACTGCTCACACACAGGATAGTGTTGGATGTACTGCTCACACACAGGATAGTGATGATGTACTGCTCACACACAGGATAGTGATGGATGTACTGCTCACACACAGGATAGTGTTGGATGTACTGCTCACACACAGGACATGGTGAGCAACTTCAAAATGGTTGCATCACGTGTCTCTGCTGTGTCAATCAGTGCGGTTACCGTATTACACAAGTGTCATACCCCAAAGTCTCCCTCATTCGCTGGAAAATTCAGCTCAGCCAATCGCGAGGGAGATCTCTCCATAGAGCCATTCTCCATAGAGCCACTCAGATAACTAAGCGGGCAGTGCGAGAAGATCATGTCGGGCACAGTAACGCTTCCCAGACCAGGTGTCGGTGTGGGTGTTGTGGTCACCAGCTCGGTTCATCCAGGCTGTGTGCTTCTAGGGAAGCGAAAGGCAAAGGGATCACCAGGAGCCGGCATGAGTCAGCTTCCCGGGGGACACTTGGAGTTCGGGTAGGTAAGTGAGAGACCTATGCCTTGCCATTGCCAATAGCAGCCTCCAATAACTGACACCCAGGGAATATTTGCGCGTTTTAATGACGTAGCCACGTACACTGACGTGCGTGTCCCTGCAGAGGAGTTGGTTCCGGCAACATTGCCACCGTATACGAACCTGATTGGCCGCTGGCTGCCATTTTGTTGGAGACTAATGATCCATCCTAAAAGTCTCAAGGATGATATTATGACATAATGGAGCTCTTATTTATGCCAAAACCCAATTTTTCTAGTATATAAAAATGTTCTAGTGTGTATATATATATATATATATATATATTGTAATATTTACCCACCCCTCCTTTTACCAGAGTTTCATTATACATTGAGATTTCTCTCGTTTCCAAGTATGTGTTAACCTCCCTGTCGGTCTAATTTTTTCAAAATGTCGGGTCTAAAAGCGTCTCCAATTTTTATTTTTTATTTTTTTTTAAAGGAAATGTGTTTTTGTACATAGTTAGCCTGTAATAATTAGGAATCACGCACTGAAATCGGTGCAATCAAGAGTCCTTTCTGGTAAAATCCTTTTTATAAATAAATTTAAAAAAATAGTAAATGCACGGAGTCCGATTAAAGTTTGAAACACGACATAATAATTTATTATCCCAAAAATAATTATCCAAAATAATGGAAATAAATGATATTCAATAAAATACAACAAAAAACACTGAAATCTGTCTGAAAACAAGGGTGAGATGATGTATGGTCTGTTTCTTATCCTGTAGTGCCACCTAGTGGCCGCTCATTGACATTGCACTTTGGATTATACAGTGTAAAATTATTTTTTTCTAAGTCATCGTGTGACTCGCAGGGGGCCTTACCAGGAAGCAGCTCGCTGCGATCACACTGCGGGGACAGCGAGGGAGCCAGGAGGAGATGAGTATGCATCCAGCCCGAGTGTGGCTCGGGGGTTACCGTTCGCGGTAGTGAAATTTAACCCCGAGTCACACTCGGGAATACCGCCAGGGAGGTTAAAGAACATTGAATTGTCACATTTGTTACAGAAATAAAAAGTAATAAAATGCAAAATATTAAAAAAACAACACAATTATACAGATTAACACCGAAAATAAATATGTAGGAAACATATCATTATGTTACATGTTTACAGGTGTATAAATTTGTGTGTGCGATGCCATACTGAGGACATATGAATGGAAACACAAGAACCAGTACAGTTCATGGGAGATAAAGAGAAGTGGCAGAATGTAAATCTTGTTGAGGGTAGATAGAAAATTAGTAGAATTGTATAAAATCAGGAAAGTTAGGGACGCAAATTTAAAAGGAATGAACAGATACAGATTGTAGGGCTACACCATCCCCAGTGACATGCTTTTTACAGATTAAAAAAAAAATCCCGTCAATAGGTAATTTGTGTATTAAGAACAAACCACTTAAAAGTCTTGCGAGCCAGAGAATGGGGTATTAAGCTTCCAAAATAAACATTTAGATGAACAGTATTGGGGTTATACACAGAGCACCAAAATGTTGCCAACATTTCGGTGCTCTGTCGTTCCCCCCCCCCCCCACTTCGGGAATCAAATTGGCTGCTGCCAATCCCTTGGCTGCAGCCAACGTGCTGGACAGCCGTGCAAACACACGGGACAGCCGCCAAATGCAGCCGACGAGCTGCCGGACACGGCATCGACCAGCCGCAGAAAAAAGCCGACGGATGGGTAAAAAAACAATACGATTGAAAGTGTCAAAATTGAAACGCTGTTTGCAAAAAGACTACTGAACGAAAATGCCTGGAATTAACATATAAGATACTATGAATGATAATAAGGTCTGTTACGGAAACAAGAAACTGCCATAAAAAATTTAAAAATAAAGACTTTTTTCTGCAGAAATAAAAAATATATATATATATATTCTTTATAAAAGTGACAAATCAAATAACAATCATTCTAACCAATGGTTTAAGGGTGGGTTAGCAAACCTGGCCTCAGATATTTTAGAACTAGTACAACATCTCTAATGATGCACACCGAAAATCTAGTTCCAAAACACAGGAGGGTCATGGTTACTTATCCCTGGTTTATGAGAAAACTTCCATGCGTATGTCCAACACAGGCGCCACTGCTGCTTCTGAAATATCATAAAGGATAGAGAATCTTCTGTGTGCACTGAGGGAATTGTTTAATTACATACAGGGTTATTCAGAGAGTGGCGAAAAGCAGGAGAATGACTGGAGAATGGAAAATTCTAGGTCAAAATAGCCAAACCAGAAAAATTCTCCCATTCATCTCACTTTCAAATCGGCTATTTTGACCGAGAATTTTCCATTCTCCAGCTTTTCACCGCTCTCTGAAAAACCCTGATAGTGTTGGTTATCTTGTCTCCCAATATGTACAGTTGTGTTCAAAATTATTCAACCCCCAATGCTGTAAAGGGTTTTAGGGAATTTAGTGTACATTTGTAATTGTATTCAGAATGAAATCCTACAAGGACTTTTTAAAGAACCATATGCAACTAAAATGACATCAATTGGTTTTGTAATACAGTAGTAAATGTTTCTTTTGTGAATTCTTCATTGACACAATTATTCAACCCCTTAAAGACTACCACTCTGAAGAACAGAGGTTCATTCAAGTGTTTTCAATCAGGTATTGAAAACACCTGTGGATGTCACGGAGCAGCAATAAAGCATAATAAGCACCAATTAGGCAGCTTTAAAATGACTGTGATACTCAGCTCCTTCTAGACATTTACTGGTGTGGTTACAAACATGGTGAAGTCAAGAGAATGGTCCAGGAAGACAAGAGAAGAGGTGATTACTCTTCACAGGAAGGGCAATGGCTATAAGAAGATTGCAAAGATGTTAAACATACCAAGAGAGACCATAGGGAGCATCATTCGCAAATTCAAGGCAAAGGGCACTGTTGAAACGCTACCTGGTCATGGCAGAAAGAAGATGCTGACTTCGACTGCTGTGCGCTACCTGAAGCGTAGAGTGGAGAAACGTCCCTGTGTGACTGCTGAGGAACTGAGAAAAGATTTCTCAGATGTGGGTACTGAAGTTTCAGCTCAGACAATACGGCGCACACTGCGTAATGAAGGCCTCCATGCCAGAACTCCCAGGCGCACCCCCTTGTTGTCTCCAAAGAATAAGAATAGTCGACTGCAGTATGCCAAAAGTCATGTGGACAAACCACAGAAGTTTTGGGATAGTTTTCTGTGGACTGATGAAACAAAATTAGAACTGTTTGGGCCCATGGATCAACGCTATGTTTGGAGGAGGAAGAACAAGGCCTATGAAGAAAAGAACACCTTGCCTACTGTGAAGCATGGCGGGGGGTCAATCATGCTTTGGGGCTGTTTTGCTTCTGCAGGTACAGGGAAGCTTCAGCGTGTGCAAGGTACCATGAATTCTCTTCAGTACCAGGAGATATTGGATGACAATGTGATGCAGTCCGTCACAAACCTGAGGCTTGGGAGACGTTGGACCTTTCAACAGGACAATGATCCCAAGCATACCTCCAAGTCCACTAGAGCATGGTTGCAGATTAAAGGCTGGAACATTTTGGAGTGGCCATCGCAGTCACCTGACTTAAATCCGATTGAGAACCTCTGGTGGGACTTAAAGAAAGCAGTTGCAGTGCGCAAGCCTAAGAATGTGACTGAACTGGAGGCTTTTGCCCATGACGAATGGGCGAAGATACCCGTAGATCGCTGCAAGACACTTGTGTCAAGCTATGCTTCACGTTTAAAAGCTGTTAGTACAACATCCTTTTACAGTTATAAGTACTAAGATTGAATGTCACTTGGGGGTTGAATAAAACTGATAATGATGTGAGCACAGAAAAGACATTTGTGGTTATTTCATTATAAATGTTATGTTATATTTGTCTGACCTACACGTGCCTCTTTGATTTAATTGTAAGCAAGATGACTGAATGATCAAAATCAATGTCAAACTGGCGAAAACACTCAATTTCAGTGGGGGTTGAATAATTTTGAACACAACTGTACATTATACCATAAGAAAGAAAGAAGTGATTATCCATAACAGAATGAATTGGTGAAATGTTCAAACTGCTTTTATCTTTGTCTCAACAGAGAAAGCTGGGAGGACTGTGCAGCACGGGAAACCCTGGAGGAAGCAGATCTACATCTCAAAAACATCCACTTTGCGTCTGTAGTAAACTCCATAAGTCTGGAGCACAATTACCACTACATTACAATTATAATGAAAGGGGAGGTAGATACAAGTTTCCCATCAGAACCAACAAACCTAGAGCCTGAAAAGAATGAAGGTAAATACATCTAGCAGAGAATGCACATATGTCATGAAAACTGTAGCTGCACAATAAGGCTGCTGTCAGACGAGCGTAGTGTTCACGTCCGTGATTGCGCCTAAAAGTATGTCCGTGATAGCATGAAAGAAAGTCCATTGGAGCCCGACACATGAAGTACGTCCGCACTGAACTGCGGACGCACAACGGCCGCGGCCCACGGACGCAAGGCAGGCAAGAACGTACATCCCCTAGAACGGCCGCACAAAGTGCGCTGCGTCCGCAACGTCCGCATAGCTTTGTGTGTGAGTGATGGAACGTGGTCAGACGAACTGCATTTATACGTCCAGCATTTTTCACGGACAAAATGGTTTTGCTTTTTATTTTATTTTCTCTCCTACATCCGTCAAAATATACGTCAGTGAAAAAAAAACGGACTGTGTGGCCACTACTGTGTCTTCCGTACTGACGTCCGTCCGTGTGCACGGACGTACAGTCCGTAGAAATCACGCTCGTCTGACCCTAGCCTTAGGGTAATACTTTGAGGTTTATTTATTAACTGTGGAATTAAAAATCATGGACCTTTTTCCCTATGGTCTATTTTCCATACTTTTTTTTTAAAGTGTTTTTAGTTAAAAGTAGTTGTATATCCAAACATTTTATACATCTGTGATGCAGTGCATCCAGTATCCTCCATGTTGCCTATCACGTGTGGCACATCCCCTGGCATGCACACCAAACGCCCAGTTCCATATACCTTGCTGTATGTCCCTCTTCCCTCATGGTTTATTCTGCCAGATACATCTGTCAATATCCCAATATTCTCAGTTTTTGGAAAAAAAAAAACAATCCACAAATTGCTGATTAATCCACAAATTTATTTAGGCAGCGATTTCCATCTTTCCATATTGTGTAGATATGTTATGTCCACTTGTCTTCGACCGGCTCATTTTCCCTGTGATGTCTTCTATGATGAATATTGCATAATCTCATTCCTTGATGAGTTGCAGAGCTGTGCACTGCTGTTTTTTTTCTAAGTGGGCATCAAACAGTGACTGTCATTTCACAGAGCTGTGTAACTGGCTCTTGCTGTAATATTGGCTTACTGATTCATAATGCAATTGCCTGTCAGAAGTCGGTCTGTCCTGTAGGATGGCTTTTCTACTGTCGACACTCACTTCATTGGCATGCCACTGGAAAATAAATCATTGCATTCCCTTGTCCTGCCTCTAATAAGGAATTACTTATTCCTATATATTTTGTTTGGAAATCCATAATCCAACGAGCACAACTAAAGTTGGGCATGATTGGGTCACCGATGAAAAATTCATATAAACAGACTTTTGGTAACTACTTTTGTTTTCTGCAAAATGGATTGCAACTAAAATACATGATTGACTGCTGTTATCTACAACTGCGTAAATTCTACATCTGCAGTTCCCCATCACTGTGCGTAACAATAATTTAAAACTTTGCTTATATATTTAATGAAAGTTAATCATAATAAAAGGACAAGTTTACGTACTTAATTTATATTAAAAGCAGACTAGCTTGTTCACCAGGCAAAGCACAAACTTTAAAGACCAGGGTAAAGCATTCTGATTGCTACATTGTTTCCTTCACTATTCTGCAAACTGTCTTCATGTTGCAATGCATCACAGAGGGGGGGGGGGAAAGCTCATGGTGCTCAGGTATAAAGGAAAGGTGGAATGAGCTTTGTAATGTTCCTTGTAAATAATACGAGCATTGACTAGCCAAACTTCATAAAGTGCTCTAAACACAAGAGTCAAGGTGGAATGCGTGGGAGCGCAGTTCCTCCACTATTTTTCTAGAAGGAATGAAGTTCCCACACACTGAAGCTTTTATTCAGGTGTTAAATCATGTTTCCCTGTTATGAGAAATCCTAGATTTGTGTCCTATGTTTGATAAAATCCATATATAGACATCAGATTTGAGTGTGTGTTTGTTACGTGTGAGATGATAAATGCTAATTGGGGGAAGAAATCTTGGTCAGTCAATGTCTTACCCTTGTATTTAAACTTTATACGGCTTGTACACCAGGCATAGTATAGTGTGCCTCCATTACTGGGCGCGTTGCATATATTTATACACAGTAAATACCAAAATGTGTATTTTTAACTTTTACTTCAGAGGTTATTCAAAGAGCACTGCTGTTTGCTGAAGTTGCAAACACCAGTGAAAAAAAGTTTGCTGTTGCAAAACAGTGGCAGGAGTACTTCACAGTGAAGCTACTTTTAATTTTTATTTTTTTTGAGAAACGACAGAGGTAGTCTGGCAATGACAATCTTCACTGGTGTTTGCAACGTCAGCAAACATTAAACCCCTTAAAGATTAAGGTTTTACATACATTTTTCAGGAAACGGACATGGTAATGGCCCTTTTCCACCTTCCTTTATAGCTTACTTTGCGTGTAAATCCTGTCTCTTTGGTCATTTCATCAGATTCCTTAGGCTGGAGTCAGTCGAGCGTTGCACAGAGTGGAAGGAACGTCCGTGAGAGTGGACGTTTCTTCCAAACTGACGCCTGTCTGGCCACGTGCAGTTAGTGCACTCAGCATTGCGACACTCGATCCTCCACATTGTGCGTTCATCTGACCCCGGCCTTAATGGGCTCAGTAAATTCCAGTTGGGAAACAGGGTCACATTTACAAATGGATGGCAACAGATAATTCCAGGAAATCTTTTTAATCACCAAATTTGTTTTTGCAGGTTGGAATTGGATTAAATGGGAAGAATTTCCTCCAAATGAACAGCTTTTCTGGGCTCTGTGTTGTTTGAAGAAGCAAGGTTATAATCCCTTCAGCAATGATTTCACTCACCTCAAGCATCAGACTCAAAATCATTTGTAGCAGTTTGTTTCATTTTATGGTCTTCTTTGAGCAGTATTCTTGCAAAATCAAGCTAGGATTTACTTTTTGCCGGCATTGCCACAGCCAAAAGGTGTATTTATTACGATGTGTTGGTTCATCTATATTATGCCTGACTGTTAACAAAAATATCTATGCATATTTTACACGTTTTGAGCTGGGCATGCATAGCCCCTTCTATACCTGCCAGATTTTTTTAAAATCTTAAACGTGACACTCCAGCCACCACGACCACTAAAAGGTTATTGTACTAGTCATGGTGGCCACTTGCTCACATAAGTAATGAGAAGCTGCCTGATTAAACCAGCAGGGATCTCAAACTCTCCCCCTCTGCAAGAGGATTATTGCCTACATATCATTGAATGAAATAAATGGCTAGAGAATCATGGTAGTTGCAGTTCAGAAACATTGGGGGGGGGGTGTCAGAGCTTGAGATCCCCGTCATAGGCCAGTGTCTAAGCACCCTACACTGAAATGCTGGCCAACGTGTAGAAGGATAAAATGAAAAAACACCTGTTAACATTAAGAGGGGTGTGGTTCTAAATACTACCCCCCCCTTTTTTTTCTGTTTCCCTTTTAATGCCATATAGTTGTGTTTTAGATCAAAAATACACAAATTAAACTATGAAAAAGCTGGTATTCAATACTATTCAGCATTAAGAGGGACTTTTATATCCATTAAAGATCTAAAAGGTGACTTATCAGGTTATGTTCACATGTGTAGAATATACATGTGTGCTGTGTTATGGCCTTTTTACCACCTCCTCTTGGAGGAGTCAAGCTCTTCATATTTATAATCTCTCCCCCCACCCTCAAACCTTAGATGAGATATTACGTTCTTGCAGTACTTCATTATTTTTCTTCTGCACCACTGGCCTATAGTATGAAATAATCAATGTCACCATAAAATAAAGACATTCAGGGTTATTTAGAGAAAGGTGAAACTGGAGAACTGAAAATTCTAGCAGGGTTATTCAGAGAGCGGTGAAACTCAGGAGAATGACTGGAGAAGTGAAAATTCTAGGTCAAAATGGCCAAACCAGAAAAATTCTCCCATTTATCTCACTTTCCAAATCAGCTACCCTATTTGTTCTCTTGTCCTGTTTTTCACCTTTCCCTGAATAACCCCATTAGTCAAAATGGGAGAATTTTTCTGGTTTGACCATTAGGACATAGAATTTTAACTTCTCCAGAGTTTCACCTTTCTCTGAATAACCCTGTTTGTTCACATGCAAAGGCATTAGTCCTGAAATAGATACAGATTAGAATGTATGTGTGGACACAGTGCAATGGTTATTGAAAATGTACATGAAAAACCTAGGGCTGTATTCCAAACCTGTTGTAACCCTACCAACTCCATAGCGTACTATGTCTGTGGGACATTTACACCAGGGTTTGAACACCCTTAGTTTGCAATATTTTAATATTAATGGCTATTAAACCAACCATACACTTCTTACAGCTCAGAATCTAATAAATTTCACCTGTCAATACTAAGGCTAGGGTCAAACGAACGCATTTTTCGCGTCGTCTGTAAAAAAGTGCGTTCAAACACATTGACGTATTTTTTTCCACGGAATGCGTGAAAACTGTCATACGATGCGCATTTTCGTGCATGATTTTTTACGGATCCAAACCAGGAAACTTTGGGTGTCTGGACGTTATGTTGGCCAGACATGAGCAGCGTTTGACGTCTCCTAATCACACATACACGCCGCTATGCGGACGCAGCGCACTCTGTACGTCAGTACTAGCGGTTTGACATTCTCGAACAAATGCGTTAGTTTGCCGCTCATGTTGCGCGGACAAGCTTTCGTGCGGCTGTTCTTCGTATATTGGTCGTCATTTGCTGCTACTGCGGCCGTGATTAAGTGCGCCTAAATGCACGTTAAAAATGCGTTAGTCTGACTCCAGCCTAAATCCCTCACTAGGCTTAGGTTTCAGAGTACAATATTTAAATTGTATGTCTGGCCTTTCAGAGAATAAAGTAGAAATGTCATAATTATGATTCCAACCTAGATATCTCCATACACTGGCTTTATTCATAGAGTTGGGTCTTCAGTGGCACAGAATTCAACCTCCTAGTCTTCTACAACCAGCTGAGAATGTCATGAATTTTAACCAGAATGGTTGCACTCTTCTAAACATACATTATTTAAAGACTGCTTCTGAGTGACCAGTAACCAAAACATACAGAATATAGAAACTTCATAGCACACCATTATATTATTTAGAACATAAAAAAAAACCTAACTTGGTAAAATTTTAGTTACAAGATCACATAATGCACAAACCTGTGCCAGCTCCGACATACCCCATTGTCAGCAGGTCCTACACCATGCTAACCGAATGCCTGCTCTGTTGCGGTATACCCACTTATGGTGAACATGCATCCTATGGGGTACCCAGCATAGCAAACTTTTTAAATCTAACCTGAAAAGATGCAGGGGGTTATAAAGGCGAATGGTCAGCCCTCAACATGTAATGTTGGTTTGGGGCAGCTGTTTGTCAGCAGTATTACTTTGATAAGAAATAGCACGTACTGCTTTTCAAATGTGACTGTCTGCCACCTCTGAGTATATGCTGTCAGACGGATATCGACATCTGTGTTGCTATAGGGATTGGAAGTCAAAGACACACCGAGTCACTTATGTTAAAAAATATGTACAAAGTGAATTTATTCCCAAGATGTGTTCCTTGTAAGGATATATACTTTTTGGATGTTGAGAGATGGCTCTATATTACCATAATAGATCACAACAGGCTTTGATACATTCAGTACTCGCTACTCCAATGTTTAATTTACAAAGAAAAATTCCTTTAGTATATACAATGCAATGCATTCTGCAAAGCTACCTTTAAAGAAGTGATGTACATCTTAATAAGAAGGTATATTATGTACAGCGTAATATACAATATGTACGCTCATTAGGTAGAAACAGTTTTAGATTTCATTGTACAAAATATAAATTGAGAAATATATACACATTTTTGAAATATATACACATTTTTAAATGCACACCATTCTGTAAGCCCTTAAAGTCCAATGATCAACTTCTTTCTACCAATCTAACATTTGAATAATGTATATTGTCCCTCCCAACCATTACTCATAGCCAAGTTGTATAGTGTTACAAAGACAAATCATTCCTTGTGGGCACAGGAGCTGCATGGAGGATCATGTGGAAGACGCAATAAATATAGTTGGACCTTAATGGATCTTGCCTCGTAACAGCAGTTCTAAAGTTAAATATAGAACAGGTTTGTCAAGCCTGAATAATTATTTTTTTCAAGACTATACTTGAATCAGTGAAAAACAAGTATCCTCTTAATAACACACTTTGAAAACCTCCATGCAATCCAGTTGTAGAACACTCCAAGGTTTTCTGAAATAGTGCAAGACAATACAAAAGAATGAGAGAAACATTAAGAGTACAAAAACAAAAATTACACTTGTCACTTGATGACAACAAACCAATATGTGCATTGAGCTTAAATTGGAGGGGTTTCTGGCAATGTAAACATGCCCACTGCACAATACGCCACTCCAGGGTCCTCTAACATTTTCTGTCTTCAAAATCGTTCTCTGAACTTCTGTTGGCCTTTAATCCGAATCGCTGCTGCTGCTGGAGGTATCTGTAGACATAGCCTCTACATCATCTTCATTTTCCTTATTAGGCCCAAGAGATTCCATTAAGAATTCATTACTGTGGTTTGGGGGCAGCATGTTCATGGACATATCACTTGAGTACTGAGGGGCCAACATGTTCATTGACATATCACTTGGGTACTGGGGAGCCAACACATCTAAAACAAATAAAATAAAAGTGCAAAATCAAAAGACAAATCCAAGGACGCCAAAAGTCAAAAACATAAGAACGCAACAGACAACTGAATTAAAGTAACATCTTGGCAAGTGGCCTTACACTGTGCACTGGTATCCAAAACCTTTGTCATGCAATGTACATTAACAGCAAAGGCCTCATGTTTAATCCGGCTTCTGCAATGCACTACAGTGTTAGGCATTACTCACTGCATGGACATATTTGTACTTGTCTGTAGAGCAGATAATCTATTTACTAGCCTTTTGATGTATTGTAGAATTGTTTTATTTTTATCCATTATACAGAGCTGCAGAATGCATTGGCGCTTAATAAAAATATGTTTCTTTAGAAATCAATGTTTTGTTTCTTTTTGGAGGGGGTGCCTTGGCGTCAAGTCCAAAACACAGAATTAGAAATTATTAAAAGATCAAAAATGGAAACTGTCCATTACCTGGCAGTCTTCCTGCTGCAAGTGCATCCCCTGGTAAATGTCCATTGACGCCATTGGTAGACAGATTATTCATCTGACCAAGCAAGCCACTTCTCATCTCCAAATCTGTTGGGTACGGCCGACGTGGATCACCTGATGTAAGATTTTTACAATTAGCAAAATTCCCTTGTTACGCAACATAAATGTTTTAACCCCTTGCCACCTAGAACTACCTGGCGGCAAGGCATGCCTCAACGCTGCAGGGCAGCATAGCACACCCAGCAGACTTTGAAGCCCTCCTTCAGTCCGCCTCCTGTTCTGACGGCCCAAGCGCGTCATTGGCAACCGCTTGGGTGGACAATCGGGGCACAAATGAGGCGAGGGCATATGAGTGTATAGGGAGTCAGTAGGGTGTGCTATGCCAGCCAGTGGCATTTAGACCCACCCACTGCTAAACACCTTCTATCCCACAAAAACAATATCAAATATAAAAATATTTTAATTGAAACAGTGAAAAATTGCAATAAAGACCCAGACCAAAAAGGTGGCAATACGGTCAGGAAACGAACTGGTAGTTGGCCCCAACTCACTACGGGACTAAGTCCACTAACAAGATACCCGAAAAAACCCACACTCAATATAGTGAAAGCTCAAAACTATGAGCTACATTATGAGTTAGGTACATATATAACTTTGATAGCTGTGATATCTTATCACTATATGTGCTAAGGTCTTTTGTTAGAAGAAAAGACATCACATTAAATGTGTTTACCTGGCACCCATGTCAAGGGCGCACAAACAGCATTACTAGCACTGATCCGATGGGCGTACTTTATAAGTTCTTCTGAAGAAATAGCACCTATTAAAAAAATACAAGTTAATTTTTGAGTAAAAATAACATCGATTGCAGGGATACAAAGCATCTACAAAAAAATAATTGGCAATTTACATGTGCATTATATCAGAAATGGTTAACATCAGCATAAATTATATATATATTTTGAATAGAAGGCGGCACTCCAGGACGATAAATAAGCCAATGTTTATTCCAGAATCAACGTTTCAGCCCTGTGTCAGGGCTGAAATGTTGATTCTGGAATAAACTTTGGCTTATTTATCGTCCTGGAGTGCCGCCTTCTATTCTAAACCTTTGTCTAATATTCAGCCTAACGTGGCAGGCACCGGGCATCAAGAGTCAGTGGAAGCTGGAGTGCTCAGTATTTATTTTATTATATATATATATATATATATATATATACACACACACACTCAGAAAATAGGCATTAAATATTAGTTTCAACTTTGTCACATCTGTGGCACAAAGGTCATTTAAAAAAAAATGCAATTCAGTTTTGTGACTGTTTTATTGCCCCACTAATTACTGTAAAATGCCGTGGAAACTGTTGGCACTATATAAATTAATATATCTTTACAGCATACTAGTTCCTTTGTCATGTCATAATCTTCTTAACTCCCATCTCTCTTTTGCAGACATGATATATTGTGTGGGGGGGGTGGTTCTTTCTTATGCCATTTGCATCACTTGTTCCAACATCAATCATCGCATTTTCCAGATGCATAAAGTTTCTATCAGCAACTGCAACGTGATAAGGTTTTCACGGTTATAGAATCGCTCTTACCAAGCAAACGATAAAACCAATTATGCAGCGGTTTTCTTTTGAACCATAGAAACTGGATTATTCTGCTTTGAGAGCTCTATTAGGAGATATTCAATAAGCAATGAACTTGCCAACGAATTTCACCAAATGGTGCAATTTCATGGCAGTTCAGTTATTCACAAAGCTGTCAACTCGCCAAATACTGGCGAATTGACAGCGAAATACTGCGCAGTTTGCTGCAATTTAGCGCCAGAGAGAAGTAATGATTAATCTGTTCACAGAACCCCAAACTGCAGCGAAGTGTTAATGAAATGCCCTGATTTACGGTGATGCAATTAGACAGGTTTAAATCAGGCAAATCCCATAGGATTCAATGTAAATAATTATAATTTTTATATTAAACCGTTTATTCTTTTCCTTTTCAGCAAACAGTCTATTTTTTGGAAATTTTTGGATTCATAATTTATTTTTTAAAAGGCTTGTGTTTATTTTTAATTCAGTAACAGGCAGTTTTTTTTTTTTTTTATAGGACCTCTTATTATTCACACACATTTTCATGATTTTTTTATTGATTTAAACACCTTTTAGAATAATAGCAGAGTTCTGTTTATTTTTTTCTGCAGTTCCATATTCGGTGCACTTCGGGGACCCTACGGTGAATACTGAATTCACAGCAAGGTCGGTGAAATGGAATCGCCAAAGTGCGCCGAACGAGAAAGCACTGGAATTTCAGTGATTTCCGAGTCACTCCTTATATCTTAACACTGTTAAAATGGTTTGGAGATTAATAATCAGAGCTTTAAACAAACTACTGATGTATACTGCACACGATCAACCATCTAACCTTTTCTTGCTTTGTCAATCGACTTCAGCTTCTCTTTAGCTTGGTAGACAGCAGTGGCCTATAAACAAACAATACATTCGTAAAATAATAAAACATTATGACAACATCTTTGGGCATAATTGAATGCACATTTACGCATGGCAAGTGTTATTTCATATCGTAGCTAATGTCTATAGTTATCTCACAGATGTATGAGCTTTAAAAAAGCGACATTTTAGAGTTTTTTCCTCAACAATTTCAGCATGTTAAAAAGTAGTTTGTTCCTCATTTAAATCCATTATTTCCTGTCTCTTCTCTTATTTAAAGGAATGCTCTTAAAAATAGAGAGTTCCTTTTTTTGCCCTTAAATAATTGGGCAAAACTTTTTTAGGTGATTTTACTCACACACCCCCCCCCCCCTCACACACCGCTCCTCTTCCAGCTCAAGGACTCCCAAACCTGGAAATCCGTGAAGCTTTTCTGCACAATTTGTGCGCCCCACAACTTTTATATAGTGTAGGAAACGCAAACTGGCACCACTACAGGACTTGCGCACTTTATGTACTCAGGTTCCGTAGCGCCTGCACAGATCTGATCCATCAGCTGCCTCTGAGACTGATAGTTACAGCGATCGGTCTCAGAGAAGGTGACGGCGGCACGATCTCTGTGTGCTGACGATCTGGTGACCGATTGCCAGGAAATTAAAAAATCCCAGTTGCTGGTGAAATTGGGTAGAAGAATCTCACCCAACTATTCTGCCAGATCTGGGGGAGTGGGGGTGGTAGAGAGAGGCACTCCTCACATCCTGACCACTTTAAAAGTATAAAATGGTCAGGATGAGTAGGATGTCCCTTTAAAAAGTCCATCTCCCTGACCAAAAAAAATGGGGAAGGGATTAGATGTTCTCCATTCGGACACCGTTTTCATTTTAATATTGAAAGCTCCCCTTCATTCAAAAGAGCTAAACTGGCCGTCGCTGGAATCCAGACGCACCCTTCACCTTTCCAACCTGGTGTTTAAGAGCTTCTCTCTGGGAAGATGCCACCCTACCTGAATAGACTGCTTCCCCCATCCTATAACCTCCGATCCAGGACCAGCACCTTACTTGCATTACTACAATACAAAAAGAAAGTGGCTCGATCCTCATTTTCCTACAGAGCACCGCAATTATGGAATAACCTCCCAGACACCATCAAATCTTCCCCAGTCTAAAGTCACTGTCACTCAAGAGCTCCCTATTAGCATACCTCAATATGGAATGCACCTGTAAACATGTAACATAGTAACTATATTACTTACAGATTTACACAGAAAATAAATATGTATTTTGTTTTATTTAATATCTTACGTGTTATTAGCATTGTATTTCTGTAACATTTTAATGTTCTTGAACCCAGGACATACTTGAAAACGAGAGAAATCTCACTGTATCCGTCCTGGTAAAATCCTTTATAAATAAATAAATTATAACAATATAAATCTCCCCATAGTGCAGTTTCTCTAACATCCCTCGTCTTCCCTTCTACCAGCGCCGTCAGTGGGCTGAGAACTTGCTCCAGCCTTCAGCCAAACTGATGTGCCTTAATGCAATGCATGGAGATGCATCGGTTGGTCGGCAATATAGAGCTGTGCATTGTCAGCCCAATTCTCGAACAGCTGCTAGCCGACTAGGAGAAGGAAAAGACTCAGCTACAGAAGGCAGAATCAGCTCGCCAGGACACGCAAAGCACAATAAACGATCCATGTGGCTAGAGTCACTCTAGTCTAAACCCTCCTGTCCACCACAGGTATTGCATTACCAGTATGTGTTCGGCTTCCTTAAGTTGTTTCTGTAACTGTTGGATATCACTATCTCGCTTCTCCACTTCCTTCTCTAGAAGTTGCATCTCTTGGTGAATCTTCTTTTGACTGAATGCCAATTTCATTAGCTCCTGAAATTCCACATCCTTCTGAATTAAATATTCCAAAATCTGCAAAAAAATAAATTGAAAAAAAAAGACTCACTTTATTTTGATATTATAATGAATCGAAAATGTTACAAACATGTTTATGCCACAATAACAATTTATTTTTTGTAATTCTTTATAGAATTTTAAGATTCATGTAAGCAAACAGTAATGCGGCCTCGCATGGCTGACACGAAGCACAGGGGTGCACATCACAACAGGACACAAGGCTGCATATAAAAAGTCAGCAGGGAAGCGACCAGAATATGTCGCAACAGAGATGCAGAAAGCGACTAAATATTTTGCCATAATAAAATAAGATGCCCCATGCAAGAAAAATCTGAAAAGGGGGGAGAGGGAGTAATTCACAAAAAAAAAAAACTGAGTCCTGGGTAGAAGAGTTCTGACCATCAGGAAGCAGGACTATGAAGTAGGACTTCGAGCTGGAGGGCAGATCGCTTAAAACAAAAAGAAAACATAAAATATATATCCCACGGGAGGGAGATCCACCAGGAATTGCAAAAGACAAAACTGAAAACAACAAGAGGAAATCTCACAAAGCCACAAGGCGAGTGGGACGGTGGGTGACTCTCAACCCGGCCTTACATCGGAGGGATCCCGAGGAAGGCCAGCATCAGCAAGCATAACCCAGGCTGCAGCAGGATCCGCCACAGTGTATGTAGGGCACCTTCTCGTGGGTTATAACAAGGGTACCCGGCCAAACCCCAAAAGGTAGCAGACCCCCCCCCTGCAGCGAAGGAAGGTGGTCACCTCGCGAAACCGGCGACGTGCCAGCAGTCATAAATGGCAGGTTATGATACAGAGCCAGCTTCGCACCTTCAAAGTGCACAGCGTCCCGGGCACCCGGAGCCGACATGACCCTCACTTTGTGAGCAACATCCCGGACGACAGTGACTACATCCCTCTGAGCACCTCGGGGGGCTGTCGCCACCACATTGCGGACCCGGAACGCCGATCTGACCAGCTCCGGTGTGTCGGGGGGCATTCCAGATACCTGGCGCGCAAGACGGGTCACATATGGCAACATGTCGTCAGCAGACACCGACTCCAGATGTTACGGTGGCGGTGCCTGGATTTGAGAGTCTCCACAGAGCGAGTCAGGAGGTCAACCTGGGAACGTAGGGCATCCAGCTGTTCAGAAAGGTGGGTCTGTTCAGCTGCCACTTCAGTGGTCTGTGCTTGAACCGCTGCTACATTTATGCGTACCACATCCGCTTCTGGTCTCCACATGTCCCGGATCTCCAACAGGATTCTGCAAAGGTCTCCCTTCGTTGAGGGGAAATCATGATCATTCTCCCAGGCGGTTTGGGCCACATCAGAGGGAGTACCAGGTCCAGCAGATCCCTCAGGCACTTCCGCCACCTGGGCCACCATCAGCGAGCCACCTCGAGGTGCTGATGCTTAACTCTCTCTGGTGAGGGGCAAAGGATCCTCTTCCGAGTCTCCTTCCGACAGGTCACACCCAGCTGCCGTGGATGCCATCGCTGCGGCCCTGCGTTTCTTCTGCGCATGTTTCTTGGCAGCAGTACCGGAGGACCGTGAGCCCTGCGCCTGGGAAGTCGGGGTAAGGCAGGACACAACATCCCCAACCCCTCAAAAGGCCAAGAGTCATCATCTCCTGAGGATCCATAGCTCGAGGGGAGGGAGGGGGAGATGACTGACCCTCGAGGGACCGACCTAACGGCCATAGATTACTGAATGTCCCGTTGGCGAGGGCCTTCCGGTTGTTCCTGACGTTTGGGTAGCTTCTTACCCATCTCAGTGAAAAAAGGTGCAGTCCCAGGGAATCACCACCGGGGAATATGCGGGAGTCCAAGATGGCCGAACCAGCTAAACCACAGCTGCAAATCCGGATCCCGCCTGAACAAGGAAGTGCCGCGGAGCACTCAAATCCTCCACCTTGCAGTCAGCCAGATAATCCAGGGCAGATTAGGTGTAGACTCGGAGCAAAATGAGCAGGAAAAACAACAAGGGACCCGATGTAGCAAAGGAGCTCATTCACGAGCGACCGCTCACTTCCACGGCTGGCTCCGCCCCCTCATGCCACAATAACATTCTTAACAGCTGGGGGGGGGGGACCTGAGCTCTTCCACTCTGAAGAGATTAGGAATTTTTGTTTTGTTAAACATAACTAATATTTTTACAATCTTATTCAAAACAATGGTGGAGTCAAGTAAACATGGCTTTACAGTCACCTGATTCTCTTCTCCAGGCTGGGTCAGTTTCTGGTTTCTCGACAGCACCAACATTTCTATAAGTTCTCTAGAACACGGGGGGGGGGGAGAGAGAGAGAGAAAAAACACGTTTACTAATAAATCTAAAATTGCAACATAAGCCCATTCTTAAAAAGAACACGTGGGAATGTGAAAGGGTTTCTCTGCCCATACACATACTTGTAGGCTTGACATGGACACAGAATAGGTTCACGGTAGTTATTTGTATGTATATAAAGTACCAACAGCAATTCATATATCTATAATGGTACGGTAAAAAACAAAACAGATACAATACATCTTAAGGACAAGATAACATTTGACAATTCAAATACAGGAGGGATGGTGGGCCCTAGTCACGTGAGCTTTGATTTCTTGAAGGGTAGAAGGATGAGAAACAGAAGGTGAGGACTGGTAGGCTGAGGAGAAAAGGGCCTTTATAGGGTTAGTGAAATGCATGTGTTAGTGAGGTGGCTGGTAGGCTTCCTTGAACAGAGAGGTTTACTTTTTAGGGAGGGTTTAAAGGGCTACTACCACCAAAAAAAATAAAAAAAAAATTTGAAGTATTCTTATTTTGTTTCCTTTAGAATCCAATTCAAAATACTGGCGCTCACATACAAAGCTCTCCATAACCGCGCCCCTGCCTACATCTCCCTCATTAAACAGGTATATCCCATCCAACTTCGCTCTGCCAATGATCTGATGCTATCTCCTCGTACTCGAACCCCCAACTATCGCTTTCACGACTTCTCTCGAGCTGCCCCCTTTCTATGGAACTCCCACATTAGACTCTCCGTCTCTCCAGTCCTTCAAGAAGTCTCTGAAAACTGAAAAACTCTATGATCCCCAACAGTACGTTCTTGCGCCATCTTCCCAAACAGCCCACATGCTCCCACTACTTCAGTTCTCGATTTACCCTGACCTAGTGTGTCACCCCTCTCTTAGATTGTAAACTCTTGTGCATGGTCCCCTCTCCTACTGTTCTGTGTGTTTAACCTGTATGTATATTTGTTATTCTGTCCCACCCATTGTACAGCGCTACGGAACTTGTTAGCGCTTTATAAATACCTGTAACTGTGATGTTAAACAAAACAATGAGAAAAGATGTAATTATAAGGCTTCTGCAGCACAGTGCCCACTGAATCAACAGTGTTGTAAGAAACTCCCCTGCCCTCTTAATGCTTACTTAAAGCCTGTGGTCAACCGTAAGGAGTTACCCTATTGGTGATAATCAGGGGGACAGCCCTCCTCCCTCATACCATACCCGCCACACCCCTCCGTGTTAAAGGATGGCACAGGGCTTATGAAGCAGCCTCTATTACCTGGATAGCACTTCCAAATCGTCGATCGCAGCTAAGAGCTTATGTTTAGTGCTCTTGTCAGACGCCGCCATGTTTCAGCGCGTACATGTGAGACAGCGACAGAAACACAAACCAAGGAGAGGGTGTACGGACAAACAAGAGTAAAGCGGGAAGACTGTCGCGCAGCGCCACCTACAGGCAGGAGGAGCGAACAGCACCATGCAGGGCTCTGCGACTGTCAGTGGAGGATAGTGTGGAGGATAGTGTGCAGGAGCGAGCTGTGTGTGAAATGCTCTGAACATGCATTAATTAATGATCATGTTGGCTGTTCAGAGTCAGACAGCGCAGGTATCTCGTGTAATTGCTTGGGATGTGTTAGCAGGTCGTATTTTACCTGATCTTTCTTTCATCTCACACCGCTTACTCCAGATGGCAGGTGATTTGCTTTGGGTTATGTTTATCCCTCAATGCTGGGTTTTGTGCAGGATCAACCTTGGCATTCGTGGGGCTCACAACTAAAGACACACATACTACAAGGGTATGTGCACAAATACATGCACCTATGCATGCTCACGTGCATACACTATAATGCCAAAAGTATTCGCTCACCTGCCTTGACTCGCATATGATCTTAAGTGACATCCCATTCCTAATCCATAGGGTTCAATATGACGTCGGTCCACCCTTTGCAGCTGTAACAGCTTCAACCCTTCTGGGAAGGCTGTCCACAAGGTTTAGGAGTGTGTTTATGGGAATTTTTGACCATTCTTCAGAAGCGCATTTGTGAGGTCACACACTGATGTTGGATGAGAAGGCCTGGCTCTCAGTCTCTGCTCTAATTCATCCCAAAGGTGTTCTATCGGGTTGAGGTCAGGACTCTGTGCAGGCCAGTCAAGTCATCCACACCAGACTCTGTCATCCATGTCTTTAGGGACCTTGCTTTGTGCACTGGTGCACAGTCATGTTGGAAGAGGAAGGGGCCAGCTTCAAACTGTTCCCACAAAGTTGGGAGCATGGAATTGTCCAAAATGTCTTGGTATGCTGAAGCTAGGGACCTGCAAAGCTTTGAAATTCGATTCGAAAACGAATCGCTGGTCGTATTCGATTCGATTTTGCAGGTCGATTCTAATTTTTTTCGAATCGCAGCGTGTCTCCCAGACACTCAGCACGCGGCTGGGAACGACACACTGCTAGGCGCCGCCTCCTCCTTGCTTCACAGAGGAGACGCTGAAGAGGCAATGACAGGAATGGTGGAAGGATTCTGCAGGGCGAAGAGGACCTGGAGTCTGGACGTGTTCGGAGGACAGAAGTTGGGATCGGATGGTGGTGAGTATATACCCGAGTGTCACGTTTATATTGTGCTTCTGTTGCAGGAAGCCATCACCAGAAGATGGCCGCCAGGTGGGGGTGTGATCCAGGCCCAGACCCACGTGGGCGCTATGGGGTCCACAGCCGAGTGGGGCCTGGTGGGGATGAGCAGGGGCGGACTGACCCGGGTTGAGGGGGGCCAGATTCCATGCAGGGGTGCCCAGTCTAGAATAGCTTAAGAGTCCGCGTTGAAGATAGAGGTGGCGAATGCACGCGTGTGCAAGTCACACGGTCTGGCCAGTCAGGTGGTACTGAGACTCAGTACTACCTGACTGGCCAGACCACGTGACCTGCATGTATGCAGCCGCCACCCCTATCTTCAACGCAGACTCTCAAGCTATTCCGGACTGGGTTATAGGGGGCAGCGAGTGAGTGCCTGTCGGGTTATAGGGGCCAGTGCCTGTCAAGTTAGGGGGGCAATGAGAGTCTCAGGTTGGGTTTCAGATGCAGGAGATGAGTGGCTGCTCCATCCTCTCTCCCTGCCCAAATGCTCTATCTATCCTCCTCCTCCTCCGGTAGATGCCCATTGCAGTCCCTGCACTCTCACTCAGCTCAGGCCATCCAGCACTGCAAGAGGTGTGTGTGTGCGTCATTATCCCACAGAGCTTGCACTCTTTGTCCATCACTGACTCTGGTGGGGGGCGAGAAGGCTGTTGAAATTTATTTATAATCTGGGTGGGAGAAAATAAGAAAAGCACCGATTCGATTCGCGATTCGATTTGAATTTAAACCTTAACAGTGTATTCGATTCTAGGGAAAATTTTTGATTCGCAGGGTCCTAGCTGAAGCATTCAGAGTTCCTTTCACTCTAACTAAGGGGCCAAGCCCAGCTCCTGAAAAACAACCCCACACCATAATCCCCCTCCACCAAACTTTACACTTGGCACAATGCAGTCAGACAAGTACCGTTCTCCTGGCAACCGCCAAACCCACACTCGTCCATCAGATTGCCAGATGGAGAAGCACGATTTGTCACTCCAGGGAATGCGTCTCCACTGCTCTAGAGTCCAGTGGCGGCGTGCTTTACACCACTGCATCCGATGCTTTACATTGCACTTGGTGATGTATGGCTTGGATGCAGCTGCTCGGCCATGGAAACCCATTCCATGAAGCTCCCTGCGCACTGTTCTTGAGCTAATCTGAAGGCCACATAAAGTTTGGAGGTCTGTAGCGATTGACTCTGCAGAAAGTTGGCGACCTCTTCGCACTATGTGCCTCAGCATCCGCTGACCCCGCTCCGTCAGTTTACGTGGCCTACCACTTCGTGGCTGAGTTGCTGTCGTTCCCAAACACTTCCACGTTCTTATAATACAGCTGACCGTTGACTGTGGAATATTTAGGAGCGAGGAAATTTCACGACTGGATTTGTTGCACAGGTGGCATCCTATCACAGTTCCACGCTGGAATTCACTGAGCTCCTGAGAGCGACCCATTCTTTCAAAATGTTTGTAAAAACAGTCTGCATGCCTAGGTGCTTGATTTTATACACCTGTGGCCACGGAAGTGATTGGAACAACGGATTCTGATTATGTGGATGGGTGAGCGAATACGTTCGGCAATATAGTGTGTATATATATATATATATAATATATACAGGACCGGTGCTAGACTATTTTGCGCCCTAGGCAAGACCAGCTACTTGCACCCCCCACCCCAAAAAAAGCGACACAACATGAAACTGATAAATTTCTTTCTTTTTTTCAAGAATAAAGTTTGAAAAGCACCACTAGTAAAGGTAAAATAAATATAAACTGTATTAAACAATTTTAAATTAACTCTATTGAACAAATATAAATTAATTGTATTTTTCTTAACGAAATCAAACCATTTCACATGCCCAGCAGAGCCCAGAGTTTGACATGCCCAACCAGCAGAGCCCAGAGTTTGAGGGGCAACGATGGACTGCGACAAGGACACAGATGCAGAATTTTACAAACAGCAATTTGTTTATAGACAAATACATGCAAATTTTACACACACACAGCCATACATTCACATAGACAACTATATATCCCCTACACCCCAGGGGTATGTAGCAATAAAACTCACAGTAATGTGCGATGTGTATGAGTGTATCACAGAGCTCCACAGCAATAAAACTCAGTAATGTAATTGATTTATTCAACTGCCCCACCACATCAATTCTAACCCCCAAAGGATATCAATTGTTGTCATTCTGCAGCCCCCCAGCATATCAATTCATCAAACCCCCTCACCATTACCCCCCACTCACCATTTCAGTTCATCACACCCCCCACTCTCCATCACACCCCCCACTCACCATCACACCCCTCACCATTGCAATTCATCACCCCCCACCATCCCCTGCAATTCATCACACTCCCCACCATCCCTTGAACTTCATCACTCCCCCCACCACCCCTTGCAATTCATCACCCCCCACCATCCCCTGCAATTCATCACCCCCCACCATCCCTTGCACTTCATCACTCCCCCACCATCCCTTGCACTTCATCACTCCCCCACCATCCCTTGCAATTCATCACACTCCTCCACCATCCCTTGCAATTCATCACCCCCCACCACCCCTTG
Source organism: Leptobrachium leishanense (assembly GCA_009667805.1). Taxonomy (NCBI): domain Eukaryota; kingdom Metazoa; phylum Chordata; class Amphibia; order Anura; family Megophryidae; genus Leptobrachium; species Leptobrachium leishanense. Next base: position 348,480,146 of record CM019064.1, read on the forward strand.
CACTTCATCACTCCCCACCATCCCTTGCACTTCATCACTCCCCCACCATCCCTTGCACTTCATCACTCCCCCACCATCCCTTGCACTTCATCACTCCCCACCATCCCTTGCAATTCATCACACTCCCCACCATCCCTTGCAATTCATCACCCCCCACCATCCCTTGCAATTCATCACACTCCTCCACCATCCCTTGCAATTCATCACACTCCTCCACCATCCGTTGCAATTCATCACCCCCCACCACCCCTTGCACTTCATCACTCCCCACCATCCCTTGCACTTCATCACTCCCCCACCATCCCTTGCACTTCATCACTCCCCCACCATCCCTTGCAATTTGTCACCCCCCCCTCACCATTGCAACAGTCCATACACACACACACACACACAGTCCACCGCTGGCAGGTCCCCTATCCCGGTACTCACCAGTGCTGTGATGATGAAGCCCAGGGGGGGCGGGCTCTCCAGACCCAGGCATCCCTCAGCACCTCCAGGCTTGTCTGGGCTCCCTGGACCAGCAGCACCCAGCTCTCCAGCCAGCCCGGAAAGCTCACGGCCCGCACCAGCCTCTCTTGCCCCAGAAGCAGTTGGCTGCCTGGATGTCCCGAAACAGCCGCCTGCAATTCATCCCGCGCGCTCACCATTCAAAAAAAAAAAATCTATGGCTGGCTCCGCCGGACCTTTCCCGCTTCTATCAGCATCTGGCACTAGCACTGCGTGACATGAGGGGGCGGGCACTGCAGCGTGCCATGCACGTGGTAGGAAGGAGGAAGTGCGACAGGCACTCTGCAGTGCCCGCCGCCGCTGCTGTCGCAACGGTTTGGGAGAGCCCTGAGCTGGCTGTCTGGATTACTCCACTCCCCCTACCAACCCGCGGGCCCTCGGGCAGTGCCCGAGGGCGCGACGGGTCAGTGTGCCCGGTACAGACAATTTTTTTCTTCGGTGGTTGGGCCCGCTGCGCCCTAGGCGGGCTCTGCGCTCTAGGCGGCCGCCTAGCTCGCCTAGCGGCAGCGCCGGCCCTGAATATATATATATATATATATAATCACACACACATCCAAAAGAGGGTTGCACTCGAGAGCTTCAATTAAAAAAAAACTTTATTGTATCTACATTAAAATATGGCGTTTCAGCTCCAGCATGAGCCTTTGTCAAAGACGACAAAGGCTCATGCTGGAACCGAAACATTGGATTCTAATGTAGATACAATAAAGGAAATTTTTTTATTGAAGTCTTTGAGTGCAACCCTCTTTTGGATGAATATACAGGTGCATCTCAATAAATTAGAACATCATGGAAAAGTTAATTTATTTCATTAATTCAACTCAAATTGTGAAACCTGTGTATTACATAAATTCAATGCACACAGACTGAAGTAGTTTAAGTCTTTGGTTCTTTTAATTGTGATGATTTGGCTCACATTTAATATAACCCACCAATTCTCTATGTCAACAAATTAGAATACTTCATAAGACCAATAAAAGATTTTCGTTAGTGAATTGTTGGCCTTCTGTAAAGTATGTTCATTTACTGTAAATGTACTCAATACTTGGTAGGGGCTCCTTTTGCTTAAATTACTGCCTCAATTCGACGTGGCATGGAGGTGATCAGTCTGTGGCACTGCTGAGGTGCTATGGAAGCCCAGGTTTCTTTGACAGTGGCCTTCAGCTCATCTGCATTTTTTGGTCTCGTTTCTCACTTTCCTCTTGACAATACCCCATAGATTCTGTATGGGGTTCAGGTCCGGTGAGTTTGCTGGCCAGTCAAGCACACCAACTCCATGGTCATTTAACCAACCTTTGGTGCTTTTGGCAGTGTGGGCAGGTGCCAAATCCTGCCGGAAAATGAAATCAGCATCTTTAAAAAGCTGGTCAGCAGAAAGAAGCATGAAGTGCTCTAAAATTTCTTGGTAAACGGGTGAAGTGACTTTGGTTTTCGAAAAACACTGGACCAACACCAGCAGATGACATTGCACCCAAAATCATCACAGACTGAGGAAACTTAACATTGGACTTCAAGCAACTTGGACTATGAGATTCTCCACCCTTTCTCCAGACTCTAGGACCTTGGTTTCTAAACGAAATACAAATCTTGCTCTCATCTGAAAAGAGGACTTTGGAGCACTGGGCAACAGTCCAGTTGTTCTTCTCCTAGTCCTTAGCCCAGGTAAGATGCCTCTGACGTTGTCTCTGGTTCAGGAGTGGCTTAACAAAGGGAATATGACAACAGTAGCCAAATTCTTTGACAGGTCTGTGTGTGGTGGCTGCTGAAGCTCACCCAAATTCTTGAATCGATTTTGCTTGACAAGTCTCTCAAGGCTGCAGTTCTCTCGGTTTGGTTGTGCATCTTTTTCTTCCACACTTTTTCCTTCCACTCAACTTTCTGTTATCATGCTTGGATACAGCACTCTGTGAACAGTCAGCGTCTTTGGCAATGAATGTTTGTGGCTTACCCTCCTTGTGAAGGGTGTCAATAATTGTCTTCTGGACAACTGTCAGATCAGCAGTCTTCCCAAAGATTGTGTAGTCTAGTGAACCAAACTGAGAGAACATTTTGAAGGCTCAGGAAAACTTTGCAGGTTTTTTGAGTTGATTGGCATGTCAACATACTCTAATTTTTTGAGACAGTGAATTGGTGGGTTTTTGTTAAATGTGAGCTAAATCATCATAATTAAAAGAACCAAAGACACTTCAGTCTGTGTGCATTGAATTTGTTTAATACACAAGTTTCACAATTTGAGTTGAAATAATGAAATTAATTAACTTTACCACGACCTTCTATTTTATTGAGATGCACCTGTATATGCTTATTGGGACACACTGCACCGAGGCCAGGAGCCATATTGGATCTTCATGGAAGGCATAAGTGTATATATATATATATATATATATATATATATTATATTCGATAGGCCGTGTTAGTCCAGATTCCAAAATCACGAGTATAGCAGCACGTAGCTTGTATTTTAAATGTAACGTTAGTCCAATAAAAATGGTATCACTACATACCGCTATACTCGTGATGTTTATATATATATATATATGCATGCAAGAAAAAGTATGTGAACCCTTTGGGATTACGTGAAGTTTTGCATGAATTGGTCATAAAATGTGCTCCTAGCCTAATGACTTCTCCAAGAGCTAATTGGAGCCAGTAGTGAGTCAACCTTGAGTCCAATCAGTGTGATATTATTGGATGTGTTGCTGAAAGCTGTCCTGCCCTTTAAAAACACACCAGTTTTGGGTTACTGGTTTCAAGAAGCACTGCCTGATGTGAACCATGCCTCGCCGAAAAGAGCTCTCAGAAGACCTACGATCAAGAATTGCTGACTTGCATGAAGCTGGAAAGGGTTACAAAAGTATATCCATAAGCCTTGATGTTCATGTGTCCACGGTAAGACAGACTGTCTACAAATGGATAAAGTTCAGCACTGTTGCTACTCTCCCTAGGCGTGGTCGTCCTGTAAGGATGACTGCAAGAGCACAGCGCAGAATGCTTAATGAGGTAAAGAAGAATCCTAGAGTGTCAGCTAAAGACTTACAGAAATCTCTGGCACATGCTAACATTTTTGTTGACACATCTACAATAAGGAAAACATTAAACAAGAATGGAGTACATGGGAGGACACCACGGAGGAAGCCATTGCTGTCCGAAAAGAATATTGCAGCACGTTTGAAGTTTGAAAAAGAGCACCTGGATGTTCCACAGCACTACTGGCAAAATATTCTGTGGACAGATGAAACCAAAATTGAGTTGTTTGGAAAAAACACACAACACTATCAGGGTTATTCAGAGAGCGTGAAAAGCAGGAGAATGACTGGAGAATGAAAAATTCTAGGTCAAAATAGACGATTTGGAAAGTGAGATGAAAGGAAGAATTTTTCTGGTTTGGCTATTTTGACCTAGAATTTTTCATTCTCCAGCCATTCTCCTGCTTTTCACGCTCTCTGAATAACCCTGTGTTTGTGGAGAAAAAAGGCACAGCACACCAACATCAAAACCTCATCCCCACTGTAAAACATGGCGGAGGGAGCATCATGGTTTGGGGCTGCTTTGCTGCCTCAGGGCCTGGACGGATTGTTGTCATTGGAAAAATGAATTCCAGAATTTATCAAGACATTTTGCAGGAAAACGTAAGACCATCTGTCCGCCAACTGAAGCTCCGCAGAGGATGGGTGATGCAACAGGACAATGACCCAAAGCATACAAGTAATTCAACCAAAGAATGGCTTCAACAAAACAAAATACGCCTTCTGGAGTGGCCCAGTCAGAGTCCTGACCTCAACCCGATTGAAATGCTGTGGCATGACCTTAAGAGCGCGATTCACACCAGACATCTCAAGAATATTGCTACACTGAAACAGTTTTGTGAAGAGGAGTGGTCCAAAATTACTCCAGATCGTTGTGCAGGTCTGATCTGCAACTACAGGAAACGTTTGGTTGAGGTTATTGCTGCCAAAAGGAGGATCAACCAGTTATTAAGTCCAAAGGTTCACATACTTTTTCCACCCTGCACTGTGAATGTTTACATGTTGTGTTCAATAAAAACATGAAAACATATAATGTTTGTGTTGTATTATTTTAAGCAGACTGTGTTTTTCAAATTGTTGTGACTTAGATGAAGATCAGAGCACATTTTATGACCAATTCATGCAAAACTCCACGTAATCCCAAAGGGTTCACATACTTTTTCTTGCCACTATATATACACACACAGGAACACATCGATAAACACCTATCTTCATAAACATATGCTTAAATTCAATATTTGGTGGAGTAACCCTGATTTACAGTCACAGCTTGCATGCATTTTGGTAAGCTCTCCACCAGGCTTTCATTTGGCTGTTCAATGACTTTATGCCACTCCTAGTGCAAGAATCCAAGCAGCTCAGTTTATGACCATCTCCTTCATGATCGTTCCAGAGGTGTGATTCCAGAGGTGTGCAAAGGGGTTGAGGTTTGGAAATTGTGTTGGCCATGATAGGGTCTTGACTTAGTGGTCCTCCATCCTGTAGTATCCTCGGGTTTGTTGTAAGCCAATCACCTGTCAGAAATACATGGTTCGATGTTATTGGTCACTAACACCTGTCAAACAGCCCAGTTATTGGCAGTTATTGTCTGTTAATCCTTTACCTATCCCGATGGCAAGGCATACCTCAACACCGCAGGGCAGCATAGCACACGCCGCAGGGCTCTGCAGCCTTCCTCCAGCTCCAGCAGGCCAAGCACATCATTGGCTACCACGGGACTGTGGAGTTCAGGCAGTCCCACAGGTAGCCATGCAGGGGAGGCTGGGTGAAGGTGTGTATAGGGAGTCAGCAGGCCGTGCTATGCTGGCCTGCAGCAGTCAGCCCACTTCCAACCTTCTATTGAAGATTTGCTATCACTGCTATATGTTTTTGTACATATTTAACTCATTACTGCTGGGTGAGTTGTGCCCGGCATGGTGTACTAGTACGCTCCGCTTCCCTGCTTCTGCGGCAGGCCCTCCTCTGACCTGCCTATGCAGCTGACAAGCATCACTGGCTGCAGGGACATGGCTGAGTTCAGGCCATCCTGCAGCAGCGAATGACACACCAACTGTTGGGCTGGCCTGTCGCATTCCATAGACACCAGCTGGGTGTGCTGGGTGTGCTGTGCTGCCCTGCGGCATTGAGTCCCACCTGCTGCAGGGACAGCATTGTACGCCTCACGGAGTAAAAGGGTCAATAAAGTCTGCATGTTGAACTCAGGCTTACCAGCGTCCTGAACATCTTTATACAGAAATATGGCAATCCAACCTTTGATTTCTCTGACGGTGTGCCATGGAACATTGTCTGGCTGGAGAAACCAATCCTCAGACTTCTGCCATTGTCAACGCAGAAGGAAGCAAGTTTTCTTCCAATGTAACCTTGTACTTGGCTTGATTTATGTGTCCTCAAAGATAAACATGCCTGTTTCCAACCTTACTGATGAACCACCAGATCTTGTAAGCAATGCATTTTTTTTGTATTAATGTTTCTTCAATTAGGTTTTTTGCAAGGTTTGTATTATAAATCAAATCTTACCAATTTAATCTCTTGATCAGTGTTGCCAAATATGGTATTATAACACTCTATTTTATTTATTAAATGTGTTTATAGAGAAAAATAGCTGGTTTTCCTGCTCATTAAAGAATAACGTTTTCTCTTGATCATAAATGAACATGACAGCCTCATTAGTAACAATAAAATATTAGAGCAGATGAAGCACTGACTTTGCCAGTGAAATCCTGTTGGCATCCAGAAGTCACATCCTGTTGTTAATGGGAAATCAGAAAAAGAAAGATATGTAGATATATTAAATTATGTTTTTCTGTTTGGTTTTAAAAAATACAATTTAAATTAAGCGGACATTAAAATTAGAAGATTAATAATACTTATGGTCTCTTTTTTTTATTCTGTATTATTTCTGCCTATCTCAGGCATTTAGCTACAGGAAGTAGATGGATGCTTGTTTCTTAATGAAATATCACTCCATAATCCCATTGTACATTTCTTGCCCCCACTACTTCACATACTCTGCCACTTACCCTCACCTAGTGTCACCCCCTCCTCTTAGAGTCTAAGCTCCCGAGCAGGGTCCTCTCTCCTACTATTCTATGGGCCCTATTACAATCTTCACGCGTACGTTTGCGCCGGCGCAAAAATGCGAGGGGCAAACCCCTTTGCGCTGAACATCGTATTACAATGTCAGCGCAACAAACGCGCGTATACATCTACCGCAGGAGAAACTGCGTGAGCTTACTGTACTTTGCGCGTCCTATACTTAACATTGTGAGTGCAAATGCGTTTGTGCGCTGGTACGCGGATGGTATTACAATCTATGCGCAGTTTGTAACGCACAGCCTTTCTGCGCATAATTTTAGCAACTCCTAAGGCTAGGGTCAGACGAACGCATTTTTCATGTTGTCCGTGAAAAAGTGCGTTCAAACGAATGGACGTATTTTTTCACAGAATACGCGATAGCGGTCATACGATGCGCAATTTCGTCCGTGTTTTTATACAGATCATCAATAAAACCCTTTTTGCGTCTGGATGTTATGTTGGCCGGACAATAGCAGCATCTGACGTCTCCTAATCACGCACACATGCTGCTAGCGGACGCAGCGCACTCTGTACGTCAGTACTAGTGGTATCACTTTCTCGAAAAAATGCATTTGTTTGCCGCTTGCGTTGCGTGGCCGCACTTTCGTATATAATATACTTAATATATTGCCCGTCATTTGCTGCTACTACGGCCGTGATAAATTGTGGCTGCACGCGCGTTCGTACTGCGGTCGTCTGACCCTAGCCTAAAAGCTACAGGGTTATTTAGAGAGCATGAAAAGCAGGAGAATGACTGGAGAATGAAAAATTCTAGGGCAAAATAACCAAACCAGAAAAATTCTCCCTTTCAGCTCACTTTCCAAATTGGCTATTTTGAACTAGAATTTTTCATTCTCCAGTTATTCTCCTGCTTTTCACGCTCTCTGAATAACCCTGATAGTGTTAATGGCAAATTCTATCATCTTGGCCGAAACCAAATACACCAGCCCAAAAAAAAAGCAGCAAAGTTACACATTCTAAACATACCAAACCAATACATTTGAGAAGTTGTGTGTGCTTTTTTTATTGATGCAGCATACAGTGTTAGGCCCCGTTCACACTGTGCGATTTATCGCATGGATTTTGCCGCAAAATCCACGCAATGTCTCACTATGTAGCTACTCCAATGCATTTCATGGAGCTGTTTACATCTTGCCACGCGATGTCGCATGTCGCTGGTTCATGACCCTTTTTTGTGATTTGCATTGGTGGTGCTTTGCAAAATCACGCAAAACCGTGACGTTGCGCGACACTGCACGACATTATCGCTCTATGTCGCGAATATGAAGATCGAGTGGAAAATCGCGCAATTTTCAAATCGCACAGTGTGAACGGGGCCTTAGGGGTACTTGAGGACCGCGGTTGGGAACCACTGTTCTAGGGTATAAACAGCCGCAGACTTGAAGTTTGTGCAAATGAGAGGTATTTTTATTCCAGCATAAAGAAACAAACACCACACTTGGCTTTGGAATCACTAATGCAGGTGATTCAGCAAAGAACTACAAATGAAAACCTAACTCAAATGAGAGTACTAACTATACATCCAATGACTCTGACTATCCGAAATCATAACCTAGTAAACAAAAGAAAATCACAGTCTGTCTTTTTACAAGTGCTACTGCTCCCCGCCCTCCTCTGAGCAGTCTGATTAAAAACACTTCTGTCTAGGATTCAGCAGCCTAGGAATTTACCTGTTGCTTAATTGGCAACAAGTGTGCGAGAGGATAGAGGCCATGCGGGATTCTGGGTCCAAAATATCTTCCCCTAATTACTGTCCCAGACATTCGGTTACACAACCCATGCACTCTGTCACAGTATATTTGTTATTCTCTCCCATTGTACAACGCTATGGACCTTGTTAGCGCTTTATAATTACTTGTAACTGTCTCAGCACATGCTACATTTAAAGTGTTTCTTATAGTGAAGATATACAAAGACATTTTTAAAAAATGGTTGCTGATTGATAGCCTTCAATGCACATCTGTGTCTTGGGTTCCCCTTTGAGCAGCAGTTAAGGAAAGGGAAGAGAGGAGAAAAAGGGGGTCAGACTCCTGCTGAGATAACTAAATTAAAGGGATACACTAGGGTTAAAACAGTATTACAGGACTCACCCTTCCGACGGGGAGAGGGTCTCTGCGCGGTACTCTGGCACTAACTGGGTGTCCGGCCCAGGCGCCTCTCCTGGTCCGGCCTGCCAGGAGATTGCGACACACAGGGAAGATGCCAAACATGGCGGTGACCGTTTGGTCTTTACACAGTTCCAGTGTACCTCCAATATTTTCAGACCTCTTGCCTCTCCTCCTTGACTTTGCATAAAACGTCGCCAGCCCCAACCCTTCAGCTTCCCTTACGACCTTACTTTTGAATTTTCCCTTGGATACCACCAGGGCTCGAGTCAAGCGGGAACGCGCAGGAACGGCGTTCCCGCACTTCTCCCACAGCGGGAACGCTGCGGGAATGCAGCGTTCCCGCTGTGGCCCGAACCCGAACGCCGCCGCCGCACATTGCCGGCGGCCGCGTGCTTCCTGTTACAACGGCCGGTGACAGGAGGTGGAGCCGCTCGCCTGGCTGTTTCATAGATCCCAGGCGAGCGGCTGCACTTCCTGTCAGCGGCCGCTGAAGCAGGAAGCATGCGGCCGCCGGCAATGTGTGGCAGGAGCAGGAGCAGCAAAGGTGAGCTGGGCTGGGGGCAATATCCATGAGACCTGGGGGGCAATATCCATGAGACCTGGGGGGGCAATATCCATGAGACCTGGGGGGGCAATATCCATGAGACCTGGGGGGCAATATCCATGAGACCTGGGGGGGCAATATCCATGAGACCTGGGGGGGCATATCCATGAGACCTGGGGGGGCATATCCATGAGACCTGGGGGGGCAATATCCATGAGACCGGGGGGGGCAATATCCATGAGACCGGGGGGGCAATATCCGTGAGACCTGGGGGGGCATATCCGTGAGACCTGGGGGGGCATATCCATGAGACCTGGGGGGCAATATCCATGAGACCTGGGGGGGCAATATCCATGAGACCTGGGGGGACATATCCATGAGACCTGGGGCATATCCATGAGACCTGGGGTGGGCAATATCCATGAGACCTGGGGCATATCCATGAGACCTGGGGGGGGCAATATCCATGAGACCTGGGGGGGCAATATCCATGAGACCTGGGGGGGCATATCCATGAGTAAAGATGACTGGCAAACAGGCATCAGATATGGTGGAGAAATCTGGAACTCAGCCACAGGCAAGGTGTTAACTGCACTCAGGAACCCAGGTAAGATGTTCAAACAGAATATAACAGAAAGAATACTAAAACAAAAAACAGAACTATGAGAGACCAGAAATTAGAGAGAGATCAGACAGGACTTAAACAGGCGGGAGCTCACAAAACCTCAACAGATAGCATGGAGGAAGGGGAGAGGCCACAATAAATGGCTGGTCATCCAGGTGAGAAATCAGAAGATAGCCAGCCAAGGGGAAAACCAGAAATGGCAGGAGCCAAAAGATGGAGTGGGAGAAGTCAGGAGAAAAGGCGGAATGGAATATATCCAAAAAGTGAAATGGGACAAATGCTCGGCTGGGCCTCCAGGCCCAGGTTCGGATGACTTTTCGGTTTTCGGCCGAACTGATCCCGAATTTCCAGTTTCGGCTGTAAATTTTAATTTCAGTGCACCACTACCATCAACCCCACCTTGACATCTATTCTGACCAAGTGTCACAAGGGCCCCTGATGTGAGACAAGATGGGCCCTTTGTTCAGGATGTTTAGCCCTTGAGGCAGGATAGCTGCTGGCTGTATGGACAGAACACAGCTCAACTATACTAGACAGGAAACAGCAAGACAAGATATGTATATAACAGGAATACAGGACAAGATAATTAATAAGACTTTAAAGGTATCCCTAACACCGGGTAAAGATCCTTCAATGGTCTTCTGCCTAAAGAAAACCTAACAATAAATAACAGAGACAGGAGAACAGGAAGGGCGAGGGTTAAACAAGAAACAGGGACCTCTCCAGTAAGTGTCCTTGGGCAAGACACCTAACGGTACATTATCGCCACCCAGGACATACTTGAAAATGAGAGAAATCTCAATGTATCCTTCCTGGTAAAATCCTTTCTAAAAAAAAAACAAACCCTGAACGAGAATGAGGTCCTTGCACTGGCCTCAGTTACAGATATTATAGCTACTGGGAATACACAGAACAAGAATACATGACAGAAGGAACATACAGTGGCATAGTATATACCAGAACCAAAGGATCATGAACCAAGTTAGAATGTCAGACAGGCAAAGGTTGGTACACAATATATCAAATATACAGAGTACAGGGAGCAGACAAGAGAATAGTCAAGATATAAGCCTAGAATCATAAACCAGAAAATCCAAGACACGATACAGGAATGGAGCAACTCAGGAAACAGGAACAAGATACTCAGGAACCAGACCTCTCAGGAACAGGAATCCATGCAAGGACAATGGGTCGCTCTACTGTTTGCATCTTTATAGTAATCAGCACTGGTTAATTGGGCCTAACAGCCACAGGGGAAGCCAGTCGCATCACAGGTTGGAATGGCCAAACCCAGACAGGGAAGAGCCGGCCTGGATTGCTACTAGGGATGCACCGATACCACTTTTTTAAGACCGAGTACGAGTACCGATACTTTTTAAAAAGTACTCACCGATACCGAGTACCGATACCTTTCTTTAATGTCATGTGACGCTTTCCAATAAGAACAGACCATATAAAAATGCCCCCAGCTCACATGTATATCCCCCCGATATATATATATATATATATATTTTTTTTCATACTGCCCCAGCTCACACATAGATTTGCCCCAGCTCACACATAGATTTGCCCCAGCTCACACATAGATTTGCCCCAGCTCACACATGGATACTGCCCCAGCTCACACATGGATATGCCCCAGCTCACACATGGATTTGCCCCAGCTCACACATGGATTTGCCCCAGCTCACACATGGATACTGCCCCAGCTCACACATGGATACTGCCCCAGCTCACACATGGATATGCCCAAGCTCACACATGGATTTGCCCCAGCTCACACATGGATTTGCCCCAGCTCACACATGGATATTGCCCCAGCTCACTCATGGATATTGCCCCAGCTCACTCATGGATATCGCCCCAGCTCACTCATGGATATCGCCCCAGCTCACACATGGATTTGTCCCAGCTCACACATGGATATTGCCCCAGCTCACTCATGGATATTGCCCCAGCTCACTCATGGATATCGCCCAGCTCACACATGGATATTGCCCCAGCTCACTCATGGATATTGCCCCAGCTCACTCATGGATATCGCCCCAGCTCACACATGGATATCGCCCCTGCTCACAAATGGATTTGTCCCAGCTCACACATGGATATGCCCCCCCAGCTCACACATGGGAATTGCCCCCAGCTCAGGGGTATGCCCCCACAGCTCACACATGGGTATGCCCCCACAGCTCACACATGGGTATGCCCCCCAGCTCATGGGTATGCCCCCCAGCTCACACATGGGTATGCCCCCCCAGCTCACACATGGGTATGCCCCCCAGCTCACACATCCCCCCGCGACGATACTTACCTTCCTGAGTGATGCCGGGAATGTCTCCACGCGCGCTCGTTGGAAGGACCCCAGCCGCGACCACGTGGGACCATGTGATCACGGCTGGGGTCCTTCCAACGAGCGCACGCAGGGAAACTTTCCCAGCGTCGCCCAGGAAGGTAAGTATCATCGCGGAGAGCAGCATCAGCATTCGGACAGGCCCTGCAGCTGCTCACTGTGTTCATACTTACCTTCTTGAGCGACGCCGGGAAAGTTTCTGCGCGCGCCCTCGTTGGAAGGACCCCAACCGCGATCACATGGTCCCACGTGGTCGCGGCTGGGGTCCTTCCAACGACCGCACGCGCGGAGACATTCCCGGCGTCGCTCAGGAAGGTAAGTATCGCAGAGAGCTCCAGGGGCGGCTGTCCGAATGCCGATAGAGTATTCGGACAGCCGCCGCAGCCCCTCGGATGCCGGCAAGCCGGCTCAATGCCGGCTTTCGGTGTCGGGAAAAATATCGGGGGGTACTGCACGAGTACCAAGTACTCCTGCAGTACCCAGTATCGGCCCCGATACCGATACTAGTATTGGTATCGGTGCAACCCTAATCGCTACCACCACCAGGCGGCACAGCTGGAACCGGTGGAAACGTGACACCAAGCCACTGTATTAGCCTCAAGTCATTTTTTTTTGAGCTGCTGGTTGATACCTGCAGAGGTGCATTTAACTACTGTGGTTATCGGCTCCTGGAGTTGTTAGGACACCATGGAGCCCAGTGCAACCCTGCTATGAGCGCTAAATGAGCCTGTGTATGTGGGGTTGCTTTGAATGGTGGAAGAACACTGGGAATTACCAGGAATAGCTCATTCTTCATTGGTTAGCTGCACCTTTATAGTTATTTACATAATTTATACGAAGTATAGCAACTGTTAATTTACAGTAGCCAGCCGTGATGACCGAGCCATAAACAAAACTTGCAGCTTAATTGGAATAATGGCTTGCGCCATTAGCTTAGCAACTCTGTAGGACAAGGGCCCTTGGAGTAAACTGATGTCAAAACTGCAAAATCACTTTTTAAAAAATAAAAAAAAGTATACCCCCCCTCATATCTATCATACCAGGAAAGAGGAGATCACAATCAGCTGCTTTCTCTTGCCTCTACTGGAAGGATGCCAAGGTCAAACAGCACGTCTGTGTTCTTCTGCAGGAACCATGCAGGTTTGCATCAACAAGATCCTGAAGTATTCTTACATTGACCCCTGTTGGTTTTACATAGTCTAAAGGGGGTTATCCAATAAGCGCGAGTATTTGCTGGCACGGCAAACACCAATGAAAATCACCAGTATTACACTGCCGACAAACACTGGCATTTCTCAAACTTAAAAACCAAAGGGAGACGCTTTACTATAAAACTCCGCCTTTTACTGTTTGGATTTTAGTTTTGAGAAACATTGGCAAACAACGGCATTTAGTGGATTACCTCCTAAGTGAATACTACTAATGGTGATCTTTAGGTCTAAAACAGTTGCCACGCAGACACATCAATCACAGATACAAGCTGCTACTGCACTCGTGTTTTTTGCTTACTGAATACTATACGTTAATGTAATCTATATTTGTATTACAAAAAAAAATAGCTTTTAGTGTTGAGCCAAGTGCCACACTATCTATGACACACAGGAGAAGAAGAAATATAGCTGAATGTTTTATCATGACAAGCAGCTTATACAAATAAACAACTGTGCTATTGTGCAGCCCTATCTAATTAAACAGAATGCAAGGTCTCAGGGCAAAAACATTTGAACGGTGCTCTGGTAAAAAAAGAAAACGACAAATTTCCAGTTGTATACTGTCAACATGTAATAACAAACATTATAAACATATTCCCAGTATGACCCTGTAGGATAGTCTCGCTATCAATCAATAGTAAAAGAGAAAAATCAAACCTGCAACGAATTTGTGGCTTGAAAAGCGTTACCCCCTCTGTACCCATACTCCTATTTGGACCTTTAATATAATTCTAAAGCTTACCTTCTTTCCACTGGATTTCTAGTTCTTCAATCCTCTGGACGCAAAATGCAACCGATTTGGTCAAGGGAGGGCTAGATGCTCTAGAGCAGCGGTTCCCAACCTGTGGTAAGTGTAACCCCAGGGGTACTTACGAAGACCCCTGAAGGTACGCGTAAAAAATGTGTAATGGCAGACCCCTCCGGGGCCACCTGTTTTGTTGCAGGCCAAAGGGCAGTCTCACACTGCAATCCGATTCCGTTCGGATTGCAGGCGGTCCTGCAGCGGATGAAGGGTCTCCGTGACGTTCAGCTTGGACGTGGATCCTGCTGATCCACTGCCCAGCATTGACGGCAGCAACTGAGGTCTCCCAGGCAGCTTCTCACAGCGGGCGCATCACTCATGACGTGCCCGCCTTGCTCTCAATCTTGGCTACACCTAGCCTAGAATGACGAGAGTGTGGCCAAGGCAGAGCTGGCCCCCTGTAGCGCCCAGGAAATTCAAGCAGGCCAACGGAGTGCCTCATCAATCACCCATGCGCCAGGCCAACCTTCTTGACGGAGGACAGTATTTAAATACTAAATATTTAAAAAAAAATATATTAAAAATTGCTGTGTTTTCTCACTGCCTTTACTATGAGAGTTTTATTGCTGCGGATCCCATGTACGCTCATACTCACTGCCTTTACTATGATAGTTTTATTTCTGTGGATTCTGTGTACACTTATACTCACTGCCTTTACTGCGAGAATCATACTGCTGTGGTGTTCTGTGATACAGTATTGTACGGTATGTATGAGCGTGAGTTTTATTGCTGTGGAACTCTGATATGCTCATATACAATGCATATTACTGTAATTTTTAATGCTGTGATGCTCTGTGATACACACACACACACATCACATTACTGTGAGTTTTATTGCTGTGGAGCTCTGTGATATGCTTACACAACCACACACCGTACATTACTGTGAGTGGAGGAGATAATGAGACGTTATGGAAGAGACAAGAAGAAGCTGGGGAGGAGATAAGGAAAAACATAGTGAGGAGACTGGGAGCTGGTTGGGAGGAATTGGGAATATGCAGGGGAGAAGATAAAGAGAAGTGGTGGGTAGATAGGAGAAACTAGGGGGGGAAGAGGAAAAGCTGGGTAGAAGGTGTGAGACCGGGTTGCATGAGGCAGACAAAAAAGGAGAGATGGTTGAGAGACAAATGGAGGGAAATGTATATATAAAAAAGTTATATTAATTAGAAAGATTAGAACGATAGTGGAAAATCCCCCAAAAAATACATAGATAATAAGGTTGACAGGGTGGGGGGGGGGCAGAGCTAGTACTTCAGGGCTAGGTGGTATGGTGCTCCAATAAATGTACAATCCGGGTCCTGGTCGTAGTCAGGTCCAGATCTTTCTGATATATCACAGTATAAGTAGATAAACAATGTGTAGACTGCTTCCTTAATTCGTCTAATATAAATAAAGTTAGTCTACTCACATTTTGTTGTGCCTTTTCCTAAATGGCACCAAAATCAGGGCGGCCGGTGACTCCCTAATCTCCTGGATGGTCCTCAGGTATGGATTTAGTAATGATCCTCAATAAAATGAAACAGGACAGGATAGCACCAGCGGTATTTTAAAATGGATTTATTAACCCCTTAAGGACCAAGGGTCTTTAAAGTTAATGCATTTATAATGGAACAGTTTCGTCATTGGTCGTTAAGGGGTTAAAACAAACAGTACACCGCAAAGGCGTTTCGCTCAGTAGCTTCATCAGTGGGTGTCGACAGAAATCTCCAGTGTGGACACGAGTGCACGGATTGCAATAGTGCCCCTGAATACCAGTGAGGAATTCTCCATGAATTCCAAAGGAACCTAACACCTACCAGAGGTAGCCCTAATCAACCCGATCAAAGGCCTCCTCTGCGTGTAAAGAGAAAAGGAAGGCCCCCGGACGATTCGGTGCAGAAAGATAGATAAGATTCAGGGCCCGGCAAAGGCTATCAGGCACCGCTGCACCCGGCACAAATAGAAGGCATCCAACTCTATATAAAGCCATGTTGACATCAGTGGCCCGACGGCATTTAACCCTTTAAGAACATCAGTTACTTATTCAAAAATCGGTACCAGTGGCATGGTTGACACAGGGGCAGATCCAGACACAGGTTTCAGGGGGGGGCATTCTTCCAGTTTTGGCTAAGAGCTGGTGTTGGGTTTGCAGTGACAGGCAGAGACGCGCCTAATTGCAAGCTGTGCTAGTTACACTCACTCTCCCCAGAACATTACGTGGGGTCTGTTCTAATGTGGCTCATGAGCCCTGCGAACCCTTTCCATACGAGGGGCCCAGGGTAACCCCCTCCCAGCACATACCCCTTGAAGCTATGCAGTGTAGGGTAACCCAGGTGCGGGCTGCCCAGTGCACCCTTTCCATGCTGGCAGGACACATGTGGCACCCCATCTGCACAGCCCTGCGAACCCTTTCCATACTATGGGCACAGGGTACCCCCTCCCATCTCACATGTAATATATTGCCCCCAGCTCACATGGATATATATTGCCCCAGCGTAGCTCACACATGGATATATTGCCCCAGCTCACACATGGATTATTATTATTATTGTCATCATTTATATAGCGCCAACAGTTTCTGCAGCACTTTACTATAATCAAAGAGAACGAGATAAGCGGACATATGATGGAAACAACAGGTGTAGAGGGCCCTGCTTATAGGAGTTTACAATCTAGAGGGATTGGGGTTGAGGAAGACAAGATGAATTTTACTAGATAGCAGGATCATGAGTGCCAGTGGTTTGGGAATGGTGGGGCCAAAGAAGCAGCTTCAATCATGTGTGAGTCGATCTTATGCAGGGGGATGAGTTGCGTCAGTGATGTGGTATGCTAATCTGAAGAGATGTGTTTTGAGGGAATTCTTGAAGGCCTGAAGATTAGGGGAGAGTTTGATAGGGCGAGGCCAGTCATTCCACTGGACTGGTGCTACCTGTGAAAAGTCTTGGAGGCGAGGGTTGGCCGTGCGCGAGCAGACAGATAACAGGAGGAGATCGCCTGCCAACCGGCGTTGTCTCTGGATGGGACGTGCTTGCGGAGTAATGAAGAAATGTAGGGAGTAGTTGAGTTATTGAACGTGAGCATCAGTATTTTAAACAGTATCCTGGAACGCACAGGAAGCCAATGGAGGGATCGGCAGAGGGGGGGGGGTACATTGCCCCAGCCCAGCTCACACATAGATATATAGGTGCCTCAGCTCACATTTTACATATATTGCCCCAGCTCACATTTTACATATAGTGCCCCAGTTCACATGGATATATAGTGCCCCAGCTCACATGGATATATAGTGCCCCAGCTCACATTTTATACATATTGCCCCCAGCTCATGTGGTCCCATTGGTCTCTTGCCGTCTGCACCGGCCAGGCCCCTCCGAGTGCTTTTTTCGAGCGGCCGCCGGTGTTGTGTCTCAGCCGCTCGCCTGCGAACACGCACAAGCTGCGGTCACATAAGATCCCAGAAGTTCACGAGAGATTGCGGATCCCAGGCGAGTGGCTGAGCTTCATGCCGGCGGCCGGCCGCTCGAAAAAAGCACTCGCCAATATTTTTTCGAGGGGGGGGGGGGAATTGACCCGTTGCCCCCCTGGATCCGCCTCTGGGTTGACACTGTTTCTGTGCTAAACTGACCATAGGGCCAGACTAAAGATAACTGTTTTTAATAGAGGGCATCCAACTCTATATATAGCCATGTTGACATTAGTGACCTAACAGCATTTAAACCTTTGAAAACATCAGTTACTTATATGAACTATTTATCAGAATAAGAAAATGGCAGAAATAAGAGACCAGCTTCAGCCTCATTCTAATCTGTTACATTTGTTAGTCTGTATATCCGGCTCTTCTATGTCAATATACATATAACTAGGGGCCCTATTACACAACTGAAGTTAACTACTGAAAAGTTAAACATAGCGTCTAGAAGTTCACTTATCTCTGGGAATCGCTATTCCACTCTTGGTGCAGGCTTTGCTCAAATAACAAAGGCTCAAACCTAGTGTGAACTGAATCTGCTTTTGTGAAATCACTTTACATACTAAATGAACACTCCTAAAAAGTCCCTTACCTCGCATCCCATGGTGAAGATGGCTACGTGATAGCCCCAGCTGAAAGCTGTTCACCCTTCTGCCCCAGCTGGACTTTGCAGACACCCTGACTCCCATCTCACAATTTTTTTTAGTCGCCTACATACAATTATGTGTCTACCAGGAATCCACCTTCCCAAGGTGCATGCTAGCCTCACGCTTCAGCACGCCCTTCGACTGTGGCATAGTTTTTGTACCCGAGAACCTCTTTCCAGGGCTTTCAAACCTGACCCGTCTCACACAATCTCTCATTTCCTGCTGGTTACCCCTCGAGAGCTTTTGCCTGATGGAAAGAGCTGGATTTGACATGGAGTTACAACATTTATGAACAGGGGCTCTCCAATTTCTCTTGCGTCGCTCCAGGAGCAGGTGGAGCTCGACAGGGCAACCCAATTGCTACATTTTGTGTGGAACTGGTTGGCAGGGGCCCACTGCATTCCCGGATGTTTTACATATGCGCACACACGCAAAGAGCTTGATTTGTTTGCTCTAGTCAACCTGCTGCAGAAGACTTTCCCTCATGTACTGACTTATGTGCCCAAATGGGAGGAGGATCTGGGAGAGACCTTAGAGGTGGAGCACTGGATAGAGATTTAAGACTGCTCATCTAGAGTCACGGCCTGTACAGATATTCAGAAAAACTACTTCAAGGTTCTCTCGCATTGTTATATTTACCAACATAGACTGACCCACATTTATTTATTTATAAAGGATTTTACCAGGAAAAATACATTGAGATTTCTCTCGTTTTCAAGTATGTCCTGGGTTCAAGAACATTGAATTGTTACAGTTGTTACAGAAATACAGAGTAATAATGGAAGATATTAAAAAAAAACAGCACAAATATACAGATTAACAGAAAATAAATATAGTCACTATGTTACATGCTTACAGGTGCATTCTGTATTGAGGTATGTTAACCGGGATCTCTTAAGGGACATTAAACTGGGGGAACATTTGATGGCGTCTCGGAGGTTATTCCATAATTGCGGTGCTCTGTAGGAAAATGAGGACCGAGCCACTGTCTTTTTGTATTGTGGTATTGTAAGGAAGGTGCTGGACCTGGATCGGAGGTTATAGGAGGAGGGAACTGCTGGGAAAAGCAGCCTATTCAGGTAGGGTGGCAGCTTCCCAGAAAAGCTCTTAAACACCAGGTTGGAAAGGTGAAGGGTGCGTCTAGATTCCAGCGACGGCCAGTTTAGCTTTTTTAACATGTCACAATGGTAAGTCATGTAGCTACATTGTAGCACAAAGCAGCAGAATGAGTTATACAATGTAGTAAGTTTATGAAGGTGTGTTTGCGGGGCAACTGCATATACTACATCTCTGTATTCAATAGCCGGCATAACCTTTTTTTGTACAATCTGCATTCTTACTGCAGGGCTCAGGCAGGATTTGTTTCTGTATAGGGATGAGCTGTTCGGTTAGATCGGTTCGGAGTTCGATTCAAACATCGCATGTTCGCGAACTACGAACATTTCCGCGTGTTCGCCCACAATGCACCACAATGGACCACAATGCACTTTTCCACTGGCCTGAAGCTTGTAATTGGCTACAGCCTTGACCACAGGTCAGGTGCAAGACTATGCCAATCACGGCTCAGAGTCCTGATTGGGCAGATTTTGCCCAATCATGGGCTCACAGAGCTAAGTCCCACAGCACACTATATAAGGCTTCACACAGCCTTCAGCACGTGTTTTTTGAGAGGAGATTGTTGTGTTAGTGTGTGTTCTCACTGCCAGTCTGCCACTAGCTATTGGGTGTCACGTTCTGTGCTGGAAAATCTGTCTTCCTGCCCTCTGTATTTGTATATATGTTTTTTCCCTTGTGTTTCTGTTGCTGCCAATTCCTGGGTGGCCTCCCAGGGGTTAATTGGTGTTCTGTGTGCTGCTCACCTGTTGATCCTTGCCCTGATTCCCCTGCCTATATTAGAGCTATGTACCCATAAGACATTGCTGGGTCATTTTCCTTTGCCTGGTCTCCTTGCATCCTGTGTCCTGAAAGCTCCTTGCTGTGTTCCTGATATCCTCCGTTTGTTAATCCTGGTTCAGTTATTGCCTCTTATTTCTGTTCCAGTTTATGTCAGTTCCTTCTGTGTATTTTGTTCTGTCTATTGCTGTATTTTGTTTTGCTGTTTATGTTCCATTCAGATTCTCCGGTTACTGATTTTGGCTTGGCTGACTTCCCTTCTGGTTCTGATTCCTGTATCCTGTATGACGTACTCTCTCTGGTTATGACCTTTGGCTTTCCTCTGACTATTCTATGCTATATTCCTTGCCTGTACCGTTTCCAGGTAACCCTGTCATCTGCATATAACAAAAGACTCTGTACGGCTTCAGGTAATACTTTCCTTTAGATTAGATCCGGCTATCCTAAAGACCGGTCTTTCAGTGCAGGGAATCTTTGGTATTGCCGTACAGAGGTCTTTTGTTAACCCTTTGCTTTCACCTGTCCTTGCAGTTTACCCTGCATCTCTGCATATAGGGGCTTCTCTCAGGAACCAAGGCCTCACCTTCCTGCGAGTTATATCATAGGGATATATATACAGACCGACCACTTCCAAGGATCGGAGGGCAAGTATAGGGTGGTGCGTGCCTGGTGGTACTGCCACCGTGACATAATGACCCAGCCATTACATAAGCCCGCAGAGATGTGTACCGTGTTGGACACCTTATTGCACATGTTTGAGGAATTTGTGGTTCACCTCAAAGGGTTACTGAGCCTGTGTCTAGATTCTGGCAATCAGGTTTCATTTGAAAGCAGAGTTCGTGGTCCGCTTTCTCCTGATGAAAAGAACAGAAGACGTGAGTACAATCTCTGTTTTTATTGTGCCAGTTCGTTGCACTTTTTGTCTGGCTGTCCCCTCAAGCCGGTGCGTCCTGGGGCTGGAAAGCCGGTGCGTCCTGGGGCTGGAGTGCCGGTGCGTCCTGGGGCTGGAGTGCCGGTGCGTCCTGGGGCTGGAGTGCCGGTGCGTCCTGGGGCTGGAGTGCCGGTGCGTCTCAAGACTTGCGGTGAGTCTGTGCGTCCTGATACTGGCCGAGTGCCAACTGTGCCCATGTCCCACAGTAAGATCGCTAAAGCTAGACCACGCATGAGATCCACTGGCGCCAGACCTAGCTGGGAGTCGGATAGTGCCAGACCACGTAGGGGATCTGATGGTGCCAGACCCTGCGGGGAGTCAGATGGCACCAGACCCCACTTTGAGTTCAGACCTCCTGAGAAATCCAGGTCTGAGAAAGAGGCATCCGATAATAAACCTCAGACTTCTGTAGATACCCCTGATGGCTGTAAGGTTTTAAAGACACAACTGGCTGGTTCTGAGCAGCGACTGGCAGCCAAAAGACAGTCCCTACGTATGGTTACTGGTTGTATTACATGTAGAGCCGCAACCCCAGTGCCAATTGGCGGTAAGCCAGTTCTGTCTGGCAATGTAAAGCCAGTCCTGTTCTCCGTCTGGCAATGAGAAGCCAGTCCTGTCTCCGTCTGGCAATGAGAAGCCAGTCCTGTCTCCGTCTGGCAATGAGAAGCCAGTCCTGTCTCCGTCTGGCAATGAGAAGCCAGTCCTGTCTCCGTCTGGCAATGAGAAGCCAGTCCTGTCTCCGTCTGGCAATGAGAAGCCAGTCCTGTCTCCGTCTGGCAATGAGAAGCCAGTCCTGTCTCCGTCTGGCAATGAGAAGCCAGTCCTGTCTCCGTCTGGCAATGAGAAGCCAGTCCTGTCTCCGTCTGGCAATGAGAAGCCAGTCCTGTCTCCGTCTGGCAATGAGAAGCCAGTCCTGTCTCCGTCTGGCAATGAGAAGCCAGTCCTGTCTCCGTCTGGCAATGAGAAGCCAGTCCTGTCTCCGTCTGGCAATGAGAAGCCAGTCCTGTCCGTCTGGCAATGAGAAGCCAGTCCTGTCTCCGTCTGGCAATGAGAAGCCAGTCCTGTCTCCGTCTGGCAATGAGAAGCCAGTCCTGTCTCCGTCTGGCAATGAGAAGCCAGTCCTGTCTCCGTCTGGCAATGAGAAGCCAGTCCTGTCTCCGTCTGGCAATGAGAAGCCAGTCCTGTCTCCGTCTGGCAATGAGAAGCCAGTCCTGTCTCCGTCTGGCAATGAGAAGCCAGTCCTGTCTCCGTCTGGCAATGAGAAGCCAGTCCTGTCTCCGTCTGGCAATGAGAAGCCAGTCCTGTCTCCGTCTGGCAATGAGCAGCCAGTCCTGTCTCCGTCTGGCAATGCGCTACCAATGTTGCCTGATCCTGGCACGAAGCCAGTGGTAACAGTGATGTCTGATTCTGGTAAGCTGCCAGTCAGATCCATGGCAAACTGTGTGTCAGCAGTGCCAGAGCTACATTGCAACACCATTGTGCCCATGCCCCACAGAGAGTCCGGGGTTTCCAAACCTCATGGTAAGGCACAGGTAGGCGAGCCTACTCCCACTGTTGCCATGTCAGGTATGGTGGTCACCCCTTCCAAGTCTCGATCCAGGAGGAGACGGGGGAAGCTGACCAACACTAGTCAATCTGGTTCCAAGAATACCACGCTCCAGGATGGGTCTGATGCCGTATTCTGTGCCTATCGTGAGGAGATCCAGCAGGGTAGTGGCCTGACTGGTACCCACATCCCTAATTCTAGCCCTGTACCCGAGGGTTATATACGATCCCCATGCGGGATGTTGTTCCGTGAGGCACACTGGGCCATGATCAGGAAAGACCCTAATGCGCTCATGTGTTTTGAGGAGGAGGAAGACGACACTGAGTGGGTCCTTAATGGATTTTGGTGACTGGTGTTAGAAGCAGGAAACCAGATCACGGTCTGTCATGTTTTATGTTTTGGGTGCCCTGGGGTCACCCATGGAGGAGGGGATACTGTCACGTTCTGTGCTGAAAATCTGTCTTCCTGCCCTCTGTATTTGTATATATGTTTTTTCCCTTGTGTTTCTGTTGCTGCCAATTCCTGGGTGGCCTCCCAGGGGTTAATTGGTGTTCTGTGTGCTGCTCACCTGTTGATCCTTGCCCTGATTCCCCTGCCTATATTAGAGCTATGTACCCATAAGACATTGCTGGGTCATTTTCCTTTGCCTGGTCTCCTTGCATCCTGTGTCCTGAAAGCTCCTTGCTGTGTTCCTGATATCCTCCGTTTGTTAATCCTGGTTCAGTTATTGCCTCTTATTTCTGTTCCAGTTTATGTCAGTTCCTTCTGTGTATTTTGTTCTGTCTATTGCTGTATTTTGTTTTGCTGTTTATGTTCCATTCAGATTCTCCGGTTACTGATTTTGGCTTGGCTGACTTCCCTTCTGGTTCTGATTCCTGTATCCTGTATGACGTACTCTCTCTGGTTATGACCTTTGGCTTTCCTCTGACTATTCTATGCTATATTCCTTGCCTGTACCGTTTCCAGGTAACCCTGTCATCTGCATATAACAAAAGACTCTGTACGGCTTCAAGGTAATACTTTCCTTTAGATTAGATCCGGCTATCCTAAAGACCGGTCTTTCAGTGCAGGGAATCTTTGGTATTGCCGTACAGAGGTCTTTTGTTAACCCTTTGCTTTCACCTGTCCTTGCAGTTTACCCTGCATCTCTGCATATAGGGGCTTCTCTCAGGAACCAAGGCCTCACCTTCCTGCGAGTTATATTCATAGGGATATATATACAGACCGACCACTTCCAAGGATCGGAGGGCAAGTATAGGGTGGTGCGTGCCTGGTGGTACTGCCACCGTGACATTGGGGGGGTCTCATTTCTCCAAAATATCTGGGAATTGTTGTAATCTTTGTGTTCTCACTGCCACCAGCAATTGTGGGGGTCTTATTTCTCCAAAATATCTGGGAATTGTTGTAATCTTTGTGTTCTCACTGCCAGCAGCAATATTGGGGGTCTCATTTCTACAAAACATCTGGGAATTGTTCTAATCTTTGTGTTCTCACTGCCACCAACTATTTTGGGGGTCTCATTTCTACAAAATATCTGGGAATTGTTGTAATCTTTGTGTTCTCCTTTTTTTCCCCCATTTTTCTTCCACACATCGACTGAGGAAGGTGCAGGAACAGCGTCAAAACGCGTCTCGAGATACTACACCACCCCCCCCATTTTCACTTATTTGTTAATACTTGTATTTAATATATCAATAAACCCTCCTTTAAATATACAGGAGTAACTCATTATTAAGTCCAACCTGACTAACAGACTTGTGAGGCTTGCCGCGGACACTGTGACCTGAACCCGAGGAAGCAGCTAAGAGAGGTATTGGCGCTCACCATTAAGCAGCACTGCATGCCTAGCAGTTGAGCCTGGAGAGATAAGGCTCCTAAATCGGTGAGTGTAACCAACCTTCTCTATTACACTAAGCCATTAACCACTGACGCTGTGCTATGAGAGCACTCTCTCTCTTTTATGTATCTCCACCTGGGGTAAAGGCGATATTTTAAAGAAGGGAAGTGACCACCCTATAGTTGGCACAAGGTGCTTCACTCCAGAGCCCGGATATAAGAGGCTCTGGTATTTGTAAGTGTGCAATTATTAAACACACGACTCTCCAATGGTCATAAGACGTTACTGCACTATTATCTTCTCTCTTTCTTCCCCTCTCTTTATCTCCCATTTGGAGTGGAGCCAACCGACGATATAGGAGGAACTGTTGTACCAAGTACATTGCAGAGCACATTTGGTGCACATTCTGCCATCTAGGATCTCCGGAAAAGAACATTAAGGATGCTAGATCTTCAATACGCATAGGAAACTAGCGTAAGGCCATTTATACACCTCTAAGTGGATGCCAATATCTGGACTCGGGCCACACTTTTTATTACGGCATCAATGCGTATATTTGCACAAATCAGCACTATATACACCTACTGTCACTTTAATACTGTGTAAATAGTAGGATTAACTGCGGCACTAGCACTTTTTATTTATTTATCCAGGAGCTAATATTTGCACGACTAAAGTTGCACTTTATTTGAACCATAAGGATTCATGTACATCTGACGGTCAAATCAGTACAATATTGTAATCTGTTGTATGTAATAACTGTTGCGCCACTAGGACACCTTCCCCTTTTTTTCCACTTTTCCACTGGCCTGAAGCTTGTAATTGGCTACAGCCTTGCACCTGACCACAGGTCAGGTGCAAGACAGGTGCAAGACTATGCCAATCACGACTCAGAGTCCTGATTGGGCAGATTTTGCCCAATCATGGGCTCACAGAGCTAAGTCCCGCAGCACACTATATAAGGCTTCACACAGCCTTCAGCACGTGTTTTTTGAGAGGATATTGTTGTGTTAGTGTGTGTTCTCACTGCCAGTCTGCCACCAGCTATTGGGGGGGGGGGTCTCATTTCTCCAAAATATCTGGGAATTGTTGTAATCTTTGTGTTCTCACTACCACCAGCTATTGGGGGGGGTTCTCATTTCTCCAAAATATCTGGGAATTGTTGTAATCTTTGTGTTCTCACTGCCACCAGCAATTGTGGGGGTCTCATTTCTCCAAAATATCTGGGAATTGTTGTAATTTTTGTGTTCTCACTGCCACCAGCAATTGTGGGGGTCTCATTTCTACAAAATATCTGGGAATTGTTCTAATCTTTGTGTTCTCACTGCCACCAACTATTTTGGGGGTCTCATTTCTACAAAATATCTGGGAAATATTGTAATCTTTGTGTTCTCACTGCCACCAGCAATTGTGGGGATCTCATTTCTCCAAAATATATGGGAATTGTTCTAATCTTTGTGTTTTCACTGCCAGCAGCAATTGTGGGGGTCTCATTTCTACAAAAAATCTGGGAATTGTTGTAATCTGTGTGTTCTCACTGGCATCCATCAGGGGGTCTCACTGATTTATAGGAGGTTTCTGGGAATTGTAATCGGTGTCATCTCACTGCCAGCTATCAGGGGGTCCCACATACTTCTAGCAGATTTCTGTGAATTGTAATCTGTGTCTTGTCACTGCCACCCATCACGGGGGCTCACTGATTTATAGGAGGTTCCTGGGAATTGTAATTTGTGTCTTGTCACTGCCACCCATCATGGGGTCTTCTCACGGTTCCCGGATCCTACCACGCAGTCCTTAAAGCCCAACACTCCACAGAGCCCAAAATCTACCAACAGGGTAGCCGTAGAAGAATCCCTAACTGTCTGGTCCTTAGAATTGGCCAGGTATACTAGCTAGACAGAAAGGGTTAATCAAAGACAATGTCGTAATACAAAACCAGGTCAGCAACACGGGGGTAGTCAGACGAGCCAGAATCAGGAATACAGAGTATAGAATAGTCAAATGGAATAGCCAGGTCGATATCAGTGCAGAAGCGTAATACAAGAAAATAGTCTAGGGCAACGGAAGGCAGAATAGTCAGAAAACAAGCAGAGGTCAATAACAGGTTAAATCACGAGAGAGTTCAGGTACAAGGAGCTCAGGTATGGATAACCACGATCTGGCACTGCTTAGAAGGAACTGTTGGTTTTTAAAAGACCTTCACCAGACCGCGCCCCCCTCTCAAGCCGCACCTCATGCAGCCACCTCCCTGCCTGTTTCAATTTAAATCGGTTGTTGGTGAGCGAGCAGCATCAGACATGCTGCCCTCAAGCACACCGGAAAGGCTGGAAGCCCCCAACGTTACAGGTCTCACTGATTTATAGGAGGTTTCTGGGAATTTTAATCTGCGTCTTGTCACTGGCTGCCAGCTATCAGGGTGTCTCACTGAGTTATACCAGAGTTCTGGAAATCTTTAATCTAGATAACACAGTTGAATCAGAGTTCTGCATATCTCCAATTTTTTATAACAGAGTTGAATCAGAGTTCTGTATATCTTTAATCTATATATCACTCACCAATTTGGGGTGCTCACTTGTTGCAGATATCTGGGAATTGGTGGTGGAAAGTGTGTCTTCTCAGTCAGCGACAGCAGCAATTTGGGGGCTCACTTGTTGCAGATATCTGGGAATTGGTGGTGGAAAGTATGTCTTCTCAGTCACTGACAGTCAGCTATCAGGGGGTGTCACATACTTCCATAAAATTTCTGGGAATTGTAATCCGTGTCTTCTCAGTCACTGACAGTCAGCTATCAGGGGGTGTCACATACTTCCATAAAATTTCTGGGAATTGTAATCCGTGTCTTGTCACACTGCCACCCATCAAGGGGGCTCCCTGATTTATAGGAGGTTTCTGGGAATTGTAATCTGTGTCTTCTCACTTCCCAGCTATCAGGGGGTCCCACATACTTCTAGCAGATTTCTGCGAATTGCAATCTGTGTCTTGTCACTGTTGCCAGCTATCAGGGGGTCCTATCAGGGGGTCTCACTGACTTATAGGTGGTTTCTGGGAATTGTAATTTGTGTCTTGACACTGCCACCCATCAGGGGGTCTCACTGATTTATAGGAGGTTTCTGGGAATTGTAATCTGTGTCTTGTCACTGGCTGCCAGCTATCAGGGTGTCTCACTGAGTTATACCAGTCCTGGAAATCTTTAATCTTTATACCAGAGTTGAATCAGAGTTCTGCATATCTTTAATCTATATATCACTCACCATGTCAGAA
This sequence comes from Leptobrachium leishanense, assembly GCA_009667805.1. Lineage (NCBI taxonomy): Eukaryota > Metazoa > Chordata > Amphibia > Anura > Megophryidae > Leptobrachium > Leptobrachium leishanense. The sequence continues at coordinate 348,507,978 of CM019064.1, forward strand.
AGACCAAAAAGGACAGGCAGACGCTCCCAGACACAGATAAGAGGGCAAGCAGCCTCTGTGTGGGGAGGCTGTGCCTCTGGTCGTCATGGTGCATCCTCTGCAGGGGCACGCTTTTCCTTTCTAACTGGTGCTGGCCGTCTTAAGCAGCAGCAACATACAGAGGATTTGGTGGATTGGCTAACCAGGCCATCCTCATCCTCTCAGTCCTCTGCCAGCCAGGCTTGTAGTGGTTTACAGTCCACCTCAGCTGCCAAAGCATCTAATGCAGCCTCCATGTCCACAGCTACTCCTGCCGTAGCCTCACTATCACACACTGAGGAGTCAGCTGAATTGTTTGATTACAATGACAGTGACATGCTGCATGAGGATGCGCAGCAACGCCAGTGCTCTGATTCAAACTCTGAGGTTGAGGAAGGGAGCATAATCAACCTAGAGGACGGGGGTGCCAGTGATGACACACAAATAACTGGCACTCATGTTGCCCCAGCAGCTGCAGCATACTGCCAAGTTGGCTCCAGTGATGAGGAGATAAGGGGTGATGACAATGATGATGAGATCACTGACTCCACCTGGGTGCCTGATAGAACAGAGGAGTCAAGTGAGGAGGAGGAGGCACAACAAACACGAGGCACAACATCCTCTATGACCAACAGTAGCACTAGCCAGTCCAAGGCATCAGATGTCAGAGCTGCTCAGGTGCAGAGCGCTGTTGTCTCAAAGCACACATCCAGGAACTCTGCTGTCTGGGAGTTCTTTAAGAAATGTGCAGCAGACCGCACCGTTGCTATTTGTAATCTATGTCAAATGAGGCTCAAGCGTGGAAAAGACACCAGACGCTTGGGTACCAAGTGCTTGAGGCGACATATGACCACCTGCCACGCATCCCGTTGGCGCAAAACTTTGCGTAGGTCATCCTCACCTGTCTCTACCCCCACTATATGTCCTGCCATGTCATTGACTCCAAACTCCAGTGACAGGGATGATGCTACAGTAATGGATGTACCAGGTCCTTCCTCACAATGTGACAGCATCCCATCAGCTGAAGATTTATGCAGTCAGACTACGTTGCCCCAGCTGCTGCAGCGTAAGAAAAAATATATTCCCAACCATCCCACCAGCTTCAGCTGGGAATGGTCGCCTGTGATAATGGCAGCAACCTTCTCTCTGCCCTACGCCTGGGTAAGTTGACGCATGTACCATGCCTAGCACACGTCCTAAATCTGGTGGTACAGCGTTTCTTAACCAGGTACCAAGGGCTGGCAGAGATTCTCAGCCAGGCCAGAAAAGTCTGCAGCCACTTCAGACGGTCATTCCCAGCAAGTGTTCGCCTGGCAGAAATTCAAAGAGAATTCCACCTTCCCACAAACCGTCTGATCTGTGACATGCCCACCAGGTGGAACTCGACATTAGCAGTGCTGCAGCGTCTGCACAAGCAGCAGAGGGCCATCAACGAGTACCTGTGTGTGTATGGCACCAGGTTCAGGTCAACTTGTTTCCCCCCCCGCAGTGGCTGATGATCAAGGATGCATGCACTGTACTGTCACCATTTGAGGAGGCAATGAGGATGGTGAGCAGGGACAGTGCATGCATCAGTGACACAATTCCTTTAGTGTTCCTGCTGGAGCACACTCTGCACAGAATTATAGATGTGGCTCTAGAGGCAGAGCAGCGGGAGGAAGAGGAGGCCTTTCCTAGCTCTCAAGGCCCCAGTCTTTCCGCAGACAGCATTCCAGCGGGTCCTCCTCAGATCAGACAGGAGGAGGATGATTAGGAGGAGGAATATTTAAGTAGTGGCGGCATTGAAGGTGGGGATTCCTCAAGGGTTTTGTGTGCCCAGAAACCCAAGGACTACTACGTGGCTGGGAGGAGGAAGTGCACGATGGGGTCATCCTCTTTGATCAGGAAGACTCGGAAGCTAATGCCACCTCCAACCTACGCTGCATGGGCTCCCTTATCCTGCAAAGCCTGGTAAAGGACCTCAGGATTCGTGCTATCAAGGAGAGGGATCATTACTGGTTGGCAAGCCTTCTTGATCCACGATACAAGGGTAAAGTTGCAGAGCTCCTCTTGCCCGCACAGAGGGAGGACAAGATGAAAAAACTTGAGTACGCTCTAAAGCGACACTTGTGTAACACCTTTCCAGGCACTGGTAGGTTACCAAGTGATGACACACGTGCTTCTGAGGGTGCAGATGATCAGAGGAATAGTAGTGAAGGCTGGGGTCGCTTGACTGATGCCTTTTTAAATTTTTTTAGTCCACGACGCACAGGGACGTCAAATGTAGACACCCATTGCCAGCGTCTTCACCGTATGGTGCAGAACTACCTAGGGGCAAGGGCAGACCTGGATACCTTTCCAGCCGATGATCCACTGGCTTACTGGGTGTTGAGATTGGATCATTGGCCAGAACTTAGCCAATATGCTATGCAGCTACTAGGTAGCCCTTCATCCAGCGTGCTTTCTGAAAGGACATTCAGTGCCGCTGGAGGTTTTGTCACAGACAAAAGAGTGTGTCTGTCCACCGACTCTGTAGACCGGCTGACATTTATAAAAATTAATCAGTCCTGGATCAGCAGCTATCAATCCCCTGATGCTGACGTAATGGAATAGATCGGGGATTTCTTCTGCATTCACAAAACCTCCACCACTGAACTCCTACACAATACCACAAAGGGGTTACGGTGTGAAGGCACTTGCTGCCACCAAAGGCAAAATATTTGGGTGCACTGACAATGACACCTATAGTACCAGATTTATATCATTTAAATTTTTTGGACCGCAGGGTCCAACCCTGCACTCTTCCACAATACCACAAAAGGGTTACGGTGTGAAGGCACTTGCTGCCACCAAAGGCAAAATATATTTGGGTGCACTGACACCTGTACCAGATTCATATCATTTTAATATTTGACCGCAGGGTCCAACCCTGCACTCTTCCACAATACCACAAAAGGGTTACGGTGTGACGGCACTGTTGCCGACGCTAAAGGCCCAATTTTAAAGCACCTATTGTTACTTTCATCCAAAGCCTGAATAAAGTTCACCATAATTTAGCCCAAAAATCACTAAACTTGTCGTGCGTGTCCTAAATTGTCTCCTCTTATAATACAGACTGCCGCCCCAAGCAGTTGTTTATGAATAGATTAAAGGAAAACCGTTTACCGTCATTTGAAATGTGATTTGTTTTTTGTTTTTAAATGGTTTTATACATCCTACAAATCCGCCACTTCACAGGCAGGTTATGGGGACCTCCTAGGCACGATATTTGAAGGAATTTTTCGTTTTTATTTTTAACCCTTATTTCATGGAAAACTCACTGTTCCTTTAAAAAAGTTTTTATTTAAACTTTTTGTCCTTGTTTTGGAATTTTTTTTGGAATTTAGTGAAATGAAAAACATATTTTAGGTTATTTAATAGTGCAGATACAGGTACTGTATATCTAACCAGGCAGATACAGGTATATATAACCAGGCAGATACAGGTATATCTAACCTAGATATTTGAGAGAAGTGACTGTGGTCAGCGTGTCATTTGATTTTGTCCTGACACATAGATGGGGAGTTTGTAATTGATGTAGTTTAGGTTTTGTTCCAAAGAGCATCGTAACAGTTTTGTCAGTATTTAGAAAAAGTTTGTTATCTGCAATCCACTTTTCTACCTCTGTGAATTGTTCTTGCAGCACGGCCTCCAGCTGCGGGAAATTTGGTTGATTACGGTGTCGTCTGCGTACAGGTGTACAGTTGAGGCTTTGCAGACCTTGGGCAGATCATTTATGAATATCGTGAATAGCAGGGGGCCAAGTATTGAGCTTTGGGGTACACCGCATGTGACGGGTAGAGGGAGGGAAGTGCTGGCAGAAATGGACACATATTGCTACCGATGAGATACATATGATTGAAACCAGGATAGCGTGCGATCACCAATACCGGAGTTTTTAAGTTTTTGTAATAAAATGCCATGGTCTACTGTGTCAAAGGCCTTGGCAAAATGAAGGAAGATGGCTCCAGTTAGGTTTCCTTGTTCCATGCCTGCTTGGATATCATTACATACTTTTAGAAGGGCAGTTGTAGTTGAATGATTTGGGCAAAAGCCGGATTGATCTGGGGTTAAATAGTTCCAATACTGATAATAATCACATAATTGAGTGTAGACACATTTTTCCAGAATTTTTGACATTACAGGGAGCAATGATATCGGGCTGTAGTTGGATACCAACGTATTTTCTCCACTTTTATGGATAGGTACCACCTTTGCAGTCTTCCAGAGTTTGGGTATGTATCCAGTCGCCAGTGATTCATTGATTAGGGTTGCGACAGGTTTTGCAATTGCCCGTGCACTGATTTTCAGCAGCATTGATGGGATTTGATCAGGTCCGGACTGGTATTTCATTTTTAGGTTATGGAGAAGTTTAGAAACGACACTGACAGGCACTGGTCTAAAACTGAATTTCTCTCTGATACAGGGCCTTTGCACTGTTGGATGGGCCTGACCTGCGTGCAGCCTTTCTGATTGTGTGTCATTTGCTAGCTTAGCAATCAGGGTGGTGGCGCATCCAACAAAATGATTATTAAAGGCATTTGCTACATCTAGGGGGTGTTGCAGGGTTTGGTTGTTTACTTTAACAGCAGCCGTTGGGAGTGGACAGGGGGAGAGTATATGTTACTTATGATTTTCCAAAAATTCTAGGTTTTGATATGTTATTGTTTAGATTTTCATTGAAGTAGTGGGCTTTGGCGGTTTTTGTTTTGTGCATGCAATCCGCCATTTTCGGTATTCACAGTGATCGTTCATGGAACCAGTACTCTTGAATTTTGACCGCAGTGAATCTCTAAACTGGTACATTTGCGTGAGGTCGGCTGTAACCCAGGGGAGATGGGCCCCTTTTACTCGCACTTTACGCAGTGGGGCTTGGGAATTCCAGACTTTCAGGAGCTCGGACTGAAAGTATTCAATTGCACAGTCCAGGTCTGGGATTAGGTTTAGTCTGTAGCATGGGAGGTGTTTGAGATCATTTAGGAAGGATTCAAGATTAAATTTCTTGAAAGACCTGGTGATTATTACCTTTGGCGGACATTTTGTGGCCTTTATTTTGCACACACAGTACACTAGGCAATGATCACTGAAACTATTAGCGAGAACGCCTGCCTCCTGTATTCTATCAGGACATGAAGAGAGAATCCAGTCCAGCAAGGTATGGTTAGGGCTTTTCATATTAACTGCAAAGCCTTAAACAGTGAGCAGTGTTTATTGTTTTTAGGATTCAGCCAATCAACATTAAAATCGCCAGGGACCACAATTTCCCTTTTTTGATTTTGAGCTTATTTACTAAGGATTTGGGTTATGTCAGAAAGGGAGTGCACTGGGGAACTTGGTGAGTGGTAGAATCCAGCAACAAAAATTGGTTTACTGAACGGGATCTCAATAATACCGGAAAGGAAATTATAGGTGGCAGGGGAGATAGAATTCTGCAAAGGGGTGAACTTTATGGACTTGTCAACATAAATAACAATTCCCCCTCCTCGCTTAGCTCTGTCCTTTCTATAACATGAATACCCTTGTATTGATATGGCAGAGTCTGGTACTTTAGGGTTTAGCCATGATTCTGTCAGCACAATGACTTTAGATTTGTAATAGAAGCACCAAGCATTAAGCTCATCCAGTTTAGGGAGTAAGCTGCGGATGCTGCAGTGCACACAAGGAGAGGCCTTTTTTTAGTGAGGAGACTAAATATGGTGTCAACCAGTGGCATCACTAGGGTTAGTATCTCCCGGTGCGGTAACTTATGATGTCACCCCCCCCCCCCCAGTTTTACGGATTTTTTTAACTACTCTTACTGAATGCTCATTCACACAGCGCACATTACTGTGAGGTTTATTGCTGTGGAGCACTCTCATATGCTCACACAAATTTTTGCCAACTGCCAGCAAGTACGGTGCCTGTTCGAAGGCAGTGAAAGCACACATGGATATATATTGCCCCCAGCAGTTCACCCATGGATATATATATTGCCCCCAGCTCACATATGGATATATTGCCCCAGCTCACAATTATATATTGCCCCCAGCAGCTCACCCATGGATATATATTGCCCCTCAGCTCACATATGGATATATTTCCCCAGACCAGCTCACACATGGATATATATTGCCCCAGACCAGCTCACACATGGATATATATTGCCCCAGACCAGCTCACACATGGATATATATTGCCCCAGACCAGCTCACATATGGCTATATATTGCCCCAGACCAGCTCACACATGGATATATTGCCCCAGCTCTCATGGATAAGCCCCCAGCACACATGGATACTGCCCCAGCAGCTCACATGGATATGCCCCAGCAGCTCTCATGGATATGCCCCAGCAGCTCTCATAGATATTGCCCCAGCAGCTCTCATGGATATTGCCCCCAGCTCATGGATATGTCCCAGCAGCTCTCATGGATATTGGCCCCAGCTCATGGATATGCCCCAGCAGCTCTCATGGATATTGCCCCCAGCTCTCATGGATATGCCCCAGCAGCTCTCATGGATACTGCCCCCAGGCCTCAGCTCACCTCCTGCCGCCGCCGCGTGGTCGGCTCCCTCTGAGCATCCAGTGGCATGGAGCTTGGGCGCTCGCCTGGGGGAGCCACGTGACCAGCCGCGATCTCGCGAGAACTCGGCTGGTGACGTGATTCCCCCAGGCGAGCACCGAAGCTCCATAGCTTCGGAAGCTCGCAGGGAGCCGAACACTGCGTCGCAGGGTGAGACACCAGCCCTTAGGGTGACGGTGTCACCCCGAGGGCCGGTGTCACCTGGTGTGGGCCGCACCCCCCACCCCCACCTTGCGTCGCCAGTGGTGTCAACTATTGGACCAGGGTTGGATTCAACAAATGTGGTGTCAACTATTGGACCAGGGTTGGATTCAACATCGTTTACCAGGGCAAGCAGAAGAATAAATAGGAATCTGGACATTGGAGAGTTTTAAAACTATGTTGTGTGGGGGTGGGAGGGCTGGATTTTAACACTTTCCACCAGCACTCAGCTGACAAGTTAAAGGAGCTGAGCAGGCTATGGTGTATATGTGTTTCTTTTCCAGCTTGATGTAATTTGTAAGGTGTATAGGGTATATTTAGACAGAAGGGAGGTAGAAGAAAGAAGCAGCAAGAGAGGGAAAAACATTTCTAGAGAAAGGGGGAGAAGAAAAAAAAAAAGAAGACAGGCAGGGAATCGATAAGGAGAGCAGAAGATGGAAGGGAGTCTGGTAGGTGAAGTTCCAGAGTGGTGTAGGTTTGCTAGCCGAGATATCACATGACCAAATTAGTTGGGTATAAACATGTACCCAGGAGCCTCTGAACAGTGCTTCCGGGGTTGTAGCAAGGAGGGTACCTATCTGCATTTATGGTGGCTTTGTGACAGAATCAAACTGCTCTGGGATGCCCCTTTTGCATATTTTAGTAAGTGTTTAGACACTAGATTTGACCCAGATCCATTGACGGCCTTACTCAACTGACTGTATCAGCCCCTTGCTCTACCACGTTGCATTAACAATCTGTTCTCTAGGATTTGCACTGCAAAGTTGAATTTGTCTAGCCCACATGTGAAGGGTCCTCCCCGGATCGGGCTCAGATCGTTGCATAGCTCTGGTTTATGATTACCAGTTCGAACAAGCATGGTCCCTGTGTCCCTTCAAATTTGACTTCATGCTGCTCTTGCTCAGATCTTCTCAGGTTGAGGTCACTTTCTGTGGCAAGGGACGAGCCCCCCATTCCCTGTCGGGGAGCTGTCTTTGCTCTGCTCTCCTTGCGTTTCGGGCCACCTTCCTCCTTTCTGATGTGTGTGTGGGGTTGCTGTGCTGGCTACCCAGGCGATCCCCTGAGGCAGAGGCGACTGCTTTCCACCTTGTTTGTTTGTTTTTTCCTCTCCCTCTTTTCCTTCCCCCTTCTTTTACTCCCTTTGCCCCCCTTTCTTTCTTGTCCTTCATCACGTACTGTTTTTATTCTTATGTATAAACACCGATTTAACATACTTATGACACTGCGAGCACACCTCACTCGCGATCTGGCTTAGACACTCATTTAATGATAATAATTGGGCTTTGGCCTACTGTTTTTATAACTTGTGTTCTAAATTTTCTTCGGCTTATAAATTACTTTAATTTTCAATGTATTTCATTGTCTGTTGTCTTGTATTTACATAATCAGGCCTTTTCTAGCCTAATAAACGCTTTCATTTAAAAAATAAATAAATAAATCAGTGGCCCAATGGCATTTAACCCTTTAAAAACATCACTTCTTCAAAATGATGAAATTTGGTGCCCGTGGCATGGTTGGCACTATTTTTGTGCCAAACTGACCATTGGGCCAAGCTAAAGAAAACAGATTTTAATAGAGGGCATCCAACTCTCTATCAAGCCATGTTGAAATCAATATAAAAGAAAGATATGCTGGAGCTGGCACTTCTTGTCCTGTTAGTGGTTCCTTCTGCTGCACCCCATGGCTCAGAAGTGTGGTTTCCTTAGAGGGTTACCATCCTCCGTGTCCCTCAAAATATAAAATGACTCACATAGAACAATATTGTATAAAATGGAGTACAAACAAAGGAAAAGAATGTCATAATCACATTTGCTGGTGTCTTATCGAGCAGACACCAGATTTGTAGGCAGCCGGTGACTTCAGAAGGTGCACCGGATCACCTATCAGCCTCAGCCACCTCCTCGGCGAATATAAGCATCCAGGACCCGGGATAGGCGTAAAATAAGGCAAATTTTATTAGTAATAAAATATACAGTATACCAAAATGCGTTTCGCATAAAAGGCTTCATCAGTTGGTGCTACTGTAAATGTGATCATATGCGTGGGTCCTTTATATAGTCCTTTTGCATCTGTTGTTTGTTTTGGTGTCCTTAGCAACCTTTCGCCTAGGATCCAAGAAGCCGCCCTCTGGATCCGCATAGCCGAAAACCACAAGCGGTTCATCCGTTGAGAGGAGGTGGGCCACCAGATTGTAGAGATACCCAAGGAGCCCATCTGCGCTCCCGCTCCCCGGCGTCCCACTGAAGCAGATATTCTTGCGGCGGTGCCGGGACTCCAAGGACAGCACCGTAGAGCCGAGACGGGCAACTTGCTCCTGCAGGTCCATCACTTTGGCTTCCGAGGCATCTAGTGCCCTCTGTAAGGTATCTGAGACCCACTTGGTGTATCTCTGCTTCCTGACATAAGTCTCACTTACTGACAATAATTAAATACGCTAAAATACTTCATAGAGGTAAAAGGTATTCTCAACAATAATTAAAGAAAGTAAAAATATTTCATAGAGGTGTATGGTAATCTCAGTTTTGTCTATAATGCCTCCACCCAGCAGAATTCAGTCTAGTGTTCCCATGCCCCCCCTGTAAGGTATCGGAGACCCTCTTGGTGGATTTAAGCTTCCTTATCCAAGTCTCACTTACCGACAATAATTAAATACGCTAAAATACTTCATAGAGGTGTATGGTAATCTCAGCTGTGCAGGGAAAGCCTAACAGGAGCTTTTTTTCCCAAGCTGTCTGTGCAATTACTTCAACTCAGTGGCGGAACTACCACCATAGCGACCCATGCGGGCGCTATGGGGCCCGTAGCTGAGTGGGGCCTGGTGAGGATGACTGACAACAACCAGGGGGCAGCCGGTGCGGGTGCCCTGGGCCCCCGATAGTCGCCACTGCTCCCTGGCTGTAAGCGGTGCCCCATGCCCAGCCAGCAGCTCGCGGAGACAGTGGAGTGTGAGCCTGGCAGCGCCGCGCTCTTCCCCCTCTGGCACCGCACCCAAGGCCTGCAAAGTGTCGGCCCCCTGCTGATTAGGTCACGTGGCGCAGCGCGCCGCGTGACATCATCAGCGGGGGTCGACGGACGGTGTTCTGTCTCCAGCCTCCCTCAATTATGACCGGCGTCTCTCTCCCGGCTCCCGCAACCCATGAGGTATGCGGGGGGGGGGGGGGATTGATGCTGGGGAAAATAAATTGATTATGGGGGGGGGGTAAATTGATATTGGGGGATTAATTGATTATTTCCCCCAATATCAATTTATCCCCCAATAATCAATTAATCCCCCAATATCAATAAATCCCCCATAACAATTAATTCCCCCCCAATAATCAATTAATCCAATATCAGTTTATCCCCAATAATCAATTAATCCCCCAATATCAATTAATTCCCCATATCAATTAATTCCCCAATAATCAATTAATCCAATATCAATAAATCCCCCAAATTCAGTTTATCCCCAATAATCAATTAATCCCCCAATATCAATTAATTCCCACATATCAATTAATTCAATATCAATAAATCCCCCCATATCAATTAATCCCCAATATCAATTTATCCCCCATAATCAATTTATTTCCCCCAATATCAATTTATCCCCCCAATAAATGGATTATGGGGGGATACATTTATATTGGGGGATTAATTGATATGGGGGATTTATTGATATTGGATTGATTATTGGGGGAATTAATTGATATGGGGAATTAATTGATATGGGGTGGATAAATTGATATTGGGGATAAATTGATATTGGGGGAATTGATATTGGGGAGAAATAAATTGATATTGGGGGAATTAATTGATATTGGGTGGGGGAATATTATATTGGGGAGAAATAAATTGATATTGGGAATGGATATTGGGGAGAAATAAATTGATATTGGGGGAATAAATTGATATTGGGGGAATTGATATTGGGGGAGAAATTAATTATTATAAGCTGTTGCCTGGGTACTGTGCCACATGAGTGTAGTGTGTTAATTTTTTTTGTGTGGGGGTAGGCTGTGGGGGGGGGTGTTAGGATACAGGCGGGGGGCCATACAACACTTTGCTATGGGGCCCTGTGATTTCTAGTTACGCCCCTGCTTCAACTTGCAACATTATGTTTAAAAGTATTGGTGATCGCACGCTAACCTGGTTTCAATCATATGTATCTTATCGGTCGCAATATGTGTCCATTTCTGACAGCTCCTCCCTCCCCTTCCCAGTCACTTGCGGTGTACCCCAAAGCTCAATACTCGGCCTCCTGCTATTCACTATATTCATAAATGATCTGCCCAAAGTCTGCAAAGCCTCAACTGTACACATGTACGCAGACGACACTGTAATCTATACTAGGGATGAGCCGAACGCCCCCGTGTTCGGTTCGCATTCGAACTCGAACAATTTCAAAAGTTCGAGTTCAAACTCGAACACGATCCGAACTCCATGCAAGTCAATGGGACTCGAACGTTCGATTTTTAGAGTGCCCTCCAAGAGGGCATATATGCAAGATATTTGCCATTAAAGGTGTATGGGGATCCGGGTAGTGCCCTGGGGGCCAGGAAACAAGGACAAAAAGTTTTAAAAAAAATGTTTTTAAAGGAACAGTGAGTTTTCCATGAAATAAAGGTTAAGAATAAAAACGAAGAATTCCTTCAAATATCGTGCCTAGGAGGTCCCCATATCCTGCCCGTGAAGTGGTGGATTTGTAGGATGTATAGAAACATTTTAAAACAAAAAAAATTACATTTCAAATGACGGTAAATGGTTTTCCTTTTAATCTATTCATAAACAACTGCTTGGGGCGGCAGCCTGTATGAAAAGAGGAGACGTTTTAGGACACGCAGAACAAGTTTAGTGATTTTTTGGCTAAATTATTGTGAAACTTATGCAGGCTTTGGATGAAAGTAACAAAAAGGTTCTTTAAAATTGGGCCTTTAGTGTTGGCAACAGTGCCGTCACACTCACAACGTAACCACTCTGTGGTATTGTGGAAAAGTGCAGGGTTGGACCCTGTGGTCAAATATTATAATGATATGAATCTGGTATAGGCGTCAGTGCACCCAAATATTGTTCCTTTGGTGGCAGCAAGTGCCTTCACACCGTACATAACTCCTCTGTGGTATTGTGGAAGAGTGCAGGGTTGGACCCTGCGGTCAAATATTAAAATGATATGAATCTGGTACAGGCGTCAGTGCACCCAAATATTTTACCTTTGGTGGCAGCAAGTGCCTTCACACCATAAGCCCTCTGTGGTATTGTGGAAGAGTGCCGTGGTGGACCCTGCGGTCCAATATTAAAATGATATGAATCTGGTATAGGTGTCAATGGCAGTGCACCCAAATATTGTGCCTTTGGTGGCAGCAAGTGCCTTCACACCGTAAGTAACCCCTCTGTGGTATTGTGGAAGAGTGCAGGGCTGGACCCTGCCAAGACAGATTCTATCAAATCCCCGAGGGGAATAAACCTATAACTTAATAGGAACTTTATTAGAGAAGCGTAGCGTGGGGGGGGGGGCTGGGGGGCCGTGGCCCCGGACGCAGTTTTGTTAAGGGTGCATTTGCGCCCCTAAAACTGGCCCGGGGGTTGAGGGGACCCAGATGCCGGGCAGCGGGAGTGCCTGCCCGGTCCTGAAGAGTCCGTCCTGTTAAAGGGAAGCGGCCACGTGGTCCGGCTAATCAGGTGGTACTGAGTCTCTGTACCACCTGACTGGCCGGACCGCGTGACCTGCGCACGCACGCCACGCAGCCGCATCACCTTCAACAGGACGGACTCTTCAGGACCGGGCAGGCACTCCCGCTGCCCGGCATCTGGGGCCCCTCAACCCCTGCCGGAGCTGGAGCAATATCCAGGTGAGAGCTGGGCAAATCCATGTGTAAGCTGGGCAAATCCATGAGCTGGGGCAAATCCATGAGCTGGGGGCAAATCCATGAGCTGGGGGCAAATCCATGAGCTGGGGGCAAATCCATGAGCTGGGGGCAAATCCATGAGCTGTGGGCAAATCCATGACCTGGGGGCAAATCCATGAGCTGGGGGCAAATCCATGACCTGGGGGCAAATCCATGACTGGGGGCAAATCCATGACCTGGGGGCAAATCCATGAGCTGGGGGCAAATCCATGAGCTGGGGCAAATCCATGAGCTGGGCAAATCCATGAGCTGGGGGCAAATCCATGTGTGAGCTGGGGCAAATCCATGAGCTGGGCAAATCCATGACCTGGGGGCAAATCCATGAGCTGGGGCAAATCCATGTGTGAGCTGGGGCAAATCCATGAGCTGGGGCAAATCCATGAGCTGGGGCAAATCCATGAGCTGGGGGCAAATCCATGAGCTGGGGCAAATCCATGTGAGAGCTGGGGCAATATCGATAACGTGTCCACAGGTGGGGGCGCACAATTCTTGGCTGGCCCCGGGCGCTGACAACCCACACTACGCCACTGGCCAACACAGATTCAAATTCCCAGAAATCTCCTACAACGTCACTCATACACCCTGACAGAACAATCTCCTCTCCTCTCTGATTCACACCTGCAAACACACACGCTGGGGCTGCAGGCAGAGAAGCCTTATACAGTGTGCTGCGAGACTTAGCTCTGTGAGCCCATGATTGGGCAAAATTTGCCCAATCAGGACTCTGAGCCATGATTGGCATAGTCTTGCACCTGAACTGTGGTCAGGTGCAAGGCTATAGCCAATTACAAGCTTCAGGCCAGTGGAAAAGTGCATTGTGGACGAACATGCGGTGAACATGCAGAAATGTTTGGAGTTTGACGAACAGCCGAACGTGCGATGTTCGAATCGAACTCCGAACTGATCCGAACCGAACGCTCATCCCTAATCTATACCAGCAAACCAAATCTCCCGCAGCTGGAGGCCGTGCTGCAAGAACAATTCACAGAGGTACAAATGTGGATCAAACACAACAAACGTTTTCTAAATACTGACAAAACTGTAACGATGCTCTTTGGATCAGTAACTAAACTACATAAATTGCAAAATCCCCATCTATGTGTTGGGACGAAATCAAATGACACGCTGAATACAGTCACTTCTCTCAAATATCTAGGTATGTGGTTAGACCCTAATCTATCCTTTGGCCCGACATCGAAAAACTCTCATCTAAACTTTACCCCAAATTAGGTGCCCTGTACAGAAACAAATCCTGCCTGAACCCCGCGGTAAGAAAGCAGTTTGTACAACAAATGCTTATACGGAGATGTAATGTATGCAGCCGCCCCACAAACACTCCTTCAGAAACTTACTACATTGTATAACTCATTCTGCCGCTTTGTGCTACAATGTAACTACATGACTCACCATTGTGACATGTTAAAAGAGCTAAACTGGCCGTCGCTGGAGTCTAAACGCACCCTTCACCTTTCCAACCTGGTGTTTAAGAGCTTTTCTGGGAAGCTGCCACCCTACCTGAATAGGCTGCTTCCCCCGGCAGTTCCCTCATCCTATAACCTCAGATCCAGGACCAGCACCTTACTTGCAATACCACAATACAAAAAGACAGCGGCTCGATCATCATTTTCATACAGAGCACCACAATTATGGAATAACCTCCCAGACGCCATCAAATCTTCGTCCAGTCTTGGGTCACTCAAGAGCTCCTTACTAACATACCTCAATACAGAATGCACCTGTAAACATGTAACATAATGACTATTTCCTACATATTTATTTTCTGTATTAATCTGTATATTTGTGTTGTTTTTTAATATCTTGCATTTTACTACTTTGTATTTCTGTAAAATTTCAATATTATTGAACCCAGGACATACTTGAAAACGAGAGAAATCTCAATGTATCCTTCCTGGTAAAATACTTTATAAATAAATAAAAAGCATTTGTAGCAAGATGTTCAGCAGCGGCTGTAATTTGAGACTCTTGATTCTTCCACAGGGGATTATAGACGCTAAAATAAGAGATTACTGGCAGTGTGTGCAGCGCTGCTCTCGGTGCGGCAGGGGTTAATGGAGGCGGGCCGCTGTGTGGTGTTGTTGCTGCTCTCAGGCCTCTCCCCGCCCTCCTCCTCCTCCTCTCACTTGCAGTTTCGTGATCGTCTCGTTGGCAACAAAGAGGGACCCGGACACAGCTCGATCCCTGCTGCAGCCTCACCGCCCGGGTACACCCGCAGCAGCCATGGTCAAACTCGCCTTTAACTCGGCCCTGGCCCAGAAGGAGGCCAAGAAAGACGAGGAGAACAGCGAGGTGCTCATCATCCCGGAGAGCAAGGTGAGGGCGGCCAGCAGACACAGCGCCCCCACCACTTACACCCAGGGCATGGGACGAGGATAAAGAGGCCCGGTCCACCAGCTCCTATGTACCCGTAAAGGGGCCCGTTCCCGGGACGCCACACCTGACACCTGTGTCATGACGTCACTGACAACATACTAGCGCACAGGCAGTCCTCGTGTCGCTCGGCAGGGGGCGCGCGCTCGCGCAGGTGTTGTGCTGGGGCAGGTAGCGACCCCGCCTCCCCCCACCTGCCGCGGAAAGAGCCGCCCTCACTGCTGCAGGTGCCCACTGCCCTGAGGGGGAAGGGTCAGGAGCCCGGGCATGGTGCTGCAGGGCGGCTCGTTTACCAGCGGTTTACCCCCACTATCTCTTCTCGAATCACCTTTTCGGGTGGAAAGCCGTGTATTCCGCCTGTCCCCCCCCCCCCCCGCCGGGGGTCTGTGGCTGGTGCCAGTGGGTTTGGAGCTGACTGGACCATTCAGACAGGATAAAATGGAGGAAGCCCTGATAGCAGAGACAACAGCTCTGACATAAGCTCTCTAAAATGGCTGACAAGGAGCAGCATCCTCACACACACACACACTGTGTAACACAAGCACAGCCCCTTAACCCTCTCCTCAATGGCTGACAGCGTGTGTGCCCCTGCTGCTCCGTGCCACCCTGCCACCGCATGCCACCCTACCACCATCCTTTAAGGCTGGGGTCAGACGAACGCAGTGTTAACGTCCGTGTTGCCGCACATAAGTACGTCCGTGATAGCATACAATTGTGTTAAATGAAGCCCCACACACGAAGTACGTCCGCGAAGAAGTGCAGGGGCTGACGGACGCTGCAAACGGACGCAGGTTAGGCAAGAACGTAATACCGCTAGAACGGACGTGCAGAGTGCGCCACGTGCACAACGTCTGCATAGCTTTGTGTGTGAGTGATGGAATGTGGTCAGACAGACTGCATTTATACGTCCAGCATTTTTGATGGACATAATGTTTTTTCATTGTAATTTATTTTCCCTGCTACATCAGTCAAAAAATACGTCAGTGAAAAAAACAAACTGTGTGGCCACTACCTTGTAGTCAGTCAGAAAGTACGTCCGTACTGCACGGACGCACAGTCCGTAGAAAATGCGCTCATCTGACCCTAGCCTATACCATCATGCACTCTCATGCTCTTCTCCCATGCCAACTGGCTGTTCTGTTCCATGTCATTCTGCCATCCAGCTCATTGCCAGTGTGTAAAATGACAATCTTTGCCCGGTTAGTCTGTCATCCTGCTACATTTCACTCTGTCACCATGGCCCATGCCATCCTGCAACCCAGGCTCAAACCCTGGCATGCGGCCAGATCCAGTGACTTTGGATCACTGCTGTTTCTGTTCCTCTTGGACCATCTCTCCCTGCTCCTTGCCACTCTGTGCCCTGTCATTCTGCCGTTTCGCCTCTCCGCTTTATGGAAATATGCCACCCTGCCGCTGTGACTCTCCAATGATATGATCCCTGGCACTAGATGTGCATTGTTTGACTGGGGTTAAACTATTTATCCAGGCTAAATGCCAATGTTTTCTTTTAATACGAACCTAAAAAATAAAAAAATTATATATATTCTCTATCCCAGCAATTCAGAGCTCGTGTGTTACATTCGCAATATGCAGCAAATAATTCTGGGTAGGACATGCAAATGACGTCCACAACTTCTCACTTTTTTTAATTTTTTTTTGCATCTAAGGTCTGAGAGAGAAATTGTATATATCTCTCACACTCATGGGGTGCTTGTATATGGGAGCTGTTAATTGTCACCGGAGCTGGCAATGGCACATAAGAATTGGAAGATCACCTATTTCTGTATTTTTATATAATGTATAAATCTCCTTTTTTTTTTTTTTTTTTTGCTGCTCTCTGTAGATTGTTATGTGCGCACTGTATTTTAGCAAACCGTAATGGTAACACAATAACACTACTCCATCATGTTTGGGGTTTTCGTCCTGTAGTCTCACGTGGCATTCAGGGATCTGGCTAGTGTTTACAAAACATCTAGGCAGTCTATAGCCATGTTAATACAGGGGATGGGGGGGGGGGCAAGGTTCCTGAAGGTCCGGGAATTTGATATTTGTGCTCAGGTTCTGAATGGGACTAATCCCCTGCACTCAGAGGGCTGATTTAGCTCCCAGACACCTCCCTGAGGTGGTAAGCTTGTCAGGTCATTGTGAAAACTTGTCTAACCTTAAATTGTCAGTGTATCGAGTGGGGATCAGTGACCTTGGGACTACATCTCCCTTGATGCTCACCACTCATTAGATTTGCTGAGCCTTGTAGAATAATGTACTTCCAAAACATCTGGAAGTCCAAGTTGCCGTATACTGTGCGTTTGTAGTGTTCAGTGGTAAATCTCCCCTTTGTGCCATTGCTCCCTTACAGCCACGTTTTGCCACTTGCCTCATTCTGCCTTTTCTCAGCAAGTTCAGACCAGTGTGTCGCGGCGCAGCGGCTTAAAGTTAGTAAATTGTTATGTGAGCCATTCAATAAAAACGCTTTAATCCAGGAGAACATATGTCTCAAATCAGAAAGCCAGGAGTTTACAGCTCTGAATCTGTGTGACTTGTAAGCATGCTTTACATTTCCATTTTCTTGTCAGTGGCTTACTTTCTGTTCATGGTTTCTAAACTTAAGTTTCGTTTCTAAATCCTGGCGATTAGCACCAGACGTGACCGTCCTGCTGCAAGTAAGAGATTAAAAGGTTATGCTTTCGCAAATTCCTCTTGTTGCTGATCAAGAAGCATTGCCCAAATGTTTTTCCCATAAGCACTCTATATGCAGTATGCACATTTTAATTCTTCTATCCCTATACTTAACACTTTAGCAGGATCTAATATCTATTGAATCCTACATTCTCCTTTTAGGCTAGGGTCAGACGAACGCATTTTCGCGTTGTCTGTGAAAAAGTGCGTTCGAACGAATGGACGCATTTTTTCACGGAATACGCAATAGCGGTCATACGATGCGCATTTGCATCCGTGATTTTGTACGGATCATCAATAAAACACTTTGTGCATCTGGACGTTATGTTGGCCGGACATTAGCAGTGTCTGACATCTCCAAATCACGCACACACGCCGCTAGCGGACGCAGCGCACTCTGTACAACTGTACTAGCGGTTTTACGTTCTCGACAAAATGCGTTCGTTTGCACTTGCGTTGCGCAGCCGGACTTTTGTGCGACCGTACTTCGTATATTGGCCGTCATTGCCCGGCACTTGCTGCTACTACGGCCGTGATTAAGTGCGCCTGCACGCGCGTTCGCACTGCCTCAGTCTGACCCTAGCCTTAGGCTGTGGTCACACAGACGCACTTGAGAGTAAAAGGAACGTCCGTGAGATGTCCTTCCACTCTGACGCCCGTCTGGCCACCTCGCTGAATGCAGTTAGTGCGCTCAGCGATTCAAAGGATTGCGCTTTGTAGCCCTGTCCTATGTCCATTGTCAATCATAGCTTTTTGATGGGCAGGGTTAGATCACGTCTGGTGTGGCCCAAGCCGTCACAAAGCTGCGACGGACACACAGGGAGGTGCGGTCACAAGACGCGTTCGTGTGACCGCAGCCTTAGGGAGTATTAAACGTTATTCTTAATGTGAAGAGGACTTTTAGTGATGTGCAAACATCTTGTTTCTGAACGTTGAAAAACAGTTGTCTGGACTGAAATTTCTTTATTGACAAATTTTTGATTCCTTTCAATATACTGCATGGGATTCAAATCCCTGTGCGTACACACGTTAAAGGGTTAAAATTCCATCCCAAAAATCACTTAATACAGAGAAGAAAAATATGGACTCAAATTAAATCTTGCCAACCTAGCATAGTGTTGTATTATTATACTTTATAAATAAAGTATTATTATTATTATTATTATTATTATTATTTATATTTATAAAGCGCCAGCATATTCCGCAGCGTTGTACAATAGGCACAGTATAGACAGGGTTACAATACATTGAACAACATTTGACAAACAGTACAGGAGGAGATGAGGGCCCTATTCCCGTAGGAACTCCCAATCTAGGAGGGTTGGGGTTGGAAACAGGAGGAGAGGACTGTAAGGTGAGAGTGATTGATGGTTGCGTCAGTGAGTTGGGTGGTAGGCTTCCCTAAATGGGAGCGTTTGAAGGAAGAGAAGTTAGGGGAAAGTCTGACAGTACGAGGGTGAGCGACCCAGAGAGTGGGGGCTGCACATGAGAAATCCTGCAGTCTATCATGGGAAGAGGTGATGCGGGGAGAAGCTAGTCGCAGGTCACTGTTTGACCTTAGGGAGCGGGCTGGGGTGTATTTGGTGATTAGTGAGGACAGGTAATGGGGCGCTGAGTTAGTGAGGGCTTTGTAGGTAAGGATTTTGAACTTTCCATCATATTCCGCAGCGCTGATCAATGGGTATGATACAGACAGGGTTACAATACATTGAACAACATTTGATAAACTGATACATGACGAAACGAGGGCCCTATTCCCGTGGGAACTCACAATCTAGAAGGGTTGGGGTGGAAACCAGAGGAGAGGACTGCAAGGTGAGAGTGATGGACTGGTTGGGGCAGTGATGTGTATAGTGAGTTGGGTGGCAGACTTCCCCTTATGGGAATAGTGTTAGTAGCCATGCAGCTAACATCACTTTTCATTGATTCCGAAGTAGATCTATTTTTTTTTTTTTTTTTTTTTTTTTAATCTGGCGATACATTTGTAGCATTGGCAGCCCATGTGGCACTGTACTTTTCTATATGAATAGATTTTTGAGAAAATGTCATTGACAAAAACATGCAACAAAGAATAAAGGCCAGACAGGACCATAACGATGGAGAGTCTAGATTTACGTGGTACATCTGGTATAAAGGGGGGGGGGGAGAGCAAGACACATCGGGCAACCCGCACAGAGGAGGAGGTGGCAGAGATCACTGGGGGCTATCGGGAAGCATAATAGGGATGAGGAGAGTGGAAAGGTGGAGGACTGCCCAGGAAAGGTGACATTCCCAGCTCACGTCCCTGTCAACCTTGAGGGCCATGGAAGAGATCATAGGGCCGTGATGACTTGAGGCCAGGAGGAACGCGAGAGCCATGGTTTCTGCCCAGGTGGCTGACCCAGGGAATTTCAATGTCCCACACCCCAAAAAAAATAGAGGGGAGGGTATAAATTCCTGATTCCCACTGTCCAAACAGGGTCCACGGACAAAAAGCCAAAAATATGGGTCACAAAAAGAGTCTGCTAGGCCGGCTGAAAAACAAAAGGGCTAGATAGGGACATAAGTACCTGAGGTGAACAAAGTAGGGATGTAAGCAGCGCAATCCCAGAAAAATAAAAAACAAGTTTGCGAAGATCAAACAGAACAGCAAAAAAATAAGGGGGGGGGGGAATCAGTCAACCAGGTTCCAGCAGCTGTCCTTGAGGCTCCATCGGCGCAGCCCCATGTCCCAGCCGAGACAAAATAGCCTGTGCCTCTTCCAGGATTGTAGCCATGAGAGTTTTACCACCAGTGGATACAAGAAGGGCACCTGAAGACCCCCATTGGTAGTGGATCTCATGATGGTGAAGCAGGTGGTGACCTCCTCTTTATATCACCTCTGGGCAGCTAGCAGCAGGAAAGGTATGTCACGATAAACTGACTAGAGGCATAAAAGACCCTTAATGTAGGTCCAATGGCTGTCGGGCCACATCCTTGGTTACTATGATAAAAACACGGAGCGCCTCCGCGGGGGCAGTGGTCACCTTCCGGATGCGCATGGCCGATAGTACTGGCAAACCCGCAGATTCCCTAGAAGTCGGCAGGAGATGTGCCACCAGGCTCTCGACCATATTTAAGAAGCCCCTTGCCAGCCATGCTCTGAGACCATCCCCCCACTCCCCTGGAGCTGCAGATTCCTGTGCTGGGACTCAAGGGCTATCACTGCCACCTGCGCCTTCTCCACTCTGCAGCACAGGTGTTGACGACATTGATCTAGGATTGAAGTGCCTCCACCGCAGAACGGACCTTCTGCAAATCCCAGAGGCTGTGGAACTTAGCCGCTGCATACTCGTGTTGGCTGCACCCAAAGCAGCTGATTGGGGGGGGCAGGAGCTATCATCGGAGGACTCTGAGTAGGTGGGGGCTCTGTGCTCCATGCCAAGCGACTGCTGAATATCCAGGAGGCGAAAGCCATCTTCCTCCATACTTTTCTTAGATTTGTTCCCCATAGCAGTAGAGGGTCGTCCCGCAGGGTAGAGGAGAATGCGGAGGTGGCGGCGAGCAGGCCGCAAGATGGCCGGCAGTAGGCTGCAGGGAGAGGAGGCTCAGAGCCACTCACGGGACCACAAGTGCAGCTGCCAATCCGAGTCGGCAGGGCAGGGTCCCAAGGTGATCCTCGAATACAGTTCATCAGGGCGGCCACGAACACCCAGTATCAGGTGGTGTGGCATGGAGCACAAAAGGATGGGGACTGCTCTCCTCGGCATCCAGTGTGATGTTGCGCTTGATGCGAGCATATGTGATAACTTGGTGTCATAAAGCAGTTAATTTAAGCTTCCATTACCAGGAAGACCTCCATTATGAAGGTTCTTTCTCTCTGCTGTCACTTGGTCTGCCGAAGGTCTTTGACACCGAACATTATGCAGAAAGCACTGACGGGTGGGAGGTTGTGTTTTTGCAGACTTGCGCATTTGCTAGCGCTATAAAGATATAATTTGAGTATCTTTCAACTAAATTGATACCTGAACATTTGTCAAATCTCAAATGCCTACAAAAAGGACACATTTGCTGTCAGGCTCAATCCGTAACTGTTTTGTTGTTGGAACGATCAGTTGGCAGATTTATTTGCTTGCTTTAATTGGAGTTAAAAAATGAAATTGTTTTTAAGTCAAAAGTGAACCCTCCCCCTGCAATTTGCATGGTGTACATAGCATTCGTGAGTACGTACACAAACTGCATCTCGCATGTTTTTTGTTTTTTTGTACATGAGCAGTTGGTCAGTGATGGATTGATGCTGTGTGCGCATCCGTGTCAGACAAACGCAGTGATCACGTCCGTGTTGCCGCGCAGTTTAACATCCGTCGTAGCATAGAATCATGATCAATAGAGAAGCACACAATAAGTGCGTCCGCACCAAACTGCGCACGTACAACGCACGTGTCAAACTGACGCAGGTTAGGCAAGAACGTAAAACTGTTAGATGGAAGCGCAGAGTGTGTCACGTCCGCGTAGCGTTCTGTGTGAGTGATATTGTAACCGGAATCCACTTGGTTCACTCGGGACGAGGCCGGACCGGACACGAGCAAGGATTGTCTGAACACGAGTCTCTTCAGGAAAGGCAAACTTTTATTGTGACGTCACAGAATGCTCAGACAGGATTGAATCGCAAAGACTGAGCCCCGAGTCCCCCCCCCCCAACAAGGGGTCTTATACCCCGAATACATAATTAGGTACATCCCAATTAATCCACCTCCCTGTGACACTATCCCACCCCACGTGGGTTAATACCTCCCTTAGTCTAATACAAAAAAAATGTCATTAATTGGCCGTAAATTGGCAAACCTTGGGTTAGTAACAGTAAATCATGATTAGTCACTCCTACTGTTCCGGGCTGTGCTTGGTTCCCTAGCTTCCTCAATTATTTGTTACAGATGGCACCTGGTCTGATCTCTGTACTCCTTTGTATTTCTGCGGGCCCCAACGTCCTTGATGTATCTTTCTTCTGTCCCGGGAACGGCAGAGATCTTTCTCAGCACTTTAATTGTTTTTCTGCTAATCTCAGCACATTCCTAAATTTCTATGTATGCCTGATTCTAGTTTCAACTACAAACTATCTAATTATTTTCAAGTGAACCAATATTCTGAACAAGATGGTCGCCTGGCTTATAATGGCGGCCATCTTCCAGTCTATTTCCACTTCACTATGTCAGACGCAGCGCATTTGCGACGTCCAGCACCTTCACGCACAAAATGGCTTTTCATATCCTTTTCAAATTTTTATTTCCCAGAATTCCTTTTTTTTCCTTCATCAGTCAAGAAAAACTGTGTGGTGTCGACCGTAACGTACGTACCGCTCTGACTGCGTTCGTCTGACTCTAGCCTTAGTTGCTTGCAACCACTACAAACACTGGCATTTAACAAAAAACTGAAATCTAACCAGCGGCAGCAGATGATTTACTGATGAAGCTTCTGTCATTGTTTGTGTAGTGTTCTGGATAATACGAGCAGCTTCTGTCATTGTTTGTGTAGTGTTCTGGATAATACGAGACGTCTTGGGTTTTCATTAATAGGTTTATTAACAACTAAACATACAGGTTTCCTATAACCGCAACTGGCTGCGTCACTAGTCAGTCTCAACTGGCAGACAAAATGGACGACCAACTGTCAATAGCCAACTGCCAAAAGAAACACCCAACTACACCACACCTCCTCCCTTTTTCTTAAAAGGAAAAACTCACAAAAAAAATACCTCACAAAAGTCTATCTTCCAGACCCTCCTGACTTCCAGCCTGTAATCTGTGCTTTCGGTTCACATAGGATCTGTGGTTCCACAAGCTTTTACTCCTCCGATGGAAATCCCTCAATGGGTGGCAGACAATTTGACTTTTTCTATTATTTTTTTTTAAATGCCAAAATTTGTTGCGCTTGGACACAGATTTTTCAGCGTTGTTTGCAGCTACAGCAAGGAACGATGGCTATTGAGTGCCCCCCCCCCTTAAGTCGGGGTATTCAGTCTGCATTTCCCCAAGATGATCCTTTTAAAATCTGGCCTGTCTGTGCTCCCTGAGGACAGGTTTGGGAAACTTCTGCCTTTAAGTGCGTTTTGATTTGGAATTAAAGTATGGGTTTGCTTCCTTCTAAGACTACTTTACCTGTGAATTCTTTTTCCTGATGGGACATATGAAATGTTTTGACACAAAGTAAATGATTGGAATTCCAAAAAAGCCACAAACATGAAGATGGCATTTTTACAACTATTTACCTGTATAGAGTACATTTCCGCAATACTCAATTTTCGTTCCCTCTAGAATGTGCTAGATTTCATTCCATCTTGTAACCTCGGACAGACTCGCACATGCCAAAGACCCGGAGGTTGTTTTGATGGTCCTGAATTGTAAATGGCATAGTAGTGTATAGGATAGATTGTGGTCCTCAACTTTTTTTTTTGTTTTTGTCCCATGAGGACTTAACATCTTTTCCCCCCTTAGTTTATTTTCGAAAAAGAAAGTTCTAGAACACAATTCTTTTTTTTTTTTTTTTTTTTAATATAATGCAAAATGTTTCCACAGTGCTTTTCAAACCAGTGTAGAGGGCCCTGCTCCACTGAGGTTACAATATTTTCTGGGTCGAGGATATAAAGCAGTTGCCATCTCTTTTTGTAGGTGGATCACTAGTAATATTGTTCTACCTTTTGCTAAACATTGTGATGCTGATAATCTGCATTTCTTGTTATTCCTGATTATGTCTGCAGGCAAATCCTTGGCTAGAGTTTGTCAACTGACAAAGAATCAATTTCTGCCCCCCCCCCCCCATACACATATTTAGATAAAATAACATTGTCCCCTCTATAGCTAGGCTACCATCACTTGTGTTTCATGGACCACCCCATGGCCATTTGGAGGATGTTGACCACCAAGAGATATTGCTTCTATACACTCATATGTCCCTGGTCAGGGGAACCAGAGGACATCATGGATGCTTATTTTGTCCTTATGTAAGGATTTAACATGCGGGTTTCTGAGCATTGAGTGTGTCTAACATTTTTATGCAGGGGGACCACTGAAAACAAAAGCGTAAACATGAATGCTATGAATAGTGCAGGCTCTCAATGTAGCAATCACTCTGCAACATGGCATTATTTTCCATTTGTTTTGTCTTTCATGATCCTACCTACTGCTGTTTTTTATATTGACTAGTGGTGGATGCTGGGAACGGTGCCCCCCCCCCTTCATTTTTATACTGAATTGTTAATAATTTTAGCTTTTCCCAGCTGTAAATGGAGCATATACGTGCCAGCTGGCCGGAGCATTGGACGAAGAACGTAGGCTGCACTGAATCATTCCTTTTAACCACGAGGCGCATACTTAATCAGAGCCATCATTCCTAATGTGGTCTTTCAGCTTTTTTTTTTTTTCTTGCTTCTACTCATGTCACAGCTGACCAAAATTGTCCCACTTCCTTTTGGCTGCTCGCTAGTGGGCTTGGCATAGTGTTGGCCGACATTTATAAGCCCTGCTCTATGGACATATATAATTTTTATATTGTCTGACCTTGAAGATGTTCATGAGAACCAGGTTATGATGGACTTGGGGGGCTCCGTGCATCCCCAGTTTCTTGTACAGAGGTGAAGGGGCATACAAAAAATAGAAACTTGAGGACATAAATCTTACTGTTCGGGGTCTAACTAAACCCTTGAGCTGGGTTTGATCAGGCATTGGTCTGGTAGACCTTCAAAGCCTTCCTTTCGCTAAAAAAATAAAAAATCCCACTTGTCAGTAAAGTAGCCTCATCATACTTATTTGTAGTGTCCAACATCTCCCGTGAAACCTCAGTGTATCTGTCTTACCTGCTGAGAGTTTACCACTGATTATGGGTGCTCCATTCTGGTGCACATTTTGATGTGGCGTGCATGCAATGGGCAAACTAGCAATTTCATGAAGAAAAATGCTTGTTCATCCCACAAATCATATCTGGTGATTCAGCACCGTCACAGAGCACCATGCACAGTACCCTAGGGCAATCACATCTGAGTTCAGCTTTTTACATTATAACAAAACAGAAAATAAAAATCTGGCTTCTTGGGGTACTAACATAATAACCCTTTCACTGCTGAGGACGTGTGGAGAATGTCCTCATTGACTCCTAAGGAAAGATAGGGGTGGAGATGAGGGTTCCTTTGAACCCAGATATCTCCCGACTGTTTTCAGCTAGGAAAGAGCATGGCCTTTCCAATGATACCAAACATGAGCATGTTTAAAGTAAAGAAAAAAAATGACAATAATACAGAAAAGAAAAATGTCTTTTGACGTGAAATGGCTCAGCAGTGAAGGGGTTAAACCGCCCTCACTATTACCGAGGACACTAAACAAACTTTAAAACAACCTTTTTAATTTTCCATTCTTCCTGCGCTGCAGACTCTCCCAACTTCCCAGGATATGCACCATCCTTTGGGTCTGTGCTTCCTCCCTGGCATGGGGCTATTTATTTCCTGGATTGCCAGGTGGGAGACACCTGCTGCAAAAAACAAAACTACATTCCCTCCTGCGGGTTAATGCCTCCTCCTTATTCTCTCTCTCTCCCCCCCCCCCAGCAGGGCGTACCATGCCATCCCTGCGGCGGGTGAGTTTTAAAGACACGGGGCATACTAGTAGACCCTGTTTACTTCTATGAGCTGCCTCAACCCCACCCAGCACTCGGTGGGTGCTGTTGGCTGCTGCGGGATGGCCTGAACTCCGGGTGTCCCCCTGCATCCAATGACCCTTGTCAGCTGCATGGTTGGGCCAAAGGAGAGGCCCACCGCAGCACCAGTACTAGTACACCCTGCCGGCGTTAACCTGCCAGGTGCCACCCACCTGGCGTTAAGGGGTTAAAACAAAAATACAGGGGAAAATACACAGACGAACCTTACATTACTTTGAGTTGAAACCATGCGTTTTTAAGAAAGCTTGAAAGCCACAATTAAAATTAAATCTGATCTACACCTTTTCGCTTTTTCAGCGGTGTCTCAAATGATCACATTGTTTCTTTATGAACCATTTTAAACATGCAATACTCTTGATACGATATTGCTAGCCTCTAGTTACCTGATTTCAGTGTCTGGTGCTGCCACGGTCTTCCTTCTGGACGGCTAGTAGTGACCTGACGTACCGACCAATTAGCTGGCGTGTTGGCACTTGGTCACCTGGCAGGAGTGAGCAGACGACTTTGTCCTGTGGGATGCTCTTCTGCTATCATTCACTGTTGACAAGCCGCCAGAAGTAGTGTTCTGTGGTTGTTGTGGTGTTTGAGCGAAAAAAAAAAAAAATCAGGAAATGGCAGCACATATATATGACTGTCATGGATTCCCCACGGATATAAGTATATGATCCCTGTACGCAGGGTTGTCCTAATATTTCGATCCATATAGTGGTCGGTTTATAGCGACTCTGTAAGAGAACAGACTGAGGTAAGAATAAAGCGTATGTATTGTTGCAATCAAATGTCAGACATATGCATACACAATATGCATACACGCAGCGGACAAAACACTGGAGTAGTAGATCGCCAGAGGTCTAAACACCAGAGTAATCGATTGCCAAAGCTAGGGGTCAAAACACAAGAGTAGTTGATTTCCAAAGCCAGAGGTCTATACAAGAGTAATCGTATACTATAGCCAGAGGTCAAACACGAGCACTGTGGGAGTGAGCGAGCACGACAGCGTGCTGGTCTGGGCTAACTGATAGTCTTATGTACCAGATTGCGTGCTTTGCTAATGTGCACGCCCCTCGGGGCGTCACGTGATTGTTGCTGGCGTGCATTTTATCCAGCATTCGGCAAGCGAGCAGCGTGGAGGAGGTTGCTGGGCACCAGAGGTACATGACAATGACTTTATGCCAGTCAAACGAGTTAATGGTAAAGTAGAATTGCTCTAATACTACGGCTCTTGACTTATTACAGCCGTGCCGCAAGAGAATCTAAGCTGCCTACTATATACAAACTCTAACCCCAGATGTTTCTGGACTAAAAGTCCCATGTTTACCTGGCCATTGATTACATACAAAGAAGCCGAAACCCAGACACCGCAACCTCTCCCTACAGTAATAAATACAAAAAATGTACCCATTATCCTGTGATGTGGAGAACCGCACATATCTGCTGCTTCCTCCTCTGAAAGCAGAAGGACTCTGAGAGCAAATGGTTTTCCACTATCCTTCCCCTGACCCTCTACATTACAAGGTTGTGTCCTTTGGACTCCTGGAGAGGATATCAGAGCTGAAGTGCAGTGGCACACGTGTATTGGGGTACCCCAAGATATTACAAACTTGTAATAGGGAACTGTTAATGCTGACTGGCTAGAATAGGAGCAACCCATTCCTAATATCCTGTGACTTTAACTCAACTTAGAAACATAGAAAAATGTCGGCAGATAAGAACCTTTCGGCCCATCTAGTCTGCCCAATTACATGGATACTTTACCTGGATTTATCTTTTGTTTAGGATAGCCTTATGCCTATCCCATGCCTGCTTAAATTCAATTACGGTTTTGGCCTCTACCACTTCAACTGGAAGGCTGTTCCATGTATCCACCACCCTCTCAGTAAAATAATGCTTCCTGATGTTACTTTTAAACCTTTGCCCCTCTAATCTAAGACTATGGTCCTCTTGTTTTGCTACTTTGTTTCCTTTTAAATATACTCCCTTCCTCTACCTTGTGGATTCCCTTTACGTATTTAAATGTTTCTATCAGATCTCCTCTGTCTCGTCTTTTTTCCAAGCTGTACATGTTAAGATCATTAAGCCTTTCCTGGTAACTTTTCTCCTTCAAACTTCTTTTACGCATGACCGAATCACTTAAGACTTAAAACAATTGGTTGTTTTTAGAATCTAAATTTAAAAAAAATGTTTTTTTTTTTTTTATAGATGCAGATGGTGAGTATTAGAATTGAAGTTCTTACTGACCTCACATATCAATGTGTGCATTAGATGGGTTTCGTAGATGTAAAGCTGTTCGCCAAGGTACCGGCCACCCGACTCAAACCTTTTGATCCATGTGCACTAAACCAGGAATAAATTGGGCTTCATTCCCGGGAGGGAAGCAAAAGATAGCACCGTTCGGGCAGTGAACCTGATACATGGCTCCTCGCGTTTAACCACAGCACCCTTCCTGCTCCTGTCTACAGATTGCGATAAAGTGTTTAGGGTCAGGTGGGATTTTCTTTTCCGCACTTTGTCGCACATGGGGTTGGGGGCGAATATGATTCTCTGGATTCGGGCACTCTACACTCACCCTTCTGCGCGTATTAATGTTAAAGGGGTCTTGTCTGACCCATTTTCCATAACTAATGGCACCAGGCAGGGATGTCCCCTCTCCCCGCTCCTGTTTGTGCTATCGCTTGAACCCTTCCTGCAAGCAGTTAGGGATGCACCGAATATAGCTGGTTTACAGGTGGGTAACACGGAACACCGTTTAGCTGCATACGCGGACGATTTGTTATTCTTCGTACACTCGCCTACTTTCACCCTTCCCACTTTGTTAAGCATGTTTGAGTATGGAGCTCTGAGCAATTTAAAATTAAATATGGATAAGTCGGAAATACTGGCTGTTCTCATTCCCTCTGGAATGGCGCTCGCCTTACAATCCTCATTCCCCTTCAAATGGTGTCAGGGCCAACTCAAATATCTTGGCATTTAACCCCGAATACTAAAGACCTATATCGAGCAAATTTTCAACCCCTCTTAACCTCTTTAGAACTTGACCTACGTAAATGGGCTCTTCCACATATATCATGGTTTGGAAGCATTCACACCATAAAAATGTCTGTCCTCCCCAGGATATTTTATCTGTTCCAAACTCTCCCTATTATCCTGCCGCACACCTTTTTCAAACGGCTAAACTCCATGTTTCGCACAGTCGTAAGGAATGGCAAAGCACCCCGGGTTAAACTTAACATTTTGACCTCGCCTCGTTCCATGGGCGGAATGTCTATGCCGCACATCTGGCATTATTACTGCGCAACGCATATGCAACGATTGGTGTGGGGCAAAATCACATCTCCCAAATTTTGGGTGGGTATTGAAAAAATGTTTGCAGGAAATATATTAGCGGCTTTACCATGGTTACCTCGAAATCTAGCGTGTCCTCTACACACTGCCCTTCCCACAACCCTGGCCACACTCTCCGTATGGCACTTATTTGCAGACCAGGTTACCGATGGCTCCCTACCTGTCACCGTTGATGCCGCTACAACACCTGCTGGTGTTCTCCAGGCTCCTTCCACCCACGACACCTGTGGACAACCCTCCTTCCCCGCTACCGTGTCATTTCTTGACGGGTGACAGACTGCCATACACTCACCCCCTAGGATTCCTGGGGAAATTCCACCTGCACCGCCTTATTGCTTAAGTGCTTTGGCCCCTCTAGCTACGTATTGTAGACCTCTCACAACCTTTGAATCCATTGCCTGACGTGGAAAGACCCCGTCTCACGGCATCTCCCTTTTCTATGGCCTCTTACAGTCCTTTATCCCCCCCCCCCCACTCAGTTCCGGGCAAAATGGGAAACCTCCCTTCGTATAACCATGTCAGACGAGGACTGGTCCAAGGTGTACACTCTTGCTCACTGCTGCTCCCCGTCCACTAGGATACAAGAGGTTAACTACAAAATTTTGTATAGGTGGTATCGCACTCAAGATTGAGTCATTTCACAGGGGGAGGTGGGGGCCTGTGCTGGAGATGCAATGCACCTCATGCTGATCATTTGCATATTTGGTGGTCATGTCCTCGAGTAAAATCATTTTGGGAACGCGTACATGAATACGTCTGTAAATTGGTTGAACCCTCACCGCCGTACACGCCAGAATTTTATTTGTTACATCACACGTCCTATAGCAAATCGATAATCACTTGAGGCACGCAGCGTGTAGCAAGCGATTCGCAGGTTTTGGAAACGGGATCCCCCCCCCCCCCAATATCTGTCTAGTTTGATGAGGTGGAATTTATACGTGGTGTTGAAGAGCTAACCTTCCTTGCCCGAGATCGCTATACAGATTACTCAGATAAATGGTATTACTGGCTTTCAGAAGCACGTCTGACCCCATGATTCTGTTTACACACCCTCTGAATTGAGCGGACTATATTAAGTTGTCTGCTACTATGCAGTTGTTTCAAATGCACTCTTCCCTTTTTCTCTCCATTCCGCTTGTTATTACTGTTCTTGAATACGTGGTTAATTCTGCTTTGTGTTGTATTCTTTTACTATTTCTTTGTTACTCGTCATATATTTGTAGATCAGCTAACCAATGCTTTGATTCATACAATGTTTTCTTGCATTTTGTAATGTGCCTTTATTCTGAATAAACTCTGAATATGTAAAAAAAAAAATAGGTGCGTTCGTGTTCTAGGCAGGGTTTCTCAATTCCAGTCCTCAGGACCCACTAACAGGCCAGATTTTGCAGATCACCTTGGGGAAATGCAGACTGAATCCTGCAATCACTGAGCAGCAAATCATATCACCTGTGCTGTGCTTCAGATATCTGGCAAACCTGACCTGTTGGGGGTCCTGAGGACCAGAGTCTAGAAACACTGTTCTGGAAGGAGGACCATCTATTGCTGCACATCTGTCAAGCACTGTGTTCTTTATGATTGCCAGAGATGAAAGTACAATGCGGAATATGGTACCCCTGGATGATCCTCTGCTTCTCCTCTTCACAATGCCCTCTAGCAATTCAAATTTATTCGCATGAACCATTATTTTCCACAGGACATTGTGTTCATTTTATGGTTACATATAAGGCTAGGGTCAAACTAACGCATTATTCGCAGCGACCGTCAAAAAGTGCGTCCGAACGGATTGACGTATTTTTTTCACAGAATGCGCGAAAACGGTCAGACAATGCGCATTTTCGTGCGTGACTTTTTTTTTTTTTTTACCGATCGTCAAAACACTTTTTGCGTCTGGACGTTATGTAGGCTGGACATTAGGAGCGTCTGACATCTCCTAAACACGCACACACGCCGCTATGCCCCACAGCGCACTCTGTACGTCAGTACTAGCGGTTCTACGTTCTCAAAAAAAAAAAGCGTTCATTTTCCACTTGCAACGCGGCTGGATTTTCGTGCGGCCGGACTTCGTATATTGGCCGTCATTGCCCGTCATTTGCTGCTACTGCGGCCGTGATTTAAGTATGCTTAAACGCACGTTAAAAATGCGTTAGTCTTGGGGGCGTGACCGGAAGTCGAGCTGAGCGGCTGCAAACCTGAAGAGCTCCGTTGCTGTGGTTTTAAATTTGATGACTTTTGGGTCTTTTTGGCTGAAATTTCCGCTCACACTCGCTTCCTGACAGTGGACACTTACCTGTGGTCCAGCGGTTGGAGGTCCCCGCCTCGTGCTGTGTCCTGGACTGACCTTTCTATCCCCGTGTGGCCTATCCTTGGTGGCCATTTTCTTTGCCTGTCCCTCGTGCTGCTTCCTCGTGCTTCCTGCAGCGTGTTCCTGAGTGTGATTATTTCAGGGATGAAGATGGGCCTACGTTCACCAGCCCTTGCAGTTATTCGACAGCAGTCTGTTATGCCTGGCCCTCCCGCGGATAACGTCGGTCGTGCTCTCGGGCCTGGATGCCGCGTTTGGGACACCTCTGGAGGCGTCTTTCTTTCCCCGCCAGAGGTCTGATGTTGCTGCTCTCCCGGTGACTAGGAGACCTCGTGGTCCTGCTGGCTGAACTCCGGGTGGCGTGGCGTACCTCCCTCCGGGAAATAGGATGGATGTGTGTAGCGGAGGGCCCTGATGAATATGGCAGGGGAACCGACAACCCAGGTGGATCCGCCCCTTCTCCGGCTACATCTGCTGCTGTGGTGCTCCCTTGTGCCCCAGCGGTCTTACCTGTGCCTGCAATTGATGACCAGTCCCTCGACAGCTGTGGGTCGGCGGGGCCCCCTGGTTCCTTGTCCTCTCCTGCGGATTCGGCGCTGAGTGGCAGCTATGGTATGGTCCAGGCTGATGTGACGAGTAGAGACCGGTGGTTTCGATGGGTGACTTGTCTCGTGCTGGAAAATCTTTCCACGAAGTAAAGACCTCCCGAGATACCCTGGTGCTTCTCCCGCTGTGCCACCTGCCCGCTGCTTCTGGGACTCTGATGGCTACCATGTCCCTTGATGCTGGAGAGCGAGATGATGACCGTGGCCTGCTGGAGCTGTTCATCTTTTCCTGGGGCACTTTGCCGACTCAGGTCCCAGCCTTGTTCTTGGATGCAGGCTAAAATGAGCCCTTCGACGCTGTCTCATGTTTGATTGTTTCATCGATGTTGACACCCCCCACCCTGATGAATACCCCCCTAATATTCTGAGACCCTTTTTTTTTTTTTTTGAGGACATTTCTGTCTATTCTTGTGTTCCTACCCTTTTCATTTTTGTTTCCTCCCCCCTTTTTATGTACTCCTGAACGATTTTGTGGTCCTGCTTACAGACTTTGTAGGTTCATGTTGTTCGTCTGTTGGAGCACCGGGACTCCCCATTCCTTTTTTTTTTTTTTTTTTTTGGGGGACATTAGGAGGTAGCCTGGGAGAGCCGCTAGGGTGGCTACCTAGGCTCTGTACACTCTTTTGGGCCCAGGTCTCCTGGCCACGTGGCCCCTTCCATGGCCCTCGGTTCCCTTTAGGTTGCTGGGGTGAACCAGGAATGCCACGATATGTTTGGCAGTCCCTCACTACCCTTTTTTTTTTTGTTTTGTTTGTTTCCCTGGTGCCCCATCAGCGAACTCCATCACTCTTTTGTTTTTGCAGGATGACCCTCCTGACGAGTTTCTACACCCCCCCCCCACTATTTTCGATTTTCTGTAGTTTCCTATGTGAACCCCCCCTTATGTTTTCTGTGCTTTCTTTGTGAGTATCTCATTTGGCCCTGTGAGGCCACCTGACTGGTCGGTCTGTGACCTTTTGTTTATTGCAAAATAAAAATTTTGAAATACAAAAAAAAAAAAAAAAATGCGTTAGTCTGACACCAGCCTAAATGTTTTATGTGTAGCTAGATATTTTATCCCCCTCCCTCCCCAGAGCAGTGTTTCCCAACCCTGGCCCTCTGTGACCCCCGAACAGGCCAGATTTTTAAGGATTACCTTGTGGAAATGTAGACTAAATCCTGCAATCACTGAGCAGCAAATCATATCACCTGTGCTGTGCTTCAGATATCTGGCAAACCTGACCTGTTAGGGGGTCCTGAGGACAGGTTTGAGATTGACTGCTCTAGAGTACATAGGTGTTTGTGTATATGTTGTTTTAGTATCATTGACTCCTAAGGAAAGATAGGGGTGGAGATAGGAGAGATCTGGGTTCAAAGGAACCCCCTGACAGTTGGCAGCTAGCCGGGTCCTGTTTGGTATCATTAGAAAGGCCAGAGCATGGCCTTTCCAATGATACCAAACATGACCTTGTTAATAGTAAAGAAAGAAAAAAAACACTTTTTAAGATGTGAAATGGCTCAGCAGTGAATGAGTTAATCTGCCTTTACGTGCAATCTGAGCACAGTCCAGATAGTGACTTGCCATTACTTTGTGTTTGCTGTGTTGTTAATTATTTTCCCTGCATATACAGTGTTAGTCATAGACTATACTGCGATCGCTACGTAAATGTAATGGCTGATATTTACGTAGGGGCAACAATATATTCGTCACTTGATACACATCTCTGACATTGATCCAAGTTACTGTAATGATGAATCTGTTGGTCATGCTGCATGTTCTAACGTGTTTCTTGAGCAGATGTTACATGGTGTTTTTTATAAAGCTGTTCTCTAGGAACCGTAGCTGCCAGTATTTAGAGTTAATGATCCTTGAGGCAGGTAACCAGTGTCTAATCCGGGTTATTCGGCACAAATCATACAGAACGCGTGCCTCCTACTTTGGGTATGAAGCCGTGATAGAACACCCCTTTTTCAGAACACTTATCTTGTCATGTGTCTCTTCTTTTTTTTTTTTTATAAATTCAGAGCAATCGTTTGCCTCCTCTCTTTTTATGTCGGTCTCTAATTAACGTTTCACTTTCTACTCCACACGCTGTCCAACAAATACCACCCTCTGCTGAGCGAAGACCAGGCAGCAGCACCTCCCATGTTCTGATTTTAGAGATGCTCACACAAGCTGCCACAGTCTGCGGTGCCAGGAGGCAAAACCAATTATACACAAAGGACTGTTTAAATAAAAAATGTGTACGTAAATAATATGTACCAAATTCAGATCATACCACTTCATATAGCTATAAAGATTTTGAAAATGCATGACCTAGGAATTAAAGTTGGTTTGGTTACAAAATATGTTCATAGATCGGTGCATCCCTAATTTACAGTATACAAGCCTCGTAAATTTATCTTCTGGGCACGGCTATTAATTGTACTTTTCACAAGGGAATCCCTGCATTGGCGGCCTGAGATGAGTAATGCATTCTAGTATATAGTAAAATACAAAGTCCACGGTCTAAATAATTCATGCTTGCATATTTTGATGAGTGTTCTCTGTGGCAAGCTGACAGCAAGTGAGAGCAACCTTCAAGGATTCCCAAACCTGTCATCAGGTATCCTGAATCCTGCAATCACTGAGCAGCAAATCATATCACCTGTGCTTCAGATATCTGGCAAACCTGTCCTGTCAGCAGGTCCGGAGGACAGGTTTGGGAATCACTGCTTTAACCCTTTCGCTGCTGAGGCTTTTCCCGCCCCTATGCTGAGGTCATTTTTACCTGTTTTGCGCATCATGTTTAAACGTGTTTTGAAGGCTTATTTTAGTATATGACCCAGACATATTATATATCGTTCTTTCTGTCAGACTCGGTAGATTCATAATATGTCATTATTATATGTATACGTTATGTCATGTCTGTATATTATAACAAAAAATGCAATAAAATATGTATTTTCAATAATTTACAATGTGTAAAGTGTTTTTTTCCACATTTTAACATGCGAGCAATTGCGGTTATATTTTGTATGGGGTGCGCTTGTTAAAAAAATTAGAGATGGGGTCTCGTTACATTTTTTTTTGGGGAAAATGACACTATTTTTAACAAACGCACCGCATACAAAAATCGTTAGTGCAGCATCATTGTTCACATTATAATTGAAATGGGAACAATATTGCTGCATTAACAAACCCAAAAAAATAAAAAGTGTTTAATTTTTTTTTTTTTTTAATTATTTTTATTTTTATTTTTCAATTTTTTTTTTTTTTTTACAAAATTTTTCACTGTAGTGTTTGGTATCGTTGGAACGGCCATTCTCTGGCCGATCCAACGATACAAAATTTAACCCCTAGCTGCCACGGATCGGGAGATAGGGAGTTCATTGGACTCCCTATCTCCACAGTTGGTGGCAGTTAGGGGTTAACTCTAGGACTGGCGTCATCGTGCTACGCACGATGACGCCAGTCCTCTGGGGAGTTCCCGGAGGCTTGGCCGACATCCAAGATGTCGGCCAGCTCCGGGAAAGGATCGCGAACCGGCGCTTTTCAGCGCCGATTCGCGATCCAGCTCCCCAGGGGTTAATGCCAGGCATCATTTGGAAGGGCAGGCTGTGCCCTTCCAAATGATGCCTGGGTTAACCCCCTGTGCGCCGCCGATCGGGAGGGAGAGAGGTCCGAAGGACTCTCCCCCCCCCCCTCCCTTTCAGGCGCCTCCTCCGCACATGCGGGGGGGGCGCCTGAATTAGGTGTCCTCAGCAGCGAAGTGGTTAAATGCTCACCTGCGGTTCTAAAGAAGTGAACTGGCATATATAAAAGGGCTCTGTAATATGTGAATGAAAAATTCTCATGGATAGAAGTCAAAAAGTGCTGATCATAAACCACTGTTCCTTTTTTTTTTTTGTATGGTGTTTTGGGGTACATCAGTGTTTCCCATTACCTGTCCTCGGGACCCTTAATCAGGCCAGATTTTGCAGATCACCTTGGAAAAGCAGACTGAATCCTGCAATCACTGAGCAGCAAATCCTATCACCTGTGCTGTGCTTCAGATATCCTGCAAACCTGGTGAGGCAGAGGGTCCTGATGACAGGTTTGGGAAACACTGGAGTAGATGATCACCACTGTTACATTCCCTCCAGCCATGCCCACTGGTTATGAGAGTTCTTCTCAACCCTTTTGGAGTATAGGGTTAATCTGTTTGGTTCTCTGCCCCTGGAGTCTCAGCGGCTGACCAGACCTGTGGTCACATGAACTGAACTGCCCTATAACATGGCAGTCAGTACAATGGATCCCTGATCCAGTATAGCTCTGCTTTGCTGAGTTCCTGAATTTGTATTGCATATCTTGATATCTTGGTTTATTGATGCCTGGCTTCGTGTCCTGACTACTCTTGTGTTTTATCCCCTGGTACTGTACTTTGACTTATGACTCCCGGCTTTTGTATCTAGACTATTCTCTTGCTGGTGTCCATCTTGTGTTTTTGTCTGGGTGGTATTCTGTTTTTTTTGTTTGTACCACACAACAGTCTCTGTCTTTTGGATATTCTGCTGTGACCTATTGCTAGGCAATCGTGTTGGTTTTGCTGGTTGCAGCATAACCTCGAGTTCTAGTTAAATCCTGCCCTGCTTCCTGCTGAATTCATTTCTATCCAGTCTGTTTTTCTGGTTCATGTGTTTTTATCTAGTGCAGCAGTTCATAGTTCTGATTAGAGACAACCTCAAGGATCTCTTTCTTGTTCCATTTGCTGCTAGATATTGCTTCCTTGTCAAGTCTGGTTTACCCTGTTATTTATTTGTGTACGTTTTCTCGTGTTCACCCCCACCCTGTACTCTGTATAATTTAGAAGGCCATCCAAAGGACCTTTTTCCCAGCGCAGGGCGTTCCTCGTGTGTCTTGTCTGGTTCTGTTTAATCCTGTGTACAGGGTCCTGCAATATGCAGAACACATACCAGCCTAAAGGGCTTAAAACATTCAGCACCTGAGGGGGGCCACTGTAACACCCCACTATCCTTCTTGGGCCAAATGAAGAAATGGATTTTTTTTTCTTGAGGTGCGTCTGTCGCAGCTTTGCGACAGGGAAGGATCACACAGATTTGCGGGCATTAATTTAAGGACCCCCCCCCCCCGTCAAAAAAATACGACCATAGGAGGATCAAGCTTTGTAGCACTGAGTGCACTAACTGTGCTCAGCAAGGTGACCACACGGGCGTCGGAGTGGAAGGAATGTCCACTGTCATGGAACGCTTCTGTGACAGCAGCCTTGGTAGCAAATGCTGTTAATAGATTTACCATTTATTATGTACATGGACTATTGTTTGACAACCATTCATAAGTGTATTTTCATTTACTGAATATGTATTTATGGATCTCTAAGTTTCTATTCCAATGTTGGTGTAATCTTAACTCCATAGACGTCAATGGCTCAGGTAAGTTTGCAACAGCTCTAGTTAAGTTTACACCAACTTTGGAATTGGGCTACTTGTGAATGAATAAACTTGCTTGTGGTTTACTGAAGAAATTGCAAGTACAGTAGGGATGCACCGCTACTAAACTGCCGTTTGCACGAGTACTTGGTACTCGTGCAAATGGCCCGATACCCCCTCCCCCCCCCATACCGGAAGCCAGCGCTGAGCCGGCTTGCCGGTATCTGCGTGGCTGGGGAAGATGGCCGCCGGGCGTTTCTGTGATGCTGCCTCTCGGCTGGAGGCAGCGTCACAGAAGCGTCGGCGGCCACGTGATCGCGTCACAGCAGCGCGACCGGACCTCCGGACGGGTGAGCAGAGCCGTAGCTAGCTCCTTTTGCACCCGAGGCAAGATCATAAAATTGTGCCCCCCCCCCCCACACGTTATTTTTACATAGGCTATTTTGAGGAAAGTAGGTAATAAATAACAAGAAATTTTAATGATATTAGAACTGTTTTTCAGTAGGGTGATCTTTTATTTTATATGGGGATGTTTTGTCGGGTGGGATAGACTCCGTTTCCAATACAGTATACTCATGTAATACACACTTGGAAGAGCAGGATTGGTCTCTTACACTAGTTCATGGAGGTGTTAAAGGATTATGTGGAGGCAGTTTTTTTCGGGGCACAGGAGGGAATATAATACCTGGAGTCGCCAAAAATAAAATATTTCTTTTGCGACGCCAGGTATGTAATCTCCCAGGTTCTTTTTTTTTTTTAATATTCGTTGGGGCCTTGGATCCTTTAATTCCTTCTGTATTCGTTATTCAGAATTTTAAAAACATGCACTTGGGGGTTGGTGTTAAACCTGTGTCTGGATCCGCCTCTGGTTCGGGGGGATTCTACCAGTTTTGGCAAAGAGCTGGTGTTGGGTTCGCAGTGACAGGCGGATATATATTGCCCCAGTCCAGCTCACATGGATATGTGCCCCAGTCCAGCTCACATGGATATGTTGCCCCAGTCCAGCTCACATGGATATGTTGCCCCAGTCCAGCTCACATGGATATGTTGCCCCAGTCCAGCTCACATGGATATGTTGCCCCAGTCCAGCTCACATGGATATGTCGCCCCATTCCAGCTCACATGGATATGTCGCCCCAGTCCAGCTCACATGGATATGTCGCCCCAGTCCAGCTCACATGGATATGTCGCCCCAGTCCAGCTCACATGGATATGTCGCCCCAGTCCAGCTCACATGGATATGTCGCCCCAGTCCAGCTCACATGGATATGTCGCCCCAGTCCAGCTCACATGGATATGTCGCCCCAGTCCAGCTCACATGGATATGTCGCCCCAGTCCAGCTCACATGGATATGTCGCCCCAGTCCAGCTCACATGGATATGTCGCCCCAGTCCAGCTCACATGGATATGTCGCCCCAGTCCAGCTCACATGGATATGTCGCCCCAGTCCAGCTCACATGGATATGTCGCCCCAGTCCAGCTCACATGGATATGTCGCCCCAGTCCAGCTCACATGGATATGTCGCCCCAGTCCAGCTCACATGGATATGTCGCCCCAGGCCAGCTCACATGGATACAGGGGCAGACTGACAACTAATGGGGCCCCCGGGCAATTGGAGATCATGGGGCCCCCTTGTGCCGCACCCACACAAAACCCCACCCATACAACGCAACATCCACATGTACATTATCGTACTAAAGAATTTATTTCTTAACTCCTTAAAATCTTACTGAAAATTGTGTAAAAAAATAAAAAAAAATAAAAAAAAAAATAAAAAAAATTTAATTAAATAAATACATTTGGACCCAGCAGCGATTTGGGGAATGCATTGTGCCCCCTCCAGACTTACAGATGGCCAGCGCTCTGCCACAGCAGCCATCACTCAAAAATAGCATGTAAAACCATTTCTCTAACTATAGATTTTTTTGAAAGCCGTTTATAGAGAAAAAGATAGTCCAACATTACAGACACCTTTTAGAATGGCGCCCAGCAGGCCCATCTAAATTATATATATATATATATATATATATATATATATATAATATATATAATATATATAATATATATATATATATATATATACACTCAACAGACTTTAATAAATACCAAGAGATATTTCCATTTATTACGGTCTGTTGATAATATGCTGTATTTCAATTTTCTTCCAATTTTACAACTAACTACTGTCAGTTGAAATTATTGTTTAGATTTCTTATTTCCAAATATATATATATATTTTCATTCTGCATTGCATTAAACTGTATAGAAACAAATATATTTTTTCTATTTATATACAGCACATGTATGTTACCCACATAATCCTCTCTCTGGCATTGCATTAGTTATTAGGGTTCTTACAAACAGTATATACTGATTCCTTAACACATTCAGTGCTGAGGAATAGATGATTATTGTACCATAAAAGATAGTCACAGTGCCAGAATAGGTGAAGTCTAACACCCCTCACGCCACTGACTGGGATCTGATCAGTTTGCTGGAGTCTTAACTTTTGAGATTAACCCTTGTGATTTAGCTCATGGAGCAGCCAATGGAAATGCAGAATATTTCAAATGAGACCTACAGCTGATCAGACTGATAAACGTCTGCAGTTCCAATTTCCACACCGTCCATAAAGCCTGGTAAAAGAGATACAGACAAGAGGAACTCAAGATTACAATTCAAGAGAGTGCTCTCCAGCCGTCACCTGGAAAAGCACAGGCAGGTGATTTAATGGGACAGTGTAATCTATAGGTGACACATACACATATTGCATAAATAACAGAGCAAAGGTCACACATTTGGGACAAGGCTGCCTTTCAAACCAAACTGTTTACAAATATTGAAAAGAGAAGCTGGTTTATTATCAAGGCATTGTGTCATCAATAGGACTGAATAAAAATAATAGCTGTGTGTATCATGGTGATGGGGTGGATGAGGTGGTACAGGTACAGGTACCCATACCCTAACTTACCATTACCACCAGTTCCATGTATTAGAGTTCATCAGGAAAATGATACAGTGTAAATCCTGTGTTGAGGTCAGCTCTTTGTCACCTACAAACATTTTAAATGTAGGGCAGCATCACACTGACTGGCCAGTTTGAGACTTCCCATTAGCTGGACACCAGGAGACACATTGAACAACTGGACCTTATGTGATGCCGGCTCAAGGCTTCTCAGACAGTCTGTGAGGTTGGCAGGCCCGGGGTGAAAGAAGGAGGGGGAGGGCTGCCTGTTCCTCTGCTGCTTGCAGTGCTATAGTAAGGTAGATTGAGTGGGTCAGTGCAGATAGTGGGCACCCCTGGTCTCTCTCCCAGCAGGGCACACACCTTGGCTTCCCTGCCAGAGTTGCTAAAGAGCTTCCTCTGCTTCTCCTGCTCTGCAGGCTCTTTCTAAAGAAGATGCCATCTTGTGTGTATGGCAAGACTGCAGCAGGCAGATCCCCAGCTCTTCCTGTCTGGATTGCAACTACTTTTCCCCTGGCTGAAAGGGGAGCCCTGCCTGTGGCATGGAGCAGCACTGGCACAGCTCTGAGTGCGTGTAATGTGAAGATGCATCGAGAGGAGGGGGATTGCATGTGACTGCTACAGGGATGGAGAAAGAGTATATGGTGAATGATTTGCGATCAGAGCTCCCATCCTCAGACCCCCCCCCCCCCAGTAAGAGAACTCTTACCTCTCCATC
Organism: Leptobrachium leishanense; assembly: GCA_009667805.1. Taxonomy (NCBI): domain Eukaryota; kingdom Metazoa; phylum Chordata; class Amphibia; order Anura; family Megophryidae; genus Leptobrachium; species Leptobrachium leishanense. The sequence continues at coordinate 348,549,712 of CM019064.1, forward strand.
TCCCAATGACTGCAGCAATCACGACATCCTCTTGCCCAGAGTGATTGCACAAAGGAGGCATAGCTCAGGCTGGCAGGAGGAAATGCAGGGAGACAGCAAGGCAGCTCCTCTGTCCCGATGGAGAGTCCCACCTGACCGCAGGGCTGCACACGTGTCTGGCCTCCTCTTCTGTGTGCTCTGCTCGCGAGACAAGCTGGAGGGGGCGGTGCCTAGCAGCTTGCAGTTCCCGGTCATGTGCGCTACGCTGGGGCTTCTATCCCGGTCAGACATGCCACGGATTCAACTCTGACCCTGAAAGCATGTGTAGCCCGGGCTCCCCGAGTGGTCAGTCCACCCCTGAAGCTGCGAGGAGCTGCCGGCACTGGCTCCGCCTCCTTGCCGCCCGAGGCGAGTGCCTCACTCGCCTCGCCCTTCCTACGGCCCTGCGGGGGAGTATCACTGCCGCCGGAGGGGGGGGGGGACGCTGGCCGTGTGCTTTTCATGCACACAGCCAGCTTCCCCAGGGTATAGGTGAGCGCTGGGGGCCTATCCATAGGAGCTGGGGGCATATCATAGAAACATAGGTTCTTATCTGCCGACATTTTCTTTCAGTCCATCTAGTCTGTGCAATTACATGGATACTTTACCTGGATTTATCTTATTTAGGATAGCCTTATGCCTAAATAAATTCAATTACTGTTTTGGCCTCTACCACTTCTACTGGAAGGCTGTTCCATGTATCCATCACCCTCTCAGTAAAATAATGCTTTCTGATGTTACTTTTAAACCTTTGCCCCTCTACTCTAAGACTATGTCCTCTTGTTTTGCTACTTTGTTTCCTTTTAAATATACTCCCTTCCTCTACCTTGTGAATTCCCTTTACGTATTTAAATGTTTCTATCATATCTCCTCTGTCTCGTCTTTTTTCCAAGCTGTACATGTTAAGATCATTAAGCCTTTCCTGGTAACTTTTCTCCTTCAAGCCGTACACCATTTTAGTAGCCCTTCTCTGAACTCTCTCTAAGATGTCTATATCCTTCTGGAGTTACGGTCTCCAGTACTGCACACAGTACTCCAAGTGAGGTCTCACCAGTGCTCTGTACAGTGGCATGAGCACTTCCCTTTTCCTACTGCTAATACCTCTCCCTACACAACCAAGCATTCTGCTAGCATTTCCTGCTGCTCTATTACATTGACTACTTACCCTTAGATCCTCTGAAATAATAACCCCTAAATCCCAACCCTCAGATGTTGAGGTTAGGACTGTATCAAATATTCCATATCCATATGAGCTGGGGGCAATATCCATATGAGCTGGGGGCATATCCATGTGAGCTGGGGGCATTCTGTGTATCTATCTGGGGGGGGGATATATACATGTGAGCTGGGGGCATTTTTATATGAGGTCTGTTCTTATTGGAAAGTGGTCACATGACATACAATAAAAGTATCGGTACTCGGTCTTAAAAATTGGTATCGGTGCATCCCTATTGAGCAGCAATGCAGATTTCATATACCATATTTTTTTGTTATGAGTGCACTGTATACCATTTGTAATGTATATCCTGATAATGAAAGCTTGTATACAAGCTGAGACGTTGACTAATGGACTGAAAAATGAAGCAGTAAAGGGAGACCCTCAAGCGTTGGCAATAATTGTAGTTGAGCACTGGTCAGAAAAGTGTGTGTATGTGTGTCAGTTTTAACAGGTAATCTTGCTTTATATGTTGCATTCATCCCACATACATCGATGTTGGTTGCCATTAACTACCTATGTACTTTATCTGCTCCCTGTGGGGGGGAATTGAATTTGCTGTCCCTTTTATCATCCTTGAAAGGCTCACACCAGTTTAACCTTGATCTTCTCTGCTTTCCGTCACTTGCATATTCTATATTCCACACCGTGATGAGTCATATTTCTTGTTGGGCAAGAAAGCTTGCATGATAAAGTGATGGGTGAGTCCACATGGGAATGTACAGCAGATGGGTTATTTCCGTTCAAATAAGAGGTTTTCAGGGCGTGTCTTGTAACAACAATTCTCAAATTTTATATTTCACTTAATGTTCTGCAAGAACTTGTTTCATTGTGTCTACTGCGCGGCTGAAACACATGAGATGGTAGTTAATCATATATCTGGTTTATATGGGAGGCCAAAGCATTCAACCCCCCCCCCCCTTAAGTCCCAGACTAGGGGTCTTCGAACAGATTGTGTATTGCATGCCTTAGGCCAAGGGTCAACAACATGTTTAACATGTTTAAATGCACGCTCTATGCACTCTGACCTCTCAATGTAATTTGAGGGGTCACAGTGCCCTGCATGTCTTCACTTCTCCCTCAGGAGTATAATTTGACAGCAATATACAGTGTAATTCCAGTGAAGTCTGCACTCAACTCTCCCCTTACCGTCAGTTCTAGAGAACTGTTTTTTCGTAGGAAAGGAAGTCTCAGAAATGGTGAGGGGAGAGATGTTTGTGGTAGAGGGTGAAATCATGCATGTATGCACTGTTACAGTTAGGAGAACCTAAATAATTCTGCAGTCATAAATTTTATTTCCACTAACTTGTGACCTCTTTTAATGGACCTATAAATGTAGTTTGTCATTGTTGGGGATGTGATGTGTTCATTATTTATCCAAACAGCCCAGTGTTTTTGAGTGGTTAAACCCTGAGACACCAGACATCTAACTATAAATTCTTTCTTTCGGAGTAGTTGCTGAGGCTCTGTAAGTGGACCTCATGTTTGCTGGCCAATGCCTATGCACGGAAATATTTATTGCAATGTTAAAAAAGTTGGTGCTAATACTTAACCAGAGCTGTTGTAAACTTAACTCCATAGACTGTAATGGCTCTGGTAAGTTATAACCGCTTAAGTTAAATTGGCATCAACTTTTGTAATACTGGCCTTTGAGTAGTCTGTAAGGCTGAAACAATAGATAATGAAAATAATTGATAACCATTTTCATTATCGATTACTAGGTTCGATATTTATTTTCTGTGTACAGCACACACTGTTTAACCTCCCTGGTGGTTTTCCCGAGTGTGTCTCGGGTTAAATTTCACTGAGAGCGGTAACCCCGAGACACACTCAGGCTGTATACATCGCCTCTCCATGCGCTCCCTTGCTGATCTCTGCAGTCTCCTCCGGGGATCGTGGCGTTTTACTTCCTGGATTCCTTCTCGCGAGGAGGAAACCAGGAAGTAATGAGGTTGCGATCGCCGGAGGAGGCAGCTGGGGACAACGAGGGAGCACAGGGAGAGGTTATGTATCCAGCGGCATCCCGAGTGTTGCTCGGGGTTACCGCTTCCACCATAGGAATTTAACCCCGAGCCACACTCAGGAATGCCGCTGGGGGGGGGGGGATTAAAAATGGACCACTTTTAGAGAGGGCATTTCTAAAATAGACCGCCAGGGAGGTTAACTGTATAGTCAGACGGAGTTAAATCTTAATCTCTGGAGCTACATCGGTGCTGATTGGGCAAGAAATGCCGCTGCTTCACTCTTTATGATTTTGTTCTAGGGTTATGTTGGACACAGCCAGTTTGTTTTATGTTTCGTTTAAAACAGTAGCAGAAATCTGAAGAAGGTTGCTCCCCCAATTGGGTGACAAGTGTTATAGGCACTGACAATTCAGTCTCCAAAAGGTGTGACTAATTCAATATAGGTTGTGTGCAGCTCACCAATGAGTGTATCCCTCACCCACTAAAATAAGAGACAAAAACCATGCAAAATTACATGTAGGAGGGGGCGCACACTGAATATATACAGGTAATAGATCTCCAAAGCGCAAACTGGAAATTAATAGGGATGCTTTTTCTTTAAAAAAGTTTATTAAGGTACTCGGTGATACAGAGTACCGCTTTATATGCATGTGTAGCGCTGTTTAAAACTCTGATGTATTGCTCGGGTTTGGCCACCAGGGGGAGACAAGTGCAATGTAGAGTATACTGGACACAACAGGGCTACGTTTTCCATCATGCATTGCGGCGGGGGACAGGAAGTGGGTGGGAGAGAGCGAAGGACATCCGCAGCCTCTTGCGAAGGAGAGCCAGTGTGAGCCGAGCGACGAAAGGTGGAAGACGCACGTGAGACTGCCAGAGTTTGAGACCAGGCCGGAGAGCGGGTGCTGATAATCAGAGACAGTGCTGGGGGAGATCTATCCACACATCGCTGAGAGGTTTTTGCGCAGACCCAACGTTCCAGTTTGGACCCCGAGTTAGGAGACTGCGATGATCCACTGGGAGTGCCGGCGGTAGGCTGTAATTCTCTTTACCGAAATCGGACAAGCAGATCTGGTGGCACAGAGTTCCAGTATAACCAAGCGGAGAGAGATCCTTGATCGGACAGCGGAACAGATTGTCTGGCGGATGGGTGAGGAGGCCTTCCAGGCCACAGTCAAAGTTTAAACCAAGCACGCTGCAGTATTGATTAAATCTACAGGGCCTAACGTGACTAGTCGAAGATTTGCTAAATCCATTCACTGGCCAGTTGAATATAGTACCCGGGTACCTACACACCACACACCTTTCCTTTTTGCCGCCGCGTGTTTCCCGCATTACGAAAATCCTGTCATTCCTATACCGTTATTGTATTATATGTCACTTTATTGGGATCAGTAAAGTATATAATTTATAAAATCCACAACAGTGCTGGTGTATATTTATTCCCTAGTGCAGAGAGAATAACCCGAGGTTTATTCAGCGGATCCTCCGGGAGTGAGCGCTACATATGTATGTTTATTTAACCCCTTAAGGGCGGGAGCAATTTTACAACTTCTTCACTCTTTGGGAAGTGAAGTTCACTGAGCTCCTTTTGACCGTTTTTGCTCATGTTTAACCGTGGTTTTAAGTCACGTTTTATTATACCACCCAGACAAATTATTTATCGTTCTTTCCGGCAGACTCTGCAGATTAATAAAATATCATTATTATACGTATAACAAAAAATGTGGTGGCTGCGTAGAAAGACCTTGGATTGCTTCCGATTAGCGGGGGTCCAGCCCTCACTGAATACAGATTCCTGTTGCGTGTCCAAGGGTCCCCAGATCCACTTCAGTGCTAACACAAGTAGATCATTGAGTGGGAGGGATCCCAGCCTGAAGGAAAAGGGGTGCAGTCCTTCGCAGAGGGAGCTTGGGTTGGTTTTGGGGAGGCAGCCCCCCTGGCAGCACTACATGCACATAGTACACACCTTTTGCATTGATTGTGCTATTTGGCTTTAAATCATGGTTGACATACATACAAACTCCTCCCCCTTATGTTTTCAACCCTCCTAAACAATGCGTAACCATGTAAGTTTACAGCCCAGTCATGCGTGTCATCCCGCCACATTTCTGTTATACCTATTTGGTCGTATTGCTTAGTGTATGCTATTGCCTCTAATTCCCCCATCTTGTTATTGAGGCTCCTTGCACCCCAATCTAGCAATTTCATCCTAAACACCTATGCAATGTTGTGTTTTAAAGGGGGCATTCCCTAAAAAAATCCAACCTGCCCTTTAAATAGTTGGGCAGATGCTGCTTGCAGCATCATCGATGACTTGGTGCCCACCAGGAGCTGTATTCGAATATTTAAAAACATGGGACCCGAAGGAGGGTGGGCCTGCCATGCAGTTTGATCAGTTTACACCTTGACCACTTTATCTTATTATAGATTGGCCTTTTTCATGGTCACTGCTGATGTGTCAGTCAAAATGTCAGGAGTTGTTTTTTTTCCCTTTTCAATAAGCATCTCTTAAGGGTTCATGGGGAATAAAGTTGCAGTGGAAATCAATGTAGCTTCAAATCGTTTCACATTCTGATATCCATATAGAAGGAAAATGAAAGCCCTGCTGTTGAACAATTTCATCTCATATTCCACCTTGGCTAACCTTGACAACAGAATGGGAAACGTTTGTTCACAAAATATTAATATATTCTTCTGTTTGGGATGATCTTGGTATTTGAAGCAGAAATAATAATATATGCACATCGGCTTCAGCAAATGCGTTCCAATTCTTTATTTGCATGAAGATCCTTTGACTTTGCACTAGTTTTGTTTAAACAAAACATCTACTTTGCACTTGTGTCTGCTCCCTGACAATTATCACAAAGTGGCTATACGGCTGCTTGTATTTTACCGCATCTCTATCATTAAATGGAAACTGTTCTTAAACCATTGATAACAGTTTGACATCCCTGGCGTAATGATTATCAAACTCCAGCCCCCCAGATGTCCATGAGCTTCAACTCCCATGCTTCTCCATCCATTTAATGCAGTCAGATTTCTGGGAGTTGTAATTCAGGAACATCTGGGGGCTGGAGATTGGACATCCCTGCAGTACGCCAATTAAATCATTGCTTTGTTGCCATGTCTTGAGTTTATATCAAACCTGCGGGCCAATATGTAAAAACTAGCAACGTTCTCTATAATTGTTTTCTATAGAATTCTTATGTTTTATCTAACGTTTTTAGAAGTGCCTGACGTGTGGATGTGATCGGCCCTATAATAACCTATGAGAATCCGATTGTACTATATTGTTTTAATTTGCAAAATTTGTAACTTTTGCATGTAGTGTGTAATGGTTTTGTGTTTTTTTTTAAATTTTATTTTGATAGTCTGGCACACATTGTGCTACCGATAAGATTAAAAAGGACATTTGGTCTAAATTACTATGATAAAATTCAATAAAACCATTGTATAGTCCTCCCTTCACTGCAGCCAGTCCAAAAGACCACCTCAAGTCTCTTCCACAAAAATATCCGGGGTGTCATATTCACTGGGGGTACAAAACGCAGCAAATCCAATTGGAAACCCACCTTCACATCCGAAAAGATGCAACAGTATATTGTGTAGTATTTTAAAACAAATAAAAATTTATTAAAATCCAAAAAACAAACTCACACTTTGAATAGCACATAACTCCTGAGGAAGTGAGATGCTCACGAAACGCATCGAGCGGCCGTGTGGAGTTTTACAATTTTGTTCCAAGAGACTGTTCATCAGATCTACCCAGGTGGCTTACATCGACCGGAGGACGGTTTGGGGACTTTGATCGGGAGGTCTGGGTTGTTGTGACCAATGCGTATGTGCACATCTTTTATGTGCTATTCAAAGTGTGCGTTTTTTTTTTATTTTTATTTTAATAAATGTTTGTTTTAAAATACTACACAATATACTGCTCCCCATCTTTTCAGATTGAAAGTGGATGTGAAGGGGAGGGGGGGTGGTTTCCAATTGGATTTGCTGTGTTTTGTACCCCCAGTGAATATGACCCCACGGATGGGCCGTCCTAAATTACTATGATCCCATGGTTTGTAATACGTATAATTAATTGGTATAATATGGTTTCTTTCAGATTTGATCATTAATATACAGAGAGCCAGAGATTGTAAAGTCACGGTGATACAGTATTTCACACAAGGCATAAATCCTCAATGATGGATTATGTAAGGCGTTACGTTCTGACTTCCTGTCTCTTCTAGCTCCATTTATATACAAGTATATAAGCATACTTTATTTTCTGTTATGCTTCCTTTTCTGAGAATGCTATTGCTGCCCACTCCTTTGCTTGTGATGGTTTGCCAGGGTTTAGACGTTTGTACCATTGTGTGAAATCCTTTGTGCCTAATTTTCATAGTTTGTATATATAATCAATATCAAATATCAATTAATCCGTCTGTGTACAGCACACCCTGTTTAGAATCTGAGTTAAATGTTAATAACCTCAGGCTCTACTTTAGAGAAGTGCCGCTGCTTTACTCTTTAGTTCTAGGGTTAGGTCAAACATAACCCAATTTGGATGGTGTTTTAGCCTTACATGGAGCTGGATTCCTGTGCCACCAACCCACACTCACTGCCGCTCTCTGGTCTGGTCCGGTCCATTTCCCCAAACTCCCTCTCACATTCTGATTTGGTTCCTTGCCTAAACTCCCTCCCAACTCCAGTCCCTCCCCCACTCGGCTTGTTTGTGGGTTTGTTTTAAAGAGAGACTCTTCACACCATGACCATGTTTGCGAGTGCCCCCCCCCACCCCGCTTTGCATACTGACATCATACGGTCTGAGCACTCGTAGCGGCATTAATTCAGTGAGAAAACAGATATGGAATAGAGCTGCGTATGCATTCAATCCGTCGCCTTGACCAGGCGCTTGTGACTTTACGTGCAAAAAGTAAGCAAGTTACACGAGATACACAAGATGCGTAATGTACGTATACAAAAGTTATTTACACTGTGCAAATTGTGTAAGGAAAAAGTTAGGAAGTGATATATATATTTTTAATTTTACATACAGTGAACCTCAGGAGAATGACTGAAGTGAAAATTGTGGGTCAAAATGGCCAAACCAGAAAAATTCACCCATTTATCTCACTTTCCAAATGTGCTAGTTGGTCTAGATTCTCTTCTCCTGCTAATTTTTCTGATTTTTCACCTTTCTCTGAATAACCTGATAGTGTACAATTGTATGGTTTATTTCCGATGAATCTATGAAAATAATCGTTAGTTGCAGCCCTAATATTTTCTATAGGAAGCAGATTCGCAGTACAGGTTTTTGTATCATCAAAGCATCTAATTTTTCCCTTTTGTCAAGCAAGCTTACAAAAAAGCGTTCCGGAAAGTCACAATGTGCATCGTGACATTTTAACTGAACCAATGGAAATGTTTATGGTATAATTATTTTTAATATATTAACTGTCATGGAGCTACAGTCCATGTACAATGTGAAGGAGGAAATTGAGTGCTAAAAATATCAGTAAGTGGCGCATTTATCATATCTCTATTATCGTGCTAACTACAGCGACTGCTTTCGTCGGCTCATCATTGTTTCATTGCTGGTTGCACCAGGGAGATTTTGACTTTTTTTTTTTTTCCTGATTTTTGTTCATTTGAATGTCTACTACATACTCTGAAAATCACGCAGGAAGGAAATAATTATAGGGAGTTATTCTGCATGCAAAGACACAATGTTTTTTTTGTTATCCGTCACGTCTTTGGAGATCTCCACTTCAGCGCCGGAGATAATAATATATTTAGATTTTATATTATTATATTAGATATATTTTGCTCTTGTGCCTGTTTAATATTTCTCAGCCTTTAGAATAGAATAAGAGGATTCTGTGAATAAATAGACATATATATATATATATATATATATATATATATGTAATTTGTCCACCATATTGATTTCTAGATTAGACTTCGATAACGATTTTCGTAGCTGAACTGCTAACAATCCAAAACCCAGCTTTTAACTGTAAAAACATTAGTTCTCTGCACTTGTGGTGTTCTTACTGGTTTTGCCTAAAGAGATGTCAAACCCTGGCCCCCAGATGTTTCTGAACCTTGACTCCCATGATTCTGTGGCAATCTATTCAAAGCATTTTGGGAATTGAAGGCCATCAGTCTCTGAGCCAGAGCTTGAGATAGCTGGCCTAAATGTACTGCTATGGCAGTGTTTCCCAAACATGTCCTCAGGACCCTCCGCCTCACCAGGTTTGCCAGATATCTGAAGCCCAGCACAGGTGACATGATTTGCTGCTCAGTGATTGAAGGTTTCAATCTGCATTTCCCCAAGGTGATCTGCAAAATCAGGCCTGGTTGAGGGTCCCGAAGACAGGTTTGGGAAACACTGTGCTATGGCAAAGGCTAGCTCATAGTTTCTCAGATACATCCCCTATCTGTAGAAGTCTTAATGCAACATGTGTCTGTATGAAGCACTAAGGTGTCAAATTTGAACGTTCTCCTTAAAATCTTGTTCTGACATGTACTTGCATGACGACAATATGTATTTTTAGGACTTCTTATAAATGAAAATCCGAATGACTTGTAGGGAATTGGGTTTTCGAATTTTCCTCTGAACGTTGGCGTTGCCATGAATCTGCCCAGCCGATTAAATTTCTGTACTGTTCTTGGCAAATCTATATATAGGCTATACCTGGCTACTAAAAATGTGGGGCTAGATTTCAAGCCTGGTGTAAATCACCACAGGTTCCACATGGCAGGGAACAGCTATTGGTCCCAAATGGTAGTAAAACAAAGGAATGCTGGTCACATAGCGGAATTTGATATGGCTGCTTTAATCCGAATAAGGAGAGACGTTTCTGCTCGACTATATCTGGTATATACTTGATAAAGGCTCATATAGAGCAAAAAAAAAAAAAAAAAAATTGTATCTCCTTACTCCTATTAAGGTCGGGGTCAGACGAGCGTTTTTCACCCCTTTTAGTGACTGAGCGGTTTTACACAAATCCGTCCTTTAGTGACTGCTGCTGTTTTTTACGTTTCTGCGCTGTTTGTGTTTAGGTCAAATTTTCCTCTTCCTCGTTCATGCAACCCACACATATTTACCCGTTTAATCATCGGATAAACCGCACTTCGGGCTTTAACCGTAACATAGATCTAAGTCTGACTAAATGGATTCAGAAGTTTAAAAGCTCCTGAGATGTCGTTAGGAATACATTCAGTAAATATATCTGTGCACCTATCATACAATATTTAAGGACAAATTGTTAAATGGTTTTTCAGTTTTGCTATATTGCTATTAAATATGTCCACAAATTTTTTTGTGAATAATCCTGCTAAATTCGAATAATTGGCACGCTAAAAATGCAATTACAGGTTTCATGACTCTTAATGCTATGGAGCCCTAAAACAACGTTTTTTATACATTTTTATCAGCTCTAATCTAATATTTAGCAGCCGAATCCCTTGCTATGAATTATAATGGTGATCTTCTTTCTCACGTGTTCAGTATCTTTTGATTATCCATTCTTCCTCCTACCTGATCATTGAATAACAAATTAATGTAGAAGATTATTGAACATTTCAACATTAAACCAATTTTTTTTTTTTGGGGGGGGGGGCCCAATCAGGCAATAGACAATCATGAGGCCCCTCCCCCAATTGTACCTGCCAACATGCAAGCCACCCATATGTACATTGTTGTATTTCAGACTATATCTCTCCTTGCCATTTTCAAAATCAAAATGGGTGGGAAAGGGCAGGCCTGACCAATCCTTAGGGGTCAGATCCCTGGGCAGTGCCCCATTGCCTTAATAGTCCACTTTTTTGGTCACCACTCAAAATGACAATGAGCAGTGGCATCATGGATGACCTTACAGTATTTTCATAGCATTCGGTAACTGCCTCAATAAACTTCCAGTTTGGAAAATACTTGGAAAATTCCAATATGGTGGTAGATTTTTGCCATAGATGGCTATCGGATGCCTTTTATTCTTAAATTTTATTTGCTGTAATTCTTACCTTTATAAATGAGTAGGTTTAAAATAAATGCCTAAAGTCCAAAATCTAACCGGATATCTCGTAAATTAATGGACACTGAACTAGCAATAAAAAAAATCACGGATCATGAATATTGTTTCTTTTTAAATCGCAGGAGCCAAAAGAATACGTGCAAGTTGGACAGCGATGGGCCTGGTGCTGGTGTATGTGCTTGGGATTGGCTTTCATGCTTGCTGGAATCATTTTAGGTGGTTCCTATCTCTACAGATATTTGATTCAGGAGGTAAGGTGCTTTTTAATATCTATTTTCCCAGACCTTCCATTTCTCATTTGATCTACCCAAATTACCATTTATTTATTTTTCTCCATACTGTACTGGTTCAGATGTGGTTTAGTCTATTTTTTTTAATTGGTTAATATCATACAAATACAGGTGTGAATTTGGCTTTAGGAGAAGAGGGAAAGTACAAATTGACCCTTTTTTGTGATCCAACAATCCATTAAACTCCCATTACACCACTTTCATAATTTTACATAAAATATCGAACTGTAATGCTGTGAAAAAAAAAATAGGGGAACCTGTAATAGAATGCACAGTAGTAGAATGATACAAATCTAGTACCTGAAGCTCCTCTATAAATGAGCAAATCCATGGGACACTCTAAAATGCTAAGGTGGTCAGGATTTTAATATCTTGCATTGTATTACTTTGTATTTCTGTAACAACTGTAACATTTTAATGTTCTTGAACCCGGGACATACTTGAAAAATAAATGTATAAAGTGGCCAGAGTCAGTCCCGCATCTGGCATCAATCTGGTTGAAGTTGAGTAGTTTACATCTCCCACGCCACTGTCACCAGCAGCCGGGATTTTGAATTTTCCAGCTCATGTTAGCCAGAACGGTCACTTGTGAGGTCAACATCTGCTCTGTGTGCGGAGGTCACCCTCTGACCGTTGGCCTTTAACCCCCTGGACCGCTTTCCTGCGTTGCTGTGTGTGTAGACAGCCCAACACACCTCACTCTGCATTTAATCAGTAGATTGAGACATTGTGGCCAACAACTCCTCTAGTGTAGTGGCCCAGGAGCCAAATGTCCACTTACCAACCTTCCTCTTCACAACTGCAGTGAAGACCAGTTTCTTTTCTTAGAATTGTATTCAAAGGTAATGCGTAAGTAAACTGAAGACCAGCTTCTTTCTGCTCTCCCAATGCTACATCTTGTTTTGCTGTGCCGCAGGGAATTCAGTTATGGAGACACACATGGAATTGACAGCAGGATATTAAAATTGCTCAGCAGTACAATGTCCTGACAAAGCAATTCCTGGTTTGTAGTTTTGGAAAACTCTGTTTCCCTGACTTTGCAATTAACCACAGCACAAAGCTTAAGGCTAGGGTCAGACTAACGCATTTTTCACGTCTACCGTCAAAAAGTGCGTCGCTGTGTCCAAACACATTTGTTCAGAAGACACGATAGTGGTCATACGATGCGCAATTTCGGCTGTGTTTTTTTTTTTTTTTTTCTTTTCACGGATCCAAACCAGGAAACTTTGGGTGTCTGGATGTTATGTAGGCCGGACATGAGCAGCGTCTGACGTCTCCTAATCACGCACACACGCCGCTATGTGGACGCAGCGCACTCTGTACAGAAGTACTAGCGGTTCGACGTTCTTGCAAAAATGCGTTCGTTTGCCGCTTGTGTTGTGCGGCCGAACTTTCGTGCGGCCGTACTTCGTGTGTGGGCCTGCGTTGGACATCATTTGCTGCTACCACGGCCGTAATAGAGTGCAGCTAAACGAACGTTCGCACTGCGTTCATCTGACCCTAGTCTTGGGCACAGATCTGCTTCTCTTTGGACATTATTCTGTTAACCAGGGACCTTTTTATACCATTTCTTTAAGTATTTTAACCCATCTTTTTATTTGGGCAAAATTGAAAGTACAGTAGTCAAGACAACGGGCATGCAAAATAATGTAGAGAGCATATGCGCCAAATACAATCAAAGCTATATTCCCTAAAGGTAAAATTCAGGAGAAGTGAAATTTCGAGGTCAAAATGGTCAAACCAGAAAAAATTCTCCCATTTATCTCACTTTCCAAATCGGCTATTGGGTTTAGATTGTTCTCTTCTCCTGCACATTCTCAGGAGTTTCACCTTTAGTGAATAGACCGATAGCGGTCACATGTAATACAGAATGGAAGTATAAGGGGCCTATAGCTCAATACAGAAGTAAATATATATCTATATATCCTTTTGTCTTGGTCTTGCCAAGAATTCACAATTTTATTAATAAAGCCCTTAATGTCCGTCAAACCGGCAGCACTATGTATGACCAGTACTGCAATGGGCTGACCAGAATTACACAGCCTGCTTATTTGTACGTTTTAGAGAAATTGGACATGAAATTTAATATTGACTTGCTACTTTCCTTGTAGGTAGCGCCCATCAAACTTTGTGATATACCGTTTTGTGTAATTACCCTATTGCCTGTCCACGGTATTCAACAAATACACCACTAACTGCCCCCACAATCCAGCACTGACTTGCTTCTGGCATCCTCTTATCACCCAGACTGCAGGACTTTTCCTGTGCGGCGCCGACCCTACTACACTTTAGACTCTAGCCTCTTTTTTAATGCTCCCTAAACATCCACCTGTTTCTTGTATCCAAGCCTCTTGTATTTTTGAGGTAAACTGCCTAAAACGAAATAATAATAATAATAATAAAAATATCCAAAGTGAAACCGAAACAACAAAAAATGTGAATTTGGGGGGAGGGGGGCTAGACCTAATGTACACTGATAAAATAGAGGTCAAAGTGCCAAGAATATTCTGTAAACATCCTTGTTACTGTAGTTTTAAAAAAAGGACCAGGACAATGGACGTACACTCCTTCAAATCCTGTTATTTCCCCCTGTCTGTAGATGTCTTGTAAGGAATATAACAATATCGGGCCATGTGCTTCTGGATATATGAATAAATTTAGATCTTTTTAGACCTTTTTTTTCCCTCACTATAAATTTCTGTTTAACATGTATTCTAATGGTCAACTTGATTGTTTTGTTAAGACACCCCCCCCCCTGTTAACTCACTAAGGGCTGTATTCCAAAAGTGGTGTAACCTTATCCAGAGCCGTTCTAATGTATGGAGTTAACTTTTACAACAGCTGGAGAACATTTCCCCAAGGTTTGAAATACAATATGTAATTGCATTTGTGTGTTCAATATATCTCTGAATTAAACAACGTGTTTCTTGCTTTATTTAGTATGGCCCCGTTTACTACTGTGGAATGAAGTATGATGATGGAGGGCTGACATTCACAGAGACGTACACAGACAACCCTGTCCGCTACCACTCTTTCCAAGAACGCATCCAAATCCTAGAGGAGGAGAACGTTGAGCTAATAAGCGTGCCCGTCCCTGAATTTGCAGATAGTGATCCTGCTGATATTGTTCATGACTTTCATAGGGTAAGATCTACCTATTCAAGAACTTGTTTGTTAAAGGGGGATACTCTAGGCCAGGGTTGCTAAACCTTGGCCCTCCAGGTGTTTTGGAACTACGTTCACAAGCCATTTTGGTAGCATTATTCCAGAAAAATAAAATGGCCCTGAGAAGGATCATCTCTGTATTTGTATTTCTTGCAAAAACATGCCTTTTCTCAAAAGCAAGGCCTAATGATGGCCACTGGTAAAGGCGAATATACATTAGACAACGGAAGCTCACAAGGGTCCTGCCTTTTGCTACATATTTATGCCAAAGTATGACGTGGCTATGAAACCAAGTAGCATTACTGCTATTTTCATATCCAGTTGTCGATTTGTTCTTGCATCTGGAAATGTTCTAATCGCGACTGGTTTGTCTCCTCCAGAAACTGACCGCTTACCTTGATCTCAACCTTAACAAGTGTTATGTCATCCCTCTGAACACATCCATTGTAATGCCACCCAAGAATTTTCTGGAGTTGATCGTCAATATAAAGGTATGAATATTTCATTAATATTGTGCCTGCTGGGTAGAAAGTTGTCTCCAGTTGAGTCTTTTTAGACTTCTTTTTTAAAGGAAATGGGACTTTCATTTAATAGCAGATATTTACATATAAATTTAATACGGATAAAGAACAATTTTTCCTATTTATTTTTGTGAAATATATTTTAAAACTTTGGAGGCTGTATTCCAACTCTGGTGTAACCTAATTGTGGTCGTGTGGCCCCAGCCTTAAGTGCGTCTGTGGTGACTCCCACCGCGTCCTTCGTAGCTTTACGACAGCTTGACTGGGAGGACCACACAATGTAATGTGCGTACTGGTAATGGACATGCTGGTTTCCTTACTGTCGCTCTGCTACGACAGATGTCAGACGGGTCTACAAAGCACGATCCTCCATAGGAGGCTCGTACACAGCAAGGTGGCCACACAGGCGTCCGTGCGACGTCCATTCCTTCCGCACTCATGTGGCTCCAGCCTAATCAGAGCTGTTGTAGTCTATGCAGTTACATTTACAATGGCTCTGGTTAAAAAAGAAAAAAAATAGAAGTCCAGATTAGGGAGCTGCCTTACTCCTATTTTATTTTCTCTCTCCAAAAGAAATCGTATTTTTTTTAAAGGAAAAAAGGATACTACTGTTAGGCATTTTAAAAAGAAAAATACCTATCTGGAAGGATCATGAAGTATGTAATGCATCTGTGTCAATGTAACAAAATACCATGGGTATAATAGAAAATAAGTTAAAATGGAAATCAAAAACAATAAAAAAAAATGGACTAGTATGGGAAAACAACAAACGTAAAAGCTTGGACTAAATTGCACCCATGGGAAATAAACCCAGAATGCTGAAACCTCATAAAATCTGATCTATATAATATCAGCAAAATGTCCAGAGCTAAAGTAGTAAAACAACAAAACTAGAAAGAAATTAAATGTTCTCCAAAAAGAATCTTCAACTGGAAGGTTCATCAGAGGGGCTAAATAGTGATAAAATAACATACTTTTCATAAATTTTGTCTCCACATCCAGTAAAATGGGGAGGGGGGGGTTGTTAGTTGGTTTAGTTTGCACAACCCTCATTATGTCTGTACTGTTGAAAAATTAAAAGCTGTCCACTACCGTAGGTGATTAAACCAAAATATATGTGAGTAAATGTACAAATCTTTTAAACCCACAAGTACATGCTTATTACATTGAGTATATATTCCTGATTTCTCCCCCCCCCTTTAGATTGGTAGCAAGGGCCAAGCTTAATGAAAATATAAATGAACAGTAATTGTTCTTATTGTTATAGCACCTCCAGCCAGCAGGTGGCGCTGTGTAGAATTGTGCACCTAGGTAGTACTTCCTTTTGAAAAATACTAGAGAGTTAAGGTAGATCACTTTATAACATCTCAGAGGCACAGTGTACTCTCAGAAGCTGCAGCTAATGTCTAGCAGATAATCTCATATTTGGGCATCGTCTGTGAGGATCATTTAGGATATTGTTAGATTATAGATATAACAAAACGGAACAGATAAATATCTATTCATAGTTCTGTTGTAGTTTTGCTCTGTTCCTGGCACACTGTCTAGCGAAATATTTTATCGATAGTTATTCAATTCAGAAGTGTGTGGAAAGAGTCATCTGTCTCTAGCTGAGGAAAGCTTAGGAAACTCTGACGTGGGGGCAGAAATGTAATGGAGATGAATTTCCTGTGAATAACCTTTTTTATGTTGGTTACAGGCTGGCACTTACCTTCCTCAGTCCTATTTGGTTCATGAGCAGATGGTAGTAACCGATCGGATTGAAAACGTCAACCACTTGGGATCTTTTATTAATCGTTTATGCCGTGACAAGGAGACTTACAAACTTCAGCGCAGAGAAACTGTCAGAGGTAACGTTTTAGTGTCTTCCTTCCTAAAGAACGTGCCAATTCTGAGAACCACATCCATACTATGTACAAATCCCAGTCTGTTCAGTGTAAAGAAGTGTGTTGTTTTTGTTCGTTTGTGTTTTCGTACTCCTGTCTGCAGATTTATTTTGACTTTATTTGCACTGTCTAATAAAGTGTTTGCGTATTATCATTGCATGGGGCCAAAGTCTCCTGCAGTGCTTTACAATAGACGGGGTGGAAATAAACCGAAAAAGGTGACATACTATTGAAAGACAAATAGCAATATTGAGTAGTTAATTCAGCAATACCAAGGCCGGGTGCACAGGAGCGCGGCCCGTGCGCCCGCACTTACCGGCGCTTGTCGCAACCATGTAACGCTGCGACGGGGCCGGTCACACGGTTCGTGCACACGCAGCATGCGTCCGCCTAGAGAGCCTCCCCGTTGATGCGCTAGGATGTGTGTCGATGGGGCTGCAAAGCGCGATCCTCCAGAGGAGGATCGTGCTTTGCAGCGCTGAGGGGGGGGGGGGCAGGCGGGCATCGAGTGGAAGTCCACTCTCATGGATGTTTCTTCAACTCTGAAGTGCGCTTGTGTGCCCCCGAGCCAACCGGTTCAGAGTCGTCGCTGTGTTGGAGAGTTTTAAAAATGACTAAAGATGGGTTAATGTTTACCCCTCATTCTCCCACCCCTTCCCATCTTAGCCCTAGATTATCCCTTTAAGCTCCATGTCTGATTTTCTGGCCCGGTGCTGCATATGAGATGTAGATGTGTGATGGCTGTCAGTTCTTCCTTAGTTTCTGACGCTTCGGAGATTCAAAGCTGAGCAGAATGCGTCTTTGGATTTCGTGCTAAACAGCGGAGTTTAAACCATTCCTTCACTATTGTAGTGGCTGAATTATTGAAAATTTACTCTGGCTATTTTAGTGCATTTTACAAGTGCAAATCTCAAACCCCTTAAAGATGTAGCCCACACATTATGTTGGCAGCGGTTTAGACATTAATGTCTGTGTGTTGAGTTATTTTGAGGGGAACGCAAATTTACACTGTTATACAATCTGTACACTCGCTACTTTACATTGGAGCAAAGTGTCATTTCTTCAGTGTCGTCACATGAAAAGATATAATAAAATATTTACAAACATGTGAGGGGTGTACTCACTTCTGTGAGATGCTTCATGTGTAGAATAGAATTTCTACTCAAATCCAGGTGCTTTGAAAGCAAAAGGCTCCTAAATTTCCAATTTGTTTAACTTAAACCCAATACGATTCTTTAAAAGCTGTGATGGACCTTTTGAATAATGTATTTTCCTCTAACATCTCTGCAGGAATCCAGAAACGAGAAGCCCGTAACTGCCCCAAGATCATTCACTTTGAGAATACGTTTGCTGTGGAGACCCAAATATGCGAGGAATAAGGATCTACCGTGAACTTGTCCTTTACCATTTAAAAAGCCGTATTTCCCCCCCCCCCTCACCCTTTTGTGTGCAGTAAATTTTTATGGAAGGGGTTTGTTACTCATGGCCAGGCCTTTTTTTTTTTCTTGCCTTTCTACATCTTTCACTTTGTATGATGCAAACAATAGATTTCCAAGCAGAGTTGTATTTTGTTTTTTTGTTTTTTCATATCTCTTAAACGGTGTGGTATTTCAGCTTTTTTCTTAATACCTGAATTTGGTAATTGAACAAGTTATGTAGTAATATTAAGCTGGCCATGTAAGACATTGATGTCACATGGCCTGTCGTGGCTTTTTATTTAACAGCATGAGTTTATACCATGGCGTTGTTTTCTCTCATCTAAGTACACCTATATGTATTCATTTACATGGCTAAGCCTGTGTAATGTTGCATGTTCAGTCAGCCACATGGAATACCTAAACTGCTGATTTCCTTTTTTTTTCTGTGAAACCTACAATTTATTATATATAATATTCTAAAACCTTTTAGAAGATTGTGGACTGCTAGAACTGTGAAAAAAAAGGAAATATATATATATATATATATATATAATTTTGTTTTCAGTAGGGCTGTGTTCATTTACGTAGAGCCATATGTAAACTAATCCTAATTTGATGTTGAGGGCCATTTAGTTATATATGCAGTGGTGAAATTTTGTAGTTTGCTCACTTACACGGTGAATTGTGATGGGGGGGGGGTAATATAAATTCAGGTATAACTGACGTGGGAAACAGGAAAAAATTTCTGATACACCCCGCTTGGTTATTTTGACTTACTTCCTGCAATTCACAGGTCTGTGTATAAACCCCCATTTTTATCCTTTCCATAACCAAAGCAGAAATTAGCTTAAACAGGTTCTTTCATGGAGTTGGGCTTTACAACAAACTCAGCGGTGCCTCCATGCTGGATATGTACTGGATCGGATCCATATTCAAGCCTATTCCATGTGACAAGGATTGTTACACGCAAGTTGATGGATTTCTTTCTCTTCTGCTGGAGCTTGCTCTAGTTGAATAAATTCAGCATTAAATAATTACAAAGTCTCAGGCGAAGAGTGGGGGGGGGGTGTAAAATATATAAATTTTATGCTCCACATTGGCTCGTTGAGTGGTTTCTATTAAATGCACTGGAATGCTTTTTTTTTCTATTTTTTTTTTTTTTAAGGGGGGAAAAAGCTGGCTTCCGAGGGTTTTGGCACATGGTGTTCTTTTAAAGCTCACTAAAAGAGTTAAATTCCACCCTCTGAGCAAATCATTATGACAAACACAACATGTATGTTTTTATGGGGTTGTAAATGTAGTTATATAAATGCACTAGCATATAAAAGCGCATCCTTCATGAGCGGGCCAAGCGCATATGATGCCATCACATTCCAATCTGCCTTCGTGCTCTGTTACGGTGACAGTCTGCAGATAATTCGTTCTGTATAATATTAAAAATATATATATATATACTCCCCAAAGATCCTGCTCTTTGATTTGCATTGTATTCTACACACTCTTTTTTTTTCTAATGTTTGTTTTGAAATTCTAAATCATTGTCAGGCTTTGGTATGCCATTTTAACCATAGATAAACAGGAGTGGGAAATAAAAGAATTCAATGGCAACATCTGTTACTAATTTGTATATAATTGTACTTGAAAAGGAATAAACTAAACACAACCTGTTTAAATGCCTGCTTTGTTATTTATCATAATGTAGTATTTGTCTATACCTCTGCTACATTTACACGGCTCATGCAGCAGACAGTGGAGGCTCGCGGAGCCCTGCCGAATCCTTCAGTGCCATTAGTGGCGCATGAGGTGTGGGCCCAATTTACTTGCTCAGCAGTCACATACAGAAGGGCAGAGAGAGTAGGCAGGAGGATAGAAAGAGTTGGCTGAGAAATAAAGAAGGGGCAGAGCAAAAAAGGCAGGGGGCACAGTTTGCAGAGCGAAGGAGCTAAGACAGTCAGAAAAGGAGGGGAAAAAACCCGAAATCTAGGATAGTCAAAAGCTGAGAACCAGTAAAATCCAGGATGTTCAAAAGTTGAAAATACACACCGTCCTCAAAGACTGAGGGGGATAAAATCCATATATTATAGGCTTAAAGTAAACACTATTGGGGGGGGTGTCAAACTGATAGGACACAGGTATTCTGGTAATGCTGCGCCCAAGCAAAAATAAACACAACACCAAAAAATAAAACCAATACGCGTTTCGCAGCACTACTGCTTCATCAGTTGGTATACCAGCTTTATTTTTGCTTGCTGATTTTAAAAGGTAAAAAGGATTATTTGAGAGAATACCATCTTTTATACGGAAAGTGGGATTGGTGTTACCCTATATTTACACCTCCACAGGCTTTGGACCACGTGAGTTTATTTTCACTTGACTGCACGCTTGAAGTTCATCGCGTTAACCTGAATTACGCTATGGTCCTTTTTACATGTTTTACCCCTATGTGGATCGTTCTAAAAGCCAGCAGATGTGGGACGGGGTCATACATGAAGAGACCCAATGCCGATAAATTGAGCCTTAAAATAGTCAGGCTCTAACCCACGTGAGTGGCCATTTGTCAATGTTTTAGGCTATATTGTGTTTGGTTTTCATACTGCGCAATTGTGTTCTTTCCTTTTCTGTATTGCATATATTCAAGAATACCAGCCTCGTGTGATATACCATGTGGGTAATGTCTCCCAGCGTGTACACGTGTTGGTGTTTATGCTCATGATTTTGCATTCATATATGATGTGTGTTCTTTATAAATTTGCACACCCTTCTCTATGGGATATATACTGGCGCTCTGTTTTAGGGATAGACCGATATATTGGTTTGCAGATTATCGGCTGCCGATATTCAGAAAATTACTGGTATCAGCATTTTATTTGCCAATATTGCCGATTAATTGGAGTTGGCTCACTGCAGCTGCGACACGCAAGATCCCACCGAACTATGCAAATCCAGGGCTTCTCCCACATCAGGCTGTAAGCCCTCACTGCAGATCGACCCCTGCTCACTGACCGTATTGCGCATGAGCATGATAACAGATATGGGGCTTCTATCCCATCTGACAGGGATTTCCCTATACAGGAGATGCAGGGTCTTTTTTTTTTTTTTTCCCTACAGTAGGGGTCAGCAACCTGGGACCTCCAGATGTTTTGGAACTGCATTTTCCATGAGGCTCCAAGAACCTAATGAGAAGCTGAGCATCATGGCAGATGTAATTCCAAAACGTGTGGGGCAATATTACAAAGTCACTGCTAACTTAACTTATCCAGAGCTGTTGTAAACTTACCAGAGCCATTATAGTCTATGGCAGTGTGTCCCAAACCTGTCCTCAGGATCCACTGACAGGCCAGGTTTGCAGGATATCTGAAGCACAGCACAGGTGATCTGATTTGCTGCTCAGTCATTGCAAGATTCAGTCTGTATTTCCCCAAGGTGATCTGCAAAATCTGGCCTGGTTGAGGGTCCCGAGGAAAGGTTTGGGAAACACTGGTCTATGGGGTTGTTAAGTTCACAACAGCTCTGGTTAAGTTAGCACCAACTTTGTAATATAATCCTTGGAAGGCCAAGGTTGCTTACATACAGTGTCATTTGAGGGATCTTTAAGAACACCAAAGACGCGGTCTTATTGTTTGGAAAAAATAAAAGCTTAATTCTTAAATTGAATAAAAGTGGACGTGGTGCAATATTTAAATGTTAAACACATTGAGTTCATGGCATAATGTCAGATTTTTGCCATTTTTTTCACAACTTTAAAGTTACAGAATATCGGCACCAAATATCGGCTATCGGCCAGAAAAGCTGCCGATAATCTGTATCGGTATCGGGCCTGAAAAAAAATATCGGTCTATCCCTACTCTGTTTTCTGTGTTCACATACTAGCTTTCTGAGGGTGTTGTGGGGAATACCTTCTTTGGATTTAGTTGCCATATAGACCATACTTATTGGAGTGTCTAGTTACTGTCCCAGCGCCCCTTATTTGTATCTTCGATTGCTGAAACCTGTTTTTTATATGCATGTTTAACATTTAGATTTTTCAGGTTTAAGTGACACGATTTAGTTTGGTTCCATTTGTTAATCTGCTAATGTCGTTTATCCAGGTGTATCTGTTCCTAATCTCTCAAATTAACATGACATTAATTATTCTATGACCTCATTGTTTACGTTTAGTCAGTGGCTGAGTATCCAGCATGTAAAACACCTATTTCTACTATTTAGAAAGTATTTCTTGAAGTTGTAGGAGTTTACATGTGATGCTTTTTTTTTGTAGGAACAAACACTTCTTTTTTTTACAAATGAATTGGGCACTCCAGAGTTGATATCCTTTTTACCTCTGGTTACTCCCCCTTATCTGGATTTGGCAGTGCCCCTGTAACAGCAGTGTTGATCGACCATTGCCGCTCAAGGAGTCAGCTGAGAGCTCAGCATAGTCGGTGGCAGTGTCTGCAACAGAGCTGTCGGTCCTAAACTCCGTGATGTTATCTTTGTAGATCACAATAGGGGCAGGGGGATTTTTATGTGCAACATTGAGCAGGTAGAGGAGCGATTTGAGACGGCAGCTGAAAACTAGCAACCACTTATTTGGAAAGACTTTACACTGGGGAACAGCATTTTCGTTAACTGGTGGCATCTGAATACAAAAATTACCCCAGTTTTTCGCTCTCACGTCAATATAGAAACATAGGTTCTTATCTGCCGACATTTTTCTTTCGGCCCATCTAGTCTGCCCAATTACATGGATACTTAACCTGGATTTATCTTTTGTTTAGGATAGCCTTATGCCTATCCCATGCTTGCTTAAAATATTAATTGACAGTAATTGAATTTAAGGTGCAGGATACCCTCCATTTGTGTGCGCATTTTGTATGGTTTGAGACGATGGAAAATAATGAAAAAAATTACCTGAATGTTGCATTCAAATTTAAGATAAAAGTCCAATTGGGTGCAAGTAGTAAAGTTAGGTAGCACTTAAGGTACAAATTTATGCTTATAGCTTTTCTTGGAGTGTTCAATCTCACCTGGTGCTCCAATAGTCAGCCATCATATGTTTATCCCATCTACCCTGATATCGTTCCTCCTATAACCTTCATATCTTGGTGGAATCATACAAAAGTCACAGGAATGATATATCAAATGGCAACTGTTCACATCTGTAAACTCTCGACACACTGCTTGCACACTTTAAGAGAAGTCTTGGGCCCCTCAATCACCAAGTTTTACTTTAGTCAGGCAAGCCAATGTTGCATATTTCAATGCGCTGATGTTCGCCTTTTGACTGGGAATGGTGACACAATCTAAAAAGGAATCAGGCTGTTTCGGCACTTACAACAAGAAATAGCAGAGGCAGACATGATCTGAAGGAAAGGAAATAATTATGAAAATAAATCTGCTTACTCCTTTTTGTATACAGACTTTTGGAATACGATTCACTGAATACAGTAATACACACCCTCTCACCACGCTGTTTCACGTGTAACTGAAATGCAGAGCCAAGTACTATCCAGTCGCCAAGTCGCCCCCACCCCTCCTCACTCAAAGGAAGTTCACTCTCGGCCAATAGAGCACATCTGCTCCTGAACATCTGGGTGGGAGTAATCGCATTCAGATAAGCTCTAGAGAAAAAATCTGATGTAATAGAAGAAAATGAACTGCAGTTTTGAAGTCCGCATGCTTAATATAGTCTGAAACAGCTAAAATATCGAACTCAACAGAAAATATTTTCCAAGTTGTTCCCCAGTGTTATTCATTAGTCAGGTGTCCAGCTGACAGTGGTTATAAAAGGGTGGTAGCATGAAATGGGAAGGGGTTTTCTTTGCTATCAGCAATGGCACCACATGGAAGAGAAATGGCACAAGGCCTGAGCAAGAAAATCAAAGCCTCCTTTCTTGTGTAAAGAAATCCGTAGCAAAAGTGATACAAAAATTTAACAAAACTGGAACTGCAACCATCTCACAGATGTCCAGGTTGCCCACGAAAGTTAACACCTCAACCAGAGCGTCTTCTGATGAGAAGGGTTGAAGAAAATCGCCATGCAAGGTCAGTGCAGTTAGCTAAAGAAGTAGAAAGCCAGACTGGGGTGATTGTTTCCTGTGACACAATACGGTGTACACTGCAGAGGAATGGCATGCATAGGTGTCATCCACGAAGGAAGCCTCTCCTAAAGCCCATGCTCAATAAAGCCTGCCTAGAATTTGCCTGGGCCCATGCTGAAAAAGAATACTACAACTCTGAAGAAATGAGACCAAGATAAATGTTTTTGGAACTGATGGCTTCAAAACTGTATGGTGTCACAAAGGGGAGTACAAATAAAAATGCATGGTGCCCACAGGCAGGGCTTGATTTTACATCTCCGGAGCCTTAAGGCAAAAAATTCTGGAGTTCCCCCCCCCCCCCCAGCAAAAGAATACAAGAACTGGGGAATTTTTTTTTAAATTTTTGCTTTGGAGAAATGTGGGAAACAAAAATTATACCTTTTTTTTTAAAAAAAAACTGAAATGTTTAGCGCCGCGCTCACATCAAAAGAAGGAGCAGAATCTGTTGCATTAAAGTCAAGCAAAAATGGAGCAGAATGTTAGGAGTAGGGTTAACTCTATGCCTGAAACGAGCACAAATGGTAACCTAACCCAAATTTCTAAGCCTACCCCTATCCCTTTTATTTATGTTTACATATTACGTGGGCATATATGGCATCCATGGAAAAGCAAGGCTCTGACCTATTCATTTACACCTCACGTGACCTGGGGCGGTGTAAAAATCAGAGATGCAGGGATCCAAAGGCCTCTCCTTACTGCAGTGCGGCAGTTTAGGTTTTGCGTAATAATGCATTTAGCAATCCCCTCCACACTGGCTGTTTATGTGGTAAATTAGACCACTGGCATACGTGGCCCTTTCCATTAGGGTGCGCGCCAATTGAACTTTCATTAAAATAGAACTTATATTTAGAACATTTTGCTCAAAATGCACATTTTTCATTAGCAATAACAAACCTGTAATCAGAGACTGTTTTTATGTTTTTCATCATGAACCATATAAAAGGGACATCTAAAATATAAATGTAGAAGGTGAAAAAGGACATCTTCACCCAACATTAGGGTGTGCCTGGGCACAACCCCTGTGCATGCTTATGAATGAGGTGAGTTAGTGCAGGATCGCTGTTCATTATAGAATTGAAACGTTAACAACAGTGCTGCATTAGGAAAAAATAATTATTTATATTTAATATTAGGGTCATAGAAAATTAAAATAATACTTAATAACTTTGGATCGGTCATATCCTGGCCTTTCTAATGATACCTCATATGATCATCTAGCAGGTATGGTGCCGGAGATACAGGAGTTCAAATGATTTTAAATTGTGATAAAAAAATTACAGCGAAAGGAACCCCACACACACAGGTAAGCGCCTGGAGGCACATGCTTACTTTGCCTAATAATAAATCTGGTCCTGCCTACAATGAAATGTGGTGGCAGTGTTCTTCTATGGGGCTGCATTTCATTGATGGTATCATGAATTCACACATGTAATGCTCTATATTGAAATAGAAGATGCTACCATCACTGTGCACTTTTCCAGCATGACAATGACACAAAACACACATATAAAGCCACTGTTGCATTTCTGAAGAAAGAGTGAAAGTGAAACAGTGGTAACACTAGGGTTGGTGTCACCCGGGGTGGTAACTCATGGTGTATCCACCCCCCCCCCATATCTCCTTCTTAGGGAATAACCTACCTGGTGGGGGATACGCAGAGCGATAGATGGACAGGTATAGAAAGATACGCAGTGGGATAGATGAATAGGTAGATACATGAATGGATAGAGGGATTGATACAGTGATAAAAACAACAGTGATAAGATCATGACAACTAAACGTTGTTTCATGGGCCTAAGATCGCTCGTGTTTATTCTCCCATTTTGACTCTCACCATTTATGAAATCTAACCCCCGTCCATGTGCCCCTTAATGTCTTAATGTTCAATTCACGGATATTGATCCGTAAGCTTCCAGACCTAAAGAAGAGAGGAATGCTCTTGAAAGCTTGTCTTTTTAAATGTAAGGTTAGTCCAATAAAAAAATGACTATGTACTACTATACTTGTTATTTTGTCATCTGGACTAACACGGCCTATGTGTTTAGGTCTATGATTTGAGAGGTACATTATATGAATTTCTGTGAGACCTAGTAATTGACTTTGAACGGTTCTGATTAAACATGTTCTGATGCTTTATTAGCAGGATATACCCCTGTCCTGTCTGCCTATTATATCACTAAACTAT
The DNA here is from genome assembly GCA_009667805.1 of Leptobrachium leishanense. Classification (NCBI taxonomy): domain Eukaryota; kingdom Metazoa; phylum Chordata; class Amphibia; order Anura; family Megophryidae; genus Leptobrachium; species Leptobrachium leishanense. The sequence continues at coordinate 348,576,485 of CM019064.1, forward strand.
ATATATATATATATATGAAATGCCGCTCACCCATAATCAAGATATCTCCAGAACAGTAAAGCCTACAAACTTGAAATTCGGCGCCTATATTCCTCTCTGCTTCTAGGTGCTCACTAAGAAAGGATTTTGCGAAATGACCATCAGAGCATTAGTTATTAACACGCTCTGATGCTAAGGAGTTACACTCCCCCCCCCCACCCACCTGAAAATAAATCTGTTCCAACAACTGCCACTTGCCTCACATGCCGTTATCTCTGTTCATACTGGCAGACGTTGCTGTCCTTCACTCAGGAGCGTCTGGGGATCCTTACAGCACTAAACCTAAGCTACCTCATCAACATGTCCACACCTTCCACCTATGGAACTACTTCCAAACTCAAGGTGGGGGGGAGATGTATTCCCTTATGGCTTGGGTCAGACGAGCGCAGTTATCACGTCCGTGGCAGCATAGCATTCTGACCAATGGAGCCCCGCACACAAAGTACGTCTGCACGGAAGTGCGGATGCATGGCGGACGCGGCAAACGGACGCAGGTTAGGCAAGAACGTAATACTGCTAGAACGGACGTGCGGAGTGCGCCACGTCTGCAACGTCTGTGTAGCTTTGTGTGTGAGTGATGGAACGAGGGCAGATGGACTGCATTTATACGTCCAGCATTTTTGACGGACAGAATGTTTTTTCATTGTAATTTATTTTCCCTGCTACAGCAGTCAAAAAATACGTCGGCATAAAAAAACGGACTGTGTGGCCACTACCTTGTCATCAGTCAGTAAGTACGTCCGTCCGTACTGCACGGACGCACAGTCCGTACAAAATGCGCTCATCTGACCCTAGCCTTAGAGTTTCAATCACCCGCCAGCGCTGAGCCAGCAGATTGCGAACCAGATTTCTCCTGCATAGTGTCCCAGCCCCAAATCACTTCTTTCTCTCAACCTGAATCATTCTGAATATATACTTTGTAACATCTCTAAGCAGAGTGACATGGCTCAGGTGCTTCGAGAAGCCAAACTTATCATGTGGGATGAGCGTACCATGACTCACAAAGGAGGTATTGAGGCTGCATACAGGACACTCCAGGACATTAGGGGCAGCAAACGTCTCATTGGTGGAGTTGTGTGCTTTTGGCTGGTGACTTCAGACAGACGTTGCCTGTTGTGCCGCCACGAGGGACATGTGCAGATAAAGTCAAGGCCTGTCTCAAGTCATACATCTTATGGCCTAATGTCAAAGTCCTGACCTTGACAGTTAACAAGCGTGTCCACCTTCAACGTGGTTTGAGGGCAGAAGAGTTTTCTAAATTATTACTTGATATTGGTGATGGCAAGCATTTGGAAGAGGGAAGAATAACTATTCCAAGTAACCTTTGCGATGTTGTGACAGATCTGATCAGCTTGACTGACAGAATATACCTAGACATTAATCAGGCTGGAGTGGATCGCAATTCATGGCTGAGGGAAAGAGCTATCCTCACTCCAACAAACAACTCCGCCAACAGCATCAACAACTTTCTGCTGGAGAAGATGTCCACTCCACTGAGCTTATGAAGTATGAATCTGTGGACTCGGTAATGGAGATTGAGGATGCTGTACATTACCCTGTGGAGTTCTTGCACACTCTCAACCTACCAGGATTACCACCTCATGTCCTCTACCTCAAGGATGGCACCCCAATCATCCTGTTTCGCAATCTAACCGCACCTGTTACGTCCTCAGCCCCCGCTGTGCCCCCTGAGGGGTCTGGGCAAGAAGGGGGACCGCTGGCTGGCCGGGTGCCAGCACTTACTGCTGGCAGATCGGCATCTGAGGGGGCGGGGTCAGGTGTGATTACCAGGAGCCACAGGCTTTAAAACAGGGCTCTAGGAATGGCCTCATTGCCCTTTTGTGGAGTTATTCACGCACCGCTACTTCTGATTATATATTTGACTTTACTGTTGACGACCCTGCTTTGTATGCGATCCCTTCTCCTGTTATTGACCCGGCTTGGCTTTTGACTTCTCTCTCTCTCTTGTGCATTTTGCGTTGTATCACTTGTTTTAGTGATTTAACCCCCTGCTGGTTTCTGGGTTGATCACTAGCTGTTTTGGATTCTAACCCCTCACGTTTAGGGAAAATTGTTTGCAACCCTTCGGGATCCCTTTATCCAGGTTACTACTTAGGTTTATGGTTTTGCTAAGACTACGATTACAAACTATTGGTTATTTCTGATTTTATGTTATTTCTGCATCTGACTGTCCTGCACCTTGAATACTTCACGGACTGCCATTTCACGTCTGCTGTTTCTGAATGTGTCCTAGGTAATCTTTTGGAGAAAAAATGTGGTGGGACAGGCGCTTCCTTCACACTGACAGGGATGTCCTCACTTAAATGACAGTTCTCCCCTCTGTTGGATGAGTGTAAACCTCAAACAGAACAGAAAACAAAAATAATGGTGCAGTATGTCAAGGCAGTATACTATTAAAATAAAGATAAGAGGATTGCACTCACATGGTGTGGTGTCTTAGTATCAGACACCAGATGTTTATAGCGGCTGGCAGAATTATGGAAGGAACGCCAGACTTCCCTTGGTGGTGCTCCAACGTCTGTGGTGGTCCTCCAATCTTTGGGTACTCCAAGAGCCTTGATGTTATTTCAGTATCCGTTCCCCTGATCCTCAGCAGCGGTGTAGATCACAATCATGTGGGGTACAGCAGCCAGGAAACAGGAAGAATAGGGACAGCAAGCAAGGTATAATGGGATTTATTGGTATAAAATAATTAAAATAATCTTGGTACATCCATTGGATGTACCAAGATTATTTTAATTATTTTATACCAATAAATCCCATTATACCTTGCTTGCTGTCCCTATTCTTCCTGTTTCCTGGCTGCTGTACCCCACATCCATTGGATGTACCAAGATTATTTTAATTATTTTATACCAATAAATCCCATTATACCTTGCTTGCTGTCCTATTCTTCCTGTTTCCTGGCTGCTGTACCCCACATGATTGTGATCTACACCGCTGCTGAGGATCAGGGGAACGGATACTGAAATAACATCAAGGCTCTTGGAGTACCCAAAGATTGGAGGACCACCACAGACGTTGGAGCACCACCAAGGGAAGTCTGGCGTTCCTTCCATAATTCTGCCAGCCGCTATAAACATCTGGTGTCTGATACTAAGACACCACACCATGTGAGTGCAATCCTCTTATCTTTATTTTAATAGTATACTGCCTTGACATACTGCACCATTATTTTTGTTTTCTGTTCTGTTTGAGGTTTACACTCATCCAACAGAGTGGAGAACTGTCATTTAAGTGAGGACATCCCTGTCAGTGTGAAGGAAGCGCCTGTCCCGCCACATTTTTTCTCTATTTATGCTTCTAACTGGGTTCTAGGGATAAGCCCGAGTGAACGGACAAGCTGCTGATTTACTGTGAGAAACATTCACAATTTACGGTTTTATTGCTGCCTTTTTTTTTTTTTTTTTCTGCTCTTAAAGGTCTTGAGGGGTTAATTAACCCTCAACACATGAACAATTGTGAAAGGAACCACTAGGTGGCGCCCAGAACACAGATTCTTCTGTTTTAAAGTGCACTAGGTAATCTTTTGGTCTCTACCTTCAGAGCTTAGACAATTCAGTTAGTCCTTTGTATGTACCAAAACGATTGGTTTCTGCATTTGACTACCCTGCACCTTGAATACTTCACGGACTGTCATTCCACATCTGCTGTTTCTGAGCGTGTCCTAGGTAACCTGTTGGTCTTGAAACCTTCAGAGCTTAGAGACAATTCAGTTAGTCCTTGTGTCTCCTTGTTACAGTCTGTAAGTTCTAAACCTTTTGTATTATTCAAGCCGGTACTTCTGCCCTCAAGGATCCCAACTCCGCTACTCTTGGGTAAGCGATACAGCTACCGTTACAGCACCGAAACTGCAATGGCACCAGATTTCAGGTGAAGCATCTGTACAAACACGTGATCAAAGCCACGATTTTCACAGGCGTAAATTAGGGAGAAACCGTTTTCATACCCAGAATTCCTCTGATCCCACCAGACTACCACTTTGCGTACAAACGTCTACAATTTCCAGTTAAGGTGTGCTACACCATCACCATCAATAAGGCACAAGGACAGACTTTGAAAGTGGCTGGTGTGCATCTGACGAGTGACTGTTAGGGATGAGCTGTTTCGGACGGTTTCGGAGTTCGGCCCGAACTTTGGTTGTTCGAAAGTTCGTGAACTTCGAACTTTTTGGGTGTGTTCGGTTCGAGTTCGAAAAAAAAAAAGAAATTTTGAAAAAAGTATAGAAAATGCTTAAAAAAAAATACAAAAAAAATCTAGAAATAAAGAGACTCTTTACTGCAGAATATTACAAGCAACGGTTTATTAGATATTGAATTAAAAACTAATGTGTACGTGCAAAAATTCTCAACTCTAAATGACCTCTGGTTTTCAAATGTCATAACAGGTGTTTTAGGCTGGTCTAATCAATTTGATACATTGTAGACTATACTGAGGGGGTGGGGTGGTGTCTGCTTCTGATTGAGATTTGAGAAGTTTTAATTTCCCTCCTAAAACTTCTAATATGCTGTATTTCACCCCTGTGTGCTCAGCTCATTTTTACCGCTTTCGCTCATCATGTTTAAACGCGATTTTGAAGCCACATTTTGTTAAATGACCGACATGTTAGATATCGTTCTTTCCGTCAGATTCCGCAGATTTATAATATATCATTTTTATATCTATACGTCCTGTGCTGGTTGTATATTATGAAAAAAATGCAATAAAAATTGAATTTTTAATCATCTGCAGTGTGTAAAGTGTTGTTTTTTTTTCACATTTTAGCACATGAGCGTTTGCGGTTATGTTTTCTATGGGGTGCCCTTGTACAAAAATTAGAAATGGGGACTTGTTACATTTTGTGGGGGGAATTACGTGATTTATAGCAAACGCACCCCATAGAAAAAAATCATTCGTGCATCATCGTTCACCTTATAATTGCAATGTGAAAATATTGCTGCATTAATAAAAATAACACACAAAAAAAATACATGTTTTTATTTTTTTTACTTTATACCTGTTCATGTTGCCAAACCAGAGAAAGGTGAAAACCAGGAGAATGGCAGGAAAAGAGAACAATCTGGACCAAATAGCCGATTTGGAAAGTGAGATAAGGCTATGGTCAGACTAACGCATTTTTCACAGCGACCGTCAAAAAGTGCGTCCGAACGCATTGCCGTATTTTTTCACGGAATGCGCGAAAACGGTCATACGATGCGCATTTTTGTGCGTGATTTTTTACGGATCCAAACCAGGAAACTTTGGGTATCTGGACGTTATGTTGGCCGGACATGAGCAGGGTCTGACGTCTCCAAATCACGCACACACGCCGCTAGTGGACGCAGCGCACTCTGTAGGTCCGTACTAGCGGTTCTGCGTTCTCGAAAAAATGCGTTCATTTTCCACTTGCGTTGCACAGCCGGACTTTCGTGCGACCGTACTTCGTATATTAGCCGTCATTGCCCGTCATTTCCTGCTAGTGCGGCCGTGATTAAGTGCGCCTAAACGCACGTTAAAAATTCGCTAGTCTGACCCTAGCCTAAATGGGAGAATTTTTCTGGTTTGGCTATTTTGACCTAGAATTTTCCATTCTCCAGTCATTCTCCTGCTCTTCACCGCTGGTGAAAGGTGAAATTCAGGAGAATGACTGAAGAGAAAATTCTAGGTCGAAATAGCCAAACCAGAAAAATTCTCCCATTTATCTCACTTTCCAAATCGGCTATTTGGTGTAGAATTTTTCATTCTCCTGCTTTTCACTGCCAAAAAAAATCAGTAAACTTTTTCTGCGTGTACGAAAATGTCTCCTCTTTTCATACAGGCTGCCGCCCCAAGCAGTTGTTTATGGATAGATTAAAGGAAAAGCATTTACCGTCATTTGAAACGTAATTTTTTGTTTTTAAGTGTTTCTATACATCCTAGAAATCCGCCACTTCACGGGCAGGTTATGGGGACCTCCTAGGCACGATATTTGAAGGAATTTTTCATTTTTATTTTTTAACCCTTATTTCATGGAAAACTCAGTCCCTTTAAAAACATTTTTTTTTTTACTTTTTGTCCTTTTTTCCTGTCCCCCAGGGCACTACCCGGACCCCTATACACCTTTTATGGCAAATATCTAGCATATGTGCCCTCTTGGAGGGCACTCTAAAAACCGAATTTTCAGCCCCATTGACTTGCATGGAGTTCGAGTTCGGGTTCGGACCCGAACATATGGAAAGTTCGGGGTCGGGCCCGAACCGAACTCGGGGGTGTTCGGCTCATCCCTAGTGACTGTCTCTCCCATGGCTAGTTGTATGTAGGCATGTACTGGCCATAGGGACTAGAAGGGAGATTCCCGGCGGGCCAATGGCTCAGTGGGCCAGTGTGAATGCTGGTTCACCGCTCGACTCACACTGCCCTTGATAGGTGAGGTGAGAACTACCTCACCATCTATAAAACAGAACAGTCTGCCGCAGTCACTTATTGGGGCCACTGTGCCGGGAGACCCGCTGCATATCCACCTCACTTTAAGACACTCAACCTCACTGTGTTTCTTTACCTAATCGCTCTGCAGCAACTCTGGTATCTGTAGAGTGATTGGTTGAGCGATCCGGTTGGTTTATATACTATTTTTGTGCGTGTTTGCATAATTAAAGTGGGCCGGTTTGGATGAAGTCTAGGGCTGATTTTTTTTAAAAAAAATTTTTGTCCCAGTCCAGACCTGGTTGTATGTGGCTGCTCCAGAATCCGTTCACCTGACACCCTGGCTATCCGCCAGCCAGAGAGTAAAACCAGGAATGTTGTTTACAGGGAGGTCCGGAGCAATTTATCTGAGGGACAAATTTAAAATCTATGCTATGCAAGTAATTAGCCCGGCTACATAGACAAAAAACCCAGGGTGCTGGTCGGATTAAAGGGCTTAAACCCATCTATTTTATTGTTTTTTATTATTATTAGGGTTGCACCGATACCAATACTAGTATCGGTGCCGATACCGGGTACTGCAGGAGTACTTGGTACTCCTGCAGTACCCCCGATATTTTCCCCGATACCGGAAGCTGGCATTGAGCCGGCTTGCCGGCATCCGAGGGGCTGGGGCGGCTGTCCGAGTGTTCTATCGGCATTCGGACAGGCCCTGCAGCTGCTCACTGTGTTCATACTTACCTTCCTGAGCGACGCCGGGAAAGTCTCCGCGCGTGCGCTCGTTGGAAGGCCCCCAGCCGCGACCACGTGGGACCATGTGATCGCGGCTGGGGGCCTTCCAACGAGCGCATGCGCAGAAACTTTCCCGGCGTCACTCAGGAAGGTAAGTATGAACACACTGAGCAGCTGCAGGGCCTGTCCGAATGCCGATAGAGCATTTGGACAGGCACCTGGAGCTCTCCACGATGATACTTACCTTCCTGGGAGACGCCGGGAAAGTTTCCGCGCGTGCGCTCGTTGGAAGGCCCCCAGCCGCGATCACATGGTCCCACGTGGTCGCGGCTGGGGGCCTTCCAACGAGCGCACGCGCAAAGACTTTCCCGGCGTCGCCCAGGAAGGTAAGTATCATCGCGAAGAGTGTCGGGGGGGGGATCCATGAGCTGGGGCAAATCCATGTGTGAGCTGGGGCAAATCCATGTGTGAGCTGGGGCAAATCCATGTGTGAGCTTGGGCATATCCATGTGTGTGCTGGGGCATATCCATGTGTGTGCTGGGGCATATCCATGTGTGAGCGGGGGCAATATCCCATGAGCTGGGGCAGTATGAATAATTATATATATAATCTCTTGGGGGGGATATATACATGGGAGCTGGGGGCATTTTTATATGGTCTGTTCTTATTGGAAAGCGTCACATGACATTAAAGAAAAGTATCAGTACTCGGTATCGGTGAGTACTTTTAAAAAGTATCAGTACTCGGTCTTAAAAAAGTGGTATCGGTGCTTCCCTAATTATTATCATCCCTTATGTGTTTCAATCACCAACCACCACTAAGCCAGCGGACTGTGAGGGCTAATATCTCCTGCATAGCCCGATGTTTCGCCGCAAAGCATGGGTATCCAGCTAGTACATTATATATTCTTTAGCTCTCTCTCTATCCTCTTGAACTGGCAGTAAATCTCCCTGCTTTGCATAGTGTAAAGTCTACTTAATTATTAGCACACAATGCCCCAGAATTTAATATTTTTGTCACTTTGTAACGCACAAACTTTTTTTTATCTCAAACTCTGATTGGCTGGTTAGTGGAGGCAGGAAGGAGGAGTAACAAAATGTACAGAGAAGCAATAGGCAGGACTAGGGAGGAGGAACATGACCACTACAGGAAACAGAGCGCCAGGCAAAACTCGCATGAGGCACATTCAGTTAGTAAGTACCTGCGAGTGCTAAGGTAGCAAATCACATCAGAATAATGTGCTGCAATTCAGCGCTTAGCAGGGCTAACTTTGCACTCGCAGAAAAAGCAATTGTGGTTGCAATGCTAAGCTGGAAGCTGAATGTACCTTGACTATTATAGTCAGCCATCCGTAAAGTTTTAGCCCGAGTTGCTACAAAGCTTTCAGTGACTCTGCTACAGCAACCCGCCTTCCTCAAAGCAGCAGCGCCAGCGCAGCATTTTCTGTCAAACTGAATACACCTCAGGTGTTTTACTTTTCTAAATGTTCTCGACAGACACCCTCTGAATGGTCAAAAAATGCACTGAGGGCAGAGCAGACCTTTAAGACGCCCAGAGCATGGTCAGTGGTGCATTGCTTGTTCCAGGGATTTTAAAATATTGAGATTTTAATTCAAAATATGCAGATGGTCTGAGTATGCTAAGTTGATTAATTGTAGTTTGTTTTTTGTTGCTATAAACCCTGGGGGGGGGGGGCACTGCCCTTTATGTCCAATGGATGAACCTCCACTGGATGTCAGATTACTCAGTAGAACATTGGGCCTACTTGCTATTCAGGATAGGTAACATTCCTTATGTAGATTGTAGAGCGCACATAGCTCATGAGTAATTCATTTCTAGAAATCAATCAAGTCAGACATCTCCTTAAAATGGAGACTATCACGGATAATAAGGCGTTAATAGAATGATAATGCAATGAGTAGAGGTAATTTACAAATTGTCTCAAACCACCCTCTTTTGTTATTACAAGCAAAGTGCAAAATATGAGGTGAGAAAAATTCAATGTAAGTCACAGAAATTAAGGTTTATGTGGCAGGAACAAACCTACAAACCACATACTTGAGATTCAGAATGTATTGTGACCCCCAATTTCATTAGGACACCATCTTTTGATATCTGTTGTGAACAGAAAAAGTTGCATGGTAGCAAGTGGATTAAGAATGTGCTTCACGGAGGGTAAAGAGCTGGATTACTGGTTTTCATTGCTCGCAGCTGAAGAGTTCAGTAAGCATTTTATCGATTTTTTTTCTTTCAACACTCACTGGGCTTCTGTCTCATCTCTCTGAGCTCATTGTTCTGTGTCTGATCTCTTTCACCTCCATTATGCCTGACACATTCTTCTCACCTCCCATTCTAAAGGCCCCATTCACAGTGAGCAATATCGCTCTATGTAGCTTCTCCAATGCAATTCAATGTACCTGTACGCATCTCACAGCTCAATGTCGCTTGTAGCTCATCGCTGGTACATGACCCTTTTTTCTGCGATTTGCCGATTTAACATTATGGTGTCGCTCAATATCGCTCATAACGGTGATATCGCGCGATATTAATCGCTCAATGTCGCGAATATGAAAATCGCACGGAAAAACGTGCGATTTTCATGTCGCTCAGTGTGAATGGGCCCAATCCTTCCCCATTCTTCTCACCCCCATCCAACTCGGTTCCATTGTGTTGGGGACAATTGGTGCTGACATAGTTAACGTTTCACTGGCCCTATTTTGGGCTAGGAGCCTGAAGCTGCTGCTCCAATAGCCCCTATGTTAAAGATCTTAAACTCTGGGGTCCCAGATGTTTCTGAACTACACCTCCCTCGATTCTCTGGTCATTTAATGCATTGAAAGTCTTCTGAGAATTGTAGGCTATAAACAACTGGGGAGGGCCAAAGTTTGAGATCCCTGTCCTATAGTATTCCTCCATCACACACTCCTGGTAGACATGCTCTTTTTTGATAGGTGAAATTGTACCCGCAAACAGTGACTTTGTATTATTGAGTGTGCTCCTTTTCAGTTTGCCACCTGAGCGCCATGTTGGCACACCTGCGCATATTGAGAGATGGAGTACTGTATTTATCATTTATCTTTGAATAGCTCTGTACTCAATATAGCATGTCCATGTGTTTGGCAGACATCAGTTGCTATTTAAGTTTAACCACTAAGCTTAACCACTATTTAAGACTAACCAATCATTGCTTGGGAAAAGTTAAAACTGGTGATATTGGAACTTCGATATAGGGACCATATGACCCATCCAAATTTTAGATTTTAATGACTAATAGTCGAGCCTAGTGTTTTCTGGTAGTGGGTAACTCTCTATATTCGAATTGTCGTTTGTTTGGATCGTGTCAAACGTCCTTGCTTTTCAATGAAAAATGTTGAAATAGAAACTATTGTTTTTTCTTAACGAGATTGTGATAAATCTGTTTTAGAATTAATTTAGTTCTGCGAATTTGGGACTTGTTCGTTTGTGTTTTCTGTAGATGTTCCATCTCTCCACATACAGAAAGATAAATGAGTTTTTAAATTACAGTTTATAACGTATTTTCAAAGGACGAAATCATTCTTTCAGAGCACGGACAAAGTGTGCGTTCCATTCTATGCTTTTTAAGTGACGTTTCTTTTCATGTTTCAAATTAAACATACGCGGCTTCACAATCTTGTCGAATTGCCCTTCATCTTTGGAATGGACACTTAAGCTGAAGCTTGTTTTCTTTCCTTTTTTTTTGTGTGTGCCATGTTTATGGAAAAGATACAAAGCACCAAAATTGCAATAACAGAACAGTCAAAACATACAGGATTGGTACAATAACGAATAAACATGCCAATTTTAGAAGATATGTAGGAGATGAAAAGAAAAAATGAGATGAGAAATTTTATGTTTGAACAATCTTCAGAAACATTAAGTCGTAAAAGGCATCAACAGGAATTGACCTAAATGAAATAACACATCATTAAGCAATGGTTCACAACCCCAGACCTCAGGTATACCAAATAGCCCAGGTTTGCCAGATATCTGAAGCAGATTGCAGCAGTCTGCATTTCCCCAAGGTAATGGTAAAAAAATTGGCCTGTTAGGGGTACTTGAGAACCAGGGTTTGGAACCAAAGGTAACTGAAGGGGGTGGTCAGCATCAAATGTAATCCATGGTCCCCATATACTCAAATGGCTCCACTCATATACCTTGATTTATGCATACGACGCCTCCTCATACACACACAGTCCCATTTACACACATACAGCCCACATACAGTCACAGACTCTGTACACTCACTTAGACAACCAAACATTCACTGAGCCCCAGTCAAACACAGTTCCCTAACACACTTCAAACCCCGTTTTACAAACAGAACTCCCTGCATATATTCACACATACTTATACATATAGGGTTATTCAGAGAAAGGTGAAAACAAGGAGAAAGGCAGAAGAGCAGAATCTGGACCAAATAGCCTATTTGGAAAGTAAGATAAATGGGAGAGTTATTCTGGTTTGGCTATTTTGACCTAGATTTTTCGCTTCTCCAGTCATTCTCCTGGTTTTCACCTCTCTCTGAATAACCCTGATAGTTTCATAAATGATCTGCTGGAGTGAAGGCAGCATTTTCATATTGGTCCTAGGCGGTACAATGCATCAGGCCACCTTGCCTTATTTGTGCATCTTTGTGTACATGTGCATTGGTCCTGTGCATTGGTTAAGCACAAGGTTCTGAGAACTGTACGATAACCAGTTGTGTTACATTTGTTATTTATAGAATACTTTTCCATATAAAGCACACAGCTGTGACTTTGTCCAAAGTTGTGTTTTTCTGTTCCTATAGAGGGTATAGAAAATAATCACCCCCTTGAAGAAAATCACATTTTGTTGCTTTGCAGCCTGAAATAAAGACACACGGTTTTTGTTTATTCAGTTGTGTTTACTCAGTGCAACTTACAGCATCCAAGTGAAAGATAGAACACCAACATGTCAGACAAAAATAAAGACAATTCAAAACCAGAATCACTGAGTTGGAAAAAGGATCACCCTCCCGTGTCAGTATTTTGTTGAACCACCTTTTTCTTTAATTACAGCCTTTAGTCTGTTGGAATATGTCTCTAATAACTTTGCACATCTAGACAGTGCATTATTTGGCCACTATTCTTTGCAGAACTGCTCAAGTTCAGTTACATTTGATGGTGACTGTTTGTCGACTGCAGTCTTCAAATCATTCCACAGATATTCAATGGGGTTTAAGGCTGGGCTCTGACTAGGCCATGCAAATCCATTCACCTTTTTCTCCTCCAACCACTGTGTGGTCATTTTTTGCTGTGTGTTTTGGGTCATTGACATGTTGGAAGGTAAACCTTCTTCCCATTGACAACTTTCTGTCAGAGGGCAGCAAATTTTCCTCAATAATTTGATGATATTTTGTCCCATCCATTATTCCATCTATCCCTGACAAGTGCTCAAGTTCCTGCTGCAGAGAAACACCCTCCCTAACAGGATATTATCACCTCCATGCTTTACTGTAGGTATGGTGTTCAATGGACGGTGAGCAGTAATGGATTTCCACCAGACAGATCGTTTGGTGTTTAGGCCAAATAATTCAAATTTAGTCTCATCTGACCATAACACCTTTTTCCAAGTAGCCTCAGAATGTTCAAGGTGTGTTCTGGCAAAGCTCAGTCATGACTGCATGTGGCCTTTCTTGAGGAGTGGCTTTTTTCTTGCAACCCTCCCATACAAGCCATATTTGTGGAGAATTTGTGATATTGTTGTCACATGCACAGAATGACCAATCTTTGTCATAAATTCCTGCAACTGCTTCAGAGATGCTGTAGACCTCTTGGTAGCCTCTCAGACCAGTTTCCTCTTGACTCTTTCATCCGGTTTGGAATGACGTCCTGATCCAGTGTTATACCAAATACCTTCTACTACTTCATAATAGACTTCAATGTGCTTCTAGGCATTGATCCTGACTTGTGCCTGACCACATATTTATCCCAGAGATCTTTTGACAGTGCCCTGCCATCCATAATTGATTGTTTGATTCAGTTGCACTATCAGGGACTGAGATGCTCCAGGAAAGCGCTTTTCGTGCTGAGCCAATCAATATGACCATAGCAGATCACAGTTGAAAATCAAATGGCTGTGTGTGCCATTGAGAAGGTGATTAGCTACACCAGATTGAGTTTACAAGCCATTTTTAGGAGTGGGTGATCCTTTTTATAACTCAAGTGTTTGTTTTTGAATTGTCTTTATTTTTGTCTGACATGTTGGTGTTCTATCTTTTACTTGGATGTTATTAGTTGCACTGAGTAAATACAACTGGGTGAACAAAAATGAGGGGCTCTCTCACCTTCTTCAAGCTAACACTAGCATCACGTTAGCGCTAACTTAAAAGGAGGTCCTAGCGCTGCAACCAGAACACCTGCGAATCGCTAACGGCTCAAAAAACCCAGTACCGCTTGTCAGGTATATTAGAAGGGAAAAATTTAAATGGATGCCTGTAGCCATTTTGTTTTAAATAGAAAGTCTTTTCTTTTTCAATTTTCTCTATTTTTAGAAATGAACAGAGATTTTTTTTAAAATAGTTCACGGCTAGGTGAAACTAAGAGGGTTTTTTTAGAAATACCAGAAATGAGGGAACCTTAAAATGTCTTTGTGTGATATAATGCTGAAGCTAAGTACTAGACCTGTCATAATTAAATTTATTGGTTTGTCTTAACAAGTCTTTAAAACAAAAAGATATTTTCTCTTTGGGTATAGGAATAAAAGTTTGAATTTTTGCAAAATGTATGTTTATATTCATGAAATATATTCTTAGAATCAAGGTATATTTTATTATATTTACAGTAGAAAATAGATGCTCCAATAAATATTGTAGAGTATAGGATTGGTAAATAGTATAATTACTGAAGAATAGATTCTGTGATTTTAACAGAGAAAGGAATTTACTCAGTTTGAGAGGAGTCGAGACATAAATCTAATTTAGGCAGGAGAGACTCAAAGTCTAAGACTGAAAATAGAGGGTCTTTGTAAGTCAGATTGACCTTTTGATCTGAGATAAGAAATATAAAAATTAAATGGTGGAAATAACCTGAAGTGCAACACTGCCCTCTTGAGGATAGTAAATATTATATTTAATAAAATGAATAGATTGCCAGTGACGTCAAATTGACTATAATTGGAGCCGCACTGTTCGTTGCATTCATTCAGAGACTTACACAACAATGCATTCAGACCACCAGGACACGACGATGCAGTCAGATTATTCCAGGACATAATGCATTCACGCAGATTCACGCATTCAGATTTACACGACAAGGCATTCACACAGGCAGACCATCGCTAGCAGATCATCCCAGGACACAATGCACTCAAGATTTCACACCAAATCTCTAACTCACATGCATTGATTATCTGACATTGATAATTTTCAATTATTCCAAAACAATCAAAGAATATTCCAAGGCTGTAACTCATAAAATCCAGATTGGAGGTAATGTATGAAAGTTATTTTTATTAAGTTTAAAAATAAATTATATATATTTGGAGTATTTCTTGCAACAGATAGATCCAGAATCTAAAATATTTCTAATCTGCAGATAGAGATATGAAGAAGAATCGGATATAAGGATTTATCCTAAAGTCACTGTTGCAAAGATTGATAGATTATATATATATATATATAAATATAGAATTTGGAAATTACGGTGATTGAAATTAATAAGCAAGGAATTATATAACTACAATATAAAAAGCAGAAGATTAGAAGTTTAATTCTCGATATTAGTGGAGGATTCACTAAACAAGTTTTTATTACTTATTCTAAAAATAGAATAAGTGATAGCTCATCTTTTGTTGATCCAAGTAGCATAGAGAGATACATATATCTCTACAAGATCTAGCTTGTTAAATATTGGTTTGCTGGGAAATACATGTTAATTGTTTTCATTAAGCAGAAAGGTTTATTAACCATTTGTGTATAGTTGCTAACTGATAAGGTAAATGATATTAATCATATATGCAGTTACTAACAGCAGATACATATATTGTGAAGCTAGTTTCTATGTGCTGATGGATTTTGTGGTTTATAAATTTTTGTTTATGATCTGAGAATTTTTTTTTGTGTACGTAATAAATATATATAGATTTTTATCCGATTATTGATTAGTGTATTCTTCAAAGCAAAATACAGACAATTAAAAGAATTTAGGAGAATTTCTAGGAAATATAAACAATTGATATGTGTCTCGTATAAATTTCTTATTGAATAATAATCCCTGACACGCTCCTTAATTAGCGATTCTTAGCGCAAGTTTACTGTACTTTGTACTCCCTATACCCAGGGCCGGCGCTAGACTGTTTTGCGCCCTAGGCAAGACAAGCTACTTGCGCCCCCCCCCCCAAAAAAAACTAACTTTGTGCAGTGCAGCCAGCAGATATTGTGGCTATTCAAGGAGCAATATCAGCCTTTTGGATGCAGCATAAGGGGGAAACACCGGATTGCAGGACACAGGCGCAGAATTTTACTCACAGCAGCCTGTTTAAAGTCAAATGCATGCATTTACACACACAGCCATACGTTCACATAACTATATATCCTCCCCCCTTACACTCCAAGGGTATGTATCAATAAAACTCACAGTAATGTGCGGTGTGTATAAGCGTATCACAAAGCTCCAGTTTTTTTTTTTAGTTTTTTTTTTTACACCCCAACATTCTTCCCCCCCCCCAGGCCCATCGAGTTCTTTTTTTATGCCCCCAGCAGGCCCCTCTCAATTTACTAACCGCCACAGCAGGAAGCCCCCTCTCAATTTACTAACCCCCACAGCAGGAAGCGACCTCTCAATTTACTAACCCCCACAGCAGGAAGCCCCCCTCTCAATTTACTAACCCCCACAGCAGGAAGGCCCCCCTCAGTTTAATAACCCCCACAGCAGGAAGCCCCAACTCAGTTTATTCACCCCCACACCAGGAAGCCCCCCTCAATTTAATAACCCCCACAGCAGGAAGCCCCCTCTCAATTTAATAACCCCCACAGCAGGAAGCCCCCCTCAGTTTATTCACCCCACAGCAGGAAGGCACCCTCAATTTAATGACCCCACAGCAGGAAGCCCCCCTCAATTTAATAACCCCCACAGCAGGAAGCCCCCTCTCAATTTAATAACCCCCACAGCAGGAAGCCCCCCTCAGTTTATTCACCCCCCCCACAGCAGGCCCCTAAATATATACACCCCCACAACAGACCAGGTCAGCATCAGCTGCCCCACTCACCAGACCAACTTAAGATAGTCATTCAAATTCATTCTGTCCCGGACCAGGCCTCTGATCTGAGGTTTCCTGGGCTGGCTTCTCTTCTGTCCAGTGTCCGCTCTCAGGGCTCCCTCTTTCATGGTTTGCCTCCGGTATGGAGGCCGGCTGGTTCCATTTGCAGGCTCCCTCTTCAGTCTCGACCGCCCCTCCTCTCCTGTGTGCACCACATGGATGAAGGGGGGAGGTGCTAGCGCAACGTGCCGTTCTCTTCCCAACTCATGTGTTTAAGTATTTAATTTGGGAGGCACGTGACGCGCTTAACAGTGCGCGGCTGCCCGCAAGTAAATAAATCAAACAGGAACATTATTCCAGTGGTCGGGGCTGGTTGCGCGCCCTAGGTGGCACTGCGTTCTAGGCGGCCGCGTAGCTCGCCTAGCGGTAGCGCCGGCCCTGCCTATACCAAACAAGGGGAGTGCAAAGTGAAAGCACAGAATAACTAGCGTTAGGATCAGTTGGTCCTAACAAAAAACATCTTTAGCATTTTGGGTGTCATAGCACCACTAGTTCCATAGTGGATAAGTGTAACAAAGTGTTGGTCACAGAGAATTTAGGGTATTGAACCCTTATTGACAATACAGCTGATCCACTGAACCAATCAGTTGGATCATACATTCAACTAGTGACAAACGCAAAAACTTTTATTGAAACACAATATCATAAGGCTAAAAATGGATCATGATAACACACAAACACGTTTATGTGTGTTATCATGATCCTGATCCATTTTTAGCCTTATGACATTGTGTTTCAATAAAGGTTTTTGTTTAAATATTGGCAAATTGCCAGCAAAATACCTTGACCTTCAGCAGCAGCGAAATCCCCATCGAGACGTAATGGTTAGGCTGGGGTCAGATGAACGCAGTGTTAACGTCCGTGTAGCCGCACTTTAGTACGTCCGTGGTAGTAGATCATCATGATCAATGACGGCCCACACACGAAGTACGTCCGCACGGAAGTGCGGACGCACTACGGACGCGGCAAAAGGACGCAGGTTAGCAAGAATGTCGAACCGCTAGGACGGACGTGTGGAGTGCGTCACGTCCACATAGCTTTGTGTGTGAGTGATGGAACGTAGACAGACTACATTTATACATCCAGCATTTTTGACGGACAAAATGTTTTTTTCATATTAATTTATTTTCCCTCCTACATCTGTCAAAAATAACGTCAGTCACAAAAACTGACTGTGTGGCCACTACTGCGTCTTCCGTCAAAAAGTGTGTCAGTACTTCACGGGCGCACAGTCCGTAGAAAACGCGCTCGTCTGACCCTAGCCTTAGTCTATTCAGAGAACGCCGAAATGTCAGTGAAATGACCTGATTTTTGGAGGTTTTCATTTGACAGGTTTAAGCAGGCAAAATTTATTCAACCGTTTATTATTTTCATTTGCAGCAAAAAGTCTTTATTTAGGTATTTTTTGGGACTATCAGCGAAAATGTTCAGATTTTTTTTCTGTAACAGACCTTTTTATTATTATGCATATGATCTTATATATTACTTTCATGCAGTTATTTTTTTTTAAAACGCTTTTAATAGTTGCAGTGGTTTTTTTTGCCCCTGTTCGTTGGTTGGTCAACTTTTTTCGGATCGATTCGGTGGTTTTTGATCCGTTCGGCAGTTTGAAGATGCGTTTGGCGGGTTGATTCGCCACACTTCAGGGACCCTACGCTGAATGCTGAATTCACCACAGGGTCGGTGAATTTAACTTGCCGAAGTGGAGCGAACAGAGAGCACCGAAATGTCACAGAGTCTCTGAGTAACCCCTTTAATATCACAAAACACTTAGGGCCTGTTCACACTTTGCGATTTGAAAATCACGCGATTTTCATATTCGCGATAATCAGTGCGATTTTTGCAAAGCACCACGAATACAAATCGCAAAATCGCAGATGGCAAATCGCAAAAAAGGGTCATGTACCGGCGACATGCTTCTACGACATGCGACGTCGCGCGGCAAGATGTGAACAGCTCCATTGAAATGCATTGGAGAAGCTACACAGCGCGACGTCGCGGCAAAATCCGTGCGATAAATCGCACAGTGTGAACAGGGCCTTAATGCTGTGAAAAATCTTCAGTACTTTAAAAACAGATATTTATCATGCAAACATAGCAAAAGGAGAAAATAAACTATTTTTTTCTTTCAAAGGTTGCCAAGAATATACTTAATGCCAACCTATTTTGGTGTCATTACAGTATAACTTATTTATAAATATATATAATGGTTTTAAAGTTTATTATATTAAGCCCAGAAATGGGAGGAGAGCATGTTCATTATTAGCGCAGTGTGTTATTATCTTGTAGACAGGAGATTCTAATAGATACGTTAATCGTAGATATAAAAAGGTCACAGAATGCAATTACATTGACAGTTTAGAAATGGTAGAAAAGAAAGAAGACATTAGTACGATGCTAAGCGAAGCCGACGGGAAGATTACAAAATGTACTTTTGTTTAATGTCACTAGTCCCTAATATTAGAAGTATATGTTCTCAACCTAACGAGAAAGCACTGAAATTTCGGAATAACCCTTTCTATATTGTGATTTTCACCACAGGTTGCTTCCGGTTGTTGCTGTTAAAATAATGGGTGGAATCATTTGTGGCGAATACCTTTTTACAGCTAGTAACATATAACCCCAAATTATGAGCCCTGTATATATATTTTAAATAATCAAAATCACAGGCCTATACATTTTGCAAAGACAACACTACAATGCTAATATCACTACTTTTTTTCGGATTCTCTGACTGTTTTGGAGGTTCGGATTCTATGAATATACAGTTGTGTTCAAAATTATTCAACCCGCAATGCTGTAAAGGGTTTTAGGGAATTTAGTGTACATTTGTAATTGTATTCAGAATGAAATCCTACAAGGACTTTTTAAAGAACCATATGCAACTAAAATGACATCAATTGGTTTTGTAATACAGTAGTAAATGTTTCTTTTGTGAATTCTTCATTGACACAATTATTCAACCCCTTAAAGACTACCACTCTGAAGAACAGAGGTTCATTCAAGTGTTTTCAATCAGGTATTGAAAACACCTGTGGATGTCACGGAGCAGCAATAAAGCATAATAAGCACCAATTAGGCAGCTTTAAAATGACTGTGATACTCAGCTCCTGTCATGCCTCGGCGGCACTTGCCGACCCGGCGCCCCTCCTCGCGGCTCCGGGGTCGGCATCTCCTCCACCTCCGATTCCTGCGCTGTATGCGCGCGCGCCGCTGGCAGTTCCGTAGTTAGCTCCCCCGGCGGCGCAACGTCACTAATCCCCATGTGACCTCTATGGACCAATCGGCAGGCAGGGCGCTAGATTTAAACCTGCTTTTACCATTCCTCAGTGCCCTTTCGTGGTTCTGCTTGTCTGACCCTTAAGTGCTCATTTATTTCACTCTTATCGATTTTCTGTGTATGACCTGGCTATCTATCTCGACTTGTGTACCTCTATATCCCTGAACTCGGCTATTGATACTCGACTCTGCTCCGTGCCTATACCTTTATTTGTATATTGAAATACTACCCTCGCATATCTGTATTTACACCAGCCACTCTAAGGACTGGTTCATATCCTCCTCGTGTGTCCCTGCCTTCTAGGTTCACCTCCTGTTGTTGCGGAATCCAGCCACTACAAGGACTGGTTACGCTTTGAGTTTTCCTTGCTATACTGGCACTACCTTAGTACACCCTGGTATTGACGTGTGTTGGCCTGGTAACAGTGTATCCCTCGCTAGTGCCTAACCCAGCCGTTACAAGGACTGGTATCTCTATTAGCACTCAGGTCACCTGTTATCTCTTAGGATCACCGCTTTATACCCTCGGGTACGTGAGTGTGCCTGACATCACGAAAGGGCCATGGACCTTGCAGGGACCGCTCAGCAACTATCTGGTCTTGAAAGCCGTTTGGAGGATCAAGATCACCGTCTTGATCAGTTCGCCCAGGCCCTCCAAACTCTGCTTAACCGTACTGCCCCTACCCAGGTAGAGGTTTCCCCTCCAGTGAATCCGCCTCCTTCCGAACCATTCTCTGTGCCTACCTCGTATCCTAACTTACTACCTCCGGTACGTTACGGAGGCGATCCTAATGCCTGTAGAGGTTTTTTGAATCAGATTTCCATCCACTTTGAATTAACCCCGTGGTCTTACCCTACAGATCGTGCCAAGATCGCCTTTGTCATCAACCATCTTACCGACAAAGCGTTATGTTGGGCTAACCCTCTTTGGGATACGGATAAACCTATTGTATACAATTACCGTGAATTTATGTCTGCCTTTCGTAGAGTGTTTGACCCTCCGGGGCGTAAAACCAACGCTGCCAAATCCTTGTTACGCTTGCGCCAGGGTACGAAATCTCTGGGTGATTATGCTCTAGAATTTAGATCTTTGGCTTCAGAATTGAATTGGAATAATGAGGCTTTGGTAGCCGTTTTTTCTGAGGGATTAAACGATGAATTGCAGGACGAGATAGCAGCCAGAGATCTCCCAGAGGAGCTAGAGGATTTAATAACCTACTTGTCCTTCATAGATGAACGTCTTCGCCATCGTAGAAATACTAAAGAGAGGTCTAAAAAACCACTTGTTAGGCCACTTCCCCGGTTTTCTGTACCTTTGCTCCCTGAGTCTCATCCTCCCCCCGAACCTATGCAATTGGATAGTACCAAGCTCCCCGATAGTGAAAAACAACGCCGACGACGTGAGGGTTTATGCTTGTATTGTGGATTAGGGGGTCACTTACTTAAGGGCTGTCCCAAACGCCCCCAGGGTCCACCGGGAAACTCTCATGCCTAAGTGCCTTTAGGGGACAGCTCTTGGGCACTTTTCCTTCGTCCCCCAAACTGGAAAATAGACTCCGGGTTCCGGTTACTCTGTCCTGGGAGAGTTCCCGTAACCCGGTACAGCTCTATGCCTTAGTCGACTCTGGTGCTGCCGATAACTTTATCGACTTAGGTTTTGCTCGTAAGCATGCTATACCCCTTGTTGAAAAGAAAACACCATTACTCGTACAAGCCATTGATGGCAGACCCCTCGAAACCCCTTTTGTTTTGTTTGAAACTCAGAACATTTCTGTTGGGATAGGACTGTGTCATAAAGAAAATATGTTCTTCCATGCCATTACTTCCCCTTCCTATCCTATCGTACTTGGTTACCCTTGGTTAACCCGTCATAACCCTGTTATTGATTGGCGAGCCCGTCAGATCGCGAGGTGGGATAAAGATTGTATGACTTCCTGTATTGAGATCCCCTTATCCGTCAATGTCTTGAATATACCTACTGCTCCCCCTCTGACGACTACCATTCCTACCCCATACTCTGACTTGGCACCTGTATTCGACAAGAGAGAGGCCGATAGCGCAATCGTTAAGAACGATTGGTGGTAGCCTATCGACCTTCTTCCTGGTACCACGCCTCCTAAAGGGGTTGTCTACCCTTTGTCTGTTAAAGAGCATAAGGTTTTGGAGGAATATATCACTGATTCCCTGAACAAAGGGTTTATTCGTCCTTCCTCCTCTCCCGCTGGGGCAGGATTTTTCTTTGTTCAGAAAAAGGAGGGTGATCTCAGACCCTGCATTGATTATCGAGGGTTGAACAAGATCACCGTTAAAAACGCCTACCCCATTCCACTCATCCCCGAGCTCTTTGACCGCCTGAAACACTCCAAAATTTTTTCTAAATTGGATCTCAGAGGAGCGTACAATTTGATTCGAATCAAACACGGGGATGAGTGGAAAACCGCGTTCAACACTAGGTTAGGGCACTACGAATACCTAGTTATGCCCTTTGGTTTATGCAACGCCCCAGCAGTGTTTCAGGCGTTTATTAATGATGTGTTACGAGAATATACTCCCTGTTTTGTCGTGGTCTACCTCGATGATGTATTAATACATTCCCCTGATTTAAAAACCCACCACATACATGTACGACTCGTCTTATCTAAGCTATTGGCCAACGGTCTCTACTGTAAGCTCGAAAAATGCTTATTTGACGTCCAACAGGTACAATTTTTGGGGTATGTTATCTCTTCCTCTGGCTTCATGATGGATCCCAAAAAACTAGAGGCCATCGTTCATTGGCCCCTTCCCAAGGGTCTCAAGGCCATTCAAAGATTTATTGGCTTCTCTAACTATTATAGAAGATTCATTAAGGGTTTCTCCTCCATCTTAGCACCCATTACAGCATTGACAAGAAAGGGAAGTGATACTCAGAATTGGCCTCCCATTGCCCTGGAGGCTTTCGAAAGGTTAAAAATGGCCTTTTCCACTGCTCCTATCCTCCACCACCCTGACCCTAATAGACCCTTCGTGTTAGAAGTTGACGCCTCAGAGACTGGGGTAGGAGCTGTATTGTCCCAACGTCCAGCTGACGACAAGCCTATGCAACCCTGTGGTTTTTATTCTAGAAAACTGTCCTCCACCGAGGCCCGTTACGACATTGGGGACAGGGAACTGTTAGCCATTATATTGGCCTTAAAAGAATGGCGCCACCTCTTGGAGGGATCTACCTGTCCGTTTTCCATTATCACGGACCATAAAAATCTGATATACCTGTCCGAAGCTAAACGGTTGAATCCCAGACAAGCCCGATGGGCTCTCTTTCTTACCCGATTTGATTTCATTATTTCTTACAGACCCGGGTCTAAAAATATTAAAGCTGATGCACTCTCCAGACAACACGAACCCCTATCCTCTCAAATATCAGTACCAGTTCCCATAATTCCTGAAAGGAAAATCTTAGCCTCCCTGAGTACACAGTTCGAATCTCCATTCTGGAATCTCTTATTGTCTAAGCAGTCTCTAGCACCTCCGTCAACACCTCCCAACAAACTATTTGTTCCCCCCCGTAGAGGTACCCACTGTATTACGCCTCTTTCATGAGTCTAAATTCGCTGGACATTTCGGGGTCAAAAAGACTCTAGACTTGATTAAAAGAGACCTTTGGTGGCCTACTCTTCTCAAGGATGTAAAAGACTACGTGACCACCTGTTTGGTTTGTACCCGTTCTAAATCCTCCCGCCTTAGCCCTACTGGCCTTCTCCAGCCTCTACCTGTCCCTGAGCGTCCGTGGTCTAATGTAGCTATGGATTTCCTGGTAGATTTAACCCCTTCTCTTGGCCATACTGTGATTTTTGTGGTTGTGGATCGCTTCTCTAAAATGGCACATTTTATTCCTTTAAGGAAACTCCCCACCTCAAGTGAACTTGCACAGGTCTTCACCAAAGAAATATTTAGACTTCATGGTATTCCAAAAGTCCTTGTTTCAGACCGCGGTTCTCAGTTTATCTCTAGGTTTTGGAGAGGGTTCTGTCAACAGTTGGGTGTCAAACTGTCCTTTTCCTCCGCGTACCACCCGCAGACGAACGGATTGGCCGAAAGAACCAAACACTTGAGACTTATTTAAGATGTTTTATTTCAGACGCACAAGACGATTGGGTTACTCTATTACCATGGGCGGAGTTTGCATATAACAATGCCACATCACAATCTACTAAGTATTCTCCCTTTGAAATAGTCACTGGTATGCATCCCACCATTTTTCCGTCCTCGTTCTCTCCCCAGAACATTCCTGCCCTGGAGGAACACCTAGGCAATCTCCGTGTTATATGGGAAAAAACTAGGTTGAATCTTGAGTCCGCTTCTTTGATTCAGAAGCGGTCGGCTGATCGTAAGCGCAGACCCCCACCAGTTTACCATGTAGGTGACAGGGTTTGGCTCAGCACACGCCACATCCGATTGAAGGTTCCTTCCATGAAATTCGCACCTCGATTTATCGGTCCATATAAAATACTCCGATGTATCAATCCCGTATCTAACGCACTGCAGTTACCCGTCTCATTACATATTCCAAACTCCTTTCATGTCTCTTTATTGAAACCGCTCTCGTGCAACCGTTTTACTCGCCCGGCTCTCCTCCTCCTCCTGTGGTGGTAGACGGGACTCCCGAATATGAAATCGAATCCATTCTGGATTCTCGTCGTCTTCGTAACCGGTTGCAATATCTGGTTCATTGGTCTGGCTATGGTCCCGCAGATCGCACATGGGTTGCGTCACGTGACGTTCATGCTCCCCGATTGGTCTCCGCTTTTCATCGTCGTTTCCCCGATCGACCGGCTCCTGGCCGCCCGGTGGGCGTCCCTCACGGTGGGGGTGCTGTCATGCCTCGGCGGCACTTGCCGACCCGGCGTCCCTCCTCGCGGCTCCGGGGTCGGCATCTCCTCCTCCTCAGATTCCTGCGCTGTATGCGCGCGCGCGCCGCCGGCAGTTCCGTAGTTAGCTCCCCCGGCGGCGCAACGTCACTAATCCCCATGTGACCTCTATGGACCAATCGGCAGGCAGGGCGCTAGATTTAAACCTGCTTTTACCATTCCTCAGTGCCCTTTCGTGGTTCTGCTTGTCTGACCCTTAAGTGCTCATTTATTTCACTCTTTATCGATTTTCTGTGTATGACCTGGCTATCTATCTCGACTTGTGTACCTCTATATCCCTGAACTCGGCTATTGATACTCGACTCTGCTCCGTGCCTATACCTTTATTTGTATATTGAAATACTACCCTCGCATATCTGTATTTACACCAGCCACTCTAAGGACTGGTTCATATCCTCCTCGTGTGTCCCTGCCTTCTAGGTTCACCTCCTGTTGTTGCGGAATCCAGCCACTACAAGGACTGGTTACGCTTTGAGTTTTCCTTGCTATACTGGCACTACCTTAGTACACCCTGGTATTGACGTGTGTTGGCCTGGTAACAGTGTATCCCTCGCTAGTGCCTAACCCAGCCGTTACAAGGACTGGTATCTCTATTAGCACTCAGGTCACCTGTTATCTCTTAGGATCACCGCTTTATACCCTCGGGTACGTGAGTGTGCCTGACAGCTCCTTCTAGACATTTACTGGTGTGGTTACAAACATGGTGAAGTCAAGAGAATGGTCCAGGAAGACAAGAGAAGAGGTGATTACTCTTCACAGGAAGGGCAATGGCTATAAGAAGATTGCAAAGATGTTAAACATACCAAGAGAGACCATAGGAAGCATCATTCGCAAATTCAAGGCAAAGGGCACTGTTGAAACGCTACCTGGTCGTGGCAGAAAGAAGATGCTGACTTCGACTGCTGTGCGCTACCTGAAGCGTAGAGTGGAGAAAAGTCCCCGTGTGACTGCTGAGGAACTGAGAAAAAGATTTGTCAGATGTGGGTACTGAAGTTTCAGCTCAGACAATACGGCGCACACTGCGTAATGAAGGCCTCCATGCCAGAACTCCCAGGCGCACCCCCTTGCTGTCTCCAAAGAATAAGAGTCGACTGCAGTATGCCAAACGTCATGTGGACAAACCACAGAAGTTTTGGGATAGTGTTCTGTGGACTGATGAAACAAAATTAGAACTGTTTGGGCCCATGGATCAACGCTATGTTTGGAGGAGGAAGAACAAGGCCTATGAAGAAAAGAACACCTTGCCTACTGTGAAGCATGGCGGGGGGTCAATCATGCTTTGGGGCTGTTTTGCTTCTGCAGGTACAGGGAAGCTTCAGCGTGTGCAAGGTACCATGAATTCTCTTCAGTACCAGGAGATATTGGATGACAATGTGATGCAGTCCGTCATTGCTATTGTCCGTCATGCTATGCACGATGACGCCAGTCCTCAGGGGGCATTCCCGGAAGCTTGGCCGACATCCAAGATGTCGGCCAGCTCCAGGAAAGGATCACGAACCGGCGCTTTTCGGCGCCGATTCGTGATCCGGCCCCCATGGGGTTAATGCCAGGTACCATTTGGAAGGGCAGGCTGTGCCCTTCCAAACGGTGCCTGGGTTAACCCCCTGCACGCCGCCGATCGGGAGGGAGAGGTCCGAAGGACCTCCCCCCCACTCCCTTTCAGGCGCCTCCTCCGCACATGCGGGGGGCGCCTGAATTAGGTGTCATCGCGCCGCCGCGATGACACCTAATTACTCCGGCAGCGGTTCCGGGTGCTGGGCTGACATTGAGGATGTCAGCCCGCACCGGGGGGCCCAGCAATTGGCTGGAACCCAGCCGAACGCTGGCCCCAAAGGGAGGACGCGCTCAGCTGAGCGCGTCCTCCGCAGTGAAGTGGTTAAAAAAAAAAAAACGGGATTATTTTTAACATTGAGGCCTATGAATGAGATTCACTTGAATAAACCTGACGAATGAAACCACCGAACAGCAGGGCACTTCACTGACATTCCTCAGCTGGTCGGTGTTCTCTGAATAGACGAACCATTGCTTCTCTATGGGGATTTGCACTGCCCTCGAACAGGCACAGTACGCGCAGGAAATTCGCCAAAATTTGGGGAATTGCCTGCTCTCTGAATAGCCGAATGGCCCCGAAATGTCCCCGTTCGCTGAAATTCAGTGGCCATATTACAAAGTTGGTGCCAACTTAAAGGAACACTCTAATCAAACCCCCATTTTTTTACATTAAACTATACCTATTCCCTCACTAACTAGGTAGGGAACTAAAATCCACTTGTTTCCAACGGTAATAAAATATATATATATATACATACAGTTGTGTTCAAAATTATTCAACCCCCAATGCTGTAAAAGGGTTTTAGGGAATTTAGTGTACATTTGTAATTGTATTCAGAATGAAATCCTACAAGGACGTTTTAAAGAACCATATGCAACTAAAATGACATCAATTGGTTTTGTAATACAGTAGTAAATGTTTATTTTGTGAATTCTTCATTGACACAATTATTCAACCCCTTAAAGACTACCACTCTGAAGAACAGAGGTTCATTCAAGTGTTTTCAATCAGGTATTGAAAACACCTGTGGATGTCACGGAGCAGCAATAAAGCATAATAAGCACCAATTAGGCAGCTTTAAAATGACTGGATACTCAGCTCCTTCATGGGGGATCACTGTGTACAGGCTTCTAACATCAAGGGTTACAAACACTAGATTATTGACATCAATAGTAACAGCCCTTATTCTCTGCAAGAAATCTCGAGTATCTTTAATACAACTTGGAATATCTTTCACTGGGTCTTTGAACAAAAAGTCCAACCACTTAGCAATGGGTTCGATAACCCCACCTACTGCTGACACAATGGGTCTTGACGGTGGAAATGTCACACTCTTGTGAATTTTGGGTATGCCGTAAATGACAGGAGTCCTAGGACAGGGTTTCAACAAATATTGGAACAAGTCCTCATCAATGTATCCAGCCAATAGACCCCTTCTAAGGCTTCTTTCAAATTTAGACATAATATCAATTGTCGGATCCTTTGGTAACAGCGTATATGTGGTTCTATCCATCAGTTGCGAGTGCATTTCCTGGGCATATTGGGAATAGTTCAAGATGACAATCGCCCCACCTTTATCGGCCTGTCGTATGACTATGGACGGGTCATTGGATAACGATCTAATTGCCTCACGTTCAAGTTTTGAGACATTGCTGTGTTTAGATTTATGGGTCTTGATGGTTTGATCCAATCCAATGACCCGTCCATAGTCATACGACAGGCCGATAAAGGTGAAAGATATTCCAAGTTGTATTAAAGATACTCGAGATTTCTTGCAGAGAATAAGGGCTGTTACTATTGATGTCAATAATCTAGTGTTTGTAACCCTTGATGTTAGAAGCCTGTACACAGTGATCCCCCATGAAGGGGGTTTAGAAGCCATGAGGGAGTTATTAGTGAACTCTGATGTATATACAGGCCCCTGCATAGAATTTGTTTTGGAGCTTCTTGAAATGGCGTTGAAATATAATTATTTTAGATTCGAGGACAAGTGGTATTTACAATGCATGGGCACATCCATGGGTGCCGCGATGGCACCCATGTATGCTAATGCTTTCATGTATAAATTTGAGAAAGAGAATATCCTTGATCGATTCTCAGATAAAATTGTTGATTACGTCAGATTTATAGATGACATCTTTGTGATATGGCGGGGGACTATTGGAGAAGCTCAGGAGATTGAAACATACATTAATGGCCTTGATACACCTATCAAGGTCACTAGTGAAGTTGATGAGCTATCGATTAATTCCTTGGATGTAAAAATATTCAAAAAGGATAATCAGTTGCATTATTCCTTGTACTCCAAACCTACCGACCGAAACACATTACTTCATATGAGCAGTGCACATCCTGAGCACTCCAAACGTTCTTACCATATGCACAATTTTTAAGGGTTCTAAGAAATAATAGTGATGAGGCCACAAGGGAGCAACAGATCCTTTGTATGTATCAGAGATTCGTGGATCGTGGTTATTCTCGAGAATTATTAACGGATGCCCTGGCACGGGCTAGAGCCCCTAAAGAGATAAAAGCTCAAACCAATAGATTTAAATTTCCTCTAACTTTTGACACGGCTTCTGATAAAATTACATCTGTTGTAAAAAGAAATTGGTCGGTACTGGAGAGGGATCGGACCTTACCAGCAGTATTTAGAAATAAACCAATGTTCTGTTACAAAAAGAATCGTAATCTAAAGGACCTGTTGGTTCGGACTGATACGATTCAAAGTAATGAACAGAAGACAGCACGATTCCAGAACTGGGGCTGCAAGAGATGCCTGGGCTGCGTCACTTGCAGCCATATGATCCCTTCTAAGGAATTCCGCCATCCCCACACAGGTAAACGTTTTTTCATTAGACATTTGATTACGTGCAAAACGGATTATGTAATCTATGAAATATTGTGTCCTTGTGGGCTTGCGTATATAGGCAAGACCATTACCCAACTCTTTGAGAGAATCCGCAACCACAGGTCTAACATTAGAACGGCTTACAGGGATGGGATATCAGATAAACCGGTAGCGAGACATTTCCTCGAGTTAGGTCACCCGTTGTCCTCCTTAAAGTTTTTGGCGATAGACCATATTCCACCATTAAAACGGGGGGGAGATAGGGCTTTAATACTTCTCCAGAGGGAGTCACAATGGATTCATAGGCTTAACACTGTATATCCCCATGGTCTTAATGAAAGAAATGTATATTCAGCATTTATTTAACAGTGGGTACTTCTGGAGTAATATAATTGGATTAATAAACATAATGATAGGAGCATGTATGGAACTAACCAGCTATTTGTTTATGGTGTGTTAAACATCGCGTTAAGATTTGCGAATCTGCAGCTATTGTAGCATATTGTTTTTATTGAAGATCATTGTTGTTGGGTGGTATTATGTTTTTGTGGAGCATTTTCCAGTTGCCACCCCGGGTCTGGTGGAGCCACGGCTCTGAGTTGGCCAGCGCTGCGCGTCTTTGGCGAGCATTATGGTCGCCGTGACAACGCGTGTGAGGTCATTGGTCGGCGCCAGGTATTGACGCAGGCGCGCTGGCCTGGTATACACGCCGGAATCACCACACACCCGGTGGGAGGTTGATTGGAACATGATCTTTATTGGTAAGTGGTATGTTTATTTATATGGTGTTTGAACTTATCTTGTATTGATTTGTCCTGATGAAGGCTCCGTATTAGGAGCCGAAACGTCGATTTTATGGAAGAATTTATATAATAAACCAACCATTTTTGGAAAATCCTGGAGTGCTGGCGTATTTTGCTGTGAAAATATATATATATATAATATATATATATATATATATAATTTCCACAAACAGCGGCACTCCAGGGTCTTCAATTAACACGTAGTTTATTCCATACGAGTCAACGTTTCAATCTGCTCACTGCAGATTTTCTTCAGGGCATGTCCTGAAGAAAATCAGCTGTGAGCAGATTGAAATGTTGACTCGTATGGAATAAACTACGCATTAATTGAAGACCCTGGAGTGCCGCTGTTTGTGGAATGTATCGTGGTGCAGCACCAGGCAATGGTTGCAGTTTTGGGAGTCCTGGATTTACCTTGGAAATTCTTTTTTTTTTTTTTAGATTTTACATGGTCATGTTTGGTTTCATTGGAAAGACCAGACTCTGCCTTGTCATTGTGGGGTGTAAAGATTGAAGAAAAAGGGCCATCGCTCTCGTTGCATCACCATCTCTCTAGTCGCATTGCGCCATCACCTCTCTATTTGCTTCAGTCGTTTGAAATGAGTAGATACGTTATAAAGCTGCTGCACTAAGTAAAAGCACATATTAAAACGGTTTAGACCAGGGATAAAAAAAAAAAATAATTTTGCTTTTTCATTTTCTATTTTTACAGGATACGTGGTCATATTTGGTTTGCTGGAAAGGCCAGCCCCTGACCTTTTCGAATGACAATCTCACCTGACCTTGTGCAGTGTAAGGATTCGAAATGCAGAGTTTCAAAGAATCCCCAGTGCTCCTCAGTGCAGTGTGGGGGTTTAGGTTTTTAATGGAACAATGCATAACACATTGTACCATCACCTCCACACTTGCTGGCGACATGAGAAATTAGATGGTGAATTAGTGCAGTATCAGTGTTCACTTTAAAATTGAAATTGGACAATAGTGTTGTGGTAGAAAAAAAATATTTTTTACTTTTATTGTTAAATAAAACCATCATGCTTGGAATCATTGGAAAGGTCATACTCTGACTTTTCCAATGATTCCTCACATGACCCAGTAGCTACTAGTGTTCCGTAGATACAGGGGTCCAAAGGACCATCAGTGCAGACATAGCATAGATATCCTTTCTCTGGGCCTACTATGGAGCATGGGCCTGGAGATGCAGCTCAAATACCCCCTATGCCAATGCAGCCCTGGCAGTGGCAATGTTCTGGCGAGAGTGAGTGTGATGCAGCCTGTGATCCAGCGCCCGATCTGCTTCATGCACCAGCCCTCAGCCAAAATTGATAGCACCTCCTGAAATGTGTGTGTGTATTTACCCCAGACGCTACATTTAAAAAGGTGTAAATGTTACAATCAGGAGATCTTATTAATGCATTACCCAATACATACCTGGATTGAATTCTCAATTCATTTAGGCTGGGTTCACACCTGACTCCTGAGCATATCTCATATGCGCGTTTTAGTCAGGCGTTTTATGAGCGTATTACGCTAGGGTCAGACGAGCGCAGTGTTCACGTCCGTGTTACCGCACATAAGTACGTCCGTGATCGCATACAATTGTGTTAGATGGAGCCCCACACACGAAGTACGTCCGCACAGAAGTGCGGACGCATGACGGATGCGGCAAACGGATGCCGGTAGGCAAGAACGTAATACTGCTAGAACGGACGTGCGGAGTGCGCAACGTCCGCATAGCTTTGTGTGTGAGTGATGGAACGTGGTCAGACGGACTGCATTTATACTTCCAGCATTTTTGAACGACAAAATGTTTTTTCATTTTAATTTATTTTCACTCCTACATCTGTCAAAAATAACGTCAGTCACAAAAATGGACTGTGTGGCCACTACTGCGTCTTCCGTCAAAAAGTGCGTCCGTACTGCATGGGCGCACAGTCCGTAGAAAATGCGCTCGTCTGACCCTAGCCTTACCTGGCGTTTTTGACAATTACAAACGCGCGTCGTATGCGCGTTTTTTTGATTGACTACGGAGGCGTCCTATTAAATACTTCAGAGGCGTCCAATGAAAAAGACTTTAGTGCCTTTTGTGCCTGTTGCCATGTGCGGAACACACGTTCATACGCGCGTTCTTGATTATGAAAACAAGCAATCGCCCATTTCAGCGCGTTCACATTGAAGAATATGGGTGCAAACGTACTGTAATACGCCCCAAAGAAGCTCCTGTACTTCTATGGGCGTAGGGCGTTTTACAGCGCATTCCTACTGTAAAACGCCCAGGAGTGAACCAGGCCTTAATAAATTGAAAATTGTTTCAAATATGAATGAATTTTCACAGGTGCATTGAGTCAATCACTTGACGGATGATAAAGACAGCTACTTATCCAGCTCCAGCGAAAGTCTGTGCCATTCAGTTTGTTTGTATCGGTCAGTGTGACTCTACTAGTGCCAGCGTATATGTGTCTGTGTCTTTGCTAGGTTTTTGTAACTTTCACTGTGAGTGTGTTACTAGCACTGAGTATATTAGTCAGTGTCTCATCTCTTTGTGTGGTGTCCTGTTTGTAACTCTGGGATTGTAAAGGTTTGTCGGTACTTGCATGTGCAGCCCGCTACATTAGGTTGTACACCCGTGGATCATTAATTAAAAACTTCTGGTAAGATTTTGCACAAACTACGCACTTTTCATTAGAAATAACGTACCTACAGAGATACAGTCAGTTTTTACATTCTTCATAATGAACCAAATAAGGGACTTATAAAATGCCACTGTAAGAGGTGTAAGAGGACCTCTTCACCCAACATTAGGGTGTGCCTAGGCACACCAGCCACACTCCCTGCGCACGTCTAGGTTTATGAAAAGAGGGACATTAGAGTGGGTGGCAATGTGGGGAGAAAAAGCATTAAAGGGTTAGGGAAATATGGCATTACAGGGTGAGTGTATATTATGACAAAGAAAGGATGCTAGAAATGGAGGAGATAGGGGAACAAAGATTAAAGTCTATACTTGGCTGAGGTGACATTTGACAAAGGGGAAGGGGGAAGTAAAATGTGTTTTTATCTAGGGTGCTAGAAATGCGTTCACCTAGAGAACCTAAATCCCATCACTGGACACAGCTAGTGTTAATATGTAGCTTAGCAGGTTTGTATGAAATCCTTCGACATGATGGACTCTTCAGCATGAATTCCTAGCAGCGGCTGGTCTATTGCACTTGAAAATATTGTCTGACAAATCTTTATTTTACCTACAGGTTTGGAGAATATTTTAATAGCATTAAAGCATTAGGGGTTATATTAATGCTTTACTGCTTACGACATTTGAAATCCGCTAATTTGAATTTCAAATATCATCACGCTGCGCACAAACGTACGGTATAGAGCAAGGTCAGAATCTCCATAAGAAAACGACTCTGTGGTATTTCAGAGAAATAGGGCATGCGAAACATTAGTCTCAGATGGTTTCATAAATAACTCCTAATGGAATCCAGTACACAGCAGTGGACGCACGTGATTAGCGAGGAGAAAAAATATCTCCCAGACACCGTCCTCAGACATATAAATGCAATGTTAATAAAGTAATTTTACATTAAAAAAATAAAAAATACTGTAAGGAAAATATATACTATGCAAACTGAGAATCCAAAGGTGATGCATTCTATGCACGTACTTAGAAGAAAAAAAACCCCATTACAGTCAGGGGTCTCAAACTCAAATGACTTGAGGGCCACTGGACAATATTTCATATCCCACAGGGGACGCATGTAAAATTTCAAAAGCATAGTCAATATTATTTATAGGCCCTCCCACTGGCCGCTTCAATGGATGGTACCATTCATACCATCCTATATGAATTCTACCCACAGGCGAACAGTGCTAGAGCCGGGTGAGGCTCTTCATAGCGTGAGTGAGAGTCGATATATCCCTTATTTTCATACATATGTACAAACAATATTGCGCTATGTCTGTGTTTTTTTCTATTTGAGGTATTGATCCTCTATCAATTGAAGACGAGTTATCCCACTCTGGGTAAATAATATTGACTATTCTTTTACCTATTCACTGGGAAGCGCCGCACCTTTCTTCTTTTTCCATTGTTATTTATTTGTCACTTTAGGGATGACATATATGGGTGCAGTGGCGATAGTGTCATAGGCTCTACCCCATTCTATATTATAATTGTTGCACCTATACCAATTTCCCGGTCTATGTAAAATTTCAAACTCATTGTTTTTTGTTACACTGTTTATTCTTTTCATTTATTTTTCTGAAGATCTTTTTGTATTTTTTGGTATTTTTCTGACATTTTTTTATTCCCATTTTTTTAAAGAGGTTTTAATTTTATTCTGTAACAGACCTTCTCGGTGTCTCTCCATCCTCTTGTCCTAGTCCCTCTGTGTCCCTCCATTCTCCTGTCCCTTAGTCCCTCTGTGTCTCTCCATCCTCCTGTCCCTTAGTCCCACCGTGTCTCTCCATCCTTCTGTCACTCAGTTCCCGTGTTTCTCTCCATCCTCCTATCTCTCTGTGTGTCTCCATCCTTCTGTCCTTCTCTCTCTGTCTCTCCATCCTCCTGTCCATCACTAGCTCTCCATTCTTTTGTCCCTCAGTCCCTGTGTTTCTCTCCATCCTCTTGTCCCTCTGTGTGTCTCTATCCTTCTGTCCCTCTGTGTGTCTCCATCCTCCTATCACTCAGTCCCTCTCCATCCTCCTGTCCCCCAGTCCCTTTCCATCCTTCTGTCCTTCTCTCTGTGTGTCTCCACCCTCCTGTCCCTCAGTACCTCTCCATTCTTCTGGCGCTCAGTCCCTCTCTCTGTGTCTCTCCATCCTTCTGTCCCTTAAGGGGTTATTAAGAGAGCACCATATAGGCCACCGAATTGCACCGATCAGTGAATTTACCGTACGATTTCATGGCTATTTGGCAATTCAAAAATTGCCAGCGAAATACGGTGACTTTCTACAGCAGTGAAATCCCCCATAGAGAAGCAATGGTTAATCTATTCAGAGAACACCGCACAACAGAGAAATATCAGTGAAATGACCAGATTTTCAGCGGTTTCGTTTGACAGGTTTAAATGTAAAAAAAAAAAAAACAGTTTTTCTTAAATATTTATTCAACGGTGTATTCTTTTCATATTCAGCAAAAAGTATTTTTATTTTATTCATTTATTTTGCGAAATTTTTGATTCTGATTTTTTTTTTAAATGCCACTTTTTTTCTGTAACAGACCTTTTTATTGTTATTCATAGGACTTTAGTGCATGAAAATAATATCTAGTTTTTTAAACGTGTTTTCTTTTATCTTTTTACCTGTTCGGCGGCTGGTCGGCTTTATTTCGTAAGCGATCGGCGGTCTAGACCGTGCCACATCCTTGTCTACACAGTGTCGACTGCAGATGCCTGGGAAATTGCAAAGCATGAAAGAATAGGTACTTTTTGTATAATTTATTTCACATGCATTATCTATATAGAAGAATTATTTTTTTTAAAGACAGAGGACTTGTCTTGTAGCGATACAACTCAAGACGGTCACAAGATGAGTAACTTACTACTACCTGACATGAAATTTTCTTGAGGCAAGTTCAGTGTGGCTTATGCGTTTATAAGATGTTCATAAATTTTGTGGCAATATTTTCAAGAAGTCCCTTGGGCTACACTGAACCAAAAAAGGATGGTTTTGACATGATTCAGCACCTGCTGGATCTTGTCTTGATTTTGCAATTTTCTGCTCCTCCCTTAAACAGATGGTAAAAAAGATCACAGTAGCACAGACACACAAATCCCTTTACCAGACACTTTCAAGGCATAGCACATCTGCTCAAGACTGCCACATGAACATTTTCCTGCACATTTATCTTGGACGAAGGTCCCCCTTCACAGGCTCCAGCTGTATAGAAAAATCTCATCCCGCTGTATTCCTCGCTTTTGTACCTACGCATATGAATGCTACACACAACAGGAAAGCACATTTTGTGCACTGACCATCCATATCAATATTTAACAATGAAAACGAAGAATGCACCGATACCGGGATCTGCATGAGTACTTGTGCAGATGCCCCTGATACCTAAGGCTAGGGTCAGACTAACTCAGTATCAACGTGCGTTTAGCAGCACTAAATCACGACCGCGCTAGCAGCAAATGACGTCCAATGCCGGGCAGCATACGAAGAACGGCCGCACAAAAGTGCGGCAGCGCAACGCAAGTGGCAAACGAACGCATTTTTTCGAGAACGTGAAACCGCTAGTACGGACGTACAGAGTGCGGTGCGTCCGCTAGCAGCGTGTGTGCGTGAATAGGAGACGTCAGACGCTGCTAATGTCCGGCCAACATAACGCCCAGACGCAAGAAGTGTTTTATTGATGATCCGTACAAAATCACGGATGAACATGCGCATCGTATGACCGCTATCGTGTATTCCGTGAAAAAATGCGTCCATTCGTTCGAACGCACTTTTTCACGGACAACGCGAAAAATGCATTAGTCTGACCCTAGCCTTAACCGATAACGGAAGCCAGTTGTGAACTGCAGGATTTCGAAAGATCGCGGCTGGTGCTTCCTGCCCAGCGAGTGGCCGGGCTACAACCTTTGCCGACGGCCGTTCGAAGGAACAAGGCCACCTGGAGGCGCCTAGCAGAGTGCCGTTAGGGTACTCTGCCAGCCGCCCCAGTATCTGTATCTGAGGTCTGCAGTATGTGTGTATACACACACACAGGTCTGTGGATATATATGGTCTGTGGGTATATATTGTATCAGGTCTATTCAAAGAATGGTGAAACTCAGGAGAATGACTGGAGAAGTGAAAATTCTAGGTCAAAATAGCCAAACCAGAAAAATTCTCCCATTTATCTCCCTTTCCAAATCGACTATTTGGTCTAGATTATTCTCTTCTCCTGCCAGTTTTCCTGTTTTTCACCTTTCTCTGAATACTCCTGTATGTTGATATATATGGTATGTGGATATATAGAGATATAAAACACAACGAGAGAGCACACCAGACAATACAAAAGAAACCACAACAGCAGCTAAATACGTTTAAACAGAGTTTTTCCAGATTTAACCCTTTCAGTGCTAAGAAACATTTCTTAAACCCCTTCAAACATTGCAGTTCTTAACCCTTGCATACATATAATACTGAGCTCTGTTGAACAATGGTGGAAGTTTAGTTTGCAATAGTAGATGGCCATGGATTGCATAAGCCTGCCAACAGCGACAATGTATTCCACCCCTGGCAGGTCCTATCATACTAACCTAATGACTGCTTTTATGGGATAAACTTACTGTGGACCCAGTCCTCTCTGAAGCTCCCTACAGATCAAGGTTTAAATAGAACCTGCGGGTGGAGCACCTGTGACAGGGAGGGGTGCATGCCCAAAAGGGGTGTCAGCCCTATAATATACAAAATACACGAGAGGGGCAGCACTCAACCTGAACTACGCTTTCAGTGCGGGTGCATCTCAAGACAACATAATATAAAACACGAGAGGAGAGCACACCAGACAATACAAAAGAAATCACAACAGCAGCTAAATACGTTTAAACAGAGTTTTTCCAGATTTAACCCTTTCAGTGCTATGAAACATTTCTTAACATTTCTTTGTGCTCTCCTCTCGTTGTGTTTTATATTATGTTGTCTTGAGATGCACCCGCACTGAAAGCGTAGTTCAGGTTGAGTGCTGCCCCTCTCGTGTATTTTTTATATAGAGATAGTGTAAAATATATATATATATATATTTTACACTATCAGGGTAATTCAAAGAGAATCGAAAAGTCACCGCACGTTCGGTGACTTTTCGTTCTCTTCAATTCGGTTCGCTTTGCCAATCCCATTTCGGCGACCCTGCGGTGTATTCAGCAAGCACCACAGGGCCGTCGAAGTGCAGGGAAAAGCAGCTGAAAACTCACCGCAAAAACCCGGCGAATGCACGCCAAAACCGTCAAAAACATCTGGATTAACACGCCGGAAAAACCCGAGCAGGAGTCGATCACACGCAGCGCAGCCTTCAGAATAAGCCGGGACCGCAGACCTGTGCAGTGAATAAATTAGGAAAACAGTTTGCTTGAATGTTTGAAAAGTGAAACGCTGTTTGCAAAGAAACTACTGAGCGAAAATGTCTGGAATTTACATATGAGGTCCAAGGAATGATAATAAAAAGGGCTGTTACAGAAAAAAGTAAACTTCCAGCAGCTCCAGGGCCATTGCACGGTGCCTGGGAGTCCAGGCATCCGTGCAATGGCAGACAGAAGTGCCGGGGCCCCTTGTGATCGCTCCCCGGGAGCGATCAACATCCGGTTTGACCGGAAAGGTGCCCCGCACTTCTACAGAGCGCTGGAAGCAATCGGTATCGCTTCCAGCTGCTCTGAGTATATTGCAGGGATGCCTCGACATCGAGGCATCCTTGCAATATGTTTACCTGCCGCCGGTCCGCTCAGTGATCGCTCCCCCCGAGCGATCACTTCCGGTAGCGGCAGGAAGTACTGAGTGTCAGGTCTCGGCCTTGCCCCCTGGTGGTGAAGGGTCTTCATGTTGGTTTTTCCCCTATGGTGTGTCTGGCTGTGCTGTGTAGGGCTGATCTGGGGTTCTGTTGTGATCTCCTGGTCTGGGGTCACATGGCCCAATCACACAGACCCACTCCCTATATATTCCCAGCAGCACAGAGCCTCATTGACTGTTTGTGGAGTTTGATGGTGGTTCTGTCTGGTTCGTGTTTCCTGAGTTGCTGCAAAGCATTCCTGTTCAAGTGTTTTCTGGTTCTGACCTCGGCTTTATTTTTGACTATCCCTTCTACTCCCCCCTGGTACCGTATATTTCTGATCTGTTGCCAACCTCTGCCTGATTGACGATTCTTGTATGTTTCATGTTTTATGTACCTTGTCGGTCTTAGTTTAGTATATTATTCAGAGGCCGCTTATAAGGACCTCTTTTAGTATAGTCTGTCTGTTTTGTTTACTGTCCTGCAGCCTGCTCCCTTCACGGATTGTCAAGTGTATCTTTGTGTTTCTGAGTGTCCTAAGTTGTCTGTCGGTCTTGAAGCCTTCGGAGCTTAGTGGCAATTCTGTTCTGTTTTTTGGTGCTCCTTGGTTTTGGAGAAATCCGTCTGTCCTTGTGTCCAGTCAGTTACTCCCCTGCCTTAAGGGCTTCATCTCATGTTCCAAGCCACCACGATGGCCCAAGCAGGGGCTAACCGTTACACTGAGTGCCACGAGGTATCGTGGCACTCAGTACAAAAAAGATCACATGAGTGATCAGGTGCTCTGCTGGGTGCCTCGAGGGATCAAGGCACCCAGCAGACTAAAAAAAGGTGTAAAAAAAGAAAAATAAATGAATAAAAATGAATAAAATAAATGTGACAGCCAAGATGGCGCTGCCCTTCTAAGGGCAGGGTCATCTTGGGGCTGTGTGGGTTGTTCCTAGCCTGCCTCAGAGAGGCAGGCTAGCAACATCCAATCAGAAGTTATAAAAAATCTAAATAAAATTTCTAATTTGTCAGGTCAGGTCAATATCTTGTAAATATTGGCCGTGACATCTGTGATTCTCCCTCCCTCTCCTCACTTGTGTTTTGGTGAGCGAGAGAGAGAGATCAGATTTGACAGGTTAGAGATTTTAGGTAGATTTAGTGAGATTAGAAAAATTGAGGCAGATTTAGAGAGATTTTAGGGAGATTTAGAAGAATTGAGGCAGGTTTAGAGGGATTTAGAGAGATTTAGGTGTTTATTTGTATTTTCTTGTGAAACCCAACGGTTCTTCTAAGAACCAATAATCCGCTTCTATATATAATAATTATAAAATTTTATAATCTATTATATATAATGTTTGAGAGGGTGTACAGCGCCGAGGAGGCATATGCCATCCTGCGTCAGAATCTGAGGCATCTGCGTCGGACTCAGACACAGATTTTGACCCCGCTAACTGCTCAGAGACCTCACTAAATACATCATCTACGCTGGCTGATGTATCTCCTAGTGATGTTTCTGATGCAGATCCTGTGCCACCACCTGCCAGCAGGAGACGCACAGCTCCAGCTGAGGAGTGGGTAGTGCCTCATCGCCAGAGGCCAGATATCCCTCCTTTCACGGCAAATCCTGGCATCAATATTGATGTTGCAGGATTTACCGCCACACAGTTTTTGCAGGTGTTTATGGGGGATGATTTGTTGGGCCACATCGTGGCCCAATCAAATCTGTATGCCCATCAGCATTGTGCTGCGAAGCCAGACTCCTACTTGGCAAGGCAGCAATGGACCCTGCTAGATGTGCCAGAATTTCTGAAATTCTGGGCACTTACTATGCTGATGGGCATCATATAGAAGCCCTCAATTCGCTCCTACTGGAGCAGTAGCCCCATCTGCTCTACCCCCATTCAATGTAAAGTAGAAGGTATGAAAACATTTAGCGTTTCATGCACTTCAGTGACAACAGCCTGTGCCCTCCTAGAGAGCATCCCCAGTTTGACAGGCTGTATAAAATCCGCCCTCTGATTACCCACTTCGCCGCCAGGTTTGCAGAGGCTTATACACCTAGAAGGAATATCTGCGTGGATGAATCCCTAATGAAATACAAGTGAAGGCTGGGATTCAAGCAGTATATTCCTTCCAAACGCTCCAGGTATGGAGTGAAGGTGTATAAGCTCTGTGACAGCGAGAGTGGGTATACTCAGGCCTTCCGGGTGTACGAGGGAAAGGATAGTAGCCTTGACCCTCCAGGTTGCCCAGAACACATGGGAACCAGGGGCAAGATTGTGTGGGACCTACTTTTTCCCCTGATGAACAAAGGGTACCACTTGTATGTTGATAATTTTTATACGAGTGTCCCTTTGTTCAAGCTGCTGTATTGTTTTGATACAGCAGCATGCGGTACTGTTCGCAAGAACCACGTAGGTTTCCCAGCACAGCTTGTCCGCACCCGGTTAAAAAGGGGGGAGACCTCAGCTCTGCACCAAGAGGAGCTGTTGGCGGTCAAGTACAGAGACAAGAAGGATGTATACCTTCTATCCACCATCCACACTGAGAGGTCTGTGGAGGTCTCTGTACGTGGCAGAGCTGAGCGCATCAGGAAGCCAGTGTGCATCAAAGCCTATAACCGGCATATGGGTGGGGTTGATCTGGCAGATCAGCTGCTCCAGCCCTACCAGATTATGCGGAAGTCAAGGGCCTGGTACAAAAAGGTTCCAATTTACCTGATGCAAATTGCAACCCACAATGCCTTTTTGCTCTGCTAAAAGGCAAACCCCGGAGTGACGCTGTCCTTTTTACAGTTTCAGCTCCAGGTCATTTCGGGGTTTTTGTACCAGGATGCACCTGGTGATGGGGGACAGAGTTGGGGCTACACATTTTATTTATAAAATCCCCCTACTGAGGGCAAACAGAAACCCCAAAAAAGATGCAGGGTGTGTTTCAAGAGGGGGCAGAGGAGAGACACAATCTTTTACTGCCCAGAATGCCCTGGACAACCCGGTCTGTGTCTTGGGGACTGTTTCAAGATATATCACACTGTGCGTGATCTGTGATTTTTTTTTTTCCTTTCTATTTTTTCTTACACTCTAGTTAGTTCAGTTTAGTTTTTTTTTTTTCTTTTACTGCACCAGACTTTTACATTTTATTCCTCCATTTTTATGTTCTACAATTG
The DNA here is from genome assembly GCA_009667805.1 of Leptobrachium leishanense. Lineage (NCBI taxonomy): Eukaryota > Metazoa > Chordata > Amphibia > Anura > Megophryidae > Leptobrachium > Leptobrachium leishanense. The sequence goes on from CM019064.1 coordinate 348,617,963, forward strand.
GTGCTGTATTTTGCCAAAATCTTTGCACACCTATGCCTGGGGGGCATGGGTGTACTCAGGAGACCTTGCAGAAAACAACCTGGAGAGTTTTCATGCAGTAACAAACAACAGTGTCTCCTAAATCACAGTCCAAATCTAATGTGGGCGTAAAAATCTGAAAATTGAAAAATTACCGCCACACACCTTCTCAAATGTTTTGGGCTAAAACCGTTGCATCCATGGCATCAAAGCACTCCATATGCAATACCTTGGGGTGTCAACATAACAAATATAAACAATTTTCTGGCAATAATTCAAACTGGGGTATGCGGTAGACCCAAAACCAAAGATAGGCCTAGCTGAAGAAATAATCTCAATTTCAACTCCAATGACAAGGTCATAAAAATTGTATTTGAACCTTCCCAAAATCCTGGCAAACCTATGCATGGGTGCAGGGCAGCCATCAGAAATGATGGGGCCCCTTACTAAACCTCACGATGGGGCCCCCCAGGGCCCCCCCCCCTCAACCTCTAACAGCTTTTCTCCCCCTTCAAAAAAAAAAGGACATAACATAGCACCACAGCAATAAAACTCCCAGTAATGTGCAGTGTGTATTAGCTTATCACAGTATCCACAGCAATAAAACTCACAGTAATGAGCGGTGTGTCTGAACATATCACAGAATCCACAGCAATAAATCTCACAGAAACGGGCTGTGTATGATGGCCTTTGGGTCTGGGTCTGGCCTGGGCCCTGGGTCTGGTCCCTGGACTGGGCCTTGGGGTCTGGTCCCTGAGGTCTGGGCCCTGAGGTCTGGTCCCTGGGGTCTAGCCTGGGCCCTGGTCTGGTCCCTGGGCCTTGGGGTCTGGGTCCTAGGATCTGGCCCTGGGTCTGGGCCTTGGGGTCTGGGCCCTAGGGTCTGGGCCCTGGCTCTGGGCCTTGGGGTCTGGGCCCTGGGTATGGGGTCTGGACCCTAGGGTCTGGGCCTTGGTGTCTGGGCCTTGGGGTCTGGGCCCTGGGTCTGGGCCCTGGGTTTGGCCTAGGGGTCTGGGCCCTGGGTTTGGGCCTAGGGGTCTGGGCCCTGGGTCTTAGGGTCTGGGCCCTAGGGTCTGGGCCCTGGGTTTGGGCCTAGGGGGTCTGGCCTTAGGGGGTCTGGGCCTAAGGGGTCTGGGCCCAGGGTCTGGGCCCTAGGGTCTGGGCCTGGGCCTTGGGGTCTGGGCCATGGGTTTGGGCCTAGGGGTCTGGGCCTTGGGGTCTGGGCCTTGGGGTCTGGGCCATGGGTTTGGGCCTAGGGGTCTGGGCCCTGAGGTCTGGGCCCTGAGGTCTGGTCCCTGGGGTCTAGCCTGGGCCCTGGTCTGGTCCCTGGGCCTTGGGGTCTGGGTCCTAGGATCTGGGCCCTGGGTCTGGGCCTTGGGGTCTGGGCCCTAGGGTCTGGGCCCTGGCTCTGGGCCTTGGGGTCTGGGCCCTGGGGTCTGGGCCCTGGTCTGGTCCCTGGGGTCTAGCCTGGGCCCTGGTCTGGGCCTTGGGGTCTGGGCCCTGGGTCTGGGCCCTGGGTTTGGCCTAGGGGTCTGGGCCCTGGGTTTGGGCCTAGGGGTCTGGGCCCTGGGTCTTAGGGTCTGGGCCTAGGGGTCTGGGCCCTGGGTTTGGGCCTAGGGGGTCTGGCCTTAGGGGGTCTGGGCCTAGGGGTCTGGGCCCAGGGTCTGGGCCCTAGGGTCTGGGTCCTGGGCCTTGGGGTCTGGGCCATGGGTTTGGGCCTAGGGGTCTGGGCCTTGGGGTCTGGGCCTTGGGGTCTGGGCCATGGGTTTGGGCCTAGGGGTCTGGGCCCTGGGTCTGGGCCCTGGGCCTTTGCCCTGGGTCTGGGCCATAGGGTCTGGGCCCTGGGTCCGGGCCCTGGGTTTGGGTCTTGGGGTCTGGGCATTTGCCCTGGGTCTGGGCCCTGGGTCTTGGCCCTGGGCCTAGGGGTCTGGACCCTGGGCCCTGGGTCTTGGCCCTGGGCCTAGGGGTCTGGACCCTGGGCCCTAGGGTCTGGGCCCTAGGGTCTGGGCCCTGGGGTCTGGGCCTTGGGGTCTGGGCCTAGAGGTCTGGGCCTAGGGGTCTGGGTCCTGGGCCTTGGGGTCTGGGCCCTGGGTTTGGGCTTAGGGGTCTGGGCCCTGGGTCTGGGCCTTGGGGTCTGGGCCCTGGGTTTGGGTCTAGGGGGTCTGAGCCCTGGGTTTGGGCCTAGGGGTCTGGGCCTTGGGGTCTGGGCCCTGGGTCTGGGCCTAAGGGTCTGGGCCCTGGGCCCTAGGGTCTGGGTCCTGGGCCTTGGGGTCTGGGCCTAGGGGTCTGGGTCCTGGGTCTGGGCCCTGAGTCTGAGCCTAGAGGTCTGGGCCTAGGGGTCTGGGCCTTGGGGTCTGGGCCTAAGGGTCTGGGCCCTAGGGTCTGGGTCCTGGGCCTTGGGGTTTGGGCCCTGGGTCTGGGCCTAAGGGTCTGGGCCCTAGGGTCTGGGTCCTGGGCCTTGGGGTCTGGGCCTAGGGGTCTGGGTCCTGGGTCTGGGCCCTGGGTCTGAGCCTAGAGGTCTGGGCCTTGGGGTCTGGGCCTAGGGGTCTGGTTCCTGGGTCTGAGCCTAGAGGTCTGGGCCCTGGGGTCTGGGCCCTGGGTCTGGGCCTAAGGGTCTGGGTCCTGGGCCTTGGGGTCTGGGCCATGGGTTTGGGCCTAGGGGTCTGGGCCTTGGGGTCTGGGCCTTGGGGTCTGGGTCCTGGGTCTGGGCCCTGGGTCTGAGCCTAGAGGTCTGGGCCTTGGGGTCTGGGCCCTGGGTTTGGATCTAGGGGCCTGGGGTCTGGGTCTGGGCCCTGGGTCTTAGGGTCTGGGCCCTGGCTCACCACTCGCTGTCTTCTATCTTCTTTTCTTCTGTCTTCAGCTCTTCTTTTCTTCACATTTTCTTTAATCTTCTTCTCTTCTTTTCTTCAGATCTTCCTGGTCCCTCCAGCTCCGGCGCGCAGCTTCACTGAGTGGAGGGGCGGAGCCAAAGCAACGTGCTTGGGAGGCCCCTCACACGCTGCTTGGCCCCGCCCAGCCAGGAAGTGAAGCTGCCAGGAGCCGGAGGAGACACAGTGTCTCAGTCTCCTCCGGCTCCTGCAGCAGCAGCAGGGACACAGCTCCGGATTCGGACTCATCGAGTCCGATACCGGAGCTGTTAAAGGGCGACGCCGCTGCCGTCGGGGGCCCGGGATCCTCCCCCCAGGCCCCGGCGGCCCGGGCCCCCACCGGGCCCGGGCCCCTTACGGCAGTAATGGGCGTAATGCCCTGATGGCGGCCCTGCATGGGTGGCATGGGTGTACTCGGGAGACCTTGCAGAAAACAACCTGGAGAGTTTTCATGCAGTAACCAACAACAGTGTCTCCTAAATCACAGTCCAAAACTGATGTGGGTGTGAAAATGAAAAATGACCACCAAACAGTTTCCAATTTGTTTGGAGCAAACGGTTGCATCCATGGCATAAAAACACTCCATTTACAATACTTTGGGGTGTTAGCTTACCAAATATATGCACGTTCATAAAATTGGGGTATGTAAAAAGGCCCCTATAAAGAAGATAAGCAAAGAAGATACTGTATGTCAAATTAAAAAATTGACAAGCACATGTCAAAAGATTGGCGTAGCACCCCAAAAACAACAGAACAAATCTATATATGGGTGGTATCACTTTACTCAGAAGATGTTGCTGAACATATTTTGGGGTGTTTTTTGGCAGTAACCCATAACTGGATTTGACAATTCCTGCCTAAAGTACAATGTGTGTGAAAAAATAACACAAAAAGTGACTACCTAAAAGTTTTTTTTCCATTCATTAAAGCATATGATTTCGTACAGATAAGAACATAACATTCATTTCGTAAACAGAAATATAGTACTGGGCAATGACAGGTTACAAAGATGACACTTATCTATGTTAGATAGGGATGTGCGTTTCGGGTTTCGGAATTTCCACGAAATTTCCCTATTCGTGTTTTCGGATGCGGCCGAATTTCCGAAAATTTTTAGATCCGAAAATGGCAGATCCGAAAAGTTTTCCGAGCCGAAACGAAATATTTTCGGAAATTTCGAATGGACTTGAAATGTGTCAAATCGAAATTTATTGCTTTGAAACGAGGAGAACAGACGTTCCGAAAAAACGAAAATTTCCGAACTTACGAAAAGTCGATACAAAAAACGAGCAAAGTGACACGAAAAATGGTCAAAATTCCGAAAAACGAAAATTTCCGAAATCACGAAAAGTCGATACAAAAAACAAGCTAAGTGACACGAAAATACGAAAAATGGTCGATATTCCGAAAAAAGTACACGAAAAACGAATCGAGCCAAACTGAATCGAAACAGAAATCGGTCGAAACCAGCCGAAAAGTTTAAAAGTCCGAAAAATCAAACCGAACCGAACCGAAAAAAAAAAAAAATCGGTGCACAAGCCTAATGTTAGACAGTATTGTACTAAGGCATTATTCAGAAAGAACAGAGAAAAATGACAAGCTGTCAGTCTTGCAGCAGAGGTCAGTAATTAGAGATAGAAAATATGAAAATAAAAGTAAAGGGCCAAAAATTGGCATTCTGCAAGCTCAACTAGTCTGCAAACTTGAATGCCTAAAAATTAAAAACGCAGAGAAGAGCAACAAAAAAGGGAAAAGAATAAAAAATAAGAACAAAGTGAAGAAATTATGCTCCCCATCTATATCTATCTGAATCGTCTGGGATTCCCAGGCCTGAGCCTCATACGGGGTACTTGAGTAAAGGAACCAAAAGAGAGGAAAAGAGGAGAGAGGGGAGGAAAGCATGAAGAAGACACGAGGAGAGGAAAAAGGAAAAAGAAGGAGAAAAAAGAAGAAAGAAAGAAAAAGAAGAAGGGAAAAAAAAAGGGGGGGGAGGGAAAGATATCCAGGAGTGACCGAGGAAGGGGAGGGGCCCACGACCCCACGAAGTATTCGTCTCAAACACAGTCTCATCACGCTCTCATGGCGCGACCCTCCCGTGAAGACAGGAATTCCTCCCAGTAGAACCACTTCCTCAGGTGTGCCTGCATCCGTCCACCTGCCGAGGCTAGTAGACTCTAAGGTGTTCTTAGTTCTTCTATCCGACCAAACCAGTCTGCACAGTGTGGTCGAACTCCATTCGCCCAGTGAAGCGCGATCAGGGATCGCGCCGTGAGCAATAGGGGGAGCAAAACCGAGCGCCGCAGACTCCTAGAGGACAAGGGAATTTGTAGTAACAGAAAGATTCTCGCCGTAAGTGGCAGAACCTCCTCCGTCACTTTCCCAATGACCGTCTGTACCTGAGTCCAGAACGGGCGCAGCACCTCGCACGACCACCACATGTGTAGGTAGTCCCCGATCTCCTCGTCACATCGCCAGCATTGTGCGGTGATGCTGAGCCCCATCCGGAACCGGAGCACCGGGGTGCAGTACCAGAAGGATACAATTTTGTATGCTTGCTCCTGGAGACGCGTCTGCTGCGACCCTCTGTGGATCAATTCGTACGTTTTAGTCCAGTTCTCCTCGTCAATATCTTCCTCCCAGATTGTTTCCCAGCGCGCCTCGAAAGGTGGCGGGTCCGGGGAAGATGGGCTAATCAACATAGTGTAAAGGGCGGAGATAGGATGGCACAGTGCCGTAGAAGAGACACAGAGTTTCTCAAAAGGTGTGAGGTCTCGTAGAAGGCGGTGTCTCCCCGGCAAGGAGCGGAGGTAATGCAGTATCTGGGCGAAGTTGAATCTCTCCAGAAATGTCAGAGGTGAGGCCCCCGGGGTCCGACTCCAGGGCGATATAAATGTCGCATCCAGTATACAGGCATGTGCCCGCGGTCGCCCTGGTGTCGGCAGTCTGGCAGTAAAAGATCGAGTCAATGTCGTCCTGAACGTCGGGTTATCAGCTAGTGGGATCAAGGGCGACGGAACGTGGATAGGTTATGTGCAGATGTGGCCGTGTCCACACCTGCAGTGTAGCTGCAATCAGTGTGTGTGCCGTCACCTCGCGGGGCCTATCTAGTCTAGCGATCCACGGCAGAGACCATAAGCGTACCTTGGTCAGCGTGTCTTCCACATCCAACCACAACGCCCCTCTGCCCCCCATGGACCATTCAATAATGCGCCGTAGATGTGCTGCAAGATAGTATTTGTGCATGTCTGGTATCGCCACTCCTCCTCCTATTTTTGGTCGAATTAAGACACTCCATCTGACACGTGGTCGGGAAGCACACCACACGAACCTCAAGAAAGCTGTCTTGAGAGTGGCAAAGAAGGAGGCCGGTACTCGCACCGGGATAGTCTGGAAGAGGTACAAGAGGTGTGGGAGTACGTTCATCTTCAAGACACTAATCTTCCCAAACCAAGAGATATTCAATTTAGACCATTTAAGAAGGTCATCTGCTATGACTTTCCACAGAGGTGGGAAGTTATCTTCAAACAACGTATCCAATCGGGATGGGAGTTTAATCCCCAAATATGTCATCGCTCCCGTGCACCATCGGAATGGGAAGGAGTCTTGCAGTCTACGTTTCTCACTTGCAGGCACAGTGATATTGAGTATCTCCGACTTCGTCATGTTAATGTTTAGGTTTGCCAGGGCACCATATTGGCGGAACTCCTCAGTAATTGCCGGGAGCGACACCGAGGGGGAGGATACGAAGAAGAGCATATCATCCGCATATGCCACAGCTTTGTGGTCTACAGAATGGCCCGTCACGCCCATAATGTCAGGATTTGATCTTATAGATTCAAGGAAAGGCTCCAGGGACAGTGCAAACAGGAGCGGAGATAAAGGGCAGCCCTGTCTAGTACCATTTCTTATGGCAAAAGGCTGAGAGAGCGCACCATTTACTTTCACCGCCGCAGACAGCGCTGAGTATAGTGCCTCTATCCACTTACTAAAAGTTCCCGACATTTCCATCCCGTTAAGTGTCGCGAAGAGGAACGGCCATGCTACCCGGTCGAACGCCTTTTCGGCGTCCGTGGATAGCAGTAAAACAGGTCGGTCTGATCTTGGGCAATGTGGATGATATTCAGTGCACGTATGGTGCCATCCCTAGCTTCCCTCTGGGGAACGAATCCAACTTGGTCCCTCCGTCCCAGCAACGCAACAAAAGGTTGTAGTCACATCGCTAACACTGAAGAGAAGAGTTTCAGGTCACAGTTAAGGAGAGAGATCGGGCGATAGCTCGAACAGAGCTCCGGATCTTTTCCTTCCCTCGGTATGACAGTTATAGTTGCTAGTTGCGACTGAGTGTGTAAAGACGAGCCATTCTGAAGTGCATTAAGCGAGGCCACCAATGGAGGTAGTAAGATTGAAAAGAAACGCTTATAATACTCGGACGGTAGGCCGTCTGGACCCGGTGCTTTCCCATTTTTCTGTCTCTTCAGTGCAGTATGTAGTTCCGCTACCGATATGGGTTCATTCAGAGAGACGCGCTCAGGTCCAGTCAACCGTCTGTGAATCCTTGCAGACAAGTATGTAAAAATGTTTTGGTCCAGCTCCGGCGTGGGATTTGGCACACATGAGTATAAATTCGAGTAGTAGTCCCTGAAAGCGTTAACAATTGCGTCCGGTGTCTGTGCTAACGTCCCTCCTGGCATGCGGACTTTAGGGACGTAAGCTAACGCACGTCTCTGTTTGAGCATTCAGGCTAAAAGACGGCCCGGTTTGTTTTCATGGTATGCAAAGAAGCACCGAGAGTAAAGAACAGCCCGATGAATTTGTGAGTGAGCAAGTTCTGCCAAACGTGCTCTCTGTTTTTGCAGAAGACCTAGAATCTCCACGTCTCCCGTCCCGACATGCCGATGTTCTAGTTCCCTAATCTCAGCAAGCAACTCCTGTGTCTCCGCTAGCCGTTCCTTTTTCTTTCGAGTAGCGATCCCTATCAGATGGCCACGGATAGTGGCCTTGTGGGCCTCCCATAGTGTGTGGGGTGATATCCCCTCAGTGCCGTTCTCCGCAAAATAAATACGCAAAGATTCCGCCACCTCCTCCTTCAGCATCTGATCTTGGAGCAGGGAGACACTAAGTCGCCAGTGAAAGCGTCGTGGGCGACTATGTGCCGATCGAAGTGAGACATAGACCGGTGCGTGATCCGACCAAGTTCTGCACTGGATAGAAGCAGAGATAAGGTCATCCAAAGCAAAATGAGACACAAAGACATAGTCCAAACGGGAATACGTGGAATGCACCTCTGAATAGAAAGTGTAATCACGTTCGGTCGGATGTAGTAGACGCCAAGCGTCCACCAGTTGCAGTTCATGCAGCGTTCGTCTAATGGATCTCAGGATATGAAGTGGGACCCTAGTGCGGCCTACTGACAAGTCTTCCGTCGGGGATAGCGCTACATTGAAATCACCCCCCAGAATCAGAGTCCCTTCTGCGAATGTGGCCAGTTTACGTGCAAGCTTGGAAAGATAGATCGAGGCAAATGTGTACTTAGCACCTGCAATCATACCTTTCAGAAACACCCCTCTACCATCCCCCATGCAAAGTGTGTCCTGCCATACAAAAGGGAGGTTCCTGGAGAGCAGGATCGACGTCCCTCGCACCTTCCCTTCGTGTGTAGTGTCATGATATGCCTCTGGATAGTAAGAATCACGTAAGGCTGGGTGAGAGCCTGTCCTAAAATGAGATTCCTGTAAGAACGCAACCGAGCACTTCTCCCGGTGTAAGTCCCGAAGGAGACGGCTACGTTTCTCCGGGACGTTCAGTCCCCGTGTGTTGATCGACATGACTCGGAGCGAGTCCCTACAGAACCCTGGGATCCAACCTCCCCTCCCCTCCATCGGCCCCGACCCGAGTTACTAGTAGGGAAAAGGGGGAGAGAACGAGAGAAGAAGAGAAGAGAAAAAAAAGATAACGTGAAATGAGGTATTAGGGGACAAAAGGAATCAATGGGGGGATATAGTGGGAAAGAAAGAAGAAGAGAGAGAGATAAAGAAGGAAAAAAAGGGGGGGGAGGGAGTTGAAAAACTTGTTGCTACAACTCAAGCGTGAGAGAAAAAACCTAAGGGTCAAAGACGTCAATCCAATGGGAGAGTGCCCGTCCGTTACAGTGGAACGGGTATTATTTCTCCACAGAGGAGTAGTGCAAGGACGTCAAGAAAAAACCCGTGGGGGAAATATAGTGGCCTAACCAAGCGGCGAACCAAGCAAAACGTATTTACAAAAATTCAACAAACAATGTTCAACGACGGTCCCCTCCAGTAACTTGAAGATAATGGCTCAGGTACGGAGTTCGATCTTCACAATAACAGTAAAACCCATCCCACCCCCCCTTTATGAGTCAGCATAGATACATCCGATCAGAGGTCGTGCAGGCGTTGTCCCCGTGATACTTCAAACACAATTATTATAAACGCCTCCCAGGAATATCAGTGGAGCACAATCAATAACCGTTCCCTTCAGTTTCAGAGAGATGTTGGGCACTTCCACGTCTGCTATCTAGAGTCATATAACCCCCCTCCAGCTCTCCACCCGTAGTCAGCGCAGTTAAAAGCTCCCAGTATAGTTACCCCAAATTTTTTTATTTTATTTCCCCCCCCTTTTTTGTAAATTCCTCCTTTCCCCCTTTTCCCTTTTTTCTCCCCCCCATTCCCTGCCTGTCCCCTTCCCCCTCTCCTTCCCCACGTCTTTCCCGTTCCCTCCCTCCCCCCTCCCGTCCTCCCCACTTAACTGGAAACATCATCCCCTTCATTATTTCTCCCTCTGATATCGCTTTATAATTCCTCCCACCCCCTAGTCTCTGGAATATACCTCAGTTCTCCATCTCGTTGTTCACTTCCCTCTTATCCAGCTCATGCACCGCCAACCACCCGTGACCTCCCTCTTCTCCCTTCCCCCAAGACCTCCCCCTTCTCCCCTCCCCCCCAAAATCTCCCGTCTCCTTCGGCACCGACCGAGGAGCAGATAGTTTGTCCCCTTGTCCAGCCCCCCCTCCTCCCTCCCAGGACTTGCAAGTAACCATAACTCAGTTTGTCCCCATGTGTGTCCGCATGTCCGCAGTTGAAGTTCTGTCAACTTTAAGGTGTGGCTCGGACCACAGCCATGGTCTTGGCGCCTCACGGAGCCCCGTGAGACTTCTGTGTAGGTGTCGCCACCTCCCACAACCACTTATCTTCTTATAGCGGGTCGCAGCCAACCGCTCCCGTCTTGTGTCTCCGTCCAAGGCAGCCGTATCGGAATGCGTACATCAATTGGGCAAAGTTATAACGGCATGTCCGCTCGGCTTCTCAGTCAGCTCTGCGTGGGATGCCGAGAGCACGTCAAAGAAAAAGGGAGCAGTCAGTCCAGTACAGGATGAGGTCACATGTTTTAAACCGCCTGAGGCGGCGAGCGGGGGCTGGTCGTTGTATTGCGGTCGGTTAAGCCGGGGGGATCGTTGTATTTGAGCCCTCAGTCTAGCTGGGCGCTCCAGTAGGCCTCCAGCCTCCCAGTTCGTGACAGTAGTGGAGGGAAGGGCGAGGCAAGCAAGGAAATCTGGGACATCTTTCGGCCTACGAATCGTAGTTAGGATTCCGTCTAACCGCACTTGGAGGGAGAATGGAAATCCCCAGCAGTAGGCTATGCGGCGTTGTTGCAGTAGTTGAGTAACCGGTCTCCGGGCTCTCCGAGCCGCCAGTGTAAGTGGGGATAGGTCCTGATAGAATTCTAGCCGGAAACCTTCTATATCCCGCTCCCTGCGTGTTCGGGCTATATTCATTAGGCGATCCTTGAGAGTATAGCTGGTAACCCGGCATAACACGTCCCGCGGTTGTGTTCCTGTGGTGGGGAGGGCCTCAGGGCTCGGTGGCAACGGTCCAGAGGGACAGAGGGAACCTCCGAATCCCCCAGCAGGCGGACCAATATCGTTTGCACACAGTCTCCCAATTCCTCTATTGGTACCGTCTCAGGGAGCCCCCTGATACGCAGATTGTGACGACTGCCCCTATTGTCCAGATCGTCTAAGCGCCTTTTCATGTCCGCTAGGTCTTCCTCAAGAGGAGCCGGCAGCTGTGGCGGGAGATTCGCGCGCCTCTCGAGTTCTGCAGTGCGCGTGTGGAGCTCCCCTATGTCTGTACGCACCTCTCGTATCTCTGACTGGAAGCTCACACGGAAGTCCTCCACCATGGCTGTGAGATCTGTTCGGGTGGGGAGTGCTGCCACCATCTTTTCCAGGCGGGCGATAGCTTGCAGGGGGTCCGGAGACCGTGCGGAGGAAGGGCGTGTCTCCGCCATTTTGGGACCTCTCCGTGCAGGCCGCAGCCGTGTCTCGTGAGGAAGGTGGGTGCAAAAATTCATCCAGAGGGCCCGTAGTCGGTCTGGGAGCTCTACGAGGGGTCAGGGTGGCACTGGAAGTTTTCTTACCCCGCATGCTATTTTATGTGCTTTGAAGTCGGAGGGGACCGACGAGCTAGCTCAGCATGCGGCCATCTTGGTCTCGAGCCAAACCACGCCCCCTACCTGAAAGTTTGACATAGAGCTAGTGCATGGAAAGTGTTAAAATACAACTCTTTGAAGTACCCTAGGGTGTGCCCTTTCTAAAAATATATGGTTTGATGGGGGTAAATTACTTTGGCCGACTTCAAAAATGTCCCAAATAGGACATGGGTGCATGATGACGAAATGTGAAAATTCCAAGTTGGAAAACTGAAATGCGCACCCCCAAATAAGGCCTATTAGCCCCCAAATGACCCGACATACCTATACATGGGTGGTATCATTTTACTCAGAAGATGTTGGAACATATTTTGGGGTTGGTCGGCAGTAAACCTTAAAGTTCACAGTACATGTATTCTTAAATTGCGTTCAAAAAAAAAAAATCACCAAAACTTTTTTTTTTCTCAAACTTTGGCATAGATTTGTGGTAAAATGGTTTGCATGGAAAGAGTCAAAATACCCCAAGTTTAATACCTTGATTTGTGTACTTTAAAAAAATATGTATATGTGGAGGGTTATTCAGGAATTCGTGACAGATATCAGTGTTACAATGTCACTATCACTAGTTTTGAAAATAAACTCTTTGGAAATGGCAAAGTGCTACTTTCACTTGTTGCATAAGATAAGGAAAAAAGCGAGGAATATGTAAACATTGGGTATTGCTAAACTCAGAACTAAATTTATAAACTACTAAGGAATTAAATTTTGACGGTTGTCGATACATAAGAAATTTTGTGGGTTAAGGTTCGAAAAAGTGGTGTTTTTTCAATTTTTTTGTCATATTTCACAATGTTTTTTATAGTAAATTATATGAAATGATGAAAAAAAATGGTATCTTTATAAAGTCCATTTAATGACGAGAAAAACAGTGTAAAATATGTGTGGGTTGCATAAACGAGTAAGAGGAAAATTTGTCCTAAACACGAACAGCGCAGAAACGTAAAAACAGCAGCGGTCACTAAAGGACGAATTTGTGTAAAACCGCCCGGTCACTAAGGGGTTAAAAATAAAAATGATTTTTTTTAAAAAAAAATAAAAAATCCAGAAAAATGCTCAAAATATCCTAAAAAATCTATAAAATAAAGAGACTCTTTACTGCAGAATTTTATAATGAACGGTTTATTAGATATTGAATTAAAACGGGAATATTTTTAACATTGAAACCTATGGGATTCGCCTGAATAGACCTGCCGAATTAAACCACCGAATGGCAGGGCATTTAGGGAACTTTTCACTGCTGGTTTGTGCTCTCTGAAGCAATTTGCCAGGATTTGGAGAATTGCCTGCTCTCTGGATAGCCGAATGGCCAAGAAAGGTAACCGAATTCTGATTTTCAGCATTCAGTTACCTTTCTCCAGCCATTTGGATCTCTTTGAATTACCCTGTAGATTGCCAAAAGTATTCGCTCACCTGCCTTGACTCGCATATGAATTTAAGTGACATCCCATTCCTAATCTATAGGGTTTAATATGACGTCGGTCCACCCTTTGCAGCTATAACAGCTTCAACTCTTCTGGGAAGGCTGTCCACAAGGTTTAGGAGTGTGTTTATGGGAATTTTTGACCATTCTTCCAGAAGCGCATTTGTGAGGTCACACACTGATGTTGGACGAGAAGGCCTGGCTCTCAGTCTCCACTCTAATTCATCCCAAAGGTGTTCTATCGGGTTGAGGTCAGGACTCTGTGCAGGTGTAAGGGCAGGGGCTGTGACCCCTGTATAGTGTTGTGCGTATGGAACGCAATGGCAAGCTGTCGAAGAAGGAAACCAGAAGATGTATAAGGAAGCAATTGAGTTTTTACTGAAATGAAACAAGTAACGTCCAGGACAAAAGACTGTAACTCAAAAGGTATCCTTGGTTTGGTGGAAAGTCCAGAATGGGAAATAACGAGTAGGGTCTTCGGGTTCAGAAGTGAAACAACATAAAGTCCAGAACGAAGGGTTGTAGAAGAGGGTAACGTGGGCTGTGGCCTATTGAGACAAGCCTGGGTTGAGGAGCTGGAGCTGATGCTATGGTCGTGGAAGAAGCTTGGATACAGGATCTGGTACCGTGGACGTGGAAGCAAACCTGGAGATGGATCTGGTGCTGGTACTGTGGACGTGGAAGCAAGCTTGGAGATGGATCTGGTGCTGGTATCGTGGAAGCAAGCCGGGAGATGGATCTGGTGCCGTGGAGGCAAGACTGGATGCAGGGTCTGGAGCTGGTACCGTGGAGTAGGGCTGTCAAATATAATCGTTTGCCTGATGCATCGCGATGCTTCCTTCCATGATGCTGCATCGATCTTCTCAGGCTGCTAATCGATTCACTGGCCACGCCCCCTCCAGCTCCTCCCTGGTTGAATTCCCCTCTCTGGTGTCTGTCTGTGCTGGGAGACTCGCAGCATCAAGCTGTGTCTCCTTCCCCACCTCTCTGTAGCCGATCCCCCCCCCCCCTGCCGTGGAGCTGAAAGCTCATCTTGCAGAGAAGTGGCTCCTCCCATTGTTTAAAGTGAAAGCTGCTCTATGTGTGAAGTCCAGCAGGAGCATGAGAGTGTGACCAAAGCAGAACACTAATTAACCCTCTCATTCACAGCCCCAACTATTTAACCCTTACTGACTGCAGCTCCTATACAAAACACCTCTAGTTCCCTGCAGCCCCTATTCACTCATCACAATGCAACCTGCAGCCCTGACTTAAACATTAACCCCTTACTGACTGCAGCCCTCAAGTAACCCTGCACAAAACACCTTTAAAACCCTGAAGTCCCATATTAACCCTTCATTCCAAAAACCTATGTCAATCTTTTTTCAGTAAAACCAGTCCCATTAACCCCTTACTAATTTATTTTAATTTTATATCAAGTCAGGAGGCTTCATATTTTGCATTCTCTTTTCTTTACTAAAACATCAGCAGCAAGAAGAGTTTACATAGCAACAGCAGTAACCAATCAACAACAAGAGTGTAGTAAGTCCTTAGCCACGCCCTCTTTTCTTGCTGCTGGCGACCAGGTGAGACGTTTTCAAAACAGCTCCTGGTTGCCAGGCTTTAATTTAGGTGTAATTTGTCACTGTTAGGTTTATTATGTAATTTTATACTCAGATTTATTATATGTACTGTGCACCTGATTGTTTTTTTCCTAGGTTTCCTCCCTGCTGTGTGGGCACTCTCCCGCCTGCAGGTGCGCTTTGCTCGCGTTGCGCGACTTGCGGCGCCCCATCGTAATTTACTTTGTTTTAACAGCTCTGTTTTCTCCTTAAGGTTTTTTTCCCCCCTTTCTTTGTGTTTTGCGCGGCGCCCGCCGCCTTCCCGCGAGTGCGCGACTAAACTTTCTCCTCAGGATAGTATGGCGTTCGTCCGTGCGCACTCCGGCGGCCATCTTAGTTCTAACCAGCAATTGCCGCCATTCGGGACATCGCGTCTTCGCGTCCCGATGCAAACTAGCAGGTCAGCACTTACATGTTAAACGGCCTCAGGTTCTATTTATATAAATAAATTATTATTTTTGGTGGGATTTCTGTCTGCCCAACGTAAACATCGGGTAAGCCCGATACGCTTATTCTGTAATATACAAATAAATATTATTTCTTCTGGTGGGATCTGTCCCATGAAGGCATCGGGTGAGCCCCGATAAGTAAGTAAGTATGTATATATATATATATATAAAAATAAAATTTTCTGACAGGATATCTGTCCCACGAATGCATCGGGTGAGCCCCGATAAGTAAGTAAGTATGTATATATATATATATAAAAATAAAATTTTCTGACGGATATCTGTCCCACGACAGCATCGAGTGAGCCCTGCTAAGCTTATATATATAAACAAATATATTATTTTATCAGGCGGGATATCTGTCCCATGAAGGCATCAGGTGAGCCCTGATACGCTTATGTATATAAACAAATATATTATTTATCAGGTGGGATATCTGTCCCACGAAGGTATCAGGTGAGCCCTGATAAGCTTATGTATATAAACAAATATATTATTTATCTAACGGGATATCTGTCCCACGAAGACATCGGGTGAGCCCTGATAAGCTTATATATATATATATATATATATATATATATAAGTATATTTATTATTCTGGCGGCTCTGTCTGTCCCACAAAGCATCGGGTGAGCCACAACACATTAATTTATAATGAATATATTATTACCTTCCTGACGGCTAGTACAGGATTTTTCTGTTTGGCCACACTAAACATCGGGTGAGCCCTGATATATATCCCTATAAATTTTAATATATATATATTACCTCAACAGGTGAGTCCCGTTATTCTGTTTTCCATGGATCCTCCTCAGCTCCCCACCAATCCAGAGGAGCTTTCGGCCTGGCTTTTAGCTGCCATTTCAGAAACACTGCCCATAGCTTGGCAGCCAAGCCCCGCTTCCCCAGCCAGAACCTCCGGTCCTTTCTAGGGCCCAGTCACCGGCCCTTTCTGAGGGCTCCCATTCGGTTCATTCTGAGGCTGCCGTGCCATCTCGTAAAATACTCTGGAAGGGTTAATCTGAGTCCGCTGGCTAGGGTAAGGGCCCTGCTACAAACTCCTCCCGCACTTCTGTCCCCAAAGAAGGGGACGATGATTATGACATGGATATTTACCAGGCTCACTACCCGAGGAGGACGGAGCCAATACCACCGGTGATCCACCGACTACTGCAAGCTCGACGGGTGAGCCCCGTTCTGATAGTTTAGCGATCGTGCCCTTCTCTACCGCTCCAACACCGCCTCGCTCCTTGGTGTCCTCGGATACCCCGGCGCCACTCCTCGACGCTAGAGGAGCCCCCCCTCCTTTTTCGATCCATGCACTACCACCCACCCCAGGTCTTCGGCCTGGCTCCCGCCTGACCACACAGCAGAGTTTCTGCTCTTCTGGCTACGCGGTCTCTTAGTTAAAATTTCCAGGGCGCATCTGTGGGCAGGATGCCCTTGCCCGACGCTGCCTGACAAGGTATCTCTTACGCCAGATTTTGACGTGGATTTCGTCTCCTTTCTGGGCAAGGTTGGCAGGGATCCTTGTCGAAGTCGAACAGGGCTTCCGCATCGCCCAGGACAAATGCTGGAGGTTTCAGGCCCGCTCGTCACGGTGGACGAAGCACTACCTTCTGGAAACATAGAAACTGTCGGCAGATAAGAACCTTTCGGCCCATCTAGTCTGCCCAATTACATGGATACTTTACCTGGATTTATCTTTTGTTTAGGATAGCCTTATGCCTACCCTGCTCGGCCCTGCAATGGTCTGTGAATGGGCACAGCGTGCCCTCTGTCTTTAGGTAACGCCAATGTCAGCATCTCTTCTGCACGCCGCAATGAGGCGCTTTTTCGCTTTGACGCTAATTTAACAAGTATGTGCTCCAAAGAATTGGGTCCTGCGGCCAAGGGGTTGTTTTTTTGGGGACCTCTTCTTAAAAGAATCGAATCATAAGGTTAACATCTATACCAACCTTCCGACTCTTGGGTCCTACGAATCGTATCTGGTTTCTTGATAGACTTTTCCCAGGTTCCCTTCCAGTCTGTTTTCCCCATACAATGTGTTCTGGTACACAAGAAGTCTGGGGACCTTCGCCCGGTCTTAAACCGGATAGTCTTCAATCCCTTCTTGTCCTATCGACACTTCACAATGGAGAGCACACATCTACTCAGGGGTCTCCTATCCATCCTGCACCACCGACAGTTCACCTGCCTACCTTTCGGCCTCAGCTCCGCACCATGGTGCTTCAATGAAGCTCCTCTTACTGGCCATGGCCTCCATATATTCACAGGGCATCAGGTCTCTCATATACCTGGACAATATCTTCGTACTGGCTCAAGATCCGGTCCTGTTTTCCCATCACACGGCCCTAGTGCTTACTCTCCTGTAAGACCTCTGGTTCATTACCAACATGGACAAGTCAGCTTGTCGCCCAGCCCAAGTCATCACCCTTCTCCCTGGCCCACTGCATTATCGGGCGATGCAACGTCAGAAAACCACGTGCCTCAGTCTCAATCCCTCCTACGACCAGCTGGTCCCTATCACTCCTGAGGCTCGAGTGGAACTCCTGTGGTGGCTGCGCCTCATGGAAGCCTGGAATGGGTGGGCCATTTTTGGCTCTCTACCGGACTTCGTATCGGAATCGGACGCCAGCCAGTCGGGATGGGGAGCGACTTGCGGACCTGTATCCACAGGTGGGGCATGGACGCCAGAGGAACAGCCGCTTCACATCATCTGCCCTCTACTCCTTTGGGTCAACCTGTTTACTTCCTGCTTCACCCACCAGATGCAGACCGGCTTCAGTTGGCTTACGGACCTGCTTCCTCCCACCATGGCCCCATCGAGGAGCCTACACTGTTTCCCCGTTCACGATGCTCACGTGCACGCTTCAAGAAGTCCGCAGATGGATGGTTTCGACTTCTACTCACGCCTCTATGGGATGCACAGAGCTGGTTGCCACTGACGCTACAACTCCCTTGTCTACTCCTGCCCTGCTGCCGTCCTTTTCCATCCATTCTTCTGGACCCTCAAGGCAACCCTAATCCAGTGGTATTGGAGGGCAATCTTCCACTGGTGGCTTGGACAATTTCTGGGACCCTGCATGCTACCAGGCTTATCAGCTGCGGCTCGCTCCCTATTATGGGAATCCTGGACTTCTGGCACGCAAAAATGTTACGCCTGGGGAAATTTGGTGTGGTTGGTGTGTGCCTGATCCTGCTACAGCCCCTCTAATTTGTTGGCGAGCCTTTCCACGGCCGGCAAGTCCTATCATCACCTGGTTCCGCTCGACCATCTCGGTGTCTCCCCTGGGTGGCGTTTCTGTGTGTTGTCTCCTCAAGGGCGTTAGGCTCGCTCGCCCGCCGGCCCCAAATAATATACTCACTTTTGGGATGTGGCGCTTGTTTTGGAGTTCCTGCATAACTGGCCAGATACTACTCGCTGTTCCTGCGTCAGCTCTTGATGTATTCTAACCATCATTTTGTGTTTGGGGTCCTTTAGACGTGTTTTGGATGCTAGAGCCTTCGATGCGCACGCTATGGTTTTCTCTCCTAAGGGAGTCGTTTTTCACGCTTACTAGATGTACAAAAACCCCCTTTTTCTAAGGTTTTCTACCCTATGTGTCACTAGGTGCGTTACGAACTACCTCTCCCAATTAGGCTCTTTGTGCTCCCCTCCGGTTGGCCAGCTCTTGGTCTCCTATGTTTCCACTTACAATCCTGTTTCCTCGCCTACACTTTCTAGAGGGGTCCCCTGGTTGCTCTTGTGCTCCTCACTTTAGCGGGTGTTGCTCCTCACTTCGGCGCTCACTCCGTGCGGGGTGCAGTGGCTTCTTCTGTTGCGGTCGCCGGCGGCTCCCTGTCCAACATACTAGCGGCTGCTGATTGTTCTAGGGCGGTCACCTTTCGTACCTTTTATTTTCGCCCTCGTTCTCATGCATCTGGGGCTCTGGTGCAGCTTTAAAACTGCAAAATATGAAGCCTCCTGACTTGATATAAAATTGTGGATTATTCCAGCCTTGGTGTTAGAATAATCTTAATTTTAATAAAGACAGGAGGCGAATATTTTTCCCGCCCGCCCATACCCGGGATTGCTCACATTGTACCGGATTTACTGCTATATTCGATTAAAAAAATAAAAAAAATATAATAATAATAATATATAATAATAAATAAATAAAAAAAAAATTAAAAAAAATAAAAAAAAATTATAATAATAAAAATAAATAAATTTTGAATAAAGGATGTAATTTACGTATCTACACTTCTTCGACTTTTGTCCATTATTGTCTAACTATTTTTCATTCCCCTTAGTAGGGTTTGCATGTCTCATTGGCCTAGCCTACGGCTACTGTCTCATAATTGATTTAACTATTGATAATTCTTCGCTTTGACTGGTCAGTTAGTTAACTGTTGATTGGCAAGCCTCCATCACATGGTACTTTCACGTATCCTCTGCTTTCTCCGTAGCTTGATTTGCTTCTGCAGCCCTGTTGGTCTCCCATCGTTTCGGACGCCCGTTGGCTTCCAGTTCTGCGACTGACCATCTCGTTGACTCCTACCTAGTCTTGGCTTTCACCTCTTCAGTTTCCGGGTTCTTCCTACTTCTTGGATTTCTGGAATTTCTACGTCACGTCTCTCCTGCTCGTTCGGCATACAAGAAAAGAGGGCGTGGCTAAGGACTTACTACACTCTTGTTGTTGATTGGTTACTGCTGTTGCTATGTAAACTCTCCTTGCTGCTGATGTTTTAGTAAAGAAAAGAGAATGCAAAATATTCGCCTCCTGTCTTTTATAAAATTAAGATTATTCTAACACCAAAGCTGGAATAATCCACAATTATACACACACACCTACATATTATTATTATTATTATTCTTTATTTATAAAGCGCCAGCATATTCCGCAGCGCTGTACAATAAGCACAGTATAGACAGGGTTACAATACATTGAACAACATTTGACAAACAGTACAGGAGGAGATGAGGGCCCTATTCCCGTAGGAACTCACAATCTGGGAGGGTTGGGGTTGGAAACAGGAGGAGAGGACTGTAAGGTGAGAGTGATTGATGATTGCGTCAGTGAGTTGGGTGGTAGGCTTCCCTAAATAGGAACGTTTTAAGGGAGCGTTTGAAGGAAGAGAAGTTAGGGGAAAGTCTGACAGTACGAGGGAGAGCGTTCCAGAGAGTGGGGGCTGCGTGTGAGAAATCCTGCAGTCTATCATGGGAAGACGTGATGCGGGGAGAAGCTAGTCGCAGGTCACTGTTTGACCTTAGGGAGCGGGCTGGGGTGTATTTGGTGATTAGTGAGGACAGGTAGTGGGGAGCTGAGTTAGTGAGGGTTTTGTAGGTAAGGATAAGGATTTTGAACTTAATTCTGCAGTGGATGGGGAGCCAGTGAAGGGACTCGCAGAGGGGAGCGGCAGAGACAGAGCGGCGGGTGAGGTGAATTAGCCTGGCGGAGGCGTTGTTCAGGATGGATTGTAGGGGGGAGAGGCGGGACAGAGGGAGGCCAGATAAGAGATTATTGCAATAGTCGAGTCGGGAGATTACCAGGGCGTGTATGAGTTGTTTTGTGGTGACAGCGGTAAGAAATGGCCGAATTCTGGAAATATTACGTAGTTGGTATCGGCAGGAGGAGGAAAGAGACTTGATGTGGGGGATGAAGGAAAGAGCAGAGTCAAGTGTAACTCCAAGACAGCGAACTTGGTTTGATGGGGAGATGGTGATACCCTCCACCGTGATAGAGAAGTCGGGAGGCATTGGAGGGAGGAATAAGTAGGAGTTCAGTCTTTGACATGTTGATCATTAGGTGGTGGGAGGCCATCCAGGAGGAGATGCCAGATAAACAGTCACTGACTTTTGAAAGGACAGGGGGAGAGAGATCAGGGGTATAGAGGTAGATCTGAGTGTCATCAGCGTAGAGGTGGTAATTAAAGCCAAAGCTGTTGATGATTTTGCCCAGGGAGGAAGTGTAGATGGAAAAGAGCAGAGGACCAAGGACAGAGCCTTGAGGTACACCAACAGATAGAGGCAATGAGGAGGAGGAGTTACCAGCAAAGGACACACAGAAGGACCTGTTGGATAAATAGGAGTCAACCCAAGCAAGTGCAGTGTCACCGAGACCCAGAGAGTTGAGGGTCTGTAGAAGGAGGGGGTGGTCAACAGTGTCAAAAGCAGCCGAGAGGTCAAGCAGGATGAGAATAGAATAGTGCCCGTGTTTTTTAGCAGTTAGGAGGTCGTTGGTGACTTTGGTGAGGGCAGTTTCAGTTGAGTGTAGGGGACGGAAGCCAGATTGCAGGGGGTCAAGTAGGGAATTGAAGGACAGGAAGAGGGCGAGGCGGTTGAAGACTAGTTTTTCTAAGAGCTTAGAGGTAAAGGGAAGCAGGGATACAGGGCGGTAGTTGGATGGAGAGTTGGGATCGAGGGATGGTTTCTTTAGTAAAGGGGTAACTAGCGCGTGTTTGAAGGCGGATGGGAAGGAGCCAGTGGAGAGAGATAGGTTGAAGATGTGTGTGAGAGCAGGGGTGAGGGAGGAGGAGAGGGGAGGAATTAGATGTGAGGGAATGGGGTCGAGCGTGCACGTGGTGAGATGTGAGGAGGACAATAAGGAATTGACTTCCTCCTGAGTGGCTGGGAGGAAGCGGCAGAGGGTGGCAGAGGGGACCTGTGGGCGTGGAGGTGGCAGATAACCATCTTGTGTTGGGATGTTGCTTCTGATAGAGTTTTACTGAGGAAGTAGTCTGCCAGGTCTTGAGCGCTGAAGGCAGCTGTGGGGGGAGGTGCAGGTGGGTAGAGGAGGGTAGTGAAGGTGGACCAGAGCCGTTTAGGGTTGGAGGACAGCGTAGATATAAGAGATGAGAAGAAGGATTGTTTGGCCAAGTGGAGGGCAGAGGTGTATGACCGGAGAATAAACTTGAAGTGAACAAAATCAGCTTCAGAGCGGGATTTCCTCCAGGCACGCTCTGCAGTGCGGGAGCATCTTTGCAGGTAGCAAGTGTGGAGGGTGTGCCAGGGCTGAAGCTGGCGGCGTGGGGCCTTAGAGAGTCGAAGACGAGCAAGAGTAGAGATAAGAGTAGTGTTGTAGTGATTAGTGGCAGCATCAGGGCAGGTGAAGGATGAGGTATGAGGGAGGTGGTGAAGTAGGTTGGAGAATTGATGGGGGTCCACAGCATGTAGATTTCTGCGAGTGTGTGTGCGGGGTGGGGGAGCAGGGTGTTTAGAAAGTCCAGATAGGTTGAAAGAGAGAAGGTGGTGGTCAGAGATGGGGAAAGGGCGACAGTTGAACTCAGAAATGGAGCAGAGGTTTGAAAAGACAAGGTCAATAGCGTGACCATCGCGGTGGGTAGGGAGGAGGGAGGATTGTGTGAGTCCAAGGAAGGACGTGAGTGAAAGAAGTTTGGAGGCAGCAGGGGCGGAAGGATCATCAACGGGAATGTTGAAGTCCCCGAGAATTAGGCATGGAAGATTAGAAGACAGGAAGTGAGAAAGCCAGGTAGCAAAGTGGTCAAAGAACTGGGAGGTTGGTCCCGGTGGGCGGTAGATGACTGCCACCCTGAGGGCCAGAGGAGAGAACAGGCGGATGCAGTGTGTCTCGAAGGAGGAGAGGGATGGGGGTGGAGGGAGATGTTGGTAGGTGCAGGTGGGAGAGAGCAGGATTCCGACCCCGCCACCATTTCTCTCACCCGGTCTGGGGGTATGGCTCAAGTGTAGACCGCCATGTGAGAGAGCAGCAACGGAGGCCGTGTCAGAGGGAGTTAGCCAGGTTTCAGTTAAAGCTAGGAGGTGGAAGGAGTTTGAAAGGAAGAGGTCATGGATTGCTGTGAGTTTGTTGCACACAGAGCGAGCGTTCCAGAGGGCGATGGAGAAAGAGGACAGGCGCTGAGGGTTTATGGGAATGAGGTTGCTGGGCTTGCAGGGAGGTGATTTATGTGCGATGGAGATAGGATGAGAGGGAAGTATTGGATGTGTTGTGGGGCCAGGGTTAGGGGATATGTCACCTGAATAGAGTAACAGCAGGAGAGTGAGAAAGAGAAGGTGGGAATGGGATTTGTGGGAGTGATTGGCAGCATGAGAGTTAGAGGGAGACCATGATCTGAGGAAACAAAGGAGCTCATGCGAGGCCATCATGTGGGACGAGAGGAGGGAGGGAGAGATACAGATAGTGTAGGGGTCAGTGGTAGAGGGGCAGGAGTTCCATTTAAGGAGAAAGGTAGAAGTAAAGAGCAGAAGCGTGAGAGAAAGCATAATATAGACGTGCGTTTACCCAGAGTAAAAAAGTGGGCCTTGCAGTTCCTTCCTCCAGTCCCGCACCTCCAGGAAATCAACTCTAAGCGTCCACTTAGGATGCCACTTGGGAATGTCACTGGAGTCACTCTTAGTTGTTATATAGGGCAGACTGATTGCATTCAGGCAGTTAAAAGGTAAACACCTGATGCTGGATGGGCTGTGTCAATAGGGCAGGAGATTCACATGCTAATTAGCAAAGCAAATGGTGGAGAACAGAGACAGAAATAAATAAAATATACACCATATGTTCACAGCAGGTGCCACACACTGGAAACTCAGTTACACCTATCACCCCCCTCTCTAACCACCTTTTTTTGACCTATGTGCCCACACTTAACTCTCTCCTACTTGTCAATCAGACCACATTCCGCTGTATAAGTCTCAGAACCCCTAGGGAGACTCAATTACACCTATCACCATTCTAAAATAGCCCCAAAAATGTGTTACCTCTCAATGTGCACCCTCCCTCTCTAACCACTATTCTTTTGACCTGTGTGCTCACAATTACCTCTGTCCGACTAAAGACCATTACTGTGAGTTTTATTGCTGTGGATTCTGTGATACGCTCATACACACTGCACATTACTATCAGGGTTATTCAGAGAGAGGTGAAAAGCAGGAGAATGACTGGAGAATGAAAAATTCTAGGTCAAAATAGCCAAACCAGAAAAATTCTCCCTTTCATCTCACTTTCCAAATCGGCTATTTTGACCTAGAATTTTTCATTCTCCAGTCATTCTCCTGCTTTTCACGCTCTCTGAATAACCCTGTATGAGTTTTATTGCTGTGGAGCTCTGTGATACACTCATACACACTGCACATTACTGGGAGTGTGTGAATATATGAGTCTAAAACCTTGGGCAAATTGGGCAGTAATCAAGATGCATCGTGATGCATCGCGGAATCGCATCGAATCGAATCGTTGACCTGCTAATCGTAATCGAATCGTGAGACCAGTGAAGATGCGCAGCCCTACGGTGGAGGCAAGATTAGATGCAGGGTCTGGAGCTGGTACCGTGGAGGCAAGACTGGATGCAGGATCTGGAGCCGGTATCATGGAGGCAAGACTGGATGCAAGGTCTGGAGCCGGTATCGTGGAAGCAAGACAAGATGCAGGGTCTGGAGTTGGTACTGTGGAGGCAAGACTGGATGCAGGGTCTGGAGCTCAGGATTCACTTGGAAAAGGAACGAAGAGGGACCACTGGATAACTGAAGCGGTGAACCACAGTATAACCTGGTTAATGAACTGAGAAAGGCGGCAGGTTTAAATAGGGTTCAGAGGATCATAAGAACACCGTTCACCTGGGACTCGTAGGTGGAGCTGGGATACCGGAGTACTTGATAGGTTAATTGGTGGCATTCGAGGATCTCCAGTGCAGGTGTCATGCAGTACCCGTAAGCTACCAGCAGAGGGCACCAGAATACCAAGTTCGTTTCCTAGGAAGGCATGCGATCGCGCGTGCGCGCTTCCGGCATTCGGATCCTGGCGGCGGCGTGGGGCGGACCTCAAGCTCTCTCCTGCTTGCGGGCAGAGAGCGTGGAGCGACGCGCCTCGAGGGACTTCAGGTGAGTACCGCAGGTGTACCAACATGGGGCCGAGAGCGGGGCATGACAAAAGGCCAGTCAAGTTCATCCACACCAGACTCTGTCATCCATGTCTTTATGGACCTTGCTTTGTGCACTGGTGCACAGTCATGTTGGAAGAGGAAGGGGCCAGCTCCAAACTGTTCCCACAAAGTTGGGAGCATGGAATTGTCCAAAATGTCTTGGTATGCTGAAGCATTCAGAGATCCTTTCACTGGAAGTAAGGGGCGAAGCCCAGCTCCTGAAAACAACCCCACACCATAATCCCCCCTCCACCAAATTTTACACTTGGCACAATGCAGTCAGACAAGTACCATTCTCCTGGCAACCGCCAAACCCAGACTCGTCCATCAGATTGCCAGATGGAGAAATGCGATTCGTCACTCCAGAGAATGAGGCTCCACTGCTCTAGAGTCCAGTGGCGGCGTGCTTTACACCACTGCATCCAACGCTTTGCATTACACTTGGTGATGTATGGCTTGGATGCAGCTGCTCGGCCATGGAAACCCATTCCATGAAGCTCTCTGCGCACTGTTCTTGAGATAATCTGAAGGCCACATGAAGTTTGGAGGTCTGTAGCGATTGACTCTGCATAAAGTTGGCGACCTCTTCGCACTATGCACCTCGGCATCTGCTGACCCTGCTCCATCAGTTTACGTGGCCTACCACTTCGTGGCTGAGTTGCTGTCATTCCCAAACACTTCCACGTTCTTATAATACAGCTGACAGTTGACTGTGGACTATTTAGGAGCGAGGAAATTTCACGACTGGATTTGTTGCACAGGTGGCATCCTATCACAGTTCCACGCTGGAATTCGCTGAGCTCCTGAGAGCGACCCATTCTTTCACAAATGTTTGTAAAAACAGTCTGCATGCCTAGGTGCTTGATTTTATACACCTGTGGCCATGGAAGTGATTGGAACACCGGATTCTGATTATTTGGATGGGTGAGCGAATACTTTTGGCAATATAGTGTATGTATGTTCTTATTTGAAAGCGGTCACATGACATTAAGGCTAGGGTCAGACGAACGCATTTTTCGCGTTGTCCGTGAAAAAGTGCGTTAGAACGAATGGACGTATTTTTTCACGGAATACGCGATAGCGGTCATACACATTTTTGGCCGTGATTTTGTACGGATCATCAATAAAACCCTTTTTGCATCTGGACGTTATGTTGGCCAGACATTATCAGCATCTGACGTCTCCTAGTCACGCACACATGCCGCTAGCGGACGCAGCGCACTCTGTACGTCAATACTAGCAGTATCACGTTCTCGAAAGAATGCGTTTCTTTGCCGCTTGCGTTGCGTGGCCGGACTTTCGTGCGGCCGTACTTCGTATATTGCCCATCATTGGCCACCATTTGCTGCTACTGCGGCTGTGATAAAGTACGGCTGCACGCGCGTTCACACTGCGTTCGTCTGACCCCAGCCTGAACGTATTGGCACTCGGTATCAGTGAGTACCTGAAAAAAGTATCGGTACTTGGTCTTAAGAAAGTGGTATCAGTGCATCCCTAATGAAAACAATGGATTTGATAAGGGCCATGGTATAGAAAACACAAGTTAAAACTTACAGGGTTATCCAAAGAGATCCGAATTGCTTGAGAAAGGTAACCGAACGCTGAAAATCAGGGTTCGGTTACCTTTCCTGGCCATTCGGCTATCCAGAGAGCAGGCAATTCGCCAAATACTGGCGAATTGCCTGCACATACGGTGCCTGTTCGGTGCCTGTTCGAGGGCAGTGAAATCTCCATAGAGAAGCACTGCTTCGGCTATTCAGAGAACACAAACCAGCAGTGAAAGGTTCCCCTAATGCCCTGCCATTCGGTGGTTTCATTCGACAGGTTAATTCAGGAGAATCCCATAGGCTTCAATGTTAAAAATATTCCCGTTTTAATTCAATATCTAATAAACCGTTCATTATAAAATTCTGCAGCAAAAAGTCTCTTTATTTATAGATTTTTTAGGATACTTTAAGCATTTTTCTGATTTTTTTTTTTTTTTTATTAAAAGTCCGATTTTTTTTTGTATTTTTTTTTCAGTTTACTTATTTATTTTGTAACAGCCCTCTTTATTATCATTCCCTGGACCTCCTGTGAAAATTTCAGACATTTTCGCTCAGTAGTTTCTTTGCAAACAGTGTTTCATTTTCCCAGATTCATACAAATGGTTTTGCTAATTTATTCACTGCCTCCTCTACGTCTCAGCTGCTTCGGCTCTGTGTGATTCGGCTCCTGTTCGGCTTTTTCAAAGGTTAATCCAGATGTTTTTGCTTGTTTTCAACGTGCATTCGGTTAGTTTTCGTCGGGTTTTCGGCAGCTTTTCCCTGCAATTCGGGGACCCTGTGCTGTTTGCTGAATACACCGCAGGGTCACCGAAATGCAATCGGCAAAAGGAACCGAATTGAAGAGAACGAAAAGTCACCGAACGTGCGGTGACTTTTCGAATCTCTTTGGATAACCCTGTAAATGTTTACTTACAGGGTTATTCAGAGAGAGGTGAAAAGTAGGAGAATGACTGGAGAATGGAAAATTCTAGGTCAAAATAGCCGATTTGGAAAGTGAGATGAAAGGGCGAATTTTTCTGGTTTGGCTATTTTGACCTAGAATTTTCCATTCTCCAGTCATTCTCCTGCTTTTCACCACTCTCTGAATAACGCTGTTAGTTTTCTAAAATTTGCTTTAATCATAGACCGGCACCGGTCTGTGATTAAAGCAAATTTTAGAAAACTGAGTAAATATTATGTTATAACTTGTATTTTCTATTCCACGGCCCTTATCTAATACACCGGGTTACCCCCTTACGTAATTATATAAATACGACACACCAAGTTGATAGGAGTGTTGATCTCTCTATAAACAAACCATAAGACTTACTGCCACAACCCGTATCGAAGCAATAGATTTGGCAGCCTTTCATCCAACTTGATATATTGTTACCGGAATCCACTTGGTTCACCCGGGACGAGGCCGGACCGGACACGAGCAAGGATTGTCTGGACACGAGTCTCTTCAGGAAAGGCAAACTTTATTGTGACGTCACAGAAGATGCTCAGACAGGATTGAATCGCAAAGACTGAGCCCCGAGTTCACCCCGACAAGGGGTATTATACCCCGAATACATAATTAGGTACATCCCAATTAGCCCACCTCCCGGTGACACTATCCCACCCCACGTGGGTTAATAGTACGTCCCTTAGTCTAATACAAAGACATTCCATTAAATTGGCCGTAAATTGGCAAACTTCATGTTAGTTTTGACAGATCATGATTAGTTACTACATTCAATCCGGGCTATGCTCGCCTCCCTAACGCCTGTACTTATTTGTTGCCGCTAACACCTGGTCTATCTTCTATACTTCCCTTTGTCTCTCAGCGGGCCTCTATGACCTTGGTGTATCCATTCCTCATTCTGTCCCTTCGTGCCAGGAACAGCCAAGATCTTTCTCAGGGTTCTAATTGCTTTTCTGCTAATCTAACACATTCCTAAATTTCTACGTATGCTTCAATCTAGTTTCAGCTAAAACCTACCTAGTTATTTTCAAGTGAACCAATATTCTGAACAAGATAGCCGCCTGGTTTATAATGGCGGCCAGCTTCCAGCCTGAGTCCACTTCAATATGTATCTTATATTTTTGTACTACTCCTTTATTATATTAAATCGTTTTTACAGTGCTACGCAGCCACTCCTATGTTCCCCTTAAAGACCAGTATTGTAGGTACTGTATTATTTCTAGCCCTACAAATAATTATGCTATAGATTTTATTGTATTTTCAGATTTACTGATTTATTTGGGATATGTCACATTTCATTCTTTGGTTGTTGTGATAGCTGTTGTTTTTGATCACGTTTCCTCACAGGGTGTGACATCTTACTTAGGCTGGGGTCAGACCAGCGCACTTTTAACGTGCGTTCTGGCGCACATAATTACGGCCGCATTAGCAGCAGATGACGGGCAATGACGGCCAATATACGATGTACGGCCGCACAAAAGTGCAACGCAAGTGGAATTTGAACGCATTTTTCTGAGAATGCTGAACCGCTAGTACTGACGTACTGAGTGCGCAGCTGCGGCATAGCGGCGTGTTTGCGTGATTAGGAGACGTCAGACACTGCTAATGTCCAGCCAACATAACATCCAGACGCAAAAAGAGTTTTATTGACGATCCGTACAAAATCACGCCCGAAAATGCGCGTCGTCTGACCTTTTTTGCGCATTCCGTGAAAAAATACGTAAATGCGTTCGGACGCACTTTTTCACGTTCGCGGGGAGACATGCTTTCGTCTGACCCTTGCCTTAGCCTTGTAAACAATAGATTTATATCATATGTAAAAAAAATTTTTTTTAATTATATTAACGAATACTTTTTTTTACTGTTTATTTATGCTTTAAATAAAGCTGTAATTGTTCTGGGGGGATGTTGAAAGGTGTGGGACAGGAATACATAGCACTACGTCACAGTAAAAATTAGCAACATACTAGAAAGCCTTTTAACCACTTCGCTGCTGAGGACGCGCTCAGCGCGTCCTCAGCAGTCCCGCTGGTGTGCTGAGGACGCGCTGAGCGCGTCCTCACATTGGGGTCAGCGTTCGGCCGGGTTCCGGCCGATCGCTGGCCCCTCCGGTGCGGGCTGACATCCTGGATGTCAGCCCGGCATCCGGACCAGCAGCCGCCAGAATTAGGTGTCATCGCGGGCGCGATGACACCTAATTCAGGCGCCCCCCCGCATGTGCGGAGGAGGGCCTGAAAGGGAGGGGGGGGGGGGGGGAGTCCTTCGGACCTCTCTCCCTCCCGATCGGCGGCTCTGGTTAACCCAGGCATCATTTGGAAGGGCACAGCCTGCCCTTCCAAATGATGCCTGGCATTAACCCCTGGGGAGCTGGATCGCGAATCGGCGCTGAAAAGCGCCGTTCGCGATCCTTTCCCGAGCTGGCCGACATCTTGGATGTCGGCCAAGCCTCCAGGAACTCCCCAGAGGACTGGCGTCATCGTGCGTAGCACGATGACGCCAGTCCTAGAGTTAACCCCTAACTGCCACCAACTGTGGAGATAGGGAGTTCCAATGAACTCCCTATCTCCCGATCCGTGGCAGCTAGGGGTTAAATTTTGGTATGGTTGGATCGGCCAGAGCATGGCCGTTCCAACTATACCAAACACACAGTGAAAAATGTTGTAAAAAAAAAAAAAAATGAAAAAAAAAAAAATTTTTTTGGTTTGTTGATGCAGCAATATTGTTCCCATTTCAATTATAATGTGAACAATGATGCTGCACTAACGATTTTTGTATGCGGTGCGTTTGTTAAAAATAGTGTCATTTTCCCCAATGTAATGAGACCCCATCTCTAATTTTTTTTAACAAGCGCACCCCATACAAAATATAACCGCAATTGCTCGCATGTTAAAATGTGGAAAAAAACACTTTACACATTGTAAATTATTGAAAATACATATTTTATTGCATTTTTTGTTATAATATACAGACATGACATAACGTATACATATAATAATGACATATTATGAATCTACCGAGTCTGACGGAAAAGACGATATATAATATGTCTGGGTCATATACTAAAATAAGCCTTCAAAACACGTTTAAACATGATGCGCAAAACAGGTAAAAATGACCTCAGCATAGGGGCGGGAAAAGCCTCAGCAGCGAAAGGGTTAAACCACACAGGGTAAAGAGATCAGAGAGGGTGAGGGGATAAAAGCTTCCTCTGCCCATCATTCACTTGCATTTACCCTGTGCTTTTCTGAAAAGCATAGATTATCGCACCAGATAAAGTGATTCTAAATAGAAACATTCTGCCGCTGGGGTGATGTATTGACACCGTGCCCAGCGGCTATGACGCTGCAGCTTGACTTTTGCAGACGATTTTCAATCTACCCGCTTCCAACATGGCTGCCGCGAACAAGGAAGTCTCCCTTCCACCCGCACCCCAGCTCAGGGTTGCTTAGATACGTTACCGGAAGTGATTTTTTTTTACTTCTTTTCCCGCGGTTGGAGTGTAAATTTTGTCTGAGCTAAGGAGCCCCTTTAAAGAAGCGCGTTCCGTCCCCTTCTGACAGGTTACCGGCTGTTACCGCCTGCCCGGAGCGCTCGGACACGCGGGTGATTTGGTAGTCTGTGGGCTTTGACACGCACAGCGGGGCAAGCCTAGTGTACCCCTGGGAGCCTTGCACTGACGTCACGGCCGCATAGACTCGCCCCTCCCCCTCCTTGAGCCATGCCACCCAAGAGTCCGCGGAAAGCTGCTGGCCCCGCCCAGGAGGAGCGGGTGAGCGTGGACAGGTGAGTTCTACACCAGTATAATGTTTACGTGAATGAGTATGAAGATGTTCTGGGAGGGCAGGCCTGGGGCCTCCTGCCCCCCAATCCCAGGGTTTGCATTCATGTAAAGCCTCTCCTAGTCCTCTGTGTGTTTATGCAGGAGACCAGCCTTTAAATTATAGGAGGTACATGTCCCACAAATCTCCAGGTCGGATGATACTCCTGAAAGAATGGAACTATGAACGTCCTCACCATTATTAGTGGCCACGCCAGGAAGACAGGGCGGCCCTCCTTGCCAATATAAACAAACAGGACAAACTCTTTGCACATGGTCTCAATAGAAATGGGTCTATTCCTCTTTCCCGGGGGGGGGGGGGGGGTTATGGACAACGTTTCGCCCTGAGAGGGTGTACATCAAGTCTTTAAAATTACAAAATGCTACCTGTCAATAAATGGTGTCGACTAATTAACAATAAAGTGGCCAATTTAATTTGAATTGTTTTTTTTGTTTTTTTTCTAATTGACACTTTATTGGTGGGGAGCAGTGCACCCTGGGATATAAAGGCGTGATAAAGCCCATATCCGGCGCAAATGTCTGCCCAGTTTATTTATAATGTCAGACTGCTAAGGTTGCCACATGTTACAGGAAGGAAATCTCATTACATTACCTGCTTATGGAGTAGGGTTGTCAAGTCAGCTATGTTTTGCTGGACACCTTTATTCATGCTGACAGGTTGTGCATGGACATATAACCCTGCAGTATGTAGAGCTCATCTGCTGACCTTTAAAGTGGAATCTCAGGTGATCTGCTGTGATTAGAGAACAGACTTCCTCTTGCAGCATATGAGTTATACATACTGCAGGGCAGCAGCATCCCGGTGCTCTATCTCTGCTTGAAGTAATAGCATATGTCCAGGAAAGCATAGCTGGTCTAGCGTTAGGGTTGTCATGTCAGCTGTGTTTTCCGGAACGCATTATGTTATGCACTGAGAAAAGTGCTGCCCTGCAACTTGTATAATTCATATGCTACAGTAAGGAAGTTAAGGCAGGTCAGCTGGGATTCCTTTATTTCCTACCTGCAGCATATTGATTCTACTTGCTGTAGGGTGGCATTTTTCATGCATTGCTCATCGGCATGAATAAATTATGTTTGTCCTGGGAAAACATGGCTGATGTGTCAACCCTATCATGGAGGACACTGACACACACTGCATTCATGACCTTCTTGCTGCACATGAATTCTACATGCTGCAGGGAGCACTTTCATCAAACTCCTTTGTATGGTTGACCAGGTAGCCATACACAAGGTTGTTACTATGGACGTTGGGTCTGTCTGATAGGGATAGACTGAAATAATTTTTCCAGTACCGATACGGATTGTCACCCACCTTTTCAGGCCGATAACCGAAATCAGGTGCAGATATACTGTACATCGCTTTTTTTTTTTTTTTTTTTTTTTTTCCTTCTTCAAAAATCACAATTTCTACACACATCTGGTGTCAACATTGTAAACATTACTAAAACTGAGAAAAATAAAGTGCTTGCAAAATAACTTAGTTTTCCAGAAAATAGAAAAATAGCAAAAAAAACCTATAAACAAAACACACTAAATGTCACTACTAGAAAGCTAAGGTTTACAAACAAAATTTTGGGTTAAAGAATCTCAGCGCTCAGTGTGATGAGTAACTCACAATAATGTACTGTATCACAGAGATACACAGCAATAAAACTCTCATTAATGTGCGACGTGTATAAGCGTATCCCAGAGCTCCACAGCAATAAAAATCACTCCTACACAAAGCACATTACTGTGAGTTTCTTTTACCATGGACCTCTGATTTGTGCAGTCTGCACGTATCCCAGAGCAATAAAACTCGCTGTAATGTACGCTGTGTATTACAGAGCTCCACAGTGCAGCATTATTGTTCACTTTATAATTGAGTAAACAGTAGTGTGCATTAGAAAAGGGGGGGGGGGGAAATTAGAAAATGTTATTTTATTTACTTTTACATAGTACCTAGCATGACCAGTGTCTATCATTAGAAATGGGCTGACCTTTCCAATAATGCATCATATGATCCTGACTACCTTCTATGGTTCTGGAGATACGGGAGTCCAAAGGACCCTTGTTTCTCCCCCATAGGAAATTCCTGGCTGGGGGGGGGAAAGAAGAGAGTCACGTTTCTGACGTCATCACATCCAAGATGTCAACTCCCTGCGGGAGAAGCCTGCGATCGGCGCCAGACAGCTGAGCTGCCGAACTTCGCCGAAGGGCCGCAGACGTCCTCTGCAACTCAGCGGGGAGTGTCTGCTCTGCCAGTACGAAGTACTGGTGCTTACTGGCAGAAAAAAGCCCTGGGTATTGGTAATATCAGCAATGTAGCAGCCGATAACGGGGGAAAAAAACTCAATATTTGCCCCCGATTTACAGGTAATACCGATAATTGGTCGGCCCCCTAGTTTAAGTCATGGCTACCTTGCTACGGCTGGCAAGGATGAATATTCTGACAGCCCTCATGACAAGTTTTTGGTCCAAGAGACTGCTATGAACATGTGGAGAGATGTTTGCCCCGGCACTAACAATGGTGTGGTAGGCGTGGCTTCTTCTGCCTCTCTGTTAGTAGTATGGGGGTACCAGCAGTGTGTAGGGTTGCCAGATCTACCTTGTTTTCCTGGACACACATAATTTTTTTTTTTTTTTTTTATTTATTTCAAAATGTTTTATGAAGTCTGCATAGACACGCCTAAAAGGGCAAACCGCACTAAGTGGTCTTGCAGGGCCAGGAGAAGTCATCCAAAAAGTCCTAAACAAAAGATAAATCCAGGTAAAGTATCCATGTAATTGGGCAGACTAGATGGGCCGAAAGGTTCTTATCTGCCGACATTTTTCTATGTTTCTATAGAAGAGATAAACGAAAAACGGTAACAATACAGAATGGTAAACGTCATATACAGTTGCAAGAAAAAGTATGTGAACCCTTTGGGATTACGTGGAGTTTTTCATGAATTGGTCATGAAATGTGCTCTGATCGTCATCGAAGTCACAACAATTTGAAAAACACCATGTGCTTAAAATAATACAACACAAACATTATATGCTTTCATGTGTTTATTGAACCTAACATGTAAACATTCACAGTGCAGGGTGGAAAAAGTATGTGAACCCCTAGCTTAATGACTTCTCCAAGAGCTAATTGGAGCCAGGAGTGAGCCAACCTTGAGTCCAATCAGTGTGATATTATTGGATGTGTTGCTGAAAGCGGTCCTGCCCTTTAAAAACACACACCAGTTTTGGGTTTACTGGTTTCAAGAAGCACTGCCTGATGTGAACCATGCCTCGCAGAAAAGAGCTCTCAGAAGACCTACGATCAAGAATTGTTGACTTGCATGAAGCTGGAAAGGGTTACAAAAGTATCTCCAAAAGCCTTGATGTTCATGTGTCCACGGTAAGACAGACTGTCTACAAATGGATAAAGTTCAGCACTGTTGCTACTCTCCCTAGGCGTGGTCGTCCTGTAAGGATGACTGTAAGAGCACAGCGCAGAATGCTTAATGAGGTAAAGAAGAATCCTAGAGTTACAGAAATCTCTGGCACATGCTAACATTTTTTCTGACACATCTACAATAAGGAAAACATTAAACAAGAATGGAGTACATGGGAGGACACCACGGAGGAAGCCATTGCTGTCCAAAAAGAATATTGCAGCACGTTTGAAGTTTGCAAAAGAGCACCTGGATGTTCCACAGCACTACTGGCAAAATATTCTATGGACAGATGAAACCAAAATTGAGTTGTTTGGAAAAAACACACAACACTATGTGTGGAGAAAAAAAGGCACAGCACACCAACATCAAAACCTCATCTCCACTGTAAAACATGGTGGAAGGAGCATCATGGTTTGGGGCTGCTTTGCTTCCTCAGGGCCTGGACTGATGTTGTCATTGATGGAAAAATGAATTCCCGAGTTTATCAAGACATTTTGAAGGAAAACGTAAGACCATCTGTCCGCCAGCTGAAGCTCCGCAGAGGATGGGTGATGCAACAGGACAATGATCCAAAGCATAAAACAAAATACGCCTTCTGGAGTGGCCCAATCAGAGTCCTGACCTCAACCCGATTTTGAAATGCTGTGGCATGACCTTAAGAGAGCGATTCACAGACATCCCAAGAATATTGCTACACTGAAACAGTTTTGTGAAGAGGAGTGGTCCAAAATTACTCCAGATCGTTGTGCAGGTCTGATCTACAACTACAGGAAACGTTTGGTTGAGGTTATTGCTGCCAAAGGAGGGTCAACCAGTTAAGTCCAAAGGTTCACATACTTTTTCCACCCTGCACTGTGAATGTTTACATGTTCTGTTCAATAAAAACATGAAAACCTATACAGGGTTATTCAAAGAGCTCCGAATTGCTTGAGAAAGGTAACCGAACGCTGAAAATCAGCGTTCGGTTACCTTTCCTGGCCATTCGGCTATCCAGAGAGCAGGCAATTCGCCAAATCCTGGCGAATTGCCCGCACATTCGGTGCCTGTTCGAGGGCAGTGAAAACCCCATAGAGAAGCACTGCTTCAGCTATTCAGAGAACACAAACCAGCAGTGAAAGGTTCCCCTAATGCCCTGCCATTCGGTGGTTCGGCAAGTTTATTCAGGAGAATCCCATAGACTTCAATGTTAAAAATATTCCGGTTTTAATTCAATATCTAATCGTTCATTATAAAATTCTGCAGTAAAGAGTCTCTTTATAGATTTTTTTTTTTTTTAGTTTACTTTTTTCTATAACAGCCCTCTTTTATTATCATTCCCTGGACCTCATATGCAAATTTCAGACATTTTCGCTCAGTAGTTGCTTTGCAAACAGCGTTTCATTTTCACAGATTCACACAAACTATTTTGTTAATTTATTCACCTCCCTCGTCTGCGGTCTCAGCTGCTTCGGCTGTGTTCGGCTCCTGCTCGGGCTTGGTTTTCGCGGGTTAATCCAGATGTTTTTGTGGCTTTTCTGCGTGCATTCGCTGGGTTTTGCGGTTAGTTTTCGTCAGGTTTGCGGCAGCTTTTCCCTGCAATTCGGGGACCCTGTGGTGCTTGCTGAATACACCGCAGGGTCACCGAAATGGAATCGGCAAAAGGAACCGAATTGAAGAGACCGAAAAGTCACCGAACGTGCGGTGACTTTTCGAATCTCTTTGAATAACGCTGATAATGTTTGTGTTGTATTATTTTAAGCAGACTGTGTTTTTCAAATTGTTGTGACTTAGATGATCAGAGCACATTTTATGACCAATTCATGCAAAACTTCACGTAATCCCAAAGGGGTCACATACTTTTTCTTGCCACTGTATCAGAAGAAGCATTAGGCATTTGGCATAGGTGCATAGAAATATGGATAACATATCTGCAAGATGGTGACAAATAAAAGGGGAAGAGGGGGTGGGGGAGAGGGCGAGTCACCATCTACTTGATAATACACGTCAAAGGAAGTGTTGCCATAAAAAGTCATCGCAATAACCACAAAACATAAAATATGTAAAAGCTCAGGGATCAGCATAAGTCAAACAACCCTCACCTCTCGAGGCTCCTTGTGGATAAGTGAAAAAGTACATGCTCAAGAAGGATAGCATGTTGTCATGAGAGTCCGCAAAAAGTATAAAGATCAAGGGTCCACAAAGAGAGTCAAACTTCCACAGGAAACTCCATCGGGAAGGAAAACAAAGGGTAAACGTTGGAGGCAGTGCACATGACGTCATCCACAAGGAGGGCAAAGCGCCTGTATCAACCCGGATCTCCCGAAGCGGGGGCCGGTGAGAACCCAAGCGGAGCCAGCAGGGATCATGCCTCGTCAGGCGTTGAGGCTACTTTCGCCAACCCATTAATCATCGGGCAAATTGTACCAGCAGCTCCCAACCTGTAGCGAAACCCCTCAGCCTTCAATCGAGTTGGCTAGATGGCGTTTTTAGAGAGGTGACATCAATGTTGCAAAGGGGAGGTCAGCGAAGGGGGACAATGTCAACGTCTCATAAAGAAGGGGTGAACGCGCAGCTGGAACCGCCATAAGCCGAAGCTTCATAGCCACATCTCTCGCCACCGCGAGGACGTCCCGAGAGGCTGCAGTTGGGGCCATCGGAGACTTTCTGAGATGCAGCACAGAGCTGAAAACCGCCAGTCCGGACGTCTCCAATCGCAGTAGGTGAGATGCGAGCCGGTTCACCAGCTCTAATACCGCCTGGGACGAAAGCGTATCTGGGATCCCTCTGATCCTAACATTCCGCTGGCGATGACGGGTTTCTAGTCGCTCCACTGATCTCGAAAGGTAATCCACTTGAACCTGTAGGGATTCCACTTGTGTTTTCAATTTGACCGTGGGCTACTTCCACCTCTGTCGTACGGTCCCGGACCTCAGACACCTGAGCTCAAACTCCAGTCATCTCCGCCTTTACTCCAGCGATGTCAGTACGCCACGTCTCTTTTAAATCTGCCATCATAGCACAAAGATCACCCTTAATAGGAAGCAGATGGTCATCTTGCACCACAGCTGCACTTTCAGTTACTGCAGGGGCACTATAGCTGGATCGACCGCTCGGACTGCAGGCCCTACATTTCCTGGCATCATTTCTGTGGCAACCCCATCAGTAAACAGGGTGGGTGTCTCCCCAGCCTGGGGCCCTCTCCTCTCCCCCTAGATGCCCTGTACTTGCGGTGCGGAGGTCTCCAGAGCCTCCCGGCTGCACCTAGTCTCATCCCCCAGAGATTACCTGATGTCCCGCTGGCAGCCGTCCGGAGCCGGCTGGAGCTTCGGTTGCAGTTTTTTCCCCATCTGGATCTGGGTCTTTCTAAGTCTTCGCGGGGGGTACAGATCGGGTCCGCACCGCAATGGATTCCCACCTCCTAGGCCTCAAAATGGCTGCGTGACGGGTCTGAAGTCTGCCTGCGGAAGGTAAAAAAACCGATGCGAATCTCCTGGGTCTGGTGCTCCGTACCTTCTGGGACACAGTTGTGGTAAGGAGAGAGCCAGGAAAGCCCAGGGGGGGGGGGCGCGCAGTAAAGTCTGCTAGTGGAGACCCGGAATCGGAGCTCCAGGAGAACCTATCCTCTCTCCCTGACAGCTAAGTTCCGCCTCCACACATAATTTCTTCATGCTGATGGGCAGGGCATAAAGACGAACTCTGAAGTTTGTACAATCCATTTGCTGCAGGAAACGCGTTTCTCCTGCCTATCCTGCAGGCTTCTTCAGTCGGACTGAAGAAGCCTGCAGGATAGCAGGAGAAACGCGTTTCGGTTTACATCCCCTATTTTATTGTTTTATTGTAAATAATACATTTACTTTTTGAACTCCATCGTTTCACTTGTGGAATACTTCACTGTTCCTGGGATCCAAGAAGTGGGGAGACCTCCCTCCATATGGTCTGAGGCTATTACTACTGAGCCACCCCCTTAGGAGGCTCTGAGACACGTGAGTGGTTCTACGCAATTTGTTCTTCCCTATGGCCTCAAACAATATTGCGCTATATCCTTATCATTTATTTTGAGGTGTTATTCGATCCATCTTGTGTATCCGGACAAGAAACGTATCGTTTTGGTGGGAGAAGCCCCCCTTAGTGGCTTATAAGCGAAGATAGAGGGCCCTACAGGCTCCAGATTTGTGAGTGTGCAATCGTTGAACATATTGTTGTATCTCTATTTGATTTTTTTTTTTTTTTTTTTTTTTTTGTGTAAAATATTTTTATTGGCAAAGTATAAAATACAAGTCGCATAAGAGACAATATTGCCACAATAATGTAGAATACAATCAAAGTGCCTCTTGGTCGTAGACAGTGCCAGAATTTTATAATATAACAAATTCTAAATTAACTCTAACTTAAAAGGTGATCATCGTATCCTTAAATAAACAGCAGTAAAGCTAGTACCAGAATGGTATGTCAAGACAACATAGCCCAGGCTCGGATCTGAATTCACCTCTGACCCTCCATAACCGGTCGCTTTATCTTACGAGACCTCTTGTTCCTCCACCGGTGACCTGTCTGATACCTTTTATTGAGCAAAGGTTCGAGGACCATGGACGCCAGATCGCATAGAATTCCTCATATTTACCCAAACTATTGTAGTGCGCTTCTTCTAGAGCTCTGACCCTCTCCACCCTCAGAACCCAATCCCTGATGGTGGGTGCACATTCCCTCCTCCTATATAATGGGATCAGTGCCCTCGCTGTGGTTAACAGAATTGCCAGAAGCGAGTTTTTAAAGGAGGGCATCGAAAAGGGCAGTACATTAAGCAAATAGGCAGAGGGAGTGAATTCCACTTCCAGGCCCCCTAAACACGATATCTCGTGTGCAACGTCTGACCAGAAGTTTTGAATTTTGGGGCAAGTCCACCATATGTGGACATAGTTACTAGGGATGCACCGATACCACTTTTTTAAGACCGAGTACGAGTACCGATACTTTTATTTAATGTCATGTGACGCTTTCCAATAGGAACAGACCTCATAAAAATTTATATGAGATTGACCGCAGCTCACATGGATTTGCCCCAGCTCACATGGGTTTGCCCCCAGGTCACATGGATTTGCCCCCAGGTCACATGGATTTGCCCCCAGGTCTCATGGATTTGCCCCCAGCTCTCATGGATTTGCCCCCAGCTCTCATGGATTTGCCCCCAGCTCTCATGGATTTGCCCCCAGGTCTCATGGATTGGCCCCGCAGCTCTCATGGGTTGGCCCCGCAGCTCTCATGGGTTGGCCCCGCAGCTCTCATGGGTTGGCCCCGCAGCTCTCATGGGTTGGCCCCGCAGCTCTCATGGATTGGTCCCGCAGCTCTCATGGATTGGCCCCCAGCTTGAATGCTGGGGAAGCTGGCCGTGTGCATGTAAAGCACGCGGCCAGCGTTCCCCTTCGGCGCGGCAAATACTCACCCTTCCTGAAGTTCGGTCTCTGGGCAGTGATGCGGTCACGTGGCCGCCGGGCGCATCTGTGACGCTGCCTCCAGCCGAGAGGCCGCGTCACAGGAGAGCCCGGCGGCCACGTGACCGCATCACTGCCCAGAGACTGGAACTTCAGGAAGGGTGAGTATTTGGCGCGCCGAAGGGGAACGCTGGCCGCGTGCTTTTCATGCACGCGGCCAGCTTCCCCAGCCCCGCGGATACCGGCGCGCCGGCTTCCGGTATCGGCGGGATGTATCGGGCCGTTTGCACGAGTAACAAGTACTCGTGCAAACGGCAATATCGGCCCCGATACCGATACTAGTATCGGTATCGGTGCATCCCTAATAGTTACCTCTGGCCCCTTTACACCTCCAACAGATATCAGGCAACAATGGATCCATAGCATGTAAAACAGACGGGGTAAGATACCATCTCATAAACAATTTACGATTCGATTCACGAAGCGCCTGACTCCTGGACGCAAAGTATGTAAGTTCGAAAGCCCTGGACCATTCCTCAGCCGAAATATCTACTCCTAAATCTGTTTCCCACTTAAGTAGCAACGGAGAATCAATTTTATAGGCCCCTCTCATTATGTATGAATAAAGATTCGAGACAATAGGTCCATATCTATTCTTATCGGTACAGAAGGTCTCAAAGGGGGCCAATGGAGGCAACCCCTCTGTCAACCACGTAGTAGAGCGAATAAAGTGACTTAGTTGGGCATATTGGAACTACCCCATAAACTCGTTCGCTATTTCTGGGGCCACCAATCGGTCCAGGGGGAGCAATCTGTCGTCTTCCACTACTGCTTCTAGCGGTATATACGGTTTTGGTAGTAACCCATCCAAAAATGTCAGTCAGTCCCGGTGGGAACAGGGGATTGTGAGTCAAGGGTGTCAGGCGGGAAGTCAGTGTAGTCAGTCCTAACGCCACTCCATGTTTCCTCCACAGCCTTAGTAGTGTGCCCAGCAGCAGGTGTGACCGAAGCCCCAGGTTTGCCAGCGGTGCCGACTGCCAGGGCAAGGAGGACAATGGCCACGTAATCCCTGCCTGTAACACATTTTCCCAAAGCTTACCCATCGTTCCTTTTGGCCAAGCCGTATAGTATAGAAAAAACCGCTGCTAGATAGTAAAAATAAGCATGGGGCAAGCCCAGACCACCCCTTCCCACCGGTCTTGTCAATTCACTGTGATATCCTCGCCCTCTTCCCCCTCCAAACATAGCCTGTAAATGTCTGTCGCAATTCAGAGAAAAATATCTGAGGTACAGTAATAGGAAGGGTTGGAACAAATACAACAGTCGAGGTAATACATTCATCCGTAAGACATTGATCCTTCCCAACCATGAAATATGGGGTAAGTTCCTGTTACGTAAGTCCCCCTTGATCTGTTGCAACAGAGAAACGTAATTCAACTGAAATAATTTGTCTAGTTCCGACGATAAGCGTATTCCTAAATATTTAAGTCCCTCCGGAACCCACCGCATTCCATAGGTATGACGAATACTCTCAGTCACGACTCGTGAAAGGTTTACCCCTAGAAACTCACTCTTCAGCACGTTAATTTTATATCCCGAGAAAGCTGCGAACGCATCTAATTCCGTCATCAAAGCCGACACCGATGAAAGGGGATCTGTCAAGGTGAACAACAGGTCATCCGCAAATGCGGCCACCTTGAGCTCCTGTCCCGGAACAGTTACTCCTCGAATCTCCGGATTATCTCTAATCGCCTGCAATAGGGGTTCCAGATACAGCAGGAACAGGAGAGGGGACAGAGGGCACCCCTGTCGAGTCCCATTATGTATCGTCAACGGAGTCGCTTGTCTGCCATTAACCCGCACTCGTGGCTGAGGGCAGTCATACAGCGCCCGCAACCACGAACACCATCGATCACCAAAACCCATCCTCTCCAACATCCGAAAAAGATAAGACCAGTCCACTCGGTCAAATGCTTTTTCAGCGTCAACCGAGAGGACTAAAAGGCTGATCCATCCTGGAAGCATGATGGATGAGGGAGACGGTACGAATAGTATTATCACGGGCTTCCCTGCCTGGTACAAAGCCCGTCTGGTCTCGGTGAATCACAGAAGTCAGGAGAGGCTTAAGTCGTAAAGCCAGTATTTTCGTAAACAATTTTAAGTCAACATTTATTAAAGATATGGGTCTATAATTAGCACAATCTAATGGGTCTCTATCCGGTTTCAGTATCACAGAGAGGCGAGGAGCGTCGCAGGTGGAATAGGAAAGGTATCCGAAATAGAGTTAAAAGCTTTAACAAATCTAGGGCCCAGAATAGACCTGAAAGTCCTATAATATAGCACCGTAAACCCGTCAGGGCCCGGGCTCTTACCCAAGGGCGTTAATTTTAAAGCCTCCGTAAATTCCTCTAATGTAAGCGGGTTATCTAATTGTCGGCTAACATTACGTGGTAAAGTAGTTTTAATCGTCTTAGCCAAAAACGAGTCCACTATATGCTCAGGGACCCTACTCTTATCGATATTATATAAAGTTTGGTAATAAGCATGGTAGGCTTCCGCAATGTCTCGGGTCGTATTGACCTCGGATCCCGTGCTAGTACGCAGTTTCGGGATAAAAGTAGCTTGATATTGTTTCTTCAAAGCACGTGCAAGTAGCCTTCCACATTTATTCCCTTGGGTGTAGTAAGCATATTTCGTCAGTGTAAGGGCCCGCGCCACCTGCGCATTCGTTAATTTAGCTAAGTCAGCTCTTAAGAGAACT
The DNA here is from genome assembly GCA_009667805.1 of Leptobrachium leishanense. Classification (NCBI taxonomy): domain Eukaryota; kingdom Metazoa; phylum Chordata; class Amphibia; order Anura; family Megophryidae; genus Leptobrachium; species Leptobrachium leishanense. The sequence goes on from CM019064.1 coordinate 348,660,612, forward strand.
AATCGTCGGAATGATTCAGGATCTAGGTCAGATTTATGCGTCAGTTCTAAGGCCGTGATCTCTCTCAGCAATTCCTCCGTTCTGGCAGTCCTTTCCTTCTTGCGCCTGTAGCCCAACTGGATAAAAGCACCTCTTAAAACACACTTGTGAGCCTCCCAAACCGTCGCGGGTCTTACATCATCCGTGTCATTTTCAAGGAAGTAATTCTCTAAGGAGGCAGTCACCTTCGCTCGCGTCATGGGATCAGATAGCAATGACTCATTCAAACGCCAGGCATTCTCCGTTCTCACTAAATTAGGTAGGGCTAAAGATAACAGAAGGGGTGCATGGTCCGACCATGTGATGGGTCCTATTTTGCAACTACGTACCATTTCCAAAGCCCGATGTTCCACAAAAAAAGTCTATTCTAGAATACTTCTTAAAAGCATGTGAATAAAACGTGTAGTCCTTTACTGCTGTATTACTGAGACGCCAACAATCCATCAGACGGTCCACTGACAAGAGTTTACGAAATAGGACCCATAGAGAGGGAACAGACGATCTCCCACCCTGGACACAATCTGCCGGCATATCTAACGAAACATTGCAATCACCCCCCAACCACAAAACCTTCCTGAAACTCGGACAAACGTCGTAACACTTTTCGGAGACATTTGGTTTGCAAGCGGTTTGGCAGGTAAACATTTACAAAAGTTAACTTAGTATTGCCCAACATCCCTTTAACCATCAAAAATCGACCTTGCGGGTCAGTTACCACATCTTGCAGAGTAAAAGGCACATGTCGCGCAAAAAGAATGGAACCCCCCCCCCCTAGATTTTGTCTCCCCAAAATTGCTAAAATAGCCCGTCGGATAGCGAGCATTGCGAAACCCTGGTGCGGAACCCTCTCTAACATGTGTTTCCTGAACAAAAATAACATCACCTTTCAACCTCTGGAATTCTGCAAGAGCCTTCGAGCGTTTGGCAGGCATATTAAGACCTCGGACATTCATAGAAATCAAATTTAAATTAGCCATTTAAACTAGTGAGAGAGGAGGGCGTCAGAGCCCGGGACCTGCCCATACCCCCTAGTAGCATAGCAAATAGTATGAGTGATCACCAAAAAGAAAAATCTAAAAACAAACAATAACAACACGAAACTTGAAAAAAATTGAGGTAGTGTAGACCTCTGATAGTGGGAAAACCCATCAGAGGACATAAAAAAAAAAAACACCACTCAGGAGGCGGCCGAGAAAGTCTCAGAATTTTCCAAAAACTCTGGGTGCCGAGCAAGAGTCTCATCCGACTGTCTCGTTTGCCGGACCCGAGCGCATTCAATCAAAAAAATTTGCAAGGGGGCAGAAAATATCAAAGCGTATAAACTTTCAAATGACAATGGCAGCAAAAGCAAGGGCTTCCCTCACGGTTCTGGATCAGGCTCAGAAGGGGCCACCGTAGAGGTCTTGCCTTTTACGTTTTTTTTTTCGCCTGTTGAGTCCAGCGGGGTCGTTGTGGGAAGGGTAGAGTGTCAGATGGCGACGGCGAGCCATACCAGTCTGGGATGTCAACTTCTGGGAGTCCAAAAACACGCACAAAGTCCGGAATGTCCTCAGGACATGCAACAGAATGAACTTAGTTGTTATGCGTCACCTGTAAAGATAGTGGGAATCCCCATCGGTAACGAATATCACATTCCTGGAGCGCTTCAGTTAACGGTTTCAGAGCCCTCCGTGCCTGTAAAGTGGTCCAGGAAACATCTTGGAAGAAAGTATCACTTGACCGTCCACTTTAATTTCCGAAGTTTTGCGTGCTGCTCTGAGAATTTCCTCTTTCAGTGTAAAATCTTGCAAGCGACAGATAATATCACGAGGTGCGTCATTTTGTGATTCCCCTCGGCCGCAGTGCACGGTGAGCTCTATCCAGAACTAAGAATTCCTCTCCAGATCGACCCAGTATATCATTAAACAGACCACAGAGTAGCTCTTTAACATCTTCCTTGCCAGAGTCTGCTTCCAGGTAACCCTTTATGCGAAGATTGTTTCGTCTGCCTCTATTATCAACATCATCCAGGTGTCTATGCAGCGTGGCCAGCTGTTTAGCTTGCGTTAGCATTTGACCATTTAAACGTTCCACATGAGAAAATAACGCATCTGTCCTCTTCCAAGTCCACCACGCGGCCTCCCAACTGCTTCAAATCAGACCCCAGTTCATCAAATTTATTAAAATTGCACTCCATTTGAGTAAACTGAGCAGCCAAATCCGTTTTGGTCGGCAAACTCTGTAATAAGGCCCGCAGTTCGTGTTCCATATCGCTCCCTTTTGTTGCTGAATCTAATCGTGGCGGGGAGGCCTCCTGATCTGAGTCGCCGGGCGCCATTTTGGATCCCTTACCGGAGGTCCGCGGCTGAGATGTATCTCCCAAGAACGGTAAAATGTAGGATCGGCGTTGGGTCCCCGAGAGTCCTGGGGTAGTAAGTGTCTTTTTCCGCTGTGACATTTCTGTTATTTCTGCCCCGAAATGACAATCTGTGCACTCGGGCCTGGGCGCTCAGCACTCACACATCCAGCTCTGTGTTCCGGCCACGCCCCCCCCCCTGATCCTTTGATATCACACAATTGTCCTTTTTTTAATTCTCATTTTAGGGTAATGCTTCTCTATTCAATCCATACCTAAGATGAGTATTTTATCAATTGTATTTCACCTTTGACACTTGGTGTGAGTGCTTTGTTCACCATCTCATGTGCGCTCCCTGAGCTACTTTTTTGGTAACTGTCTTTTGTATGTATATGTGGGTGAGGGATACACCCACTGGTGAGCTGCACATTTGTATCTGCTTAATTGATTTAACTATCAGCGCCCTATAAACATCTCTAACCCATATTGGGTTAACTCGTGCTTCATGATATGCCAATAGTCCATTTAGCAGATCAGCTTCATTTATAGAGAAACTTTTTATTATGCCAGTTTAAAGCAAGAAAATTAAACCTTTTTTACACTTATTTTTATAGCAATAGACAAACTAGAATAAATCTAAAATTGTTTAACGGTGTGTTTTTTTTGTTTTTTTTTTAAATAGATTCTAGACAGGGTTTAACCTCCCCTGGCAGTCCAATTATAATATATTTTTTGTCAGAATTGGTACAATAAAATTTAATTTGGGCCCCCTAGCGGGATTATAGTGTGGCTCAGGGTTAATTTCATTGCTGCATGTGGTAACTCCGAGCCACACTCGGGCTGGATACATACCTGTCCCTGCAATTACTCGCTGTCACCTCCCGACGATCTTAATGTCCTACTTCCTGTTCCCTTCTCGCGAGAAGGGAAGCAGGACGCGGAGGTCAGCGAGGGAGCGCAGGTACAGGTATGTATCAGCCAGAGTGTGGCTTGGGGTTACCGCTTTCGGCAATGAAATTTATCCCCGAGCCACACTTGGGAAAACTGCCAGGGAGGTTACACTTTCTGAGACCTGAGTGGGGACGCACCATAGGGCAGGCGACTTATACGGTTGCTGGTTTTTAAGACCTTCACAAACTATAGGGATTATTCACAGAGCACCGACATGTCGGTGCTCTGTCGTTCCCCGCACTTCGGGGAATCAAATTTCCCCACCCTATGGTGAATTCACCATTCACGGCAGAGTCCCGACGTGCAGGGCATCGGCTACCGAATGCTGCCAACACGCTGGACAGCCACCAAACGCAGCCAATGAGCTGCTGACAAGCCGCTGTATGGGTAGATAAAAAAACAAAAAAAAACAATTAGATTGAAAGTGTCCAAAATTGAAACGCTGTTTGCAAAAAAAACCTACTGAGCAAAAATGTCAGGAATTAACATTATATGGTCCTATGAATGATAATAGAAAGGTCTGTTATGAGAAAAACTGCTGTTTAACCCCTTCACTGATGAGCCATTTCACCAGTGTGCTGAGCTAATTTTTACCATTTTTGCTCATCATGTTTAAACGTGATTTGAAGTCACATTTTATTATACGACCCAGACAAATTCATATATCATATGTATACGTCATTCCCTGCCTGAATGTTGTAACAAAAAATGCAATGAAATTTAGAATTTCCAATCGTCTACAGCGTGTAAATTTTTTTTTTTTTTTTTTTTTAATTCTCATTTTAGGGTAATGCTTCTCTATTCAATCCATACCTAAGATGAGTATTTTATCAATTGTATTTCACCTTTGACACTTGGTGTGAGTGCTTTGTTCACCATCTCATGTGCGCTCCCTGAGCTACTTTTTTGGTAACTGTCTTTTGTATGTATATGTGGGTGAGGGATACACCCACTGGTGAGCTGCACATTTGTATCTGCTTAATTGATTTAACTATCAGCGCCCTATAAACATCTCTAACCCATATTGGGTTAACTCGTGCTTCATGATATGCCAATAGTCCATTTAGCAGATCAGCTTCATTTATAGAGAAACTTTTTATTATGCCAGTTTAAAGCAAGAAAATTAAACCTTTTTTACACTTATTTTTATAGCAATAGACAAACTAGAATAAATCTAAAATTGTTTAACGGTGTGTTTTTTTGTTTTTTTTTAAATAGATTCTAGACAGGGTTTAACCTCCCCTGGCAGTCCAATTATAATATATTTTTTGTCAGAATTGGTACAATAAAATTTAATTTGGGCCCCCTAGCGGGATTATAGTGTGGCTCAGGGTTAATTTCATTGCTGCATGTGGTAACTCCGAGCCACACTCGGGGTGGATACATACCTGTCCCTGCAATTACTCGCTGTCACCTCCCGACGATCTTAATGTCCTACTTCCTGTTCCCTTCTCGCGAGAAGGGAAGCAGGACGCGGAGGTCAGCGAGGGAGCGCAGGTACAGGTATGTATCAGCCAGAGTGTGGCTTGGGGTTACCGCTTTCGGCAAGGAAATTTATCCCCGAGCCACACTTGGGAAAACTGCCAGGGAGGTTACACTTTCTGAGACCTGAGTGGGGACGCACCATAGGGCAGGCGACTTATACGGTTGCTGGTTTTTAAGACCTTCACAAACTATAGGGATTATTCACAGAGCACCGACATGTCGGTGCTCTGTCGTTCCCCGCACTTCGGGGAATCAAATTTCCCCACCCTATGGTGAATTCACCATTCACGGCAGAGTCCCGACGTGCAGGGCATCGGCTACCGAATGCTGCCAACACGCTGGACAGCCACCAAACGCAGCCAATGAGCTGCTGACAAGCCGCTGTATGGGTAGATAAAAAAACAAAAAAAAACAATTAGATTGAAAGTGTCCAAAATTGAAACGCTGTTTGCAAAAAAAACCTACTGAGCAAAAATGTCAGGAATTAACATTATATGGTCCTATGAATGATAATAGAAAGGTCTGTTATGAGAAAAACTGCTGTTTAACCCCTTCACTGATGAGCCATTTCACCAGTGTGCTGAGCTAATTTTTACCATTTTTGCTCATCATGTTTAAACGTGATTTGAAGTCACATTTTATTATACGACCCAGACAAATTCATATATCATATGTATACGTCATTCCCTGCCTGAATGTTGTAACAAAAAATGCAATGAAATTTAGAATTTCCAATCGTCTACAGCGTGTAAATTTTTTTTTTTTTTTTTTTAAAATTCTCATCCGAGCCTTTGCGGTTATATATTCTATGAGTTACACATGTTAAAAAAATAGACCTGGGAACCCGTTACGTTTTTTTTTTTTTCCTGAGAAACTACGTGATTTGAGCTAACCTCCCCACCAAATAATAAAAAATTAGTACAGCATGATTGTTCACATTATAATTGAAATCTAAACAATAGTGTTGCATTAACCCCTTAACGACGCTGGGCGTACCATGCTGTCCTGCATCGTGCGGGCTTTAACGCCGCTGGACGGCATAGTACACCCCGTGGCGTTTCGTCGCTCTCCAAGCTGTCACCTCTGCAACTGTCAGAATGTCTCAGCCAATGATTGTTGCATTGGCTGAGACATTGTGTCTGCCCGCCCCTTTCTCCTGCTTTGCTGCCTCTCTATTCCCCCCCCGCTCTCCAGATCGCAGTGAATCGATGGAGCAGACAGAAAAGAGGAGAAAGCCCCAGGCACTGTACCCCCTGGCCTGCAGTGTACCCCCGATTGAGAACCCGCATTGGCATATGACCCCCTGGCATTTCTGACTACCCGCATTGGCATACGACCCCCTGGCATTTCTGACTACCCGCATTGGCATACGACCCCCCCCTGGCATTTGACTACCCGCATTGGCATACGACCCCCTGGCATTTCTGACTACCCGCATTGGCATATGAACCCTGGCATTTCTGACTACCCGCATTGGCATATGAACCCTGGCATTTCTGACTACCCGCATTGGCATGACCCCCCCCCTGGCATTTCTGAGAACCCGCATTGGCATACGACGACCCCCCCCCCCCCGGGCATTTCTGAGAACCCGCATTGGCATACGATGACCCCCGGGCATTTCTGACTACCCGCATTGGCATACGACCCCCCCCGGCATTTCTGACTACCCGCATTGGCATATGAACCCTGGCATTTCTGACTACCCGCATTGGCATGACCCCCCCCCTGGCATTTCTGAGAACCCGCATTGGCATACGACGACCCCCCCCCCCCGGGCATTTCTGAGAACCCGCATTGGCATACGATGACCCCCCGGGCATTTCTGACTACCCGCATTGGCATACGACCCCCCCCGGCATTTCTGACTACCCGCATTGGCATACGACCCCCTGGGATTTCTGACTACCCGCTACTATACCGATCCCGGTATGGCGTCAAATTTTATAAATTGTGAGTCCACAACAGGCTACACATGGGCGTTTAGGATATACGAAGGGAAAGATAGCCACATTGACCCCCCCCCCCATGCCCCGATTCTATTGGCACCAATGGAAAAATTGTGTGGGATCTGGTCTATCCCCTGTTCAACAAGGGCTATCTATCATTTATGGGTCGATAACTATTACACCAGCATCGACCTATTTAAAAATTTATATTGTTTCGAGACCCTTGCGTGTGGCACCGTGTGGAAGAATCGCAGAGGTTTTCCCCAAATCCTGGCAGCAGGCAAAAAAAGTAGAGGCTCCTCTTCAACTCTACGTCAGGAAGAAGTGCTAGCCCTTCGGTTCACCGATTAGAAAGCATGTATACATCCTTCTTCAGTGCACGACGAAAGTACAGTGCCAGTGTCTGAGAGGGAGAACTGAGCCACTGGAAAAGCCGAAGTGCATTGTAGATTACAGCAAGTTTATGGGGGGAGTAGACTTGGCTGATCAATGTATACAGCCTTATCTGGTGAACCAAAAGACTAGGGCATGGTACAAGAAGATTGCTATCTATTTGACCGAGATTGCAATTTTCAGCGCGTACGTGCTCTACAAGCAGGCAGCAGTACAAAAGCCATAATCCTTCCTAGAATTCATGCTAGAGATCCATATCCAAATTTATCCTAACCCCGGGCCCCCGATACATCCGCTTTGGAATCAGGAGATCTCCAAAGATTAAGTGGCAGACCCTTTACTTCCCGCATCCCTCCCACCCGCTGTAAAAAGTCCCCCCAGAAAAAGTGTTGTCTGCCACAAAAAAGGAATCCGAAAGGATTTTAGTTATTATTGCCCTACCTGCCCATCTCTACCTGGCCTCTGCATAACCGAGTGCTTCAAAATTTATCACACAGAGCTAAATTACTAAATCTCCTTTTCTGGTTTGTCCCGATTACTCTTTGCTGCCTGTACCGACTCATTGGCTTGTTCTAACGACTACTCTGACTTCTGGAATCCCCTGAATTTGGCCTGTCCCTGTTTATGTTAAGCCCAGCTATTCTAAAGTGGCTGCACCAAACAACTCAAAATACTAATTTAGAATCATTGGCGCGTCATCTTTTGGAGCCATATTCTTTCTTGGCGTGCCATGTTCTCTCAAAGATGACATAAATCCTGAAAATCACTTGTCAGATTTCCAAAAACCAAAATAAAAACTCTACATGGGGGTACCGTTGAATTCGTAACACATTGCCGAACACAAAGTCAACCTTTTACTGGCCTAAAACATTGATATGAGCATGATATTATCAGCAAAATAACAGTTTTCGTGTAAAACAAATGCAAAACACAAACATGAAGACTAAGTGGCTACTATACAAAACTGGACATACCTCATTTTCAATACTCTGGGTTGTCTACTTTTCAAAATGATATGCCATGATGGGGTACTTTTTTATACCTGGGTTGCCATAACCTCTCAATCTGGCAAACTCTACATTTGATCGTGTAACTTTCCAAAAAGCAAAATAAAAATGCTAAATGGGGGGGTACCGTTGAACTTGTAACACATTGCCGACCACAAATATCAATGTTGTAGGCCAGTAAAAGGTTGACTGAGCATGATATTATCAGCAAAATAACAGTTTTTGTGTGAAAAATGCAAAACACAAACATAAAGACCAAGTTTGCGACTAAGTGACTACTATGAAAAAACGAAACATACACCATTTTGAATAGCCTGGGTTGTCTACTTTTTAAAATGGTATGACATGATGGGGTACGTTTCATACCTGGGCTGCCACAACCTCTCAATCTGGGAAATTTCAAGTTGTAAAACCTGAAATGGGCAAACTCTATATTTGACCCTGTAACTTTCCAAAACCTAATAAAAGCTCTACATGGGGGGTACCGTTGAACTCGTATTTTATTTCATTTAATGCTAAGCGTACGATGTCATTCACACTAAAAATGCAATGCAGAACTTTGAAAATAGCAAAATTTCCTTTTTTCTCAGTTTCAGATTTTTATTTTCATACTATAATATATTTTATAAATAAATCTTTGGAAAATGAAAGCCCTATTTCTCCTGAACAAAATGATATTAAGTGTACCCACCCTTACATATATAATAAGAGGTAAATTATGGTTGAACAGCGAATAGCTGAAATTCTACTTTTAGAAGTGTTCAAAAGTGTTCCAAAGTTGTAAAATTACTCCCGTCCTTAAGGGGTTAATAGAAAAAACAATGTATTTATTTTGTTTACTTTTAGCCTGGTCATGTTTGATATCATTGGAAAGGCCATGCTCTGGTCTTTCCGATGATACCAAACAGTAACCTCTAGCTGCCAAGGATCGGGACCATATGTGGAAACCCCTTGACAGCTAGTGGTTAATGCTCACACTGGCATCGTCGCGCCGTGCATCCAAAGGACACACCCCCTCCTTTCAGGCGCTTTTCTGGCTTTGCCCGGGGTGCACCTGAAATTGACGCCATCGCGGTATAAAGCTGCGTCTGACTTCCATGAAGTCAGATTGCCACGGAACCCTGGAGGAGAGCTTGCTTAGCGGAGGACATGTGGGGAACATCCTAGGCATATTGCGGGAGAATCCCATGATGTTCCCTACATGTCTTCCGCAGTGAAGGAGTTAAAAAAACGGGAAAAAAAATTCCTGGAAAGAATGCCTAAAAGATCCTAAAATATAAAGAGACTTTTTACTGCAGATTAAAAGAATAAACGGTTTATTCGATTTTCGTATAAAAACAAGAATATCTTTAACATCGAAGCCGGAATAAACCTGCCGAATGAAAACACGGGACAGCAGGGCATTTGTCTGACTTTCCTCAGCTGTTTGGTGTTCTGTGACTAGGTTATAACCATTTTTTCTCTATGGGGGATTTCACTGGCTTTGAACTGGCACCGTACTTGCGGGCAATTTGGTGAACTGCCTGCTCTCTGAATAGCCAGAAATTGGCACCATACGGGGAAATTCACTGTTTAGTAGGGATAGACCGATATATCGGTTTTGCCGATTATTGGATGCCGATATTCAGAAAATTACTGGTATCGGCATTTTATTTGCCAATTAATTGGACAAGTTGGCTCACTGTAGCTGCGACATCCAAGATCCCACAGAACTGCGAATCTGGGGCTTCTCCCACATCAGGCTGTAAATCCTCACTGCAGAACAACCCCTGCTCACTGAACATATTGCGCATGAGCGTGATGACAACAGAAATGGGGCTTCCATCCCATCTGGCAGGGAATTCCCTATACAGGAGATGCAGGGTCTATTTCTTACAGCAGGGGTCAGCAACCTGGGCCCTCCAGATGTTTTGGAACTGCATTTCCCATGAGGCTCCAAGAACCTAATGAGAAGCTCAGCATCATGACAGTTGTTGTTCCAAAACATGTGGGGCAATATTACAAAGTCACTGCTAACTTAACTTAACCAGAGCTGTTGTAAACTTACCAGAGCCGTCATAGTCTGAGGTTGTTACGTTTACAACAGGTTAAGTTAGCACCAACTTTGTAATGTAACCCTTGGAGGGCCAAGGTTGCTTGAACCCCTTACATACAGGGTCATATGAGGGATCTTTAAGAAAGCCAAAGAGATCCGAATGGCTCCCGAAAGGGAACCGAACGGTGAAAATCAGCGTTCGGTTACCTTTCTTGGCCATTCGGCTATCCAGAGGGCAGGAAATTCGCCATATCCTGCTGAATTGCCTGCACATACGTGCCTGTTCGAGGGCAGTGAATCCCCATAGAGAAGCAATGCTTTGGCTATTCAGAGAGCAAAAGCCAGCAGTGAAACGTTGCTTATTTGAAGTTTTTATTTTGGAAAAGATGTCATCTTAACAAGATACGGTAAAGAGATAAATGGCCTTGCAGGGCCAAGAATCGTCAGCATAAAAAACACAGCAGTGTATAACAAATAATGAAGCCATCTAATGGTAGTCATATAGTAGTAATAAACCTCCCCTAATAGGGGGGTCTCATCTATGAACATGCGATAAATAAAAGCACGTTGTGATAATTCAAAAACAATAGGCAGTATGAAGCCAGCAAATCATCTACTCCAATTTTTTTAAAAAAAAATTTTAACGAAGGAAGGGGGGGGGGGGAATGGGGATATGGAAAAGGCCAGAATTGTGCCTGCTAGGGGAGAGCGCTCTCTGTCCTTCGAGCACTGAACAGATTCCTCTGCTTCACTTTTGTGCCTGAGAACCCGCCACTCCGCTCTGACCAGCCGGTCAACATGCCTGGGCAGCTCAATCATCTCAGGCCTCCGATAGGGATCCGTTTCAACCGGAGCAGCAGAAGCTGGCATCTCTCTGGGCACGCAGGGTGCCCCTGCTCCTTCATCCCAGTGGTTCAAAAGTATACTTTGGGTCTCAGAGTCCTGCGTTAGCGTCCCAGCCGGGATGCTGATGTCAGCACAACTCCCTGCGGCAGTAGAGGGACAGGTCTCTGCGGGGCACCGGATCTCATCTTGTCCCAGGCTCCTTTCTCCCCGGCCTGTCTGCAGCGTATGCATCATCTGGCGCCAGAATCCTCTGATCAGGCCGTCCGAGTCCTGCCCCGCCAACAGCTGCAAACAGGCCTGTGAGAAAGGCATCCGTACCTCCAGATGGGGCAGGGAATCGATCCAGCCGGTCGCCTGCAGGTCCATCTGTCGCTCTCACCAAACGGTCACCCATGGCAGGCAGGAGACGGGGGCCCACCGTCTCCATAGCCCCAATGCGTGCCCAAGCTGGGTCGAGTCAGCTAGTACGGGGGAAACAGGAGCCAGGACGAAGGCCTCAAGATGGCCGCCAGCACTTCTCTCCAGTCACAGACCTGCACAGCAAAGGTGTCTCCGGTCCGGAGGGGGGGACAAAACTGCCTACGGACAGCTCGGTTCCGATGGCAAGATAGTTCAGGTCCCCACCTCGCAAGAACACTACATAAAAAGTAATTAATAGAACCTTAAGGGCAGCAGACGTGTGGAGCTCCACCAAGACACGTCTGCTCCCGTTGATAGCTGGCCATGCCCCCTTTTTAGGATATTTTAACCCTTTCGCTGCTGAGGCATTTCACACCTCTGTGCTGAGGTTATTTTTACCGGTTTCGCTCCTCTTGTTTAACCGCGTTTTGAAGCCTTTTTTTAATATATGACCCAGACATATTATATATCGTTCTTTTCGACAGATTCAGAATATGTCATTAGTATACATCGTGTCCTGTCTGTATATTATAACAGAAAATGAAATAAATTTAGAATTTTCAATAATTTACAATGTGTAGTTTTTTTTTTTTTTGTTTTTTTTTAGCATGCGAGCATTTGCGGTTATATTTTCTATGGGGTGCGCTTGTTAAAAAAAATTAGAAATGGGGTCTCGTTACTTTTTTTTTTTTTTTTTTGGGGGGGGAAAATTTTGCTATTTTTAACAAACGCTCCGCATACAAAAATCGTTAGTGCAGCATCATTGTTCACATTATAATTGAAATGGGAATAATAAAGAAATATATATTTTTTATTTTTAATATATTTTTTTTTAGTTTTTTGTTTAATTTTTATATGGTCATGTTTGGTATCGTTGGAAAGGCCATGCTCTGGCCGAGCCAGCAATACTGAACATTAACCCCTAGCTGCCACGGATCGGGAGATAGGGGGTTCCAATGAACCCCATATCTCCACCATTGGTGGCAGTTAGGGGTTAACTCCAGGATTGGCGATGTCGTCGGGGCATTCCCGGAAGCTTGGCCGACCTCCAAGATGTCGGTCAGCTCCGGGAGAGGATCGCGATTCGGTGCTTTTCGGCGCCGAATCGTGATCCGGCACCCAAGGTGTTAAAGACAAGCACGGTTTGGAAGGGCAGGCTGTGCCCTTCCAAACTGCCTGCCTTCAGCCGCAGGACCCCGGCAATCGGGAGGGAGGTCCGATGGACTCCCCCAACCCCCCCCCTTCAGGCACCTCCTCCGCACTCGCGAGGGGGGCGCCTGAAATAGATGTCATCGTGGCAGCGCGATGACATCTCTTCCCCCCCCCTCCCGGCATCCTGGAGTGCCGGGCTGTCATGCTAGATGTCAGCCCGCACCTGGGGTTCCAGCAATCAGCCGGAATCCCAGCTGATTGCTGCCTCCTGTGCTAGGACGCGCTCAGCGAGTCCGTAGCACAGGAGGAACACTTGGCAGGACGCACTGAGGGCGTCCTTAGCAGCCAAGTGGTTAAGCATCTTTCGGGATTTTTTTTTTTTTTTTATATTAAAAAAACACTTCTCATTCCCTGGACCTCAGATGTAAATTTCAGACATTTTCGCTCAGTAGTTTCTTTGCAAACAACGTTTCACTTTTCAAACCATTGACGCAATCTGTCTTTTTAATTTATTCACTCCCTTCGTCTGCGGTGTCGGGTTTTTCCGGCGGCTGCGCCGCGTGTGATCGGCTCCTGCTCGGGTTTTTCCGGCGTGTTAATCCCAGATGTTTTTTCGGGTTTCGGTGTGCGTTCGCCCTCGTTCTGAGGTGAGTTTTCAGCGACTTTTCCCTGCATTTCGGCGGCCCTGTGGTGCTTGCTGAATACACCGCAGGGTGGCTGAAATGGGATCGCCAAATCGCACCGAATTGAAGAGAATGAAAAGTCAGCGAACGTGCGGTGGCTTTTCTATTCTCTTTGAATAACCCTGACGGTCTTATTGTTTGTAAAAATAAAAGCTTAAATTAAAAAAAAATTCTTATTAAATTGCACCACGTCCACTTCATTTATTCAATGTCTAAATGTTAAACACATTGAGTTCATGGCATAATGTCAGATTTGTGCTGTATTTTTTATTTTATTTTTTCACTACTTTAAATTTACAGAATATCGACACCAAATATCGGCTATCGGCCAGAAAAGCTGCAGATAATCGGTATCGGCCCTGAAAAAATATCGGTCTATCCCTACAGTGTTTAGTGATATTTCGAGGACAGATCGGCTGTTAGGGCAATTCAGAATCGAGTAATATGGCTGCCAAAAGGGAACCGAACGCTAAAAATCAGCGTTCGGTTACCTTTCTTGGCCATTCGGCTATCCAGAGAGCAGGCAATTCGCCAAATCTTGCCGAATTGCCTGTACATACGTTGGCTGTTCAGTGCCTGTTCGAGGGCAGTGAATCCCCATAGAGAAGCAATGCTTCGACTATTCAGAGCGCAAAACCCAGCAGTGAAAGTTGCCGAAATGCCCTGCCATTCTGTGGTTTAATTCGGCAGGTTTATTCAGGCGAATCCCATCGGCTTCAATGTTAAAAATATTCTCGTTTGAATTCAATATCTAATAAACCGTTGCTTTATAATATTCTGCAGTAAAATTCTCTTTATTTATATATTATTTATTTTTTTTGGGATAAGCATTTTTCAGGTGCTTTTTTGCCCCAAATTTTATATATATATATATATATATATATATATTTTATTTTATATAATTTTTTTAAATGTTTCTTTTTTCTGTAACAGCCCTTTATATTATTCCTTGGACCTCATATATAAATTTCAAACATTTTCGCTCAGTAGTTTGTTTGCAAACAGTGTTTCACTTCTCAAACATTCAAGCGTACTGTTTTTTTTTTTTTTTCTTCTTGACCTACTTCGTCTGCGGTGTCGGCTTTTTCTGGCGGCTGCGCTGCGTGTGATTGGCTCCTGCTTGGGATTTGAGAGTTTTCGGCGGGTTAATCCAGATGTTTTTGCGGGTTTCGGTGACCGTTCGCCCTCGTTTTGCGGCTACTTTTCCCTGCATTACGGCGGCCCTGTGGGGCTTGCGGAATACACCGCAGGGTCGCCGAAATGGGATTGCCAAATCGTGCCGAATTGAAGAGAACGAAAAGCCACCGAACGTGCGGTGACTTTTCGATTCTATTTAATTAAATAATCCTGTATATGTAATGTTGCTTGTTCTGAGGTCCCTCACATACTTTGGTTCTTATGGGAATTATTGTTAATTACATAATATAGTTATGGTGTGCTGCTTGCTGAGCACGCAGAGAAGATGGGGGTTGTATCCACTGAGTGCGTCTTGACACGCTGCGCACCGTGACGCGTTTAGTGTATCTCCGGCTTGAAGGAGCTACGCTACATTCAGCCCAAAAACCTGCACAAGAGAAAACCCTTTCATAGGTGCTCTGTTGAGTCTTCAAAATGAGATTTATTTATTTTTGTTAACTTGTAATGGCCATTAAAGCATAAGCTCATACACCACAAGGCAATCTCTTGAGTGAATAAGGCCCTGTTCACACTGTGCGATTTGAATATTTTGTGCTGTGTGTGTGTGTGTGTGTGTTTGTGGTTTTTTTTTTTTTTTGGCAAAGCACCACCAATACAAATCGCAAAATCGCAGATAGCAAATCGCAAAAAAAGGGTCATGTACCAGCGACATGCTTCTGCGACGTCGCGCGGCAAGATGTGAACAGCTCCATTTGAAATGCATTGGAGAAGCTACACAGCGTGACGTTGCGCGATAAATCGCACAGTGTGAACGGGGCCTTAAAGATAAATGTGAAAAATCCAAAATCCTCAATAGTGCAACTGTGTCTAAAATATAAAAAACAAAATGTAGTGCCTAGTAGGGAGACTCTCAATAATTCCAGTAATAATTGTCAGCAACTGATTTCTATATTAACCCTTTCGCTGCTGAGGCTTTTCACACCTCTGTGCTGAGGTCATTTTTACCGGTTTTGCTCATCATGTTTAAACGTGTTTTGAAGGCTTATTTTAGTATATGACCCAGACATATTATATATCGTTCTTTCCGTCAGACTCGGCAGATTCATAATATGTCATTATTATATGTATACGTTATGTCATGTCTGTATATTATAACAAAAAATGCAATAAAATATGTATTTTCAATAATTTACAACGTGTAAAGTGTTTTTTTCCACATTTTAACATGCGAGCAATTGCGGTTATATTTTGTATGGGGTGCGCTTGTTAAAAAAATTACAGATGGGGTCTCGTTACATTTTTTTTGGGGAAAATTACACTATTTTTAACAAACGCACCGCATACAAAAATCGTTAGTGCAGCAACATTGTTCACATTATAATTGAAATGGGAACAATATTGCTGCATTAACGAACCAAAAAAAAGAAAAAAAAATGTTTATTTTTTTATAATTTTTTTTTAAATATATTTTTATTTTTAATTTTTATTTTTATTTTTTTTCAAAAACTTTTTTCACATTCTAGTTTGGTATCGTTGGAACGGCCATGCTCTGGCCGATCCAATCATACCAAACGTTAACCCCTAGCTGCCACGGATCGGGAGATAGGGAGTTCATTGGAACTCCCTATCTCCACCGTTGGTGGCAGTTAGGGGTTAACTCTAGGACTGGCGTCATCGTGCTATGCACGATGATGCCAGTCCTCAGGGGGAGTTCCCGGAGGCTTGGCCGACATCCAAGATGTCGGCCAGCTCCGGGAAAGGATCGCGAACCGGCGCTTTTCAGCGCCGATTCGCGATCCAGCTCCCCAGGGGTTAATGCCAGGCACCATTTGGAAGGGCAGGCTGTGCCCTTCCAAATGGTGCCTGGGTTAACCCCCGCAACGCCGCCGATCGGGAGGGAGAGAGGTCCGAAGGACCTCCCCCCCCCCCTCCCTTTCAGGCGCCTCCTCCACACAGGCGGGGGGGGGTGGGGGTGGGGGCGCCTGAATTAGGTGTCATCGCGCTGCCGCGATGACACCTAATTTCAGCGGCTGCGGCTCCGGATGCTGGGCTGACATCGAGGATGTCAGCCCGCACCGGGGGGGCCAGCGATCGGCCGGAACCCGGCCGAACGCTGACCCCAATGGGAGGACGTGCTCAGCGCGTCCTCCGCATACCAGCAGTAATGCGGAGGACGCGCTGAGCGCGTCCTCCGCATTGAAGTGGTTAACCTCCCTGGCGGTCTAATTTTTGTGAAAAACCGCATCTAAAAGCTGTCCCCCCCCCCCCAGCGGTATCCCGAGTGTGGCTCGAGGTTAAATTCCTATGTTGGAAGCAGTAACACCGAGCAACACTCGGGATGCCGCTGGATACATCACCGCTCCCTCGATGTCCCCAGCTGCCTCCTCCGGCGACCGCAACCTTATACTTCCTGGTTCCTTCCTCACGAGAAGGAGTCCAGGAAATAAAAATGCTGCGATTGCGGAGGAGACTGCAGAGATCATCGAGGGAGCTCACGGAGAGGTGATGTATACAGCCCGAGTGTCTCGGGGTTACCGCTCTCAGCGGTGAAATTTAACCCCGAGACACACTCGGGGGGAAAACCGTCAGGTTAAAGTGCTACAATAAAATGATATAAATGCTGGGAAGAAAATCTATATGGTGATACAATTTGTGGCAAATGTGCCAACATCCGAATGGACAAGACAAGCGGGTCTATTCACTAGGTGAAACTCAGGAAAATTGGCAGAACTTAAAAATCTAGGTCAAAATAGCCAAACCAGAAAAATGAAACGCATAATCCTGATAGCTTTCTAGTGGAGGATGATTATACGAAGAGATGCCACGGGGGACAAACCTCTCAATCATTTCAGCCGGTGAGATGTTAGATGAACATTCCCAGGAACCAATATTCCAATTTATAAATCTAATAGTCTGGGACAATAAGTCGCCCCTGTGGATTCTGATACTTTGCCGGAGCTTTGTTGTCCAACCCTCAGCCGAGCCAGATTTAGACACTGACGATCTGAGTGAATGGGAACTCTCTCACCTTCCGTGTCTGGAGAGTGGAAGTTCCCCAGATGGCCCTTATGAAGAGGTGGGCGCATCACTTGCCTATATGATGCTAGAAGCCTCTGAGCAGAAAACTGTGGCCAACATCGATATCAGCAGGTCAGATCAGGAAAGTACAGATGAAGCCCATCCAGAGGACTCTCTGGAACAAACCTCAGGAGTGAGACATGATGACCCTGATTCAGAAAATGCCAACGAGAATGAACAGATGGCTTCCCCTCCTCCACGCCGAACCGCTGAACAGCGAAATCAGGCATTTTCTTCGAAGAAACCAAAGTCGTGGACGCAGATGCCCAGGATGCTTTGGGATCTGAATCGAATGTACTGATTTAAACTTTTAATAAAGTTTTTTGTTATTAAGCAAAACCTCTGTATATTTTCTTTCAGCCATTCGCTATCAAGCACTTTATATAAGGGGTGGGGGGTTGCAAGGATTGCAATAACATTTGTTTGGGATGTGTTGCTGAAATGTTAGTTTACTCACATTTGTAGGGTATAATGGCAATTTTGTATAAGTTTTGTTATTTTTAAGGTGGTTAGAACGAAGATTTAAAATATTGGTAAATTAAATTTTTAATTATGCCGGTGAGCTTCTCACCCCTCCTGCAAAATAAGGATCACAAGGAGTCGCTGGCCTCTCTGGCATGGTCCTAAATAAGGGCCATGTCAGAGGAGCGTGTTGTGTGCGCCGTACTGACATGCCTCCTGGCGTTTGTCGCAGTGTGACGCTTCGGTGCTTGCTATATGCTGTCGTGCATGCTACAGCAGGTGTGTTAAGGACGTTCAGAAAGCCTCCCGTGTTGAAGCGCTACGTTGCTTTTTCGACAGAGCTGCAAAGCGCGATCCTCCGGATGAGGATCGAGCCTTGCAGCGGTGAGCGCACTACTGCACTCTGCGAGGTTGGGC
Organism: Leptobrachium leishanense; assembly: GCA_009667805.1. Classification (NCBI taxonomy): domain Eukaryota; kingdom Metazoa; phylum Chordata; class Amphibia; order Anura; family Megophryidae; genus Leptobrachium; species Leptobrachium leishanense. Next base: position 348,678,980 of record CM019064.1, read on the forward strand.
GTCAGAGTGGCAGGAACGTCCACTCTCGCGTTCGTTCCTTCCGATCAGTGTTTCCCAAACGTGTCCTCAGGACCCGCTGGCACGCCACTTTTTCCAGGTATCTGAAGCCCAGCACAGGTGATATTATTTGCTGCTCAGTGATTGTAGGATTCACTCTGCATTTCCCCAAGGTGATCTGCAAAATCTGGCCTGGTTGAGGGTCCCCAGGACAGGTTTGGGAAACACTGCTTCCGCTCACGCTCGTCTGACACCAGCCTTAGGGGCGAGACGACAAAAAAGGTCTGCAGTATGTCTGTGAAATATAACATTTGGTTTTAAATCCTAAGGATTGAAGTTAAAGGGACACTCTACAAACACTGAGCACTTTAACTTTTTAAAGTGGTCAGGTTGCATGTTGGGTCCTCCTGCCTCATTTGGCAGAAATCGCTGTGCAAAGCTGAGGAGTTTCCTCATGCACTGAGTGAGAAATGGTGAGTATGTTCACCTAAAATAAATTTTAAGAAAATGATGTGCCAGTTGTTGTCAGCAGCACCTGCGCAATTTGGGTGGTGTTTGTGGCTTTGTGCATATGTATGTGTCCTTTGAGAATTTTAATGTAAAGACCAGCGTGAACGCAAAACATCTGAAATTAAAATGATCACATATTTCAACACTATAAAAGAAGGACTTAATGCGGATTCCATTTTTTTTTTATTTTTTTTTTTTTTATTCAAATCTTTTATTTTGAAAAAGCATCAGCAATAAGACAGCCAGTATATAAACATTCAGCATAAGTACATCAGAGGAGAAACAATAAACATTCCCAAATCGGGGGGGGGGGGGGTCTCCTCTAAATAGAAATTAAAAAATTATCGTGTCAGCAAGAAACATTGCAGCATCAAAGCGAGAAAATATAGGGCTACCTCAAAGTAGTACATCTGATGACAGAAAAATAAACTGTGGGAGAGTGAACTATACCGACCACACATCAGCAATGGCGCGAGGGGGGGGGGAGAATAAGAAACGGAAAAAAAAATTACAATAGTTGGGTGGGGGAGAGGGGCAAAGGAACGGCAAAGGCCAGGATTGTGACTTTCCCGGCTCACTCCTGAAGGAGGCCGTGGAATGATATTGTCACAAGGCCTAGGAGCCCGAGGGCCAAGTATGGCAACCAGAGCCATGGTAGGTGCCATCGTGGCACACCGTGGGGCAGCCCGAAGAATGCCAAAAAAAAAAATGTGGGGGAAGCGTACACCATCGCTGGAGGGGTAAGTGTCTGTAAAATAAACAAAAAAAAGTCTCATGTCATCGGTATCGGGGTGGTGGTGGTGGTGGGGGAGTCTCCTCCTAATTCACAGGGAAGAGGTGCAAGGGAGAAAAAAAAATAAGGGGAGATGGGGGGGGGGGAAAGTGTTCGCCGAGGCAAGAACATCAAAGAGTCAGCAACCCAGAAGGGAAGAGGAATCCAGCGTAATTCCACGGGGGGGTGGGAAGGACTTAGGTACGAAGTCCGGTGGAAAGTTCGCTGGTATCAGAGCACCGCTTCAACCCGGATCATTCAGTTGGGGCGTCGGGAAGATATCGAGAGGGGCCACTAGCGGCCAAGCCTCCTCTGGTGTCGAAGCCACTTGCATGGTGCCATTGACCGACACAATAAGGGAGCCAGCCGCTCCCCACTTTTAGCGAACTCCTTCAGCCCGCAGACGAGTTGTCAGCTCCCTGAAGCATCTTCTGGCCAACAGCGTAGCAAAGGGGAGATCCGTAAACAGGGAAAGCTGTAACGACTCGAAAAAAAGAGGGCCACGTGCTGCCGGGACTGCCATAAGCCGATGCTTCAGCGGGACATCTTTTGCCACCACCAGTATATCCTGGGAAGCCATACTAGGTGCCAATGGCGATTTCCGAAGACGCAGCACATACCCGAAAATCTGCTGGCTGTTTGTCTGCGGGAGAAGGGAGGCCGTGAGTCGGTTTTCCAGCCCCAGAGCCGCCGGAAGCGGCATCGAATCCGGGATTCCCCGGATTCTAAGATTTCGCTGTTGATGTCGAGTCTCCAATCGCTCCACCGTCTGCAAAAGAAGTGTCACCTGGGCCTGCAGGGAGTCAACTATGGCAGCCTAATTAATCTATGCATCACTTTAATTCATCTAATCACTATTCAACTATTCACCAACTATTCATCTATTCACCTAATCAATCTACAGCTACTATATTTACTACCAAATTTACTGACATTAAACTTAAATGCAAGTGAATGAAGAGTGGATTCCAGTTATTATTTTCAGTGTTGATGTTTGAAGTTACTTTCAAGCAGGAAAAATTGTGCAAAAAACATAAAGCTTGACGGGGATTGTGGGGGAATGTTGGTGTCGGAATGCTGATAGGGAAATAGTGCTTGTTCCACCTGAAGGGTCGTGAAACACGAAGTGTCAAGCAGCCAATCGGAGACATAGCAATCTAGTGCCACTAGGTTGTAATCAAGTATGTTTGGAAAATTTGATCTGTCCTCTAGCTATGGATTGTTGAAGATTAGGGAGCGCTATACGTGCCTGTTTACCTTGCCATATGAATGCTGTATACTGCTCGTGCAGTAGGTGGAGGTCTGTGGGTTTTAGTAGTAGGGGATAGAGCAATTTTGGAAAGGGTCATTTTAATCAAGGAGGCCCTTCCCAAATGGGATAGGGGAAGCGAACTCCAGGCGTCTAGTGTTTTGGTTTGAGTCAAGTGGGGATCAATATTGAGTCGATACAGTTGAGATAGATCGGCTGGTAGGATGATCCCCAGATATTTAATAAAGGGTGTGGGGGCTCAGGAGAAGGGAAAGTGTCTAAGCAAAGGGACACGGGTCTTGGTTCCCAAAGGTAGGGCAAGCGATTTGGAGTAGTTAATTTGGAATCCCGAGGCCACACGAAACCTATGAGTCAATAGTCGTGAGGTCGCTGAGGCAGGGTCTGAAAGGAATAGTAACAAATCATCAGTGATAGCTACCACTTTTAGTGTCACTGGGGATAGTCGAATGCCATTGATCGCCGTGGATGTTTCTAGGATGCGGACGAGGCGTTCCAAGGCGAGATTGAATAGTAATGGTGAGAGAGGGCAACCCTGGCTGGTGCCGTGCTCCAATACGAAGGGAATAAAATTAAAGCCCTTCGCCATGATCACCGTGGAAGGACTGAGAGCGTTTGAAAAAGGGCTAGAAACACTTTCCTGAAATAGTGCGCTTTATTAAGTTTCATCAAGTAAGCCCAGGAGATTCTGTTGAATGCTTTGTCTGCATCGCAACTCAGCAGGAGATTAGAGGAGTGTGGTGTTAGGGAAAAGGACCATATCACTGCTATGGCCTTGCGGATGTTGATGGAGTGTCGGCATTAAGGAAGCTTGTTTGTTGGGGGCCTATGAGACGCGCTAGGGGGGCCCTGCAAACGACCGGCCATAATGGTGGACAGCAGTTTCAAGTCAGTGTTAAGTAATGCTATGTGTCGATACGAAGTGACTATTGGTTGGATCCTTTCTGGGCTTGGGTATCACCACCACCCGCGCCTCATTAAAATTCGGAGGATATTCCCCTTGTAAAATATTATTGTAAATCGAGGTCAAGTGTGGGACGACCAAGCCAGAGAGGAGCTTATAGTATTCTGCCCCGAACCCATCGGGTCCCGGAGTCTTACCATTTTTAAGTGAGGCTATCGCTTTACGTACTTCAACGTGTGTGTGATAGGTGCAGAGAGTGTGTCACAGTCAGTCGGGGTCAATTTTGGAATTTGCCCTATGGAAAACCTTCAATTGAGCAGGACAATCATCAGGGCCAGCTTTGTAAAAGTCTGCGAAGTATGTCCTAAAATGGTTAACGATAGCTGCCGGGTCTGTGAGCAAGGTACCATCTACTGTCCTGAGTTTAGATATGAATGGTCGCGTCTGCGTCTGAGAGCGGACAAGGTTAGCTAGAAAGCGACAATGTTTATTGCCAAAATGGTATAACCGGTGTTTCTGACGTTGCTATGTTGGTGGCTATTGTGTCATATCTGGCCTTGTCCTGCTTGTACATTTGCAGAGCTATGGGGGTCGGGTCCAACAGGTCGGTTCTGTAGCTCTTGAGCAAATCTGAATGGGTCCTAGTTAGCTTTTGAGAGTCCTCCTGCCTTTTATGGGCAGTATACTCAATTATCTGGTCCCGGAGCACCGCTTTGGAAGCAGACCAGAATAGATTAACCTCGTCCGTATGTTGTTGTCTGTGTAGTTATTTCATGCTAGTTCAATATGTGACTTAAACAGTCCGGAGGTCATGAGGTGGGGGGGAAAGCGCCAGTTATGGGTGTAGGGCCGCAGGGTCCCAAGTGTTAGTTCAAGCGCAACCGGTGCATGATCAGTAAGCCGTATCGGGCCAATCGTGGTGTGCAACGCTCGGGAAGAGTGAGTCCGAGATCAAGAATAGGTTCAGTCTGGAAAATTATTTGTGGGGATCAGAATAAAATGTGAAATCCCTGCCCGTCGGGTTGTGTATGCGCCAAATGTCTACCAAGTTAAAGCGTTCAAAGAGGAAGGTGGAACCAGAGGGCTGTAGGCGTCCCCTGGACGGCGTACGACCCGGGGCCCGATCTAATATAGAATCTGGTACGTCATTAAAATCCCCACCTACAATTCTGCAGGTGGAGGAATGCTGATGAAGCAACGGAAGCAGTGTTTTGTAAAATCTGAGATTCGGACCATTGGGGGCGTAGTCAGGGATTTTTTTTAAACATTTTTAAAGCTGCTTTTTTTTTTTTTTTTCTTGCCACAGAAAATGATGGAAGAAGGTAGTCAATAATATGGAGTGCTCTTTCATGGTGTTTTGTAAAATATATATATATTATATATCAGTTGTGTTCAAAATTATTCAACCCCCAATGCTGTAAAGGGTTTTAGGGAATTTAGTGTACATTTGTAATTGTATTCAGAATGAAATCCTACAAGTTCTTTTTAAAGAACCATATGCAACTAAAATGACATCAATTGGTTTTGTAATACAGTAGTAAATGTTTCTTTTGTGAATTCTTCATTGACACAATTATTCAACCCCTTAAAGACTACCACTCTGAAGAACAGAGGTTCATTCAAGTGTTTTCAATCAGGTATTGAAAACACCTGTGGATGTCACGGAGCAGCAATAAAGCATTATAAGCACCAATTAGGCAACTTTAAAATGACTGATACTCAGCTCCTTCTAGACATTTACTGGTGTGGTTACAAACATGGTGAAGTCAAGAGAATGGTCCAGGAAGACACGAGAAGAGGTGATTACTCTTCACTGGAAGGGAAATGGCTATAAGAAGATTGCAAAGATGTTAAACATACCAAAAGAGACCGTAGGAAGCATCATTCGCAAATTCAAGGCAAAGGGCACTGTTGAAACGCTACCTGGTCGTGGCAGAAAGAAGATGCTGACTTCGACTGCTGTGCGCTACCTGAAGCGTAGAGTGGAGAAAAGTCCCCGTGTGACTGCTGAGGAACTGAGAAAAGATTTGTCAGATGTGGGTACTGAAGTTTCAGCTCAGACAATACGGCGCACACTGCGTAATGAAGGCCTCCATGCCAGAACTCCCAGGCGCACCCCCTTGCTGTCTCCAAAGAATAAGAAGAGTCGACTGCAGTATGCCAAACGTCATGTGGACAAACCACAGAAGTTTTGGGATAGTGTTCTGTGGACTGATGAAACAAAATTAGAACTGTTTGGGCCTATGGATCAACGCTATGTTTGGAGGAGGAAGAACAAGGCCTATGAAGAAAAGAACACCTTGCCTACTGTGAAGAATGGCGGGGGGTCAATCATGCTTTGGGGCTGTTTTGCTTCTGCAGGTACAGGGAAGCTTCAGCGTGTGCAAGGTACCATGAATTCTCTTCAGTACCAGGAGATATTGGATGACAATGTGATGCAGTCCGTCACAAACCTGAGGCTTGGGAGATGTTGGACCTTTCAACAGGACAATGATCCCAAGCATCCCTCCCAGTCCACTAGAGCATGGTTGCAGATTAAAGGCTGGAACATTTTGGAGTGGCCATCGCAGTCACCTGACTTAAATCCGATTGAGAACCTCTGGTGGGACTTAAAGAAAGCAGTTGCAGTGCGCAAGCCTAAGAATGTGACTGAACTGGAGGCTTTTGCCCATGACGAATGGGCGAAGATACCCGTAGATCGCTGCAAGACACTTGTGTCAAGCTATGCTTCACGTTTAAAAGCTGTTAGTACTACATCCTTTTACAGTTATAAGATTGAATGTCACTTGGGGGTTGAATAAAACTGATAATGATGTGAGCACAGAAAAGACATTTGTGGTTATTTCATTATAAATGTTATGTTATATTTGTCTGACCTACACGTGCCTCTTTGATTTAATTGTAAGCAAGATGACTGAATGATCAAAATCAATGTCAAACTGGCCAAAACACTGAATTTCAGTGGGGGGTGAATAATTTTGAACACAACTGTGTGTGTATATATATATATATATATATATATATATATTTACACACAAATCACCAAGAACGAGCACTCCATATTATTGACAACCTTCTTCCATCATTTTCTGTGGGGGGGAGAGAAACGGTTTTAAAAATGCTCAAAGGTAAAGTGATGGGGATTCAGTTCACAAAGTTATGATCATAATTAGCTTAACCTCCCTGGCGGTCTAATTTTTTCAAAATTTCATATCGAAAAGAGTCTCAATTTTTTTTTTTTTTTTAAGGAAACGTGTTTTTGTACATAGTTAGCCTGTAATAATTAGGAATCACGCACTGAAATCTGTGCAATCAAGAGTCCTTACTGGTAAAATCCTTTTATAAATAAATAGTAAATACACTGAGTCCGATAAAGTTTGAAACACGACATAATAAATTATTTTTGGGATAATAAATTATTATCATAAATGATATTCAATAAAATACAACAAAAAGCACTGAAATCTGTCTGCAAACAAGGGTGAGAAGATGTATGGTCTATTTCTTATCCTGTAGTGCCACCTAGTGGCCGTTCATGAACATTACACTGTATAATCCAAAGCGTAAACTGTAAAATTCTTTTTTTTTCTAAGTGTTCTGCTGGTCCCGCCCACACTGCATCGTGTGACTCGCAGAGAGCCTTATCAAGAAGCAGCTCACCGCGATCACACTGCGGGGGACAGCGGGAGCCAGGAGGAGGTGCGTATGCATCCAGCCCGAGTGTGGCTCGGGGTTACCGTTCGCGGTAGCGAACGTTAACCCCGAGTCACACGCGGGAATACCGCCAGGGAGGTTAAGCCTAACTTGACCGAATCTGCATTTACAGGATCAACTCCCCCCCCCCCCCCCTTAAGCTCCCCGGCAGCTCGAGGCTTTTATAGGCTGCCATGGTGGAGCACCTGTGAACAGGGAGGGGCGCATACCAAATGAGAGTTGTCAGCTCCCTATATATATAAAATACAAAACAGTAAAATGTTGCACTTCACTTCAAAACTAAGCGTGTGCATCTAAGACATCAAATATATATTTAAAAAAATATATACCGGTAATATAATTTTTTTTTTTTCCTTATCCGATGAATTGAACAGATAAGCCAGCCAAATTGACTATGAAAATAATCATTAGTTTCAGCCCTAATTTTGTGTGTGTCCATTACATGTAATGCAACAAAAGTGGAAAAATGCCAAGGGGGTGATTCATTTTGCAAGCCAAATATGCTGACCTATACAGCTGAATAAGGGAGAGCCTTACCTTTTTAAAGATTCCTTCTCCTACATGAGCACAGCGTGCCACAGTTTGGAGGGGCTGTTGCGAGCAGAGCTCGATGTTCAGCTTTGTTTCTCACTTGGCTCGTGATTGACAACTAACATATCACACTGACTTAGGCTAGGGTCAGACTACTGCATTTTTCGCGTTGTCCGTGAAAAAGTGCGTTCGAACGAATGGACGCATTTTTTCACGGAATACGCGATAGCGGTCATACGATGCGCATTTTCGGCCGTGATTTTGTACAGTTATCAATAAAACACTTTTTGCGTCTGGACGTAATGTTGGCCAGACATTAGCAGCGTCTGACGTCTCCTAATCACACACACATGCCGCTAGCGGACGCAGCGCACTCTGTACGTCCGTACTAGCGGTTTGACATTCTCGAAAAAATGCGTTCGTTTGCCACTTGCGTTGCGCAGCCGCACTTTTGTGCGGACGTTCTTCGTATTGCTGCCCGGCATTGGACGTAATTTGCTGCTAGCGCGGTCGTGATTTTAGTGCGGTTAATACTGCGTTAGTCTGACCTTAGCCTAAGCGGGGATATGTCCTGTAGGGCAACTCTCTGCTCACAGCAGTCCCTCCTCTCTGTGGCATGCCACATGACATGTAAGGAGACCGGAACCTTTAAACACCGATATCTCCTGGTTTTCAATAGTATAGGTCAGCGAAAAGGTAACACTGATCTATATAAAAGGGAGTGTTGCCCTGTCAAATGGGCAAAACTATTTTGCACATGACAGTGGCGCTATAAATTCAGACATTTATTCTTGGTTACAAAGAGAAGCCTGAATAAACATTTCAGATATTAATAATTTATAGATATATTAAGCTTGTTAATTTTTTTTACCCTGGTTGGAAAAATCGTTACCCCTTAACATTCACAAAACACATGTTTCTTGACACTATGGGCCCCCCCCCCCATCTCTCTAGAGTGCACTTTTGGGATTTCTTTTTATTTTTTTTTAATTTTCTTGCAGACAGGAATATGAAGATCCAGATTTTGTGCCATTATGTGACACACTGAGAATATCTGATGTTGTGAAAGCGAGAGCGTGGAAAGCGTACGAGCAGTTATCTGGAACTGTCTTGGTAAGTCATCTGTTTACCAAAGCGTAAGTAACTCTTACGAAATCTGTTCATCTGGTACTGTTATAGTTACAAGTAAGACAAAACCAATAGCAGAGCGCACAAATCTTAAACCCTATTTGTGGATTAGAGGAGGTATTCAGCATGCAGTGTCACACCTTTTAAAAATGTGAAAAAGCAAATGATCATATTCATATATACTTATCTCAATTATAGGTCTGTTCACTACTTCTTATTTTATACCTTCAAAATAGGAACACAATACTTCTCATTGCGCGATATCTCTATACACAAAAAGTTTGTACCCAAATTTGTATCCCCCTTCGATTACAAACTCACTGGGGGTTATTCAGAGAGATCCGAAATGTAACCGACACTGGGCTATATTACAATGTTGGTGCTAACTTAACCAGAGCTGTTGTAAACCATAAGCTCCATAGGCTATAATGTAAGTTTACAACAGCTCTGGTTAAAGGGATACTCTAGGCAACATGACCACCTAAGGTGGTCATGATGCCCTGAGTATGCCCCTGTCTGTCCCCTCTCCCTCCGCTCAGCTGAGAGACGCGGAGGAGTTTACTCCGCCCTCCAAGCTGTCAGTCAGCAGAGTGGGATTCATATTTCCCGCTTCTGCCGAGTAGGAGACGTCAGCGCGATGACGTCTCCAACTCGCCGCAGTGGCTGAAGATTAGTATTGCGCGCAACACTAATCTAAGAAGATGGAGCCGGGAGGAAGACTTCTGATTGGCTGGCTTACGTGAGAGGCGCGCATGCGCGCTTCTCACGTAAACCATTAGCCAAGTGACACTAACCAGGACGGGAGCGGAAGAGGAGGGAGGGGAGTATGTATGTATGTGTATGTACAGTTGTGTTCAAAATTATTCAACCCCCACTGAAATTGAGTGTTTTGGCCAGTTTGACATTGATTTTGATCATTCAGTCATCTTGCTTACAATTAAATCAAAGAGGCACGTGTAGGTCAGACAAATATAACATAACATTTATAATGAAATAACCACAAATGTCTTTTCTGTGCTCACATCATTATCAGTTTTATTCAACCCCCAAGTGACATTCAATCTTAGTACTTAGTACAACATCCTTTTACAGTTATAACAGCTTTTAAACGTGAAGCCTAGCTTGACACAAGTGTCTTGCCGCGATCTACAGGTATCTTCGCCCATTCGTCATGGGCAAAAGCCTCCAGTTCAGTCACATTCTTAGGCTTGCGCACTGCAACTGCTTTCTTTAAGTCCCACCAGAGGTTCTCAATCGGATTTAAATCAGGTGACTGGGATGGCCACTCCAAAATGTTCCAGCCTTTAATCTGCAACCATGCTCTAGTGGACTTGGAGGTATGCTTGGGATCATTGTCCTGTTGAAAGGTCCAACGTCTCCCAAGCGTCAGGTTTGTGACGGACTGCATCACATTGTCATCCAATATCTCCTGGTACTGAAGAGAATTCATGGTACCTTGCACACGCTGAAGCTTCCCTGTACCTGCAGAAGCAAAACAGCCCCAAAGCATGATTGACCCCCCGCCATGTTTCACAGTAGGCAAGGTGTTCTTTTCTTCATAGGCCTTGTTCTTCCTCCTCCAAACATAGCGTTGATCCATGGGCTCAAACAGTTCTAGTTTTGTTTCATCAGTCCACAGAACACTATCCCAAAACTTCTGTGGTTTGTCCACATGACTTTTGGCATACTGCAGTCGACTCTTCTTCTTTGGAGACAGCAAGGGGGTGCGCCTGGGAGTTCTGGCATGGAGGCCTTCATTACGCAGTGTGCGCCGTATTGTCTGAGCTGAAACTTCAGTACCCACATCTGACAAATCTTTTCTCAGTTCCTCAGCAGTCACACGGGGACTTTTCTCCACTCTACGCTTCAGGTAGCGCACAGCAGTCGAAGTCAGCATCTTCTTTCTGCCACGACCAGGTAGCGTTTCAACAGTGCCCTTTGCCTTGAATTTGCGAATGATGCTTCCTATGGTCTCTCTTGGTATGTTTAACATCTTTGCAATCTTCTTATAGCCATTGCCCTTCCTGTGAAGAGTAATCACCTCTTCTCTTGTCTTCCTGGACCATTCTCTTGACTTCACCATGTTTGTAACCACACCAGTAAATGTCTAGAAGGAGCTGAGTATCACAGTCATTTTAAAGCTGCCTAATTGGTGCTTATTATGCTTTATTGCTGCTCCGTGACATCCACAGGTGTTTTCAATACCTGATTGAAAACACTTGAATGAACCTCTGTTCTTCAGAGTGGTAGTCTTTAAGGGGTTGAATAATTGTGTCAATGAAGAATTCACAAAAGAAACATTTACTACTGTATTACAAAACCAATTGATGTCATTTTAGTTGCATATGGTTCTTTAAAAAGTCCTTGTAGGATTTCATTCTGAATACAATTACAAATGTACACTAAATTCCCTAAAACCCTTTACAGCATTGGGAGTTGAATAATTTTGAACACAACTGATATATATATATATATATATATATAATTTATTACCGTTGGAAACAAGTGGATTTTAGTTCCCTACCTAGTTAGTGAGGGAATAGGTATAGTTTAATGTAAAAAAATGGGGGTTTGATTAGAGTGTTCCTTTAAGTTGGCACCAACTTTGTAATATGGCCACTGATTTTCAGCGAACAGGGACATTTCGGGGCCATTCGGCTATTCAGAGAGCAGGCAATTCCCCAAATTTTGGCGAATTTCCTGCGCGTACTGTGCCTGTTCGAGGGCAGTGCAAATCCCCATAGAGAAGCAATGGTTCGTCTATTCAGAGAACACCGACCAGCTGAGGAATGTCAGTGAAGTGCCCTGCTGTTCGGTGGTTTCATTCGTCAGGTTTATTCAAGTGAATCTCATTCATAGGCCTCAATGCTAAAAATAATCCCTTTTTTTTTTTAACCACTTCACTGCGGAGGACGCGCTCAGCTGAGCGCGTCCTCCCTTTGGGGCCAGCGTTCGGACCTCTCCCTCCCGATCGGCGGCGTGCAGGGGGTTAACCCAGGCACCGTTTGGAAGGGCACAGCCTGCCCTTCCAAATGGTACCTGGCATTAACCCCATGGGGGCCGGATCACGAATCGGCGCCGGTTCGTGATCCTTTCCTGGAGCTGGCCGACATCTTGGATGTCGGCCAAGCTTCCGGGAATGCCCCCTGAGGACTGGCGTCATCGTGCATAGCATGATGACACCAGTCCTGGAGTTAACCCCTAACTGCCACCAATGGTGGAGATAGGGGGTTCCAATGAATCCCCTATCTCCCGATCCGTGGCAGTTAGGGGTCAATGTTTGGTATTGTTGGATCGGCCAGAGCATGGCCGTTCCAACAATACCAAACAGGAGTATGAAAAAAGTTTAAAAAAAAATAATATATATCTAAAAAAAATTTTATAAATTTTTTTGGTTCGTTAATGCAGCAATATGGTTCCCATTTCAATTATAATGTGAACAATAATGCTGCACTAACGATTTTTGTATGCGGTGCGTTTGTTAAAAATCGCGTAATTTTCCCCAAAAAAAAGTAACGAGACCCCATCTCTAATTTTTTTAACAAGCGCACCCAATACAAAATATATCCGCAATTGCTCGCATGTTAAAATGTGAAGAAAACCCACTTTACACGTTGTAAATTATTGAAAATTCATATTTTATTGCATTTTTTGTTATAATATACAGACAGGTCATGACGTATACATATAATAATGACATATTATGAATCTACCGAGTCTGACGGAAAGAACGATATATACTATGTCTGGGTCATATACTAAAATAAGCCTTCAAAACACGTTTAAACATGATGATCAAAATCAGTAAAAATGACCTCAGCACAGAGGCGGGAAATGCTTCGGCAGCGACAGGGTTAATGCAACGTGTTTTTTTTTTTGACGGGATTTTTGCCGTGATTTCTGCGGGATTTCAGGGAGTTTGCGGCGGGTTTTCCCTGCGGTGCTTGCTGAATACACCGCAGGGTCGGCAAACTAGGAATCGCCAAATCGCCCCAAAGTGCGTGGAACGAAAGGTCACCGAACGTGCGGTGACTTTTCGGATCTCTCTGAATAACCCTGACTATTTTCTGAGCTCCTTTAAGTATATAGGGATAGCTCTGTGGATCACACCTTGCCAACTTTTCATTTGTGATGGGTTCTCCTCCTTCCAGTTCGCAACACTTTGATTTGAGCCCAGAAATGACAGTGGCTCTCCTGTTTCAGCACTTTTTGACACTTTCAGGGGTCCTCTTTTCCCTTCTCAGACTGGTCTCCACCGATTGGGCTCCAGTATTGGACTCCGATTAAAAAAAATCTAAAATAAGAAACAGCGTTACAAAAAATAAATAAATCGCACTTTATAAAAAATAAAATAAATTTTTTTTTTTCCATAACTCAAATCGCCAAGACGTGTTTCGTCAGTTGTATGTCCGACTTCCTCAGTTGGCAGGTTGAAAATTAATCATCCCTTCACTATATCATTTTATATAGTCTGTCCTAATAATTATCTGATTAGTATTCACTGTTTTCAATCTTATTTCTCCGTTTCGCCTCTCGCAGTTACTTATTCACACATCCGGTAACCACACGACGTCCTTTCCATGCATCTTTCCCCCTTTGCTTTTCTGCGCATGCGCCCTGCGTCTTTATCCATTTCGGTTTGGCTTCTGACCGTCAATGATTAATCACTCAAAGTGGGTGATACTGCCAAGGCCACGGAAGGAGCCGGCTTCAACTCTTTGGAGCTCTGTATCTGGCGATATTAAACTGTTTAGGGAGGTTAACCCCTTGTTAAAGTTACAAGTATTTATAAAGCGCCAACAAGTTCCCTAGCGCTGTACAATGGGAGAGACTGAATAACAAATATACATACACGTTAAACACACAGAACAGTAGGAGAGCGGACCCTGCTCGAGAGTTTACAATCTAAGAGGTAAATATGGGTTTTCATTCTAGTTCTGGAGATTACAGTGAATTAACGGGGGGGGGGGGGGTTGTTTGAAATAATTGCTGCCCTCTGCTTTTCCCTACCTTTGTTTTCTAATGCTGCAGTGTTCGCATCTAACTTTAGAATAGTGTGGTGGTGCAGGGAGCAGTAGCGGTGCTGATCATTATGTATCTTTACTGCATGTATATCAGAGGATGAGGGTAAGGCCCCGTTCACACTGTGCAGACTTTGCCGCAATATCGTGCTGTGTAGCTTCTCTAATGCATTTTAATGGAGCTGTTCACATCTTGCAGCACCATGTAGCATGTCGCTGGTACATGTCCCTTCTTTTGCGATTTGCATTGGTGGTGTTTTGCATAACCGCGACATTATTGCTCAGTGTCACGAATATGAAAAACGCAAGATTTTTATGTCGCACAGTGTGAACGGGGCCTAAAGGTATGGTGGAACATCTGCAATAATAACTATGGGGTCTAGGGAATGAAATAACATCTAGTGTGAAAGGACAAGTGTAAGGATGTTGATGCATCACTGAAAAATAAAGCTGTGCAGGGATAGGGTGAAGGAGTAAGGAAAATGGTATGTGATTGCAGATTGGTCAGCTGGAGAGTGGAGTCTTGGGGGGGATTGTTTAACTCCTTAAGGACCAACGATGTAACTGTTACGCATAAATGCATTGACATTAAAGACCCTTGGTCCTTAAGGGGATTAATGGGAATGGGTGGAGGATTGCAGATGACTGTGCAGTGTTCCTAGAGTGTGGGTGAGAGAAAAGCGGGCAAACACTAAGGTAAAATAGGTGAATGGTAGGCCATAACTCCCATCATTACAGAAACTGGGGAAAGTTTTGTGAACCAGCACTGTCACCCAGTCCATGACTCTAGCTTCATGTAGAAGTAAATGAATAATAAAGGGGACATTAGAGGTGTGTTTTAGTAAAAATTATCAGCTCCTGTAACAGAATTGACCAGAGGAAATGTGTTATTAACCCCACTGTCTATTGTTGCCTGAGCCAGCCGTATGCCAGGGTGGGATACAGTCTACTTTCACAATGATAGTCTGTGCACTGACAGGAATGCATGTCTGTTGGTGTACAGTGTGCAATTTTTCACTAGAATATATCCCTTTAACCCCTTAAGAACGGGAGTAATTTTACAAGTTCGGCGCTGTTTCGAAGTAGAAGTTTGCTGAGCTCATTTTGACGGTTTTAAACGCGGTTTTAAGTCACGTATTATTGTACCACCCAGACAAATTATATATTGTTCTTTCCGGCAGACTTGGCAGATTAATAATATATCATTATTATATGTATACGTCATGCCCTGCGAAAATGCTATAACAAAATTGAAATTTTATTGAAAATTAATTTTTTTTACAATCATCCACAGTGTGTAAAGTGTTTGGTTTTTTTTTATTGCATTTTATTACCCGAGACTTTGCGGATATATTCTATGGGGTAGACTTGTTAAAAAAATTTGAACCTTTTTTTTTGGGGAGAAATTACGTGATTTTAGCTAAACCCCCCCCCCAAAAAAAATCATTAGTGAAGCATCATTGTTCACATTATAATTGAAATGTGAACAACAGTGCTGCATTAAAAAAAATAAAAAAAACACGTCTTAATTTTTTTTTTCACTTTTATTTTACAAGTAATATGGTCATGTTTGCTATCATTCGAAATGCCATGATCAGGCCTTTGAAATGATACCCTACATGACCCCCTAGCTGTCACCGATCATGAGATAAAGGGGTTCAAAGAACCCCCTATCTCCACCATGGGATTTCCTTAGGAAATCCCTTGGCAGCTAGGGGTTCCCTGGTTAACTGATGTCATCGGGCCACGCCCAATGACGTCAGTGGGGCTGTCATCCAAGATGGCGGCCCCCACCGGAAAAAGGCTGTGACTTGGTGCTGGGTCACAGCCTTGCCATCAAGGGGTTAATGCCATACATCCCTGGAAAGGCCAGGCTGTGCCCTTTCCAGGGATGCCTGGCATTAGCTGATAGCCCCCGGCGATGGGGAGATATAGGTGGTTCCAAAGGATCCCCCCTCCCCTCCAGGCGCTTCCCCTGCTCCGGCTAGGAGGGGACGCCTGAAACTGACGTCATTGCGTCCGGTGCGATGACGTCAGTGCGCCTAGAGGCACCAAAAGTGCCAGTCTGACTCCGTGGGAGTCAGAGCAGCGCGGGAGCCGCCGGAGCAGGTGAGTATCTGCCGCCGGGGGGCTGCAGACGCCGGGGACGTACAGTTACGTCCTGCGGCGTTAAAGCCCGCCTAATGCAGGACGTAACTGTACGTCCCGCGGCGTTGAGGGGTTAATCTGCGTTTGTGAAAAACAGAATGTTTAAAAGAACTACTTTGCGTTATTATGTAAAGCACCTTCCAACAATGCAGTGTGTAAATTTACCGCCAGAGGAGCATATAATCTTAGAACGAAACACAAACATAACATCATACCCGTATGTGCAAATCTTTGTGTATCCAAACGCATGCTCAATTTTCTCATTCTTACTATAAAAGAGTAAGGCTTGGCGTGTCCGTCGCCAAGCATGTACTGCACATGCGCGCACAACCAGCGGCGGTTGGCTGCGCATGCATCCAACGGCCACGGCACGCATCCCCCAGCCTGAACTCACTGACCAGACCCTCCACAGGAGCTCCCCTGTTGGAATAACGCCAGTAGCCAACGGGGAATAATTCCAAACGTGCGAGGAGATCCTGGATGTTTGCTGACATCATAACGCCGCTTCTGAAAGCCATTACCGTATGAAGCTCTTCATGCCTTCCTCGAGGCAGCCGGGCTCCATGGCAAAGGCGTCCGGCTCCAGGGCTGCCGCATCTTCCTGCTTGATGACCACGGCGCTCACTGTCCCGCTGGAAGGGGAAGACATGTTTCCCCCTAACACTAAAAAAAAAAAGAGCCCAGTCTCCCCCCCCCCCCTCCCTCCTACACCTCCTCCTGGTGATCAGGTTTCCATGGGCTGGGGGCCAGCTCGCATTGTGCGGCTCTCCTGCTCCTCTCTACCCCCTCTCCTGCTCCCCCCCCGCCGGAAAACAAAGTGTGAGTTGGGACTCCCCGCTGCCGCGCGGTGCAGGACAGCACAAACTCCACTGGCACAGGGAGGAGGGGGTGGGGCCTGTGGAGTGCAGGACCTGCCGTTGCCATGGGGACCGTCACTCAAGAGTTCTGTGCCCCCCCCCCTTCTAGCAGCGCTGTGCACACACACACACAGTAAGTGCTCCTACCTGGCCGGTGCGGCATGGAGGGGGAGGGGAGCTGACAGCCAGAGGACATCACCGCCCGCACAGTGTATGATGGGGAGGGCACACCTGACACTTGGCCGTGTTCAGGACAGACAGTCCCTATTTTGGGTCAAAATCCCAAAATCCCTGTCACCCCCGTCATTTGACCCTTTATAGCGGTTCCTGCTTTATTCAGGGTGTACGGAAGCAGCGAAAACTCTAGTAACAATATACCGGGGGGGGGGCACCTACGATACCTCAGTCAAAACTGGGGGAACTAATCGTTTTCGCCACTAAATCCGAACACTGAAGAAAATAAAATCAGTATCTATAACGAAATCCGCTACTGAGCAGGAGTAGATTCGCTATTGACTCCGTCCTTGCCTTGGAGCACTGGGAGGTAGCATGCCAACCGAGGTGTCTACCCTGGATGCAGTGAAGGTGGCTGCTCAGAATCAGCCTATCTGCTGAATGCAGCCTGTAATGCCGCTATTAAGAGGGCATCAATCCGCTGCTTGTCTCTGCCTGGATCCGAGAATACCGAGGCTCTGTGAGAATAGCCCTGTATCCCTCCCCAATCACTTAGTCGAGACAAAAGTGTAGGTTGAAGGTAAATCAGTGTATTTGGAATGGGAACAGACAGTGCTTATATACAAAATACAGCCATGCACATTCAGACTTCCCGCCCACCCCAACAGTTCTGATTGTTTGATTCCAAGACCACTGCAGGCTTCTTTCAGGTCCTCTTCAGTCTTCACTTTGGTCCACTGGTTGTATGCAGATGAAGTCTTAACCCCACAGTGACCACATACAGTGATTTACATAACCCATTGTAAAGGGAATCAGATAGTGGGTGGCTGAGACAATGTGACTCCCAACCTTTCAGACCGGTAAACCGATAACAGATAGCCAAAGAGAAAGCACTTTTGCATAATCCACAAATTACTCAAACCTATTGTACATTCTATACGAAGGAAAGCATTTGCCACTAGCGGCAAAAAAAAAAACACATTTAACTAAAGAAATATAAGTCTATTTAAAACTAAAAATGAGCAATTGACAATACATTTAAAACCACACAATATAACTGAGCATAAAGTATATTGGAGTTTGATACGTCAGTGACTGATACATTGTAGCAAGCATGTACTCCATGGTTACTAGCAGGATGGTGCACGGGAAAAACCTGATTAATTAGAAGTCTAGCAACAGTTTTACACTAAATCTAACAACGGAAATTAGTTCTTATAAATAAAGGGTAAACGAAATATAACACAATAAGAATGAAATTAAACTAAATAAATCCTGTGGCGGCCGACCCGTCACAGTATCTATAACCTAATACAGTAAGAGGCAGCGTGTCCGTCGCCACGCTGCCTCTGCGCATGCGCGCGCAACCAGCGTATTGCTGGCTGCGCGTGCATCCAACCGCCGCGGCACGTGCTGGCTGTATGCGTGCCGCGGCGGTTGGATGGCGGCAATTCCACGCGCTGGGAGCCCCACCGCTCAGTGGGACCCCCCGGCCCCTAGGACCTGCCGTTGCGCTGCCCAGTGGGACCCGGCGGCCGGCTGTTTCTGAAACCCCCACCGCCGAGCGTTGCAGGGCCTCCACTGTCATGTGCAGCTTCCGGCTCTGCGCTGGGAGGAAGTGATCATATAACGTCACTTCCTCCCAGTGCTCTACCATAATGCCGATGCCATGGAGGAGAGAGGTGGCTCGGCGAAGGTCCCAGCCCCAAGGTTCACCGTGCCCAGCAACAAAGAGGCCGCGGGGTATGTGGTTCGAGTGATGGCCACAGTGTGTGATTTGGGGGGGGGGGTTTAAGAAATTAGTGTGTTTGGGGGAGATGGGGGGTTATCCCATGAGTTTACAATCTATGGGCTCCCATGAGCTTACAATCTATCCCACGAGTTTACAATCTAAGGGGTCTATTTCCTGTGAGTTCACATTCTAAGAGGGGCCTGTTCCCGTGAACTTACAATCTAAGGGAAGAGGAACCTGCTCTGTCTGCTGTGCACGCACCCATCAGCTGCTCAGTTGGCCCTCCTGTTGCGGATGGGATGCGTTACAAACGCATTTATATAAAGAGATACTATTGGCTAGGACCTTGTAAAACAAATATGTGGACATGAATTCTGAGCTGGCGACAACAATAGCTCCGGGCAGGCTTTACAACTAGTCTACAATATAAAAATTCATAGTGTAGTATGTATGGTAAAAGTATCAGTTATGCATAGTTCTTTAATGGACCTACTCACAAACACTGGGTAGATAACTCCTAATCCAGCTGTATGTGCTTGCGGGAGGAATAAGACTGCGCTAGATGTTGGACCCTCTTCCCTAATATGCTAATAGATAGATAGACCGATATCATTTTTTCAGGGCCGATACAGATTATCGGCAGGTTTTCTGGCCGATAGACGATATTTGGTGCCGATATTCTGTAAATTTAAAGTTCTGAAAAAAAACAGAACAAATCTGACTATGCCATGAACTCAATGGCCTAAACAACAATCTTCGTGCAAACGTTTCCACCAGTGCAAAAAAACCTTTAACTCGAGGGGCAAACCCTTTACGCCGAATGCCATATTACATAGTCAGTGCAACAAGCGCACGTAATCGTCTACCGCGGGTGAACCTGCGAATCCTGCGTGAGTTTACTGTACGTCGCGCGATCTATACTTAACATTGTGCGCACAAACGCATTTGCGCGCTGGTATGCGGATGGTATTACAATCTATGCGCAGTTTGTAACGCACAGCATTTGCGCGTATAATTTTAGCAACTCCTAAAAGCTGGTGGTAACGGCAAATCTGAACGTCCTGGCTGAAACCAAATACACCAGCCCAAAAAAAAAAAAAATGCAGCAAAGTATAGTTACACAGTCTACACATACCCAAAGCAATAAAATGGAGAAGTTGTGCGTGCATGTATTATTGCTGCAGCATATATGCTCAGATTGACTTGTGGTTCTTAATTCTGATTGGCTGAATTGCTTGAAAAAAAAATAAATGACAGCACACTGATTTCTGCGCGCAACGGTACTGCGCGAGCATTTGGGCGCATCCGGTTTACGCGGGTTATTGATCGGGTCAAAAACGCGTGAGGATTGTAATTCCAGCGGTGATTTGCGCACGCAAACATTTAACGCTTGGCGCAAAACTTCACGTTTTGCGCGAGCGTTTTTGCGCAAAGATTGTAATATAGCCCAATGTGTTTAACATGTAAACATTGCAGCACGTCCACTTCATTTATTCAATTTAATAAGAATTTTTATTTTATTTAATCTTTTATTTTTTACAAACAATCAGACGGTGTCTTTGGCTTTTCTTAAAGATCCCTCATCTGATCCTGTATGTAAGGGGTTCAGCAACCTTGGCCCTCCAAGGGTTATATTACAAAGTTATATTACAGCTCTGGTTAAGCAGTGACTTTGTAATATTGCCCCACGTTTTGGAATTACATCTGCTATGATGCTCATCTTCTCATTAGGTTCTTGGAGCCTCATGGGAAATCCAGTTCCAAAACATCTGGAGGTCCTAGGTTGCTGGACCCTGCTGTAGGAAATAGACCCTGCATCTCCTGTATAGGGAATTGCCTGCCAGATGGGATGGAAGCCCCATTTCTGTTGCCATCACGCTCATGCACAATACGGTCAGTGAGCAGGGGTCATTCTGCAGTGAGGGCTTACAGCCTGATGTGGGAGAAGCCCCAGATTCATACAGTTCTGTGGGATCTTGCGGGTCGCAGCTGCAGTGAGCAAACTTGTCCAAATATCGGCAAATAAAATGCCGATACCGATATCAGTAATTTTCTGAATATCGGCACCGATAATCGGCTAAACCGATATATCGGTCTATCCCTAATGCTAATCCTCTGCAATAATGCTGCAGAGACTCATTTTTATCTATCTCGTATGCGCGTTTTTGTCGGGCATTTTATGAGCGTATTACCTGGCGTTTTTGACAATTAGAAGCACGTGTTTTTTTGATTGACTGCGGAGGCTTCAATGAAAAAATACTTTTGTGCCTGTTGCCATGTGCGGAATGTACGTTCATACGTGTGTTTTTGATGACGAACGCGTTCACGTTGAAGTCTATGGCCGCAAACTTGCTGTAATACGCCCCAAAGAAGCTCCAGTACTTCTTTGGGCATAGGGCGTTTTACAGCGCATTCCTACGCGCTGTAATACACCCAAGTGGGAACCATGCCCAAAGGAAATGATGGGATTTCAGTGTTTGAGCGCTGTAAAACGCCCAGGTGTGAACCAGACCTTAGTGTGCTCCTCTATCACAGGTACAGAGAGGGGCACATTGACAAATAGAAACGAGTCTCTGCGGCATTATTGAAGAGGACAAGCATATTAGGTGAAAGGGGGCCAACTCCTAAATGGCGACCTTGATTCTCCCTCAAGGGCATACCGCTTGATTTGAACTTACAGCTACTCCATGTTTGTGAATAGTTCCATTAAAGAGCTGTGCATAACTGATACTTTTACAGCACATACTACGCTATGAAATTGTAATGTTTTGTTATTGTAGAAGAGAATATTGTGTATGTAATTGGAGACCCAGGATATATATTTGCACATACATACATGTATATTTTTTTTCTGTTTGTCACAATATCGTGATTATTACAGTCTAGAACTACTAGTTCCTACATTTACTGCATTAAGTTGACCAGTATCACTAAATTGGACCTTCATAACTCCCTGTTAGTTATTCTTAGAATTTGAAGTACTGGTAAAAAGATGAACTGTATTTGAAATGGTAGAAAACGGTAACGGCTGAATCTGTGACCATGGCAGGAATTCTACCTGATCCTTTGCATATAACTTTGGGTTGGGCCAATTTTTTATTTTTTTTTCCTTTTTTGTTTTTAATGTAAATATTTTGTCCCCATTTTATTATATCAGAGGAACTCTATAAAGAAAAGTGAATCTCTCGGGCTCTGTCTTTTCATCGCTTCAGTGGATTGCGAAGACATGGCGTTTACTTTTACAGAACTTTTGAAAGCTCTTCATATAAGGTAGGTAACTGGACACTTACAAACGCCTATTGAGAGAAGTATGTTTGTCAGTACTTGTCACGTTGCAGTCTATATGTAGAGATGTCAGTCCTGGCTTATAATGGCTAAAACATATGAAAGTCATGTGGCTGCACCTTGATTCTCAAAGACTAGAAGCAACTCCATGGCATCTGGTCTGATTAAATTTCAAGTTTTTTTTTAAAAAATATAAACAAAAACAACCAATTAACCAAACATCAGGACATGCTTGAAATCAAGAGAAATTTCAATGTATCCTTCCTGATAAAATACTTCATAAATAAATAAATTAAAAAATGACTCCTTTAGGGCACTTTGTACAGGGAAACAGGACCGGTGAATGAATATCTAGTGGGTACTGCGTCTTCTCACGTACATAGCCTGGTCTTTGCTGTTATTCTCTTTTTTTGGTCCCTTTTTTTTTTTTAAAAAAAGTACCATAACTTAGGTGGGAAGATTTCCTTTGAAAAGATATCCTTATGATGCATACGTATAATAAAAGCGATATCCAATACAGTGTACTTATACGAATTATTATAAACTGCATCAAGTACATATAGATCACCGTTGCTGTGATATGTGAAGAGATGGTGAACTCTATCACCTAAATAAATGCATCCAATTTCTTTCGTGAATTGTGATCATATTACAGAGTGTTGCAATTCTTAGGTGTTCAAGGCAGAAAAAAAAATCCTTGTTTTGCTGGTACGAATGGTGCTAAATTAACAATTCCATCTACAACCTTTAAATTAAACCGAACAAGAGAAAAGAGAACTACATAGTGCAATGATGTTAGTCCAGAATAAAAATTCCAGATATTTACCCAATAAGAGGAGCACTCACATGCTCTAGAGCAGTGGTTCTCAAACCTGTCCTCGGGACCCCCAGCCAGGCCATATTTTGCAGATCACCTTGGAGATTTGCAGACTGAATCTTGCATTCACTGAGCAGCAAATCATATCACCTGTGCTGCGCTTCAGCTATCTGCAAAATCCGGCCTGGTTGGGGGTCACGAGGACAGGTTTGAGAACCACTGCTCTAGAGCCTCACTTCTCGGCTCTAGTTTATCCCGCGTTCAGCCAAATATATGGTGGCCTAGACTTTTGTATCCAGAGCTGGTACTCGGAACATGAAATACATGGATAAAATTTTCATAGCGTAACTTGTCCGCCGTATGTGTGTGGATATACATGCAGGGTTATTCAAAGAGGTGAAAAGCAGGAGAATGACTGGGAATGGAAAATTCTAGGTCAAAATATCCAAACCAGAAAAATTCTCCCATTCATCTCACTTTCCAAATCGACTATTTTGACTAGGGATGCACCGATACCACTTTTTTAAGACCGAGTACCGATACTTTTTTATGTCCCCATAAAAATGCCCCCAGCTCACATGGATATGCCCCCCCCAGCTCTCATGGATATCCCTCCCCCCCAGCTCTCATAGTTATGCCCCCAGCTCTCATAGATATTGCCCCCCAGCTCGTGGATTTGCCCCCCCCAGCTCGTGGATTTTCCCCCCAGCTCGTGGATACTGCCCCAGCTCATCTGGCACTCTCCGCGATCATACTTACCTTCCTGAGCGGCGGCGGGAAAGTTTCCGTGCGTGTGCTCGTTGGAAGGCCCCCAGCCGCAATCACGTGGGACCACGTGATCGCGGCTGGTGGCCTTCCAATGAGCGCACGCGCGGAAACTTTACAGCCGTCGCTCAGGAAGGCAAGTATGATCTCGGTGAGCAGCTGCAGGGCCTGTCCGAATGCCGATAGACCATTCGGACAGCCGCCCCAGCCCCTCGGATGCCGGCTTCCGGTATCAGGGAAAATATCGGGAGTACTGCACGAGTACCAAGTACTCCTGCAGTACACGGTATTGGCACCGATACTAGTATCGGTGCAACCCTAATTTTGACCTAGACTTTTCCATTCTCCAGTCATTCTCCTGCTTTTCACCGCTCTCTGAATAAGCCTGTTAGAATTGCACTCCCCATAGTTGGATCCTCTTATCACTCTGGATCAAGACGGTACTGTGTTGATGCTAATCCCAGGTTCGCTTCCAACCCCCCACATTGGCAGCACTAAATATACAACCTTAGTTCTTTATCACTTCGGGCGCCTCCACTCCATATATTGTTTTAAGGAGGAGTTTGTTGCTAGTGCTTGGACTGGGAAGAAGCAATTTGTCGATTCGTCTGCAGCACTGGGGAGACAAATAGTTACCAGTATATTTCCATGGCTCCTATGTGACACTGATCAAGTGGAGGTCGTGTAGGATGGCAGCACTGCAAATATCGACTACCGGCTCACAAATATTCCAACTTGAGCTGATAATACAGTGGCTTAGTAAAAATATAGCTCCTTATAGTGAGCTGCAAATGGAAAACATGTGGGAGTTCTCCATTTGCAAGCCTCTATTCATGGGTATGTTGGAATCTGGCCCAAAGTTGGCTTGGGAATATTACATTTTATGGACTTTATAAGCATATGTCCTAGGAGATCCAAGGATCACGATTTAGTTTAATGGGGGTGAATGCATAAAATGATTGGGGGGGTCCTGGAATAGAATTCAGGGGATGAATCGGCCTCCTTCTTGTCCTGGCTTCAGGATTCACCTGTTCTCTTTTGTGTAAGAATTCTGTTCAGTATAGTGTATAACGGTGCTAGTTCTATGAGATGCGTTACCGTCTTATCTTTACTACATGCAAAGTCCTTTTAATAGCCACTCTTTGAATTGTTCCTATTGTAGTGTCAGTAAATGTTTTCGAATCCTTAAAGAGATGGATATCAACTTGGACAATCTCAGCACTAAAGTAGACAATGCTGTTTCAAAGCTGAAGACAAAATATGAAATAATGTGCCACTTACACCAGAAGTTCCAAAGGTAAATGTAAGACATTTGATATGCAATCCACAGTACTGTTGTCTATATTGTTATTTTGCTTTTTTATTTCTAGTATCCTTTTTTTCTTCGGTATTCTGATTTTTTATTTTTTTTGGGGCAATCTAATAACCCCCCTCTTCCCCCCCCTTAAATAGTTGGGCAGATGCTGATTTTTAGGTGATTTTACACACATTGTTTTCCCTTGGCATGCACAGCTCCTCCCAACCAGCTCAGGGGCTTTTGAATCCAGAGATCCCTGCATCTTCCAAAGCAGTTTGCTGATACGACTTTCCTGCACATTCCAGACCAGGTGTTAGATTAGCCTGATTCTCCAATTCACCGGCTGGGTATTCCCTGCCACAACACACACTCACCCAGTTGACCTATTAACACTGTCTGATCTCAATAAAAGCCTCCCTTCAGCCAGTGCTTCATCGTCGCCCTCTAACCCACAGAGTGAAGACCTGTGTGTTGTTGCTCCTTATCCTGTTTTATTCCCTTGCTATCCCAACCTTCTCCCCTGGATCCATGTACCTCTCAAGTCCATGTCTTTCCAAGTATCCTCAAGTCCCCTCCCATCCGTGTGTGTCACTGTATACTAGGCCCATAATCCTTCTAAGCTGGTACCTACCCGGTATCGGCGCAACCCCGTTACATTTGCATGCCTACACAACTTGCGTAGCGTAGGCACCACAAAGGATGACACCAGTACGCACGCAGACAACCAGGTTGTATACATTGTCCCTTTAATGAATAACGTCTTTAGTATCAAATGGAAAAGGACAATACTATAGCACAATGTGTCACTTTATAATCCGTGTGTGTAATATATATATGTATGTATGTTGTGGCCATGTGCACTTGAAAGATAGGAAGCTGGTACCCCCCCTCCCTCCTATAAATCTTAATGCTTTTCTTAATATCATCTTGGTGAAGATGTGACAATGTGAAACGCTTATCGTGCATTTGAAGCAATTAGGTGTTCTAATATAAAAGACCAGACATTTACTCGTTGATATAGCTTAATACGTCTTTCCAGTTATGACTGTCCTCATAAATTAAGTTTTAACTCTTCCTTGTACTACCAAGCACTTTTTGTCAACTAATATGTTAACATGCTTATGTTAAAATATTGGATACATGATCAGCACTTAAACACAGGCGTGCGGAGAAGGGTGTGTCTGCTCGGTCACGTCCTCGATTTGGTTATATATAATTGGCATGCATTTTTCTAGATGCTAGATCGTGTCCCGTACACAATTTCAAACGGGTCGGTATTATTGGCATACAGCATATAGGCCTTTGTGTCAAATTCAGCAAATGTGATCAATAATAAAAATATCTTTGTGGTAAAATTCCTGTGTATGGAAATTACACATTGCTGAATACACCGTGAGGTCGGCGAACTAGAATCACCCCGAAGTGCAGGGAACGAAAGGGCATCGAACGTGCGGCAACCTTTCAAATCTCTCTGAATAACCCTTTTAGACACTAATAGATTTTTCATGTTCTGGCAAAAATAATATATATATTAGTTAGTGGTGCACCGAAATGGAAATTTCTGGCCCGAAACCGAAAGTTCGCGATCAGTTTGGCCGAAAATCAGACATGAGCACCTGGGCCTGGAGGCCAGGGACTCTGCTGATCCCAAAGGCCGGCCGAGCAAACTGCTTGGCCGGCCTCCAGGCTCTGGCGAGCCCCCGGCTTGGCTGGGCCTTCAAGGGGTTCGCCTGAGCCTAGAGGCCGGCCGTGCAACCTGTGACACCCAGAGGACTGTCACCGCAGGAACTCAGGGCCGAAGTAGGATGTAGGTGAGTATGTTGCCTACACATACTCACCTGCATCGGCCCCGAGTCCACAAGCGGTGGCAGTCCTCCTGCATCCAGTGTCCTCTCTCTGTGTCGGTCACCGGGATGACGTCATGAAAGCCTTTGACCCAGGGTCAAAGGATTCTGTGACGTCATACCAGCGACCAACGGAGACAGGACACTGGATGCAGGAGGACTCGCTCAGGGCCAATGTAGGGGAGTATGTGCAACGCTCTCCAGCCCCCCCCCCCAACAAAATCTGTCACCTGACCCTAGAGGCCTGCCCGAGCCCCCTGCTCGGCCGGGCATCCAGTCCCTATTTGGAAAGGAAAATTTTCAGCCGTTTTTTCCTTCCGGCTGAAACCGAAAGCACCATTTTTGGCTTTTTTTTTAATTTCCGTGCATCCCTTCTTATTAGTGTCTAAGTATTACCTACTTGTAACACTGTCTGCGCATTGCACTTTGGCCACTAGGTGGCCCTGTGGTTTTCAATTACCAAATACGCATATACCTAAAGTTTTAGTTTGACTTGCACATTTCTGTTATTACTTCAGGGACTGATCAGCACAGTTCACTTTAATACTAATATTAATAATTTTTAAAGAATTGCACCTTCGCACAAAAACTCTCTTTTTATGAAACCACATTCGAGACGACCTATGAACACCATTGTTATTGGTACGAGATATCGGTGACACTTTTTATGTGGTGAACACAAATGTATATGCTGAGAAATCACAAAACCGGTTAAAATAGGTTCTATACGCACATTTTTTTCACACAAAATCTGCGACAAACTCGCTGTGATTTATCAGTGACTAGGTAGCGCCAGGCAGAGGAATCCGTTTTCTTTACCTATTTCTAGTGCAGGAGCAAAGCCCTGCACTCACCTCCCCTGTGGGCTGCTCTCCCAAGTCACGCACAGGATTGCAATCTAGGGCGCTAGTTCTTTGGGGGACCAACCATATATACTTTGCTCTCATGAGCTGTTTCTTGCGCAGGCTCACTCTACATTTTATAACGTGGTCAGAATGTGTAAAGTGGCTCATATGAGTAGAGTCCCCCCCAAGCTTCACTGATTTCTCCATTCCATCCAACAGCCGGGATATTTTAATTTTCCAGCTGTCTGTTAGCCGATCGTTTTTACTAGTGACGTCGAGCAGGCACAGCGGTTGTGATCAGTCTCAGAAAGGCAGCCGATGGATCAGATTTGAGCATGGCCTGCTCCGATCCGTCGTTCTGCGCAGGTGCTATGGCACTTGCGTACTTACTTAATATATGCGTTTATTTTATAATGTGTGTGTGTATGTTTATTATATATATATTTTTAATAGTGTTCCATTTGGATAAAATAAATGGTTTCAGTTACTACAAAGTTTATTTACCATCTTCTTACAGGGAGTTAATCCTATTTATGCAGCAGACTTCAGGATCCCACAGTCCTCTGCCTTGATCCTAAATGTGGTAGCAGATGGAATATATTTAGGATTCCATTGAGCCCTACTAGAATATCCCTTTCAAATGGAGTTTTGTTGTGTTTTAATCTTTTTGCTTATAGTACAAATATATACATAACATTATTTGGTATTTGTATAGCTTGAAATATTAAATACAGCCATATTAATACTAATTCATTATTTGGGGGGGGGGCTTGTTAGAACTTTTTCTTTTTTATACCTGTTTTAGAGGTATACTCATAGTATCCAGGCCATTGTCACACCGATGGTGTGCCATTATTTTGTGACAAGGGAATGGCAGGCCTAAATGCAAAACGTGAAACACAGCTTTGGCGGCACTGGCTGGTTTTCTATAAAATGCTGTTGTAGGTTATGGTAGTATGGTCAGTACGTAGGGGGTTATTCCACTGTGATTGCAGATCTGTTGTGTGTTTTATCATCGATGGGTGAATCTTGCTCGTCGAAGGTGCATTTCATTCTCTCTGTGTTGACAGGGATGGGCTGAAGTAATTCTAATTGTGATCAATCATGCCCTGACCTCTTTGATACAGACAGGGTCCAACAACCTGTATCGGATTTTGTTGTTTTTATTGAGGCTTTTTCTTTGCAATAACTGCATTCTCACTGTGGGCTCTGGGAAGAAAGTATCTCTTTATCATTATGACAAAGATCTGATACAGGAGAAGTCGCCATAGAAACAAACAGGAAAAATATTGCTCTGTACATCATTTGCCCTCGAAGCCTAGATATGGCTTCTAAGTGCACACCACAAATGGACATGGTGGCATTCGGAAGTTTGTATTTGTGCAACAGTAATTTTTTTTGGGTTGAAACCACTAATCAATAATGAAAATGGTTGTCTACTATTCTCCTTATCTATTTAATCGCTTTTGCTTGATTTAATCTAAACCGTGTTTGCTGCCCACAGTCAGACTGCATTAAACATTAATAACCTCAGACACTACTTCAGAGTTAACTGGAGAAGATGTACCGCTGTGTTTTTTCTGTATAATTTGTCCTAGGGTATTGTCCTTACACATGACACATAAGTTTGTTTCTATTTAGTTAACAGTGGCAAAACTATAGCACAGACCCTGGGGTACTACCACTGGGTGGAAGAGCTTTACCAACTGTGTTTTATCCTTAATTGAAGCTGGAGTCTTGTGCCACCAACCCATCCTTTCTCTCTACAGGCTGAAGCTGCCATCCCTCCCTTTGGTCTGGTCCCTTCCACCAAACTCCATCCCATAGTCAGGTCTGGTTTCTTGCCCAAACTGTCTCCATTTCATACTCTGATCTGGTCCGTTGCCCAAGCTCACTGCCTCCCACCTCCTGACCCCCCCCTCAGTTCATGAAGTTATCTTAGGCCAGTGTCAGACGAGCGCACTAGGTGTGCCCGTACTGACGTGCCTACCAGCGTCTGTCACATCGTTGTGACAGTGCGACGGGGCCGGCCACACGCTGTTGCACGCGCACGAATTGCAAGCGCAACAGCGGCAGTGCTCAGTCCTTGCAGCAAGCCTCCCCATCAAAGCACTAGGATGCGCGTTATCAGGGCTGCAAAGCACGATCCTCCATAAGCAGATCGAGCCTTGCAGCGCTGAGCGCATTAACTCAGCGAGGCGGCCAGATGGGCGTCGAGTGGAAGGAACCTCAACTCTCAAGGATGTTCTTTCTGCTCTTCAAAAAACTCTTCTGACCCCAGCCTTAATGGGACACTCTTCACACTTTGACCTAGCAGCGCTCTTTTGGGGAGAAAGCAGAAATTGGCTTGAGCTGCGCAAGCAGCATAAAATACATCACTCTGACTAGGTGCACGTGTACCTTGTGTGTGAAAAGTACAAAAGTTACGTAGGATATGCAGATTGCATAAGGAAAGGAGAACGGGGTTGATTATTACATATTTTTTTAAAATTATTATTTATATATTTTTTTAAAGCAAATGAATCGCTTTAATTGTGGGGGTGGGGATTCATTGTTCGTTGCAGCCCTAGTAATATTTTAATTTAGGAGAGGGGATTAGAATACATTGTTTAACCATCACATTATCAGCCCATTGGGGGCCCTATCCTCCGGTGTGAGCTAACCATAGCGTCAGCCTGTTTTTGTTAGAGCCAGGTAAAATGAGTCTGGCACTTGACCAACAGATTGTTTAACTCTAGGGATGCACCGATGCCACTTTTTAAAGACCGAGTACCGATACTTTTTTCAAGTACTCACGGATATCAAGTACCGATACTTTTATGTCACGAACGCTTTTCAATAAGAACAGACCTCATATAAAAATGCCCCCAGCTCACATGTATATATCCCCCCCAAGAATACCCCAAGTACCGGCTGGGTGGAGTAGAGGTAACCTCACTGCTCTGCATGGAGAGAGCCTGTGGAGTCATGGGTTCGATCCCAGCGAGCAACCTCTCCAGTAAGTGTACTTGGGCAAGACACCTAACGGTACATACTCGCCACCCAGGACATACTTGAAAACGAGAGAAATCTCAATGTATCCTTCCTGGTAAAATCCTTTCTCAAAAAAAAAGAAGGATGATATTATTATTATTATTAATAAATTACAGCTTTCCCCCATCTCGAACGCTGGGGAAGCTGGCCGTGTGCATGAAAAGCACGTGGCCAGCGTTCCCCCGCCGGCGGCTGCAATACTCACCCGTCTGAAGGTCCGGTTGCACTGCTGTGATGCGATCACGTGACCGCCGGGCGCCTCTGACGCTGCCTCCAGCCGAGAGGCAGCGTCACAGATGCGCCCGGCGGCCACGTGAACGCATCACAGCAGTGCGACCGGACCTTCAGACGGGTGAGTATCACTGCCGCCGGAGGGGAACGCTGGCCGCGTGCTTTTCATGCACGCGGCCAGCTTCCCCAGCCCCGCGGATACGGCAAGCCGGCCCAGCGCTGGCTTCCGGTATCCGGGGGGGTGCATCGGGCCATTTGCACGAGTGCTAAGATACTAGTATCAGTATCGATGCATCCCTATTTAACTCCCTCTAGAAAAGGGGAAAATTACTTGGTGTGTGGTAATTTGCGATTTCGTTGCGTGAGCTTACTGTACTTACTACGTCCTATACTTAACATGGGGAACGCTAGAGATCACTTGAGCTATTGCAACCAACAGATCATTTGGTGCTAGCGCTAAGTATTTTACGGGTGCAAATCTTTACCTACTGCTCAACCGAGGTGTTAACGAATGGGAAAAAAAGTCAACGGTCCTTGCCAAAATTTAACCGGCAATTGAAAGGAATGCAACACGGTTGTTCTCTTGGCCCCATGCACCATAGTAATGGATCTAGTCAGCAATGTCGCTGCTGTTGCAGTAGGCTCTATTATAAATGTATCCCTTATTGACATGTCTCCTAAATCTAATATATTGGCTAATACTAAACCTTTTATGCTGGGGGTTATTCATAGTATGTAAGCGGTTGATTATTAGGGTGACTCTTTGGACCCTGTTTAAAGGGACACATGGATAAGTCTTTTCCTGAAACATGTATTCTTTATATGCTGCAGCAGGGAAATTATTGTGGCTCACCTGGCCTTCCTTTTGGATCTGTTGAATGCATTGTAATGATTCTACATGCTGCGGGGTGGCATTTATCTTGCAATACCCATCAACCTTATTAATATATGTGTGCATATAAACATGGATAATACGGCCACCTTGGATTTTTATAATGCAGGGGTGTGAGGGCTCTTCGCTGGACGTGTTCATACTTATTCAAGCTTGTGAGGGCAGGGGATAGGTATGGCCTGGCACTGGAAAAAAAACACATATCCTGTACACAACCGCATTGGTGCTGGGTCTCAGCCCGGGTTGTTTCCCTAGCGTACGTTATACGACATTGTACAGAGACTCCTGCTGACAAGGTTATCTGTTAGTAGGTCGTCAGGCGCTACTTTTTAGCGACTCACGCTTGATTTTCCATGTAGTGTTGGCGTTTTAGCTCACACCAGGTGATGAGATTAAAAAAGAATTCCCCATTCAGGACCCCATGGGATTAAATATATAATTTTTTTCTTCCTGGCAATGCTTCCGTGTTAGAGGTTTCTATTTATTTTTTTATAGGTTTACAAAGCAAGTAGGTGTTATCCACTTTTTTAATCAAATAGAAGTTTTATAGTTTAAAGGAACACTCTAATCAAAAATCCCCCCCCATATTTTTTTTTTTTTTTTTTTACATTAAACTATACCTATTCCCTCAATAAATAGGTAGGGTGTTTTTTTTTTCTTTCTTTTACTGTAATACTTACCCTAAAATCCACTTGTTTCCAACGGCGTTTTTTTTATTTTTTATATACTCCCCTCCCTCCTCTTCCGCTCCCGTCCTTCTAAATCTTTCACTTGGCTAATGGTTTACGTGAGAAGCGCGCATGCGTGCCTCTCACGTAAGCCAGCCAATCAGCAGGCTTCCTCCCGGCTCCATCTTCTTGGATTAGTGTTGCGTGCAAGAGTATGCCTTTCAACACTAATCCTCAGCCGCTGCCGCCAGCTACCGCGGCGAGTTGGAGGCTTTCAGCGCGATGACGTCTCCTACTCGGCAATAGTCGGCAGAAGCGGGAAATATGAATCCCGCTCTGCTGACTGACGGCTGGGAGGGCGGAGTAAAGTCCTCCCCGTCTCTCAGCTGTTTCAGGCGATCGGCTGAGCGGAGGGAGGGGGGACAGACAAGGCATACTCAGGGCATCAGGACCACCTAAAAAAGCTTAGGTGGTCATGTTGCCTAGAGTGTCCCTTTAAGTTAATAAATTAGAATACAGCTAAAAGGGAAAGGGGTCATAGATAAAATTCCACATTATGAAGTAAAAAGATTCTGGTGACAATAGGGGGGTAGGTACTGAACAATAAGTTGTATAATACATACAGTATCTGCAGTAGGTGATATCACAATGAATAGTAAGACGTGGTACAATCACCATATCATAAAAAATGAATAAGTCAAGTAGTAACTAAGGGAAGAGGCAGGAGGAAAGTAAAAGCCCATTTGTCCCTTGATCATCCCTGCAATACTATAGAAGTCCAGAATATATTGAGGTAGGGTCAGTCCTAGGCTTTGAGAGGCAATACAGTGTAGGGCAGGGAACTTAAACTTTGGTCCCTCAGATATTGAAGGCCATCAATTCCCAGAAACCTTTTTGACTGCAACAAATGCCGAAGAATCATGGGAGTTTAAGATCCATGGCCTAGGTTACAAAGCTTGGATAATGTATTTATAATTTGTCGATTTTTAGTAGGGATGTTGGATGATTTCCAATATTTGTGTCACGTTGTATTGGTGTAGAAATTCATGTTTCACTTTTCTACACTCCCTTTAATTGGATCCTAACGTGTCTTTCCTTTTAATTTCTCTTTGTCAAGGACCTTCAATGCAATATTTATGGAGCAGGCCAGAGATGGGTAAGTTGATTTTTAAAGGACACGTCTCTAAGAACGAGCCAAGCACAGAGATTAGTACCCAAAGAGAAAACATTGCTTCTTTCAGTTTATATTTTCTTCTAACGAGTCAAAGCAAAGCTTCAGTGACTGCACAAATCATTCTGTTTTTGGGTTTTCTCTAGACTCTGGGCAACGAATCACAGCTTTGTTTTCACCTTCAACCACACAAACCTCTATTAGGAAAAATGCACTTTAGGCTGTTTTTGTGTTTTCGTTCTAGTTGGATTATTAGTTTGTTGGTAGGATCGTTAAGTGGTTGCGTGGTGGTATATATTTAAATTCCACAAAAATGAAAAATATAACCCAAATGCTACTCTTTGCAAACTCAGGTCTTGAGTTAATCCCTTTGCATAAGATTTTTTAAATTTTATAATCCGAAAAGTTCAATTTATTTATTTACAAAAATGACCATTAAATTGAGCTAAATCCGTTGAAGTCTTTCAAAACTGTATTCTAATGAATACAAAGGAATTACAGAATATGATCATTGCATAAACTTGCCTCCATACCAAATGTACTTCACCATGGCAGGTCCTATTCTGTGCCAACTTAATGGCTGCTCTTTCGCAGTATAGCCACTTACTTGGGGCATTCACCCCTCTGGGGTACTCGTAATGATGTCAACAAAATCGTATGTGTATCACCAAAGTTATTGGGCCATATTACATACTTGCAACTAACTTAACCAGTTGCTGTTGTAAACTTCCCAAAGCCATTATAGCCTATGGAGGTTTTAAGTTTACAACTGCTCTGGTTAAGTTGGCACCAAGTATGTAATATGGCCCATGGTTGGGTAATGCAACCTTAGCAAAACTGGAATCCCTGATAGTCACAGTGTAAACCTATCATTATGATGTATTTAAACAGTCAGGTCTATTCCATAAAGGTGAAACTCAGGAGAATGACTGACTGGATAAGTGAAATTCACCCATTTATCTCACTTTCCAAATCCGCTGTTTGGTCTAGATTGTTCCCTTGCTAATTGTCTTGAGTTTCACCTTTTTAGTGAAAAGACCTGAGTGTTTCAATAAAGCAGAACCAAAAACATAACAGAACATAAAGAACATTACAAAGAAGATGTAATGCATGCAGCTGTGCAGAAGGGTAAACTATTGGGAGCATAAGGGATTACTGTTGAGGTTCCTGTTTTTACTATCAATATGTGAAACTAAAGAGTTGTGAAGGTCTTGGAGTGATTTCATCCACTGTAAAATGTTTTTTTTTTTTCTTCTTCGCAGGACTGCTGCTGACTCTAGCACTTCTTCAATTCTAAAAGTGACCTGGATTATGTTCATTTTAGCCAAAGGTAACATTACTTCCACAGCTGTACAGGACTTTATTCTTTAATTGTGCGGTTTATGATCGACATGTAGTTTTTGAAAATGGACAGTCAGTGATGAATCACAAAATCATATTTTGTGTATATGAAAATATATTAGGGCTGCACAATGAACTTAATCGTTAATTTTTTGGTGTTTTTTTTTAAAAAAACACAAATATTTGAATTGACCAGCGGCGGCGCCGCCGCGTGCTTTGCGTCGCCTGTTTGGCTCCCTGTGAGTGTCCGAAAGCATGGAGCTTGGGCAGGCGCTCGCCTGGGGGAAACCACGTCACCAGCCGAGTTTTCGTGAGATCGTAAGACGTATTTGTGTGAACTGTGAAGTAAAGTCATGGATTGTTGAAACTAACTAGTGTCGGGTGATTGTATATAGTGTATACCACATTT
The DNA here is from genome assembly GCA_009667805.1 of Leptobrachium leishanense. NCBI lineage: Eukaryota > Metazoa > Chordata > Amphibia > Anura > Megophryidae > Leptobrachium > Leptobrachium leishanense. The sequence goes on from CM019064.1 coordinate 348,714,333, forward strand.
ACCACTGACTAATGCAGAGTTGCAATGCATGCAGATCAGCTAAAAGTAGTTGGATCTGTATGTGCGATATAATTAATCGATTTAAAAAAAAAAGTGATTAATCGTTGCCAGCACTAAAATATATTTAAGAATTTGGTAACTAGTTTAGTTTCGAATCGATTTTTGAATTTCAAATAAATTCGATAGTTTATCAATTCGAATTTTGGATCACTAGATAAAACCCCAATTAATCAAATTTTGCTGTTAAAAGAAAAGCTAGGGTTAAATTTTAAGCTGTCACAGATTTAGGATTTGAGTAAAATTAAACAGTGAAACAAAATTAATTTGTTACATAAAGTCCTTTGACTATTACTTGTATTGTAAGTTAAAATCAATTTGATAATATCAATTTGATCATTTCAAATTCGATTAGTTGATATCAGTTATTCAAATTTTTCTCTTATGACGATGACACCATGTAAAACGAAATAAATTCGTTATATACCGCTTCGTTACTCGGAAGTACTTCCGAATACGAATTATCAAATTTCGTTCCGAAATGAATGCACATAATATACTGTGTATGTATATATATATATATATATATATATGTGTGTGTATATGTATATGTATTTATATATAGTGTCTACAATGGTTATGGTGAAGGACTAAAAGTGAGATAAAAAGCCTCCACACTATAATAAGTGTGTTTTATTATTGCAGAAGCCACTTGAACATCACAGCAATTCGATGAATTGCATCCCAGAGCTCCTGTGCCACATTCCCCATATGCAGCAAGGAACTCTGGGTGGGATATGCAAATGACCTCTGTCTCTCTATATATATATATATATATATATATATATATATATATATATATATATATATATATATTCTAAACTAATTGCATCTGAACATGAATTGCCAGATCAACAGAAAACTTCAGCCTTGGAAAATATTAAAGTGCCTGTTCATACACTTAAGTCTACATGGGGTCCCATGGGCCTTTCCGTAATACCCAATGGATTTCCTATGCCAATCCCTGCTGAATTGATCACCTTCTCTGCATGTCCCAGGAAGTGCACCAAGGTGAAATAACTTTGTTCTCCCAGAATTTTGGTTACGAAAGGTTCCTCTATTAATAATATTAATATTATTACAGGCATTTATGCAGCGCCAACATATTCCGCAGCGCTTTACAATAGGGGAGCACAAACAGGAGACACACATGATACATAATGAAAAGATGACCCTGCCCGTCGGATAACTGTCCAAGTAGTGCAGCACTTAACACACAGTCAGACATCCCGTGAGTTTACAATCTAAGGGATTGTAATTCTTGCTGCAACATAATTGGTGTCATTCCTGAGAGCTACTGCTGGACATGTCTCCGGGTCCATGATATTCATTGTATTTAACGTGATGGTTTTGACCCAAGTAAAAATAAAAAGTTGTCGTTTCATAAATTTACTTTCATTTAAAAACTACTTTTCAAAGTCTTGTTTGTTCAGTTAAAATCCGCATGGCTGTCAAGGTTAGTGAGTTAGTACGATGTATGATAAACACTATTACTTTATTTATTTTCCACAAAATCTCCAGTCTTGTAGGACTGAGGGAATTAAGAGATTGTTTCACTTTCAGGAAAAGTATTACAGATGAACGATGACCTAGTGATCTCTTGGCAATTGCTATTGTGCGTCTTGGAATATATTATGAAGCGATCCCCCTCTGAAGTTCTCAAAGAGCCCTACAGTAAGTTTTTGTTTTAAATTTGAAGATTGACATTTATTTATGAGCACCAGCCATTTCTTACTCATATTGATGTTAACTTCCTATTTTTAAATGTATTCTATAGTCAAATTAAAAAGCTAAATTGGCATGTGACTGTATATCTTGAATTCATGTTAAACAAGGAAAAAATGGAAGGCAGGATTTCTTTATTGGTGGCCCCAATGGATTTATGTGGATATTTTTGTTTCTGTCTTTATGTATTTCTGCTGCACAATGGTTTATGGAATGTGCCGTCTTCCTCATACCACCGTTATCAGTTGTTGTTTGTCACGGTGTAGCCTTTTTTCCCCCCTATACCCATCTCCAAATTGTTGTTTTCTAGGAAGAACAACATTCTAGTTGTTAATAGCGGCTCCCAAATAGTAAATTTCTGCTTGAGCCGTTTTTTAATTTGTGACATCCCCCCCCCCCAAAGATTTCTTCCCTGCCTTCTGGGTCTCCGATAAGCTTTACATATGCTGTGCAGAGTCAATCTGCCAGTTCCTCTCGATACACTTCCATGGAGAGGCATCTGACTGGCCGATCAGCAGAGGGGAAGGGCTCACCAGTCGATAGAGGAGAGGGTAGACTGTGGGGTGTGAGAATAGGCTTTATTCTTTAGCTTGGAGTGCTCCTTTACACAGTGTACATAGGGACACTACTAAACAATTTTAATTCATGACTCGGAGGCTCCTATTTTGCATCTCTTCTTTGCATTTACTCAACAGCAGCATAGAAAAAACTTAACAGGTAAACTTACCCCTCCCTTCCCACAGTCCATTGCAACAGTGCACCCTCCCCTCTCCATAAATAGGCTGTTCCTGCCAAATTGACCCTCTTTCTTTGCTGCTCGTGACCAGATAAGTACCTCTGCGCAGCGCTGATATATTTGGTCGGTATTAGGGATCTACCGATACTAGTATCGGTGCCGATATTGCCATTTGCATGAGTACTTGTTACTTGTGCAAACGGCCCGATTCATCCCGCCGATACCGGAAGCCGGCGCTGGCCCAGCTTGCCGGTATCCGCAGGGCTGGGGAAGCTGGCCGCTTGCATGAAAAGCACGCGGCCAGCGTTCCCCTCCGGCGCATCGGCATACTCACCCATCCTGAACATCCGGTCGCTTGGCAGTGATGCGTTCCAGCGGCCACTGGGCGCTCCTGTGAAACTGCCTCTCGGCTGGAGGCAGCGTCACAAATGCGCCCGGCGGCCACGTGATCGCATCACTGCCAAGCGACTGAACCTTCAGGATGGGTGAGTATGCGGATGCGCCGGAGTGGAACGCTGGCCGAGTGCTTTTCATGCACGCGGACAGCTTCCCCAGCGTTCGAGCTGGGGGCAAATCCATGTGAGCTGAGGCAAATCCATGAGAGCTGGGGGATATTCTGTGTGTATGTGTGTATGTATATGTGTGTGTATATATAATGTGAGCTGGGGGCATTTTTATATGAGGTCTGTTCTTATTGGAAAGCGTCACATGACCTTAAATAAAAGTATCGGTACTCGGTATCGGTGAGTACTTTTAAAAAGTATCGGTACTCGGTCTTTAAAAAGTGGTATCTGTGCATCCCTAGTCGGTATCCTGGTCCCGGCGCCGGCCGGGATTGGCCCTTTCGCTTCGCCACTCGTTCCCTTACCCTTGTTACGTTGCTATTACTTGTTGTTACACTCATTACGGCCAGATATACTTCCTCCTGCAGGGGCGTTGTCATGTGACCAGCGTATCGCTCGCGCTGGAACTCACTTGACCGTTGGCTTGCCACGAGACGCATCGAGCTCCGACATGCCGGCAAAGGGAAAGAAAAAAATCTACTTCTCCCTCGGTGGAATCCGAGTTTTCGGGGGATAGTAATGCTCAGTCTACAGATCAGGTCGCTAACGCTCCCGCGGGAGACCCGGCCCCAAACCCCCCACTCATTACCTCAGACATACAGGCCTCTATCGCTACTGCGGTCAGAGCGGAGGTGGCACATATGTCCTCCACCTTTTCCACGTCCCTCCAAGAGGTTCTAGCGGCCGTTGAGACCTTACAGAAAACTGCCACATCCGCGACCACGGGCTCTAGCCCTGCGGGGGGCCCGTCTTCAGGCCCGGCAGAGGTTTTGTCCCCCGATGGGGTGGGCAAAAAGTCAGTGCGGAAGACCCAAGCACTTGACTCGAGGGGCTGGCAACCCTGCAGCACTGCCACCACCTGATGAGACCCCCCCTCCTCGCAAAAGGGCCCCCATTAATACAGGCACCAGCGGCTACTGCTGCTGAAAGGTCCAATCAGGTGGAGAAAACGCCTCCTGCGGAGGTGGATGAGGACGAGGCCTCTCACTCCGATGGTCTGTGGGCCGGGGATGATGAAGTGGTGCTCCACGCTCCCTATGACGATTTATTTGATATGGGAGACTCAGTGACCTATGCCCCTACTGGGGATAAGGCAGTGATTTGTGTCCCGCACGGGGACCCCCTCTTCTACCCAGAGGACCTGTCCCATCTCTGTTCTTCTGCCTGGTCGCCAAAACCTCACGTGGAAAAGTGGCTGGACGACCGAATGCGGCGTCCTCTCGAACAAAGCCACACGTGATAGAATGTGGGCTGAATGCCCCCTCCCCCCCACTCTAGGAAAAACCTGTCAGACCCCCTTGGTGGACAAGGATTTTCAAAAATGTTACCCACCATGGCTGGCCTGCAAAAGCTGGTATTGACCAGGCCTTTAAAAAATGCCAAGACCGTCTGCTTGACACAGTGGGACCTTTTGATCAAGTTATTTGATATTGCTGAGGGAGCCAAGGCCCAGGGAGACACCTTTATACCCCTTTATGGTGAGAGACTGGCTCCAACGTGCGGTTTGTTTCCTAGCGAACACTAATTCTGCCCTCTCGGCTGAGAGGCGGAGGTCCATCCTCTTAAAAGTCGACAATCAGCTTACCGAAAAAGCTGACTCTGATCTGGGCAGTGAAGCCCAAGGGTTGCCGTTAGGCGAGAAATTCGTTTGCGATCTGGGAAAATACTCCAATACCTTCACCTCCCTTGACAAGGTCTCGACCTCCATGAAGAAGGTATTCAAAGGGCGTGTTTACGGCAGGGCCGGTAAAGGTAGGGGGAACTTTACCGGTTGCCTGGGGCCAGGTACCAACACGGCCCAGTCCTTCTCGACCCCCGCTACCTAGCAACCCCAGAGCGGTGATGCCACCTACTCCAACACCGGCTTCTTCCCATCATGTACCCGTGGCTGGCGTAGTAGAGGCTTCCGTGGTTCTCAGATCCTTTGGCACCCGTCGTCCACCAGGTAAGCCACGAGTTGCGCTCGCCAACTTTACCACGGATGGGAGGGCGCATCGTGCGGTTTCTTGCCGGGTGGAAAACTCTGACATCGGACCCGTGGGTCGTACAGACAGTGGTAGGCTTCCGCCTGGACTTCGAGTCCGTCTCATCCCTTCCTCCACCCCTCTGGTTCTTCTCGGAGGGTTCCACTACGGTGGACGAAGAGGTGCGGAGCCTCGCTCAGAAATGGGCGATAGAACGCGTCCCGTCACACGCACTGGGCTTCGTCAGCAATCTCTTCCTCGTTGCCAAGAAGGGCGGGGGCTCGAGACCCATTATAAATCTGAAGGACCTAAATTCGTTCCTGATTTACCGCCACTTCAAGATGGAGGGCATGAAGGATCTCCCTCACCTTCTCCTTCCCGGGCATTGGCTCGCCAAAGTGGACTTGAAGGACACCTATCTGTCCGTTCCCGTGGCGAGTGAGCACAGGAACTTCCTGCAGTTTTGTTGGCAGGGGGATCTCTGGCGCTTCTCCAGTCTTCCCTTCGGGCTCTCCTCCGCACCTTGGTGCTTTACCAAGCTGCTGAGGCCGGTGATGGCGGACTTGCGTGAGAGAGGCGTTCGCTTATCGTGTACCTGGACGACATTCTTATTATGTCACCCACGAAAGAATCGCTCTCTCTGCACTTACAATGGACCCTCTCCCTCCTTTAGGAGTTGGGTTTCGTTGTGAATGCGGAGAAATCTATTCTCCAACCAACCTTACGGCTGGAATTCTTGGGCTTGGTAGTGGATTCAATATCCATGCGCCTCACTCTTCCAGGCGACAAGGTTTCCTCGATAGAACGGGAAGCTCGCTCCCTCCTGCGACACAGCCCCTGTTCCCCGAGGGCTCTCGCTCGCATGGTGGGTCTCCTCTCGGCCAACAGGTTGGCGATACCCCCTGCTCCTCTACATTATCGGGCCCTCCAACGCATGATGGCCCGTTTCTTCTGCGAGGGTGTCCCTTACACAGGGCTCATTCCCCTCTCGGACGACGCTCACCTGGACCTCACGTGGTGGGCGATGGACCTCCGATCCTGGAACGGGAAAGCGATCCTTCCGGCACCTCCCTGCCTCACGATAGTCGGATGCTTGCCGCTCCGGTTGGGGAGCTCGCTGCAGCTCTCTGGAGACAGGAGGTGGTTTGTCAACGGAGAAATCTCTCCTCCACATCAATTGCCTGGAACTGCTAGCAGACTTGTTTGCTCTCCAGTGCTTTTGCCAAGGGCCTCAGAGATTGCACGATCCTCCTACGGATGGACAATTTCCCGGCCGTTCGCAACATCAACGGCCTCGGGGGTCCCAGGTCCCCCATGCTCAAAGTGTTAGCACAGCGGTTTTGGGCACATTGCTTTGCGTCGGGGCTCACGGTACAAGCCCAGTTCCTCCCGGGCCTCGACAACATGGTGGCGGACTGGAACTCCAGACACACGCTGGATTCGGGCGATTGGAGGCTGTCACCTGCAATTTTTGCTCGTTTGTTGCGTCTCTGGGGTCCGCTGGCCGTCGCTCATTCGCCTCCCGTCTGAACCATCAGCTCCCGAGGTTTTACAGCTGGCACCCGGACCCCGAGGCGCGGGCAACGGATGCATTCCTACAGCCATGGTCCCGGGGACGGCTTTATGCCTTTCCCCTGTTCGCCATATTGGCTCGCACCCTGGCCAGGGTCAAATCGCAGGTGGCGACACTGGTCGTGGTGGCACCCCTCTGGGAGCCAATCGTGGTTTCCGGCCCTCTTCGAGATGGCCATTGTCCACGGGTGTTGCCTTGCCCCCGGGTCTCATCACGGACCCGGAGGGCCGGCCCCACCCCCTTGTCACGTCTCCATGTCCGTTGATTGCGTGGTTGGTGTCAGGGGACCCGGCTCTGTCGCTGGAGTTTCGGAACGCACTGATGCCTTGCTCCAACGTGCCTGGGCCCCTGGTACCCGACCGGTCTACGGCGCTGCCTGGTCCCGGTGGGTTCGCTGGTGTGAGGATGGGGGTTTGGATCCCCTTTCAACCCCTGTGAATGCTGTTCTGGACTTCCTCACGGACCTGTTCGATCGGGGTTTAGCGTATCATACGGTTAACTCCTCTCGTTCTGCGGTTTCGGCAGGGCACCTCGGTTTCCAGGGGGTCCCGGTGGGGCGTCATCCCCTGGTTTGTAGGTTGTTACGAGCAGTTTGATTGCTGCGTCGCCCTCGGCCTCGTTATTCTTCCACATGGGATGTTTCCATGGTCCTGTGCTTTCTGTCGGCATGGCCGGATAATGATGACCTGTCTTTGCGTCTGCTGTCCGCTAACTTATTAATGTTATTCTGCCTACTTTCCTGCAAGCGCGTCAGCGATGTTAGATTTTGGTGCACGGTCCTTTGTGCCAGATGGGGTGCGTTTTGACGTATCCAGGCATACCAAAACGGCTATTTCCACGGTCTTCCATCCCGTACTACCCGATCGCCCGTGGCTTTGCCCAGTTCGTTGCTTACGCACTTATGAAGCCCATACTATTGCTTGGCGCCCACAGGAGGTTTCGCCTCTGTTTCTCTCTTATGTGGTTCCCCACTGTCCAGTGTCATCCACCTCGCTGGCCAGGTGGCTGCGGTGGTTGATGTCCTCAGCCGGTGTTGATGTCTCCCATGTTTGAGACACATTCTACACTCAGCGCCATGGCCGCCTCCGCGGTGCTGTCTGGCTGCCGTTTGGAGGATCTCATGAGGGCGGCGGACTGGACCAGGGAATCGACCTTCCGGATGTTTTATTTGAAGCCTGTCAATCATTGGTCGGCTGCGGTCTTGGACAGGCTTTGAATATGCAAAATAGGAGCCTCCGATTCATGAATTAAAATTGGTAATTTTCCTAAGTATGATGGGAAGTTAGAATTTTAAGAAAGACTCGGAAGCGAGTATTTTCCCACCCGATCCCACCCTGGGTTCTTTTGCTATGTGGCTTGGGCGTTGGCTCGCCGATTCCTTGTTCTTATTATTCCCCTTCTTCCCACAGCCTCCTGATTTCTCTCCTGCTTCGTTTGGATTATTTCCTCGTTTGTTGGCTCTTCTACCGATTGGATGATGACTCGCTGGCACAAAAGAGTGTCAATTTGGCAGGAAGAGCCTATTTATGGAGAGGGGAGGGTGCACTGTTGCAATGGACTGTGGGAAGGGAGGGGCAAGTTTACCTGTTAAGTTTTTTTCTATGCTGCTGTTGAATAAATGCAAAGAAAGAGATGTAAAATACTCGCCTCAGAGTCTTTCTTAAAATTCTAACTTCCCGTCCTACTTGGGAAAATGACCAATTATTTGTCTCTTTGCTTTTATACGGGTCTTGATTGATATGCCAATCTCTTTCAACTCTTCGAAGTGTCCTTTACAACCTGTGCTATTAAAGTTGCCCCATATTTACACACTGACACTTTTTGCGGATTAGCATTGTATTTCTTTGTTAAAAGGCCTCCACTGCCATGCATGGACTAAAACTGATCTGTCTACAGTAAATATTTTAGTAATAATAAGAGGGGAAAAAGCTCCCAGGTAATTCTTAGAAACCTTTTAGTGCATTAAATGCGTGTATTTAGTAGTATAGTTGACATAACGGCACCAGAATATCTGCTACACAGAAAACTATGGGTAATACATGTACTTTGACTGAAGACTTAATGGTTCCTACATCATTTGACATAGAATATACAGTAGCAGTCAGTGGGAATTGCATGAGGGTGTTAACTTAGATTAACATGTTTGACATTCTTGTGATAATTTCTAAAGGTGTTTTATGTGCTCATGGAGTCATACGGCTTGTGTCCTTTTTATAATATGTGCTACGTAATAAAATATGGCTGCTTGCAGGGTGCTGGACTCAAAACTCTGCAACCAGTGACAGCTTTGTCATAGATATTCACTCCTCCATATGAACATAGACGGTTTCTTAAATTACGGTACTTGTAAAACGTTCATTTTGAGAAGAATTCTTCAAAATGGGAAGATTAGTAGGACGAGCACAATGAAATGGGTCTCTGTCTTGAGTAGACATTTTATAATGATCGTGAAAAAATCTTCCAAGTGTAATAAATGCCCTGAAAACCATTTATATTCTAGAGGTGGAAAGATTATGCAATCCTCAACTTTTGTTTATTGTGTATGAGCGCCATACTTCCCATACTTTCATTCCACCTATGTTTGTCAACTTCGGTAGTCAGTGGCCAGTCCTTCTGTTTTCACATTGGTACTGAGAATTTTTTTTTTTATTTCAAACACAACTTTCAGTCATTAATTTAACTACAGTGGAACCTAGGGGCCCGTTATGATCTAGCTGGTAAGGGAGATAATCGGCACTAGTTAATTTCCTTCATCAGCTCCCTGTTGCCAAGCTTATTTTGATCCAGCTGCTGGATTTGTGGCTGGGACTGATATAATTGTGAGCTGCAGGCAGATACCCCCAGCGGCGCTAAGCTACACTGCCTGTATCAGATCCTGGAGTCCATAGAGTCCGACACACGGGCTGCACTCTCTGCAGGCGGGTTACTGTAAATTAATGGTTCTTATATTTTGCATTGGCGACGTTAATTTGCAGTAAAGAAACAATACCGGCTTGCAAATCACTTAACACTTGAATCTATCCGGATCAGTCTAAGTTCCCACAGTATAGAGGGCTGTGCAATCCGCCGCTTCTCTTACCACAAGCAGTGGAAGACTGGGAACAAATAATTTGCAGTGTTTTTCCACAGCTCCTGTGAAAGGAGTTCCAACCGAGCTCACACAGGGATGCGTTGGGCTCCATGGAGTCTTAAGGATTCCAGGAGTGGATACTTTTGTCGCACAGCAATGTTGCTGTGCATCAGTGATGTGCGGTGAGGTCAGTGGCTGGTTAGGCACTGGCTAGTATCAGAGCCAGATATACACAGGGTTACGCAGTTGCAATTTACGCATTTCATCATCGTTATATAGGAGACTAGAGTTTCACTATAAAGTAAAGTTCATTTTTATTTATTTTTTTACAGTTCTAAGAGCATGCACTTACAATACAGAATAATAGAGGGCGTTATTACACACATGCTGATTGCTGAGCTCTGCCTGCCCCCACGACTGACGAGGACAGTCACATGACTGTCCTGCGTCAATCAATCCATGGGGAGCTCTGCCTCCCAAGGGGGGCGTTTTCTTTTTAAAAAAAGATTTGCTTGAGACCAATGGAGCTTTCCCTTTGGCTCAAGCTTTCAATTGCTCTCAGTGCTTTTTAGAGGCACTGAAAAGCGTAGAACCAGGAAGTCAGCTTGAGCTACGCAATTGGCATAGCGTTCAGCTGCGGAAATTGCGGAGGCTATGTTGGCTCGTTGCTGCCCCTGCTGTCTGTGTAGTGAATCACACACACACAGCAGCCGGCAAAATGAAAGTACAGAGGGGAAAAAAGCAGAGGACCGATAAGCACAGCGAGGGAGCGTGGAGAGGTGAGTATGAATAACCTTTTATTTACAGATTAACTATACGTACATGTCATTGCAGCACAAGGAGCACATTAATTTACTGGAATGGCAGGGGAGGCCCTGCCTCCCTTGCCACCGCTGACTGCACGTCCCTGCTATGCATCGGTGAAAAGCCAAGAAGTATTCTGTCAAGCTGCTGATACAGCAACTCGGCCGAAATAGGGCTGTTAATGGCAAGCTGCAAAAGGGAAATGGCTAGCGCAACTCACCATTACTGGGCTAGTAGTGATCTAGCCCAAATTCTGTAATTGGAAACTCGTGGCTCGTTTGCTATTCAGAAATGTGACTTGCCAGCAGCCATGGCAATACACAACATTCTTAAATGTGTTTCATCCAAAACTCCATTTTGTTTTGCAGTTTCTTTCTGCATGTATTTAATGGGACACTAGTGTTAAATCGGTAGGGGTGCAGTGCAGATTTTGTTTTAACCCTTTTAGGGATGCACCGATACCGATACTAGTATCGGTATCGGGGCCGATATTGCCGTTTGCACGAGTACTTGTTACTCGTGCAAACGGCCCGATACATCCCGCCGATACTGGAAGCCGGCGCTGGGCCGGCTTGCCGGTATCCGCGGGGCTGGGGAAGCTGGCCGCGTGCATGAAAAGCACGCGGCCAGCGTTCCCCTTCGGCGCGCCAAATACTCACCCTTCCTGAAGTTCCGGTCTCTGGGCAGTGATGCGGTCACGTGGCCGCCGGGCGCTCCTGTGACGCGGCCTCTCGGCTGGAGGCAGCGTCACAGATGCGCCCGGCGGCCACGTGACCGCATCACTGCCCAGAGACCGGAACTTCAGGAAGGGTGAGTATTTGGCGCGCCGAAGGGGAACGCTGGCCGCGTGCTTTACATGCACACGGCCAGCTTCTCCAGCCTTCGAGCGGGGGCAAATCCATGAGAGCTGCGGGGCCAATCCATGAGAGCTGGGGGCCAATCCATGAGAGCTGGGGGCCAATCCATGAGAGCTGGGGGCCAATCCATGAGAGCTGGGGGCCAATCCATGAGAGCTGGGGGCCAATCCATGAGAGCTGGGGGCAAATCCATGAGACCTGGGGGCAAATCCATGAGACCTGGGGGCCAATCCAATGAGAGCTGGGGGCCAATCCATGAGAGCTGGGGGCCAATCCATGAGAGCTGGGGGCCAATCCATGAGAGCTGGGGGCAAATCCATGAGAGCTGGGGGCAAATCCATGAGAGCTGGGGGCCAATCCATGAGAGCTGGGGGCCAATCCATGAGAGCTGGGGGCCAATCCATGAGAGCTGGGGGCCAATCCATGAGAGCTGGGGGCAAATCCATGAGAGCTGGGGGCCAATCCATGAGACCTGGGGGCAAATCCATGAGACCTGGGGGTAAATCCATGAGACCTGGGGGCCAATCCATGAGACCTGAGGGCCAATCCATGAGACCTGGGGGTAAATCCATGAGACCTGGGGGCAAACCCATGTGAGCTGGGGCAAACCCATGTGAGCTGGGGGCAAACCCATGTGAGCTGGGGCAAATCCATGTGAGCTGCGGTCAATCTCATATAAATTTTTATGAGGTCTGTTCCTATTGGAAAGCGTCACATGACATTAAATAAAAGTATCGGTACTTGGTATCGGTGAGTACTTTTAAAAAGTATCGGTACTCGTACTCGGTCTTAAAAAAGTGGTATCGGTGCATCCCTAAACCCTTTGGATCAGGGAAATCAACTTTGCCCCCCAGATGTTGGTGAGCTACAACGCCCAGGAGTCTCTAGTCATCTATTTCATTGAAATATTCTGCAGGAATTGTAGCCATCAACATCTGTGGGGCCGGAGTTTGAAATCCTTGCTTTAGATCTGGCTTTAAATTTTAAACTTGTCTGAACTTCAGGTCTCAAACTTCAAGGGCTTGACATGCTGCCGCCTTCCTGCGAGCCAGAGCATGTCACGGGGTGGCATCGGGTGGTAGGTTGGACACAAATTGGTTCCCGCTTACTGGTCCCAATCCCTGAAGCTCAGGTCAGCTCTTGTTGATGTAAACTTCTGTGTGGGGCAAAGTCACTGCTCTCTGTGGGGTGAATAGGCTCTCTGAAACCCCCCCTTCCAACAGGGGGGGGGGGTAGTGAGGAGGCTTAGGACATTGGGACTATTCAGATTATATTGTATGGTCACAATGCCTAGAGCAGGGCTGTCAAACTCAAGGCCCCCAGATGTTGATGCACATAAGTCTCAGAATTGCTTCAATGCAAAAGAATGCAGGGAATCATGGGAGTTGTAGTACAGACATCTGGGGACCAGAGTTTGACAGCCTTGGTCCAGAGTGTCCCCTTAAGGTGACTTTGCTATTTCACTGCTGCGCCAGTGTTCCCTGGTGTTAGACTTTGAAGCCTGCAGTGAATTAAAATCCATTAAAGATCATGTGCCATTAGGTTACATCAGTGCATGACAAATATTACAGTGAACCTTGGAGCCAAACACAGATTTAATATAAAGTAATAAAACAAACGTAGAATAGAATTTGTTGAATATTCCAATATATGGCGACTAGAGGTAAAATGCTACTATCCCTGCCTACCTGGTCCCTGAATTTGTCAAGCCCTTGAATTCTTATTTCCTAGGATCCCATGCTACAAGATGATGTGTCAGCAAATGGAAACCACAAACCAAAAACAAACATGTTTTAAGAACAAAAAACAAAGCGAAAGATAACCATCTCAAAACCACACACGTGTACCTAGCCTCATATGTCCAAACTGCTGCAATCCTCAATGCCACAAAGACACTCGCCGTGTGTGGAGGGATAGAAAGTTATGTGTGTTTTGGTTATCGTGTTATGTTTTATATGGCTTGTGGGGAAGGAAACATGCACACACAGACTCTGGATGACACTATTGTTTATAGCCAGGGTGCCTGCTCCTAATGGCTTTGTGGATGAAAGCAACATTAGTACATTCCTATTTCTCTTGCTGGAATACATGGTGTTTTTAAGGATTTATTTACCCATTTACAGCAGCAAATGTCTGTTCAGATGTCTTCAAGTAAACGCAAAGTATGTGTTCTTAGAAAAAAATACTGACTTTTAGAACAATTTTTTTTGTGTGGTGTTAAATATGCACCTCTTGCTGTTTCTTCAATACAGAGAGCACCGTGAATAGTCTTTCTGTCAATGGACCAACCCGCACTTCCCGGCGTGGTCAGAACAGGAATAGACGCGCGTCACAACTGGCTGTTAGAGACTCGAGAGTCATAGAGGTTCTTTGTAAAGAAAATGAATGTCCTGTTGATGAGGTAATAATTTCCCTTTTCTTAGTTTACTTTTGGTGGAGGAAGTATAAATAAATTTATTCTGGGAACTAAATGTATTGGAGCAAGGTTTTTCTCCAGCAAATACATTTTTTTTTTCCAACAAAATTGTAAAGCATTTGGTGAAGTCGTTATTATCCTTGTGTCCTCAATAATCGATCACTGGGTGCCTAAAACCAGAACTTCCATCAGGCACCTGTTTTAGTAGGATTGCTCCTTTTCAAGGAGTCAAAATTTCTCCACCCTTCTATATTGTCAACCTGTTAAAGTGACTGTTTTACATCCTTCGACTTGGGGGGGAAAAACCCGTTGTCACAGCACAATAAACGTCAGACATCATACCTTTTGAATCTTGTGGTCTTTCTAATTGATTTTTCATTGTGTCATATATATTGTGTCCATGGCACTCACATATACCACTAAGGGTCTGTGCTGACTCCGTACCATTTGATTTTATGGTGGATAAACTAAAAATACAAAAGAGAGAACAGGACGTTGCATAAACCCAGCAAAAATGTAATATCTTGAATAAAACCATACGGAACCTCTCTCAAAAAAGTGGCCCTACACATGAAATGTAAGTGCAAAGCAGCGTGTTAAATATATATCCAGCTTTCACCGTATTGCAGAGAGCAGTAACATGGAATCCCTATATCCTCGACTGGATGCAATGAAAAGCCCATTCAGACCTCGGGTATCCCAAACCGCAAATACTTAGAGTGATAGAGCGATATATATATATATATATATATCGCTCTATCGCTCTATCACTCTGTGTTGATTGCAAATATTGGCTGCACACGAGAAAAATAAAACCACAAAATTTATTAGGACATTAAAATGAAGACCGACGTTTCGGCTCGCTCTGGAGCCATTTTCAAGGTAACAAAAGATATTGAGAAGCATGTTTAAATACAAAATAGTAAAACCGCTTACCAATCAAGTCGCCTGGTTCAAAGGTTACAGGTGAACGCACTGTGTAGAGGGCTGGTCCGGTGTGCGTCAATGCGTATGAGGAAACTGCACGCCTGGCGCGTCTCAGTTTCCATAGCAACTGTAAACAAAGCTTAAAACAAACGAGTGTATGGTCTGCAAGCCCCTATATAGCGCTCATTCTACAAGAAGTTCAGATAGAAAAGACCATATCCACATTACACAAAGAGGATTGCTCTCCAGTTAAGAGCTAAGTAATAGAGATGTTAAACAATATATTCGAGTCAACAAGGAATCCGAGTATATCCTGCTAAGAAAATATAAATGTAGGAGAATGATCATGATCTGTATAAGTGAGGATACAAAAATAAAATAAAGTGTGGGAACCTTTCTTGGAGAGTATATGATAATGTAATTATTCATGTACAAGGCTCCATACTTGGCCCCCTGCTATTCACAATATTCATAAATGATCTGTCTAACATCTGCAAAGCCTCAACTGTACACATGTACACAGACGACCCCGTAAGCTATACCAACAAACAAAATCTCCCACAGCTGGAGGCCATGCTGCAAGAACAATTCAGAGGTAGAAAAGTGGATCAAACACAACAAACTTTTTTTTTTTTTTTTTAATACTGCCAAAACCGTAACGATGCTCTTTGGTATAGCACCTATACTACACAAATTGAAAAATCCCCATCTATGTGTGTGGACAAAATGAAATGTCACGCTGACCACAGTCACTTCTCTCAAATATCTAGGTATGTGGTTAGACCCAAATCTATCCTTCGGCCCCCACATCGAAAAACTCATCTAAACTTTACCCCAAACTAGGTGCCCTGTACAGAAACAAATCCTGCCTGAGCCCCGCGGTAAGCAAGCAGATTGTACAACAAATGCTTATGCCAGCCATTGAATACAGAGATGTATTGTATACAGCTGCCCCTCAAACACACCTCCAGAAACTTGCCACATTGTAGAACAAAGCGCAGAATGAGTTATACAATGTAACTACATGACCCACCATTGTGACATGTTAAAAGAGCTAAACTGGCCGTCACTGGAATCTAGACGCACCCTTCACCTTTCCGACCTGGTGTTTAAGAGCTTTTCTGGGAAGCTGCCACCCTACCTGAATAGGCTGCTTCCTCCAGCAGCTCCCTCATCCTATAACCTCCGATACAGGACCAGCACCTTACTTGCATTACCACAATACAAAAAGAAAGTGGCTCGATCCTCATTTTCCTACAGAGCACCACAATTATGGAATAACCTCCCAGACACCATCAAATCTTCCCCCAGTCTTAAGTCACTCGAGCTCCCTATTAACATACCTCAATACAGAATGCACCTATAAACATGTAACATAATGACTATTTCCTACATATTTACCTTTTGTTAATCTGTATATTTGTGTTTTTAATATCTTGCATTTTATTACTTTGACATTTTACAGTCGTTACAGAAATACAATGTTCTTGAACCCAGGACATACTTGAAAACGAGAGAAATCTCAATGTATCCTTCCTGGTAAAATACATTATAAATAAATATACATGATATAAACCAGAGATGGAACCGAGTCCATAATGATTAATGTGTAACGTAATGGATCTATTATGTAGGTGAAGGTGTTGTTACAAAAACATCTCTATTACTTAGCTCTCAACCGGAGAGCAATCCTCTTTGTGTAATGTGGATATGGTCTTTTCTATATGAACTTCTTGTACAATGAGCGATTTATATAGGGGCTTGCAGACCATACACTCATTTTGTTATACATCTTTAATATCCTTCATTCATTGGTTTTAAGCTTTGGTTACAGTTGCTATGGCAACTGAGACGCGCCGGGCGTGCAGTTTCCTCCTACGCATTGACGCACACCGGACCAGCCCTCCACACAGCGCGTTCACCTGTAACCTTTGAACCAGGCGACTTGATTGGTAAGCGGTTTTACTATTTTGTATTTAAACATGCTTCTCAATATCTTTTGTAACCTTGAAAATGGCTCCAGAGCGAGCCGAAACGTCGGTCATCATTTTAATGTCCTAATAAATTTTGTTTGCAAATATTGGCTGCAAACAAGAAAAATGAAATCAACCTATATACTTATGTTCTTGGCTTGCACCGATTTGTGATTTAAGAGATTTATTATTTTTTGTTGAAGGAGCTGCGGGAATATAGAGTGTGTGTATGTATGTATGTACAGTCAGGTCCAGAAATATTGGGACATCGACACAATTCTAACATCTTTGGCTCTATACACCACCACAATTGAGTTGGAATGAAACAAACACAATGTGCTTTAACTGCAGACTGTCAGCTTTAATTTGAGGGTATGTACATCCAACTCAGGTGAACGGTGTAGGTACATTGGCGATTGTGACAGGCTTACGCAAACTATGATCATACTTTGTTAACTGAATCCCCATCATTTTACCTTAGTCAGGTTTTTTGAAATGTGTTTTTTTTTTTTTTTGCACAAACTGGTGGATGAAGGTGGTCATTGATATGGAGTGCTCTTTTTTTCGTGTTTTGTATTTTAAGTCTTAGATGCACCCGCTCGTGTTGCAAGTTTAGGTTGAGTGCAACCTACCCTGTGGTTTGTGTGTGTTTGTGTGTGTGTGTGTGTATATATCTATATCTCTAGAGTCGGCCGTGTTAGTCCAGATGCCAAAATCACGAGTATAGTCACTACAGACTGCTATACTCGTGATTTTTATTTATATATACATATACATACACTGTGTGGAGTTGTGCTTGAATTGGTGATCTTTACACTTCGCACATTTCTTGGATATCTATCACACACACACGTGTTCCTGTCATTGACGTTTGTTTACCAGTCATCCTTTTCTGCTTGTACTGTTTTTAATGTACTACTTCATTTTGAGAGCCTGTATGCGTATAAGCCTCAGCTTTTCTTGTTGCATTGGTTACTAGATCTTTTTGTTTTCGGTGTTTTAGGTAAAGAACATTTATGCATCAAGTTTTGTCACTTTCTTGGAATCTGTTGGTATTTCTTCGAGTGATGGACTTCCAAAGGTACAGTGACGCTAATATAACCATTTTCTGGAAAATAAGGCTTAATACTGTGCATTTTTCCCCTTCCTCACAATGATACGTCTGTCTTGGATAGGGTACATGTAAAAATAATCTGCTGCACCATCCAATGTTCCTACGGCACAGGTTTAAGAACCCTGTAATGAACAACCGAACAAGAAGGACCAGTCAACCGAGGCTTTGCAACAGCAGGAGCTTTGTTGAGGTATCAGCAATGCGTCGGTTCTTATCCAAGGACACTTTCTGAAATGACTTGAGAAAAGTCCTTTGATTAGGATCGAAATGTTGCTGCTACTTCAATTAAGCTCCTGCTGGTGCAAAGCCTCGTATGGTCCTTATTGCTCTTCTTTTTATGGCTTAACGATCTCCCTTTGTTTTACACATTTAAATATAATACTTTAAAAGTATTTAGGGGGTTATTCACTAACAGGGTTATTCAAAGAGAGCTGATCTGGCCCCGAAGTGTAACCGAACACTGAAATTCAACATACAGTTACATTTCCTGGCCATTCGGCAATTCAGAGAGCAGGCAATTCGGCAAATGTTGGCAAATTGCCTGCATGTTCGGTGCCTGTTCGAGGGCAGTGAAATCCCCCATAGAGAAGCAATGCTTCATCCATTCAGAGAACACAAAACAGCAGTGAAAAGTTGCTGAAATGCCCTGCTGTTCGGTGGTTTCATTTGACCAATTTATTCAGGAGAATCCCTTTGGCTTCAATATTAAAAATGTTCCCGTTTTAATTCAATATCTAATAAACCGTACATTATAATATTCTGCAGTAAAAAGTATCTTTTTAGTTTTAGATTTTTTTTTTAGGATCTTGTAGCCATTTTTTTTTTAATGTTTTTTTCTTTTCTGTAACTGCCTTTTTTTTTATTATCATTCATTGGATCTTCTATGTAAATTTCAGACATTTTTGTGCAGTAGTTTTTTTGCAAACAGCATTTAAATTTTCAAGCATATTGTTTTCCTTTTTTTTTCTCCAACTTGTTCGTCTGCACGTTGGCTTTTTCCGGCAGCTGCTCTGCGCTGTGATCGACGGCTAGTCGGGTTTCTCTGGCGTGTTCAGCGGGGTTAATCCAGCTGTTTTCTGCAGATTTCAGTGAGTGTTCGGTGGGTTTGCGGGGGGTTTTCCCTGCACTACGACGGTCCTGTGTTGCTTGCTGAATACACCGCAGGGCCGGCGAAATAGGATTGCTGAATCACCCCGAATTGAAGAGAATGAAAAGTCACCGAACGTACGGTGACTTTTCGATGATCTTTGAATAATCCTGTGTGTGCTGGTGTTGTAACTGTATGGTGATTCGGAGAAGAAATTTTCACTCACTGGCAGGCAAACTGTGTCTTCTTTCTTTACCATTGTCTCCCCTGCGTTTTGAAATAACGTGTGGATATACAATGGCAATGTTAAGGTGTTGATTTCTGTAGCTTTCCCGTACAAACTACAGTGAAGAAAACTTTGGCTGCAACTAAAAGTGACATTTTGCCAATCTACATAGGGCAGCAACTATGATGAAATCCCATTGAATACTACGCTCTACACTACTAAACAAAGTCAGAAACTATGGTTTAAAGAACAGTGAAAACTACAGAGAGCTCTGCATCTAGCTAAACAGTGATTTCTCGTAGTTTCGCTGCTGTCTACTGAACGTATGTCATAACACTCTGGTGATATTGCAAGCACTGAGGAAAATTGCTGGTGTTGCCATTGTAAAAAATTTCATCATTACACAAAAGTTACAACTTTGGCAAACACCAGTGGTGCCTGAATAACCCCATTAGTGTTAAACCATATGAGAATGTTTATGAACACACATTGGGCCCTATTCCACATTGCAGGTTTTGCTTACGGTCTCCATTTTGCTGTCAGTATTCCAGGGTAGGCACTTTATTAGTGGCTATCCCCGAAACGAAAAGCAAGGCTGCCTGATAACCGCAGTCTGCGCTGTGCAAGTACCGACCTGTAGAGTCCGTAGGACTCCATGGAGCCTTGTGTGTCCTGGCCGCAAGCTCTGTGCGAGCTGGTTCTCACAAGATCACAGTTGCGCAGAAAGAGACTAAGAGCTATATGTTACCAGTCTACTCTGCTGCTGGCAAGAGAAAGCGGCGGATCTCACTGCCCTCTCCACCATGGGATGCGAGATGTGTATGGGATTTAATGGTGGAATGCTTTAAAGCAGGGTTTCCCAACCCTGTTCCCAGGGAGCAACGCACAGATCAGATTTTACAGATCACTTTGGGGAAATGCAGATAGGATTTGCTGCTCAGTGATTGCAGGATTCAATCACCTGTGCTGTGCTTCAGATATCTTGCAAACCTGGCCTGTTGGCTGTTCACGAGGATGGATTTGTGAAACACTGCTCTAGACACATTTGGTCCTGACATCACTTTTTAAGAGACTGGAATGTAAGCCTCAAATACATAAGCCTATTAAAATACATGCTCAGCATAGTGTTTTGGGATACATGCTGCTCCAATCACTATGGCTTTATACAATGAAGAAATATTAGCGTAATTGTTTGTGCTAGATAACAGAACCCACTATAACTCCTACAAATTTTTGTGTACATGCTTTAATTTTCTGTTACTCTTTCACAACTTTAATGAACGTTTGAAAAAAACAGTGTGGTGGGACAGGCGCTTCTTCCAGCCAGTGGGGGTGTTCTTTAAGATGTTCCCTCTATTTAGATGGGGTCCAGCCCTCAAATATAACAAACAAATATATTCCGCAGTATATCAGGTAGATATAT
This sequence comes from Leptobrachium leishanense, assembly GCA_009667805.1. Lineage (NCBI taxonomy): Eukaryota > Metazoa > Chordata > Amphibia > Anura > Megophryidae > Leptobrachium > Leptobrachium leishanense. Next base: position 348,734,848 of record CM019064.1, read on the forward strand.
GAATAAACCCCTTTAGGGGTTTATTCATATATTTGTTTCTGTTTTTATTTGAGGGCTGGACCCCATCTAAATAGAGGGAACATCTTAAAGAACACCCCCACTGGCTGGAAGAAGCGCCTGTCCCACCACACTGTTTATTTCATATGCTTCTCTTTGAGGAATTGGGATATTTCCTCTAGTGAGTGGAGACGAGTTGCTGATCTAGCCCACCCTGGACTTCTGTATAGGTCCACAATAACATACTGAACTGTTTCATCACCACAATCCCTATCCCACTCACTATCACTATATTCAGTGAAATCCATTGGGAAGACATTCTCATAAGAAACCACTAGGTGGCGCCTGACATTCAGACTTTTGTGTATTTAATGAACATTTGCATTTTTTGCTAGGCAGCACCAGGTAGTGTAGAAACCAAGGATGAACCGATACTATTTGTATTGGTGCCGATACCTGACATTTTACCTGACATTTGTACGAGTACTTGTATGCATACACTAGCCCATGATACTCATACCAATACTGGAAGCCACCACTGGGCTGACTTACTAGGCAGTCTGTGAGGGCTTGGGGCTCTAATAGCATACTGCTAGATTCCCTGGCTGGCTGCGATCCAGCGAACTGCTGCCAGCATGTGTAAGTTATAACGTGGTTGTGTCATGACCTACGACCACTCTTGCGAGTTCTTGCATGCAGCCCAGTAATATTTTGTGAGTGCAGCTGCTGGTCCTAAAACCGCGTTATAACTTACATATGCCGATGGCCGCTCATAGGAACACAGCCAACCAGGGAACCTTGTAGGCGGCTATTATTTATTAAGCGCCAACACATTCCGCAGCGCTGTACAAGGTGTAATGGGTAAAGACAGGACAATTCTACAATACATACAGGAGACAGGTCGGTATTCCTGCCAGCAGATACAGTCAGGTCCAGAAATATTGGGACATCGACACAATTCTAACATCTTTGGCTCTATACACCACGACAATGGAGTTGGGAATGAAACAAACACAATGTGCTTTAACTGCAGACTGTCAGCTTTAATTTGAGGGTAAGTTCATCCAATATGGGTCATTGTCCATCTGCACTGTGAAGCGCCGTCCAATGAGTTCTGCAGCATTTGGCTGAATGTGAGCAGATAATATTGCCCGAAACACTTCAGAATTCATCCTGCTGCTTTTGTCAGCAGTCACATCATCATTAAATACAAGAGAACCAGTTCCATTGGCAGCCATACATGCCCACGACATGACACTACCACCACCATGCTTCCCTGATGAGGTGGTATGTTTAGGATCATGAGCAGTTCCTTTCCTTCTCCATACTCTTCTCTGCCCATCACTCTGGTACAAGTTAATCTTGGTCTCATCTGTCCATAGGATCTTGTTCCAGAACTGTGAAGGCTTTGTTAGGTGTTGTTTGGCAAACTCTAATCTGGCCTTCCTGTTTTTGAGGCTCACCAATGGTTTACATCTTGTGGCGAACCCTCTGTATTCACTCTGGTGAAGTCTTCTCTTGATTGTTGACTTTGACACACATACACCTACCTCCTGGAGAGTGTTCTTGATCTGGCCAACTGTTGTGAAGGGTGTTTTCTTCACCAGGGAAAGAATTCTTCGGTCATCCACCACCGTTGTTTTCCGTGGTCTCCCGGGTCTTTTGGTGTTGCTGAGCTCACCGGTGCGTTCCTTCTTTTTGAGCATGTTCCAAACAGTTGTTTTGGCCACGCCTAATGTTCTTGCTATCTCTTTGATGGGTTTGTTTTGTTTCTTCAACCTAATGATGGCTTGGCTTGCTTCACTGATAAGATGAGATCCAAAGAGCTGTCACTGAGAGTTGACAGCAACAGATTCCAAATGCAAATAGCACGCTTGAAATGAACTCTGGGCCTTTTATCTGCACATTGTAATTGGGGTAATGAGGGAATATCACACACCTGGCCATAGAACAGCTGAGAAGCCAATTGTCCCATTACCTTTGGTCCCTTAACAAGTGGCAGGCACATCTGCAAACTGCTGTAAGTCCTACACCGTTCACCTGAGTTGGATGTACATACCCTCAAATTAAAGCTGACAGTCTGCAGTTAAAGCACATTGCGTTTGTTTCATTCCAACTCCATTGTGGTGGTGTATAGAGCCAAAGATGTTAGAATTGTGTCGCTATCCCAATATTTCTGGACCTGACTGTACATGAGGAGATGAGGACCCTATTCCCGTGTTAATTTACAATCTGGATGAGGTGTGTGTGTTTGTTCCCGGTGGGTGAATGGGGTGTCTGCCCATATCTTTCATTACTTCGGACAGGCTTCCAGCAAATCTTAAAATTATTTATTGGAAAACTATTGGTAATCCGTATCGATGCTCGGCCTTTAAAAGATGGTATTGGTGCATCCCTTGTAGAAATAAGCAACGATGTGTCAAAATGCAATTTAATACAGAAAATGGGATTTATTCTTGCATTGCAGATCATGCACTATATAAAAGTATTAGCTATAAAATCCTTTATACATCAATGGTAAGACCACATCTTGAATATGCCGTGCAATTTTGGGCACCTGTCTCAAGAAAGGATATTATAGTGCTAGAAAAAGTGCAGAGACGAGCGACTAAATTAATAAGGGGAATGGAAGATTTAAGTTATGAGGAAAGACTAACAAGCTTAAACCTGTTTAGTTTAGAGAAACGGCGCCTTAGAGGGGATCTGAGAACTTTTATATAAATCTATACGGGGCCATTATAACCGTTGTCTGGAAACCTAGTCATTAACAGGACTATATACACAGGACACGAGGTCACCCATTTAGACTGGACGAAAGGAAATTCAGCCTAAAGCATAGGAAGGTGTATTTTACGGTGAGAACAATAAAGCTGTGGAATTCTCTGCCTATTGAGGTGGTTGGGGCAGAGACTGTACAGACCTTTTAAAAAAACGACTGGATGACTTTCTGCAGACACAGAATATTAAGGGTTATAATCTTTAATATGTGGGTAAAAGCTTCTTGATCCAAGGAGAAATCTGACTGCCATTCTGGGGTCAAGAAGGAATTTTTTCCAGTGTGTTGCAGATTGGCGAGCGCTTCAGACTGAGTTTTTTGCCGCCTTTTGGATCAACAGCAGTAGGTGATGTGTGAGAGGCTGAACCAGATGGACGCACGTCTTTTTTTTTTTCTTCAGCCTATGTAACTATGAAGTCTCCATAAAGGGAGAACCACTTTAATTTTTTAGTTACTGCAGAAACATGGTTTAAGTAACAGAACCCCAGATGTTGTGTCTAAACAGGTGGAAAAGGGACATTTTAGCTCAGAAAACAGGAGAGGTAAAGAGGTGGCTGAATCCTGACAAAACTGTTGTAAACCGTTACTTTTCTTTCTCTGCTCTTTTCTGTGCAAGGGAAAATGCATGATCTGTATGTCCTAAATGGAACTAATTATGTAATTGTTTTAGGATGACATATTATCCAAACAGTATGAAGAACTTTACAATAAAAACAAGGATTTTGATGCGAGACTATTTCTGGAGAATGACGACACTCTTAAACCCGATGTGCAAGACAGGTATTGCTTTGGTTTCATAAATGTTTAGAAGACGCACAAAGCTATGCATTCTTCTCATGAAATGGGGGAATTCTGGTAGTTTAGTAAAGTTTCTGTTTTGATTTAGAAGTATTTCTTAGTCACCTTTTAATACTGCATTTTAAGAATTGATATGTATTTTGGCATTAGTATATTGTTTTGAAGTTTTGTTTTAGTTTGCCATTAACACGTCGTCTTATTACGTTTTCCTGTCGCCTGACTGATGACTGTTTGCAAATAAAGTTTGCCGTACAAATTGACAAAACAAACAGGCCTGTGTAATGTCATCATTTGAAATACAGTAGATTAATGTCTGTCTGTTCTAATAGTTTGGAACAGGAGAGAACACCGAAGAAAAATTTGGATGAACTACCTCTTATACCTCCACAAACACCAGTCAGGTGAGCAGAACTTAATCATTTGACAATTAAAAAAGGTGGGATATACAATAATTTTAACATCCTGTGTGATGTATGTGGTCATAGATCCCATATAATAACAATCTTGTATCATTAAGGCTGTTTCTTTCTGTGCTGTACAGTAGGGATGTGAATACAATTGCTTTCACTGGTGTCCTTTCCGCTAGCTTTTGGGCAGTGGTAACAGACTGGTTGATTTGAAATTAGCAACCTAAGCATTTTTAAAACCTGTTTTCTGTCTGAGATATTATGTCTGAAGGTTTCTGTTATTATGCTTTCTTTGGCAGTAAAGCATACTGGTTAGTTTGTGGGTTTGGATTGTTCTTATATACCACTGGATTATGAAAAATACTGATTAATAATATATTAAATAATGGTTATTTTCTTTCCTTGCCCTAGAGCTGCAATGAGCACTATTCACCAACTCACAGCAGTACTGAATTCTGCCTGTGACGAGCCAACTGATATCCTGAACGCCTATTTTACAGTAAGTGACCAGATCTCTCCTATATTTAGTTTTTGTGGGCATTTCTCCAAACATTGTGACCTCTGTAGTTTACTGCAATAGTTATGGTGGCCTGTACCCATCCGTGAGCACACATCGGGCCCTAACCATAGCGCTCACATAAATGACTAGTAGCGCTAGGTTAATTGAGGGGATAGCGTTACAGCCACATCTCTTCCCCTTCACAATTAGCGCTTTTTAGCACCAGCTTACTGTACTTTGACTCCTTATAATTAACATGGGGAGCGCAAAAAGTAAGCCAGGTCCTAATGAAAAAAAGTTAGCTACAGCTCCAAGTGGTAGCTGACTGATTCCGCTTCTGTGGAATCCGTTAGCTGCAGCTGTAAACCCCCTGCCCCCAAAGAAAAAAAATCAAATACGAACATCTCATCCTGCGGCGAGAACGGCAGTCTGATTCACCGCTTCGATTCCGATTCGCCGCTGGGAGCAGAGTGACACTGGTGAAAAGTCCCCAGTCTCCCCACACGATCACTCCACCGACCTGCAGGATCTTGTGAGAGCTGAGATCCTGTCAGTCACGTGACCCGGCAGCAGAAGCCTCCATGTAGTCCTATGGAGGGGATGCCCGGGATGGCGTTTTAGCGCTGCCCCGAGCATCTTTGAGCCAAGCTGCCCTGTAATCTACAGGTAAAACGGATGGGGGGGGGTCACTAAGGGGAGTTTAGCAAATTTTTCCCTTCGGCATCCCTGTTTTAGCTGTTGGCAACCGATAGTGCCCAGGGTGTCTTACATAAACAATGCCACCTCCTGGTTGCAATAAAAACTATGCCATTTCAAAAAAGACACTCCAATTCGGATGCTCCTGAAATTTTTTTTTTTTTCGAGGCAATTGAAAACCTTTCTGAACCATTCTTTTGAACACTTCTTGAATGCGATCAAATTTTTTTTTTAAAGACTATTTATAGAAGTCAGGACAGATCACAGAAACAGCGGTACAAATTCTGAGTGAATGGAGATCTATTCCCGACCCAATAGTTTAATAATATATAAGCAAAGCATACAGTATTAAGCAGTAGAGTGAAAAGAGAAAATGAGAAAGGAAAGCTATAACCGAGGTGAAGGACACACTAGGAGGGGACAAAACCGACAAAGACATTACTGGACAACACGAAACCTATACATACAAACAAACAAAGGCACTAAAGGAGCCGAAGACATGCTGGGGTTTGATCAGAAGATATTCAAGCCGGTCATTCCTATGAGTCAGTTACACCCCAAAGGAGTCCCAGATATCCCAGACTTTCCGGTACGCCGGCAATGTATGATGCAGTTTCGCCGAGAGTTCGTCCATCACTTGGATATGGTCCATGATCTGTAATAGGCGTCTCTGTGAAGGAAGCCTCGGAGACCTCCAGGACTCAGCCACCGCTTTCCTTGCTGCTAGTAAGATTTTGGAGAGGAGACGGTTGTGGTGCATGGTAAAGTCCGGTACCGGATTGGCGACCAGGTATGTCCAAGGGTCTTTTGGCACTCCAGTTCCGAAAATGTGTTCCAACAGAGCTTGCACCGAATCCCAGTATTTAGAAATCGCAGGGCATGACCACCACATATGGGCCTGAGTGCCCATTTCCCCACATTCCCTCCAGCAATCGTCAGGGATAGCAGCGTTAGTTTTATGGAGGAGCACAGGTGTGGTGTACCACCTCATCATAGTCTTCAACCCCTGCTCCTGTAAGGTCGTGCATATGGATACTTTTCGTGCTGCCTCCCAGATGTCCAACCACTCATCACCCTCGAGGGTCGATCCAAGGTCTCTTTCCCATGCGGCCATGTAGGTGATGATAGGCAAGGAGGGTGTGCTCGCCAGATGGGCATAGAGTCTAGAAATAAGGCCTCAGGGTGGATCTCCGGACACGCACAAACGTTCGAAGAAAGTGAGAGGAGAGGAGCCAGCCTTTTTGTTTTTGGTGGTAGAGGCAAAATGATGGAGCTGCGTGTATCAGAAAGAATCCTGCGGGAGCAGCCGGGAGTGGGCTGACATGGAGTCGAAGGAGTACAATCCAGCATGATCTCGTAGGTCTCTGAGCCTGAGGATGCCCCCTTTGACAAATCTGGAGAATTGGTCCGGCGCCTACCCCGGTGGGAACTGTGGATTTCTCCATAGTGGGAGCATGGAAGATGATTCTTGCCGCAGATTTTTGGAGGAGGCGAGAGAGTCCCATATTGCCATCGAGTGACTAAGCGGAGGGCAGGACACCGGTTCCTTGGGTCACAGCCATTTTGGAAGCCACATCCAGTATCTAGGGTCCTCTGGGAACATGCATGCCGATTCAAAGTCTACCCAGCGGTGGGTGTTGGGCGGGGAGTGTAGTGTCACCACCTGGGACAGTTGCGCCGCCTGGAAGTACCATTGTATGTTAGGAAGTCCGAGGCCCCCCAACTCCCGTGGGCGGTAAAGTTTAGAATGTGCCACCCGGCGCCTCCCTCCCTTCCATACAAACGCATCAATATGAGATTGCAAAAACCGGAGGTCACTTGGGTCGACGGGAGATGGAAGCGCCTGAAACAGGTAGAACAAGCGAGGCAAGAGATTCATTTTAATACAATGTACGCGTCCAAGCCAGGAAATGCACTCCTTATTCCACTCTTCCATCTCCCGTCGAAGTTTAGCATACAAAGGAGGGTAATTAAATTTGTATATGTCCTTATGCTTATTCGGTAGATGTATACCCAAATATGGGATTGAGGTAGAAGCTATCTTAAACCCGAATTCAGCAATCAAGACCTGAATCCTATGTCGGGAGAGGTGGAAAGGCAATATAATCGATTTATCGAGGTTAACTTTATACCCCGAAACAGCCGAAAAACGGGACAATAATGTGGAAGTGGCCGTCAGCGAGGATTCTGGGGAAGTCAGGGTAAGCAGAACGTCGTCCGCATAGGCGGATACCTTAAAGGAGTTGTCCTGGACCGTTATGCCTTTGATATCAGGGGAAGAGCGTATATGCATCAGCAGGGGTTCTAGGGTGAGAGCGAAAAGAAGGGGAGAGAGAGGACAGCCCTGGCGGGTACCATTTATGAATTAAAAAAGGGGAAGCCTGTGAGCCGGATATAGAGACATCAGCCCTAGGGTTATGATAAAGGGCCCGAACAGCGGAGCAGAAGTCAAGGTGGGAGGACACATGTTCCAGTAGGGCAAAAAGAAAGGGCCATTCGATACGGTCAAACGCCTTCTCCGCGTCCAGGGACAAAGGCAAAGAAGGCTGACCCGCTTTCTCCAAGTGCCAAATCGCACCTGCAGCTCTACGGGTGTTCTCATAAGCCTGACGTCCCTGGATGAATCCCACCTGGTCAGGGTGTATTATAGACATAACAGCGGGTTGAGTCTGGTAGCCAACACCTTGGCATAGATCTTGACGTCCAGATTCAACAGGGAGATGGGACGGTAACCCGATGGGTTGGAGAGGTTTTTGCCCGGCTTAGGAAGAACTACTAGGGACGCCAGTAGGGAGTCGGACGAGAAAGGGCTGCCCCCCTTGACCGCATTGGATAAAGTGACCAGGTGGGGACCAAGTATCGGAAGGAATGTTTTGTAATGGCGGGCTGTGTAGCCGTCTGGTCCGGGAGCTTTATTAGGTTTAAGTGAAGCAATAGCCTCAGAGATCTCCTTATCGAGAGAAGTCCTTCGCATGTGCTTCCCCCTGTGTCGATGAGAGTTTGGGCAACTCCAACGCTGGAAAGAAAAGAATTGATATCAGCTAAGTGGGAAGCCGTGGGAGGAGAGTGTAGAGGGGAGTGATTATAAAGAGAGGAGTAGTATTCTGTGAAGGTTCGCTTAATACTTTGTGGGGATTTGATCGGTCTACCCGCTGAGCCTTTGAGGGAGGTAATACGGGTCACCAGGGGATGCGGGCGTATCTGTCACGCCAACAGAGTGTCCATCTTGTTCGCGGATTCGTAGAATCTGTGCTTAGACCAGGTCATTGATTTAGCGACATCGTCGAGCAACAACCTGTTCAGAGCATGTCGGGTGCCATGTAAGCGGTCAAAACCCTCCTGTGAGGGCGCAGATTTATGATCTAATTCCTACGCCTGTAGCGTATGCTGCAATTCTAATACGCGTCGCAATTTAAGGCGCTTGCGGTAGGAAACCTTTTTAATAATCTCCCCTCTCAGTACAGCTTTATGCGCTGCCCAAACGGTGGAGGAGATGTCCCCCCGCGACATTGTCTCGGAAGTATGCCTCCAGCTCCTCGACCAGCCCCGCGTCCTGCAATGTGTGGGAGCCAAGCCACCAGTTCCACACCGGGGAGCAGTCAGGGAGACCAAGCTCCAGAACCACCTCCGTGTGGTCCGACCAACTGATTACCCCGATAGAAGCCGCCGTCACCCAGGGGAGGAGGGAGGGAGAGCTAAGAATGTTATCAATTCTGGAGTAGGACCTGTGGGGATTAGAATAGAAGGTAAATTCTTTAGTGGAGGGGAGGGAGACCCGCCATATGTCAATCAAGGCCCTCTGGGTTAGAAAAGAGCCAAACAAGATGTCCTGTCTGGAGCGCACAGTCGGGAGGGTTGGCGGCAGGGCGGGACCGGTCAACTGCGGGACAGGGGACCGTGTTAAAGTCCCCACTCATAAGAACTTCCCCTGAGGCACATTGGTCCAAATCAGCATGGAGGGAATCCCATAAAAGTTTATCCGGTGTGTTCGGAGCAAAACCTTAACTAAGGTGACGGGTCTCAGACCTAGGGTGCCAGAGAGGATAACATAGCGTCTGGCCAGATCGGTATATACATCATGTTTCGTAAAAAAGGCAATTTCTATTTATAAGGATAGCAACTCCGTTATGTTTGTTGAGAGCGCAGGAGGAAAACACCTGGGGGAAACGGGGATCACGCAGCCTGTTCGAATCCTGCCGAGGCAGTCTGGTTTCCTGGAGGAACGCTATATCGACATGTTTGCGTCGAAGATCACGAAATAACACTCTCCTCTTCTGGGGGGAGTTCAAGCCCTTCACATTAAGTGAGAGGGCTGTAACCTTGCTAGGTGGCATCATAGATCCTAGGAATGAGGTGACGTTGTACTCCAGCGCTCTCAACCCACATCAGTGCCAGACTCACATATAACATAGACAAGACAACGGGCGGACAAAGAAAAAGAATAAGAACAGGGCACAAAAAGGGAAAAACAGAAGGGGGAAGAAGGAACACAGAAAGGCATAGAAGGAAAGCCCGAGACAATCTCGGCAAGATCTCGGGTAGTCCCTCGATAGGGGGGACGGATAAGGAGGACATGGTATCCACACATGCCGCCTCCTTAATTGACGCGTGAAGCAGCATATATATGAACTAAGAAAGAACCCAAAAATAAGAAATATGACAATATAATGTATATGCAGACCAGGAAAACAGATTATCAATCAATGAACTTGAGAAAGAATATAACATTGTGCTAAACCCTGCTAGTGCCGTGGGGAGGGGGAGGCAGGAAAAACCTCCGCCCCAGCAGGGCACTGTTACCCAAGTGACCACAGGCATCCCAATGCCCCTCTCATGGCGGAGGGCGAGGGGAGCCTGATGAGGGAATAACCTCCCACTCCACCTACACCGGTTCCAAAGGCTGCAGGGAGGTGTCCGGCAGTTGTAGCTCCAAGGCTGGGAGGCCAAGCTGGGCCAAGAAGGCGGGAGCCCCCATCAGCGAGGCGCAAATGGTCGTGGCGCCATTATGGAAAGCCAACATTTTTTGGGGAAAACCCCAAGCAAAGCGAACCCCGTGGCCTCTCAGGTGGTCAGCGATGGGCTTCCAGGGACGGCGTCGAGCCAGCTTGCTGGGGGCCAAATCTTGGAAGACCTGTAGCTCTGCATCCTGATAGATAAGGGGAGAGTTACGCAGAGCCTGCAGCACCGCTGCTTTGGAAGTGAAGTAATGGAAACGGAAAATCATGTCTCTAGGGCCCGCCGGAGGGGCCGCCCTCGCTTTCAGGGCACGGTGCACCCGGTCTAGTAGTAGTTGGTCCACGGTATAATCGGGCAGCAGGGTTTGCAGCATAGTCATTACCGTCTCCCCTAAGGCAGTAGAGGTCACCGACTCTGGGAGCCCCCGGAGCCGTAGATTATTGCGTCTCAACCTGTTGGAAAGGTCCTCCACTTGCTGCTCTAGGTGCTGGATGCGCTCCGCCAGTGTGTTGGACCTGTCAGCTACTGTGTTATGGCCCCTGGACAGCGTAGTCCCCGCTTCCTCCAAAGCGGAAGTTCGGGCGCCAACAGCGTGGATCTCCGCTCGAATGGCGCGCAGGGACTTGTCCAGCCCCCCCGCCAAAAATTGTTGGACCTCGACCAACCGGCCGAGGATCTGTTGTACATCCCCCTTGGTAGCCGCCTCAGGAAGGAGGCCCTCCGGGGCTAGAGCAGGCGGAGGAAGCTGATGGGGAGTTCCGGCCGCCATCTTGAGAAGTAGGCCCAGATGGGAGAGGGCGAAAGATCTTGGCCACCAGCGTGCACGGGGTCCCCTTCGCCCGGGAAACCTTAGCGGGAGACATCAGGAGGCAATCGGCGGTGATGGGAGTCGACGTGGAAGGGATCTGCTCTGGTTAAACTCGGGTTCTCAGCTCGGCAGAACGGAGAGATCAGCCTACACGTCTGCTCTCATCCCGCTCTAGGCCACGCCCCCTCAAATTTATTTATAAGTTACTATTTGTGCTTGCGTTAGGGTTACATTTGTCCAATATTCTGCTGTTTTTTTTTTCATTTTAGGCAACATATTCTGTTCCTTCTTTTGAAGGGAGTACAGAAAAGGTGCAGAAACTGTTGGCTAAAATGAAGCAGAATGTTAGGTTTAACCCTAAATATAACAACCCTATCCCTAAAACTAACATCACTATCATGACAAAACTATAAAAAGTACAATTATTTAAATAAGGTATTTATTCTTATAGATTCCTAATCCAGTACATTTATATTGGGAGCGCATAAAATCAATACTATTCCACAATAATTGATAACCTTTCCTCTTCAATCAGTAGGGGGGTCAAGTAGAATGTATACCAGTCCAAAGTCTTTATAATGCAATTCCTAAAAAAATAAAACCAAATACTAATTGTGCATTATTGTTGGTCCGTGTAGAGAGACACACACCATACAAAGATGGCATTCCCAAATAAAGAGCCTATAGGCTCATGTTGCTCGCCTCTAAGCCTCTATGGGGGCTCCTCCCATCAATACGGTATTTGGTCATTGGGAATCTCTTCATACGGTAGCTCATACACCTCAAGGAAATATGTAGCATAATACCACAGGGATATCCTTATGCGAAGTGTTAAATGGAATGCCTACTCACGTGTCCCAGAGACTCCCGGTATGCAGGCTTTAGACCACTTTCAATCCGCAGGGGGTCCTACCCCTATTAAGATCAGTTCCTGTTGCTGTCCAATGGTCTAGATTCCCAGCTGATTTGATTCGCCCCACGGATTAAAAGTGGTCCAAAGCCCGCATACAAGTCAGGTTTAGCATATATAGCAATGTAATTTCAGATATAGCTGTTTCTACCAAATTTTGCAAATCCGAGGCACATTGAGGCTTAGCGAATCACCCAGAAATTATGTGATTCATCTCGCCCCACTCCCTTGTTCTCTAACACAACCTTGCCTGAGGCACAGGAGGCTAACCATGACACAGCATATGACTATGACTTTCATTAGATTGGCTGAGCGTCATAGTAACTGCAACTCCTTTTTATTTTATTGTGAACTGAAAGGTTGGTGTCCTGTAGCAAACATTATGTACTTATATAATACTGCTGCAGTATTTTCAGAAACTTTAATTGTGTTTACACACCTCTTTTTAATGCAGATATATTGATTATATGAAGGCGCATGGAATAACGTTTACAGATTTTGCAAGTTCATGAATAAAAATAGGCAAAAATATAGATTTTCTACTTATAGATATTATAACTATCATGTCAACGTTTCAGACAGACCTTGTAATATATACATTTTTGACGTCAAATGTCAAAGGCTGACCTGTTGTCTAGGGCCCTGCTCAGAGAAGCTTACAGTATAAAGATGACACTTCTGTCTTTGTAATGCAGGGATCTCCAAATCCAGCTCTCCAGATGTTGATTGTCTACAATTCCCTGAATCCTCCGAATGCAATAGATTGCCTGAGAATTATGGGAGTTGTAGTTCAACATGTAGGTACCAGAGTTTGAGATCCCTGCTGTAATGAGATTACTTAATGTTCCTATGGTTGGTAGTGCACATAGAATCGACATCTATTTATTAGGGACCACCCAATCCGACCCTAAGGATTAGGATCGGGACCAGATCACGTGATTTTATCTATTTTTTTTCATTGAGGGTTGGGGTTGTTCACTCTTTAAAGCTGATCCCAAAGTCAGTGCTGAGCCACTGGCTGTTACTGAAACTTGTGCAGAGTAAAATCTGAAGGCAGCTTTCGGCAATCTCCGTAACACCGTCCGTACGCATTACTCAGAGATTCCCCCCCCCCCCTTTGTGTGATAAGTATGGGCTGCGTTCCAGAGATTGATCGAAAGCTGTACTCAGATTTCACAAGGCCTAGCTTCCAGTAACAGCTGGCGGCTCTGCTCGCACCCATCGGAACATGTCTGCTTGGGACATCCCTACATGTTATATGTGTACTTAATTGTCTGTATGAAAGATACGTGTAAAACATATTGCTTGCCTCTCGTGGATGTACATGTGCAATGTACTTTCTGTCATGTTTTTGGGAGTAACTGGAATAAATGAGTCAGAATTTCAGAAAAATTTCTACAAAACACAATCCCATTTAACATTTTCAGTGCTTGAGCCTTGTTTATTTTAACTAATTACATGCATATGAAATCCTATAAATTACATGTCCAATTATCCGTTTAATCGTACATATAGGACGGTTCTAAATCCACTGCACTCAAAATAGTGTAAGGTTTTCAGTGTTTGCATACTTTGTGTTACCAAGAAATTGTACAATACAGGCGCAATCATATACCAGATGGCCGTATATACAAGGAAAATAATAGTTCTACAATGCAGCTAAACCCCAAAATATCGTCCATTCTATATGACGAAAAAATAATTCCATACAGTACATTCCAAAAAGGTGTAGCACTTTGTCTTGGAGTTTCTCAACGTTCTTTCATTTGTTCCCCAGTATCTCAAAGATGGAGAAAAAATTACCACATAGTGTAACCGTTGCATATACACGTGTACGTACATACATAGCTCAAGCCAATTGACAACTCACGCTTTTTAGAGCGTTAGACTAGGCTCACAGCTGCAGACGTATGGGTTTATAAGGACATACCCATCAGCCACTATGCACGAGTCTTCTTCACTTTGCTCCTCATTGAACCCCACATGGACATATGTAAAAAACGTAAATATGCAGAAAATAGTGTAGACAATAAGGACAGATGATATGCACCAAATAAGTCCTCCACCACTACTCGCATGGTACTGAGCCACAAGTCAGGGGCTCTACCTTTACACAACTGTAGGTTTTAGTGGACCATGGTTAAAACCTCTCCACAAAAACCATAACCAGCAAGGGTAACTTACATAAAAACCATTTAGTAAAACAAATCCAGAGTAATATAGTCACCGAAACGCGTTTCACCTTTACTGTGGCTTCCTCAGTAGGTGTTCAAATCATATATTTAAAACAAATCCATACTTTGTGTTACGGCTGCCCATGATACTCAGCTGTTGATGAACACCTATGTTGATTTATTAGTTTTCAGACTGAATAAAACATTCTGGGGTTGTATGTCTAAAACAGCTGTGGGTACCCCTTTTTGCCATCCCTGATTTTTAAATAGGAGTTTATTCAAAGAACGCCAGTGTTTGCCAAAGAAGCAAACACAAATGAAAGTCGCTGTTGTTGCAGTGGCGACAAACGCCAGCATTCCACAAAAGAAAAATACAGCCAGTGGAGGAACTTCTTCAGCCACTGTTTAGATCTATCTGTTTTGAAACAACGGTGTTTGTCACTGTCGCAAAAACAGTGATTTCATCACAGGACTCGGAGGCTCATATTTGCCTTCTCTTTCTTTATTTTCTCTCAGCAGCAAGAGGTTTAACATGTAAAATAGAAGAAAAAAAAAACTGTTCCCTCACAACAGGGAGTAACCACGCCCCCAATAGTCCCAATAGGTCAATCCATATAGTCCCTCCTCTGGTGTAGCTCCTCCTCTTTCTTGCTGCTTACCTCAAGGAGATAAGTACACTTGTTTTCTCTCTTGCACTATTTATATATATATTATTGTATTTTACTGTATTTTTGCTCATTGTAAACTTTTCTTTCGGGACGCCGACTTTTCCCGGTGTTAGCCGCGGGGGTCGGCGTTCCCGTTTTACGTTCATTTAAACGCAGTGTTTTTACTCTACATATTTATCATACATATAATTCCCCCACTCACTATCTACTAAATAGGAGGAAATTGGGCATTGTCTTTGTTTGCTTTTCGCCAAGAGTTCCGCCGACACCAACCTCCACCTCGTGGTTCCGCAGACACCGGATATACCCGCCCACTTCACCTCACAAGGTTTCAAACGCGCCATTTTAGAAATAAGCGCGGTCTTTCCCTCGCAACACAGAATGTCTCTCTCCAAACCGGACAGAAATTCCTCTCCCTCTCCACCCCGGGGCTCCGGGTCGGAGGTGAGTTCAATCCCACACTCCTCTCTATCTGAACAGCCGGCAGCGGCATCCCCGCAACACCACCACCGGAAAAAAATCTTCCAAACAAAGATTTGCAGCCCTTGAAGCTTCACTGAGGTCCTCCATTTCAGACACTGTGGCGGCAGCTGTAGCAAACATTCACACCTCATTCAGACACTCTATGCAAGACGCAGTCGCTTCCCTACAGATTCCACCTAAGGTGTCTTCCTGCGCTGCGTTCTCTCAGAGATCCCCTAATTATGCACGTGCCAGAGCTTCATCCCCAGATCAAATTGTGGAAGTCTCCCCTAGGGAGCCACCAAAAGATATTAATATGGGCCACCACATAGCTGATATCCCCAAAGGTGCTTATGGAGGGGCTGGCATCCCCGCAGTGCTGCCAATAATGGATAGCGAGTCTCATCCTCGCAAGAGAACTCCAGACCGCGGAGCGCAGGCTGCGGCCGAGATTAAGAGACCCATTCCTGACGAGTGGAGTCTCGTCCCCGCTAAAAAAAGATCAGGACTAGTGGATCCTGAATACGGGGAAGATGAAGGGGATTACCCCCTAGAGATATACGCACCTGATGATGACGATGACCTGATGATTTGGGGAGAAGAAGAATCACCTCCCGTGCAGGTCGGGGACACAATATATGATCCTGAGGGAAACCCTCTTTTTAACCCTAAGGACATTTCGCACCCAGCATCCTCAGTGTGGATTCCACAACCACACATCGAGCGTTGGGTAGATAGCGTCATGCGCTGCCCACTAGACAAAGGCACGAGACAAACATTAAAAGCAGAGGGTCCTAGACCCACAACAACAGGCAAAACTTGCATTACGCCAGACGTAGACGAGGCATTTCAAAAAATTGCTGCGAGAAAAGGATGGTCTCCTAAAAAAGGAATAGACCTGGCTATACGCACATGCCAGGATAAGTTGCTGGATGCAACCGGACCTCTAGTCAAGGCCCTAGATATAGTGGATCACGCAAAACTAGCACATATACCACTAGACCATGCTGAGATAGCCGGATGGCTACAGAGATCCCTTTGCTTTCTGGGAAAATGCCAATTCTGCCCTAGCTGCGGAAAGAAGGAAAACGATCCTATTGAAGATGGATCCTAAGCTTTCACATTTAGCTACCGCTGACCTGGGGGTCAAAGCGGAAGGCCAATTATTCGGAGATCCATTCGCTAAAAGACTGAATACATACGTGGGTGCTTTCTCCATGATTGACAAGGCAGAGGCAACGATTAAGAAAGTGTTCCCTAGCCGGGTCTCCCACAGGGCCGGAAGAGGCAGGGGTCACTTTTCCGGCCGCGCGGGACCCTCCCGCTCCGCAGGCCCCGCTTATAACAACCAAAGCTACACAGATAGTAGCGCCACCACTAGCTCCAGTTTCTTCCCGTCCAGAGCCAGACCTTGGCACAACAGATCTTTCTGTGGAGGCAGAAGTTCCTCCTTCAGGAAACCTACAGGTGAGCGATCTTCACATAATTCCTTTCTCTCACATGAGGATAGGAGGTCGTATTTCCCAGTTTCACCAAGCATGGACACATATTACCACAGACACGTGGATTCTACATACTGTAAAAGGTTTCCTAATAGATTTTGTAGACACCCCTACACAACCTCGCGCTCCAGCGACATTACACTTCCAGCACACACAGTCACTACTGATACAGGAGGAGATACAAGGCCTCATACACAAAGAGGCAATAGAGCTTGCCCCCACCTCTTCGGGAGGTTTTTTGAGCAACATTTTTCTGGTGGCAAAGAAAGGCGGCGGCGGCGGATCGCCCTGTCATAAATCTCAGAGAACTAAATTTTTTCGTTATGCACAGACACTTCAAGATGGAAGGCATGCACACGTTACAACACATCCTTCTCCAGCACGACTGGATGGTCAAACTGGATTTGAAGGATGCTTACTTGACGGTCCCGATACACGAATCCCACCGGGACTTCCTCAGATTCAATTGGCAGGGAACCACATGGCGTTTCACATGTCTCCCTTTCGGTCTCTCATCAGCTCCGTGGTGCTTCACGAAACTGTTGAAACCGGTGATTGCCTCCTTGCGAACGCGCGGCGTAAAGATAGTTATATATCTGGACGACATTCTTCTGATGTCCCAATCCCGAGACACCCTACGGACTCATCTTCAATGGACGATATCCCTGCTACAGGATCTGGGATTTCTCATCAATATAGAAAAATCTCTCCTAACCCCAACGAGAAAGATCGAATTTCTAGGTTTTCTATTCGACTCCAACCAGCTGACATTATCCCTTCCGTCCACGAAGATGCGCAACATAAGAAAGGAAGTAGCCTCTCTCCTCCAGCACTCAGTTACTACCCTGAGATCTCTGGCCAGAGTGATTGGTCTACTAGCAGCAGCGAGACTGGCGATTATTCCAGCTCCACTTCACTATCGGGCCCTCCAACGCCTGAAGGCCCGTTCCCTCCGAGCGGGTCTGGATTACCCGGACAACATCCATCTAACAGACGATGCTCGAGTAGACCTCTGCTGGTGGCACGCCCACATGTCAGAATGGAACGGGAAACGTCTGTTTCCCTTACAGCCGACCCTCACCATAGATTCAGATGCCAGCAATCTGGGCTGGGGAGCTCACTGCGAAGGGATGGAGACAGGTGGACGATGGTCACCCGAGGAACGTATCCATCACATAAATGTACTGGAGATGATGGCAGGTTTATTTGCAATCCGGTGCTTCACCAAAGACAAACTCCACTCTCAGATCCTCCTTCGCATGGACAATTTCCCAGCAGTCCGGTACATCAATGCCATGGGAGGACAAAGATCGGAACCTCTGACCCAGATGGCACAGAGGGTCTGGGATCTTTGTCTCCAGAACAATCTTTGGGTCCAAGCCCAATTCATCCCGGGTCTGTCCAACCAGATCGCAGACTGGAACTCAAGACACATGACGGACGCAGGGGACTGGAAACTCCTATCATCTATATTCAACAAGCTTCAATCTCTTTGGGGTCCTTTTCAACGGGACCTCTTTGCATCGAGACTGAACGCACAAATACCACATTTCTTCAGTTGGAAACCGGACCCAGAGGCTATAGCCACGGACGCGTTCCTCCAGGATTGGTCGGGAGACCGGCTTTATGCCTTCCCTCCATTTGTCCTCATAGCAAGAACCATAAAGCAGGTTCGACTTCACCAGGCGACGATAGTACTGTTGGTCCCCCATTGGCCGAGCCAACCGTGGTTTCCATCTCTGATGGAACTGGCAATAGACATTCCCAGGATGCTTCCACAATGTCAAGATCTATTGAAGGATCCCGACAACAATCCTCATCCTCTACTACAGGGCAACCTGGTCATGCTAGCATGGCTGATTTCAGGTTTGCCTGGCAGAGCCAAGGAATTTCGGACAGAACTGGAGAATTACTCCTGCAAGCCTGGGCCCCAGGTACTCGCAACGCATACAGATCAGCCTGGAACCGTTGGACTTCTTGGTGTGTGGGAAGACACCAAGATCCCTTTTCGGCACCTCTAACTTCCGTCCTGGACTTCCTGACTTCCATATTCGACGCCGGTCTACAATATAGAACCTTGAATGTGTACAGATCGGCCATCTCAGCAGGACATGTTGGCTTCGCAGGGGTTGCAATTGGCCAACATCCCCTGGTGTGTAGGCTATTGAGGGGCACTCGATTCGCTAGACCTCCCCTTCCGAGATATGTTTCTACCTGGGACGTCTCCCTTGTACTAAGATTCTTGGAACAATGGCCGGATAACCAAATTCTGACACTACGACAGTTATCCGCTAAGCTTGTCATGTTATTCTGTTTACTCTCCTGCAAACGTGTTAGCGATGTACGGTCACTTGATTACCCTTCACGCTCTTTTCAACCGGACGGTGTCCGCTTCGATATCTCACGGAGAACCAAGACTTCAATCAATTCAGTATTCTTTCCACGATTTCCAGATCATCAGTCCTTATGTCCTGTTAGATGCCTACAGACCTATGAATCTCGAACACAAGATCTACGTACGGGGTTGATTTCCCCTCTTTCTTTCATTCCGGGCGCCACATGCCCCTGTGTCACCTGCAACCTTGGCCAGATGGATACGTTGGCTACTGGATCTGTCTGGAGTGGATACCTCCTGTTTTGGCGCGCACTCGGTTCGAGGCGCCATGGCTTCTGCAGCAGTGGCAGCTGGCTGTCGATTGTCGGATATCATGCGATCTGCCGACTGGACCAGAGAATCTACGGCTCATCTCTTCTATGTTAGACCAGTTCCTCATTGGACGACTTCAGTTGTTGCTCAGCTTTAAATAGGCAAATATGAGCCTCCGAGTCCTGTGATGAAATTTCTGAATTTTCCTACTATATAACGGAAAGTTCTAATTTCAATAAGGACTCGGAGGCGAGTATTTCCCTACCCATGAATATGCCCCCCTTATATGATTGTTCTGCATAACTGTTTCAATAAAATGACTGTCTAAATTCAGACCTTGTTTTGGTTTTTGCTTTGGGTTTTGTCTATGTGGTGCGCTGGCGATGTTATCCTTTACGCGCTCCGACTTCACGATTCTGATTAAAATCGATGTTTTTTCATGACTCAGTTCCTTGTAATTTGTTTTCGCTACCATAGTGGATATACACTCAGTTATGGCTTAAATTCTAAACACTTCTCCGTGTTTTTGCTTCCATTTCAGAACAGTGAAATCCTCCTTCCGTTGTTCGGATAATGGTCGTCTTCCGCCTAGGAATATGGGCTGCATTCTCCTCTCCCCGTTGGGATATCCTTGCTTGTTGGGTTCTGTTTACCTTATGTTTTCGCAAGAAAGAGGAGGAGCTACACCAGAGGAGGGACTATATGGATTGACCTATTGGGGGCGTGGTTACTCCCTGTTGTGAGGGAACAGTTTTTTTTCTTCTTCTATTTTACATGTTAAACCTCTTGCTGCTGAGAGAAAATAAAGAAAGAGAAGGCAAATACTCGCCTCCGAGTCCTTATTGAAATTAGAACTTTCCGTTATATAATAGGAAAATTCAGAAATTTTCACTGGTGTTTACAACTTGGATAAACCGCACTCTTTGCATAAGTCTGAGTTCTTCAGTTCATGTGCTCCATGGGTACAAGTAGTACAAGCTTAGCTTCGCATGCTCTGGTATGTTGCAATTACAGTACACTATATTCTTTAGTATTGCACTTGCGGAAACATCTGCAGGTACTGTAATATCTGTATGTTTATGGCTCTTATCCTTTATATATCCTTTTGTGTCCAAACCACACTAATGTAAATATTCCTAAACTTCTTCCAGAACTGCACAGTGAACCCAAAGACCAATATTGTGAATAGGGTGGAGCGTCTTGGACATGTTTTCAAAGAAAAATTTGCTGCAGCTGTGGGGCAAGCATGCTCTGAAATTGGGTACCAGGTAATCCTTTACATTGAGCATCACTTCCTGTATTTCTAGAAGACTGCCACTTTATTCCAGAAATAATTATATATTGGTTTTAATCTTTAGAATGCTTTTTTGCTGCTTTTTTTTTTTTAAATATATCTTCCCAGCATCTTAACAGTTGCTTCGTTTTCCATTGTGAAGTACATTTTACAAGCGCTTGTTCACAATGTATACAGCAAAAGTCTTACTTTTGTAGGTTTATTTTGTAATAGATTCTGTGAAGTGCAGTTTATGCTTAGTTTAATTTATTCTGCCTTTAACACTCTTTCTTTAATAACCTCATATTTTGATTTTTCTAGAGGTATAAAGTTGGAGTACGTTTGCATTACCGAGTCATGGAGGCTCTTTTGAAGTCGGTAAGCAAAGTAAATGACTAAGGAATTGGATGTATACGTTGTTTTTTTTTTTTTTTTTTTTAAAAGCCATCCTCAGTGTATCGGAAACCCTAGTTTATTTATTTTTTCCTTATTTTAGGAGGAAGAACGCTTATCTGTCCAGAACTTCAGGTTTGTTTCTGTGAATGTCTAAATGTTTATAAATATCATGTTGTTCGAAGAGGGACTACCTCAGACGCATTTTGCTAAACTCCAAAAGCTATTCTGAATTAATTACCTATACTATTGGCAGACTTAATGACCTGTTGAACATAAGCTTGCATGCCAAAGATCTTGCAAAGTTCTTTTTTCTGGCATAGCACTCGCAAACTTACTAACGCCTGATACATTAGTGTATTTCTGTTTATGCAGGTTCATGCGTCTGCATGTTTATGTGCACGAACAGCCAACTTCTGTTTGACGGCTCTAAATAGTTCTGTTTATCGGTCCTTCCTCTAAATGACATCCTTCATGGGACTGCTCTGTCCATTTACTACTTGAACATCATTTACATATTTCACAAATCATTATGTAGCATTTTAATCAACAACAAATGGACCATGTTCCATTTGTGCAATAAAAGAGTTGATTAAAAAGTGTGTATACGAGTATACACTATACAGTGTGGGCGCTTGTTAATTTAAGTTAATTAAAGTGCTATGTGAATAAATAATTAATTGCAGCCTAAGTATGGTAAAAAGCACATAAAAAACAACCAAAATACGTGCCAAGATTAAGACAAAAGGATAAACAAGACCATACGGCGCATAAAACAGTGAACAGTTGGTTAAATGAACAACTGGTTAGTAGAAGTAAAATGTGAAAGGTGTCCTTTAAGGTATAAAAAGTGTCCTTTAAAATGCAAGAAATGTCCTTTAAAATACCAAACAGATGAGGTAAAAGAGTACAAAAAAATCTTTTTTTTAAAAAAATTATTAAGTCAATTTGTGCAAAAAAAGTGCAATGGTTTAATACTCAAAGAGTGTTGTTGATTGAAGTCAAATGCAACAATCTTCTCTGTGGTGTAGATATCAAATCTTCTCTTTAAAGGTGTCCCTCAGAGAGAAATAAAGGCAATAATAGTGCAGATGGTCATACTGGGATGAAGTAATTTAATAAAATGAATATGAATATATCACTCACATTTATTAGAGCCTAAGAGAAATCCAGGCTCAAGGAAAATAGCTTGCGGCCAAATAAGTAACCACCATAGATGAAAGGAGGGACGTGCCACCCTATATTTGGCCGCAAGCTATTTTCCTTGAGCCTGGATTTCTCTTAGGCTCTAATAAATGTGAGTGATATATTCATATTCATTTTATTAAATTACTTCATCCCAGTATGACCATCTGCACTATTATTGCCTTTATTTCTCTCTGAGGGACACCTTTAAAGAGAAGATTTGATATCTACACCACAGAGAAGATTGTTGCATTTGACTTCAATCGACAACACTCTTTGAGTATTAAACCATTGCACTTTTTTTGCACAAATTGACTTAATAATTTTTTAAAAAAAAGATTTTTTTGTACTCTTTTACCTCATCTGTTTGGTATTTTAAAGGACATTTCTTGCATTTTAAAGGACACTTTTTATACCTTAAAGGACACCTTTCACATTTTACTTCTACTAACCAGTTGTTCATTTAACCAACTGTTCACTGTTTTATGCGCCGTATGGTCTTGTTTATCCTTTTGTCCATTTGTGCAATAGCTATACTTTTTTACACTATACATTTTTCCAGAGCTTATGCAGAACCGTCTACCAGCTATGCACGTGATCTTTACTATGTGATTATTTTCTTGTATTTCTAAATAAATAAAATTAATGTTTGTGTGGACATGGACTTATCTGTTTTCGTTCTTCTCCTGTAGCAAACTGCTGAATAATGATATTTTCCATACATGCTTACTGGCCTGTGCTGTGGAAGTGGTAATGGCTACTTATGGACGTAAGTGAAAAAGACCCGAAAAAACAAAAACAACTTTGTAACATGAAGTGTGCATAGTGTGATGTCTAAATGATTCTTAATACAGACGTTTTGGAATAGCATGCCTTTAGAAAAGACACTCCCTAAAAAAAAAAAAAATCTGTCTTCATGCGTTACACAGAATATCGATGTCCTCATTAGAATGTGCCTTGTAACTCCTACAAGAGACGTATTGGTGTCTATATCTCCCATTCTATAGCTTAACCCTTTAAGGACAACAGCTTTTATGCCTTGCTGTGCAATAAGGCCAGAGCATTTTTACCATGTAGATGTTAAACTATGATTTTCTGCTTTTTTTATTAATGCACCCCCACATATTCTATACCGTTCTGTAAAGAACATATACAGCCCTCTATTTATGTTTAATACTTCTTTATGTCTAAGCCTTTTAAATGGGGAGGGGGGAATTTTTTAGTGTGTGTGTGTGTATATATATATATATATATATTAGATATATTCATAAATTTGTACTGAATGTATGTAATTATTTTACTACTATACTTTATATATTACTAAAGGATTATTATGGCCTTAATGCTGAAGTTTCAAATATATGCTAGGTCGCCACAACCATTGCCCACATTGTAACACTGCAATAGGCCTTTGTTAATCTGTCTCATTTGTCCAACAGCCTGCAACATTGAATACATGATTTCCTAGTATGCATCAGCTCAGAATAGGGATTTCCGTGCTTGAGGGTTTTTTGCCATCACTTGGCGTTAAATCCCTGCGTTGCCAATTGGTTGCCAGCTGAGCATTAACACGTTAGCCTATTTGGTTTCCTTCATCTATGGGTTCATATGTTTGAGCCATTTCAATTGCAGAAGAAAAGTTACATTTTTTTATGAGGATCTGATCGTAATGCGATGGAAGAAGTGCTTTACCAAACTTAGTTTTACCAGTCGTTCAGAAATAATTATATTTTCCTGTATTGACAAGTCCATTACTCATAGTCCCTGCACTATATAAGTGTGGATAATTTCCAAAATATAATTGAAGGGTAAATGTCATAATTTATTAAAACTTGTGTCATTTGTGTAGTGTTCGTGACATATATATATCTCCTATTCTGACCTGATGGGTAACAGTAACCTGTTAAGGCAAAATCTAGACTCCAGCCCATATTCCGTAGCGGCTCCCTATTTCTGACTTCGAACTGAGCTACTGCATTAGTGGCTTTTGTTGGAATATATGAGAGTCGCTCATTGATTCTGGCACCATTGCTGCCCTTGGATCCTGAATTCCATAGGACTCCATGGAACCAAGCGCCTACTTGTGCAGTCTCGCTTATGTGGTGTTGCACTGAGGCCATGGAAGGACACTAATAGCTTACTGTTCCCAGTGTTCTGCTGTGTATGGTTAGAGGATGTGGAATTGGGGATAAGTATAGACCTTTTTTATTCCAAACAACAATATTAATGAACACCCGATTCTTAGAGTTGGTATTCTTTGCAGAATGCCAGCTGGAGTTGAGAATAGCGAACCATCCTAAAACAACTCGCTGTTCTCTTGATGAACCATAATTACGAGCTCCTTTACATCCCTGGGGATAAATTAATCTACATTAAGTAGCCACTGATGCCAAGCTGCAAGCCACAGTTGCTGCAAAGTCCAAATAGTGGCTTGAGCTGTTATCGGTAGGGTCAGAATAGGGCCTGTTTTTGCGTATTTCCCCTGGAGGAGGCATATATGGGACAGTAATTCAATACACTTTATAGTGTCTCTCCTATCCCTTGTAAGTGATACAGTCATATGTTGTTTTAATAAACTGAGTGAGTCTGTTTTTCAGTTTGCTTTCAGACCTTACTATCTACGTGCACACAATCCTATCAGATGGCCGGACTATGAATAATGTCTTGTATAATGTGGGAAAATGTCATGTGAAAGTAAACTATTGCATGATGCTAGGATCGTTACAGCTAAGCTACCGGTGTTTTTTTTTGTTTTATGTTAAGTGCATTTAGCCCAACGCTTTCAAGATCTGAGACCATAAGGTGTTCCTTAACCCCTCCACTGCCAAGTGATTTCCTAAAAATCCACTGTCAGGAACCAGTGGCATTTTGGAAAATTATTTTTAATTAATTGCACAGTAAGAAATATCTGGTAATATTCCCAATGTATTTCTTACTGCAATAACCTATTTGGCAGACAGATGTCGCCATCTACTAGCCAAATGGAGTTACTGCAGTTAAAGCGGCAGTTCAAGGCTCTGCATCGGCTGGGGAACGTAAGATAAAGACATCCCATAGCTAATTTAAACAATTTCAGCACCTTGGCCTTCGTACCCACAGGACTAAACTTTTGAGTGCACCTTCTATTGCCCAAAAGCAATTGAATTTCCATTGAAATGCTACAGCATGGCCCCAGATCCTGTGAACACGATTTCGGGTTGCTTTGTCTGATACTGCTGATCATGTATACAAGATCAGGTAGTGAAGTGGTTAAAAAAAAAAACCTTGGCCGTTCTTAATTCATACGAATGCTGTATGTAGAAAAAATCTACCTATACTAACTGAAAAGATAAAGGTACAGCAGTGCACAAGAGAACACAGTACATATAAATAAGTCAGAATAAGCATACAAAATTAGCAATAAAAATGTAAATAAGCCTGGCAACCAGGAGCAGTTTGCAAAACGTCTCACCTGGTCGCCAGCAGCAAAGAAAAGAGGGCGTGGCTAAGACTGACTACTCACTTGATGCTTATTGGTTACTGCTGTTGCTATGTGAACTTTCCTTTGCTGCTGTTTATTAGTAAAGAAAAGAGAATGCAAAATATGAAGCCTCCTGACTTGATATAAAATTAACTGCTTGTTCTGTTTTTGCCATGGCAGAACAGAGCTCTGACATCGTTTAGGTTACAGGTAGTATTTATTTTTTATGCATGATATGATGGTTTGATTTTGTAGGAAAGTGACAAAGTTCCTTCCTGACAGATCTCCTCATGGATGTTTATATGGCTGTTAAGTCTTAGAGCAGGGCTGTCAAACGCAGTCCCCCCAGATGTTTCTGAATTACAACTTCCATTATTCTCTGGTCATCTATTTTATTCAAGGAATTCTGGGATTTGTAGGCCATCAACATCTTGGGGGCTGGAGTGTGACATCCCTTGCTTAAAGTTCTTACTCAACTGCAGGTCAATACACAGACATAATTAGTCCCCCGAAAGGTTACTGGAAGTACGTGTCAGTAGGTTGACTTTGGTAATGTCTGAAAAGTTCATGTTTTATGCCCATTGGTGGAAATTGCCACATCTCTCTAGTGACTTGTTGCAGGGGGTCTTAAAGAGTACCCGCTTTTACGATGTCCTGACCAATATCTCGAACATAGCATTTTAGCGTTTAATACAGTGTTTTCCAAACCTGTCCTCGGGACCCTCTGCCTCGTCAGGTTTTCCAGATATGTGAAGCACAGCACAGGTGATAGGATTTGCTGCTCAGTGATTGCAGGATTCCGTCTGCATTTCCCCCCCCAAGGTGATCTGCAAAATCTGGCCTGGTTTAGGGTCCTGAGGACAGGTTTGTGAAACACACTGGTTTAATAGAATGAAAAATGCACTACACTTAAATTGCAGGAACAGCGACTGCACTCCGTGTGGATCCCTCAAATATTTCACACGATGACCAGGCATGCATACAAACCCGTGGAGAACATCTTTACAGATAAATTCTACATGTCTATCAGCATATTAATATATTAGTGGAATCCATATGGGACGTTACAGTGAACAGTAATCCCCCATTACTCCTTTTATGCAAATAAAGCCTAGGCAGGTTTCCAGCGGGCTGGAGCAGGTAAACAACCGCAGTCAGTTTGCAGGTTACATCAGGGTAGATTTTTTATGAATCCGAGAGGATGAATTAAAAATAAGTACAATTAAGATAAAAATCTATTCTTCTTTGAATGTGTCTGACTTTGGATCTGCTGTTTCTGCGAGTTGTGCAGTGACCAGGGAATGGATGAATTCTCACAGCCAATCCCAGTCCCTCTGTGGGAAATGCACAGCAAAAAGAACATTGATTGATTGGCAAACGTTTAACTTTTACTAGATCATACGAGTTTGACAGTGAAGCTAAATTTAATTGGGGAGAAGCTGCAATGAATATGTATGGGAAAGCTTTTTTTTTTTTTTTTTTTCTTTCCATTGTTATTTTCATAAAATCACTGTATTTGATTCATTCTTCAACACAACAATAAATGAAAAACAGACAGAAAATCTGGGCAGTGCATGAACATCTAGAATAGGACTTAACCCTTGGTAGTCAAGCAAAAAAAGGAAAATTGGAGGATGAACAACCAGCACCTTCTCATGTATAGAGTTTAAAATAATTGTTTTGTTATGCTTCATTTATTAACACATAAACACACCACTAAAGACTGCCAACAGTTAAAAGACGTGTATTCTCTACAGATAAACAGCAAAACACATTTATGTATTTTAACTTTCAAGTGGTCACAATGGTTAGTGTTCCTTTAACCATTACCTCTCCTATGAGGAAAATATATGCCTGAAGAACTATGGAAAGAGGGAGTTGGTTATATATCTACTGTCGCGTACCTCCGGCGCCCAGCAGCCTCCTCCACGCTACTCGCTTGCCAAGCGCCGGATAATAATGCACGTCGGCGCCGATCACGTGATGCCCAGAGGGGCGGGGCCACTTAGCACAGAACATGATCTGGTATTTAAGGCCTTCAGTTTGCCTAGATCAGCGCGCTGTCGTGTTCTCACATTCCCACAGTGCTCCAAGCGCTCTGCATATATTAAATTGATTGTGTATGACCTTCTGTCTTTTGATAAATACCACTCTTTTGGCTTTAGATAACGACTGCTCTTGTGTATAGACCTATTGGCTTTGGATAACGACTGCTCTTGTGTATAGACCTTTTGGCCTTTGGATATCGACCATTCTTGTGTTTTTGACCCCTGGCTGTGGCTAACGATTTACCCTTCTCTTTACACCTCCGAATCTAGCGATCTATAACTCCTGTGTTTTTGTTATCTGGATCCTCAGGGATCGAAATATTAGGGCAACCTTGCGTACAGGGATCATATACCTATCTCAATAGGGAATCCGTGACCTGTACAATATGAAATATATACAAAAATTATGCCCCCCCCGTTTTTTTTTTAACTACATTTTTCCCTAGAATGTCAGAGAATTTCCATTGCTACAGGAAAAATGGTTGTTTTATTCATTATTCCATTAGTCAATTTACTGCTCAATGTAACCATGGAGCATATATTCGGATAAATATTTTACTTTTTATGTGGCCTGAAAGATACTATTTAGTTTTACTAATAATTCCTCCGGCAGATGGTTGTTGTGTGATATACTATTCATTAATGCTGTAACCTTTATTTTCATTTTTATGTTTTTTTTTTTTAATGTTAGGACACCTTTCAGAAAGCAGTTCCCGTCAAGTAACGGATCTGTCCTTCCCGTGGATTCTGGAAGTGTTTGAGTTGAAAGCTTTTGACTTTCTGAAATTGATCGAGAGCTTTATAAAAAGTGAGCCAAGCCTGTCGAGGGATGTAATCAAACACTTGGAGCGCTGCGAACATCGAATCATGGAGTGCTTGGCGTGGCAGTCCGTAAGTAGATAACCTGAATTGTTTTTTTGTTTATATGTCAGTAATGTGTCATAAAATCAAGTGCTGCCTTATACCCGTAATATCCTGTTTTGACAGACTTTTTTTGGCTTGCTACATTAGCTCTACGCTAATCTAGAAGAGCAGCTCCAACAAATCCACTGATTTTTGGAGTAGGGATTTAATGCTTTAATTGCTGAGCCATTTCACTCCTGTGATGTATTGTAGAGCCCAGACAAATTGCATATCATGTTTTTTTCCTGCCAATGGACTAGGCAGTATATCATTACTATGTGTAAATGTCATGTCACGTCAGAGTGAGCGAACAAAAAAAGTCAAGAAAATGTACATTTTCATTGGATTTCAATCATTTGCAGCATGTAAAATTATTTTTGCCACATTTTATCATCCAAACCTTTGTGGTTTTATGTTCTATGAATTACTTTTTAAAATAAAATAAAATGAGAAATTGAGATCCTTATACTTAATTTTTCTAATGATATGCTTGTTTTTTCACATTTTGTTCTCTGAAATTATTCTTTTGTATTTTGGGGCAATACATTTTATAAACCAGACTGTAGATGACACATTGAACTTGCTCCCATATGGGAAATCAGGAGGTGCATTGTTCATTTTGGATGTGAAAAATGGACAATGCCACTGCCTTGCCATGAAGTGTGTGTGTGTGTGTGTGTGTGTGTGTGTGTGTGTTATAAAACAATTGTAAAAAAATTGAGTATATTTTTTTGTTATTTCACATGATCAAGTTTGGTATTATTGGAAAAGCCGCACTCTGATCTTTCCGATGACCCCTCACTTGACCTTGTGCAGTATACAGAGTAGTGGAGATACAGGGCTGCTCCACTGTTTAAAATCAGTTCATACTATGCTTGTGTTGCTTGTTCAGTTGCTCGTACTGGATTGACCAGACACCCTGCCGGCCAATCTGGCAGGGAAAAGCTGCGATCCCTGCTAAGGTAAATTTATGGGATGATGTGTGGGAGACTTCCTCCTCTTACATCGGAGAAACCTAGGACGTCCCCCACAGCAAAGGGGTTTAAGACCTGCTTGCATGATCAGTCTACACTCAAGTGTGCCAGGAACAATTATTTATGTTTTGGCTTTCCAGTTAAGTGACTGGCATCCTGTATTATTTGTGGTCCTGCTCTCACATTTCCAAATCTATGGCTAAATTCCAAGACTGATGTAAAGCTACCCAGAGCTCTGCTAAACCTAGCAACTCCATAGACTTTAATGGCTGTTTTTAAAGGGACAAAGTTCTTTAACAACATCCACTGCCCTCTCTCTTCTAGGGGGGGGGGGGGCTTGGAGGGCTGATATAGCTTAACCAGACTCCTCCCAGGAGCTCCCCTCCTCCTGATCAAATGACATGTTGCAACTTGCAGGAAACTGACAGCAAGTCCTGTATGGAGGATGGTTGAGGCAGACCTGTGCTGGATTCAAGCTGAGTTTTAAAATTATTTAAAGGGTTAAAATGGTAAGGGGTCAGGAGCCCCCTCCCGTTTAACCCTAGAGTATCCCTTTTAAAGGGACATGCATGCTTTGCTAGTGTGCTTTTAAAAACGTGCAATGCCTTTTTGAATGAGTCAGTGTCCTTCAGCAGATATTTTTTCATATTTCCCTGATCTTTCTTGGTGTTTTCCACGCCCGCCTCGGAGGCACTTTAAGCTAACCAATCAGTGCCTATACCTAGGTATAGCAAAAAAATGCACTGAGCATGTGTCTGAGTTGCTCCTCCTCCCTCCTGCACTGTGAGCTGAGAGGAGGGCAGGGCTGACCTTTCACCCCCAGCTACTGCAGAGACTGGGAAGGAAAGAAATCCATACACAGGGAGAAAAAGACAGCAGGGGGACAACAAAGAAAAGCACAGAGGCACAGTAAACGATGGCAAAATACAGCAGAGAGCACAAGAAAAGGTGCAGTTACATAGTTACATACATAGTTACATAATTATATAGGCTGAAAAAAGACATGCGTCCATCGGGTTCAGCTTCTCCCACATAACCTACTGCTGTTGATCCAAAAGAAGGCAAAAAACCCAGTCTGAAATATGCAACATACCGGGAAAAAATTCCTTCTTGACCCCAGAATGGCAGTCAGATTTCTCCTTGGATCAAGAAGCTTTTACCCACATATTAAATATTATAACCCTTAATATTCTGTGTCTGCAGGAAGTCATCCAGTCGTTTTTTAAAAGTCTGTACAGACTCTGACCCAACCACCTCAACAGGCAGAGAATTCCACAGCTTTATTGTTCTCACCGTAAAATAACCCTTCCTATGCTTTAAGCTAAATTTTCTTTCTTCCAGTCTAAATGGATGACCCCTTGTCCTATGTATAGACCTGTTAATGAATAGGTTATCAGACAATGGTTTATAATGGCCCCGTATATATTTATATAAGGTTATCAGATCCCCTCTAAGGTGCCGTTTCTCTAAACTAAACAGGTTTAAGCTTGTTAGTCTTTCCTCATAACTTAAGCCTTCCATTCCCCTTGTTAATTTAGTTGCCCGTCTCTGCACTTTTTCTAACGCTACAATATCTTTTTTTAAGACAGGTGCCCAAAATTGCACGGCATATTCAAGGTGCGGCCTGACCATTGATTTATACAGAGGCAAAATTATGTTTTCATCCCGTGAGTGAACTCCCCTTTTAATGCATGCCAGTACTTTGCTGGCCTTGGCGGCTGAGGTTTGACATTGCACATTGTTACTTAGTTTGAAGTCTATGATTAGTCCCAAATCCTTCTCCTGCTTGGATTTCCCTAACTCCGTACCATTTAGGGTATAAATTACTTGTGTGTTCTTCACTCCAAAGTGCATAACTTTGCATTTATCTAGATGCAGTGAGAGAGAGCGCACAAGAGAAAGACTGCACATGAAAGACTGTGTGAGGGACTTTTGAGTAAGAGAGGGAGTATGTAAATCGTGAAAGGGCACAAGTGAGCGTGTCAGTTGGTGAGTGAGTCGGTGTGTGAGTGTGGAGCGAGTCAGCGGGTGAGTGTGTTTTGCTTTCACAGTTGCAGAGATGCTAATATCCAGTTCCTTAGTTTCCCCAGTCTGAGGTCCTGAACGAACACAAGGATTGACGTGCACAGCTTGTGTTAGCTCATACAATCACAGGTATTTAAAATGCGCTAGCAAGTTCCGTAGCGCTGTACAATGGGAGAGGCAGAATAACAAATGTCCATAGAAGTTAAACACACAGAACAGTAGGAGAGAGGACCCTGCCCAAGAGCTTACAATCTAAGAGGAGAGGGGTGACACACTAGGTGAGGGTAATAGCCGAGTATGTGAAGTAGTGGGGTGCATGGGGGCTGTGGGCAAGAGGGAGCAAGAAATGTAGTTCATGTGAAGCTTTGATGGATGGAATAGTGGGCGGAGAAGAGGCGGGGAATATTCAGGAAGTAGGAGCTGAAGAAACAGCCCTAACTGAAGGGCGTCGCCAGAGTAGATGAAATTAGAGTTTAAAGCAAGAACTTTTTTTTTTTTTTTTTTTTTTACACATTTTTAAAACTTTTATTGATTCTAGTTTGTCTATAGGTATACAAGTGTTTACATGTCATTAAATAAAAAAAAAAATTCTATACATGCATAACCCTTTAAGGTTTTCACTGGAGCTGGATTCTAGCCCATAATTCGCAGTAGAGCTGCACTGAATTGAGTAGGTGATTTTACCAATTCGGTGAGTTACCTTGTGCAGTGCTGCTTCAGACAAGTCTACATTATTAAATATAATTAATTCTTCTCACACCCTGCTAGGAAGTCCAGGTACTGAACAGCATAAACAAACAGTGATTAAATGGGTGTGAGAATCCTCCTTCTTTCACCTGACATCTAGGCAGGCTTCATGGAAAGGCACCATACCATGCTAGCATCCAGAACTGGATTAGACTTGCGTTCTATGTTCTGTTCAAGTGTTTTGTTCAGTGGTTTTCCTGTTGTAGAGAAGCCGTGTGCTGCGTGTGAGTAATGTGTTTTCTTCGAGGCCGGCTCTTGTTAACACCTGCCAGGCTAACAAAGTAGCAGTCATCAGATTACTTTAACCTATACTCCCCATCACTTTCTATAAACACTCTGTGGTCACAAGGCTGTATTTTTCCCTTCTAAAAAGTACATCATATACAATTTCTGGTGCTTTGTTGTTAAAATAAAAAGAAGTAAAACAACACTAACTCTACTGAATTAGTTTATATCTGGGGAATTCTTTCACTTGTCACCAGTCAGAATATTTTGCTTGCGATATGTAAGGAGTTATTTTGAGAATTATTATTTTTTTAATTATCTTGTAACTGCTTTATAGTTAAAGCAAGTCCTTTGCATATTCCCATCTATTACCTGAATCATCAGACCACAGCTTGCCGATCTATAGAATTGTAAAGTAGCTGCAGAGCTCTCCTAATGTTACCCTTTTATCTTTGATTTAACGTGACCCACTGTCGGCTGCAGTGGTTTTCTTTGGCATGGGGAACCTGGAACTACATACCGGCCTGCACTAACAAATATTCGCTGACTCCCTGGTGCCGTTTGAGGCGATTTGGTGCTTGCGACCTACAGCGGGCGGCCATCTTAGACGTCTCCGTGAGGGACCTCGCGGCTCTTCATCTCTCCTGCCCCAGTCCTGCTGCAGACCCTGACCCCTTGAGAATGGCACTTATGGATGGGTACCCTGATGATTCCCATCTCCTAACGAAGGGAGATGTCTGGCGCATTATGGAGGAGTTCCGAGCGTGCTGGCTGGCCGATTTCCGGGATGTCAGAGATGTGATGGCGGAGGTGAGGCGTGGGCCTGAGTCTGAATGGGGAGGAACGGTACAGACAGCGGAACTACGGGACCAGCCAGACCTGCGGGATTGCAACGGAGCGGTGGCCCCATACCTCGCTGCGGGGGTGCGCTTGATAGTTCATGGCCCTTGCATCGATGACTGTACGCCCAGCCGTGGTGGTGGAGAGCGGTGCCCTGGGAGTAAGGACCGAGACGCTGGGGTGCTGTCGAGCCCCCCGGCTGCTGATTGAGTACACCTCACCGCACACGGAGTTCCGGTGTGGGGCGGATGGCCGATCGCCCATGGCGCTGATTGTGGAGGCACAGGGGGTACTTACCAACCTGGGAAAGTCATTTGGGGTGCTTCCCCCTGCCTTTGGCAATTCCTGGCTGGCTCGGATGGTCGTGGACACCTGTTGCCTTTCTGTACATTATCGAGTCGGGTGTCTATTGTTCCTGGACACTGGCTGAGCTAGATGACCCTGCTATCGACCTCCTGGCTGCCGACATATTTCCTATGAAGCTAGTTTCCCTAGAAGTATTCTTTCCCGCTGACACCCCCCCCGCATACCTTTTTGATGACTCTTGCTGATTTATCCCCCCTCCCCCCCCGGACACTCTTTGACAGACTTTGCTTCCTGTGACCAGTAAATGGTTTGGTGTGACGGTCCAGGCATTTGGCCACTTTTTTAAATTTTTTTTAATTTATTTATTATTAGTATTTTTTTATTTATTTTTTGGTGCGGGACAATAGGTTGCCCTGGGTGAGCCACTGGAGCGGATACCATGGCTCTGACCGCTTCCTCTGGCCCCAGGACGCCTGGCCCTGTGGCCTCTTCCGTGGCCTCCAGTCTCCTTGCGCGGTTGCTGGAGTGCTACTTCTTTCCGGGCTGTCCTTCACCCTTCCCCTTAACCCCCCTTTTTTTATTTCTCGTGGCTGCTCTGTCCCATGTCTGTTTTACGACGAGACTACCTCCCTGGTCACCTATGTCGAGTGTCCTTCCACATCCCCCCCTTAATGTTTGTTAACTTTGTGGACCCTTGCTGTCTATTTTTGTTATTTTTATTTACATTTATTTTTCTGCTGACTAGTGGCCCTGCGAGGCCTTTTTCTCTGTAGTACCGCTGACTTTGTTACAAAATAAAATTATGAATTACAAAAAAAAAAAAAAAAGGAATTGTAAAGTATTTCCCTAGAGTGCAAAATAAAAACTCTCACTGGGTAATACTCCGTATCGTGTGTCCAGTGCTTAACCCTTCCACCTAATAATCTCATATACACAAAAACATCCCACCTTTAGGGTGGAGGATACTAAATATATATAGGGTTATTCAGAGAGCGGTGAAAAGGAGAATGACTGGAAAATTCTAGGTCAAAATGGCCAAACCAGAAACTTTTTCCCATTTATCTCACTTTCCAAATCGGCTATTTTGACCTCGAATTTTCCATTCTCCAGTCATTTTCCTGCTTTTCACCTCTCTGTATAACCCTGATAATCTCAGAGTATAGCCGTAGTAGTGATACCATTTTTTTTTATTGGACTAATGTTACATTTAAAAGACGACAAGCTTTCGACCGTGTACCTCACTTCCTCAGGTCTTGATGCTAAACTGACCAAAATCATAGAATTGAACAGTAAAGGGCTAAGCAGAATTTGGGGGATGGGGGGGGGGGTTGTAAATGCTAATAGTGGAATTGTTTGGTCAAGTAAGGTAAACAAAGGACAGATTATAGACTATATATATATATATATTATATATTTTTATAACTTTTTTTTAGTTTTAGAATGTGTATTCGAAAATAAGAATAACTCCTAACAAAGACACATGAAAGCTAGGGCAATGATTACATACTAGATCAATTCTAGTACATTGTGCCAATCTCAATGTATCCTTCCTGGTAAAATACTTTATAAATAAATAAATTCTAACATCTTGGATTAATGGTATTGAATACAAGGTCCGGCAACAAACCGAACCACCAGACCCATATGGCTAATTGGTTGCTGAGTGATCATTAGCAACATATACACAGAATACTAAATGTCTACTGTGTAAACATGTATCCACTTATCCAGTACATATAGTTCATATTGGTCCAACAACTCAAACACCTTACTAATAATCAGACAGATCACTTGTACTAGATTAGTATGTACTAAATTCAGCTCCTTAGTAATCAAAACCGGTATCCCAAACCACACCACGCATGATGAGTGTTGTTGGGGGTTATTTTCTACACCAATTGTTTACAAATATATCCTCGTGGCGAACTAAATACGCTAATATTTACCAAACTCAGCCACTACTTCACATTTAAAAAAATGTATCCCAAACCAGACCACGCATAATGAGTGTTATTGGGGTTATCTGCTACAACAGGGTTTCCCAAACCTGTCCTCAGGATCCTCCGCCTCGCCAGGTTTGCAGGATATCTGAAGCACAGCACATGTGACATGATTTTCTGCCCAGTGATTGCAGGATTTAGTCTGCTTTTCCCCCAAGGTGATCTGCAAAATCTGGCCTGGTTGAGGGTCCCGAGGAGAGGTTTGGGAAACACTGTGCTACAGCAACTGTTAAATAATATCCTAATGCCGCACTAAACCAACTGCAGCTATAATCACCAAACATTAGTGGACACCTCAATAGTAGTGTTGTCAGGTTAACTTGGGCACCTGAATCCGAACCACCATTTTATATAGGTAACAAATAAATTATTCCGCTGCAATTTAGCCCAAAGAATACGCTAGTATGTACTAAATACAGCAACTCTTAGGTATCATGTTTTGATAGCGAAGGAGCTGCTGAATTTCTTCTCTCCTTTTCATACTGCTCAGCTTATATGTGACAGATTTACATAAAAAGAGGCTGAGCATTGTATGAAATGCACTTCAAAAACACCTTGAGGTGCTGAGGGTATGGACCTCCTAGATTAGTGACAGCTTGCGTCTTCCGCCGGCATCTGGGCTGAGATGAATCCTCCGTTAACACGATGGGACACCATGTCATAGAATCTGTTGAACTTCAGAATCAGCTGTACAGATTAATTTTCAGATTAATACTACTGATATTTAAAATCGTGAAAACCTATATTAAGAGCGAAAGTATTATATGCTCTTTGTTTTGACATTAATTAAGGCTAGTGTCAGACGAGCGTCTTTGGAGAGCGGAAGTAACGTCCGTGAGAGTGGACGTTCCTTCCACTCGACGCCCGTCTGGCCACCTCGCCGAGCGCTCTCCGTGCGCTCAGCGCTCTCCGTGCGCTCAGCGCTGCAAAGCGCATCCTAGCGCTTTGATGGAGAGGCTTGGATAACGGACGCTTGTTGCGTGTGCATTTCGCTCGCGCACAAGCGTGTGACTAGCCCCATTGCAGCGGCACAACGCTGCGACTGACACCGGTAAGCACGTCAGGATGGGCGCACATAGCGTGCTCGTCTGACGCCAGCCTAAAAGCAGCAAGGCATGACCCGTAAATTGGCTGTGACTCACCATTTCCATGTGATTGTTTTCGAATCGAATAGCTCATGTTTCAAAACTCTTAATGATCATGCTTATGCTTGGGTGGGTGTAGCCGAGGCGCACAATTTTCATTGTTTTGTGCTGGACTGACCATATAATCAGCATGGTAATTATATCAGAAGAAGCGACAGTGCTGTACTCTTCGTTATTGTATCTCCATCTTTTATTTCTTGTTAATGCAACAAAGATCCCCCATATCACCTGAAGCAAAACTTTTTTTTTTTTTTGGGAGGGGGGGGAATCAGAACGCTCTCTGGGGAATGTAATCTGAGGAGAATTGTATATCTCTGCCACAAGCAGAGACAATTTAAAGGACTAAGTTATTTAAAAACTAAATTGGTAAAATTCTATTTTCCACCTTGGCTTTATTTGTCTAAAATGTTTATTTCACTGACTAACTTAGGCTAGGGTCAGACTGAGGCAGTGCGAACGCGCGTTCTGGCGCACATAATCACGGCCGCACTAGCAGCAGATGACGGGCAATGACAGCCAATATACGAAGTACGGTCGCACAAAAGTCCGGCCGCGCAACGCAAGTGGAAAATGAACGCATTTTTTCGAGAACGTTAAACCGCTGGTACTGACGTACAGAGTGCGCTGCGGCCGCATAGCAGCGTGTGTGCGTGATTAGGAGATGTCAGACGCTGCTAGTGTGCGGCCAACATAACGTTCAAACAGCCGGATTTCCCTAGACTTCTTTTCACCCCATCGTCATGAAATACGTCCAGAATTGCGCATCGTCTGACCACTTAAGCGTATTCCGTGAAAAAATGCGTGCGCACGCATCGACGTACATTTTGACGGTGGCCGCAGAAAATGCGCTCATCTGTCCCTAGCCTTACAAATAAACAGAAAAATGTCATGCTTAAAGGGACACTCTAGGCTAAAAATCCCCCCTCCCTTTACATTAAAATATACCTATTCCCTACCTAGTTATTGTGTGATTTATATATATATATATATATATATATTATATATATATATATATTTTAAATGTAATACTTACCCTAAAAACCACTTGTTTCCAACGGCGTCTTTTTTAATTTTTTTTATACTCCCCTCCCTCCTCTTCTGCTCCCGTCCTCAAAATGTTGAACTTGGCTAATGGTTTACTTGAGAAGCGCGCATGCGCGCCTCTCCCGTAAGACAGCCAATCAGCAGGCTTCCTCTTCTTCTTGGATTAGTGTTACGCGCAAGAGGATGCGCGCAACACTAATCCCAGCCGCAGGCTATGCTGGTGGCTCGCTGCTGCCAGCTACTGCGGCGAGTTGGAGACGTCATCGCTCTGAAAGCGCGATGATGTCTCCTACTCGGCAATAGTCGGCAGAAGCGGGAAATATGAATCCCACTCTGCTGACTGACAGCTGGGAGGGCGGAGGAAAGTCCTTTGCGTCTCTCAGCTGTTTTTAGCTGTTTCAGCCTATCGGCTGAGCGGAGGAAGGGGGGAAAGACAAGGGCATACTCAGGGCATCATGACCACCTGAAAAAGCTTAGGTGGTCATGTTGCCTAGAGTATCCCTTTTTAATTGATTTGTTTTGGTTTGGATGGGTCCCAATTATTAGTATCCTGTAGCAAAGCTGCCACCTTGTGGTTGCTATAGGACACATCGTAAAAAAATCACCCTTTTAATAAAGTTCCCTAGCATTAGGATGCTCCAGAAGATCTTCTTTCTTGGCACAAAACATACTTGCACTGTTTTTTCTGGTCCTGCAGCACTGTTCATGTGTCATTTTCTGACACCAGTAAAGTGGAAAATTGACGCTACATTTCGGGTTAGGATTCTCTTTATGCCTTTTTTGTAGTTCAGTTAGCCATAACCAACAGATTCTGCCCCATTTTTGCTTCACTTATAGGCAACAGATTCTGCTCCTTTTGACACCTACATCTTCTGAACAGCATCTGTTGCCTGAAAATGGAGCAGAATCTGATGGTTCTGGTTAACCCTAAAACTGACACCAGCACCAGTAAAATGTCACTAGTATGATACAAAACCGTCACAAATGTGCCATCTTTTTTTCCCAAGCCAAATACAACTCCTTTCCTATAGTCCTAATGCTAGGGAACATTTTTAAATGGCAACTTTCTAACTTTGTTGTTTACTACAGCGTCCACAAGGTGGCATCGTAGTGATGGTTAACCAAATGAGTCTGTAATATCAGACTACCAATTCAGATATTGACAGTATGTGGAATTGATAAATAGGAAGAGCAGTTTCTTTCTGATCACTTCCAAAGCATCCACAACTTGCCTCTCCTGTGCCACGACTCCATTCTCTGCTACTGTGGGGAAACCGTCTGACACAGGTCAGAGCAACTGAAGCCAAGCACCCTAACAAACTGAATTACCTGTACTGGCTACATTGCTAACGTAAATGTTATGTGTATAGAATCTGAAAAAAGATTGTCCCCCCCCCCCCTTAGGTTTACATATCTGTTACTGTGAAAAATAAAATTCCTGGGCCATAATCCACAGTTGCTGTTAATGTTACAGTATTTATATAGAGCCAACAGATTCCGTTGCACTTCACAATGGGGAAGCACAAAATGAGACCTAATAAACCAATAATACATAAGGAACAAACGGTACTGGAGACGCTAGAAGTATCAGTATTGGGCTAGGGTCAGACGAACGCATTTTTCACGTCTACTGTCAAAAAGTGTGTTGATGCGTGCGAATGCATTTTTTCACGGAAGACGCGATAGCGGGCGTAAGATGCGCAATTTCGGCCATGATTTTGTACGGATCCAAACCAGGAAACTTTGGGTGTCTGGACGTTATGTTGGCCGGACATGAGCAGCGTCTGACGTCTCCTAATCACGCACACACGCCGCTATGCGGACGCAGCGCGGTTCTTGCGAAAATGCGTTAGTTTGCCGCTTGCGTTGCACGGCAGAACTTTCGTGCGGCCGTACTTCGTGCGTGGGCCTGCGTTGGACGTCATTTGCTGCTACCACGGCCGTAATAAAGTGCGGCTAAACGCACGTTCGCACTGCGTTCGTCTGACCCCAGCCTTACTGCCCTGCACTTCCTTGCAAGGACAGACACTAATAAAGTGCCTACCATGGAATTGGTATGTTTAAGGCTAGGGTCAGACGAACGCATTTTTCGCGTCGTCCGTGAAAAAGTGCGGTCGAACGAATGGATGTATTTTTTCACGGAATGCGCGAAAGCGGTCATACGATGCGCATTTTCGTACGTTTTGTTTCACGGAGCTGGAAGAAGAGAGATATGATCAACCAAATCAATTGCAGAATGAATCAAATAAAAGGGAAAGGGTATTAAAAGGCATTTTGGGAATGGTGGCATTTTTCCAAGATGGATGCAGTCCAAGTGTTTCTTTTTGCTGCACTGGGATACCTGTACCTGAAGAAGAAAAGACAACGGCGAACATGGGTTCATCCAATCAACACTGCCAGACACACGCATGGCCACTTTGTGACACTGTACAGGCCATTGCGAGAGAGGGACCCCGTGAAGTTCTTCAACTACCTGCGGATGTCCATCCACACCTTTGATGAACTGTTGATGAAGGTGCGTGAGCCGCTGACCAAGAGGGACACCAACATGAGGGCTGCCATACCACCTGAGGAGATGCTGGTCCTCACTTTGCGGTAAGTACTATCAAACACGTGCATTCATGACATCGCTGCCAGTCATCAGACACACACACGCATGCATCACCTTGCAGAACACGTAACGAAAGAGTAATGACACTGACAACGATGTGAAACAAATAAAATATTTAGTCCCGAATAATGTGACAGAAGATAACAATAACATATTAAACACATATATTATTGCATGTACAATGAAGGTAATAAAATAAAAATAGTAGAACAACATGAATAAACTCTGACAAACATAAACGAACAGACGATACACTTCACATGGTATGATACCGAGGAGCATCTGGGTCATGAGGACCGTGCATATGGATGCGGTGGTACTCTGACTCCGGGGGTGGCCCAGCAACAGGGGACATGGGTGGGTGGGTAGCCAACGCCTGGCAGTGGTGGGAAAATCCATGGGGGTATTGTGGCACGACACCGTGATATACAGGTGCCTGTTGTGGATGGGACAGTATCTCATGTATCAGGTCCAGGCTTCGGCGGCGATAATCCACCTTCTGCGCTGGGGTCATCATGTTGAGCAGGGAGAGACAGGAATTAAAAAAGGACATGTCCTCGGAATCAGCGACCATGCAGCGTGGATGTGTATGGTGCGCCTCCATGAATGCGACCATGGCCTGCTCGACATCAGCTGATGGTGGCTTCTTCCTCCTGGGAGCCGTACCGGTGCTGTCTGTGGGTGCTGTACCCGGCACCTGTTCGGACTCCACATCCTCCACCTGGGACTCCGCACCACCCTGCTCGACCTCCACCTGGCAGCTGCCAGATCCTGCGGGCTGCAGGTCTTGCCCTTGTGAGCTAGAGGTGGATGGCCGGTCAATACTGCTCACGATCTTGCGCGGCTCCTGGCTCTTCCTCAGGAAGGACAGTTGGTCTGCATACAAATAGCTGCGCCTCTTCTTTGCACCAGCTCCAGAGCGAGCAGCTTCAGCCTCCTTTTTCAGGACCCGGGTATGATTGTCCCTCACCGTGCGCCATTTATTGATTGCTTCATGTGCTGCAAAACATGATGAGAGTGACATAAGGTTAGGTTTATATGATGTGATCATAACACAGCTTCTTTTATGTTCTAGGTATCTCGCTAGTGGATGCAGTTTGAAGAATCTGCATTACAACTTCCGCATTGGCAGATCGACAGCTGGTGAGATCGTCCGCAAGGTCTGCCAAACAATATGGGAAACCATGAAGGACCAATGTTTGCCAACACCCACAGGCGAGACATGGCTGGCAATTGCAGCAGGATTCTGGGAGAGAGCGAACTATCCCAACTGCCTGGGAGCGGTGGACGGCAAACATGTCCGCATTGTGAAGCCACTGCACAGTGGCTCACTGTATCAAAATTATAAACATTATTTTTCAATTGGCCTACTGGCGGTAGCAGATGCCAACTATAATTTTGTGTATGTGGATGTCGGATCATACGGCAAGGACTCGGACTCCACACTGTTCCGGAACTCAACACTGTGGAATGAGATTGAGGGTGGGAACCTGAACATCCCCAGACCCGCACCTTTGCCTGGCAGCGACGTGTCAGTCCCCTATGCCTTCGTGGGTGACGAGGCATTCGGCCTATCCACACATCTCCTGCAGCCATACTCGGGGACACACCTGACTGTGAAGAAGCGGGTGTTTAATTACAGGCTGTCGCGGGCGAGACGGTATGTCGAGTGTAGCTTTGGCATACTGAGCAGCAAGTGGAGGATTTTTCATCGGCCACTTGATGTAAATGTGGATTTCTGTGTGGATATAGTAAAATGCTGCTGCATCCTACATAACTATGTTCGTGCAAGGGATGGGGTTAATTTCGAAGATACCCTCACAGTTACGGGTCTGGATGAGTATGCTAACGATGACATAATACCTGTGTATAGACACACCAACAGGTTTCGCGATGCTCTGTCTAATTATTTCACTAGCAATGCAGGGCAGGTGCCATGGCAGATGGACATCATTTGACATGTGACACCTAGGCTTGTGCACCGATTATTTTTTCGGTTCGATTTTTCGGATGTTTAAAGTTTTCGGCTCGTTTCGACCGATTCCTGTTTCGATTCGGTTCGACTCGTTTTTCAGGTACATTTCATCGGAATATGGACCTTTTTTCGTATTTTCGTGTCACTTTGCTCGTTTTTTGGATCTACTTTTCGTGATTTCGGACATTTTTCGTTTTTTCGCAACGTCTGTTCTCGTTTCAAAGCAATAAATTTCGATTTGATTCAATTCAAGTCCAATCGAAAATTCAGAAAACCTTTCGTTTCGGTTCGGAAACCTTTCGGATTTGACATTTTCGGATCTAAAAATTTTCGGGGAATCGCCCGCATCAGAAAACACGAATCGGGAAATGTCGTTTAAATTCCGAAAGCCGAAACGCACATCCTTAGTGACAACAATAATTCGTTATGCCATTTTGTTTGATGTTACATTCAAGTTCTATGCAATTGAATTCTATGCAATAAAATTATCATTTACTCACTCTGAAGCTTCTGCTCTTTATCAGACCACGTCTCGTACTCTGGGTACACCACCCTGGACACTGTAACCCATGCACTGGCCTTCTTCTGCCGGTCTTTGTAGGTGTCGCAGGCCGTGTCCCACAGCTCGGGATGCTCTGCCACTGCATTGATCAGCCTCTCCACGTCGATGTCAGTCCCAGGCATTGTCTACCGCAACTTGCAGCTACCCCCAGACAAGACAGGAAGTGTTTGGTCTGTGCACGTTATCTTGGCCGGACGTGTGCAGCGTCTGACCTCTCCCAATCACGCAAACACGCCGCTATGCGGCCGCAGCGCACTCTGTACGTCAGTAGTAGTGGTTTGACGTTCTAGAAAAAATGCGTTCGTTTGCCACTTGCGTTGCGTGGACGAACTTTCGTGCGGCCGTACTTCGTGTGTTCCCCGGCATTGGACGTTATTTGCTGCTAGCACGGCCGTGATTTCGTGCGGCTAAACGCACGTTAAAACTGCGTTCGTCTGACCCTAGCCTGAAAGTGAGACTGGAAGCAGAATCTTGTTGTTTTTTTTTTTTAACTTCTCCCTTTTTGTGGCAGCCTTGGAATAGGGCCCCAGGTGTACAAATTCCTATAGAGTTTAATATCCTTTTTTAACTGGTCTATCCCTTTTAGCTGACAGTAATTTCACTCGGATGCTGTTTTCATATTTGTTTTATGAAAGATTAGGGATCGCAAATCTCATGTGTTCAAATTGTAGCTTTAGTTATGTGTACATATCATGTCCATCACATTTTAAACCTGAACCACTACTAACAGAAAAGATTTATTGAGTCCCGAATACTCAAAGCACTTGGAAATCCCAGATGTGGTAGCAGATGTATCCATCAATCATGTCTCCTGTGCTGTTTTAGCAAGGTTGTCAAGTGTGTGACTGATAATGGACATCAAAGAATAAAAATGTTTAATTTCTGCTTTTTTTTAAAAAAAAATAAAAAAAAAAAATTGTATGGCAAATTTGTTATCTCCAGCATGAGGTG
Organism: Leptobrachium leishanense; assembly: GCA_009667805.1. Taxonomy (NCBI): domain Eukaryota; kingdom Metazoa; phylum Chordata; class Amphibia; order Anura; family Megophryidae; genus Leptobrachium; species Leptobrachium leishanense. The sequence continues at coordinate 348,778,815 of CM019064.1, forward strand.
TGCTTTCGTTTTTTCTTTAGGCTTTTTTTTTCTTCTTCTTCATACTTTGAACCAGTGGTGGCTTGTCCATAAGGGAGAATGGGGCAGTGCCCTACCATTTTATTTTTTAATTTAGTTTTTTGCAAAAAAATATATATATTTTTTTTAACTTAACATGTGCCGGATTTTAAAATAATGTATTATGCCTTTTGAGCAGTGTCATTGTCGCCTCAATTGTTGTTTAGTTAGGCGGAGTTAAAAAAAAAAATGTACGTGATTGTTTTTGGCCAGCATCCAGAAATCTACAGGGTTATTCAAAGAGATTCGAAAAGTCACCGCACGTTCGGTGACTTTCCGTTTTCTTCAATTCGGTTTGTTTTGCCGATCCCATTTTGGTGACCCTGCGGTGTATTCAGCAAACACCACAGGGTCCCCGAATTGCAGGGAAAGGCTGCCGCAAACCCGACGAAAACGAACCGCAGAACCCACCGAATGCACGCCGAAAACCCCCAAAAACATCTGGATTAACCCGTCGAAAACCCGAGCAGGAGCCGATCACACGCAGCGAAGCAGCCGAGACCGCAGACGAGGCAGTGAATAAATTGGCAAAATAGTTTGTGTGAATGTTTGAAAAGTGAAACGCTGTTTGCAAAGAAACTACGGAGCGAAAATGTCTGAAATTTGCATAGGAGATCCAAGGAATGATAATAAAGAGGGCTGTTACAGAAAATATAAATAAACTTAAAAAAAAATCAGAAAAATGCTTAAAATATCCTAAAAAATCTATAAATCTAAATAGACTCTTTACTGCAGAATTTTATAATGAATGGTTTATTAGATATTGAATTAAACCGGGAATATTTTTAACATTGAAGCCTATGGGATTCTCCTGAATAAACCTGCCAAATTAAACCACCGAATGGCAGGGCATTAGGGGAACCTTTCACTGCTGGTTTGTGTTCTCTGAATAGCCGAAGCCGTGCTTTTCATGGGGTTTTCACTGCCCCCGAACAGGCACCCTATGTTCTGGCAATTCGCTAGGATTTGGCGAATTGCCTGCTCTCTGGATAGCCGAATGGCCAGGAAAGGTAACCGAACGCTGATTTTCAGCGTTCGGTTACCTTTCTCAAGCAATTCGGAGCTCTTTGAATAACCCTGCTAGTAAGGGCTCTGTGTGTTAGTCTTGGCAATCAAGGACCTCAGCTGTCAAGCCCCCTGCTGCTGGCTATTTGCACTTTGATGGGTGCCAAACCTCATCTGAGGCTTGAATGTTGAATTTATCAGTTTCAAAAAGCCTACCTTAACCCCTTAGGCTAGGGTCAAACGAAAGCATTTTTACACGCGAACGTAAAAAAGTGCGTCCGAACGCATTGACGTATTTTTTCATGGAATTCGCGAAAACTGTCATACGATGCGCATTTTCGTGCGTGATTTTTTACGGATCCAAACCAGGAAACTTTGGGTGTCTGGACGTTATGTTGGCCGGACACGAGCAGGGTCTGACGTCTCCAAATCACACACACACACCGCTAGCGGACGCAGCGCACTCTGTACGTCCGTACTAGCGGTTCTGCGTTCTCGAAAAAATGCGTTCATTTTCCACTTGCGTTGCGCGGCCGGACTTTCGTGCGACCGTACTTCGTATATTGGCCGTCATTGCCCGTCATTTACTGCTAGTGCGGCCGTAATTAAGTGCGCCAGAACGCACGTTAAAAGTGCGCTGGTCTGACCCCAGCCTAAAAGACAGAAATTGCACAGCCATATATTTTTTTTTTTTTGAGAAAGGATTTTACCAGGAAGGATACATTGAGATTTCTCTCGTTTTCATGTATGTCCTGAGTGGCGAGTGTACCATTCGGTGTCTTGCCCAAGGACACTTACTGGAGAGGTTGCTCGCTGGGATTGAACCCATGATTCCACAGGCTCTCTCCATGCAGAGCAGTGATGTTACCTCTACTCCACCCATTTGCCGTTAATGTGCTAAACCGCAATAGTAAGCAGATTTTTTTTATTCATACACTGAAGTTTGTTATACTCAGAATAAAATGGGTATGATTAGTGTTCACTTGCTTTCCACCAAATAATAATAAATTCACTTTTTAGACTATATACTGAATGTTTTATTTTTGGCCATTTTGTATTTGCCTTATTAATAGGAACATGTATAGAAGATTTATTCCCTATATATGGGATCCTCCGCATATTTTGCATGTAGTATTGCCATACAGTCATATTCCCATTCATTAATAAAAACCTTCAGATTTCCAGTCTGGCGCCCTGCAAACCTGAAATGTCACTAGCAACCACTGCCTTGACCCCCTACATTTTTAATTCCAAAAAAATATGTAAATTTGCAGTTAATAAAAAGCTGCTCCCCCCCCCTTTTTATTTATTTGTTCAACTTCATGCAGTTGTAGTGCGTGGGTGTGCTTTTTTGTTGCCATCAGTTAATCAGAGCCTGATTAAGAAGCTAAACACTGTGGTGTCCCTTGGCAGCGTAATTGAATGTATAATTAAAAGATGAACAAGGATCTCCACCTCTCCAATAGCAACAAACCTCCCACTCCACAGGCCAGGTGTGCCGGTATAGGCGTGCAAAGTTGTTGGCGTTTGTACAGGAAACTATGATATCATGAAAAGCAACCTTGGCCAGAACATATACAATGTGACAAGCAGAGCAACTTGTGCTGGGTGGAGAAACGAAGACCCACAGCAGGAAACTGACTGAATTCAACCATGCCCGATATATTGTTTGATGCCGGCCTTTTTATATTTTTTTCTTCTTCTCTTGTATGGCCAAGCAACAAAGTTGCTGGACACGTATTGTTTTTGTTATGGTTATTTTGATGTTACAATTTTGATTTCTAAGCCCTGCTATAGCCGTAGGTCACAGTGGAGTTTGGATCCTTCTGTACAGAAGTATACCTTGCTTCATTGGGTTTTGGAGATAATGTTCATTGTACAATTTAAAGGTTTGTGGCATCTCTGCATTGAGCTGGTCTATCTGTGCCATTTTTTTAAAAATCCCCCCCCCCCCCAACAACAAAATGTGCTCAGTTCATATGTCAATTTTTAGTAATTCTGAAAGTATTGCACCAACAAAAAGACTAGGACTCGCTAAAAACTCTGCAGAATCCAGTACCTGCAGCTCAAAACCCCCCCAAAAATCACATACTTTCCTCTCATCTGTGAGAATGGCGGCACGATCTGCTGCTTCTGGCCGCCGGTGCAGAGGAAGACTGGGGGAAGAAAGTCCCCTGTCTCCCTCCACGATCACTCCGCTGACCAGCAGGATCTCGCGGGAGGAGAGATCCTGCCGGTCATGTGACCCGGCAACATGGACTCTTTGGACACCGTGAAGGGGATGCTGGAGACGGCGCTGTAGCACTGCCCTCAGTATCCGCGAGCTTGGCGATCGCTAAGGCCCATGTCAGACGAGCGCACTGATCACGTCCGTGTTGCCGCACATTTTAACGTCTGTGATAGCCTACAATTATGATCAAGAGACCCACACACGAAGTGTGGACACACAAGGGACGCGGCAAACAGACAGGCAAGAACGTAAAACTGCTAAAACGGACGTGCGGAGTGAGCAACGTCCACATAGCTTTGTGTGTGTGTGAACGAGGTCAGACGGACTGCATTTTTGCGTCCAGCATTTTTGACGGACAAAATGGTTTTGCATTTTAAATTTCTTTTCCCTGCTAAAAATAACGTCACTGGAAAAAAACGGACTGTGTGGCCACTACCTTGTCAGTCAGAAAGTGCGTCCGTTGAGCACGGACGCACATTCCATACAAAATGCGCTCGTCTGACATTCGCCTAAGGGGCAGGCTGCCGGACTCGGCGCCTGACCCGTGATCTGCTGGGGAAATTAGCGAATGATAATTTTTCACCTTAGTGTCCCACTTTTGGCTCGGGGGATGCAATGGTGCCGTAGTGTTCAAACCCAACCAGGTTTGAATGCCCTATAGAGAGGTCCGCTCAGACCGCTGTTCTTAGGGATTTCAGTTTACGGTCAATGTCTTGATTTGGTTTTCTGTTAAATGTTTTGCTTTCTGTGATTAAAATCATTTATTAGAGCTTGCTGTATCAACAAACTAAAAATCTGGAGCAAACAAGTCACGTTCTGTGGCCAAAATAATTAGTTATTCCAAAACCTGGGCTGCTTGTATGGAGTTCTTTCCCTCGGAGCCGCTCTTTTTTTGTCTCTCACAGGCTTTACTTGTTTGTTCTCAAAGTACTGCATTTTGCTTCGTCAGTGACTCACGCTTACATTCACTGCACCTTTTTGCCTTTGATTGTTGTTGTCAGGAACTTAACAATTGGACACGTAGGGGTTGCAGAACGACCGTGCATGTGCTGGTTCTGCCTTCCCCTCTGGATCCTTGCAATGGTTTTCGTTGCTATTCCACCTGAGCTGCAGGTGCTGACTATCATGAACTCCTTTTTAAGTGGTTTAGACCCCATTACTAGTGCCTCGGCACAAGGTGTGTCTTGAACCCTGTGCTCCTGCATGTCAAGCCTTGTTTCTATTATGTTCCCCTATTATTGTGATCCTGTGCCTCCCAATCCTGTTCCAGTTTGCCATATACCATGGATCTCAAACCGTTGCGCCCCAGAGGTTGCCTGCATAGAATTCCCAAAAATTCTTTGAATTCAATAAATAGCCAGATTATCATGGGAGCTGTAGTTCAGAAACCTATAGAGGGGCTGGAATTTGAGATCCCTGCCATATATCTTGCCTTATGGGAGTTCCTACCTGTTCCTATATAGTTCATCATGCTCCTAATACCCTGCTCCTGCCTGTGACCTGCATAACTTGCCCTGTCTGTATATATCCTGTGAACTGCCTTTAAAAAACATACCCTGGCTGCAATTGCAAACTGAGCCTGCTGTGCCGCTTGTCTCCTGCTTTGTGGCTTACTTGCTAACCCCTGCACACCCCGACAGTGACGTGATAGAGTGATTCACTTTTTGTGAAATACATTCACCTTTCTGTTTCACACCTCCACACCCACTGCTGTCCTCAGTTTATTGCGACCTTTTGCACTTGTTTTCCATTTCGTCTTTTTTTCTTTACATGTTTATTGTTCTTGTATAAAAAAATGTTTACACCGATGCTGTTATCCATGGGTATTCTGACCTAGCTAATGATATATTATTTATTCAAAGAGGAACTACTCCAAATGTAATGAGAGTGCAAGATTTTAATTCCGTCACCTGCTCCTTAGTTTCAGATCTGTCCTCTGTCATGCGGTGTGCACATAAAAAGAAACCATTTGTCACTTTTGTATCACTTCCTACTATGGGGGTTATTCAGAGAGATCTGAAATGTCGGCGAAATGTAACGAATGTAATGAAATTCAGCGTACGGTGACAGTTTGGGGCCATTGGGCTATTCAGAGAGCAGGCAGTTCGCCAAATTTTGGCGAATTGCCTGCATGTACGGTGCTGTTTGACGTCAATGAAATCCCCATAGAGAAGCAACGGCTAAGGCTGGAGTCAGACCAGCGCATTTTTAACGTGCGTTTAGGCGCACTTAATCACGGCCGCACTAGCAGCAAATGACGGCCAATATACGAAGTACGGTCGCCCGAAAGTCCGGCCGCGCAAAGCAAGTGGAAAATGAACACATTTTTTCGAACGCAGAACTGCTAGTACGGACGTACAGAGTGCGCTGCGCCCGCTAGCGGTGTGTGTGTGTGTGTGTGATTTGGAGACGTCAGACCCTGCTCGTGTCCGGCCAACATAACGTCCAGACGCAAAATGTTTCCTGGTTTGGATTCGTAAAACATCATGCATGAACATGCGCATCGTATGACCGTTTTCGCATATTCCGTGAAAAAATACAACAATGCGTTCAGACGCACGTTTTTACGTTCGCGTGTAAAAATGCTTTCGTTTGACCCTAGCCTAATCTATTCAGAGAACACCGAACAGCAGTGAAATGCCCTGCTGTTTGGTGGTTTCATTCGACAGGTTTATTCAGGCGAACTCCAAAGGCTTAAGTGTTAAAATTATTCTTGTTTTAAACCAATATCTAATAAACCGTTTATTATTTTATTCTGCAGTAAAAAGTCTTTCTTTTATAGATTTATTTTTTTTGGCAGAATTTTTTTTTTTTAAATCATTTTATCTTAACAGTCCTTCTTGTTATCATTCATAGGATCTTGTATTTAAATTACAGACATTTTCGTTCAGTACTTTTTTTTGCAAAAAGTGTTTCAAATGTGAAGCTGTCAAGCGTACTGTTTTTTTTTCTACCTCATTTGCCAGCTTGTCGGCTTTTTCCGGCGGCTGCTCTGCGCTGTGATCGGCTGTTCGGTGTGGTGTTTGCGGCGGTTTCTGCAGGTTTTTGGTGAGTGTTCGTCAGGTTTGCGGCGGGATTTCCCTGCACTACGGGGACCCTGCTTGCTTGCTGAATACACCGCAGGGTGGGGAACTTTGATTCCTCGAAGCACGGGGAACAAGAGGGCACTGACATGTCAGCTCTCTGAATAATCCTGTATGTCAGGCATTCAAGCTATTACCTTTTTTTTTTCTTGTCCCAGTTTCAGTGTATTGTTGTGTAAATTTTGTGAACTGAGGTTTCAAAGTCTTTTCTGAAGACCTCTCTAAACCTCAAAAGATTAATTACCTTCCATTGATGAATTAATTCTCTATACTCGATAACTCCCCTGGAAGAGTCAGTCTGACTGTCAAATTCTTCGAAAGAAATTTTCTTTCATAGATGTTATAAACAAGAGGATATTTTTTTCTTTCAGTTTTTTTCCCCCCTATGGTGTTTTATATGGGGGTCGTTGTGAGCGCCCCTCCTCCCCTAGTTTCTATTTTCCTTTGGATTTTCATTTTGGGTGACGGGAAGCACTCTTTCTGGGGGTGTTTTGGCGATCCAAATTTAGCGCCGCGGAGTTAACCATTTTAAATCAATATCTCCCCTGTTTTCTTGTACCTTGCTGTCAGGTGTAGTCCACAGGTTGGATCAGTAAGCATTTATTTTTATTACTTACTATTCGAATTTGTTTAGGCAGAATTGAAGAAACCTGTTATTGTCTACTGGTATCCTAGAGACCTAAAATGAAAACCACAGCATTTTGAAACTTGTAAGAAATCTTTGTAGATTTGTTATACAGCCACTGTCACCATCTTTTAATTCTTGAATAATTCTATTTGTCACACCCTGTACGTCTACCTACAAAGCACGTTCTTTTGTATTGGACACCCGCTTCACGCATTGAATGTATACTGTAGTGCCCTCATTGTAAAGCGCTGCGGATTCTTTTGGCGCTATGTATCTGTAGCTGTACGGTTTTAAATTAAATTTTATCAGCATAGATTACATTAAAATGTGAAGCCTTACTCGCCAAGGACTTTTTTTATGATTGAATAGAAGACAATTGCATTAATTTCACCTACACCTGTCCACAAGTATCACAATGACATTTCAGTGTTTTATTGCTTTTTGAAAGAGAAAAATGAAGCAGCAACTCACAAACTCCTGGTGATCTATTCGCAAAGCAGTAAAATTGAACTCCCTTTTCGGTGCTTTGCACTTCAACTCACTTCGGCGATTCCATCGAAAAATTCGGTGAATTCATTATTTATCAAATGGTCACCTTATGTTGCAGAAAATGGAGTTGCTGAAGCAGGTATTGAACATTTCCTCAGCAAATTCTACCAAATTTAAAACAAAAAAAAAGTCTCTTATTCTACTAATAGGTTAAATCTATAAAAATGCAGTAAAATGGATCTAAAAAAATAATAATAAAAAGGTCTTTTTAAAAAATGAAGTCTTAACTTTAAAAAAAACATGTTTTAAAAAATCCGAAGTCTAAAATGAAAAAATGTTTTTGTAAAGAATAAAATAAATGGCCTTTTTAAAAAAATTTAAGCTAATACTATGAAACATATTAGATGTTCCTGTTTAAACCTGTCAAATTAAAACCCCAAAATTGGGTCAATTCGCTGGTCTTTTAATATACGAATCGATGGTTGTCTAAGGGACAATTTCGGCGCTGCCTAATTAAGGTGATATGTACCATATTTTGCTGTCTATTTGCATGTATTTGGTGAAATGGCAGCTTTGTGAATTCACAAATTGCGCTGAAATTGCACTGATAATAAATTTCACCGATTTTTGGTAGCGTGCGTTGGCAAATTTGGATATTGGTGAATAACCCTCCTGTTTTCATCAGAGGAAAAATGTCATGGACATTTCATAGCAAATTTAGGAGTTGTCCCCTCACATTTTTGTAAACCACTTAAATTGTTTGTTTTTTCTTTTATCTTTGTAATTGAAATATGAAGGGCTAAACCTGATGGACGGCTCCCCCCTTCTTTTTAACCTATTGCTACGTAACCCACTGAATATAAAACTTTATGCCTAATTTTCTATTTTTCTAGTAAATAAATCATACCATTTTAAAGAGCGGATTCTTTTTTTTATGTTAATATTGTGTATGGAACGGTCTGTCAGTGCAGCATGTATGAAAGTGTGCTCGGTGCGTGGTTAATGGCTGACACGCACTATGTGACATCACAGAAAAAAAACATTCACAAACATTCTGGCCACAAAAATTCCATACAGCTACACGTGGTTATGTATGTTTGTTTGTTTTTGTTTTCTTGTTTCTATGGCTAACCCAAAACAGAAACCTTCATCAAATATAATAATTTCATCTGTGTATTTGCTGGCTATCTCCTAATTATTAATGGTTGACTATATTGAGCTTTTCTAAAACTGATCCTGTCATTCCCTTTTTCATGTCCCTAGTCCAGTGTCCCTTTCCCTGCAGTGTCTCATCAGGTGAAGAATAGATCACATCATAAGGATCCTGTACGGAGCTGATTCCGGGGTGGTAGGATCAAGCCCAATATGCAATGATTGAAACAGAAATGTAGATTTACTTCAAATAAACCCTCTTTATTTATTTATATACAAGAAATATAAAAGACAATAAGCAAATATGAAGAGGCTGGGTGAGACAGGGAACACTGAATAAATAATAAACGGCGATAGTATTAACTGAAGACAAGATGGGAAAAGGGGTGAACAAAAGATAACGCTAAACTTAGAATAAAGACAAAGGAACAGTACAGGAATGGTACTAGGAGAATACAGATATATGGGGAACCAGGAAGGAGACCGAATACTGATACTGGAAGAGCGGAGTAGAAAGGAACAGGCATTCTAGCAGGGCTAGGCCAGATATGGAGGGATATATGGAAGACGATAATGAGTAGGAGCAGTAAATGTATAGTTAGAGTGAGGGCAATGGAGTGTTAAAGGGACACTCTAAGCAACATGACCACCTAAGCTATTTTAGGTGGTCATGATGCCCGGAGTATACCGCCCTCTGTCTCCCCTCCCTCCGCTCAGCAGTTCAGCTGAAAAAGCTGAAAACAGCTGAGAGAGGCGGAGGAGTTTGCTCCGCCCTCCCAGCTGTCAGTCAGCAGAGCGGGAATCATATTTCCCGCTTTTGCCGAGTAGGAGACGTCATCGCGCTTTCAGCGCGATGACGTCTCCAACTCGGCGCAGTAGCTGGCGGCAGCGGCTGAGGGATAGTGTTGCGTGCATCCTCTTGCGCGCAACACTAATCCTCAGAGGGAGCCGGGTGTAAGCCTGCCCATTGGCTGGCTTACGTGAGAGGCGCGCATGCGCGCTTCTCACGTAAACCAGAAGGCAAGTCGGATGCAAGAAGGACGGGAGCGGAAGAGGAGGGAAGTGCGTATAAAAAAAAAAAAGACGCCGCTGGAAAGAAGTGGATTTTAGGGTAAGTATTACAGTTACAAAAAAAATAAAGCTTTATTAAGAGAATAGGGATAGATTAGGATAAAAAAAAACAGGGGGGGGGGTGATTTTTGAGTAGAGTGTTCCTTTAACTATAGATATAGGCTGTAGCAGGTCTTTGGGAAACGAACTGTAAATAGGTCTTTTGGAGGCAGTGTCATTTTGCAGGAAGGTCTTTTGGAGACAGAGGTTCCTTTTTGGAGGCAGAAGAGCTTTTGAAGCAAAAGGTCTTTTAGAGGCAGCAGGTCTTTGGCGTAGATGGGTATGGAGGAATCAGGAAATAATGGAACCCAGGTAGGTAAACCTGTTATGCCCATCGAGCGAACTTGCCATAATGGCGAACCCGCATCACTTCCGGTGCACCTACGTCACCAAAAGTGAGGTGGATCAGCTGGATACAGCATCCGGAATGGCAGTGAAACCTCTGATCAGCTGCAGACAGCAAGGAATTACTTCCTCATACACCAATCCAGGGCCCGCCCACTGCAGTCATACAGTGACAGCAGCTCCAAGGGGTTGCTTCTTGCTAGTGAGTAGGTTAGTAGCACAATGCAGAAGCATTGTGGGTTAGGCGTGGCTTTCTTTTATGGAGAAGGAATTGGGATGTATTAGCCAGCACCCGTTTACTGGATCAGCATGGTTTGTTGGAAGGGCTATTCTCAATACCATTACAGGAAACCAGCTTGGTTTTAGCTTTCCTGCAGCGCTGGCGGCTAGGAACCTGATCGGTCCATACCACCATGAGCTATCTGTTATGATATCACCGTTAGATATCACAATTACAGTTATAGGAAAAGTAGGTCAGCCGTTGTGGTATTTACAATAGAGAGTACTTCTGTGCCTTCTTGTATAGAATGGGGGTAATCCTTGTTGGTGTACAGTGTTAATAGAAGAAGGAACAGGATGTGCAAACAGTGTGCACACATAAGAGATCAAATTGGAAAATCGAAACCTAGCTATGTTATAATTTTCCAATTTGATCTCTTATGTGTGCACACTGTTTGCACATCCTGTTCCTTCTTCTATTAACACAATATCACAGACTGCACTTGCCTGGCTCTGCCATCTTCCTCCTTTTGTAGGCATCTCTGAAAGAGGGTCACTATTCAGCACTGCACTGTTGGCCCTCAGTGGTGACGTAGACACCGAGACACTCATCAGTTAATCGTCTGCAAGGAGTGAGCAGATGGCTGTCCTGTAGGATGGCTCTTCTACTCAGATCTTTCACTCTGTCTCCATGCCGCAAGAAGTGAGTGACCGCAAATCATTAGAGAATCACTCTGACATTTCTTAATGTATTGTGTTAATGAAAAATGCTGACACACACACCTGTGTATAGGGAGTGATTCCCTATCAATTGACCGTGACTTTTATGGGCATGACAGGTGCACATTCAGGCCCATAAAGAAGCCAATTTCACTGGCTTCTGCTGCAAAATGTGAATCACAATTAACCTTCTAAGACTCTTTAGTCTAAATGTAAAGCATTCTGAATCATCGTTTCCCTTGTAATGTCTAATAAAATAATTCTAAGATAATGACTAAAAATGGTTATCTACATTATTTCCCCTCTTGAAAAATGACAGGAAGTTGAGTAATCGCAGGTGGGCAAAATCACTGCTTCACGGAAAAATGATTTTTGTTTTTTGATTGTATAGTCTCATATTTATCACTGATGTCTGGAATTCCCAAATGCTTTTATACCGATTTAACCTAGATCAGAAAGGTACCGGGGTATCTGACAGTTATATCTTAACATCCCACAGCGGTGCCTAGTCTTTTCATGCATGACTTCAGCAATAGTCATGTCATAACCGATCTAAACATGAAGCAAATCGGTTTTAAATTCCTGCAAATATTGAAGCTTTACAGTGATAATATATACTTTGTATTTCCTTATTTTCCATAGTAGGACAATGCAATGTTTGTTTGAGAAATCCCCCCATCTTGTTCAGCCTGTCCTGGTTCATATACCAGGTTTTGATTCCATGACTGGGACGTTCAGCAGGGATTTGCATGATCTGAGCTTTGTGCATAGCAGTTCCCACACAGCTTATTCTGCATAAATGTAGCCTTGGATGAGCAGAGGTAATAACGTTTTCAGTTTAACCCATGAGATCATTTCTGGGGGGTTGTTGGGCATTTTCTGATTGTTGCATATGGCCAAGTAGAAACCTCAAGAGCGTATATATTAGTATTCTTGGTATAATGGTGATCCCACTCACCACACGCGAACCTTGAAAAGTGGCATGCATGGTCTGACTAATGGCTAGTGACCAGTCTCAAAAGAGCAGTTTCAATTTAAGGTGGGGGGGTGGGGAGGGAGGTAAGATACACACAAAGCATTTAAATCGGTCATGAGGCAAAAAGAGAGGAGCGGCGCTTAAAGAGGATTCTTTTGGCTTGGCGGCAGGAGGCCAATATTGAAGGGAATGAAGGTGCATGGAGGTCAACAGGTTATTACTGATGGCCCATAATTTGCGTATGCACATGATGAAACATACCTGCCAAATGCCAATAAATTATTTCACGGTGGTGACGTTAAGATACTTAGATGTGATTGGCTCTTTTGTATTTCCGCCATTAAAATCTGTTTTATTAGAGGACCTGGCTAAGGCACATATTCAATCAGGGACCTGTGCTACAGCAACAAATATCATCCCTCTGCATTTTACTTTATATAAAGCCAAACAAGAGATAGATGTGTCAATCTGTGCTGAAGTTGTCTATCCCTTTTGGACTCATCGATTGAGAATTTAATCTGTTTCCCAGAAAATGTATTTTAAATTGTGCACTTGATGTCAGCCTAGACGGCATATATACCCTTGTGATTAATAAATGTATTAAACAGCTTGTTCTGTTACTTCCATAAGCAGGATTTTGTTGCTTGGAATTAAACTGTGGGTTTGGTAGTAAAAGAATATAGGTGTGACAGGATATGTCAATCCAGGACTGATATTTAATATAACAAAAAATTGGCTCTGCGAATCATACCTATTTAATTATACCATATTTTAGACCGTTTTCTGTGGTGTGTTGTGCCAGCTCATCTCACAAAACTATAGAGGTTATTCACTAAGCAAGGGAGTTGCAAATACCAGGGAAAAATCAACGGTTTTGCACCAACGATAAACACCATCATTTCATAACACCAAAATCCAAAACGTACCAGGTCAAGCTTCACTGTGAAGCCTCTCCTGCCATTCCTTGATTGTAGTTTTGTGAAATGCCAGCGTTTGTCAGCAATGCAATATTGTTGATTTTTCGCTGGTATTTCAAACACTCGTGCTTTGTTAATAATCCTGTTTGAAAATATCTTTGCTTTCTCACGAAATTCCAAATGTTTTGGTGGAACGGGTTAACACTTGCATACACCGGCCCACCTACAGCCGTAGTGTTTCAAGGCTTTTGATTAAGTGGACTCTTGGGCCCATGATCAAATTATGTAAGTTATGGTTGCTAGGTGGTTCCTTCAGCTGTGTTTCTCTGCCATGAAGGCTGTCAATTGACTTGAGCAAGAAAGCCATCTGAGGTTCCGATTCACACTGCATTGCTGATCAACCAGTGCAGCTCCAAACATTTGCATAGAGTGGCTTCAGATAGGCTGAGCTCTTGGTAGACTGCAGTGGGGTACGGAGGGGGGGGGGCTAAATTTGAACCCCTCTGGTTTTATACCACTTGATTTTAGCTGTTAAGTGTTGTTAGTTCTGTCATCAAACAGAGCTTGTCGAGATTGCACTACCCGTAAACGTAGTTATTCGCTCTTAAAACATAACCTTTAATGAGTAATATTAACAATTATGGTTCATGACCATATTCACCATGTGTGCATCGTGGTATGTAAAGCATTCCTACTACAAGGACGATTGGTAGGAATCACACGAATACAAAAATAGGCAGCGGGACTGGTGTAAGATCAGTAGAATGAGAACTACCAGAATACCCCCTTCTCAATTACAAGAGGCGAAAGCACAGGGTGCGGTTAGGCATTACGACTACCCCTGGGCACCTCAATGATTTAGCTCCTGTTGGGCATTTTTACAGTCTGTGACATTGTGTCCTATATGGATTCTTTGAGCACTTGAGTATACAGTAGCGACTGAGCAGTAATTTTCATGTGTTAGTAGTTTTTCTTATCTCTTTACATACACACACAAGAAGGCCTGTTTCCTACTATTATAGCCTATATACTGCCTAACTGCGCTCTGTGCTTTCACCTCTTGTATGTCTTGTAAACGAGAAGGGGGTATTCTGGACGATAGACAAGATCTATAGGTAGTTCTCATTCTACTGATCTTACATCAGTCCTGTTGCCTATTTTTGTATGGTAGGAATCACACAAATACAAAAACAATCGTCCGTGTAGTATGCATGCCTTGCACATCACGTTGCATTTTTAACCTCCCTGGCGGTATTCCCGAGTGTGACTCGGGGTTAAATTTCGCTACCGCGAACGGTAATGCCGAGCCACACTCAGGCTGGATGTTTACTCACCTCCTGGCTCCTTCGCTGTACCCTGTACCCCGCAGTGTGATCGTGGCGAGATGCTTCCTGGAAGGCTCCCTGCGAGTCACGTGGTGCAGGGTGGGCGGGAACCATCAGCAAACTTCTAAACGATTCATAAAATACTGTAATCCAAAGTGCAATGTTTATGAACGGCCACTGGGTGGCACTACAGGATAAGAAATAGACCATACATCCTCTTACTCTGGTTTTCAGAAGAATTTCAGTGTTTGGTTATTTTATTGAATATCATTTATTTGCATTATTTTGGATAATTATTTTTGGGAGAATAAATTATTTCATGTTTCAAACTTTATCGGACTCAGCGTATTTACTATTTTTATTTATAAAGGATTTTACTAGTAAGAACCCTTGATTGCACGGCTTTCAGTGCGTGATTCCTAATTATTACAGGCTAACTATGTACAAAAACACGTTTCCTTTAAAAAAAAAAAAATTGAGACGCTTTTAGACACGAAATTTTTAAAAAATTAGACCGCCAGGGAGGTTAATACTACTCCTTAAATGTTACGTTTTAAGAGCGAATAACTATCAGGGTTATTCAGGGAGAGGTGAAAACCAGGAGAATGAACAATCTAGACCAAATGGCCAATTTGGAAAGTGAGATAAATGAGAGAATTTTTCTGGTTTGGCTATTTTGACCTAGAAATTTCACGTCTCCAGTCATTCTCCTGGTTTTTCACCTCTCTCTGAATAACTCGGTAGAAATTGCACAAGCTGTAAAACCTACATTCTCTTAGTATTCCGGGTAACCCCCATTGTGCGCCACCATTCAGAGATTGCCCCCTGTCTGTTCACTAGGTTGCTAGATCACTCAATTCTACCCAGAATTCTGTCTCCTGTATCCATCTTACACATTGTTAGTTCTGTCCTCAATCTTTTTACTTGTATCACCAGCAGTACTTAGTGATGTCTTTTAAATGTAACGTTAGTCCAGTAAAAAAAAGACAAGCTTTCGAGAGTATAACTCTTCCTCAGGTCTGGGAGCTATACTTAGCAAAATCATAGAATGCAACCACAAAGAGCTCAGTATAGCTTCCAGACCTGAAGAAGAGTTATACTCTCAAAAGCTTGTCTTTTAAATGTAACGTTAGTCCAATACAAAAATGTATCACAACGTACTGCTGTACTCTGAGGATTTTGGCATCTGGACTAACTGTGTGTGTGTGTGTGTGTGTGTATTTTTTTTTTTTTTACTTGACAATGATTGACCGCAATCAATGTGTTGTGAATTCAGGGTATTTTTGTTTTTGTAAGGGACAGCCTATATAAACATTGTCATGCAGTGTAAAGTCTGTAAATAGAAATAATCAGACACTCATGACTTCAAACGCCCTGTGCTGCTCATTACTGTATGACAAAGGTCACTATTTTTCATTCTTTTTTGTCATGAGATCTGTCTGTCATAGGGCTAATCTGTCCAGTCTGACTAGCATTGTATTTTACTTTAATAGAGGGATAATCCAAAGACTAACCGGGTTATTCAAAGAGAATCGAAAAGTCACCGCACGTTCGGTGACTTTTCGTTCTCTTCAATTTGGGCCATTTCGGCGACCCTGCGGTGTATTCAGCAAGCACCACAGGGTCGTCGTAGTGCAGGGAAAAGCCGCCGCAAAAACCCGACGAATGCACGCCGAAACCTGCAAAAACATCTGGATTAACCCGCTGGAAAAACCCGAGCAGAAGCCGATCACACGCAGTGCAGCCACCGGAAAAAGCCGACACCGCAGACGAATGCAGTGAATAAATTTAGGAAAACCGTTTGCTTGAATGTTCGAAAAGTGAAACGCTGTTTGCAAAGAAAGTACTGAGCGAAAATGTCTGAAATTTACATATGAGGTCCAAGGAATGATAATGAAAAGGGCTGTTACAGAAAAGGTGAAAATATATACAGTTGTGTTCAAAATTATTCAACCCCCACAGAAATTGAGTGTTTTGGCCGGTTTGACATTGATTTTGATCATTCAGTCATCTTGCTTACAATTAAATCAAAGCGGCACGTGTAGGTCAGACAAATATAACATAACATTTATAATGAAATAACCACAAATGTCTTTTCTGTGCTCACATCATTATCAGTTTTATTCAACCCCCAAGTGACATTCAATCTTAGTACTTAGTACAACATCCTTTTACAGTTAGAACAGCTTTTAAACGTGAAGCATAGCTTGACACAAGTGTCTTGCAGCGATCTACGGGTATCTTCGCCCATTCGACATGGGCAAAAGCCTCCAGTTCAGTCACATTCTTAGGCTTGCGCACTGCAACTGCTTTCTTTAAGTCCCACCAGAGGTTCTCAATCGGATTTAAGTCAGGTGACTGCGATGGCCACTCCAAAATGTTCCAGCCTTTAATCTGCAACCATGCTCTAGTGGATTTGGAGGTATGCTTGGGATCATTGTCCTGTTGAAAGGTCCAACGTCTCCCAAGCCTCAGGTTTGTGACGGACTGCATCACATTGTCATCCAATATCTCCTGGTACTGAAGAGAATTCATGTTACCTTGCACACGCTGAAGCTTCCCTGTACCTGCAGAAGCAAAACAGCCCCAAAGCATGATTGACCCCCCCCCGCCTTTCTTCACAGTAGGCAAGGTGTTCTTTTCTTCATAGGCCTTGTTCTTCCTCCTCCAAACATAGCGTTGATCCATGGGCCCAAACAGTTCTAATTTTGTTTCATCAGTCCACAGAACACTATCCCCAAACTTCTGTGGTTTGTCCACATGACTTTTGGCATACTGCAGTCGACTCTTCTTATTCTTTGGAGACAGCAAGGGGGTGCGCCTGGGAGTTTTGGCATGGAGGCCTTCATTACGCAGTGTGCGCCATATTGTCTGAGCTGAAACTTCAGTAAACACATCTGACAAATATTTTATCAGTTCCTCAGTCACACGGGGACTTTTCTCCACTCTACGCTTCAGGTAGCGCACAGCAGTCGAAGTCAGCCT
Source organism: Leptobrachium leishanense (assembly GCA_009667805.1). Taxonomy (NCBI): domain Eukaryota; kingdom Metazoa; phylum Chordata; class Amphibia; order Anura; family Megophryidae; genus Leptobrachium; species Leptobrachium leishanense. The sequence continues at coordinate 348,796,056 of CM019064.1, forward strand.
CTTCTTTCTGCCACGACCAGGTAGCGTTTCAACAGTGCCCTTTGCCTTGAATTTGCGAATGATGCTTCCTATGGTCTCTCTTGGTATGTTTAACATCTTTGCAATCTTCTTATAGCCATTGCCCTTCCTGTGAAGAGTAATCACCTCTTCTCTTGTCTTCCTGGACCATTCTCTTGACTTCACCATGTTTGTAACCACACCAGTAAATGTCTTGAAGGAGCTGAGTATCACAGTCATTTTAAAGCTGCCTAATTGGTGCTTATTGCTGCTCCGTGACATCCACAGGTGTTTTCAATACCTGATTGAAAACACTTGAATGAACCTCTGTTCTTCAGAGTGGTAGTCTTTAAGGGGTTGAATAATTGTGTCAATGAAGAATTCACAAAAGAAACATTTACAAAACCAATTGATGTCATTTTAGTTGCATATGGTTCTTTAAAAAGTCCTTGTAGGATTTCATTCTGAATACAATTACAAATGTACACTAAATTCCCTAAAACCCTTTACAGCATTGGGGGTTGAATAATTTTGAACACAACGGTGTATATCTCCAAAATCCAGACGCACACTGAGACTTCTTTTCAGAATTTAAATAAAATAGAACTTTATTAGGGCATCAAATTTCAACGTTTCAGTCCTCAGAGGGACTCTCCTCAGGAATAGCCAACATACAAAGACCTGTATATACGTCAAGCAATTAAGCTCCCACAGATGTGTCCATCCTGCAATCACAGAGAAGGCGTGGACATACTCTGCAAGCCAACTAACCAAAACAATAATGAAAAAAAGACACATAAATCATAAAGACACATCAAGAGTCTAAGAAAAAAGGAGAAAATCAACATGTAGGATACCATGATACAGTATTCCAGCTACATTTAGAAGGAACATATTAACATCTTAATATAGATATAGCTGCGTAATTAACATAGCTAGGAATAGTAATCCATATATGGCAAAATCATATTATACTAAATGCGCACAGAGCTACAGCCACATAGTGAACTGCCCTTTATGGAGATCCATGTAAACCACATATTTAGGAAGACTAAATAGATAAAATAAAAGATTTTTTATTAGTTAAAAACAATTGCCTAGGAGGACTTAACACCCAGAGGGGAGACTGCATATGTCGCTGCTTTTTGAACGAACTAACGTAGGGGCAAAAAAGGAATATAAGAGTTCTTCTCATTAAGACCACGCGGGGCTAATGAGTCCAGCGTAAAAATCCAAAAAGAGTCTCGCTTGAGTAGTTCTTTAGCGCGATCACCCCCTCTCACAAGCAGGGGAATGTGGTCAATAGCCATCACTCGTAGGCTGGACAAATTGTGTCCAGCCTCCCAAAAGTGGCGTGCCACCGGTTGTGGGTTATCATGTCCATTTAATGCTGCCCTAATGGCCGACCTATGATTTGCCATACGTTCACGTAAATTATTGATGGACTTCCCTATTTATATTTTACCACAGGGACATGAGATCTTGCAGACAACGTAGTCAGATGTACAGGTAATCTGGTGTCGGATCCGGTACCTAGTATCACTGTAAGGATGAAAAAACACTTTTCCCGGAATTAGAGAATTACATGTAGTGCATCCCACACCCCGGAAACAGCCCGGGTTTGAAAATGGATTATTAGATGAAAAAAAGTTATATTGGTTCGTATGGACCAAAAAGTCTTGCAGGTTCTTATTTCGTTTCTAGCAAATCATCGGGGGGTCCGAGGTGGCCACACACACAATCTGGTCTGGGAGATGTATATGTTACGGGTAAAGCCAGGAGTGCGGTTAATCCTAGGATCACCCGGGTAATCCTGACGTTACCCAGGCTCCATTAAACGTCCCAAGTGAAATGAAATTGCAGCCTTTACCCGGGTAATCTGCAAAGTAGCCAGAGGCCTCTGGGTACCCTGCTTTTCTGATGTATTTTAAACGGGTAATTCGCACATTAGCCTAGTGTTGTCAGATAAAGTGTGATGTGCAACGAAACATCAGACTTTATCCGGGTAATCTGCAAAGTATCCAAACGCCTCTGGGTACTCCGCTTTTCTTGGGTTTTCAGCAGGTTACAGTTGACTGGATTCCGAGGATTACCCGGATAGAGCTGCAAACTGTTATCTGACTGGTAACAAAATTGTGTTTTTGGTTATTTTTAATGAAATTGTAACCACGGTCACATACCACACTAAATAACCATAAATTTACTCTGTGCATTAATTGTCTGAAAATTAATTTATGAAGATAAAGCTATTATATATCATTTATAAAACATAGTAACCATCAGGTTACTCTTTATATAAGCACATATGACACATAATAATAGTAAAATTCACTTTTACCCAAGCGGGGTTGGATGCTCTGCAGATTACCCAGGTGAAGCTGTGGATAGTCCTCAGATTACCTGGGTGAAGCTTCAGACTTGCACATTATCCGGGTAAAGTGTGCATTTTTCAGCTCTTCCAGACTGTTACCCAAGGGCAGTTGGTTAGTCCTAAAATTACCCGGGTAAAGTCTGAAATTTTCATTTTTTTGCAGCTTTACCCAGCGGTTTTGGGTGATGTCAGGATTACCCGGGTGATCCTAGGATTAACCGCACTCCTGGCTTTACCCGTAACATATATATGTTACGGGTAAAGCCCGAAGTGCGGTTAATCCTAGGATTACCTGGGTAATCCTGACATTACCCAAAACCGCTGGGTAAAGCTGCAAAAAAATGAATTTCAGACTTTACCCGGGTAAAAAAAACACTTTACACACTGCAAATGATTAAAAATTCAATTTGTATTGCATTTTTTGTCATAATATACAGGCAGGACATGACGTACATGTAAAAATGATATATTATGAATTTGCGGAGTCTGCCGGAAAGAATGATATATATATATAATGTCTCGGTCATTCAATAAAATCAAAATCGCGTTTAAACATGATGAGCGAAAGTGGTAAAAATAGCTCAGCACACAGCAGTGAAATGCTTCAGCAGTGAAGGGGGTTAAAATAGAGCAGAAAAGCAGAGTACCCAGAGGCCTCTGGATACTTTGCAGATTACCTGGGTAAAGTCCGAAATTTCATTTCACTTTGGACTTTTGCTAATGATGCCTGGGTAATTTTAGGATTAACCACACTTCGGGCTTTACCTGTGACCTCTCTATCTAGCTATCGATCTGTCCAGATTTTGTGTGTGTGTGTAAAATATACACACACACACACACACACACTTTCAGACGTGTGTGTATGATATACATACACATATGTGCACACAGAGGGCTGGTCTGAAAGTGTGTTCGTAATATAAATAAATATATATTCGATAGGCCGTGTTAGTCCAGTTTGCCAAAATCACTTGTATAGCAGTACGTAGTGATACCTTTTTTTTATTGGACTAACGTAACATTTAAAAGACAAGCTTTCGAGAGTATTACTCTTCCTCAGGTCTGGAAGCTTACTGATCAGTTAATACACACACAGTCTGAAAGTGTGTGTGCGTGTGTGTGTGTGTGTGTGTATATATAACCCACTCTGTGGTCTGGTATCTGGGTATACATGTATTTGATGCCTATGTGGTATATTATTTATATATACTATACCCCCCCCAGGCATCAGACACCAGACCACAGAGTGCGCGCGCAGTGGGGTAAATGGGGTGTCATACTTGCAATACTAACATAAACAGGACAGGCGTTTAGCAAAGTCCTAAATTATTTATTGGAAAGCGTCACATTAAGTAAACGTATCGGTACTCCGTATCGATGAGTACTTTTAAAAAGTATCGGTGCTTGTACTCGGTCTTAAAAAAAATTATCGGTACACCCTAATAATTACGCTTTTACACTACAAGAGTGTCCCTTGTAGGCTGGGGTCAGACTAGCACATTTTGAACATGCGTTTAGCCGCACTTAATCACGGCCGTAGTAGCAGCGAATGACGGGCAGTGATGGCCAATATACGAAGTACGGCCGCACGAAAGTCCGGCTGCGCAACGCAAGCGGAAAACTAACGCATTTTCGTTACAAAGTCAAACCGCTAGTATTGACGTACAGAGTGCGCTGCGCCGCATAGCGGCGTGTGAGCGTGATAAGGAGACGTCCGATGCTGCTCATGTCCGGCCAACATAACGTCCAGACACCCAAAGTTTCCTGGTTTGGATCAGTAAAAAAATCACGCGCGAAAATGCGCATCGTATGACCGCTATCGCTTATTCCGTGAAAAAAAAAATATGTCAATGCGTTCGGACGCACTTTTTTTTTACGGACGATGCGAAAAATGCGTTCGTCTGACCCTAGCCTAAAACCTGTTTTGTGATCTGTATAAATATTTTAGCATGAATTCCCTTTGAAACCACTGCATGGCTTTAAACATGTTTAACATCATGATCTACTAGCGATTGTGTGTCTGCCTGATGTGAAGTTCCCATGTGACTTAGGTGGGTGCTATTCTAAAGAAACCGTCTCTAATGTAAAACTGAGGGACTTGGGGGTAGAACAGATATGGCTATGAGAGTGCTCTGACTCTGCGTTCTTTAGTGCTGACCATATGTGTCTATAGCGGGACAGTAGAGGAAGTGAATGACGGTGGTTACTTAGACAATACGGTCACAAGGCTTGTTTACAACTTATTTGTTTCTGCAGGATTTCAGCACTTCATTCAAGTTTTTTTTTTTTAACTTTTTTCAGTGTCTGTATATCAGCAGGATGATTGCAAAATACACCCTTGAACACCCGTTGGTTAATTTATATTTTGAATTGATAAAATATTGCACATTACTGGTAACAAAGAGGTGGGATTGCATTGCTACTTGGTAAATTCCATAAATGGTGTTACCAACAGGTGACAAAAACATATTAGGCTAGAGTCAGACAAACGCAGTCTGAGCGCACTCTGCGTGCGTGCATAACGGACAGGCGTACTGACGGAAGATACTGTAGACACCACACAGTCCGTTTTTTTTTTTTGGACTGACATAGAAAAAAAAAAAAGGGAACTATGGGAAATTTAATATTAAAAATGATAAAATTTTGAAAAAGGATATGAAAAGCCATTTTGTGCATCAAGGTGCTGGACGTCGCAAATGCGATGCGTCTGACCTCTCATCACTCATACAGAATGCTATGCGGACGTAACGCACTCTGCGTGTCCGAGGTAGTGGTTTTATGTTCTTGCCTAACTTGCGACCGTTTGCCACGTGCGTTGTGCGTGCGCAGTTCGGTGCGCACGTACTTCGTGTGTGGGTTCCCTATTGATCATGATTAGGGATGCACCGATACTAGTACTAGTATCGGTATCGGGGCCGATATTGCCGTTTGCACGAGTACTTGTTACTCGTGCAAACGACCCGATACATCCCGCCGATACCGGAAGCCGGTGCTGGGCCGGCTTGCCGGTATCCGCGGGGCTGGGGAAGCTGGCCGCATGCATGAAGAGCACGCGGCCAGCGTTCCCTTCCGGCGCGCCACATACTCACCCATCCTGAAGGTCTGGTCGCTTGGCAGTGATGCGTTCCCGCGTCCACTGGGCGCTCCTGTGATGCTGCCTCTCGGCTGGAGGCAGCGTCACAGATGCGCCCGGCGGCCACGTGATCGCATCACTGCCAACAAGCGACCGGACCTTCAGGATGTGAGTATCGCGGCGCGCCGCAGGGGAACGCTGGCCGCGTGCTTTTCATGCATGCGGCCAGCTTCCCCAGCATTCGAGCTGCAGGCAAAGCCATGAGACCTGGGGGCAAAGCCATGAGACATGGGGGCAAAGCCATGAGACCGGGGGCAAATCCATCAGAGCTGGGGCACAATTGGTCTTGGAGGGTCTTGAAGCAGGGGAACATGGTGGGTCTTGGAGCAGGGAAACACGGTGGGTCTAGGTAGGGGAAAACAGGTCTTTGAGCAGGTCTTATTCCTAAGAATAAGAGACAACAACGAAGCATGGACCAGAGGGTTTGTGGAACCTTTATTGATCAGCCACAGGGGTGTGTCCCGTGACCTGTGGAGTGTGTGTTTTAACTGTTAACTGTCTGAATACTGGTGCGGAGCAGAGGGCAGCACTCTTCAAGTAGCTGCCACATGCAGGTAATGACACAAGTACAGGTCCTGGCACCTTCACTCAGGAGCGTCTCGGGATCCTTACAGCACTAAACATCGCTATCTAACCAAAACGTCCACACCTTCCACCTATGGAACTGCTTTTGAAATTAAGGTTGGGGGGGGGGGGAAGATGTATTCCCTTATGAGTTTCAATGAATCACCAGCACTGAACCAATGGATTGTGAACCAGATTTCTCCTGCATAGTGTCCCAGCCCCAAATCACTTCTTACTCTCAACCTGAATCATTCTGAATATACACTTTAACATCTCTAAGCAGAGTGACATGGCTCAGGTGCTTTGAGAAGCCAAACTTATCATGTGGAATGACTGCACCATGACTCACAAAGGAGGTATTGAGGCTGTAAACGGGACACTCCAGGACATTAGGGGCAGCAACTGTCTTATGGGTGGAGTTACCTGCTTTTGGCTGGTGACTTCAGACAGACGTTGCCTGTTGTGCCGCCACGAGGGACATGTGCAGATGAAGTCAAGGTCTGTCTCAAGCCATCCATCTTATGGCCTAATGTTAAAGTCCTGACCTTGACCGTTAACAAGCGTGTCCACCTTCAACGTGATTTGAGGGCGGAAGAGTTTTCTAAATTATTACTTGATATTGGTGATGGCAAGTATTTGGAAGAGGGAAGAATAACTATTCCAAGTAACCTTTGCGATGTTGTGACAGATCTGATCAGCTTGACTGACAGAATATACCTAGACATTAATCAGGCTGGAGTGGATTGCAGTTCATGGCTGAGGGAAAGCGCTATCCTCACTCCCAACAAACGACTCAGCCAACAGCATCAACACCTTTCTGCTGGAGAAGATGTCCACTGAGCATATGAAGTATGAATCTGTGGACTCTTCTAATGGAGATTGAGGATGCTGTACATTACCCTGTGGAGTTCTTGCACACTGTCTACCTACCAGGATTACCACCTCATGTCCTCTGTCTACCTCAAGGTTGGCGCTCCAATCACGCTGTTACGCAATCTAACCCCTCTGAAACTATGCAATGACTTTGGGTGAAGCATCTGTACAAACACATGATCAAAGCCACGATTTTCACAGGCAGAAGTCAGAGAGAAACCGTTTTCATACCCAGAATTCCTCTGATCCCATCAGACTACCACTTCGAGTTCAAACGTCTACAATTTCTGGTTAAGGTCTGCTACGCCATCACCATCAATAAGGCACAGGGACAGACTTTGAAAGTGGCTGGTGTGCATCTGACAAGTGACTGTTTCTCGTCTCGACTGTTGTATGTAGGCATGTACTGGACATAGGGACTACAGGGAGATTCCCGATGGCTCAGTGGGCCGGTGTGATTGCTAGTTCACCGTACGACTCACACTAGCCCTTAATAGGTGAGAACTACTTCACCATCTGTAAAACAGAACAGTCTGCCGCAGTCACCTATTGGGGCCACTGTGCCGGTGAGACCCGCTGCACATCCACCTCACTTTAAGACATGGTACGCACTCAACCTCAATGCCACTGTGTTTCTTTACCTAATCGCTCTGCAGCAACTCTGGTATCTGTGATTTGGTTGAGCAATCCGGTTGGTCTATATACTATTTTTGTGCGTGTTTGCATAATTAAAGTGGGCCGGTCTGGATGAAGTCCAAGACTGATTGATTTTTTTTAAAAAAAAATTGGTCTCTGTCCATACCTGGTTGTATGTGGCTGCTCCAGAATCAGTTCACCTGACAGCCTGGTCATCCTCAGCCAGAGAGTAAAACCAGGAATGTTGTTTACATGGAGGTCCGGAGCAAATCATCTGAGGGACAAATTGAAAGTCTATGCTATGCAAGTAATTAGCCCGGCCACATAGACAAAAAAAACAAGGTGCTGGTGGAATTAAAGGGCTTAAACCCATCTATTTTGTTGTTTTTTATTATTATCATCCCTTATGTGTTTCAATCGCCAACCACCACTAAGCCAGCGGACTGTGAGGGCTAATATCTCCTGCGTAGCCCAACGTTTCATCGCGTAGCACGGTTGTCCAGCTAGTTAAGTAATCTACAAAAAAATATATTTTTAAAAAAAACTATTTCTTTGACTGGTTTAAAAAAAAAAACAGACCTGGTCCATTCACTTTGGTGCCGTTTTTGAAAACAAAATAAATTTGCATTGAATAAATTCAACTTGATCACTTACAATTAAAATGTTATTTTGCTTTCATGCAAGCCTTTAGGGTTTTTTTTGTGAGACAGCGGACAAACGCCACTTTACGTTTAATAGTCACAAAACACAATTCTAGGTTTCTTTTTAATGACTTTGGCAGCTGATTTCTTCCTGTCCTCCAACCGGAGCCATGTAAAACCCCATATGATCTATACGTGAATCAGCCTCTGGAAACTGACCGCTGATGTGTGGTGTAATAGTCTAGACCGGTGAAGGCTAATCTCTGTTACACAGCCTGCTTGCGGGCTGAGGATCATGGGAATTGAAGACTCCGTAGCTAAAGTGTCAAAGGTTTGTAAAGGGCTACCGTCGATGGAAAAAGTTGTGTGGCTGAGAAAGTGTTTAATATTTAACACCAGAAACCAGTCGTTTGTCAAGCAGGTGAATTCTTTCTTCTGTGGACATTGATTTTCAAAATCTATAATTTTGTTTCTGCTCAAACTGATTTTTGATTCTACTACTTGGGTAAGAAGTGCTCTAAATAAAAAATTTTTTATAAAATTTCAGTAATCATCTAAGGCTAGGGTCAGACGAATGCATTTTTCACGTCGTCCGTGAAAAAGTGCGTTCGAACGAATGGACATATTTTTTCACGTAATACGCGATAGCGGTCATACGATGCGCATTTTCGTCCGTGATTTTGTACGGATCATCAGTAAAAACCCTTTTTGCATCTGGACGTTATGTTGGCCGGACATTAGCAGCGTCTGACGTCTCCTAATCATGCACACATGCCGCTAGCGGTATCACGGTCTTGAAAAAATGTGTTTGTTTGCCGCTTGCGTTGCGCGGCCGCTCTTTTGTGCGGCCGTACTTCGTATATTACCCGTCATTTGCTGCTACTACGGCCGTGATAAAGTGGGGCTGCACTTCGCACTGCGTTCGTCTGACCCTAGCCTAAATGGAGCAAGAGGTTAATTTTCCAGCTTGTTTCATGTAAACAACATACATCCTTTTTTCAAGCTATTGCCAGCCCTCTCCATTGTACTTGTTTCCTGCATGTCCACATGCATCTGAAAGAAAGCACTTGCTTAAGATACCATGTGTTTCCTGCAAAGGTCTGTGAATAGTGCACTTGCTCTTGCTTTTCTGAAAGACATTTAAGTGGCATAATTTGTAAAATAAGTTAAAATATAAAATAGAAATTAAACTAGCTTGCAATCCTTAAATTACTTGCATTAAAGAGACATGCCACGCAGGGGCTGACTGGCAACTTTTGGCCCAGGGGACAAGCACAAGCCATAGGCCCGTGGTGCAGCAACCCTCCGTGCTACTCTTCTCCCCCCCCCCCCCAACGGGTAAAGCAGGGGGCATGCTTGATTGTGAACTTTTGGGACATCCCTGCATGGTGACCAGGACATGCACTCCTACAAAAAGATTAAAGTGGCTTTTATTATTCTGGTGAGTTGTTATGCACTCATATACTTCTATATATGTACTCATATTTCTTACTGCTGTGTTGCTCTGTGATAGTGTAATGTGCGGTGTGTTTGAGCGTGCCAAGTACATCCTCAGCACACCAACATGAAACCAGAAGATTCGCTCAGCACGTCATCACAGCAAATAGGTTAAAGTGGGGAAAAAAGGGTAAAATTTGAGTGCCCCTTTAACCTCTTGCTGCCCTGCACAAATATTTAGCTTCGTACCTGTACTTCACGATGCTGCCAAGACGCTCACTGTCATTCTTACTTTGTGGAGTGCAGGCAGCAGATACTGTGGCGATTCTAGGAGCAATACCAGCCCTTTGGATGCAGGGCAAGGAGGCCAAGCCGGGCTGCAACTAGGACACAGGCGCAGAATTTTACATACAGCAGCCTGTTTAAAGACAAATACATGCATTTACACACACAGCCATATATTCCCTACACACCAGGTAGGTAGCAATAAAACTCACACTCATACAGTAATGTGCGGTGTGTATGAGCGTGAGTTTTATTTCTGTGGAGCTCTGATACAGTAATGTGCGGTGTGTGTGTGTGTGTGTGTGTGTATCACAGAGCTCCACAGCAACAATACTCACAGCAATGTGCATTGTGTAGGAGAGTATCAGAGTTCCACAGCCCCCCATTAATTTAATTTCTCCCCAGTACGTTTACGCTCACGCGCACCACCCCTTGCTCACGCGCACCACCCCCTGCTCACGCGCACCACCCCTGCTCTCACACACATGCGCCACCCCAAGCTCACACAAACGCACAACCCTTGCTCGCTCACACGCACCATCCCTGCTCACACGCGCCATCCCTGCTCACACGCGCCATCCCTGCTCACACGCGCCATCCCTGCTCACACGCTCCATCCCTGCTCACACGCACCATCCCTGCTCACACGCACCATCCCGTGCTCTCAAACACACACAGCCCTCTGCTCTCATACACACACACAGCCCTCTGCTCTCAAACACACACGCACAGCCCCCTGCTCTCACACACACGCACAGCCCCCTGCTCTCAAACGCACACACAGCTCCCTGCTCTCAAACGCACACACACAGCTCCCTGCTCTCAAACGCACACACACAGCTCCCTGCTCTCAAACACACACACACCCCTGCTCACACACACCCCTGCTCACACACACACACCCCCCTGCTCACACACACAGCCCCCTGCTCTCACACACACAGCCTCCTGCTCTCACACACACAGCCCCCTGCTCTCACACACACAGCCCCCTGCTCTCACACACACTGCCCCCTGCTCTCAAACACACACACACAGCCCCCTGCTCTCAAACACACACACAGCCCCCTGCTCTCAAATACACACACAGCCCCCTGCTCTCAAACACACACACAGCCCCCCTGCTCTCAAATACACACACAGCCCCCCTGCTCTCAAATACACAGACAGCGACAGCCCCCTGCTCTCAAATACACAGACAGCCCCCTGCTCTCAAATACACACACAGCCCCCCTGCTTTCAAATACACACACAGCCCCCTGCTCTCAAATACACACACAGCCCCATGCTCTCAAACACACACACACAGCCCCCTGCTCTCAAACACACACACAGCCCCTGCTCTCAAATACACACACAACCCCCTGCTCTCAAATACACACACAGCCCCCTGCTCTCAAACACACACACACACAGCCCCCTGCTCTCACACACACACACCCTCCTGCTCTCAAACACACACACAGCCCCCTGCTCTCAAATACACACACAGCCCCTGCTCTCAAACACACACACACACACACACACACACACACACACACACACACACACACACACACACACACACACACCCCTGCTCTCAAACACACACACAGCCCCCTGCTCACACACAGCCCCCTGCTCTCACACACACACACACACACACACACACACACTCCTGCTCTCAAACACACACAGCCCCCTGCTCTCAAATACACACACAGCCCCCTGCTCTCACACACACACACAGCCTGTCGAGATTTATATTCAATAAGAAACTTATACGAGACACAAATATCAATCATTTATATTTCCTAGAAATTCTCTTAAATTCTTTTAATTGTCTGTGTTTTGCTTTGAAGAATACACTAATCAGATAAAAATATATATATTTATTACGTATACAAAAAAGTTTCAAATCTCATATCATAAACAAAGATTTATAAACACCACAACATCCATCCATCCGCACATAGAAACTAGCTTCACAATATATATGTATCTCGTGTTAGTAACTGCATATATTATTAATATCATTTACCTTACCAGTTAGTAACTATACACAAATGGTTAATAAACATTTCTGCTTAACGAAACATGTATTTCCCAGCAAACCAATGTTTAACCAGCTAGATCTTGTAGAGATATATGTATCTCTCTATGCTACGTGGATCAACAAAAGATGAGCTATCACTTATTCTATTTTTAGAATAATTAATAAAAACTTATTTAGTGAATCCTCCCCTAATCTCGAGAATTAAACTTCTAATCTTCTGCTTTTTATATTGTAGTTATATAATTCCTTGCTTATTAATTTCAATCACAGTAATTTCCAAATTCAATATATATATATATATTTGTATATCATCTTTGCAACAGTGTCTTTAGGATAAATCCTTATATCCGATTCTTCTTCATATCTCTATCTGCAGAATAGAAATATTTTAGATTCTGGATCTAACAGTATCTGAGAAATCTCAGTCTGCTGCAAGAAATACTCCAAATATATATAATTTATTAACCTTAAATTTGCTCTCTCATACATTACCTCCAATCTGGATTCAATGAGTTAAAGCCTTGGAATATTCTTTGATTGATAATTTTCACAAATTCCAAAACAATGTCAGATAATCAATGCATGTGAGTTAGAGATGTGGTGTGAAATCTTGAGTGCATTGTGTCCTGGGATGGTCTGCTAGCGATGGTCTGGTCTGTTTGCGATGGTCTGCTTGCGTGAATGCCCTGTAACGAACAGTGCGGCTCCAATTATAGTCAATTTGACGTCACTGACAATCTTTTCTCTATATTAAATATAATATTTACTATCCTCAAGAGGGCAGTGTTGCACTTCAGATTAATTCCACCATTTAATTTTTATATCTCTTATCTCAGATCAAGAGGTCAATCCGTTTTACAAAGACCCTCTATTTTCAATATAGAATCTGAGTCTATCCTGTCCAAATTAGATTAATAATCTCCACTCCTCAAAATTTTTACTAAGTAAATTCCTCTCTCTGGCACTTAGCTCGGCATTATATCAAATAAAGACATTTTAAGGTTCCCTCATGTCTGGCATTTAAAAAAAAAAAAAACGCTTTTAAAGTTTCACCTAGCCGTGAACTATTTAAAAAAAAAAATCTCTGTTCATTTCTAAAACTATTTAAAACAAGATGGCTACAGGCATCCATTTTAATTTTTCCTTCTAATATACCCGACAAGCCCCCTGCTCTGAAACACACACACACACACACACACACACACCTCCCTCTGCTCGCACACCACACACACACTTGTTACATACTTACCATAGGCTGGAATCATTCCCTAATGTCTGTCTCCTGGCTGGGCTTTCTCCTCTTCCCCTCCCTGCACGTGCTGGACTCTCCTAGCACAGCAGGGGAGGCTCTGCATCGCGTGGTGGATGTGGAGCAGGAAGGGGCGGGGCCAGCATGGCCCCACGTGAGCTGCTGGGCTGGCAGCCTCCTCCTCCTGATTAAGAGATCGGCTGGCTGCGATGTGTAGCAGCCGGCCGGGCTAATTTTAAAGAGAAAATGCAGCAGCTGAAAACCACCCGAGGGGCATTTGCCCCCCGGCCCAGTCTGCCCCTGATGCCATGTAACATTAAAGGTTTAGGCTCCTATGTTATTGTGCAGGAAGCTATATAATCTTAGAACAGGCATACAGTATCTTCAGGGGCGGACTGACCCGTTGGGCAAATCGGACCTCAGCTGAGGGCCGGGTCTGGCCAGGGCCTTGACTGCTGGTAGTCGACGGGTCGACTTTGCGAATCGCGATCACCCTGCTCCAGCTCTTGTGCCTGCGCTTCTACAGGCTCCGTTGGCTGCTGTCATTGGGATCAATCGCATTGCACGCTTGCTCTGGGCGTAGCGGGATCATGGAAGATGTCGGCTCGCAGTGGCTGTCCAATAGTGAGAGGAGCAGGGATAACCCCGCACCCTCAGCATGGACAGCCACCGCGTGCCAGAAACTATGAGAATGCAAACGAGGTATTGGGGGGGGCTGGATGCTATTTATACATGGGGGGGCTAGGGGGGTTTAATTTATACATGGGGGGCCTGGGGGTTATTCATTTTTACATGGGGGTCCTGGGGGTTATTAATTTATACATGGGGGGGGCCTGGAGGTTATTAATACATTGAGGGGGACCTGGGTGTTATTCATTTATACATGGGGAGCCTGGGGGTTATTAATACATGGGGGGGCTGGGGGTTATTCATTTGTACATGGGGGGCTGAGGGTTATTATATATTGGGGATCTGGGTAATTATATATGTGGGGACTTGGGGGTTATATGTATTGTATATGGGGGACTTGGCAGATTATATTTGGGAGGACTTGGGGAATATTATATATGTGGGAACCTGTTGAGTATTATATGTGGGGCCTGGGGGGTATTTTATATAGAGAAGAAATGTAGTAATTATAAATAAATGGTCATCATTATGGCATGGCTGCATTAAGCTCTCGAGTATGGTCCTCTCATGCTGTTCTGTATGTTTTGTATATGTATATATGTTCTGTCTCTCCCATTGTATAGTGCTATGGAACTTGTTGGTGCTTTATAAATGCTTGTAACTAATTGAATTTTATTTTTTTCTTTATATTAATGACACAGCGATATTCTGCCTTATGTGACCAGTTGGGTCATGGATGGAGTTGGGGGGGGGGTGGCGGCCCTTGCTTTATTTGGTCCAGGGGCCCTGAGTCTTGTCAGTCCGCCCCTGAGTATCTTAGAACTACAGCAATCACCGTCAGCTTGCTAACTATTATTCCAGCTCTTCTAACTGAATATTTGACTTTGGTTGTTTTGTTTCCATATGGGGAATTCCAATGGCAGTGCACAAAAGTGGTTATTTATAAACATATATGGGCACTTTAGCTGATAATAATAATGATATAGCGCCAACAGTTTCCACAGCGCTTTATAATAACCAAAGGGAACAAGATACAGAAATGGTCATAGAATGGAAACAAGAGGTGTAGAGGGCCGTGCTCATAGGACCTTACAATTTAGAGGGATTAGGTTTGAGGAAGACGAGGGGAGTTTTACTGGACGTCAGGATCATTAGTGCCAGTGGTTCGGGAATGGAAGCAGCTTCAATCATGTGTGAGCAGGGGGATGAGTTGCATAAGTGACGTGGTAAGCTAATCTGAAGACATGGGTTTTGATGGATTTCTTGAATCCCCTGAAGATTAAGGGAAAGTTTGAAAGGGCGAGGCAAGTCCACAGGACTGGGGCTGTCCTTGAGGTCTTGGAGGCAAAGGTCGGCAGGGCGTGTGTAAACATGGTGGGCGACCTCCGCCTGTACTAACAAGTGTTGTCCAGACGGGACGTGCTTGCGGAGTAACGACATGTAAGGGGGGGGTCGAGTTATTGAGCGATTTGAACGTGAGCGTCAGTATTTTAATCTGTATCCTGAGACGTACAGGAAGTCGATGGTGGGAGCGGCAGAGGGGGGATATAAGCAAGGTGCGTCTGGTGAGAAAAATAAGCCTGGCCCCTGCATTCATTACAGATTGCAAAGGTGCAATACGGGCATTGGGAAGGCCAATAAGGAGCTAGTTGGAGTAATAAAGTTGTGAAATGACAAGCGCATGAACCAGCACTTTTGCGGTATCTTGCGCCAGAAAGGGGTGGATGTGGGCAATGTTCTTGATTTGATAGTGTAGCGCTCACTCCCGGAGGAGCCGCTGAAAATGAACCACGGGTCAGTCTCCCCGCACTAGGGAATAAATATACTCCAACACAGTTGTGAGTTTTTATCATTTAAATAGTTTACTAAAATATTTGAGCAGATGTTTGAGACACGGTATTCACAAGTATTATTACAGTATTTTCGTATCACGGTAAAACGCGTAGCGGAAAAGAAACGAAACACGAGGCTTCGTATTTCGGAAAATAAAATATTTGCAACCGAACATAAAAGCAATGCAATTTCCCGATAGTTCAGAAAAAGGGGGACACGTAGCAAAACCCCAAACATACAATCCCTTCGTATTACGGCAAACGCGCAGCGGAGAAGAGAAAAATATATTCGGAACGTATCTTTATCTTTAACCCCCGTTCCGATTCGTAAAAGGAAATGAGTCCTGCACAAGTTAAGTCCCAGAATGTGAAAAGTGTATATGTGTGTGTGGTACCCGGGTACTGTTCAACTGGCCAGTGAGTTTATCAAAGGAAGGTCTTCGACTAGTCAGTTGGGGCCCTGTGGACTTTAAAGAGAAAACAGCAGAGCGTCCTTTAATCATAAAACAGCCTTGGAGGCCTCTCACCCATCCGACGGTTGCTTTAGGCTCCGCTGACCCAGGACGTCTCTCCACCCGATTTTGACTGGGGATACTAGCGGCCGGATCCGTTGTCTGACTCCATACAGCTTATCCAGCTCACCCCCGGCTCTCCGTTCGATTCCTCCGGTCTGCAGCAATGCCTGGATTCCGGCGGGTCTCCTTCTCCTCAGATTGGGTGATCCTCTCTGGACTAACAGGTCTCTCTTGGTCTCTCTTGGTCTCTGGCCTAGGCCCTCTCGTGATCTCTTCAATGCGTCTGCTCTCTTTCCTTCCCTGGCGCGCTCTGCCGCGTTCTCCACGAGGTGGAGGATGTAAGTGTCCAGTCCCCACCCACTTCCTGTCTCCCTGCAAAGCATGCCGGGAAATGTAGTCCCAATGTCCAGTATCTCCAATCGCGACTGTCTCCATCTTGTGGCCAAAAATAGGTAATGCCACAGCAAGATCTTTAACACAGCGCTACAATAGTAACAGAATTTGCTCACTGTCTGGACGTGGGGAGAGAGCGTTAGGTCAGAATCAAAAGTGACACCAAGGCAGCGATCTTTAGGCGTCGGGCTACTGAGTGTTCCATTTACTCGTAGATGGATAGGTGGCATTGTTTTTTTCTTGGAGGGAGGAACCACGAGGAATTTCAGTTTTGGGAAGATTGAGTTTAAGGAAGTGGAAAGAGATCCAGCTCCAGTCGGCAGAAATACGGTCAGTGACTTGATCCAGGAGAGCGATCACTGGCAGAGAGGTATATTTGAGTATCATCAGCATATAGGTGGTACTGGAATCCAAAGGAGCTGATCAGTTTGCCTAGAGAGGCAGTGTAGACTGAAAAAGAGGGCCCAGTATTGAACCTTCGGGCATCCCAACAATGCCAGGCTGCCAGGAGGAGGTGCTTCCAGAAAATGGAAACCCTAAACGATCGTTAGAACAGGTAGGAAGAGAACCATAAAATAACAGTATCTTGAAGGCCAATATCTCTAAGAGTTTGAAGGAGGAGCGAGTGGTCAGCTGTGTCAAAAGTGGCAGAGAGGTCAAGAAGGATCAGCAGGGAGTAGCACCCATTTGATTTAGCAGTTACAAGGTCATTGGTCAGTGTCGCAAGAGCCTTTTCTGTCGAGTGCAGTGAGCAAAAGCCAGACTACACAGGGTCAAGGAGAGAGTGGGTATTGAGGTAGTCAGATGGGCGTATGCAAGCTTTTCAAGGAGTTTGGAGGCAAAAGAGAGCAGGGATCTGAGGTAGTAGTTGAGGGAGCAGTCATTTCCAGAGATGGCTTTTTTTTTTTTTTTATTGTAACTACTGTGGCATGTTTAAGAACATATTCAAAGGTGTGGGTCAAGGACGGTACAAGAGAAACAATTGTTTTGGTAATATGTGAGGGGATTGGGTCGAGGGGGCAGGTAGTGGGATGAGACTATCGTAATAATTTGAAGACCTCTTGTTCAGTCGTAGAAGGGAACGAGTTAAACGTGTGAGGATAGACCTGATAAATATCTTCCTGTATGGTGATAATGGCATTGTTGAAGTTTTGGTTCTTATCTGTTCTATGTTTGCTGTGAAAAACCATGCTAGGTCTTCGGCATTGAGGTTAGGGTGAGGAACAGTCGCAGCAGGATGTAGAAGAACATTGAATGTGCCGAACAGGTGTTGTGGGTTCCAGGAGTGGGTGTGTATGAGGGCTGTTTAATGACTGCTTGGCTAGAAAGAGGGCAGAGCTGTAGGACTGGCGCATACATTTATAGTGAAGAAAGTCCGAGTGGAAGTGGGTCTTTCTCCAATAGCGTTCATCAGTTCTAGAACATCTTTGGAGATGCCTGGTCAATTTGTTGTGCCAGGGTTGCAGGTTTTTTTGCCTCATTGACCAGGGTTTTGATGGTGCTAACTTATCGAGGGTGGAGGAAAGAGTAGAGTTGTAGCAGGTGATGACTTCATTAGGACAGCAGAGCGAGAGAAGACAGACATGAGTGATACGGATATATCCGCAGAGAATTGCTGCGGATCAAGAGAGTGGGGATTTCTGCAAGTCTTCTAAAGTTTGGATTCAGATGGAGGAACGCAGGGAGAACTGAGGTCTCAAGTCAGATGATGATCAGAGAGAATGAGTGTTGTAATAGAGAGATTAGACATATGGCACATGTAGGAGAAGACGAGATCTAGAGTATTGCCTGCTGTGTGCAGGACCATGACTGTGTATTTAAATGGTCAAGGTGTGATGATTGCCTGCTCCAGACACTGGACCCTAATCAATAGTTGACCGTAAAATGGAGATGGTAGGCAGGAAAATCTGCACCTGCAAATTTTGACGGTCTCAATTTTAAATATAACTTTTCTTGTAGTTAATCTAACGTATCCTGTAGTTAACTTATTGACAACTATGGAATATAGCCCAGTGACTTTCAAAACAGAGGTCTTTCCTCCACGTTGAGGCTGACAATACCTTGTCACTAGAGAGCCTTCCATTGATTGGGTGCCTTAGAGCAGTGGTCCCCAACCCTGGTTCTCAGGGTCCACTAACAGGCCAGGTTTGATATCTGAAGCACAGCACAGGTGATATGATTTGCTGCTCAGTGAAGGAAACAGTCTGCATTTCCCCAAGGGAATCCTTAAAACCTGGCCTGTTAGAGGGCCCTGAGGACCAGGGTTGGGAACCACTGCTCTAAGGCACCAAAACAGGCCAGGTTTTAAGGATTACTTTGGGGAAATGCAGACTGAATACTGCAATCACTGAACAGCAAATCCTATCACCGGTGCTGTGCTTCAGCTATCTGGCAAACCTGGCCTGTTAGTGGGCCCTGAGAACCAGGATTGGGGGACCATTGCCTTAGAGGACATTATTATAACAATGCACAATCACTCGCTGACATAATTTAAGGAAGAGTCATTGGTTGAGCATGTCAACAGCGTGAGGCCTCCCAATGTACCATCATTAGAGCTGGCTCCACAATGCTTCCTGGAGCTACACAATTTTTTCGCTTTATTCAAAAATGACATGTCCGATCGAGATTATTCAATTTTCCTATAGATTATACCTTTTTAATATGGAAGACTGGAGCCATGAAGTGTATGTGCAGTTGCTTGACCGCTCCGATCAGTATATACTGAATAGTCACAATGTACCTGGTTTTGGTTGGGCAGCAGTTTTATAAATCGTTTCTGATTACCTGATTTGCGGTTGTGTGCTGAGCTACATGTTTCATAAATCCTTTCTGCAAAATACAGATACTTGGAAATATTGAGGTGACCAAGCAAGTGCTGGCATGGATGGCACATGAAACACATGTTAGAAAAATGTTCATGGTACTACTTTCCATGCTGTTTCCACATATTTAAATGTCAGAGTATTCCTTTCTAAATGCAGTGCAACATTGGAGAATATATTTGGGATATCACCAGACAGTCTCTATTCTGAATATAGTAGTGGCTTCGCTGAACTCTTACAGTTGTGTTCAAAATTATTCAACCCCCAATGCTGTAAAGGGTTTTAGGGAATTTAGTGTACATTTGTAATTGTATTCCGAATGAACTCCTACAAGGACTTTTTAAAGAACCATATGCAACTAAAATGACATCAATTGGTTTTGTAATACAGTAGTAAATGTTTCTTTTGTGAATTCTTCATTGACACAATTATTCAACCCCTTAAAGACTACCACTCTGAAGAACAGAGGTTCATTCAAGTGTTTTCAATCAGGTATTGAAAACACCTGTGGATGTCACGGAGCAGCAATAAAGCATAATAAGCACCAATTAGGCAGCTTTAAAATGACTGTGATACTCAGCTCCTTCTAGACATTTACTGGTGTGGTTACAAACATGGTGAAGTCAAGAGAATGGTCCAGGAAGACAAGATTACTCTTCACAGGAAGGGCAATGGCTATAAGAAGATTGCAAAGATGTTAAACATACCAAGAGAGACCATAGGAAGCATCATTCGCAAATTCAAGGCAAAGGGCACTGTTGAAACGCTACCTGGTCGTGGCAGAAAGAAGATGCTGACTTCGACTGCTGTGCGCTACCTGACGCGTAGAGTGGAGAAAAGTCCCCGTTTGACTGCTGAGGAACTGAGAAAAGATTTGTCAGATGTGGGTACTGAAGTTTCAGCTCGGACAATACGGCGCACACTGCGTAATGAAGGCCTCCATGCCAGAACTCCCAGGCGCACCCCCTTGCTGTCTCCAAAGAATAAGAAGACTGCAGTATGCCAAAAGTCATGTGGACAAACCACAGAAGTTTTGGGATAGTGTTCTGTGGACTGATGAAACAAAATTAGAACTGTTTGGGCCCATGGATCAACGCTATGTTTGGCGGAGGAAGTACAAGGCCTATGAAGAAAAGAACACCTTGCCTACTGTGAAGCATGGCGGGGGGTCAATCATGCTTTGGGTCTGTTTTGCTTCTGCAGGTACAGGGAAGCTTCAGCGTGTGCAAGGTACCATGAATTCTCTTCAGTACCAGGAGATATTGGATGACAATGTGATGCAGTTTGTCACAAACCTGAGGCTTGGGAGACGTTGGACCTTTCAACAGGACAATTATCCCAAGCCTACCTCCAAGTCCACTAGAGCATGGTTGCAGATTAAAGGCTGGAACATTTTGGAGTGGCCATCGCAGTCACCTGACTTAATCCGATTGAGAACCTCTGGTGGGACTTAAAGAAAGCAGTTGCAGTGCGCAAGCCTAAGAATGTGACTGAACTGGAGGCTTTTGCCCATGACGAATGGGCGAAGATACCCGTAGATCGCTGCAAGACACTTGTGTCAAGCTATGCTTCACGTTTAAAAGCTGTTAGTACAACATCCTTTTACAGTTATAAGTACTAAGATTGAATGTCACTTGGGGTTGAATAAAACTGATAATGATGTGAGCACAGAAAAGACATTTGTGGTTATTTCATTATAAATGTTATGTTATATTTGTCTGACCTACAGGTGCCTCTTTGATTTAATTGTAAGCAAGATGACTGAATGATCAAAATCAATGTCAAACTGGCCAAAACACTCAATTTCAGTGGGGGTTGAATAATTTTGAACACAACTGTATGTAATGTAGAATATTTTTTTCCTATTGTGTTTTTGTGGTTAGGTTTCTAGTTTCCGTGTTTGTGCAAACGGTGTACTGTCTTGGCAACAGTGTAGAAAAACGAGCTACTGTGGCTTTTGCTACAAATGTGCTGAAAGATTCATAGAACAGATGTAACAAATGTCTTCAAATAATCATTTCTGACGCATGATGCTAATGGAGACCGGCGCAAGCCCCCACTTGCAGGGTGTCTGAGACCTAACTCTTGTCAGGTTCTTTTTTCAACACTTATGGTTAATTGGGCAGTCCGAGCTAATGTTTCACACTCCACAGACTGGTCAGGTGTCCACAACAATAATTATTTTCATTAACACATTGATGAATTGGCTCTGAAAACCTGTTTGTATCTTTTTTGGACGCACCTCCTCCTGTGGATTAATGCTGTCATCATTTGAATATCATAGTAATACAGTCAGGGTTATCCAAAGAGATTCGAAAAGTCACCGCACGTTCGGTGACTTTTCGTTCTCTTCAATTCGGTTCCTTTTGCCGATTGCATTTCGGTGACCCTGCGGTGTATTCAGCAAACAGCACAGGGTCCCCGAATTGCAGGGAAAAGCTGCCGTAAACTCACCGAAAACTAACCGAATGCACGCTGAAAACAAGCAAAAACATCTGGATTAACCTTCGAAGAGGAGCCGAACAGGAGCCGAAAAGGAGCCGAATCACACAGAGCCGAAGCAGCTGTGACGTAGAGGAGGCAGTGAATAAATTAGAAAAACCATTTGTATGAATCTGGGAAAATGAAACTGCTGTTTGCAAAGAAACTACTGAGCGAAAATGTCTGAAATTTTCACAGGAGGTCCAGGGAATGATAATAAAGAGGGCTCTTACAAAAAAAATAAGCAAACTGAAAAAAAAAAAAAAAAAAATCGGACTTTTAATTTTTTTTTAAAAAATTCAGAAAAATGCTTAAAGTATCCTAAAAAATCTATAAATAAAGAGACTTTTTGCTGCAGAATTTTATAATGAACGGTTTATTAGATATTGAATTAAAACGGGAATATTTTTAACATTGAAGTCTATGGGATTCTCCTGAATAAATTTGCCGAATTAAACCACCGAATGGCAGAGCATTAGGGGAACCTTTCACTGCTGGTTTGTGTTCTCTGAATAGCCGAAGCAGTGCTTTTTGATGGGGATTTCACTGCCCTCGAACAGGGACCGAACAGGCACCGTATGTGCAGGCAATTCGCCAGGATTTGGAGAATTGCCTGCTCTCTGGATAGCCGAATGGCCAGGAAAGGTAACCGAACGCTGATTTTCAGCGTTCGGTTACCTTTCTCAAGCAATTCGAATCTCTTTGGATAACCCTGAGTGTGTCTTGTATTCCAATTATCCTTTTCCCATCTATTGTACACTTAATGCATGAGAGATTTAATGGACAAATTTAAATAGCGGTCTCCCTGCAGAGTCCCATGATTCGAGCAAGAATTTCACAGCTGTAAGAGCCCCCCCCCCCAGATGCTGCAGGAGGAAGCAATGCTACATGCACTGCTTGTACAAGTGCTTGTATGTACTGACTGGCAGGCTCCTGCTACTTAAGGCTTGGGCCACACGGACGTACAGGAGTACGGAAAGAACAGCTGTTTTTTCCGTTGGGACGCCCTTGTGGCCACCTTGCTGTCCGCAACTATAAAATGAGGAGGACCGGTCACACCATTGGCAAGTATGCAAAGCGAACAGCTGTATTGAAAACTGCAAGTGCTGGTTCTCTGTCAGGACCTTTCTCAAGCTCTCCTGAAAGTGGACTAAAGTATTGCAGTTTCGAAAAAATATGCCCACTTGGCTTTGTGTGACTGGCCCTCGGTCACCTCTTTGTAGATACTGATAACTAGGGATGTGCGTTTCGGGTTTCGGAATTTCGGAATTTTCACGAAATTTCCCGATTCGTGTTTTCGGATGCGGACGATTTTCCAAAAATTTTTAGATCCGAAAACGGCAGATCCGAAAAGTTTTCTGAGCCGAAACGAAATATTTTCGGAATTTTCGAATGGACTTGAAATGTGTCAAATCAAAATTTATTGCTTTGAAACGAGGAGAACAGACGTTCTGAAAAAACGAAAATTTCCGAAATCACGAAAAGTCGATACAAAAAACGAGCTAAGTGACACGAAAATACGAAAAATGGTCGATATTCCGAAAAAAAAATGTACACGAAAAACGAGTCGAGCCGAATCGAAACAGAAATCGGTCGAAACGAGCCAAATCGAAAAGTTTAAACATCCAAAAAATCTAATCGAACCGAAAAAAAAAAAATCGGTGCACAAGCCTACTGATAACTGGGTGGCGTACTGGGCTTGATGATTTGTAACGTGCACTTATGCATGTTTTCTGCACGATGCAAACGAGGCAGCCTTTAAGGGTAGTACCTTTTGTAATGTGTTTTTCCTCCCCCATTTGTAATGCATCCAAGCATCTCTTGACACATTCAGCCTGGAGTGTCCCTTTAATGAAACCTGTGAGATTTGTTTTGCTACATTTATATATAGAAAACAAGGAGTCTTAAATAAGACATGATGGGATCAGTGTAATCTCCCTCCCACTCCACCCTGTTGGGTGTATGGTGTTATCGATTATATGGAAATGCAAAATGTGTGGTAATTTCTGACTGGATCTGAATCAGGGGCTGACTGGCAACTTTTGGCCCAGGGGACAAGCACAAGCCATAGGCCCACCGTGCAGCAACCCTATGGGGGAGAGGGCCCCTGCAACCTCCGTGCTACTCTCCCCCCCCCCCCCCACGGGAAAAGCTGCCTGCATCGTAATCGGTCACTAAGCCCCGGGATACGCGAAGCAGCTCTAAGCACTGCTGCAAGCATTCCCTCGATTGAGTCCATGTGACTCCATTTGAGGCAGACGCTGCCGGTCACATGACCTGCCACAGAGATCCGGTAGGTTGGCGTAGTGATCCGCAAAGGGAGACTGGGGAACTTTTTCCCCCAGTCTCTTCCTGCTCTCGGCGGCCAGAGGAGGCGGTTGGAGCCATGGTCCTCGCCGTGGGATGAAAGGTGAGTATCTATCTGATAAATTTGGGGGGATTTCTGGCTGGTGCTGACTGATTCTGCAGCAGCAAAATCTGTTAGCACCAGGTCCTGGCTGTGGTTAACTGTCGGGTTAACCGCAACCTCAATGGTAATTAGCGTTAGTATATTGTAATCATATCACTAATTGACGCTTTGCGCTCCCCATGTTGGGCATAGGGAGCGTAAAGTACAGTAACCTCACGCTGAAAAGCGCAAGATACCAATCGCCTTTTTTTTTTTGACCCGTTAGCGTTTGGATTGTAATATGGTGCGCCCACGCTAGGGCCACCAGGGCTAACGTTAACGCTCACGCAGGTGGATTGTAATAATGTTTTACCCCTCTTGTTCTAAGCACCCCTGTTTTAGCCTTTAGCTTAGCTTTAAACTCTGCTGGAATCCAGCCCGGGCTCAGTTGGCATTGGTATGGACGAGGCATGCTTCGTCTTCCTGTAAGACGGAGACGGCTAATGAAGTGGCTCTCAAAACGGCATTGAGAGCCATTGCTGCTAGCTTGGTCCCATCCTCCCAAAACATGATCTCAGCACCCAGGTTCTGGGTGGGACTAAGCATCTGTATTCGGAGGACTGCATCGACTGAGTCACCCCAACCCCGGAGGGGTAAAGGCACTCAAGTCATTGTGACCAATCAAACAACGCTTGGTAGTCACAGTACATAGAATACCCCTTTTAATTATTATTGTTAACATCACCTATATAGTCACAACAGCTTCCACTGCACTTTAAATAAAGTGCAAAGAATAAAACAAAACTAGGGGTTGAGATGACCATTTCCTATCTGACAGCTTGCCATGTGCATTGACTATATACTGTACTTGGGCTGACATAGGGATGCTCGACCTAATGGGTACAGTGTAATGATTTATTGCAGGAATACGCAACCATTGATGAGCTAAGTGGAGACCTCTGCTTTTAAAGATTGTTGGCTAAATTCCGATCTTCACACAAACGTTTGCGCCGGCGCAAAAAATCATTAACACGAGGGGTAAAACCATTTGCGCCGAATCCCGTATTACATAGTCAGCGCAACAACCGCGTGCAATCGTCTACCGCGGGTAAGCATGTGCGAACCCTTCATGAGCTTACTGTACTTTGCGCGTCCTATACTTAACATTGTGAGTGCAAGTGCAAATGTGCGCTGGTACGAGTATGTTATTACAATCTATTTTGTGGTAATTACTGCATAGCCTTTGCGTGCATAATTTTAGCAATTCCTAAAAGCTGGTGTTAACGGCTTATCTGAACAACCTGGCCGAACCCAAATACACCAGCCCAAAAAAAATAATGCAGCAAAGTATAGTTGCACATTCTACTCATACCAAACCAATAAATTTGAGAAGTTGTGTGTGTGCATGTATTATTGCTGCAGCATATATGCTCAGATTGACTGTGGCAGGCGCAATTTCTTAACTTGAGATAATTGTGGTTCTTAATTCTGATTGGCTGAATCGCGAGAAAAAAAACTGGACACATGGATTTTTGCATGTGACAGTACTGCGCGAGCATTTGGTCACGTCCTGTTTGCGCGCGTTATTGATTGGCTGATAAAAAGACGCGCGAGGATTGTAACACCAGTGGTGATTTGCGCGCACAAAACTTTTACGCTTGGCGCAAAGATTTTCTCTTTACGTGAGGGTTTTTGCACCAACATTGTAATCTAGCCCTGTATGTACACAGTGCTAGTTGCAGAATGGTACAATGTCTTCCTAAAGAACACTTTGCACAGTGGTATAATAAATAATTTTAGTATAAATAAGTTGCTGGTATACCTCTTCTTGTTTTCCCCTCTTAAATTACAGTATGCTAGGCCCACAGACCACGCTCGGGTGACACTACTCCTCCAAGCATCCTAATCACTTGTACAGCTTGCTTATGGCGATTTCAGAGGATTCACTGCAGCTATAACCAAGCCCTGTGCACTGACAGCTACGGAGGATCCTTGTTCTTCTTTTTCTGCCTCTGCCCAGTTTCTTTAATTAGTGCCTGCCCTTCATGCAAAGCTTTACGACTTTGCACTAGATCTCTAGTAAATGCAACCACTGAATAAAAATCTGCGCATTGCGGTTACAGTTGCACATTCTATTAGGGTGTGAAAAGAGTGCATGTACGAAATATATGTTATCGAACAGGAAAGCAGAAATCTTAGTGATTTCACATGCCGCTTCCACCCAGCCGGCGCTAGGGATTTATGAAGGAAGAATTACTAGATGTGTAAATGAGAGTCACATGATAAAATGTGCAAGGTTTACACAATGGGGGAATTTAAGATATTTTTCGTGTTCATTGCGTGCAGACTGCTAGATTACACAAGCGGATTTGTGTCATCTTTATTGGCAATCAGAAAATGTATTAGTGTCTATATGATTCTAAGAGCGATTAGACACCATATCCTCCCTTTTTCTTAGAAATGTGCAAATTTCCAGTTTAGTGAGATTTCATAGTCTGAAGAAAATGCTTATCTTTCCAAGGGAAGATTGATTTATATTATTTGTATAGACTTTATTAATTCATTGAGAATTGTATCTTTAGGGAAGTCTAGATGGGCTCTATTATCATATTGCGGACTCAATCCCAACCAAGCCGTTAACAGGTGGGGCTGATATTCCGACTGAGCCACGAGAATGAACACCAGGGTAATTCAAAGAGATTCGAAAAGTCACTGCATGTTCGGTGACTTTTCGTTCTCTTCAATTTGGTTCGTTTTGACGATCCCATTTCGGTGACCCTGCGGTGTATTCAGCAAGCACCACAGGGTCCATGAATTGCAGGGAAAGGCTGCCGCAAACCTGACGAAAACTAACCGCAAAACCCAGCGAATGCACGCCGAAAACCCACAAAAACATCTGGATTAACCTGCCGAAAACCACGGAAAAACCCGAGCAGGAGCCGATCACAAGCAGCGAAACCTCCGGAAAAAGCAGAGAAAGCTGAGACCGCAGACGAGTGAAGTGAATAAATTGGCAAAACAGTTTGCATGAATGATTGAAAACTGAAACGCTGTTTGCAAAGAAACTACTGAGCGAAAATGTCTGAAATTTACATATGAGGTCCAGGGAATGATAATAAAGAGGGCTGTTACAGAAAAAATAACTAAACTTAAAATAAAAAAAATTCAGAAAAATGCTTAAAATATCCTAAAAAATCTATAAATAAAGAGACTCTTTACTGCAGAATTTTATAATGAACGGTTTATTAGATATTGAAATAAAACGGGAATATTTTTAACATTGAAGCCTATGGGATTCTCCTGAATAAACCTGTCGAATGAAACCACCGAATGGCAGGGCATTAGGGGAACCTTTCACTGCTGGTTTGTGTTCTCTGAATAGCCGAAGCAGTGCTTTTTCATGGGGATTTCACTGCCCTCGAACAGGCACCGAATGTGCAGGCAATTCGCCAGGATTTGGCGTATTGCCTGCTCTCTGGATAACCGAATGGCCAAGAAAGGTAACCGAACGCTGATTTTCAGCGTTTGGTTACCTTTCTCCAGCCATTCGGATCTCTTTGAATAACCCTGTATGTCTCAGAGTCAGGATTAATCATCGTGTGGAGTCCATAGGACTCCATAGAGCTCTGTGGGTCCTAGCTTCGAGCTGTGTATGAGTGCGCCCTCTTGACCTCGAGCAGTGCCAAGGGTGACTCTGAAGTATTTTTTTTTTTATTTCTTTTTTTTTTTGAGAAAGGATTTTACCAGGAAGGATACATTGTTCCCAGGCTCACTCTGCTCATAAAGGACAGCAGTGGATCGCGCCGCCCTCTCCACCACAGGATAGGAAGGGGGTATGGGATTTTTTTTGGGGGGAGGGGGGTTTCCCACAGGGTTTTAAGGGATTTTAACACCAATTTTGAAATAGCTTGCTCGCTCTTGCGGAGGTGTAAATTAACGTCCTTTATATGAAGTATAGGAGACATTAATTTGCAGTAGCCTTGCACAGGGAATTGCGACACTCGAGCCACAAGCCCAGTTTGCGTCAAGAATGGAATAGCAATTCCCATCGCTAAGAGAACTATAGGCGATGATGTATAAGTCTTTTCAAGCTAGAGGCACTCTATGCACCATAGCCACTTTGCAGCAGCAATGACCTTGTATGGTATCCACTCTAAAATGCTCTTTTTGACATATTTGTATCTATTTTTAACTAAAATTGGAAGTGCGGCTCCTATTTTTTTTTTTTTGTTTTGTCCCCCCCCCACATTGTATTCTCATTTGTGCCTTAGTAAAATAACAGTTATTAATATAATGCATTAAATGCATAGCTAAAGGGTCTGTTTTAATGGGAAAAAACAGCGTCATCGCAGAAGGTTATGACGGACGGGAACACACCAAAATGCCCAAAGAAATCCGAGATTTCAGTATTGAGGGACATGGCTTTTATAGTTCTTGGATTTTGGTGTCTTTACAGTAAACCTCTTCTTAACTTAAACCATCAGCAAGATGTTTCACGTGCAAATGCTAGTTGTAATGTAAATAAAGAATTTAGATGCGGTTTGCTTAGAAAATACACTGATACTCTATGTAAAACTTAAAAGGACCTTCAAACCTACTACATACTGTATCTCTCTGATGCAGGAATGCGCCACTTCAGCAATACGTCCATCTGGTATAGGTGCGGTTGTAATATCATCACAAACATGTTCTTTAACTATGGCACCTGGTTTATGACGTGGTGCAGGGTTTTAAGTGACTGACATTTCAGTTGCCTCAAGCAATGATCGATCAGGTTATTCCATGCATGTGCACCAGAAATTTTTGATAGTATTCGAGGTATGCACTCTCATTTAAGCTCCAAAGCCTGAATTTATCTTGCGTTAAAAGCAAACCTGTGGCCCCTAAATACGACAGTGGGTACTAACCACCGAGCTATCAAGCCAGCTGATTATTCATCATAGTCACAGTGCAATTACCTACCATTTGTAATACCCACCTGCAAATGCAATTTCAAAAAGGCTCGTGTATATCGAGTACATTTAAAAATTCTGATTTATGTTGTTGATCCTATCCTTTTTGGGGAAAACATTTTTTTCTGATAATTTGCATCCATTAAAATTTTTCAAAAAGAGCAGTCTCTTCACTTGATACAATAGAGCAAACCATGACCATGTGATGCTACTGTAAACTGATCTGTGGGAGGTGCATTTTAGTGGGCAAATGAGCACATTAAGCCTTCTTGGGGATGTTGATGCCTTATATTCTTCATCAGCAACATGGCTTCTTTAATTCATCAACCGCTACAGACTTGTTGCGGAGAGACGTCTGCAGGCTGACTCTTCTCACCTGCCACAGGTTCCACAACATTTTCTTTCCCTTTGGCCATCACAATGTATGGATCGAACTGAAAAGCCAGATGAGCTCAGGTTATGTGAGCCAAGACTGGTTCAATAGGAATGTGTGTGACTGCAGTCAGGGGTCAAGTCCTGGGAAAAAAGTGAGGGAACTCACCCACGAATTCCACAACCCCTATTACCTGAAGAAAAAATATATATCACGAGTATAATCTGCACAGCACTGAGCCCCCACAATAATATGCACAGCACTGAGCCCCCAGAATAATATACACAGCACTGAGCCCCCAGAATAACTTACACAGCACTGAGCCCCCAGAATAACTTACACAGCACTGAGCCCCCAGAACAATATGCACAGCACTGAGCCCCCAGAACAATATGCACAGCACTGAGCCCCCAGAACAATATGCACAGCACTGAGCCCCCAGAATAATATACACAGCACTGAGCCCCCAGAATAATATGCACAGCTCTGAGCCCCCAGAATAATATGCACAGCACTGGACCCCAGAATAATATGCACAGCACTGAGCCCCCAGAATAACATACACCGCACTGAGCCCCCAGAATAACTTACACAGCACTAAGCACCCAGAACAATATGCACAGCACTGAGCCCCCAGAATAATATACGCAGCACTGAGCCCCCAGAATAATATACGCAGCACTGAGCCCCCAGAATAATATACGCAGCACTGAGCCCCCAGAATAATATACGCAGCACTGAGCCCCCAGAATTATATGCGCAGCACTGGACCCCCAGAATAATAAGCACAGCAATGAGCCCCAAGAATAATATGCACAGCACTGAGCTGTTTATTATTGCCCCACAGCTCATATGTGTGTATATATTGCCCCAGCTCACATGGATATTATTGCCCCAGCTCACAT
This sequence comes from Leptobrachium leishanense, assembly GCA_009667805.1. Lineage (NCBI taxonomy): Eukaryota > Metazoa > Chordata > Amphibia > Anura > Megophryidae > Leptobrachium > Leptobrachium leishanense. The sequence continues at coordinate 348,826,569 of CM019064.1, forward strand.
GGATATTACGGCCCCAGTTCACATGGATATTATTGCCCCCAGCTTACATGGATATAATGGCCCCCAGTTCACATGGATATAATTGCCCCCAGTTCACACGGATGTAATTGCCCCCAGCTCACACGGATGTAATTGCCCCCAGCTCACACGGATGTAATTGCCCCCAGCTCACACGGATATTACTGCCCCCAGCTCACACGGATATTATTGCCCCCAGCTTACACGGATATTATTGCCCCCAGCTCACACATGGAATTGTTTTGCCCCAGCAGCTCACCTCTCCTCTCTGCAGTGGGTGTGGGTCCGAAACGATTGAGCTGGCCACACATTGCCGGCGGCCGTGTGTTTTTCCTGCTACGAATGGCCGCTGGCAGGAAGTGCGGCCACTCGCCTGGGATCGATGAAACAGCCAGCTGCGATCTCGTGGCTGGCTGTTGGATCCCAGGCGAGCGGCTGCACTTCCTGCCAGCGGCCGTTCGTAGCAGGAAAGCACAAGGCCGCCGGCAATGTACGGCCAGCTCAATCGTTTCGAGCTCGGGCCACAGTGGGAACGTGCGTTCCTGCAGCGTTTCTGTTGTGGGAGAAGTGCGGGAACGCTGTTCCCGCGTGTCTCGAGCCCTGACTGCAGTGCTTTTCTGTTTTGCTTGCTGCTTCCTTTTGATTGCCACCTCCTTTGAGGATTATTCAGAAAGCACTGAAATTTCACTGCTTTCTCATTTGGTGCTCATCGGGGATTCCAGTTCGCAGACCCTGCAATGATTTCGCTATTCACCGCAGTTTATTTATTTATTTTATTTATAAAAGGATTTTACCAGGAAGGATACATTGAGATTTCTCTCGTTTTCAAGTATGTCCTGGGTTCGAGAACATTGAGTGGTTACCGAAATACAAAAAAATAAATAGTAAAATGCAAGATATTAACACAAGACCAAATATACAGATTAACAGAAAAATAAATATGGAGCAAATAAAGTCATTATGTTACATGTTTACAGGTGCATTTCGTATTGAGGTATGTTAATAGGGAAGTCTTAAGGGACTGTACAGGTCAGAGAATTTACGTGCCAAGCAGTTTACCCGAAGTGCGCCAAACAAGAAGCTGCTAAAGGCTGCTGATCAGCCCGCCAAACTAGAGGGGGAAAAAAAGGACCTCTATTAATTAAAAGGTGTTTAAAATAATAAAAATACATGAAAATGTGTGGAAATAAATAATCAAGGTCCCAAAAAATAAATATGAAAAAAATATAATTAATAAAAAATTTATTTTTTTAAAAAATGCCTTTTTTTAAAAAAAATATAACAATTTAGACAAAAAATCCCAAAATTGCAAAAAGTACAGTTTGCTGAAATTGAAAAGAATAAACCGTTGAATATAAACTATAAAATAATATTTACATTGAATTCTATGGGATTTGCCTGTTTAAACCTGTTGAACTGAATCGCCGAAAATCATGTCATTTCACTGACACTTCCTTGCAGTTTGGCGATCTGTGAATAGATTAACCATTACGTCTCTTTGGGACAATTTCACTGCCAACGAAGATTGCTGAATTGTGGCAAACTGCACTATATTTTGCTGTCAATTTGCCAGTATATGGTGAATTGACAGCTTTCTGAATAGCCAAGCTGCCGAGATATTGCACCGTACGGTGGAAAGTTTGGCGCTCTTTGAATAACACTTTATGTAATTTTTCCATAATGCGTGTAATCTAGATCTTATTTGGCTTGTGAGCCGTGAATTTTATTCTGCCTAATCCAGGCACAGCCTAGTTTAAGGTGTTGTCCTTTCCCTTCCTTACACAAGCTCCAACAAGCTAATTATACCTCATGTCTCTTTCAACACGTTTTTGGAAAACAAAGTTCTCGTTTTGGTCACAAGCTATGTTGTAGGTTGTTCTCCCCCCCCCATTTAGTGTAGAGGTCAGAGAATTTACGTGCCAAGCGGTGAGCTGTAGTGAAAGCCAAACAGTAAATTTGAGGCCAGAATGGCTGAGCTGAATGCCTCCTTCAAGTGGATGATTCCTTACTCTCTCCAAACTGCACTTTCCAGCCTATTCCTCCCATACCCTCCCTCCTATTCTCCTCATTTGAAGTCCATGTAGTCTGCCTCTTCCGCCCCACTCTCCTACGTGTTATGGTAATCTACCCCCCCCCCCCCCACACACACACACACACACACACTCTCCTGGACCCAATCTGGAACATTTCTCAGCCAGGCTCCCTCACTTTTCCTCTGACATTTCATCTCTCATCTGTGGACGTTTTAACATTCCCATTGACTCCGTAACCAACCCCCCTCACCTCCAAATTCCTTTATCACCTCCTCATTGGGCCTCACACAGTGGTCCAACTCTCCTACTTACCAAGCTGGCAACACCCTGGATCTTCTTTCGTCTAGCCTCTGCACAGTTTCCAACTTTTCTAACACACCTCTCCCCCTTTCTGATCATCCCCTTCTTTCCTGGACCTTCTTTTGCCACCTACCCAGCCTCCCGCTTCCAACCCCCCCACTCCTCTTCTACCCAGAAGGCACCTTGGTGCCTTGAATCCTAAGCTACTCTCCATCACTATCCACCTCCTTATCCTTCTGTTCTCGACATCTGACAAAGCCACTGATCTCTACAACTCTGTCCTCATCACTTCAAACTCGCTCATACTTCTCTCCAATCTAAACACAGGCCTAACTGCCAACTGTGGCACACCAAATACACACAATATCTTCGGCTGTGCTCCAGAGCAGCTTAATGTGGCTGGAGGAAGTCTCGCATTTCCTGGCTTACAATCTCATGCTCCGTTCCTACAGGCACACTTTATCTCTCGCTAAACAGTCTTATTTCGCCTCCCATATCTCTACCGTTTCTAGTGATTCCAGACGTCCCTTTCATACGTTCTGTCTGTTAATGCGCCCCACGTCCACTCAACCCTCCACATACCTCACTGCTGTAAGCTTCGCTAAGATTACTTAACTTTGACTAGAAATCTCTTCATTGCCCTCCTCCATTAACCATTCAACATCATTCACTTTGTCACTCTCTGCCCCTCTTCTATGTCTTCCTTTTCTCTGGTTCTCAGAGGAGGCGGTTTCATCACTTCTCAAGTCCTCCTGCCTAACTACCTCTCTGATTGACCCGACCTCCACACACCTTATTTGGTCTATCTTACCGGTTGTTGTCCCCGCTTTGGCTCATATTTTTAACCTTTCCCTCTCTTCTGTGTCTTCCCCTCTACATTCAAACATGCTCTGATCACCCCCCTCCTAAAGAAGCCATATCATGATCCCACCTCCCTCTCAAACCACCGTCCTCTCTGCTCCCCTTTGCCTTCAAAATTTAGAAAGTATGGTCTATAACCAGCTCACCGGTTTTCTTACTGCTCTCTACTTGATCCGCACCAGTCCGACTTTCGCTCCCAGCACTTCACTGAGACTGCTCTGACCACGATGACTAATGATTTAGTTGCTGCTAAAACCAAAGGTCACTTCTCCCTCATTCTTCTTGATCTTTCCGCTGCAATTGACACTGTTGACCACCCTCTCCTGCTCCTCACACTGCGTCAACGTTGGCCTCTGTGACTCTGCTCTCTCCTGGTTCTTGTTACATCCTCAGCCCCTGCTGTGCTTCCTGGGGGGTCTGGGCATGGTTCGATGCCACGGGCTGGTCAAGTGCCAGCACCTTGTAATGGCCGAGCGGCGTCCAAGTGGGCGGGGCCTGGCATGGTCACGAGGAGCCACCAGGTTTAAAGCAGGGCGCGAGGAGTTGCCTCGTCACCCAAACGTGGAGTTCTGTTCCCGCATCGCTTACTATTGCTTTCATTGTTGTTCCAGTTGCCGACCCATTTACGTATACGATCCCTGCTCCTGATTTTGACCCGGCTTGTTTTTGATCATTCTTATGCTAGACTACAGCGGTTGCTAGTACTGTGCGTCGTGGGTTTAACCCTATGCAGGCTGCTTGGATATTCCCATCTCGCTCTGGTGTACTAGCTACAGCCTTATCGGGGTTCTATTTCAGGCCCAAGGTTCATGATTTAAGGTCGTGTATTTCTGTACAAACCGCAATAGCAAGACACTGTTTTCTGCATATAATTGTCATGCTCAGCTTGCCAAGTATACCCGGGCTTGTACCAGCTTTATATCTTTGTGTGTCTGCAGACCCTGGTGCTTACAAGGTACATCATACCCGTTTTGAGCTTATCAGAAAGCGTTAAGTCTGTTAGGTGACTGCCCTGCAGTCTGCACAATACGTTGACTGTCAAACAACCTCGGTACACCCACTCAAGTCTTGAAGCCCTCTGTATTGTTGTGTGCTCTAAGTTGTCCGTTGATCTCGAAAACTTTGGAACTTAGTAGCAGTTCAGTTGTCCTGTAATACTCCTTGACTTTGGAGTAGAAGTCTGAAAATACTGTGTATTTTGTTACCATCAAGCAGATATTTCTGTCCAACAAGATCTCAACCTCGCTAATCTTGTGTGAGCGTCACTGCACCCGTTACAGTTCTCTTCCTATTTCTCTCTTCGCTCCTTCAGTGTCTCCTTCGCTGGTGCCTCTTCTCCCCCAATTCCTCTCTCAGTAGGTGTACCTCAATGCTCTGTTCTGGGTCCCCTACTCTTCGCGATCTATACCGCCTCTCTTGGCAACCTCATCTCTTCCTATGAATTCCAGTATCATCTCTACGCTAACGACACCCAAATCTACCTTTCCTCTCCCGATCTCTCTCTGGAACGTTTTACTGCCTGCCTGTTGACTGGATGACTTACCGTCTCCTAAAGCTTAACCTCTCTAAAACTGAACTTCACGTCTTCTCTCCATCTTAAACAATATTCCTACACCCATTTCCCTCCTGTGTCCACCACCACCCCTTCTAGATTGTGCGTTCCCACGGGAATAGGGCCCACGTTTCCTCCTGTACTGGTTTATCAAAATTTTGTTCAGTCTCAATGTATTGTAACACTGTCTATACTGTGCCCATTGTTCAGCGCTACAGAATATGCTGGCGCTATATAAATAAAGTATAATAAGAATTTCCCTTCAGGTGAATGGTGCCACTGTTACCTCTACCTCACAGACCCATTTCCTCAGTGTCCTCTTAGACTTTGATCTCTCCTTCACTCCTCACAATTCAATAACCAAATCTTGCTACTTCCACATAAAACAACATTGCACGCGTCCGTCCCTGTCTTAATTAGGACTCTGCTAAAATGCTCATCCAAGCTCTTATTATCTCCCGCCTTGACTACTATAACCTCCTTATCTCTGGCCTTAGGAAATCCCAGATTTCTCCTCTGCAGTCTTTTTCTAAATGCTGTGCCATGCTCCTCCACCTCACCTCCCGCACCTCGCCCCTTTGTCAGTCTCTACACTGGCTCCTTGTTTCCTTTAGAATCCAATGCAAAATATTGGTGCTCACATACAAAGCTCTCCATAACCGCGCCCCTGCCTACATCTCCTCCCTTACTAACAGGTACATCCCGTCCTGATCACTTCGCTCTGACAAAGAGCTGATGTTATCGTCTCCTTGGACCCACAACTCCAACTCTCACCTTCAGGACTTCTCCCAAGCTGCCCCCTTTCTATGGACCTCCCTCCCCCGAACCACTAAACTCTCCCCGTTTCTCCAGTCCTTCAAGAAGTCTCTGAAAACCTATCATCTCACTACCTAATCCCCCTCTGTTCATCACTTACTCAATCTTCCCACATGCGCCCCGCTACTTCATGTTCCCTATTCACCCTCACCTAATGTGTCGCCACTCTCCTCTTAGATTGTAATCTCTTGAGCAGGGTCCTCTTTCCTACTGTTCTACATGTTTAACTTGTATGTATATATGTTATTCCTCCTCCCATTATACAATGCTACGAGCTTGTTAGCCCTTTATAAAAAATTTGTAACGAACTCTCCATTTTTGTATATTTTGTCATAATATTTGGGGGTTTTGAATCTCATTTCACCTCTGTTACTGTTTTATTCATGAGTAAGGCCAGGTACACACGAGCACACTCAGAGTGGAAGGAACGTCCGTGGGAGTTGACGTTCCATCCACTCGATGCCCCCTGCCCCCCCCCACAGCGCTGCAAAGCGCGATTATCCTATGGAGGATCGCGCTTTGCAGCCCGTCGACGCGCATGCTAGTGCATCTTACGGGGAGGATTTCTAGGCGGATGCTTGCTGCGTGTGCACAAGCGTGTGACCGGCCCTGTCGCAGCATCACATGCCTGCGCTGGGTACCGGTAAGTACGGGTGCACTAAGTGCGCTCGTGTGCACCTGGCCTTAATAGTGAGGGTAACAGAAAACTGCATCATATTTTAATCGCGTTGTGGGCGTGCAGCAGGGTTATTCCAGTAACAGAAACAAAGTTTTCACCCAGAGCTCTAGTCTAGGAACATGAAAAGCCATTGAAAATTGACACTCCCATAAACAAAGGGGCAGAATTTGTTGCCAAAAATGACTCAAGTGTTAAAGAATTGTAGTGACATCACATCAAAATATTGAGCAGAATCTGTTAGGAGTTAATTAGATTCTAATTAATATTTCAGTGCTTCTATTCTGGAAAGCTTGTGTCATGTAACTGTATACATTTCTACTGTGATTTTCAGTGCTATGATGCTTGTGTAATTTTTAGGCAACAGACCCTGCTGGAGTCCCACAGCCTCACGACTCGCAGAGTCTGCTGTGCCTGCACTTAAGTCATGGGGGAGACTGGGAACAATCTGCGAGCCTGCTGCGTGCCTCTGCATTCACTCCCTGCTTCCTTCATGACCCACAAGCCGGCAGGGAAGACACAAAACTGAATCCTGGGGTCTCTGCATTCACTTGCAGCAAGACCGTCGCTGGTCCGTCTGCGGTTCATGCAGTATTGGATCAGGACTTGGTATTGGCCGTTCCTGAATGCTGCACAACCAGGAACAGATTGTCGTCGTCGTCCCCATACACAGTCCTTTAGCCACTTCATGTTTTTATTCTCCTGCATAATATTTCTAAGGAGCATAAACTAAAGAAAGGCAAAGCTTAAAAAGGGGGGGGGGACCTAATGAGAGATAAATAGAAAAGTGATGGACATGAGACGTGAGATAAACGGTAAAACTAGAATGAAAAATGGTGAAAGAAATGATCCATAAAGAACTCAGTAACTGATTCAATTTAGACTTTGTGTGTGTGTGTGTGTGTGTATATATGTGTGTATATATATATATGTGTGTGTGTATATATATATGTGTGTGTGTATATATATATATATATATGTATATATATTATATATAATTATACTTTTTCGTTCCACGGCACAGTGTATCAGCTTCTCTTGCCACTAGAAGGAAACTAAGAACAATTCCCAGTGACCTTTCACCAGCCACGTGAGATCACGTAGATGCAATCTCATAGAGGGATCTCTATGGACTCCAGGAGAGCCTCAGTGGTGGCACATAGTTGTTAGTGACTTTTTCCTTTATTGCTGGTCTGTGAAGAGAGCCAACAATCACTTCTTTCTGGAGATCACGTAGTAGCCAATATGTTTCAATATTTGCTGAAATAAAAATGACACACTATAAAGTGACAAGTCTTCACTATAACAATTGTAAATGGTCCCTCTGCCAAAACACACTATGACTCACTTAACAAGTAGCCTTGGCCTCTCCTTTAATTATTTTCATAATACTTTGATTTCTTTATAGTTTGAAGTCATCTTCTTAAACGGCTACTCTATTAAAAATGTATCCCCCCCTTAATTAGCTGAAGTGGTCAAGATGCGTAAGTATCTCTTCACTGACCAGCCGTATGTGTCTTAATAAAGTTTTTCGCTAAGCTTTAGTTGGGCTCATTTGACAGGGAAATAATATATATATATTTATTGGCATGGTTTTTAGGACTGCAACTAAAGATTATTTTCATAATCGATTAGTAGGCCTATTTGTCGCTGTATCGGTCGAATAAATTTTTGTTTACATAAAAGGAACATTATATAAAAATCAACCACTCCCCATTTACTGCTTTTTTCCTAAGCAATTTGCATAGTGTACATAACTTTTGTATGTACATACGTCAATTGTGTATCTCGTGTAACTTGTGTACTTTTCACTCACACAAGTACCTGAGAACATGCTCAGAGTAATGAATTGAAGCAGCATGTGGAGCTCAAGTCAATATCCGCTTTCTTCCCGATCAAGTGCTGCTACGAGCACTCAGCATGAAAGCAGAGTGGGGGCGGCACTCCACATAGCCTGACCACTTTTAATAAGCTAAAGTGGACAGGGTGTGTAGAGGGTCCCCTTCATAATAACTTTATGATCCATCGGAGTGGGGGGAGAGATTGGAGGTGGGAGTGAATTTGAGCAACAGACCGGACCCAAGTGTGGGAGGGAGTTTAGGGGAAGTGACCAGACCAAACGGAGGGATGGCAGCTCCGAGATGGAGAGAGGTAGACAGTGAGGGGTGGGGTGATGGCACAAGGTTGCAGCTCCAAATAAGGATAAAACACAGGCAGTGTAGCTCCTCCACCCAGTGGAAGCACCCCATGGTCTGTGCTATAGTTCTGCTGCTGTTGTAAAGTAAATAAAAACAAACGGATTATGTCTGACATAACCCTACAACTTAATCATACATAGTAATGCAGCCGGCACTTCTGCAATCGTCTCTGAACTAGCACCTGAGGTTATTAACGTCTAACTTGGTTAAAGTTACAAGTGTATATAAAGCGCCAACAAATTCCTTAGTGCTGTACAATGTAAGCAACAGAAAACCAAATATATTGTACATACACATTACACACACTGATCAGGAGGGAGGACCCTGCTTGACAGTTTACAATCTAGGAGGAGAGGGGTGACACATTAGGTGAGGGTAAATAGGGTAAGTGAAGTAGCAGGTTGTATGAGGGCTGAATGGGAAGAGGAGCAAGAAATGTGCTGTGGGGCGTCATGGAGTGAGCCGATAGGCTTCTCTAAAGTAATGCATTTTCAGAGACTTCTTGAAGGACTGAAGAGATGGGGAGAGTCTAATGTTGTGGGGGATGGAGTTCCATCTGGCTCTAAACAGTGTGTACTGTACATAGACCTATTAATCGACAATGAAATTAGTTCACAACTAATCTCATTCTTGATTAATCGATTACCGTAGTTTCAGCCCTAATTCTTTTTGCTTTTACTAACATAAAGTGTGTTACCTACTTACAAAGGTTACCTGTCTCTCACTTCTTTTGGCATGCCACTGGACATGAGTGGCAGCTGTGAGCAAAGAGCTGTCATTGAAGGCCGGCCAATTGACTGACGAATCAACTTGCTGACGTCACCTGTAAGAGTCAATTGTGATAAGTGATGGCCATCTTACAGGTCTGCCTATAGAGCAGAAGCATGGTGATGCCTGGCCCAGGAGCATCTATGATACCTCATCAAGTCATGACATATTTCATTGATCTTTAAGAGCAATGTGATACATACAGTATATCCTTATGGGATATCACATGCAAATTGCACCTGGCAGTACAGATGAACTTTGGCTAAATGAACTAAAATGGCAATTCTCCTGTAAATCACAGTATAATGGACGCCCCTAAAATGATTTTTGCTCATTATTATCGTATCATGATATCTGAACCAGAGAGCCATTAAATAACCGTAATATAGCGTTGGGTCTTATGACACAGAAAATAAATCATTAGCAAAATTTGGTTGGAATGCAATCACTATAACTGTACAATTAAGTCATAGATTACAAAAGTGATGGGAGATTATTATTTGAATACTACGCCAACATATTGTGTAGCGTGGTACAGCAGTTAATATAAGTTAGGGTAGCACATAGTCCTACAGAGATGAGGTCAAGCGGTCCTTGCTCCCCGAGGATCTTCCATTCTAAAGACTTTCTTCTGATCAAACACAATACTAATTGAATCACCTTTGTGTGTAGAAGGATGAGATCTACAGGTAGATTCCCTCTAAGGCTAGGGTCAGACAAGCATGATTTCTATGGACTGTACATCCGTGCACACGGACATATGTCCGTACGGAAGACGAGTAGTGGCCACACAGTCCGTTTATTCACTGATCTATTTTGACGGATGTAGGAGAGAAAATAAAATAAAAGAGCAAAACCATTTTGTCCGTGAAAAATGCTGGAAGTATAAATGCAGTCCGTCTGACCACGTTCCATCACTCACACACAAAGCTATGCAGACGTTGCGGACTCAGCGCACTTTGTGCGGCCGTTCTAGGGGTTGTACGTTCTTGCCTGCCTTGCGTCCGTGGGCCGCGGCCTTTGTGCGTCCGCAGTTCAGTGCGGACGTACTTTGTGTGTCGGGCTCCGATGGGCTTTCTGTCATGCTATCACGGACGTGAAAACTATGCTCGTCTGACACCAGCCTAAATGCCCATGTATAACCATGTACAGTAATTCTTTTAACATACTGTCTTATCGTTTCATTATATTTAAGTGGGTCTGTAGCTCCTAGGGCTTGAAAGTGCTGCCCGACCGCACATTGATTCCCTTGTTTTAAATTTACTTAATGTCAGTGGTCCAATTGAGGGGTCAGACCTGATTCAGTAAATTCACGCCCAAAAGAAATTAAATTGGCCATCCAGAGAACCACATTCAGAATCGGATGCACTGTGAAGAAAATGGTGATAGCACCCCGTTAAGAAACCCCATCCACCAATTCCCCAACATTATAATCCCATGCTTGTATTCTGTAGACCTTTGGACGATGAAAGTAAATTCGCCTAATTTCTCGATGTAGTGAAATTACATAGGTTCGTCTTTATATTTCCCTTTTGCCCAAATCTGATGTCTTGTCCTTTATTCAGTTCACTTTTTAGTGCAGGAGTCCGTAACCTTGGCCCTCCAGTTGCTTTGAAACTGCATGTCCCATGATGCTCAGCCACTCATTAGATAGCCTGAGCCTCAAGGGAAATGTAATTCCAAAATATCTGAAGTGCCAAGGTTGCGTCGGCCTGGTTTAGTGAATAATTTCCAAACCATATTACAGTGCAGTTTCCCTTTTTTTTTAAAAAAAAATGTTGTTTTCAGATTCCGCAGACAACCCTGATGTTAACCAAAATGAGGACATTCTGTAAGAATTCACTCAGGTTCCTGTTGGTGGCATTTAAAGGGATGTATACCAAACAAAGTATGAATACCGTCAGGGACTTATGGACTAAATGGCATACAAAATACTAATGGGTTATTCTTCATAGAGTGACTGTGTTTGCCTTAGATGCAGAGCCCGCAAAAATCAACCTTGTTTGAAAGATGACAAATGCTGGCATTTCGAAAAGAAAAATATCGAGCGAGAGGCTTCAAAGCAGCTGTTTGGATTTTTGTTTTGTGAAATGCTAGAGATCGCATCGTTCCAACAATGTTGATTTTTGCCAGTGTTTGCAACTTGAGCAACCACTGCCAGTCTTCGAGTAACCCACTAAGGCTAATATCAGACGAGCGCATTTTGTACGGACTGTGTGTCTGTGCAGTACGGACGGACGCACGTTCTGACGGAAGACGCAGTAGGGGCCACACGGGCCGTTTTTGTGACTGACGTTATTTTTGATGGATGTAGATGGGAAATGAAAAACCATTTTGTCCGTGAAAAATGCTGGATGTATAAATGCAGTCCGTCTGACTTCATTCCATCACTCACACACAAAGCTATGCGGATGTTGTGGACGTGGCACACTCTGCACGTCCGTTCTAGCGGTATTACGTCCTTGCACAACCTGCGTCTGTTTGCCGCATCCATCATGTGTCCGCAGTACTTCGTGTTTGGGGCTCCATTGGTCAGAATGTTATGCTGCCACGGACGTGCGGCAACACTGACGTGAACACTGCGCTCGTCTGACACGGGCCGAAGGCTGGCGTCAGACGAGCGCACTGTGTGCGCCCGTGCTGACGTGCTTATTGGCGTCCGTCGCAGCATTGTGACGTGGCAACGGGGCTGGTCAGACGCTTGTGCGTGCGCACAACACGCATCCATTATCAAAGCCTCCCTGTCGGTGCGCTAGGACGCGCATTGACGGGGCTGCAAAAAGCGATCCTCCGTAAGCTCAACGAGGTGGCCAGACGGGCATCGAGTGGAAGGAGTGTCCACTCTCACAGACATTCCTTCCGCTCCCCAAAGACGCTCGTCTGACACCAGCCTAAATGTCACAATATTTGACAGAAATGACCAGGGTTAAGCACAGCCTGAGTTTCCTATTTGGTATTCGACCCCATAATGTCTAGTTTTACTCTGGTGCTGTGAAAATGTCCTAAAAGAACGAACCTGTCCGTGGGAAGGCTTTGTATCTGGGAGAGGTGGCATCCCAACCCAAAGATCAGCTTTTGTTTTGAGCGTCTGCTAAAGCAGAGCATTGAACTGATTAGTGCTAGCACGTGGGTGGATGGCAAGGGGAAAGCAAAATCCGCTGAATAAACCACTTTAACTGTGACCTGCATGTGCACATCACTCACTGGGAGATGCCATCACTCCCCCCCCCCCCATTTGCCCTAAGGAAAAGGAGTGTTTTCAATGTCCTAATAATGCATCTCCTGCATGTCCTAACAGAGCAGTCTTAGGCGGTGAGTAAACCTTCCCTGGGTTTAACTCCTTCACAGACAGAGCCCTTCTACACCCACGTTAATAAGTTACCCATGACCTAAACACTTTATTTATTTTTGACAGTCCTGTTCCTGTAGGTATGGCGCAGCGTGCCTTCTCACACAACCACCGGTGTATTTGAAAATAGTTAATTTTGAAAAACAATGACAGTTTTTTTGCCTTTGCGATATCCCAAAGCATGAAGCGACAGAAATAACACCGAGAAATGGTTTGATATAGAGACATATTTAATTGCAAGAAAAAAAAATAACACAACAGTTGATAAACTATCAAATGTAAAGTGCCAACTTGCTCTTTCAACTTTTGTGTTAGTCCTTGGGGTGCCAGGGTTGGCAAGCAAGCCTTTCGTGCCATCTCTTCACTCCAAGGATTAACCAGGTATGTCGAAAGTAGCCGTGGAAGGCCCTTCTTGCCTCAAGTGACGTTGTACAGTGTACAGAACATAACAAGTAACACACTTTTTAATATTCAGTAATGTACTAAGTTTGTGCGCCTTCTGTAAGAAGGATATATCAAACGTGTCAAACTCTAAGAAGAATTTGGCAACACTCCTCCATGTCTCATCGACCCTCTAGCAATAAGGGTGCTAACAGACATAGCTTTTGTAAACAGCATTCAGTCAAATCTGAGTGCTGAACAGAAATGGGGGAATTTTCACATTTTCCTAACCTTCAGGTCCACTTCTAACACCGTGAAAGGAAAGCTTGAAGCGGATATTTTGCTCAAATACTTATTTTTTGTTCTATTTAAATTTTCCTTCTGGACATTGAGTTTTTATTCTATTATTTTTTTTACTACAATAAAGACTTCTTTTATGCATGTTTTGCTAGTGCTAGTAGGATTGCCAGATCACCTTGCTTTTGCAGCGAGCTCATGAATTCTGCACTCTCCGGAAAGGCACCCAGCAGTGCGGGGGGATTTCTTACGCTCGTGACTTGGAGTCAATTTATAATCATTTAATCATGTCAGTTCCTATGAGCAATCAACTTATTTTACATCAGGATCAAGTGAAATCCAACTTCTTTACATCAGGATCAAGTGAAATCCAACTCCTACTCTATTACTCTGCCTGACAGATGCAGAGAATTTAAAAGCCTCCCATAAAAAACACAACAAAAGGTTTCTTGCCAGTCATCGGTGACTGTGTGTGTGTTTCCAGACCTGTTTACAAAGCAAATCGGTATTGGGTGATACTAGGAGTTTACATTGGCTTAAAATGGAATTAAAACCTGCAGCTCTGCTGGGACTGACAGCGGCTCCCCGGAATATAAATGCCTTGTTACTCCAGGAGGAATTGTGCATAACAATGATCCAGAATCACACAAAGGGTAACCATTCATTTAGATCAGATGTGCAATGCTTTGTGATTCAGGAAAGATAACAAGCATTATCCTTGCAAAGCTCTAGTGAACAGTTCATAAGGAAGGTGGAAATTGGGTCCTATTTCAAGCCAGGATTGAGCCCTCAGACCAGTCCTCTTGCACCCTCAGAAGTTCAGGTTATTCAACTCTGATCATACACACAAACTCCTAAATGCTGAATCTTCTTGGAGGGTGCTTTAGGACTGGTTTGGAAGGGTTAACGTCTTTACTCATTCAGTGCCTACCTTCCTATATTTTAGCACAGGGGGTCAGCACCCTTTGCAACCCAGATGTTTTGAAACTACATTTCCCTTACTGCTCAGACACTTTTGAGCTGATGAGGCATCATGGGATATGTAGTGAGAAACATCTGCAGTGCCAAGGATGCTGCCCCCTGTACATCACATGTAAATTGCTGAGCAGTACATTGAATCCATATTCTCTCAGGGGAAAAATATACTCGTCTCAAAGCAGATTTAAGATCAACCTCAATTAAGTGATTTTTTTTTTTTTTTAAGAATATGGATTCTAAATACAGTATTTCAATACTTATATGTGCGCAGCATCTTTTTTAAAAAAAAGACTGATTTGAAAGCACACTTTAGAGGTGATAAAACTGCTCTATTAAGGAAACATTATTACTCTAGCATTTAAAACTATTTGCTTTGTATTTACGCAGCGTCCCCATCGTGCCGTCTCGGGATACAAAGTCATTACGTAGTACTGATGGGCAGTAGTGTAAGACAATTTCACATGTAGTCCCCACGTCATGGTCTTTGTTGTACTTGCAGTGTTGCACTCCACACGTCATATAGTAGACTCGTTTTCAAATATTTTTGCTTTTAGTGTGTTTAAGTTATGCTGGATAAAGTTTTCCGATCCAAGCGTTTCAGAAAACCGTGAATCTTTCCTCCGGACTCGGTTTCTCTTTTTGATCGAATTTTGAATAGTTTCTGATGTGAAATAATAAACAATGGGGTCAAAGCAGCAGTTGGAGACCGCAATGCACAGGGTAATGGGGTACATAGTCTTGACAGCGGTCTTCACTGTGCAGTTGCTAAAAGCCTGAGTCCTCATCAGCGAATACAGAACCAAATTAATGTTGTACGGGATAAAACAGAAACAGAAGATCATCAGGTGGACGACAATCATCTTGAGCACTTTGGTTTTGTTCAGCTTGCTTCGGCTTAAGGTGACGGGCTTTTTTAAGGTCTTTAAAACCATCGTAGAGCAAAACACATTGAGGATGAGTGGGATGAAGAAACCCACAATTTCAATGAATATCACAATTTTGGACAAGTAGGTTTTCCAGGTGTCTTCGGAAAAGTTCTCAAAACAAGCCTCGGTGGTGTTATTGTTTGTGTTGGTGGATCGGAAGAAGCTCGCCGGCACACTCCCTGTGATCACAGTCAGCCACACCGCGAGGCACACGATCTTTGCGTTCCTTTTGGTCCTGATCGTTTTCGAGCGGAACGGATACACTATGGCCAGAAACCGGTCCACGCTTATGCAAGTCAAAAACAAAATGCTCCCATACATGTTCGTATAGAACAGGGTGACGGATATCTTGCACAACACATCTCCAAAGGGCCAGTGTCTGGCTGCAAAGTAGAAAATCCTAAAAGGCAGCGTAAATACGAAGAGGAGGTCCGAAATGGCCAGGTTTATCATGTACGTGGTGGTTTCGTTCCTCACTTTTAAGGTGCAGATAAAAATGTACATGGCAACACAATTTGATATCAGGCCAAGGACAAACACCATGCTGTACACACACCCATACAGGGTGTATTTAAAGTTGTCGAACACCTCACAGTTTGATATATTGCCGCTTACCATTGTTGTGGCCATCCCTGGGTCACAGCAGAAATTACTGTCCTTCCGTACGTTTTACTTCTTTGTGCAATTTGTGGTCATAAATCCTGTGGGGAAATGCATGTGGTCTTCTGCCAGTGTGGAAGCAACCCCACCTTGCACTTCAAAGGGGTAGAAGAGGCCAATGTTTTTGGCAAAACGACTTGTGTGCATCACTTTGAAGTCATTCCTTTCAGGACAAAGCTTTACAGCACATCTGCAAACACGTAGCTGTAAAAGCTCTACTCCCATTCATCCGTTCTGGTCACTTTGTTGCTTCCTGCCAGTATAGCATTCCACGGTGAACATGCCCAGCGTGCCATCCTTATCCCAGTCTGCTGTCGGTAAAGAAGCCAGGGTTTATAAAATCCATCCTCAACGTGGAGGCTGCGTAATAATTCCGAAAAGTTTGTCCCCAGAGCTTCCTTAAATTCTCAAAATCCAGGGAACAGCAGCCAGTATATCCTCTCGGCTTCCTTTCAGCAGAATCTCTTGTGAAGTTTGTGAATGTCCAACGAAATGCAGAGCCTTGGGTTGCCTTGTCGTTCCTCCGCTTCTGAATTAAGAGTTGCCCTCTGGTGCTATGAGCACAGCCTCAGTCTGCTTTTCTGAAAGCTCACACACCAAGAGAAAAAAAATTACTTCAACAACACAGGAAGAGGCTGGTCTTAAACAAAGGAGAGACTCAGCCCAGCCTGCTGCCTGCCTGTGCCTTCAATCTGATCCTGTCTGCTGGGAATATACCTTCAGAAGTTTGCTAATTATCAGCCTAGTCTCTGTTGAAAGATCAATTAACTCCCAGAGTGCTGCTGTTTCAGTTCGGACATTCTTTTAAATGCCCAAGTGTCCCACACTTCCTTTGCATGTTTCTCTCATTTTATTTTATACAATGGGTAGAATTTAATCTCATTTGGACAGAAAAGTATTGTGCGATTTAGGTATTGCCAATCTGATTAGATAACTGACTTGTGTTATCTAGGTATTGTCACCTTGATTGGATATATTACATAGAGTGCTTTTAGATATTTATTTATTTATTTATTTATAAAGGATTTTACCAGGAAGGATACAATGAGATTTCTCTCGTTTTCAATTATATCTTGCATTTATTACTTTGAAATTTTACAGTCGTTACAGAAATACAAAGTAATACAATGCCAGATATTCAATGTTCTTGAACCCAGGACATACTTGAAAACGAGAGAAATCTCAATGTATCCTTCCTGCTAAAATCCTTTATAAATAAATAAATCTTAAAAACAAAACACAAATATACAGATTAACACAAAATAAATATGTAGGAAATCTAGTCACGATGTTACAGGTTTACAGGTGCATTCTGTATTGCGGTATGTTAATAGAGGTCTCTTAAGGGACTTTAGACTGGGGGAAGATTAGATATTGCCTCTCCGAAAAATACAAATATTTTTAAATGTTCGTTCTAACGCAGCAATGGCTGCTTACCTTTGATCTGGCTGAACTAAAGAAACTGTGTTCCAAGCTGACTATTAGTGACCAGATCTTGAAGATGATCTTGAATAACACTTGTCATTAAGATATTAGCTATGTATTGTTACTTTGAACTGCGTTGGGTGTTACAGGGAGCGAGCATACTTTATTTAACCAGAAGAGTTCTTTGTCTCTACAGGTCACCAGCTCTCCAGTACTAATTTGACACTCTGCACATTGTAGCCATAATTTGGGACAAGTATTTTAGAAATGTTGATGTTCTATCCCAGCAAACTGAAGTTTCACCTTGACTAGATAAGATCCCGTTGACCTCCTTGCCCTTCCTGATTTGCCCTGAGACTTTTCTTCAGGTCAGACAACAGCTGTGCTCAATACGGGCGAACACTGGTTGAGTCATTAATAAATGTCGGCATCTTAATTGAAACATTCTGTTTTGTAAATTTGAAGGGCCTCATGTTAACGTTATTTGCATTTACCATTAAAACATAACTATTTCATTTGTCAGTGTGTCGGTTCCCAGCTGGAGGGGATTGAGCATTGTATTGACATGCAGGAGAGATCTTTCACCCTAAATCCTTTTACAAGTTGAGTCGCAGATATCGTTATCAGCAGCTCAGTGTTTTCGTCGCACAGCGCTTGAAATGGAAATAAATTGTGGGAACTTTTACAGATTGGTAAATTTAAGTCTTCCGCCTCCTACCCCCAAATTGACTTATTTTGATGATCAGACCTTTTCTGCGATCTAAGGCTGGCTGTCCACTGGATTCGTAGTCGGACGACCGACTTTTTCGCCAGACCATGGATGACGTCGGTCGGCCGACCAGGTCTGACTAGGGTCGTCCACTGCGTGCGATCTGTCGTGCGACCACAGACGATCCAGATCAAAATCAGGCAGAAGTGGAGTGCAGAGGCTGCCAAAACCAGTGTGAACTGGTTTTGTATATAAAATCAGCACATCCTACTTTTTGAAACACTCAGTCCTTTTTTTTAAAAAAAATAATTCTAAAATTGTTCAGAAGAAAAAAATATGGTTTTTAAAAAAAATTAAATTTAAAACCTATGGGATATGCAGTGTCATAGTAGGGATTGGTCACCTGGGATTCATTTTTTATTTACCTGCAGTGTATGGATTCTACATGTTGCAGGGTGGCACTTTTCATGCAATGCCCATCAGCTCGAATAAGTGAAACATGGCCAGTTTGGTAACCCTAATGTCTGCATATTTATATATTTTGTTAAGTCAGTAAGCAGGTGGGAAGGCAGAACATGTTAAAATAACCTGCAGCCTCCATCTGCCACTTCCTTTGACCTTTCCAGATCAAAATCAATGCAAATCACTCCCCTGATCAGCTTGTCCACATCCATCTTCTCTCCAGGGATCTGTCAGATGTCTGTGATTTTTTTTTTTCCCCCTCAAACGGAAGGCATCACACATCTGATGGCATCTTTCTCCGTCGCTGGAAGTCTGACGTCAGACGCAATGGACGATGGTCCATTCATCTGCATGTTGTAGGATCGGTCTGACGACGAGAAGCGATATCGGATGATCGCACAAATACGGCCAGCCTAAGGCTGGGGTCAGACGAGCACACGATATGCACCCGTACTGACGTGACTTCCGGCTTCCGTCGCAGGGTTGTGACGCTGCGATGGGGCCAGCCACACGCTGTTGTGCGCTCACGACAGCGGCCGTGCAGCAAGCCTCCCTGTCAAAGTGCAACAACGCGTGTTCGGGCTGTGTTCGCCA
Source organism: Leptobrachium leishanense (assembly GCA_009667805.1). NCBI lineage: Eukaryota > Metazoa > Chordata > Amphibia > Anura > Megophryidae > Leptobrachium > Leptobrachium leishanense. The sequence continues at coordinate 348,845,572 of CM019064.1, forward strand.
TAGGAGGATCGAGTCTTGCAGCGCTGAGCGCACTAACTTCCAGACGGACATCGAGTGGAAGGAACGTCCACTCTCATGGACGTTCCTTCTGCTCTTAAAAACGCTGGTCTTACCCCAACCTTAATATTACAACTGACTTGACACACCGGACCCTATACCAACCCTGGTGTAAACTTTGGCAAGTCCGTAGGCGATAATATTTAATGGCTCTGGTAAGTTTACAGAAGGTTTGGAATAGAGCTTCGCATTCCCAAAGCAAAACCTGCTGAATAACCCACAGTATAAATACATTCAGACTTCAGGAGGTGTTTGTGCTATTTGTTTTGTTTCTCAGCTTTGCTTTATCATGTCTCAGATTCTTTCTCTCTGTCTTTCTTCAACAAAACACGCACACCCTTGCTGTGAATAGCATGCGTTCTGCCTTTAGGAATCCACGCGGCTATTTATAAAATTGCGTTAAAGTACCAAAAATGATATAGGCGTACGTAATGGCAAGTCATACTAAATTGGGTGTTACGAGTTTTTAGTCCATCAAGCTATGACACACAGGAAACAAAATACAGAAATTTTAAATGTCTGCGGTGTATATCTAATGCAACTATCTGCCTTAAAGAAGAAAAATATAAATCATACCGCTTTGGTCAATATTTGCAAAAATGGATTAAATCAAGACTATGTAGCAAGTGATCATTCACTAGGTTGTGTAATTTTTTTAAAAAAAATATTCTTGTCTGTACATTTGTGTGTCTGTTTCAGATGATTCTACAAAGCCTTAAATCAGGGCTGTCAATCTCCAGCCCCCCCCCCCCAATGTTTTTGAACTACAATTCCCATGATTCCCTGGCCATCTATTGCATTGAAGGAATTCTGGGAATTGTAGGCAACAAGATTTGGGGACCCTGCCTTAAATGAGGTCCTACAGAAAAGAAATTTGAAATGCCTTGTCTCTTTTCACATACTTAAGTTAGTTACAAATTTGCTAACAAGCCACATAGCGTTGTACAATGGGTGAGACCGAATAATCAATGCACATACAAGTTAAACACACAGAATCCTAGAGCGGACCCAAAGAAAGCACATTTTGGTTTTCTTAATTTCTTGATTGAATTAAAACACACTAAGGTGCATATATTTACAACCAAACTAATTCTCTGAAATGGTCTTAGTGACGCGAGTGTACCATAAAGCTCTGTTTCTACAGAAACTCTATTGAAGTAATTTAAGGGATACTCTAGAGTTAAAACAAGGGGGCACAAAGAGGTTAAACATTAACCACTCCTGACCCCTCTGCAACACCCTGCTTTTGTTTTAACCCTCGCCTTGAATCCAGCACAGTGCTGCTCGCTAATCCTCCAGATGTGACATGCTGCCAGTTTTCTGCAAGTCAGAGCATATCACATGACTTCAAGGGGCCTAGACCAGGGGTCAGCAACCTTGGCTCCCTGATGTTTTAAGAAACTACATGACTGAGCCACATGGGAAATGTAGTTCCCAAAACATCAGGGAGCCAAGGTTGCTGACCCCTGGCCTAGACATTCCAGGGAGCGTCCAATGGCTGTGAGGGAGATGGGAAACTCCTTTCCACTTCCTGGCGTCTGAAGCTCATGTCAGCTTTCACGGACCTTGTCTTCAAGGAAGACCTATGCCCTGCACACAGAGTGCTGAATCGGTCCTCAGAGAGGAAAAGGAGTGCGCACACTCAGGGCACTGTGACCACTGAGCGGTTGCAATGCATGCGGTCCCTTTACAATATCACCAAATGGCAAAAGTTAAACTAGTAAATTGATTATGTAAAAAAAAAAAAAAAGACCAGAAGTGAACAGGCATTATTTGATTTTTAGAAGGACCAAAATATACTGTACTGGACATCGTGGTATAGTGTGTCAATACCTTAAACCTATCATTTGCAGGTGCCCACGTTTCACAATTCTGGAAACGGTAGGAGATAAAATATCTGAATGAAATCTTCATTCTTATTTAGATATCCCACATTGTCTGCATTTTAGAAATATATTTATTTTGTTTGAAATATGGTTTTCTTCTGATAACCAAAGATAAATGAGTAAACGAAAAGGTTGCGGTGCACTTAAATCGGTCAAATGGACAATCTAACCACACACTACAGGTTACCAGAAGACTTGGGACTTATGTCTCTTCAGTAGCCCCAGATGAGAACTGTGGTACCAAGGGATTGGTTATGATCTTGAAGGGGACAGGGAGAGATGATCACATTTTTGTTTCTTTCCTTCCCTCTTGCACCCACCCACTATTTTTAATTGAGGTGCACCTAAGGTTTGCCCTTCCTCTTTCCCCTTTCCGCTTGTAAATTTAAACGGTTAAATTGGACTTTGTTCACGATAAGCCGGAAACCTGATCCCTTCAGGTAGTCATAGTGATTCATTTGTCTGTCTACAGGGAATTCCCATCATTTAAGGCTTGGTTATTTCTATTGCGGCAGCTGTGAAAAATTAAGTAAATAAAACATATCTAGATGTGAATTTAGATATGATACCACTAAACCAAAAAAAAAACGAATAAAAGTCATTTTTTCCCCTGTTTTCATTTTGTACGTTTCATGTGATTCTTTAACCCTTGATTTGTTTAAAAAAAGAAAATGGTTCAAGTACAGACTGGAACCAGCAGTGATTAATTTCTGAGTGTTCTTTCTGCACGTAATCCTAATCCTCAGTAATCTTTCATACTTCAAGTGATATAAACCAGCCTGTGGCAGCCAGGGTGAACTTTTTATTGGGTGGAATATTTCCCATGAGGCTCAGCCATCCAGTCCCACTAAAATCAAGTCTAGTCTGCAGCACGAGATTGGCCACAGGCTTGTGTGCACATGCAGAGACATGGCATCATGACGATTGTCTGCATAACCGTACATACCGATACACATTTAATTGCTGAATGAGATGTGACTTTTCTTTGCTGATGGTATACCAAAAGCTGGCGTTACCCTGCGTGTGCTGAGCGTATATAGTGAGCCATTAAACGGAGTGGTTTTCACTGACCATGACCTTCCTTTATCATTTCAACTTTAAGCGTCAAAGGCAGGAATCGGGCAATGCTGCTGGTGAGTGCTGTACAATTTATTTGATGGCACTTAAACTTTTTATCTCTCCCATTCTCTGAAATAAAAGTACAGTCTCTATCTGGCTGCAATGCAGTAAACTGTAGAATGAATGTGTCCGTAATGCCTCGAGTGCTGTACGACTAATGGACAGGGATGAGGAATGACTAATGTCCTCAAGTCATGAGAAAAGCTATGCTAGATCTTCTGGTCTTCTGTTATGTTTTATTTTCGATGGGACTGTTAAAAACGGGTAGATAAAAAAAGTTAAAAACTAAAGAAAATAGGATAATACTGGTGGTCAACATAGAATTTATAACATACAATGGGAACCTCCTCAGGACCAAATCTATCAATCTATACAGGCAGGTTTTTGTGGACACAGACGAATGCTTTAGCTTGCAGATCTGTGAATGAAATGCCCTCAAAGCAGTATGTTGCAAACCTATAGTGTGGCAGTGAAAAAAAACAATTGTTCTTAGCTCTTCCTTTGGAATCCCTGCTGTGATTGATTACTTGTTTTCCTTCCTGCAGTGTATTAAAAGCTGCACTGGCGGGAATGCTTTATGTGTATAGCCCTGTAGCATGAAGCCTCCATGTGCGTCCTGACAAAGAAAATAAAGAAAAAGATACAAATTCTGTAAGGGAAAAAAAGGTGGACATAAAAAAACCACTTTCCCTTTCAGAACAACAGTATCAACTATGAGGCTTGGGCATTGTGAAAGTATTTTAATACCTGGTGCTTGTACAAGTACAACTGAGCCATTCGTTTGGGCAATAGGTATTGTATGTAGTTAAGCAACTCAAAAAAGGGCCATTCTAAAGGGAAATTAAGAGTGGAAAAATACATTTAATCTCATTAACAAGTAAAAGAGCAGCGGTAATCCATTATATGCTACAGTTAAAAGGTCCTGAGTTGTATGCCACCATGGTGTAAACTTAACCCTTTCGCTGCTGAGGCTTTTCCCGCCCCTGTGCTGAGGTCATTTTTACCGGTTTTGCTCATCATGTTTAAACGTGTTTTGAAGGCTTATTTTAGTATATGACCCAGACATATTATATATCGTTCTTTCCGTCAGACTCGGTAGATTCATAATATGTCATTATTATATGTATACGTTATGTCATGTCTGTATATTATAACAAAAAATGCAATAAAATATGTATTTTCAATAATTTACAATGTGTAAAGTGTTTTTTTTCACATTTTAACATGCGAGCAATTGCGGTTATATTTTGTATGGGGTGCGCTTGTTAAAAAAATTAGAGATGGGGTCTCGTTACATTTTTTTTGGGGGAAAATTACACTATTTTTAACAAACGCACCGCATACAAAAATCGTTAGTGCAGCATCATTGTTCACATTATAATTGAAATGGGAACAATATTGCTGCATTAACAAACCAAAAAAAAAGAAAAAAAAAGTGTTTATTTTTTTTTATTTTTATTTTTCATTTATTTATTTTTTTACAAAATTTTTTACTTTCATGTTTGGTATCGTTGGAACGGCCATGCTCTGGCCGATCCAACCATACCAAAATTTAACCCCTAGCTGCCACGGATCGGGAGATAGGGAGTTCATTGGAACTCCCTATCTCCACAGTTGGTGGCAGTTAAGGGTTAAGTCCAGGACTGGCGTCATCGTGCTACGCACGATGACGCCAGTCCTCAGGGGGAGTTCCCGGAGGCTTGGCCGACATCCAAGATGTCGGCCAGCTCCGGGAAAGGATCGCAAACCGGCGCTTTTCAGCGCCGATTCGCAATCCAGCTCCCCAGGGGTTAATGCCAGGCATCATTTGGAAGGGCAGGCTGTGCCCTTCCAAATGATGCCTGGTTAACCCCCGCAGAGCCGCCGATCGGGAGGGAGAGAGGTCCGAAGGACCTCCCCCCCTCCCTTTCAGGCGCCTCCTCCGCACATGCGGGGGGGCGCCTGAATTTGGTGTCATCGCGCTGCCGCGATGACACCAAATTCCGGCAGCTGCTGTTCCGGATGCCGGGCTGACATCCAGGATGTCAGCCCGCACCGGAGGGGCCAGCGATCGGCCGGAACCCGGCCGAACGCTGACCCCAATGGAAGGACGCGCTCAGCGCGTCCTCCGCATACCAGCGGGAATGCTGAGGACGCGCTCAGCGCGTCCTCAGTATCGAAGTGGTTAAACAGATTTTATGTAAATTTACCAACTCCGTAGATTTTGGCCTATTCCACTCTTGCTGTTAAAATATCTGCTGACACTGATCTACAGATCGGCTCCAGCTGATATCATAATGGCTTGAGTTGCTATAATGACTTAAGAGACAAATTCATAGCTCCTCCATTCTTTAAATAAACGGCCCGGTTTCTTTTTGTACTTTGTATAGGTGCCGTTAATTTGCACCTATGTGGACAAGAACAAGCCACTCCATGGTAACCTAGAAACATAGAAAAATGTCGGCAGATAAAAACCTTTCGGCCCATCTAGTCTGCCCAATTACATGGATACTTTACCTGGATTTATCTTTTGTTTAGGATAGCCTTATGCCTATCCCAGGCTTGCTTAAATTCAATTACTGTTTTGGCCTCTACCACTTCTACTGGAAGACTGTTCCATGTATCCACCACCCTCTCAGTAAAATAATGCTTCCTGATGTTACGTTTAAACCTTTGCCCCTCTAATCTAAGACTATGTCCTCTTGTTTTGCTATTTTGTTTCCTTTTAAATATACTCCCTTCCTCTACCTTGTGGATTCCCTTTACGTATTTAAATGTTTCTATCATATCTCCTGTCTCGTCTTTTTTCCAAGCTGTACATGTTAAGATCATTAAGCCTTTCCTGGTAACTTTTCTCCTTCAAGCCGTACACCATTTTAGTAGCCCTTCTCTGAACTCTCTCTAAGATGTCTATATCCTTCTGGAGATACGGTCTCCAGTACTGCACACAGTACTCCAAGTGAGGTCTCACCAGTGCTCTGTACAGTGGCATGAGCACTTACCTTTTCCTACTGCTAATACCTCTACCCTACACAACCAAGCATTCTGCTAGCATTTCCTGCTGCTCTATTACATTGACTACTTACCCTTAGATCCTATGAAATAATGACCCCTAAATCCCTTTCCTCAGATGTTGAGGTTAGGACTGTATCAAATATTCTATATTCAGCCCTTGGGTTTTTACGTCCCAGGTGCATTATCTTGCACTTATCCACGTTAAAACTCAATTGCCACAGCTCCGACCATTTTTTTTAGTTTACCTAAATCATTTGTCATTTGGCTGATCCCTCCAGGAACGTCAACCCTGTTGCAAATCTTTGTGTCATCAGCAAAAAGACATACTTTTCCATTAATACCTTCTGCAATATCACTAATAAAAATATTAAAGCGAATGGGTCCAAGTACTGACCCCTGAGGTACCCCACTGGTAACAAGACCTTGCGCCGAATAAACTCCATTTACCACAACCCTCTGTTGCCTGTCACTCAGCCACTGCCTAATCCATTCAACAATATTGGAATCCAAGCTCAAAGATTGCAATTTATTGATAAGCCTTCTATGCGGCACAGTATCAAAAGCCTTACTGAAATCTAAATAAGCAATGTCTACTGCACCACCTGTGTCTATTATTTTTGTTACCCAATCAAAAAAATCAATAAGATTAGTTTGGCATGATCTCCCTGAGGTAAACCCATGTTGTTTCTGATCCTGTAATCTATGTGTTTTTAGATGTTCAACAATCCTTTCCTTTAACATGGTTTCCATTAATTTCCCCACTACTGACGTAAGACTAACTGGCCTATAGTACCCCGATTCCTCCCTACTACCCTTCTTGTAAATGGGCACAATATTTGCTAATTTCCAGTCTTCTGGGACGACTCCCGTTAACAGATTTATTTAACCAATCCTTGTTAACGGTTTTGCTATTACATCACTGAGCTCTTTTAATAATTTAGGGTGGATCCCATCAGGCCCCATTGACTTATTTGTCTTTACTTTAGACAGCTGCTGTAGAACCTCCTCCTCTGTAAACTCATATGTAAATGTCTCTTTAGTGTTCTCTCCTAACTGAGGTCCCTTTCCTTCCTTTTCTTCTGCAAAGACTGAACAAAAATATTCATTGAGGCAGTCAGTGAGACTTTTATCCTCTTCTACATACCTTCTTCCTGTGTTTTTAATCTAACTAATCCTTGTTTTACTTTTCTTTTCTCGTTTATGTATCTAAAAAATGTTTTGTCCCCCTTTTTTACTGACTTGAGCTATTTTCTCTTCTGCGTGTGCTTTGGAAGTTCTTATAAATTGCTTTGCCTCTTTCTGCCTAATTTTATAGGTTTGCCTATCTTCTTCACTGAGTTGTTTTATAATTATTGAATGCTATCTTTTTGTTCCTCACTATTTTGGCCACTTCTTTAGAGTACCACAGTGGTTTCTTCCCTTTTTTGTTTTTTGCGAACAAGCCGAATGCAATTTCCTGTGGCCTTCAATAATGCTTCCTTTAAATAATCCCATTTCTCCTGGACTCCCTTTAAACTCCTCCAGTCTGATAATGACTCCTTCACACAAAATCTCATTTTAGAAAAATCTGTTTTTTTAAAGTCTAAAATTTTTGTTTTTGTGTGGTGCGGCTCCATCCCTGTTCTTATATTAAACCACACTGACTGGTGATCACTAGATCCCAAATTTTCACCTACAACAACGTCCGATACCAAACCTCCATTTGTGAGTATTAAATCCAATATGGCCTCTTTACGGGTCGGCTCCTCAACTACTTGTGTTAGAGATAATCCCAGTAAGGAGTTTAGAATATTTGTACTCCTGGTGCACCCAGCTATTTTGGTTTTCCAGTTCACATCAGGAAGATTAAAGTCCCCCATGATAATAACTTCCCCCTTCACTGCCATTTTGGCTATTTCCTCAACCAGCAGATTATCTAGCTCTTCTACTTGTCCAGGGGGTCTATAGATCACACCTACACGAGCTACTGTTTGATTGCCAAATGTTAGCGTAACCCAAACTGACTCTATGTTCACCTCGCTCACTTTTATTTGGTTCGTTTTTATGTTGTTTTTCACATACAGGGCCACTCCTCCTCCTTTCCTACCTTCTATATAAAGAGTACCCCGGTATTGTTATGTCCCAGTTATTTTTCTCACTGAACCATGTCTCAGTAACCGCCACTAAATCTACTTTTTCAGCTGCCATCATTGCCTCCAGTTCATTGATTTTGACTAAACTGCAAGCATTTATAGACACAACTCTGAGCTTGTCATTTTTTACCTCGCATGTTGCTTGCACCCTCCGATTTAGTTTTGGGGGACAATCGGGCAGATTGTTTTTTACCCTTTTGTCCCCCCCTCCTATAACCTGTACTTCTTCTTGGAAGCTGGTATTTCTCAGAGAAATACTGACTCCCCAAACTTGGTGTTAAGTGTGTTTACGTTTGCAAAATCTCTTAATATTGTAAAATAACCCCATCCCAAAAAAAAATAAAAAATCCTTGCCTTTTGATTCCACTGTGGAGAGTGCAGTGCCATCAGCTGCTACCTGTTACACAGCATTTCAAATATAGGTTGTAACTAGCAATGGTACACAGGTTGGTGTGGATACCCTTCCAAATCCAGATACTCAAAGAGAATAATAATTACCGACTCCTTAATGTGGTTGAGTTATAAAGGATTTTAATCCACAGTGAGCAGCAAAAGACAATGTTTCGACACAATGGTCTTTGTCAAGTCTTGACAAAGACCATTGTGTCGAAACTTTGTCTTTTGCCGCTCACTGTGGATTAAAATCTGTTATAATTCAACCACACTAAGGAGTCGGTAATTATTATTCTCTTGCACTGAGCAGCAGGAGACTGGTACAAATAGTCTCCTGTGTCCCTCCGTGACACCTGCGAGTTCCTTCTAGTGCAAGCTAGCGGCTGTGCTGTGATGAACTCCTTGGAGTCCTGTGCCACCGGTATCAGCTCCCGGAGTCCAGAAGGTAGCACCACTGCAATTATATGTCTGCGCCTCCATAGTATTGTGAAGACCGTCTCTGAGCAGAGGCTGGGTTGGAATATGAGCGGTAAAAGCAATTCAGTAAGGATAATCGTCTCACATGATTCTTTTTTTTTTATTCCTAGGACGTGAAGGATAACAGGTCTATTCACTAAAAGGTGAAACTAAGGAGAATTGGCTGGAGAAGAATCTTCTAGATCAAATAGCCGATTTGGAAAGTGAGATAAATGGGAGAATTATTCTGGTTAGACTATTTTTACCTAGAATTTTCACTTTTCCTGCCAATTCTCCTGAGTTTCACATTAGTCAATAGACCTGTAAATGTTATATTCGACGTGATAAAGTGGTGCACTTGCGCTATTTTTGGTCAATCTTAGTACCATACTAGTGTCACTTTACTGATGCTGGTGTTAGGGTTATTTTGCTGGTGTTTGTTTTAGGGTTAGGATTACTTCTAGAGTTGGATAACTCTAACCAACATATTTTGCTCCAATTTCCTATCATTTTTAGGCAAAAGATTCTGCTTCTTTTGATGCGAACATTATTGCTGGAAAGGGCTACTGTAATTAATTATAAAATATATTGAAACATGTAAAAAAAATCGGTAAATTTTTTTCAGACTTTGTCTCTTGACAAAAAAAAATATTTTTAATTTATGTTAACATGCGCCAAGTTTGATTCTGTAACGCCTGACGTCCTGTTAAAGACTGCCAGGAGCACTTTTTGAAGCTGTTTCTTTTAAAGGGACACTACCACTTACATAAACTGTATTAACCTCCCTAGCGGTCCAATTTTGACATATTTTATATGTCAAAATCGGTGCATTAATCCAGCCACCTGGAGGTATTCCAGAGTGTGGCTAGGAGTTAAATGTCAATGCTGAAAATCGTAACCCCGAGCCACACTCGGGCTGATACATACCTGTCCCTGCGTGCCCTCAACGTCCTCCCGCAGTCACCTCTGGCCGATCGTGGCTTCCTGGGAGGTTAAAAATAAATAAATTCTACAACACATACTGCTGCTTTTTTCTTTAAAGTAATTGCAAATAGAAAGGAAGAATAAAGTTAGGTGTTTATCGCCTCCCATTTTGTGGATTTCTCCCATGATACAACATTTACCAAAATTTTACGACAAGTCTCACTTTACAGCTGTGGTGTAAGATAACGCTCATTGCCTAGGGGTCCTCTTAGACTCTGACCCCTTTTTACTCCTCACATTCAGTCACCAAATCTTGCTACTTCCACCTAAAAAAAACATTTTACGTATCCACCCCTGTCTTAGTCAGGACTTTACGAAAATGCTCATCCAAGCTCGTATCTCCAGCCTTGACTACTGTAACCGCCTTCTCTCTGACCTTAGATTCCAGATTCTCGCTCTGCAGTCTGTTATGAATGCCTTTGCCAGACTCCTACATCTCACATCCTGCACACCTCACCCCTTTGTCAGTCTCTACACTGGCTCCCTGTTTCCTTTAGAATCCATTTCATAATACTGGTGCACACGTACAAAGCTCTCCATAACTGCACCCCTGCTTACTACCCCTCTCATATTAGCAGGTATGCAGGTATATCCTGTCCCGACCACTTCGCTATCAGTTCCTTGTACCCGCACCCCCAACTCTGCCTTCAAGACTTCTCTCGAACTGTCCCCTTTCTATGGAACTCCCTCCCACGCAACATTATAGTGTCCCCGTCTCTCTAGTGCTTCAAGAAGTCTCTGAAAACACATTACTTTAGAGAAGCCTATCGGCTCACTCCATAATCCCCCATTGTTTATTTCTTGCTCCTTCTTCCCACACAGCCGGCATGCACCCCAATACGAAATGTTCTCTATTTACCCTCACCTAGCGTGTCACCCCTCTCCTCTCAGATTGTAAACTCTCGAGCATGATCCTGTCTCCTACTGTTTTGCGCGTGTAATGTGTATGTATATTTGTTATTCAGTCTCTCTCATTGTACAGCACTACGGAGCCTGTTGGTGCTTTATAAATGCTTGTAACTGTAACTGAAGAGGCAATGGGGTGGGGAAGGGAAAGTTTAGATAAAGCTGCAGGATCCATTGTGTTGTCTACGCTCATCAAGATGAGCGATGGCAGCTGGGTAAGATCTGATAGTGGGCTTCCAACACTTTATACTACTCCTGGGTGATGTCATTTACATACATCCAACACATATGCAATCTTTAGGAGTCGTTTTTTTTTCGGGATCTGACTATAGACTCCATTCTATGCCCAATGACCCACAGTGAGGAGCAATTGCTGTAAAGATGCTGTGGGACCAGTTTGCAAAACAAAATATCACAAAATGGATGCACTCAATGACATATAGCGTAAAATATCTTCTTAATTAACAATACACTAGAAAAAAAAGCACATGTAAGTTATCCGCAATATAAAATAAATAAAAAAAAAATTGGTGGTGGTGTCCATTTTAAATAAAACTGTGGCTCGTTGCCCAGTTATTTTTGAACGTTGGACACTGCCAGCGTTAGTCTCAACAATCAGGACCGTGATGTGAAGAGCATCTCAAAAGGTGCCTTTTACGGAGGACCTCGTGTGGAAAGTACACATACTGTGCTAAGAAGGGAAAGTGCTGCCAGCCACAAAGCTCCCCTCCATGTTGGTCGGCTGGAAAACCTAGTTTTCTGAAAGTCAGTGAGTGTTCATTGACATGAGGAGAGCTTCTATTTCGAGGACCAGATGGTTTATTTCGAGATATTTCTCTCCCCCCCCCCCCATGTTCTTTCAATAATTCAAAGCCAAATATTTTACATGGTTGTCACACAGCTGAATTATGTATTAAAAACACATTGAAATGTTATCCATCATGAGTCCCATCCTTAGAGGATACGCCTCGTTTGGTAATAAAAACTGTCATTTAAGTTTCAGTTGTATTTTCTTTGTTAATGTAGATCATAAATGGTTTATCGTTCTAATGTTTCATTTCTTCCATGTTGATCTATAAAAGGTCAACGGCAATATAAATCTTTCCTTTTACATTTATTTGTAAGGGACTGTTTAAGGGAGATTATTCATTATGTTCATGTGTTAATTATTAACCTCCCTGGCGGTTATCCCGAGGTGTGTCTCGGGGTTAAATTTCACCGCCGAGAGCGGGAACCCCGAGACACACTTGGGCTGTATACATTACATTACCTCTCCGTGCGCTCCCTCGCTGATCTCTGCAGTCTCCCTCGGCGATCGCAGCGTTTTACTTCCTGGATTCCTCCTCGCGAGAAGGAAACCAGGAAGTAATGAGGTCGCCGGAGGAGGCAGCTGGGGACATCGAGTGAGCGCAAGGAGAGGTAATGTATCCAGCGGCATCCCGAGTGTTGCTCGGGGTTACCGCTTCCAACATAGGAATTTAACCCCGAGCCCCACTCGGGATGCCACTAGGGGGGCAATAAAAAAAATTAGACCGTTTTCAGCACAGAATTTGCTGAAGAAATAGACCGCCAGAGAGGTTAAATAAAATATATACTTGGCTCCATGTCAGAATGTGACTTTTTTTGTTTTTTAAGGCACACCGTTTACCTATTCCTTTTGCCTTTTTACATGTGAAAACTGCAATTTTTCAGTAAGAAAACTAGCTTTTTGTAATATTTCTTTAGGATTGGGATGTGTGTATGTGCCTTGGTCTGATTTATATCAGATATAATTTACACATAAAGAAAAAAGAATTCCCCAGGCGCTTGGTTGCCCCTAGATTCGCCTTACACCCCAGTGGACACATCCCAATATCCACAGTACAAATATCGGGAAAGGGATGGTGGGTGTGGGTTTAGCGCTTCATAGAAGTCCCCAGAGGAAAGGCACAAGATTGGAAGTGTCCCTTCTAAAAAAAAAAAAAAAAAGGAAGGTGGCCCCACTTCGGCAGATGGCTTTAAGCAGAATACCAAGTGAAGTCTTCTTACACGTAAGACCTCAAAAAAACACAGAGAAGCGCATATGGTGCAATATTGTCTGATAAGGGAAAGCTTAGTAATATATGTAATTGCTCATACTCACACAGAGTGAGAGCTGCCAGCCCTCAAATGGAGACGTATCAGGTATTATTGGGTTACCTGCTTACCCCAAAAACGGTCCTCCTGGATACCTTTACAATATAGTCACCAGGTAAATAAGTGTAGATTTTCGCCAATGGAAAAAAAATAATTATATATATATATATAATTTGAATGAAAGTTAAGACAAAATTAATTTAATCAAAAAAATAAATAAATCAAAGTTAACAGCAAGCCAAACGCGTTTCACCTGTTACACAGGCTTCTTCAGTGGCAAAAACAAAACAGAATTACATGGGAGGTGTATTAGCACATTTAAATACGCAAGTTTCTCCTTCATATTCAGCTGTATTCATTTGTAATTAGCCGTCCAGCAACTTCTACTGGGCGGCACCATCTTTGTATACATCATAGAAGGAGTACCTTAGAGCTAGCCAGGAATATGGGATAGAACCCTCTCATGTGGGGATCAGCCTGCGTCTCAGGCCAAAATGGCTTCCCTTCCAAACCGGAAATTCCCGTCCCTCTCCACCGCACCTGGGCGGATCACCCCCTCGGCGTCACACACAGGCTTCAGTGCTGGCAAATAGTCGCAGCCCATCACCCCACAATACTATTTGTATGGGCAATCCATAATATTAAAAACAAAAAAACAAAATGGAAAAAAAAAACCCTCACACTATCTCCACCCTTAGAAGGGAATCTCCCAAAGGGCGCTCTAATATCCTTTGTCAGAGTGAGTCAAATCTGTGTAAACATATAAGCACTCGCATCTTATTGCACAGTCCCCCCAAAATCTGCACAAAAAAATGGGTATTTTCTAGTACACCTTATTGCATATCTAAAAAATGTGTAATGTATAAAAAGATAAAAATTACTTTTTCCTTTTTTCTCTTTCCCTTCTTTTTTCTCTTCTTTCTCCCTTCTCTTTTCCTATTTAAAAAAAAATAGGAAACACAAAACTCCAAAAAAAAGGGAATATGCCTATGAGATGCCTAAGATAAGTGTAGACACACCACCTACCAGATAGACATTAAGTAGACTAATACCATATCCTCCCCCCAAAAAGATACAAGGGGAAGAAAAAAAAATCTTAAAATTACAAAAATAGTAAAACACTCTAAAATTCATTCAAATACAGTTGTGTTCAAAATTATTCAACCCCCACTGAAATTGAGTGTTTTGGCCAGTTTGACATTGATTTTGATCATTCAGTCATCTTGTTTACAATTAAATCAAAGAGGCACGTGTAGGTCAGACAAATATAACATAACATTTATAATGAAATAACCACAAATGTCTTTTCTGTGCTCACATCATTATCAGTTTTATTCAACCCCCCAAGTGACATTTAATCTTAGTACTTAGTACAACACCCTTTTAGAGTTATAACAGCTTTTAAACGTGAAGCATACAGTAGCTTGACACAAGTGTCTTGCAGCGATCTACGGGTATCTTCGCCCATTCGTCATGGGCAAAAGCCTCCATTTCAGTCACGTTCTTAGGCTTGTGCACTGCAACTGCTTTCTTTAAGTCCCACCAGAGGTTCTCAATCGGATTTAAGTCAGGTGACTGCGATGGCCACTCCAAAATGTTCCAGCCTTTAATCTGCAACCATGCTCTAGTGGACTTGGAGGTATGCTTGGGATCATTGTCCTGTTGAAAGGTCCAACGTCTCCCAAGCCTCAGGTTTGTGACGGACTGCATCACATTGTCATCCAATATCTCCTGGTACTGAAGAGAATTCATGGTACCTTGCACAGGCTGAAGCTTCCCTGTACCTGCAGAAGCAAAACAGCCCCAAAGCATGATTGACCCCCGCCATGCTTCACAGTAGGCAAGGTGTTCTTTTCTTCATAGGCCTTGTTCTTCCTCCTCCAAACATAGCGTTGATCCATGGGCCCAAACAGTTCTAATTTTGTTTCATCAGTCCACAGAACACTATCCCAAAACTTCTGTGGTTTGTCCACATGACTTTTGGCATACTGCAGTCGACTCTTCTTATTCTTTGGAGACAGCAAGGGAGCTCTGGCATGGAGGCCTTCATTACGCAGTGTGCGCCGTATTGTCTGAGCTGAAACTTCAGTACCCACATCTGACAAATCTTTTCTCAGTTCCTCAGCAGTCACACGGGGACTTTTCTCCACTCTACGCTTCAGGTAGCGCACAGCAGTCGAAGTCAGCATCTTCTTTCTGCCACGACCAGGTAGCGTTTCAACAGTGCCCTTTGCCTTGAATTTGCGAATGATGCTTCCTATGGTCTCTCTTGGTATGTTTAACATCTTTGCAATCTTCTTATAGCCATTGCCCTTCCTGTGAAGAGTAATCACCTCTTCTCTTGTCTTCCTGGACCATTCTCTTGACTTCACCATGTTTGTAACCACACCAGTAAATGTCTAGAAGGAGCTGAGTATCACAGTCATTTTAAAGCTGCCTAATTGGTGCTTATTATGCTTTATTGCTGCTCCGTGACATTCACAGGTGTTTTCAATACCTGATTGAAAACACTTGAATGAACCTCTGTTCTTCAGAGTGGTAGTCTTTAAGGGGTTGAATAATTGTGTCAATGAAGAATTCACAAAAGAAACATTTACTACTGTATTACAAAACCAATTGATGTCATTTTAGTTGCATATGGTTCTTTAAAAAGTCCTTGTAGGATTTCATTCTGAATACAATTACAAATGTACACTAAATTCCCTAAAACCCTTTACAGCATTGGGGGTTGAATAATTTTGAACACAACTGTGTATATATATATATATATATATTTTTTTTTCCATTTATTTTTTTCCACTGGCGAAAATCTACACTTATTTACCTGGTGACTATATTGTAAAGGTATCCAGGAGGACTGTTTTTGGGGCAAGCAGGTAACCCAATAATACCTGATACGTCTCCATTTGAGGGCTGGCAGCTCTCACTCTGTGTGAGTATGAGCAATTACATATATTACTAAGCTTTCCCTTATCAGACAGATTGCACCATATGCGCTTCTCTGTGTTTTTTTTTGAGGTCCTACATGTAAGAAGACTTCACCTGGTATTCTGCTTAAAGCCACCTGCCGAAGTGGGGCCACTTTTTTTTTTTTTTTGGGACACTTCCAATCTTGTGCCTTTACTCTGGGGACTTCTATGAAGCGCTAAACCCACACCCACCATCCCTTTCACGATAATTTACACATAGTCTACATGTACACACTGGTGTGCTGTGAATGGCCCTCGGGTGTGCCATGGGAATTTGCTGGTCACTGGCAGAATGAGTTTAGTAACAGAGTGACGCAGTGTGTAACAGAGCTCCTTCTTGGGAGATCTTCAACCTCTTCATCTTGCAGCACGCCAAGTATACAAAAGAGTAGGGGCACACTCAGCAGTCTTTTTAAAAAAAATACAATTTATTGTATTCTTTTATAGATTCAATATGTCCAAAAACTGTCAATGTTTCAGTCCTCCGTTATTGCTGATAAAAGCAACTTTGCATCCATTATATGAAACTAGAAAATAGTATATTTAAGAAGACAATAGTGAGCATGTCATCTAGATCTATAATTCTAAGAAGAATAAATTAACTATTTTATGGTAATTCAATCATGATCTAGTGAATTCTGGCGTTTGAGGATTAACCCACTCTGAGCGGGCTCTTAAGAGGGTTTTGCCGACTAATTAAACCTGAAGGCGACAGTACCTGGAGCCGGTCCTCAGGCTCCAGAGGGGCGAGTGGCTCTTTTGTTCCTCTACCATTTTTAATAACAATCAGTACCATCTGAACTATGTATTGTTTTTCTTTCGCATTCGTAATGATTTTCGACGGCGTAGTGGTTGATGGGTAAACCCTAAGAAGTACCCTAAACGAATAAGTTTATAACTCAGGTGCTCAAGAAAATGTGAGTGGTTATCGAATAATACCTAAGCACTTTATAATATCTGTGGAGTTACGCTATGTATTTCACAGAAAAAAAGAGGTTACAGTGGCGCTCAAAAGGTTAATGGCAGGTGGGGCGGATTGCGAATACACTATAGTGTATATCCCCAAGGACACTGTATAACATGAAATTAGAAATAATATTAGTGCAGCGCTCCCATACCCCACAGATGGTATATGCACAATTCTCAATTATCTCACAAATAGTCTTAAGGGATGTGTCATTTTCTTTAGGAGGTTTTTATGTATGTGTTTTACAATATGGTCTGAAGAAATCATATGGGAGAACGGCATTTGATCCACCTTGTATTTGATATAAGTTTTTTTATGACATTTCCCTCTCCTTATAATAGGTATAAAGCCTATTGTTTTTTTGGGGGGTTTCCCCCCCGCCATTTTTCTGGTCCGGCCGTGGAGGTAGACATTGGTATTCTGCTGCGCGCGGTCGCCGCTTCCATTTTAGGTAGAGGCCGGATGGAGGTGGTAACATTGAGTTTATATATTTTTTTTCTTTTTTTTTTAAACAGCTGATAAATTCGGCGTTCTGCACACCAGAAACTCAGTAGTTTCCAATCAATAGGGAAATAGTTTAATTTCCTCCCCTATATAAGTGGGGGTTGTTTTTGTATAATGAATGTTATTTTCTACTGATGAAGCCCGTCATTCTATAGGGCGAAACGCGTCTAGCGGCTTGTTTTAACAATTTTATTTTAAATAAATTATATTCCTTACTTTATTGGAATCCTTGAGAGCTTTTTTGAAAAGGTTTGGCTGACAAATAAAACCTTAGAGCTTGATTACCTAGAGCCTGGTCGAAGGCTCCAACTGGTATGGAGTCGATTTGAACATTTGATGGGAAGGTGAAGATCCTCAACGTCTGAAAAACAGAGTAACTTCAGATGATATTTTGGCGTGCTGCACTCCACATATAAAGATTTGGAAGGAAAGAAAAAAATCCCTTAAGACTATTTGTGAGATAATTGAGAATTGTGCATATACCATCTGTGGGGTATGGGAGCGCTACACTAATATTGTTTCTAATTTTACACTATGTATTGTATGTTTTTCTGTTTTTTTTTATATAGGAAATCTTTTGCCGCTATGGACTGATTCAACCTATTTTACAACTAGGGCTGCACCTAACAATTATTTTCATAATCGATTAGTTGGTCGATTATTTTTCCGATTAATCAATTTATTGGATAAAATAATAGTTTCCTTTTAAGGAACATTATGAAAAAATATACCCTGCCCCCCCCTCTTTTCGTGAGCAGTTTGCATAGTTTACATAACGTTTGTACGTACATTCGCAAATTGCATACTTTCCGCACACAATTTACACAACCACCTGGTCAGTGCTGGATTGATGCTGCATACTCAGCTTAAGCCCATGTCTTCTTTCTCCACAAACACTGCAACAAACGCTCAGACATGTGAGCATGAAACAGGGTGAGAACGAGGGGCACTCGTCGCAAGCCTGACCATTTTAGCTTATTAGAGTGCCCCTTTACAAATATTTCATGAACAAACTGAGTGGGAGTGAGTTTGATCAAGAGACTTGACCCAGGTGTGAGAGAGAGTGGGTTTGGGCAAACGATTGGACCCTAGTGTGGGAAAGAGTTTGTGGGAAGGGACCGGACCAAAGGGAGAGAATGGCAGCTCCAGACCAAAGAAGGTGTGACAGGCAGGTTGAGGCAGTGACACAGGACTTCAGCTTCAAGTAAGGATAAAACGCCAGCGGTACATTGTCACTGATACAAAACACTCTGGAGACCAGGAAGTGAAAATGAAGGAGCAATGCACTATGGGCGCATTGCCCTCTTATGGGGAGTGGATCACAACAAGGACAAACAGGTGAGCTGGGAGCAAGACACAATTAACCCCTGGGTTGCAACAACATACACAAGGCCTGAACATGATATCACGTATACAGAGGACAGGGAGACAGGGCTGGAGAGGCAAAATGTGCCAATCACAGAAGACTGCACACGTGTATTAAAATAAAGGTTTATTTTAAATTCTTAAATTTACCTTTTCAGACTATATATATAAATATTATACACTGTCTGGCCAAAAAAGAGTCATGACCTGGATTTAACTCAGCATATAGGTAACAGCCTTCCATTGGATAATTACTGCAATGATACTGAATGAGCAGGATTGCCCATCAGTGGATTTTTTTTCTTCCCTAATGACACAGGCATATTCGAGGATGACAAGGTGCCATAATCTAAGCAAAAAGAGTATCCGTAATAGATTTGAGTGTTTGACTTTTTCTTTGGCCAGACAGTGTACATATAGACACACACTGCAGGAAATCTAGTCATTGATAAGATTAGAAATAATGGATAAGTGAAATATTATGGGCTATATTCCATAGTTGGTGCTAATTATGCTTGATATGTAAGCGTTAGCACTAGCATAAGTAATTTTAACATCTGAATATTCCAAAATTGACGCTAATCTTGGGTGAAATCAGTTTGTTCCTTGCAGCTTGCACAGGCTTACTGTAGTTAGTCCTCTTATCCTTAACATGGAGGGAAGCAATCATTTTTTACCGTCTCGATAAATTATGTATTCCAAGGTGCTGGCGCAAGAGACCATCGATACACAAATTGACACATTTTACCACCTCCTAGAAGCTGGTGTTAAATGATTCTGCAAATGCAATATCATTTAAAAATCCCAAACTTCTCACCCCGCAGTGAAAAGGTGGCCCGATTTGCCACTTCTTCTATTTGAGAGCAGAGTGAGACTGGAAACAAATAGATCTAAGGCCCCCGGCACACGAGCGTTTTGAGAGAATGGAAGGAACGTCCGTTAAAGTGGGCGTTCCTTCCAGTCTCTGCGCTCAGCGTACAAAGCACGATCCTCCTATGGAGAATCGCGCTTTGTATACTTTCAGCGTCCGTTTAGCTTTTTGACGGGGAGGCCTTTTTCACGTCCGGTGGAGGGCTTTCCCCGTCAAAAACCCACGGACGCAGGGAAGTGCGGGCGCACATGAGGCAAAAATACGCTCGTGTGCCGGGGGCCTTAGTCTCACTCCGGCGCTGCGCAATCTCACAGCATGGACGTGCAAGGCTCCATGCATGACCTCCTATGGACTTTCAGGCCCCCGGCACACGAGTGTATTTATGGCTCATGTGCGCCCGTACTTCCCTGCGACCGTGCGTTTTTGACGGGGAAGGCCATCCACCAGACGTGAAAAAGCCCTCCCCGTCAAAAAGCTAAACGGACGCTGACAGGATACAAAGCGCGATTCTCCATAGGAGGATCGTGCTTTGTACGCTGAGCGCAGAGAGTGGAAGGAACGCCACTTTCATGGACGTTCCTTCCTCTCTGTTAACGCTCGTGTGCCGCCGGCCTCAGAGCTGATACTTGCGGCGGCGCGGAAACACTACTGCAGGTATCTGCTAGCGTATCGCTTCATTCTGGGCTGAAGTGCTGAGATGGCACCTTCCCAGGACAACACAACCTTAACATGGAGACGGTAAGGGAAAAGCTGCAGGCGCAGGTTTTCCTGCTTACCATATCCATGTTTGCGTCAACTATGCAATAGGGCCTTACGTCTTTTAAACTTTGCTTTTGTCAAATTATCTTTGAAAGCGTTTCCAGCCCTGCAGACCTTCTCTACTCTAGTTTTCAGTTTACCTTTACAAATTGACGAGATTTCACCACATTTTCCCGTAAGATGAATTGACTTGATGTACCATATGTTCAAGGTGCTCCTACAAAAGCTCTGGAAGGTTGATCTGGTTAGGCAATTAAAGCCATGATACCAGCTGACTGCTTCTGTGTTATGGCCTTTTTCCTCTTGAAGTAAAATTGCCTCCAGCCTAGCACCATACACAATGTATGGCATGGCGTCGCAAAATAGAGTGATAGGGGCCCCCCAATCTTTAAGGTCTCTTTTACCCTCTACAAGTCTCTCTGTTTGCAAATAACCCTAAGGCCGTTGCATTGGCTCCTCCATGCTGATAGATAACAGTAAGCACCGCCCCATCATCTTTTCACTTTGAGTTTCACATATGTTCTTCTTTGTGATCCAAACACCTCAACATCAAGATTCCTCTTTCCATAATACTTATTTCTAATCTTCCTCTCTCTAGTATTTGTGTGCTTTATGCCCATCTTAATATTTTTTTATTTTCTAGTTATCTTTGCATCTCTGCTATTGGAAGACAGTGGAGTGTGTGATGGAATACAGGACAGATAGCTGCTGACAATGGGCCTCTGTATGCCTCTAGGTAGATCCTCCATTAAAAATCAATAATTTGCAGCTACAACTTACAACATTATCAATGTCTACACTGTATGTCTGATAGAATACAAGGACATTTCTCAGTGACCCTAAACATTTGAAAATTGTGTGTGTACATATACACACATATGCAGCATATGGTTTATTTTTTCTCTAACCACTCATTTTAGCCCACTGATCCATGTCTCTTTCGTGTGAGATACATACATTAAGTTGTGCAGTCAATAGGAATAAGTGAATTCTCTCCTCTATAGTCTATACTATAGTATGAAGTTTGCCTTGAACTCTCAGGTCTTGGGGATTGAACCCATCGCAATCCACGCAATTCTTCACAGGCCTATTAATTTATGTAACATGCTTCCATTTCCTATTGGTGTCATTTTGCATAAATAGTGTGTTTTCACAATTCCCCTTGCCATACACTCATGCCGAACTGTAGTTTGCAGGATATTTTATAGAAAACAGGAAAATCCACAAATAGATTTTATAGCCATTGTTTATACATGGTCACTTACTTCATGAATCCAATAAATAAATACCATTGCGGTCATAAACGCCATTACTCTTGTTAGTCAGCAGATTCTGTTGTGTCAAAATCGCACATGGACTCCATGGGATGTGTAATGTGATTATATTTTTGTGGAGCAGCATGACAAACCGCATTGTCAAATGAGAACTTCTGTCTCTATGTGAACTGGTTAAATATATCAAACTTTGGAAATATGTATTTATGTGTTTGTGTGTGTAGCAATATAGTACATGAAACAATAGCCGCAAGCAGAATTCTCACCTGTCAGAATGGATCCACTTCCCAAATCCTCCATATAGCAAAATCAATATACTGACTCTTCCATATTAAATTCAATAAAATGGGTTTATTTCCTCAGGTGTGCAGGACAACGTTTCGACCCTTGCAGGTCTTTGTCAAGTTTCTTGAAAGACTTGACAAAGACATGCAAGAGTCGAAACGTTGTCCTTCACAGCTAAGGAAATAAAACAATTTTATTGGATTTAATACGGAAGAGTCATTTTATATTTTCTTTAAGTGCTTTCAGAAAATGGATACTATGCCTGCTTCAGAGAGTCTGGAAGTTCCTTTGGAACCTAATATATTGAACTCTCTAATCACATACCAAAAAAGGGCATTTGAAAGGGTTTTAGGTTTGACAACATTATACCTTGCTCTGTGCTTAATAATTGGCCGATGTATGTGCGCTTCCTTTAAAAGTATTTGCAAATGTAAAGTCCTGCCCTGTCCTATAGGACACAAAAGCCTTAGTCGGAGTGGTTCTGATTTGACTCAGGAAAAACACAATGGGATACCCAGGTCACATACACATTCAGTATCCACCCTGCTTACACTAGAATATTTTAAAAATGGGTGACTGTGCAGGGTAATCACCTAAAACAAAAGCTAATCAATTAATCCAAATTGTCAACATAACAAGTGACAAGTGAATTGCCGGTTTATAAAGCAGTATATTCAGACTGAGGAGTTGGTCACTCCAGGACCCGTTGAGCACCCAGTAACTGGTATTGTATTGATTTATTTCTAAGACCCGTAGGCCTTTGTGGAGAAAGTACATTTTCTGTATTGTGTATAAGGCAATAACTCTTTAACTCCCACTCTCCATGATAGACTCTCCTGTGCAGCACAGGTCTGTATAGTATATGGCACACATGTATTGCACACACAATCCCGCATGCAGCTCATAGAAATATATAGTCAAGCTCATACATGCATATTCCTATATGGATCGTATGTCAATATATTCAGACAAATTTTCATTAATTATATGTGTATATATTATATATATGTGCCCACTCTTGTGGATTTTAAAAATATACATGCACCAATATATAAATATGTACATATAAACACTTCTCAATAAATCTATATATATATACATATATATATGGCACTCTCTCTCTTTCTCTGTATATATGAGAGAGACGTAACATTCCTTTAGAGATAGTTAAATAAAATGGCTTTCATGATTTGAATGCCTCATCTCAAATATCACTGGCTTTTTGTGCGATACACTGTCATGTCAGCATTTTAATACACCTCAAACCATAAATGCACAATCTGTTTTATTTCCCCATAAACATTTGTTTAAATTTACATAAGTATATTATCCAAATAATTTGCATTCCAGTATTAAAAAAAATCACACCATTTCCCCATTTATTTTTTTGTTAGAAAAACTGTGTGTGTGGGGTACACTTTTCACCATTCAAGGTACTGTGTGTGTATGTTTCACTTTAGCTTTCCCTTGGAGTGATCACTCTGCCTAGCATTTTTTTTTTTTTTAAATTCAGAGTTTTTTATTAAAGGAAACAGCAATACAGAAAAGGAAAAACAAACAAAAAGGAATATCAAGGTATACATCAGATGTAAGTAACATTTCTCAAGGACCTCACAATAGTCCCTCCACCAGAGGGCTCAACAGTAACGATCCCCACGAGGACCGGATCGTCGCCAGGCAGTCTGTGTAATGACCAGGGTCACATCCGAGGGAAGGGCATCGGTGGGGTATTGAGAGGTGAAAAAAGACAGCGGAGCAGAGAAAAAGGAAAAGGTCGTAGAAGTAGAAGAAGAAGAACAGGGAAGATGGGAGGGGGAATGACTGGGAGCAAGTCCGGATCAAACAAAGAAGGTCACATCACAGAAGGGGTGGGTAAGGGTACTCAGTGAGAGCCAAGTCATCCACCCAAATAAGGGTAGTTAGTAGATTAGAGCCGCTTAGCACTTCCTCCATCTAAACTGTCGGCTCACTCACGTGCCCCAGGCGCAAAGATGCAGCGTATTCCTCCCAGTAATACCACTTCGACCCGAAATCCGCGACCGTGCCTCGGATAGAAGCATCCAGGTGGTCCATGGAGCGAAGTGCCTCTACCTTAGTGACCCATTCACGAAGTGAGGATACTCTGGTTGTGCGCCAGAGGACGGGCACCAGAGCGCAAGCAGCATGAGGAGTAGCACGGAGCGTTTAAGAGTCTTAACGGGGCGCTCCACTTGGAGCAGAAGAAAGCATTCCAGGGTAAATGGCAGGTCAACATCTGTCACCCGAAGAATCGCGTCATGTACTGTGCGCCAATACATCACTATGGGGGGACATGACCACCATATGTGGAGGAGCGTGCCCACTGTGGTGGTACAATGCCAGCACTCCGGGGGTACAGCCGGAAAAATCCAGTGGAGAAGGCTAGGAGTTCTGTACCAGAAGGAGAGAATTTTGTAGGACGTTTCTTGCACGCGAGCAGCACCACAGCCCTTATGCACCAGTGAGTAGGGGAAAGCACGACACCAAGGGCTTGTTCCCATCTGGAGACAAAGGGTGGATCTTCTGTGTCTGTAGACGCGACCAGACCATAGAAAGTGGATACCCCTCTAGTCAGTGGGAGACCCATGTGGCAGAAGCGTTCAAATGGTAGTAAGGGGCGGCTCAAGCTGTAGCCGCATTTAAGGCTCGTCAAGTACGACTTAATTTGAAAGAAATTTAAATCTTTCCAAGTGAGAAGGGGGGCCCGTTGAAGCCGACCGCGGGAGGAGATCCAAATTCCCATTCGAAGGGAGATCTATAGCCCGAAGTCTGCCTGAGTCCGTCAATCGGTCTCTCAAAGAAGGTAAGACACCGCCAGGTAGTCAAGGGCAAAAGGGGCGATAGGACTGAAGAAAACCCACACGCCAGTTTATGCTTGTGCCAGATGCGTAATGTAGCCATGACAGGGTCAGGATCCGGGCGCAGGTCTGTGAGCTGGGCCGGAGGCAGCCACGGGAGCGTCCATAAGGGGCGTCCAGATAGGGCTCGTTCAACGTCTAACCAACGTTTGTCCAATCCTTGAGCTGACCATTCGACCACTCGAGCCATGTGACAGGCTATATAATATTTACGCGGATCTGGGAGGGCCAGTCCACCCCTAGACTTAGAGCCTGCCTAGCATTTTTACACACGTTCTTGTTGGGAAGTGGTAAGGGCCGCCGATCCGTTAAAAAGCCATGCTGTATTCCAGATCAGGATTCACTCAGTGTCTTCCCTACTTGCTCACAATTTATGGAGCAAGCGGGTAGTGAATGCAGAGGCACCTGGACTCCAGCTGAGAGGCTTGCAGAGTCTTTCCTCTTTAGTCCATGCCTCTTGAGCAGACAAGGAAGACACAGTGAGTCACAGGCAAGGCTGCAGGTCTCCAGCTGGAAATCTTGTTGCTCTGTATGTCTCTGTTGTTCAGATCAACATGAAAAAGTTGCTCTCTATTCCCCGAAAATGCAGAGATCAGGTCATCCCTAATAAGTTTAAAAAAATATATAATAATTTCATCTTGTTTTGGCTGTGTCGGACGCGCACTGAGCTTGTCCTCTGCTTTCCCAATAGAATTTGGGGGAGGAACTCAGCTCGTCGCTTAAGTCCTGCGGCTCAGCGACGATTGCGGGATGTCAGCTATGCCTATGGAACCTCCCTCCACCCACTGATTTCATCACACATGGGCTCAACAATGTCAGAAACGTGACTTTCCCCTGCCTGGCAGGGAATTTGCTATTGAGGAGATACAGGGCTTTTTTGGACCCCCACATCTCTTGAACCATAAACTATAGAGGGTCATTTGAAGTATCGTACCAAACATGACCAGGTAATATGAAAAAATAAAAATATATTTTCATTGTTTAAAAGCGGCCCTTTTTTCCACTTTTTCAATAATAAAGTGAAATAAAAAAAATATTGCTGTTAGAAGTCCCCTTCTCATTAGGATGGCTGGCTGGGGGGGAGCAGAGGGATGGCTGGCTGAGGGGGAGCAGGGGTATGGCTGGCTGAGGGGGTGCAGAGGGGTGGGTGGCCGAGTGGGGTGCAGAGGGGTGGGTGGCTGAGGGGGAGCAGAGGGGTGGCTGGCAGAAGGGGAGCAGGGGGGGCAGAGAGATGGCAGTTGGAAAGAGGTGTGAGTGGGGGAGAGCTGGCACTCATTACCAGCAGCTCCCTGTCACGGTTCCCGGATCCCACCACACAGTCCTTAAAGCCCAACACTCCAGAGCCCAAAAGCTACCAACAGGGTAGCCGTAGAAGAATCCCTAACTGTCTGGCCCTTAGAATTGGCCAGGTATACTAGCTAGACAGGGTTAATCAAAAACCAGGTCAGTAACACGGGGGTAGTCAGACGAGCCAGAATCAGGAATACAGAGTATAGAATAGTCAAATGGAATAGCCTGGACGATATCAGTGCAGAAGCGTACAAGAAAATAGTCTAGGGCAACGGAAGGCAGAATAGTCAGAAAACAAGCAGAGGTCAATAACAGGTTAAATCACAAGAGAATTCAGGTACAAGGAGCTCAGGTATGGATAACCACGATCTGGCACTGCTTAGAAGGAACTGTTGGTTTTTAAAAGACCTTCACCAGACCGTGCCCCCCTCTCAAGCCGCACCTCATGCAGCCACCTCCCTGCCTGTTTCAATTTAAACCGGGTGTTGGTGAGCGAGTAGCATCAGACATGCTGCCCTCAAGCACACCGGAAAGGCTGGAAGCCCCCAATGTTACACTCCCTCTCCCCTTACAAACAGGTCCAGTTGCCTCCTGTCTACCTTCTGAACATCTGATCAAGGAATCAGACAGGAGGCTATACAGGGGGAGGGGCGGCCTGCCAGATTGGCTGTAGTGAATGCAGCCTGCTCATGTCTGCTCTTTCTGTTAGCACATATTGGCTATTGCCAAAGGAAAGGGGGTGTGGGAGAATCTTCGCAACAGAAGCTCGTCTACTGGGGGAAGGGCGGGGAATACACGGAGCTGCTGCTGTGCGAAGAAAAGAGAAAACTTTTGCTTTTAAATCCGCTCCCCTGCTGATTTTTAACGACTGGTGCCTGCATTGACTGGACTAACAAAAGTCCAGGAGCCAGGAAGCAATTTCTAGTTGCAATTGCGACCTGGCTCCTGGGATTTGTCGAGCCCTGCATTACAGAATGCAAAGGGGCAATACGGGAGTTGGGGAGGCCAATAAGGAGCGAGTTGCAGTAATCAAGCCGCGAAAATGACAAGCGCATGAACCAGCACCTTTGCGGTATTTTGCATCAGAAAGGGGCAGACGTGAGCAGTGATTTTGAATTGATAGTAACAGGATTTGGTAACGGTCTGGAATTGAGGAGAGAAGGTTGGGTCAATCGAAAGTGACACCAGGGCAGTGAGCTTGAGGCGTCGGGCTAATGAGCCATTTACTCGTAGAGAGACAGGTGGCATTGGGTTGCTCTTGCAGGGAGGAACAAAGAATTTCAGTTTTGGCAAGATTGAGTTTAAGGAAGTGGGAAGACATGCAGAGAGACATTCAGTGACTCGATCCAGGAGAGCAAGAGAAATATCAGGGGAGGAGAGGTATATTTGAGTATCATCAACATATAGGTGGTATAGGAATCCATACATACGTGGTAATAATATATTATGAATCTGCCGAGTCTGC
The DNA here is from genome assembly GCA_009667805.1 of Leptobrachium leishanense. Lineage (NCBI taxonomy): Eukaryota > Metazoa > Chordata > Amphibia > Anura > Megophryidae > Leptobrachium > Leptobrachium leishanense. The sequence continues at coordinate 348,873,239 of CM019064.1, forward strand.
TGATAAAAGGATATATATTTGTCTGGTCATACAATGGAACATGACTTCAATTCACGTTTAAACCTGATTAGCTCAAAATGGTGAAAATTGGCTCAACGCACAGGGGTGAAATGATTCAGCAGTGAAGGGGTTTAATTATAATGCCTTGTTCTTTTCTTTTACACATATTGATAAAGACTCCTTCAAAGCTATATTGATCGTGTTAATATGGATATTTAATAAGTCTTTTAGACTTGAAGACTTTTACTTGGAAAATATGCAAGTGTGTCTGTGTAATTAATATATATATATATATATATAATATTACACAATGTTGTGTGCACATGAAGTTCATACTAGAAAATAAACTTTTGGGTGAAGATGGTCAGCGTTTCAATCCCATGTGGAAATTCCTCAGGACATACATATTTATTTGAAATTCATAAATAAGTCAAATATTTAATGAAAAATCGGCTTCCTATGATTTGTGTTTTTAGGGTTTAGTTGGTTTTGTTGGTGGCATATACACGGTGCAGACCAGTGTGATCCTGATTCAGTTTATTATGGAGGGATTTAAATTAGCCTGGTAGTCTGTGCCTTGTAAACAGAAGGTATTTCTACAGACATGAAGTTGCAGATTATGTTTCAAGGTTTTCCTTTGTGTGCACATTTACAAGGACAGGATTTGCTGCAATAAACATGTAGGTAAACAGGTAGTACAATTTGTTATTTGTCTGTACAGGGTTAATATAAAAACAGACCACAACACCTTTGTAATGTACTTCATCCACGCTGAATGCTTGTCGCATGAATAAAACGGGTAGATAAGACAACAGGCTTTTTTTAATTGAAGGAATTTTTTGTTCTTTAACAATGTAATAAAATACATTTTATTAACGTAACAAGGACTTCTAAACTTCTTTACACCTCTATCATATATGTTTTAGGCTGGCGTCAGACGATCGCGCTATGTGACGCGCTTTGTGACGCTGCAACAGGGCTGGTCACACGCTTGGGCGCATGCATGAAATGCACGCGCAACAAGCGTCCGTTATCCAAGTCTCTCCGTCAAACCGCTAGGACGCGCGTTGACGGAGCTGCAAAGTGCGAGTCTCCATAGGAGGATCGCGCTTTGCAGCGCTAAGCTCACTGAGTGAGGCGTGCGCTCAGCGAGGTGGCCAGACGGGCGTCGAGTGGAAGGAACATCCACTCTCACGTACGTTCCTTCCGTTCGCCAAAGACGCTCATCTGACACTAGCCTAAATTCCTCTCTACTCTTTTTTTTCCACCTATCACTTCAGTTTTAGCTTTAAATTCAAGAGTACAAATGTACAGAAGATTGAAGTCTTAGGAATTCCAGAATTAGAACTCCAGCCCATGGCATATTTTACCATCATCTAGCCCAAACACAAAGGGTAGACAGTATTTTTAAGATTTCAGAAGCTGTCACCACTTTTTCCTTTTAGATGGTTAAAGGCAGGGCTTTACAAATTTGCTTTGAATCTAGCTACAGAAGTTAGGAGCCAGGTTTTTCTTCTGACTAACAAAGCTTAACAACTAAAACTACACCGATACCATTATTTTAAGACCGAGCACCGATACACTTTTTTTTTTTCTTTTTTTTTCCAGGTACTCACCAATGCATTTATTTAACCTCCCTGGCGGTCTAATTTTTGCAAAATTTTGTGTCTAAAAGCGTCTCAATTTTTTTGGAAAGGAAATGTGGTGTTTTATATAGAAGCCTGTATTCTGTAGGAATAACTCACTGAATTCCGTGCAAGCCAGAGTCTAGTAAACATACGGAGTCAGAGAAGGTTTGAAACACGAAATAATAATTTATTATCCCACAAATAATTATCCAAAATAATGGAAATAAATTCTATTCAATAAAATAATCAAACCAAAAACATGCCTCTTTCCTCTGGGTGCTGGGATTCCTGTCCAGATGTACACTCCTTTTCCAAAGTAATACAGGACACGGGGAACCAGAAAAAAAAGAGTATTCTCAAAGCAGCTTTACAGAAATAAAAGGCGAGTAAAACGAATTTCTAAAATGTAATAAGGCTTTGCAATACAAGTTTCGCTGATGGATATGGGCAAGCACCAGCGAAACTTGTATTGCAAAGCCTTATCACATTTTACAAATGATTTTTATTCGCCTTTTATTTCTGTAAAGCTGCATTGAGAATAAATACTCTTTTTTTCTGGTTCCCTGTGTCCTGTATTACTTTGGCAAAGGAGTGTACATCTGGACAGGAATCCCCAGCACCCACTGCACAGTAAAGTTTATTGAATTTTTTTTACTGTAATTTTTTTTTCATTTTTGAATTTGTCGCCTGGTCCCGCCCCCTGCGTCTCGTGGCTCGCAGGGAGAGGAACCAGGAAGAAAAGTCGTCGGCTGCCGCGATCACAGCTGGAGAGAAGGATGCGTTGAGTATGTATCCAGCCCGAGTGTGGCTCGGGGTTACCTATCGCGTTAGTGAAATGTAACCCCGAGTCACACTCCGGAATACCGCCAGGCAGGTTAAAGTCAATGTGACCGCTTTCCAATAAATAATTTAGAATTTTGCTGAAAGTATATCCAATTTATGATAATATTGAAATGTACGGCCAGACACCACATTTACCCTCTGCACACACAGAAACACACCCGACCTTATATAAAAATATATACATACACCAGACCTCAGATAGGTGTATACCCAGGCAAATCAGACCTCAGGTACGTGTATACCCAGGCACATCGAACCTCAGATACATGTATACTCAGGCACATCAGACCTCCGACACGTGTGCTATATCTATCACATACATTACATTCCAGACCTCAGACACACACGGGACAGCTGGCAGAATGCACTAACAGCATTCTGCCAGGCCCCTCCTGCTGTGTGATGCTGAGTTTTTGGGCTGTGTGATGCTGAGGGTCAGGTAGGCATGGTCTGAAACTCAGCGTGCACGGAGCTGCACTCTCCTCCTCCCCCAGTTTGCTGGCATCCTCCAATCAGCAGCTGAGAGAAGGATGTGCTCTCCTGCACAGCCTGTCACTGAGGTCTCCTTTATAAACCCAGACAGAGGAGCTGAACGGCCCGGCATGAAAGTGTGCACGCTGCCAAAACAGATCTCCCCAATGTGCACACGGCTTGCCCGTGTGGACAAAGCCTTCTAAAAGGCTGCCTGTTCAGTGGGTGGAGAACCCAGAGAGCGGCAGCCTTACAACCTTTGCCAACGGCCAACTTGCTGGAACGCAGGGCCAGCCAGAGGGGCCTTGCAAAATGGGGGGATATGTATCCAAACCCGGACACCAGGACAACATTTCTAGTCCCCCTGGCGCCCTGGTTAAAGGGTCAGTCTAACCACCATGATGATTAAAGCTAATTTGTGTGGCATCGGTAGTAGGTGTATGGTGTCCCCACTGGCTGTCATCGGTTCCCGGAGCAGCTTTTCAAAGATGTCTATTCTGACCTGAAGACTTTCAGTCAGCAAGCTGCAGGACAGGGGTTGGGTCCTGGCAAATACAAAATAACATTAGCGCACTGGCACCGTATTACATAGCGTGAGGAGTCATCTGGTTGAACAGGATTTCCACAAGCCTGCTTGTAATGCCTTTCAATGATCCTGCAATGCAAGGTTTCTGATTGCCTACGTGGTCACTGGTTGCAAACCTGCTGGTCATCATGGGCCTAGCGTCTAACTTCATGTAACTACATGGCCGGGCACTGTAGTGTCTACAATGAAACTGCAGCCAAGGACAAGAGGTGAGTTTTAATCTCTAGGTAAAAACAAAACTTGGTGGCATTCAACAGGGATTCAGGGTTTCATAGCCAACATTTCTGGTTTTATGTTGTGTGCTTTTTTAAATAATTTTTATGGCTTTGTTTAGAGCTGTACCATCAAATATACTGCACAATCGGACTATGCACCGGACTAGCAGGAAAAAATGCTGCATCCTCCCCAGGCGTAGACCAGAGAGAGCAATAGGGGCACTGAGTGACACATTGCGGGGGATTACAGAGCTCCACAACAATCGAAATCACACAGATTGCATGTTAATGTGAGTTTTATTGCTCTGGCGTTCTGTGATACACTCATACACCTTGCTGTGGAGCTCAGCGATACACACATACGCTGCCTGGATTACTGTGAGTTTTTTTTTTTTTGCTGTGGATCTATGTAATACACTCGTATACACCGCATGTTACTGTATCACAGAGCTCCACAGTAATAAATCTTGAGGGGGTTATTCAGAATGTGGCGAACTTGCCACTGAATTGCACCGAACGGTGAATTTCACTGTATGGTGCAATTTTGTGGCAGTTCGTCTATTTACTAAGCTACTGGTGCATTGACAGCTAAATACGGTGCAGATTGGCATCAGCGAAATTGTCCCATAGAGAAGTAATGGTTAATCGATTCAGAGAACGCCAGTGTAATGTCATGATGATCGGTGATTCTGTTTGACAGGTTTAAACAGGCGAATCTCATAGGATTCAATGTAAAACAATTATATTGATTTTAATCTTTTTTTTTTCGTTTATTAAACGGTTTATTCGTTTCATTTTCAGCAAAACGTCTTTTTATTTACCCCAATTTTTTTAAAAGACTTTTTTTAGAAAGTCTGTAACTGACCTTTTTATTATTTTTTAAATGATTTTTTTTATTTGTATTCATTTTTATTGGTTTAAACACCTATTACAAGAATAGCAGAGATTTTTCTTTTCGTTCCTGCAGTTCGGCGGTCAATTTTCTTTTTAACCTTTTAGCCTTTGGAGTGTAATATGGGCGTCCTGCGCTAGGGCCACTTCACCTAACGCTCACATAGCTGAGTGTTAGCGTTAAGGTTGTAATATTGCCCAGGTTATATAAATGTAGGGCTACAGAAATATAATAGGTGAAAGAAACAAAAATATCTTTTTATTAAAAAAGGGGAGATACAAGTGCAATTCAATCTCACAGTTAAGGCGTTGAGGCGTAACAATTGGTAAGGATCATACATGTAAGGAAATTATCGTGTCAATTTTAATATAAGGACTCCATCCCTCCACCTTGTATGATTCAATCAAAAAGTCCCCTATGTGGAGGAGCAATGAAGGTAACGTCTCTCCATGATTCGACAGGGAAATAAATACAAGGTAGAGAAAGGGAACGTAAAGGGAGAAGGAGAAAGAAAAGCCAAAGTATAAAGTGAATAATGGTCAGGTACTGCCCCGCAGTAGCAGGCCACCCCCTCACGCCACAGCAGGAACCCCAGCCATCCGTCCGGCTACCTGTTCCCAGACCAGCATCTATCACACATGAGTGGATAGGTATCTGACCCAGTAGAACCACGTTTTAATGTGAGTTTGCAGTTTCTTTTGTCAAAGAAGCGATAATCTCCTCCAGGTGGTGAAGATCTTCCACCCTGGAGATCCACTCCCGGCTTGTGGGGATCATCGGGCCAGTCCAGTGTAGAGGAATAAGGGATCTGGCAACTAGCAGCAGTCGACTCGCTACAGATTTGATCTTTTACATTTTCTAAAACAAGCTCGGCCATGCTCTGCTTCCTTCATATACTTATTTATGTTTTCCATGTCGCTTTCCCTCTTCTTGCTGTCACACAGGTTTTTCCTTTGCCTGCCTCTGCTTTTTTCGCTACCCCCCTCCCTGATCACATGAACTCTAATGTAGTTTCTCCTGACATTTTCCTCTCCATTTACATTATTATTATTAAGGTCCCTGCTTTTATGCTTGGTGGCAGAGGTTCTCATTCCTGGTGTCTTAACAGGCAATACAGCCATGCTGTACTCTGTATTTGCTCAGAGGAGCTGTAATACAGAATGAAAGTTGCTGGAATAAGCCGCTGAGGCAGTATTCAATGGCAGCATGTATGGAGCATTCCCTACAAGCTACTAAGCAGTCATATTTAGTATATTACCAAAAGTGTATATTTTTTTCTTTTAGAACATTTCGGGTAAAGAGCGTTACTAAGACAAAAATTTATATTTCACATACCAATTTCTCTTCAAAGGGATCCTGTCATGGTTTACATATCCAGAGTTCATTTAATTGTAAACTAAATGCTGTTCACATAGTTACAAATATTTACAAAGTGCCAGCATATAGCACAGCACTGTAAAATGGGTAAGAAGAAACAAATATGTTTGCCACAAAGAGAACATACCAGCTGGATGGAGTAGAGGTAACCACTGCTCTATAACCGTGGAGACCCAGGTTTGAATCCCGGCCTAACGGTACATACTTGCCCACCACACTCTGGCCTCTATTACATTCTTCACGCAGTGCGTTTTGCGTGCGCATTTGCGCGAGGGGCAACCCTTTGCACTGAACGTCGTATTACAACGTTCGCGCAAACTATGCGCGTTATCGTTTAACGTGGTGATGAACTGTGCACGTCCTATTCTTAACATTGTGAGCGCAAATTCACTTGTGTGCTGGTATGTGGATGGTATTTAAATCGATGCGCATTTTTTTTACGAACGACGTTTGCATGCATAATTTTAATGTCTTTGAAAAGCTGGTGGTAACTGCAAATCGGAACGTTTTTGCCAAAACGAAAAACACCAGCACGAAAAAAAAATACAGCACAGTATAGTTACACATTCTACACATACCCAAACAATAAAATTGTGAATTCGTGCATATTTTTTTTATTGCAGCAGCATATATACTCCGATTTACCTTGACAGGCACAAAAACTTAAGTGAGTCAATTAAGGTTCTTAATTCTGATTGGCTGAATCCCGCGAAAAAAAACAGTCCGCACACTGATTTACGTGCGCAACGTTACTGCGCGCATATTTCACTTCGTTTTGCGCGTTGTTTTTACAAACGTTCTTTTTTGACTGATGAGAAAATGCGTTTGGATCAGTATACCACGTTAATTTTCGCACGATAACGCTGGACAGTGCGCGCAAAAAAAATTTGCGCTGCGCGGACGAAATTGCGCGAAGAATGTAATAGGGCCTGATATCGGCTGTGGAGTCCAGTGGTAACGTCTCTACTCTTCGACCAAGGTGAAGCAAGTCAGAATCCCATTCAGCGCATCCCACCAATAAAACTGTCAAGCTCTTTGGTTTTTTGCACAATCTTCCCGCTTGAAAGGAAATTCAAACATCGACACTGGAGATAACTGGATTCCACTCTTCATTCGCTTGTATTTAAGTTTAATTTCAATAAGTTGTGGGGTAAATTAAGTTGCTGTAGATTGATTAGGTGAATATGTGAATAGTTGAGTAGATGAGTAGTTGAATAGTGATAAATAGATAGCTGAATTAAAGTGATGAGTAGCTTAGCGATTAGAATTAGTGATGAATTAAAGCGATGATTTAAAGCGATGACTTAGGCTAGGGTCAGACGAACGCATTTTTCACGTTGTCCGTGAAAAAGTGCGTTCGAACGAATGGACGTATTTTTTCACGGAATACGCGATAGCGGTCATACGATGCGCATTTTCGTACGTGATTTTGTACGGTTATCAATAAAACACTTTCTGCGTCTGGACGTTATGTTGGCAGGACGTGTGCAGCGTCTGACGTCTCCCAATCACGCAAACACGCCGCTATGCGGACGCAGCACACTCTGTACGTCAGTAGTAGCGGTTTGACGTTCTCGAAAAAATGCGTTCGTTTGCCACTTGCGTTGCGCGGACGAACTTTCGTGCGGCCGTTCGTCGTATGTTCCCCGGCATTGGACGTCATTTGCTGCTAGACGGCCGTGATTTTGTGCGGCTAAACGCACGTAAAACTGCTTTCGTCTGACCTTAGCCTTAAAGGTGAAAAACCTTAAACAGAAAGAAATACAGAAATTGGATAAATACATTGCACATAAAGCTTGTTAATCATTACTTCTGTGCCAGTTTCATATACATTTACTAGCACACACTTCTAGAATATCATTACTGCCAAAATATGTTTTAACTTCAAGAAAACAGACATGAAATGAGCTATTATAAAGACTGCATGTGGAATCTCCGCACACTGAGCATGAAATAGATCTAAAAAAGTTAACTGACTGCATTTATTACTAAACTGGCTCAATTCCTTTTCTGTACATGACTATGACACAATCCTTTCCTACATATGACTGTCAAAATGGTCTTTTAGCTCAACGGCTCCACTCCAGGATTTGAAGATGCTTGTAATCTGTACACTGTCCAGGTTGCCAGCCTCATGGGATGCCTGGAGCTCTCAGATGGCACCTCCCTTCCTCTACAGCTCTGTCTCTGAGGCTGCTGGGAAGCCTGACCTCTGCTCTGACCGGCTGACCCTAACTGGAGCTGAATTGCATGCAGGGACAAGTAGTTCTCACAGACTCTTGCAGATTACAATTACCTAAACTGAATTACAGTCTTTTTTATTATCCCACTTGCTTGTTCATTAGCTGACTATTCTGTACCACTGCAGTTTGACTTGACAACAACTGTGTAAAAGTCTTGACTTTACAAGAAGTGGGTTCAACCTAACCACTAGGTCGCTGCTCTACAATCATGGAAAGACGACTCGATCCCAATCAGAAGATGCCACCAGCGAGTGTCCTTGGGCAAGACACCTAACTATATGGATGCACCTACCTCACTAAATACTTGTACATCTCATAGATTGTAAGTTCCCTTGGGAACAGGGTCCCCCTGAATCGGGTCATTATCCATGTGTCGTATTCTAATGTAGCAACTCCTGGTACACTGATCTTGTACAGCACTGCAGAATTTGTGTGCAATTGTAATATCTAGAAAAAGGACCCTGCATGTGAAGTAGATTGGGATGGGTACCATTTGTGTGTGGAATTAGAGTGAGCTGTTGGACTCTGAAATGCTTATATTGGAGAATTGTTGAGAGCTAGGCGGCATGGGGAGAGTCAATGTGACGTGGGAGGGAGCTCCATGGGTAGGGGGGCAGCTTGGGAGAAGGCCAGTAGGCGAGAGTTAGGTTTAGGAGTATACAGAGGTTGTAAGGGAAAAGATGTAGTTTGTGGTACAGTTGTGGAGAGCTTTGTATGCGAGGAATAGGATCAAATTCAAATACTGAAAACTGAAATTCAGGATTTCAATTCAAATACTGACTAGAGTGTGGAAAGGGGTATGGTGTGCGAGACTCACTTACTTCACATCATATGTGTCTCAGTGCTGCTTGTTAATGCAAATAGAGGGGTAATCTGTAGGGATGCACCGATACCACTTTTTTAACACGGAGTACAAGTACCGATACTTTTTTTTTCAAGTACTCCCCGATACCGATACTTTTATGTCATGTGAACGCTTTTCAATAAGAACAGACCTCATATAAAAATGCCCCCAGCTCGCATGTATATATCCCCCCTGAGATAAATATATACAGAATGCCCCCAGCTCACATGTAACTTGCGCCCAGTTCACATGGATATGTAGCTTGCCCCCAGCTCATACGGATATATAGCTTGCCCCCAGCTCACATGGATATGTAGCTTGCGCCCAGTTCACATGGATATGTAGCTTGCCCCCAGCTCATACGGATATATAGCTTGCCCCCAGCTCACATGGATATGTAGCTTGCCCCCAGCTCACATGGAGATTGCCCCCAGCTCACATGGAGATTGCCCCCAGCTCTCATGGATATGCCCCCGGCTCTCATGGATATTGCCCTGGCTCTCATGGATATTGCCCTGGCTCATATGGATATTGCCCCGGCTCACATGGATATGCCCCCGGCTCACATGGATATGCCCCCGGCTCACATGGATATGCCCCCGGCTCTCATGGATATTGCCCCCGGCTCTCATGGATATTGCCCCGGCTCTCATGGATTTGCCCCCGGCTCACATGGATTTGCCCCCGGCTCACAAGGATATGCCCCCAGTTCTCATGGATATGCCCCCAGCTCTCATGGATATGCCCCCAGCTTGAACGCTGGGGAGGCTGGCCACGTGCATGAAAAGCACGCGGCCAGCGTTCCCCTCCGGCGGCAGCGATACTCACCTATCTGAAGGTCCAGTCGCGCTGCTGTCATGTGATCACGTGGCCGCCGGGTGCCTCTGTGACACTGCCTCCAGCTGAGAGGCAGCGTCACAGATGCGCCCGGCGGCCACGTGAACGCATCACAGCAGTGCGACCGGACCTTCAGACGGGTGAGTATCGCTGCCGCTGGAGGGGAACGCTGGCCGCATGCTTTTCATGCACGTGGCCAGCTTTCCCAGCCCCGCAGATACCGGCAAGCCAGCCCAGCGCTCAAGTATATATCCCCCCTGAGATAAATATATACAGAATGCCCCCAGCTCACATGTAGCTTGCCCCCAGTTCACATGGATATGTAGCTTTCCCCCAGCTCATACGGATATATAGCTTGCCCCCAGCTCCTATGGATATATAGCTTGCCCCCAGCTCATATGGATATATAGCTTGCCCCCAGCTCACATGGATATGTAGCTTGCCCCCAGCTCATACGGATATATAGCTTGCCCCCAGCTCATACGGATATATAGCTTGCCCCCAGCTCATACGGATATATAGCTTGCCCCAGCTCATACGGATATATAGCTTGCCCCCCGGCTCACATGGAGATTGCCCCCCGGCTCACATGGAGATTGCCCCCCCGGCTCACATGGAGATTGCCCCCCGGCTCACATGGAGATTGCCCCCCGGCTCTCATGGATATGCCCCCAGCTCGAACGCTAGGGAAGCTGGCCGCGTGCATGAAAGCACGCGGCCAGCGTTCCCCTCCGGCGGCAGCGATACTCACCCGTCTAAGGCTAGGGACAGATGAGCGCATTTTCTGCGGCCACCGTCAAAATGTACGTCGATGCGTGCGCACGCATTTTTTCACGGAATACGCTTAAGTGGTCAGACGACCACAGTCGCACAGTCGCAGGTACTCACCAACGCAATTCTAGGGATATCCGGCTGTTTGAACGTTATGTAGGCTGCACACTAGCAGCGTCTGACGTCTCCTAATCACGCACACACGCTGCCATGCGGCCGCAGCGCACTCTGTACGTCTGTAGCAGCGGTTTCACGTTCTGAGAAAAATGCGTTCATTTGCCGGTTGCGTGGTGTCGGCGCACTTTTGTACGCACGTACTGCGTATATTGGCCGTCATTGGCCGTTATGTGCTGCTACTGCCGCCGTGATTTAGTGCGCCTGCACGCGCGTTCCGACTGCCCCACTCTGACCCTAGCCTGAAGGTCCGGTCGCGCTGCTGTGATGTGATCAGTGGCTGCCGGGTGCCTCTGTGACACTGCCTCCAGCCGGAGGGGAACCCTGGCCGCGTGCTTTTCATGCACGCGGCCAGCTTTTCCAGCCCCGTGGATACCGGCAAGCCGGCCCAGCGCTGGCTTCCGGTATTGGGGGGGTGTATCGGCACCGATACTAGTATCGGTGCATCCCTAGTAATCTGGGATTGTTTTAAAGTGTATCTGTCATGAGCAATATAAGTTGGGCTCATTTGAACGGGAATTCGTTTTTTTGAGTAATTCCCTGTCAAAGATTTGTGGTTACTAATTTCCTTCAAGAGTGCCCTCCATGCACATGGCTGACAAGTCGGAGTGTTCACTTCACCACTGACGTCAATCCTGCAGCTCTGTATATTGGCCTACTTCCAACGACATCTACAGAAAAAAACATGTCAACCTGGAACTGGGTAAGTAGAGTCTGCAGTATCTCAAGAGTTAAGATACAACATTTATCTTTAAGACCAATGCAATATCTGTTGCCTGATGGCACATAGCAGCGAAGTCGGAACCGGGTGATACAGTTGCACTGTCAGCTCCGTTAGAAACAGGTTTCTGTAGATCAGTGTTTCTCAGCTCTGGTCCTCAAGTACTCGCAACAGGCCTGGTTATCTGAAGCACAGCACAGGTGATATGATTTGCTGCTCAGTGATTGCAGGGTTCAGTCTGCACTTCCCAAAGGTAATCCTTAAAATCTGGCCTGTTAAGAGGACCTGAGGACCATAGTTGAGAAAAACTGCGGTAGATTATATTGCAGATAAGAGCATTACATTTGTGAATAAGCAAATGATGAGGAAATGTGCAGTTTAATAACTCTTGTGAACTGCATTCCTCCATTGAACTCCAACTGTACCGATGAAGAGTGATGGATTATAGCATTTTCATACAGACTCTAGCATGAAAATGCATGTATCCTCAGAGGACAACTTCATAGAACATGGCAGGTAAAATTATTTCACTGCTGAGCCGTTACACCCCTGTGTGCTGAGCTCATTTTGTGCTCATCATGTTTAAACACGATTTGAAGTCCTGTTTTACTGTAGGACCCAGACAAATTATATATCCTGTACTTATTTTCAGCCGAGTCATAATTATATATTTATTATTTGTATACTTCATGTCCTGTCAGAATGTTATAACATAAATTCGAATTTCCAATCATTTACAGCTTGTAAATTAGTTTTTTTCACATTTTATCATCCAAACCTTTGTGGTTATACTATCAGGCATTCAAACATGACCCTTTAGCTTCCATTGATTAGGACATATGGGGTTCAAATGACTCTTGCATCTCTACCATAGAGATTGCTAGGGGGTGTGGTTCCTTTCTGACGTCATCGCGCCCATTCGTGATGATGACAGTGGGTGGGGTGAGGCCCCAGAGGCTCGATGTCAGCCCCCCTCCGGGAGAAGTCTGCGATTGGCTGTGGTACTGGGACGATGCTCTGAGCGAGTCCTTCGCACCCTAGCAGAGGCCTTGCTTGGCACATCGTCCAACGCTAAGAGGTTAAGAGGGCATCAATGTAAAGGTCAGACTATGACCTTTCCAGCGATGCCTTTTTAAAAAAAAAAATTTTAGACCCTCTGGGCGATGCTGGGTGGCGCATGAAAATGACGTTATTGCGTATGTGCGCCGGGAAGGGATTCCCCTGGAACGGCTTGAAGGAAATCAGATCACCACGGGACTCTCACTGGAGCAATCGGGATCTCCCCCTTGACTGCTGAAACCCTGTGACGTGTGGGGGACATCCTCCACATGTTGAGGGGAAACCCCATGACGCCCTCCACACGTTTTCCACAGCCAAGGGCTTAAGTTTATACTGTAGTTTCCTTTTTGTATTCCAGGAAAATGAGAGGTACTCCTGGTCTAGTGTACATGGATCTTTATTGGCGTATGGATAAAGGTGGTGTTTCAGCCCTTAAAACCTTAATCATGCCATAGCATGGTATGGCATAACAAAGGCCTTACCACATTTTCCTGGTGTGTGTGTGTGTGTCTCCTAATCACTTTTTCCTTTTGTATTCAGCAACCTTTGTTTTCATGGTTACAGGAAGGATCCTTGCTGGCTTTGATTGGCAGAAACTGCACAGTAGCCAGATAGAACATTTTGTATCTCCCAGGAGTGTGTGGAGCAGGAGAGAGAGCTCATACCGGATCTTTTTAACAATAGCCCTGTTTTTTTCAATCCTCTTAAATTCCCGGTACCCTGGTGATAAATGTCTGTGTGCAATTTCAGATACAGAATAGAGTTTAGATCTCCACCAGTGGAAGCGCCACTCTTTCTCATCTACCTTTTTTAAGTCTTTTTTTTTTTTGTGTTGTTTTTGTCCCGCTAGCTTTCTTTTTAATTTGATCTCTATTCTAGCATCTAATTCCACAAATTCATTGTTGACTCGATAAGTATCTATAAACAGGAAACGCACTGGATACTTTACAGGAATTTGAGCACCAGGTGGACATTGAAGCCCTTTTAATTCCTGTTTTTAGACCATGAAAACCTGCATTCTATCCATTTTTTCCAGGTGAATTCTTTGTAAGCAAAGGATTGACTAAACCTTTTACAGAGGAAATTTGTCCGGAGGAGTTATGTCAATTTTTTCTTACATTAAAATTCTTTGACATTAGTGACATTTTAAAATGAAGTCTGAATGGATATACCTAGTACACACTTTAATTTGATTTCCTGTATTCCAGTAAAGTTGCAGAGAAAAAAAGAAAGTATAGAAAATCTAATAGTTTGCCGTCTACTCTGTGTATGGCAGGGTTTCTTTTTGGCCCTTAAACTGCAATATCTCCGTTGGAATATATTGGACTAAGAACAGGAAAACTACAATGAATCTACTATTTAGGGAACGTCCATAGTTCTTTGAACTTTTCACTGCTCTTTCCACCATAGTTTCTGTGGCGGTTGTCTAGCGAAGCTCTCAGCATTCCACCGTAGATTCTGCTGACATTATTTAGCATAGTATGAGACCGGTAACATATAGGGTTATTCAGAGATCCGAAAAGTCACCTCACGTTCAGTGACCTTTCCTTCCCTGCACTTCGGGGCGATTCTAGTTCGCCGACCCTAAAGTGTATTCAACAAGCACCGCAGGGCCCCCTATAGTGCAGGGAAAACTCGGCGTAAACCCGCAGAACACTCACCGAACACCCACCGTAAACCTGCAAAAACCGCCGCATAAACCCTGCTGAACACGCCAGAAAAACTCAACAAGCTGCCGATCACCGCGCAGAGCAGCCGCCAGAAAAATCAGACAGGCAGACAAACGTGGTTAAAAAAAAAACAAAAAACTGTACAACAGCAAAAAAAAACTACTGAACGAAAATGTCTGGACTTTACATATAAGATCCAATGAATGATAATAAAAAGGTCTGTTACTGAAAAAAGAAAAAATCAGTTAAAAAAAAACCTGAAAGATTTTGCCGAAAAAATCCTTACAAATGCCTAAGGCTAGGGTCAGACGAAAGCATTTTTCCCCGCGAACGTGAAAAAGTGCGTCCGAAGGCATTGACGTATTTTTTCACGGAATGCGCAAAAACGGTCAGACGACGCGCATTGTCGGTCGTGATTTTGTACGGATCGTCAATAAAACTCTTTTTGCGTCTGGACGTTATGTAGGCTGGACATTAGCAGCGTCTGACATCTCCTAATCACGCAAACACGCCGCTATGCCGCAGCTGCGCACTCAGCACGTCAGTACTAGCGGTTCAGCGTTCTCAGAAAAATGCGTTCAAATTCCACTTGCGTTGCACGGCGGGACTTTTGTGCGGCCGTACATCGTATATTGGCCGTCATTGCCGGTCATCTGCTGCTAGTGCGGCCGTAATTATGTGCGCCAGAACGCACGTTAAAAGTGCGCTGGTCTGACCCCAGCCTGAAAGATCCTAAAAAAATCAATAAATAAAGAGACAGCAGAATAAAATAATGAACAGTTTTAGATATTGAATTAAAACAGGAATATTTTTAACATTGAAGCCTATGGGATTCGCCTGAATAAACCTGCCGATTGAAACCACTGAACGGCAGGGCACTTCAACTTTTCACTGCTGTTTGGTGACTCTGAATAGACGAAACATTGCTTCTCTATGGGGGATTTCACTGCCCTCGAACAGGCGCTGTACGTGCAGGCAGTTCACCAACATTTGGCGAATTGCCGGCTCTCTGAATAGCCGAATGGCCCCTTGAATGAATTTCAGTGTCCGGTGACATTTCGGATCTCTCTGAATAACCCCCATAGAGTCCACTGTAGTTTCAGTTGATGTTGCCTACTGTTGTTTCTATCAATGATGATCACTAATTTAAAATTGCCTCTTACTGATGTCGCAATGCTTGGAACAACTCTTAACGGACAATAGCTGTTTCTTCCTTTACAGAAAAAATACGATGATACCGTTGTTTACATCTACATTACCATCCGCTATTGAATTTCCCATCACTGGGTAGCCAAGTTTCACCATAGTTGAAACAATAGTAATTTTTATCGCTGTTGCATTTACAGTGAACTTCAGCCACACCAGTACTTGGTAAATAACCTATAGTATTTTGCACATGGAGTCATTCACGAAATTGGAAACTGAGATGCGGGATTTCAAATTTTAGTTCCAAAAAGCTGAGCTGGAATAGCTTTTTTGTTTAGTTTGTTTTTAGCACTTTTGACCTAAAAGTTGAAAATTCCTTACACCAGGGCTGTTAAACTCATGCCCCCCCAGATGTTGATGCCTACAATTCCAGAATTCTTTCAATGCAATAGATGGCCAGGGAATCAATCGGAGTTCTAGTTCAGAAACATCTGGGGGGCCGGAGTTTGACAGCCCTGTCATAGACAAGTCTCCGTTATTCAAAAACACCCCTCATAGCATCTCAAGGCAATAGAAAAAAGGTTGTAAACTGTTTCCAGTGACCAGATAACATGCTCCTGCACTCCGTTGATGGTCTCAGTGATGCTATAGACCAGTGGTTTCGAACCGCGGTCCTCAAGTACCCCCAACAGGTCAGGTTTTCCAGATATCTGAAGCACAACACAGGTGATATGATTTGCTGCTCAGTGATTGCAGGATTCAGTCTGCATTTCCCCAAGGCAATCCTTAAAACCTGGCCTGTTCGGGGGACTTGAGGACCGTGTTTGGGAACCACTGCTGTAGGCAACTGCAAAGTGTTTTTGAACTAATTTTCTGGATCTTTTTGACTCTACAAAAGGCAAGGAAATGTTCTTGGTCCAGAATGAAATGGCCTGTATATTCTTGTCAAACAGTTGTGTGTGTTTTGGTGTGTCATTGTTGCACAGTATTTCTAATATTTATGCGTTCTGATACCATACAGCCAACATGTGTCTGGTAATGGCGTAATGTGTAGCGGCTAGGGTCAGACGAGCGCATTCTCAGCGGACTGTGCGTCCGTGCACAACGGACGTACTTTCTGACTGACGACAAGGTAGCGGCCACACGGTCCGTTTTTGTGACTGACGGTTTTTTTGACTGATGTAGATGGAAAATAAATTAATATGAAAAACATTTAGTCCGTCAAAATGCTGGACGTCAAAAATGCAGCCTGTCTGACTTTGTTCCATCACACACAAAGCTATGCGGACGCAGCGCACTCTGTGCGTCCGTTCTAGCGCATTTACGTTCTTGCCTAACCTGCGTCCGTTTGCCGCGTCCGCAGTTCCCTGCGGACATACTTAGGCTGGGTTCACACCTAAGCGTTTTTAATACGCGCGTTTTAACTCGCGTTTTTCACCGGCGTTTTCCTTGCGTTTCACGAGCGTGTTGCAAAAATGAAACGCGCGTTGTATGCGCGTTTTGTGATTGACTACGGAGGTGTCCAATAGGAAATTACTGTCTTCATTACGGAGGCGACCAATGAAAAAGACCTCCCTGTGCACGAACCAAAGAACGCACGCACGCAGTATGCGAAAACGCACGTTTTTGAATTGGGAAACGCGCGTTCACGTCAATCTCTATGGCCGCGAACGCGCGTATATCTGCACCAAAGAAGCTCCCAAACTTCTTTGTGCGTCGGCCGTTTATCAGCGCGTTCATGCGCGCTGATAAACGGCCAGGTGTGATATGCCCACATAGGGCATAATGGTATTTCACTGTTTGAGCGTTTTACAGCGCGTAGGAACGCGCTGTAAAACGCTTAGGTGTGAACCCAGCCTAAGTGTGTGGGGCTCTGTTGTTCATAATTATATGCTATAACGGACATACGAATGTGCGGCAACACAGACGTGATCAGTGCGCTCGTCTGACACGGGCTTAGAGTTATGTGATACATACCACAACACTAGTCTTGTTTTCTGTCATGTTGTTTTGCCTAAAACCTTGTGTTGTTACTGTAGAAAAAGGGAATTTTTAATGTTTGTTATGAACCATGGTGCTCAATGGCTGACTCAAACATTTTTCTCTGACATTAGTTAATGCGCGCAAGTAAATGTTTAAATGTATGTCAAAAGTTATCTTTGGTTATTTTTCTCCACCGTAAAAATGTGAATTTGTGTGTTGGAGTCAGATACGGCATTTTGTTTTCCAGGGCCAAGTTTATTGATAACATGGATGTTAAACAGACCCTGGCTCTGAATGCATCCATTTATGGTGGGATGATGTATAAATCACTTAATCTTGACTAAGGACTACGAGTCACACAAATTGGGCCCCCCCCCACTTCTTCAGCATTTAAAGGAATTCAGACTAGCTACAAGGAGGACTGATGCATGCCATGTTTAAAGAACAGAATTTTTGAAATGGTGTCTTTTTTTTCCCCCCCTCTGTTTCCCATTTTTTGGAAAATGTCTAAAAATTGAAATACACAATAAACTAGCAACTGTTACTGACTACCATTTTCATGGTGATTTTTATTGTAGTACTGTAGATACTCGTGTATACCGCGAGTTTTTTGAGCAATAAATCAAGCTTAAAACTGTAGTGGTCGCGTTATACACGGGACAGCTGCGAGGGAGTGAAGATCTGATTGCTTCCAGGAGCTGTCTGACAAGTGCAGGCTCTGGAATCCCAATTTAATCCTGCAACCCTGACCATTAACCCTTAGGCCCCGTTCACACTGTGCGATTTGAAAATCGCGCGACTTTCATATTCGCGACATGGTGCGATTAATGTCGCGCGACATCACTGTTTTGTGCGATTTTTGCAAAGCACCGCCAATACAAATCGCAGATAGCAAATCGCAAAAAAAGGGTCATGTACCTGCGACATGCGACGTCGCGCGGCAAGATGTGAACAGCTCCATTGAAATGCATTGGAGAAGCTACACAGCGCGACGTCGCGGCAAAATCCGCGCGATAAAATGCAGTGTGAACAGGGCCTTAATGACTGCAGCCCTCAAGTACCCCTGTACAAAACATCTCCAATACTATTCAGCCCTCTATTAACCCTTCAATCCAAAAACCTACATTAACCTTTGCAATAAAAAACAGTAACATTAACCCCTTTAATAAATAATTTCTGTATGTCACAATTTATCAAATTTATCATATACTCTGCTTCATATAAACAATATAAATTTTTCAAGGTAAACCAAGCTTTTATCAATTTCAAAATGTGTCTTTTTGTAGTGCATGTGTATATGCATAGGTTCCTAACATTATATATATATAAATAATCTTATTAAATGCAATTGCATTTACTTTACATACAGGACATACTTGAAAACGAGAGAAATCTCAATGTATCCTTCCTGGTAAAATCCTTTATAAATAAATTGCAATAATTAAAATCTAAAAAAATGTGCCCTTACAGATTTTATTTATTTAGTTCCATGTGCAGAACTTTATCATAAGAATTATATTCCAAGCAATCAAAACGCTCAATTACATCTATCACCATTCTAAAATAGCCACGATAAAGCATTACCTCTCACTCTGCACCCCTGCTCTCTAACAACCATTGGGGGAACGAGGGTGAGAGTGGGGTGGAATGAACATGAAATGAAAACCTGGAACAACAGTAACTTAACAGACTTTTGTCGTGTTTTGGAAAATTTATAATTTGAGAATTTTGCTCCTAGCGTTATATTCGAGTCTTGAGTAATATTCTTATTTCCATAATGAATCTCTACCCCTCGCATTATACTCGGGTCGTGTTAAACTCGAGTATCTATGGTACCCCAGCTGACAATATTTATGAAAAGCAAAATAAAATATAGCACACATCTTTACCTCTAAACATCATCAAGTATGTGAGCGTTAGTGCTAGGTTAAATGAGATTACTGCGGAAGCGTGGCTGGCCGTCGATGGAGAAAACCCCGCTTTTGCAGAGCTCTGCAATATAACCTTCTCACCTGGGTTTTTGTGGCGACTTTCACTGCTGTTTTAAAATTTAATTTTAATTTGTAAACCTTTTCCATGGCTTCAAAATTTCTGAAATTTTACATCTCTAATTGTAAATTCAATTTAATCAATGCTCACTACAGATGTTTGTTTTTTAATTATTATTTCTGACCAAAAATATGCCTGTTGAGTGCATGTGATGACAGCCACCGGTCCAGTCATTCCTCCCAGCAGGGAAGAGCAAGAGGGTTATTGAACTTCGTCATGATGTTGAATGATATCTGCACAGCACCAGAGTAAAAGCGTACTCAAAATGTGTTATTTTATGAAGCACCATAACTAAACACACTTTCATAAATATATATTATTATATTATATTGTATAGCAAAAAAGAGAAGATGGTAAACCATGTAAACATTTACTCATGGCTGAAAATTAAAGCAGAGATTTTCATCTGTTATACTGTGGTCTGTGTAAATGTCGGGGGGGGTGTTGATTCATCAGGAAATGTATATTTGGCAGTGGGGGGCTTAGGGTTGGTTTATTTGCCAGTGAGGGGGGGGGCAACGTTTGAGTAGTAATCATAGGAGAGGACAGGGTCTATGTCTTTGTCAGTTGGATCTGTGTATTTGTCTGGGGGGGATCGTCATGTGTAATGCTGGGCATAAAAAATTTAATTGTGTTTATAATTAACGAAATGGGGATTCATAATAAATGAAATGTCAGGCCTAGTAAATGATAATGAGTGGTATGCCTTCACAAATTATGAGCCTTCTTAGTGTGCATTGGTGGAGTAAAAGGGTTGGAAATCTCTGCCTTAAGGGGACTCTGTGCAAGAAGACTGTAAAAGTTAAATATTAACCCTTGCTGATCTCCACCATAAACCAACCTTGTATCTGACACCACAGTTGGCTAACAGGCGATTGATTACATTGGTGTGATGTAATTTTGTTTCCCAGGGCAGACCCGTCCACCAAGCTGTCCAGTAGGTGGTATTTAGTAGCCTGGAGGCAGAGGGAATACCTCTGCTTTGAAGATGTTACTGCAGCCATTGACAGTTGTGAGGAGAACATTTAAATTCTACTGGTCATTGTGGTTAAAGTTAACCTTATGTCCATCTTATTTCCATAACCCGCTAACCCAAAATCTCCCCAGACATGGGGGTCAGCAACCTGGTTGCTCCATGTGTACTTTTCCCTTTACGCTCAGTCATTATTATGCCATAGTTAAGTTTTTGCCTTAGCATTTCTTGACATTATTCAAGTTACAATTAGTATTTAACTGTCAGAGTGTCGTAGCATCACTGTAATGTATGGCGACTGTACTAATTCAACCGTTAAATGTCAATTGTAAAGGTGAAACTCCTAGGTAGCTGTGGGGCCTGCTTTCAGATGTGCTGACGGGATGTATGAGGGACCAGGAGGTGGGGGTATTCCTAGTTTAAAATCCAAAACTCTGCAATCATGACTGCGGTGACTGTGCTAGCAAAAAATTAAAGCAGAGGTTTTCAACTGTTATAATGCAGTCTGTGTAGATGTCATGGAGGATTAGCAATATGTAAAATACATTAATGAAAAGCGATATAAACTCCTTGCCTAATGAAGTATAATTTGCCATGACAAAAGTCTTCTTGCAATATGGACTTGTGGCCCTGCATAGCTGAAAGTTGATGGTGTAATATCAGCTGCAAGTAAGTTTACTGCTCACTAGATAGTCTGTATTATAATGCCTGTGAGCGGGAAGGAGGGCTCCTGCTGACAGCTAATTGGTAAAGATAAGTCCTGACATGAAACAGCCTGTCTGCAAAACAGCAGAAGAGGAGTGGAGACATCCCAATCATTTCCTGCTGGCTCACATGTGGAGCCCCGGCGCTCACTGAAACATTATTCATACAAGAAAAAATACACATCCCGCTATACATTACATATTTAACCGCTGCACACCTGGCTTTCTTGGCTGGGAGATGGTCACAGGACTCTGGGTGACCTAAGCTGATGTGTACATCTTTATCATTCATAGGGCACTGTAAAGTATAAAGAATGGCTCTATGGTAATATATATTTATTTCAGGGTTTTGTTTGGTTTTCTATCAGGGTTATTCAGAGAGTGTGAAAAGCAGGAGAATGACTGGAGAATGACAAATTCTAGGTCAAAATAGCCGATTTGGAAAGTGAGATGAAAGGGAGAATTTTTCTGGTTTGGCTGTTTTGACCTAGAATTTTTCATTCTCCTGTCATTCTCCTGCTTTTCACGCTCTCTGAATAACCCGGTTTGTCTCCATTACATATATGGGCTGAAAGTTAATTTAGCATATTAATAGCATTCCCTACACATACTCCTGTAAAATATAGGACATTGCAAGTGCACGGACTACATAGGGATTACATCTAAATCTAGCAAGAGGTGAGAAAACTCCACACTGGCGTACTTTCCATCTCACCATTTGATTCCAAGGAAATTGAACATTTTATATCCTCCTCAGCACCATGGTGACCTGGGCCAGGAGACTTTCTATATAGTTTTCATTCCCCTGAATAAAATGCTGAAAGTCACAAATCCTCCATTTCCCTTAAATCATTTAAATATTGTTGCTTGTCTGGATTGGATTTGCATGGGACCGGACTTGCATATTTTCCATTCATTCTGTGTTCAGCCACTCCAAACCATAATCTTACTTACCCCAAGATTGAGCCAATTTTAATCAGTCTTAATGAAGAGAATGTCGCAGCTTCTCGTTTAAGGCTAGGGTCAGACTAACGCATTTTTCACGTTGTCCGTGAAAATGTGCGTTCGAAGAATGGACGTATTTTTTCACGGAATACGCAATAGCGGTCATACTATGCGCAGTTTCATCCGTGATTTTGTACGGATCATCAATAAAACACTTCTTGCATCTGGACGTTATGTTGGCCGGACATTAGCAGCGTCTGACGTCTCCTAATCACGCACACACGCCGCTAGCGGACGCAGCGCACTCTGTACGTCAGTACTAGTGGTTTAACGTTCTCGAAAAAATGCGTTCATTTTCCACTTGCGTTGCGCAGCCGGACTTTTGTGCGACCGTACATCGTATATTGGCCGTCATTGCCCGGCATCTGCTGCTAGCACGGCCGTGATTAAGTGCGCCAGAACGCGCGTTCGCACTGCCTCAGTCTGACCCTAGCCTTAGACTAGGGAAAATCTTATTTACCAAACTCTGATTTCCCTGTGACAACTTGCAGCATTTTTTTTTTTTTTTTAGGGCTACTAGTGATAAATTGTGGGCACTACTCAATCCTGTGAGACACATGGAGCTTCTAATGGAAAGGATCAGCGAAAACCAGTAGCCCATAGCGATTCCCTGTTACAGATCCTATTCTGATCAAGCTGCTTTATTCGTGTCTCAGGCTGGAATTTCTGGGAGCCACTGCAACATATTGGCAGTGCGGCCGCTGCTTGTATGATTCCATGAAATTAAGAGCAATCCTGCGTGAATCCACTTATGCGTGGTCACACTGGGGGTCACAGAAGGACACTGGAAATTATTTGTTCCCAGTCTCCTGCTTGCAACCAGATGATGCTGTGGATCATGCTGCCCTCTGTTGTGTGGCATTACAGCTAAATTGGGGGGGGGGGTTTCAGTGTTAAGTGATTTTGCCTTTGCAAAATCACTTAACACAGGATTTTTTCCAGGAATAGTGGCTCAATAGAACAGTGTGCTATGTTGGTATAGTTCACTGTTCTCTTGCTGACCCTTCGTTAATCGCCACTACACAAAGTATAGGAGACGTTGGTGTACAGCAGTGTTTCCCAAACCTGTCCTCGGGACCCTCAACCAGGCCAGATTTTGCAGATCACCTTGTGGAAAAGCAGACTGAATCCTGCAATCACTGAGCAGCAAATCAGATCACCTGTGCTGTGCTTCAGATATCTGGAAAACCTGGCGAGGTGGAGGGTCCTGAGGACAGGTTTGGGAAACACTGGTGTACAGAAAGGAGCTGCTAAATCCAACCCGCAAAAAAAAAGCTTGTGGCAAGGTCAGAATAGGGACTCCCGCCATTATCTTAACAGGGTTGGTATAGGACTGGAGTGAGTTTAGCATCCACAGTCGATACAACTGAATCAGGAGTAGATGATAATGCATGAATCCCCTGCTGTCAAGCTCTCAATGATGGGTAACCTCTGCCATGCAGCGTTTTGTGTACTACAGTCTAGATACTGCAACATTAAATGAAACGTAGTCACAAACACTGGGGGTATTCTGTCTTTTCTATGTGTTCTTCTGCACTGTATCAGTGTCCGTTGGAATACATAGTGTGTTTATACAGCAGCAATGCTCATACGGTGTTGTCTGTCATGTAGTCTTTTAATCCCAGAATCCTTAAAAAATGAATTCTATGTGTGCGCTGATCTCTGCTTGTGTATTTCTGTAACTTGAGATAATTTTTGAACCACTACTTCTAGTCACTGTATGTTCTAGGGTTGTGCTTCCCAAATTTATATTAATTCCAGTATTGCCCAAAAGGTTTGGCTGTTCGTGCAATGAAAATACGTTTTTTCAACGTTCTCTGTTGAGTAATATACCTTTTCGTTCTTTCGATAACGTTGATGGCCAGACCACAAATGGGAAGTGAGAATAGTGACATATTTAATTGTGCAATTGTGCCACATTTCTGTGCTCTAAATAGATCACATTTCTCAGTTTGTCGTCGGAACAAATTATTACGGTGTGTCAAAGGGTATCTGCGTCTGACCAGAAAGAATCCATTAGAACTTTTTACTTAAATGAGTAAATTTTCTCCAACTTTTGCTTAAGATGTCATTTTTTTTTCTTGGTAGCTTTGCCTTCCTTTTTTTTGGGGGGGGGGGGTAAGGGATACAGAAAAAGGTAAACAGGGAAGGAGTAGCGGGAAATCACATCCATAATGATATGTTTTTAACCTGCTTGGGACCCGGTTTAATTTTATTGGCTGTCACGGGGGGGGGGGGATGCTTTAGCACGGTCCTCTAGGGCAAATTGCGGCGCACTAAGTCATTTAAACTGTGAAATATTCCAGGTTTTATTTCAGCATCACAGAAAACATAACTTTCCAACAAACCTGTAGGTTTAATATCCTACATCCAAAGCAGACTCTCCAACCTCAGAAGCAGCAATCTGTGCTTCTCAGTCTCTGGTCTCTCATCTCATCCAGTGCCCATTCTAATCTACCCCTCTCTCAAGCAAGAGCTATTTAAGCCCTTAATAGCAGGGACACCTGCAGAAAAACCAAAACACAATCCCTCCTGGGGGTTAATACCTTCACCTTTAAGCAAAAATACAGGGGAGTATACAGACCCATCCATGTCGCATATCCCTCCCCCAGCTCAGACCCATGGGGGCGAGCGGCCGTAGACCACAGTGTGCACTATGTGACTGAGGAACCAATGACCGTTCAATCTCCTCTCTGAAACCATTGATGTTAAACTTTAAAATCGAGAAACCACTGTTTGCCACAAATTAACTGTCAATAAGTACTTGCATATACTCCCTGGCTACAGGCCAAGTGGAGTTCTCACATACAGTTATGGCCGAAATTGTTGGCACCCCAGACATTTTTCCAGAAAATCAAGTATTTCTCACAGAAAAGTAATGCAGTAACACATGTTTTGCTATACACGTTTATTCCCTTTGTGTGTGTTGGAACAAAACAAAAAAGGGAGGAAAAAAAAGCAAATTGGACATAATGTCACACAAAACTCCAAAAATGGTCTGGACAAAATTATTGGCACCCTTTCAAAATTGAGGATAAATAAGATTGTTTCAAGCATGTGATGCTCCTGTAAACTCACCTGGGGCAAGTAACAGGTGTGGGCAATATAAAAATCACACCTGAAAGCAGAATATAAGGAGAGAAGTTCACTTAGTCTTTGCATTGTGTGTCTGTGTGTGCCACACTAAGCATGGACAACAGAAAGAGGTGAAGAGAACTGTCTGAGGACTTAAGAACCAAAATTGTGGAAAAATATCAACAATCTCAAGTTTACAAGTCCATCTCCAGAGATCTAGATTTCCTTTGTCCACATTGCGCAACATTATCAAGAAGTTTGCAACCCATGGCACTGTAGCTAATCTCTCTGTGGGTTTACGGAAGAGAAAAATTGATGAAAGGTTGTAACGCAGGATAGTCCGGATGGTGGATAAGCGCCCCCAAACAAGTTCCAAAGAAAGCTGTCCTGCAGGCTCAGGGAGCATCAGTGTCAGCACGAACTATCCGTCGACATGTAAATGAAATGAAACGATATGGCAGGAGACCCAGGAGGACCCCACTGCTGACACAGAGACCTAAAAAAGCAAGACGACAGTTTGACAAAATGTACTTGAGTAAGCCAAAATCCTTCTGGGAAAACGTCTTGTGGACAGATGAGACCGAGATAGAGCTTTTAGTAGACATGTGCATTCGTTTTAGTACTAAAACGATTTAGTCAGAATTTTGGGTTAATTTAGTTTTAGTATGACTCAAGAGAAACGAAACTGCTCAGTACAAAAAACGAAAGAAACTAAAATAAAATGCACTACATTTTAGTTTCAGTCCTTTTTGTGATATTACATTGATGAGTGAAGGAGACCAGCAATGAAGATCGCAACATCGCAACATCCGAAGTTCTGCACCCTCCACATGCCAATGCAGTAGGATGTTCTATACAGAGAGTGGCATTAATTAATGCAGGAGTATGTTCTATACATTATACAGAGAGGGGTATTAATGCAGGAGGATGTTATATACATTATACAGAGAAAGGTATAAATTGAGGAGAATTTTCTATACAGAGAGGGACATTAATGCAGTAGGATGTTATCTACATTATACAAAGAGGGGTATTAATTAATGCAGGAGGATGTTCTAAACATTATACAGAGAGGAGCCTTTTCTTTAAATCCAGTGGCTGTGAGCGCTGAGATCGGCTGCTTGTTACATTATCTCTCAGTACAATGTATCAGACTCAGCTGTTACAGTAACTGACTGTAACAGTGCTCAGAGTTTCAGTAAAACAAGGAAATAATATTGTTCTAACCTCTTATATATAAAAATATTATTTACTAGTTTTACAGAAACTCTGAGCGCTGTGATGAGCAGCAGTCAGTTATTGTAACAGCTTTGCCTGACACGGCAGTATTACAATGTTGGTGCTAACTTAACCAGAGCTGTTGCAAACTGAAAACCTCCATAGGCTATAATGGCTCTGGGAAGGTTACAACAGCTCTGGTTAAGTTAGCACCAACATTGTAATATGGCCCACATTGTGCTGAGAGTGAGAGATACTGTAACAAGCAGCGATCTCAGCCCTCTGAGGAGCCACCACTACAATAGTAATTGTATCCACTGGTTTTCGGAATGAACGAAATTAGTTTTCATACTAAAGAACTGAAAACGAATTTCTTTAGCAACTAAATAAATTGCATTTTAGGACTAATCCATTAGTTCAAAACGAAATTTTGTGCTGTGCACATGTCTAGCTTTTAGGCAAAGCACATCATTCTACTGTTTACCGAAAATGGAATGAGGCCTACAAAGAAAAGAACACAGTACCTACAGTGAAATATGGTGGAGGTTCAATGATGTTATGGGGTTGTTTTGCTGCCTCTGACACTGGGTGCCTTGAATGTGTGCAAGGCATCATGAAATCTGAGGATTACCAAAGGATTTTGGGTCGCACTGTAGAGCCCAGTGTCAGAAAGCTGGGTTTGCATCCGAGATCTTGGGTCTTCCAGCAGGACAATGACCACAAACATACGTCAAAAAGCACCCAGAAATGGATGACAACAAAGCGCTGGAGAGTTCTGAAGTGGCCAGCAATGAGTCTAGATCTAAATCCCATTGAACACCTGTGGAGAGATCTTAAAATTGCTGTTGGGAAAAGGCGCCCTTCCAATAAGAGAGACCTGGAACAGTTTGCAACGAAAGAGTGGTCCAACATTCCAGGTGAGAGGTGTAAGAAGCTTATTGATGGTTATAGGAAGCGACTGATTTCAGTTAGTTTTTCCAAAGGGTGTGCAACCAAATATTAAGTTAAGGGTGCCAATAATTTTGTCCAGCCCATTTTTGGAGTTTTGTGTGACATTATTTCCAATTTGCTTTTTTTCCTCCCTTTTTATGTTTTGTTCCAATACACACAAAGGGAATAAACATGTGTATAGCAAAACATGTCTTACTGCAATACTTTTCTGTGAGAAATACTTGATTTTCTGGAAAAATGTCTGGGGTGCCAACAATTTCGGCCATGACTGTAGCTGACAAACCTGATGGTGGTTGCTTGCCATCCCTACATCATGGGTTAACACAGGTACTACCCCCACATCACATGCAATGTTAAACATTTTTCCACAAATCCAGCTTTTCTGGCTGGAGCAGAGCAGTCTTTCCCAAGGTGGCCTCACACCTCAAATCAAGGAGTGCTTCAACACTTTCAGTCCTTAAACCGTTAATTAAAGAATGACTTGTTATGCCACACAATTCTGAGCTGGTTACCCCAGTCTTATGCAGGGTTCCGGTTTCCATTTGATACTGCATGGCTTCATCACCCTGTGGACACTCTTGAGCAGTACCATCTTGTCATTATGACATATGCTGGGTATAGGGCTTTGTCCATTGTCTCCAGCTTTACCATTCGCATAGTCATTAGGAGTGGCGAGCTTAGGCTCCGGCTCATTTTTATGCAACTCCTTAGCAGCCACATCTCTCTCAACTGGACATATCTCTGCGGTATCCTTTGGGTCCCCTTGGCTGACCCACTGTCGCACCTCTGTTGGCACATCTGTAATAAATTGGTTCATAACCACCTTCTCCATTATTTTGGAAGAATCAATCTCTGGTTGAGACCACTTTTGCACACGTCTGCAGCTCATTCATCTGGGTCCTTTGCAGGTTTTCCCAGATCAGCCTCCACATTATCTGCCTCAGTCATTCCATCCAAGTAATCAGGTGCTTGACTACATTTCCCACAATCCACAGAGCTCACTCCAGAGGGTAATATGACTTGCTGCAATAGGTTAGTAAGGACCGCTCTTTCCTCTTGCTGAGTTTTCCTCACAGTTTCAACATGTGCAGCCAATATGCAATTTGCCTCCTTTTGTGCAGCAGTTGCCTGCATCAAAGCGTTCACCAGGTCCTCCATCACAGCATCCAAATGAGAAGAAACCGCTTACACAGGCCTTCTGGTTAACAACCAGGCACACACTTTTCTTTGCAACAGCAGTGTGCTGATTAGGCTCTCAGCAGTTCACCAGGAAACTTCACCAGGTACTTTTCCAAATCTCCATGCCCACAGACCTCTTCTGCACTAATTGCCCACATCCTCCACTATATGTCACGGGGGGGGGGGTGCTTTAACGTAGTCAGTCCTCTAGGGCAAATTGTGGCACACAAAGTCCTTTAAACAGTGAAATATTCTAGGCTTTATCTCAGCATCACAGAAAACATAACTTTCCAACCAACCTGTTGGTTTAATATCCTGCATCCAAAGCAGACTCTCCAACCTCAGAAGCAGCAACCTGTGCTTCTCAGTCTCTGTGTCTCTCCTCTCATCTCATCCGGTGCCCATTCTAATCTACCCCTCCCTCAAGCAGGAGCTTTTTAAGCCCTTAATTGCAGGGACACCTGCAGCAAAACAAAACCACATTCCCTTCTGGGGGATAGTGCCTTCACCTTTAAGCAAAAATACAGGGGATAATACAGACCCATCCATGCACTATGTCACACTGCGTTTTAGTTGGGTGGAAAAAATCTCGGCAAGTAGTGGCCAATATTTGTATTTTTTTATTTTTTTTGAGTGATTCAGTCAACCACAACAGAAAACCAGTGATAATTTCAAATAATTGTTAAAGACTTAGGGCACTATTCCGTGCCCAGCGCTAATACACAGACCACTTTGTATTCAGTACAGAATATTAAGAATGGATAACCAGGGAAGAAAGGATAGGTATAGAAGAAACTTCTGAAACCGGGACAAGATGAGGAAATATACAGAAATCTGCAGGGAAATAGATACATAGACAGAGGGCGCAAAGACCTGTATCAAGAGGTTGTAAGGGCGACATGATGGTCAAAGGGGCAAAGAATACAAAGAACACATATACAGGTGATGAAAGACTTATAGAATAATAGAGGAGAGGAAATAAAATATTAGGAAGGTAACAAGGGACCAGTGAAAGATATAAATGAAAGGATGACATTGGGAGGGACTGAGAGACACTTTAACCAGCAAAGATGACTTGGAAGTTGTTGCCCTATGTCCTTTCTGATCAATAGCTTTTGGATTGGGTGGTTTCGAAATCTTCTAACGCCTGTGTTTTGTTTAATGCAACACTTTTGAACAAGCTGCTAAACAAATCTCATACAATGACTGTTTATAAAGATTCCTTTAAAGTGTCGACTCTGTTAGGGTCCAGATTGTGAGATTTCGCTTGCCACCCACTCAGGTTTCTTCATGCAAAATGATTTATCAGCAAATGGATTGTGAGGGTTTTGTCTGGTCTGAAACAGGGATGGGCAATTTGCACTGCCTGACACCCCTGACACCTAGTTTTTGGGGCCAGGCAAGTGTGCATTAATCAGCTGTCAGGCTGACAGTTGCCACACTCACCAGTAATTTATTCACCGCACACACAGATGTCTTCAGCAAGGAGCTGCTTGTCCCCACCCCCTGACTTCAGATTGCTCACTGTGAGCCAATGAAAATCGGGCTGCCTGCTCAGCACAGGCCAGAAGCTCCCTCTGCTGGTCAAACGGGAAATTTAAAACTGCTTTGCCTGTCAGTCAGTGGGAGTTAGAGAACCCGGCAAGAAGAAAAACCTGTTAATCCCCCCCCCCCCTGCATAATACCTTCCCAGGGTATGAGGAGGATGCAGGAGAGGGCCAAAAAAATATCAAAATCCCTAGTGATAAAACTGTCACCGTAGCATTCTAACTGAATGAGACAGTTTGTCATTTATTTATTTTTTGGATGGAAAAAATAAAAGCCATAAATGATGTTTTAGTAAACTCTGGTTTTTATGGTGACCATATCGGCCATGTTTAAAGGGACACGTAATTTATTCATGCTGATAGGAAGTGCATGAAAAATGCCGCCCCGCAGCATGTATAATCCATACCCTGCAGGTAAGAAATCCCAGGTAACCTGCCATCATTTGCCTGCTGCGGCATATGAATTATACATGTTGAAGGGCAGTACTTTTCCCTTTGCTTCCCTCTGCATGACATGGCAATATGTGTCCCTTTAAACATGCCTGATATGGTCAGTAGGGGCAAATGCCCCCTGGGCTGCTCTGATTTGCCATAAAACGGCTGCACTGCCCTCAGCAAATCACACACCAGCGGTACCGCAAAATAAAAGCAGCACCGCGAGTGTCTGTTCTTGTGCAGGCTGTCACCTGTGTTAATGACCAGGGGGCCAGCAAGTAAAGGGGGGGGGATAGCTGTGGCCTCATGGAACTGCTATTGGACTGAGCAGCCCGTCAGCAGCTTCCCTGGCTTGTTATGTAATGTGCGGTGTGTATGAGGGTATCAGAGCTCCACAGCAATAAAGCTCACGCTCATACACACCACACATTACAGTGAGTTTTATAGCTGTGGAGCTCTGTGATACGCTCATACACGCCGCATATTATCACAGAGCTCCACAGCTATAAAACTCACTGTAATGTGTGGTGTGTATGAGCGTGAGCTTTATTGCTGTGGAGCTGTGATACCCTCAAACATACTGCACATTACTGTGAATTTTATTTCTGCGGAGCTCACATACACCACACATTGCTGTGATCTGTAATGTGTGGTTTGTATGAGTGTGAGTAACCTGCAATACAACAAGATGTGTTCTATTTAATCTTAATACCTGTGTTTGATCGCATTAATGTGTTTGTTCTGTATGTGGTTAAGAATAAAGACCTAATGCTATTTTGTTGAAATTGTACAGTATTTCTTATCACGACAAGTAGATTGTCTTGAGGGACAAGTAGATAATGCTTCCACTTTTGTCCATTGGACAAGTTGATTTTTTTAAAAAAAATTCCACACCCCTGTAAAAGTACCTGCATTTCTCTTTACTTTATCACCAAGCATGTTATAGGGCTAGCGGCTACATTTATAAAGTATTTTACCAGGAAGGATACATTGAGATTTCTCTTGTTTTTAAGTATGTCCTGGGATCAAGAACATTGAATTGTTACAGTAGGTACAGAAATTCAAAGTAATAAATGCAAAATATTAAAAACAAAAACACAAACGGATTATCAGAAAATAAATATGTAGGAAATATATTCACTGTTACAAGTCTTGTAGGCATGATGAGCGTCCGTGTTGATAAAACCTTGGCAAGTGATAGAGTAAAAGTTAAGCTGCCTGCTATTTCACATCTAGACAACAAAATAAAAAGGACTATTGTCAAGGTTTTGTTTGAGCTCAGTTAATATATTGTGGGCCCCATCACCTCCTTAACGCTAGCACACACATATGTGAGCGTTAGCGCTAGGTTAAATAAGGTTACCACATGCCACCCACATCACATTCAGAATGCTAAAGGGTTTAAAAAAAAACGTTGGCGCATCCATAATAGCGTTTTCGAACACAAGCTTATTGTACTTTGTGCTCCCTATACTTTACATGGGGAGCGCAAAGACTAAATAGTGTTAAGATTACAAAGCCCTGATACTAATTACCGAACTGCTGTGGTCAACTAAAAAGTTAGCCACAGCCCTTACTGCATGCCGCACATACTGCATTCCGGACGCTAACGGGTTAAAAAACCTGCTAGCGCATCAGTGATTGCACTTCCTTTCGCTAGAATACTGTTCTTTGCAGTCTCTACACCCAACATGAGGAGCACAAAGTCCTAAAGCTAATTACCGCACTGCTGTGGTAACCGCACCAGCTTCAAGCTGTGGGTAACGGATTCCACTTCTGCGAAATCAGATAGCACCAGCTGACGACCCCCCCCCTTCCCCCACACACTCAAAAAAAATCAAGATACTCGCCTCTCATCTTGCGGCAAGAACGGTGGACAAGTCCATTGCTTCCGGCTGCTGGGAGCAGAGTGAGGAGACTGAGGACAAATGGCCCACAGTCTCCCTCTGCGAATCAATCCGCGGCCCTGCACGATTTTGCGAGAACTAGATCCTGCAGGTTACATGGCCCGGCAGCACAAGCCTCCATGGTGTCCGAGCACCACCTTGAGTATCAAGGAGCTTAGCGCTGCATATGGGGCAGGCTGCTGACTCAACGCCTGCCTCGTAATGTGGTGCTAAAATGGGGATGCTAAGGGGAAAACTGCAGGCGCAGGATTTTCCTGTATAGGTCCCCATTTTAGTGTAGGGCAGATGATAGTGCCCTGTGATAATTACCAGGCAGCAATGATTGTGTATGCATGCACAAGGACCCTCTATACTTAATGTAAACCAGAAAGGCTTCTAAATGTCACTTTACAGGAAGTGTGGCACATGGTGCCAAAAATGTAGCTTTCAAAAGCGATGCAGAAGTGGTTGAAGAGGATATTGCTGCAGACTAAAGGGGTTATTCAAAGAACTTGCCACCGAAGGGCACCGAACGGTGAATTTCACTGTACGGAGCAATTTGGTAGCAGTTCGTCTATTCAGAAAGCTGTCAATTTGCCAAATACGGGCGAATTGCCAGGAAATACGGTGCAGTTCATTGCAGATCGCCGCAATTCGGCAGCGAAATTGTCCCATAGAGAAGTAATGGTTAATCTATTCAGAGAACGCTGGACTGCACCGAAATGTTGGAGTTTAAAGGGAGTCCAGGAGAAAAGGGATTATTTAAAGGAAGCATTATTGAAGACCACAGGCAATTGCATTCGGCTTGTTAGCAAAAACAAAAAAGGGAAGAAACCACTGTGGTACTCTGCAGAAGTGGCCAAAATAGTGAAGAACAAAAAGATAGCATTCAATAATTATAAAACAACTCAGAGTGAAGAAGATAGGCAAACCTATAAGATTAGGCAGAAAGAGGCAAAGCAATTTATAAGAACTTCCAAAGCCCACGCAGAAGAGAAAATAGCTCAGTCAGTAAAAAAGGGGACAAAACATTTTTTAGATACATAAAAGAGAAAAGTAAAACAAGGATTAGTTAGATTAAAAACGAAGGAAGGTATGTAGAAGAGGATAAAAGTCTCGCTGACTGCCTCAATGAATATTTTTGTTCAGTCTTTGCAGAAGAAAAGGAAGGAAAGGGACCTGAGTTAGGAGGAAACACTAACGAGACAATTACATATCAGTTTACAGAGGAGGAGGTTCTACAGCAGCTGTCTAAAGTAAAGACAAATAAGTCAATGGGGCCTGATGGGATCCACCCTAAATTATTAAAAGAGCTCAGTGGTGTAATAGCAAAACCGTTAACAAGGATTGGTTAAATAAATCTGTTAACGGGAGTCATCCCAGAAGACTGGAAATTAGCAAATGTTGTGCCCATTTACAAGAAGGGTAGTGGCGAGGAATCGGAACTATATAGGCCAGTTAGTCTTATGTCAGTAGTGGGGAAAATAATGGAAACCATGTTAAAGGAAAAGATTGTTGAACATCTAACACAAACATACAGGGTTATTCAGAGAGCGGGACAAGTAGGAGAATGACTGGAGAATGAAAAATTCTAGGTCTGCCGATTTGGAAAGTGAGATGAAAGGGATAATTTTTCTGGTTTGGCTATTTTGACCTAGAATTTTTCATTCTCCAGTCATTTTCCTGCTTTTCACGCTCTCTGAATAACCCTGATAGATTACAGGACCAGAAACAACATGGGTTTACCTCCGGGAGATCATGCCAAACTAATCTTATTGATTTTTTTGATTGGGTAACAAAAATAATAGACATAGGTGGTGCAGTAGACATTGCTTATTTAGATTTCAGTAAGGCTTTTGATACTGTTCCGCATAGAAGACTTATCAATAAATTGCAATCTTTGAGCTTGGATACCAATATTGTTGAATGGATTAGGCAGTGGCTGAGT
Organism: Leptobrachium leishanense; assembly: GCA_009667805.1. Classification (NCBI taxonomy): domain Eukaryota; kingdom Metazoa; phylum Chordata; class Amphibia; order Anura; family Megophryidae; genus Leptobrachium; species Leptobrachium leishanense. The sequence continues at coordinate 348,907,669 of CM019064.1, forward strand.
GACAGGCAACAGAGGGTTGTGGTAAATGCAGTTTATTCGGCGCAAGGTCTTGTTACCAGTGGGGTACCACAGGGGTCAGTACTTGGACCCATTCTCTTTAATATTTTTATTAGTGATATTACAGAAGGTATTAAAGGAAAAGTATGTCTTTTTGCTGATGACACAAAGATTTGCAACAGGGTTGACGTTCCTGGAGGGATCAGCCAAATGACAAATGATTTAGGTAAACTAAAAAAATGGTCGGAGCTGTGGCAATTGAGTTTTAATGTGGATAAGTGCAAGATAATGCACCTGGGACGTAAAAACCCAAGGGCTGAATATAGAATATTTGATACAGTCCTAACCTCAACATCTGAGGAAAGGGATTTAGGGGTTATTATTTCAGAGGATCTAAGGGTAAGTAGTCAATGTAATAGAGCAGCAGGAAATGCTGGCAGAATGCTTGGTTGTGTAGGGAGAGGTATTAGCAGTAGGAAAAGGGAAGTGCTCATGCCACTGTACAGAGCACTGGTGAGACCTCACTTGGAGTACTGTGTGCAGTACTGGAGACCGTATCTCCAGAAGGATATAGACATCTTAGAGAGAGTTCAGAGAAGGGCTACTAAAATGGTGTACGGCTTGAAGGAGAAAAGTTACCAGGAAAGGCTGATCTTAACATGTATAGCTTGGAAAAAAGACGAGACAGAGGAGATATGATAGAAACATTTAAATACGTAAAGGGAATCCACAAGGTAGAGGAAGGGAGTATATTTAAAAGGAAACAAAGTAGTAAAACAAGAGGACATAATCTTAGATTAGAGGGGCAAAGGTTTAAAAGTAACATCAGGAAGCATTATTTTACTGAGAGGGTGGTGGATACATGGAACAGTCTTCCAGTAGAAGTGGTAGAGGCCAAAACAGTAATTGAATTTAAGCAAGCATGGGATAGGCATAAGGCTATCCTAAACAAAAGATAATTCCAGGTAAAGTATCCATGTAATTGGGCAGACTAGATGCGGAATATGCTGACGCTTTATAAATAAAGAATAATAATAATAATAATGGGAAAGGTTCTTATCTGCCGACATTTTTCTATGTTTCTATGAAATGCCCAGATTTTTGGTGATTCAGTTCTACAGGTTTAAACAGGTGAATCCCATAGGAATCAATGTAAAACATATTCCTTTTTATTATCATTATTTTTTTAATTCAACAGTTCATTTTCAGTAAAAAAAAAAATTAATTTATTTCTTGGAAAATTTTGATGTAGTTTTTAGGCAAAATTTTTGATTCCTTTTTGTTGCTTGACGTTTTTTTTGTATTCTGTAACAGACCATTCTTATAATTTTTTATAGGACCTTTTTTATTATTTCCACACATTTTTATTGGTTTAAACACCTTTTTAGAAGAAAAGCAGAGTTCCTTTTTTTTTTCCTGCAGTAAGGGGGTGTTCGGAGCCTCCACGTTCGGCGCACTCCAAGGACCCTGCATTGAACAGTGAATTCAGTTAGTGGAAACTAGGGATGTGTTGTGTGAGTAATGATTCTGAGAGTTTTGCTCTGGGAAGGCCATATGACACGATTCGATCGAGAAATTCAAAGATGGCTCACGTGACAAGTGTAAAATCATAACACCAAACTATAATGCTAACGTTTTCGTAACGTTTTTCTCTGTATATTTTTTTGCCTTTGACACAGGACTCTCCTCTGTTTGATCTCATCAAGCAAGCAAAGGACCATGAAGGATCCGTAGATCACCGAGAGGGGACTAGTACCCTACAACAGCCGTTGCAACACAATCACACCGCGGCCGATCTGTAAGTAAAGGATGACTGGCCGAAAGATGAATGGAGCTAAAAACTCCTCAAATTAGCAAATCTGACCCATGTCTGAGAATTACATTTATACTGCAGTGGTGGCACTTTCTTTTTTTCCCCTTTTCTGTAAAAGCAGATCCTAATTGGAAAACACACAACATCCATACTGTAAATTTGAATTATTATTATTGTCATCATTTATATAGCGCCAATAGTTTCTGCATTGCTTTACAAATAACCAATAGGGAACAAGATCCAGATAAATGGACCTAGGATGGAAACACTAGGCGTAGAGGGCCCAGGTCCTGGGAGCTTACAGTCTAGAGATCTCACCATACATTAGTGTTATAACTATAAAAGTAAATGGTTAAGTCCACACATTAACATGTTAGTTATATTTAAAACCGGCACCTCCCTGCTTTAATATTCCACTGTTATATTTACAATCTGCAAGTCCATACTGTAATATTTCCACTATTACAGTAAAAATGCACATGTCTGAGATTTACAGTAAGCTACACATTTACGGCATTTACAGTGAGACTTGCATTTTCTTTAAGCAAGATTACTATTGCAGAAAAAAATCTATATTTTATGTATATATTGACCAGATGTGGCTAGCCCTGTATGAAGAGTCATGAATTTAACCCCTTAAGGACGGGAGTAATTTTACAAGTTTGGAACACTTTTGAACACTTCTAAAAGTAGAATTTCATCTATTCGCTCTTCAACCATAATTTACCTCTTACATATTAAGTGTACCCACCCTTATTATATATCATTTTGTTCAGGAGAAATAGGGCTTTCATTTTCCATCAAAGATTTATATATAAAATATATTATAGTATGAAAAAAAAACTAAAAACTGAGAAAAAAGGAAATTTAGCTATTTTCAAAGTTCTCCATTGTATTTTTAGTGTGAATGACATTGTGCGCTTAGCATTAAATGAAATAAAATACATATATTTCTGTTCGGCAATGTCTTACGAGTTCAACGGTACCCCCCATGTAGAGGTTTTATGATGTTTTAGAAAGTTACAGGGTCAAATATAGAGTTTGCCCATTTCACGTTTTACAACTTGAAATTTGCCAGATTGGTTTCCTGGCCCTATGTTGACTTTGAGAGGTTATGGCAGCCCAGGTATGAAAAGTACCCCAACATGTCATACCATTTTGAGAAGTAGACAACCCAGGCTATTCAAAATGGTGTACGTTTCGTTTTTTTATAGTAGTCACTTAGTCGCAAACTTGGTCTTCATGTTTGTGTTTTGCATTTTTTACACGAAAACTGTTATTTTGCTGCTAATATCATGCTCAGTCAACCTTTTACTGGCCTACAACATTGATATTTGTGGTCAGCAATGTGTTACGAATTCAACGGTACCCCCATGTTGCATTTTTATTTTGCTTTTTGGAAAGTTACACGGTCAAATGTAGAGTTTGCCAGATTGGTTTGCTGGGCCTAGGTTGAATTTGAGAGGGTATGGCAGCCCAGGTATGAAAAGTACCCCATCATGGCATATCATTTTGAGAAGTAGACAACCCAGAGTGTTGAAAATGGAGTATGTCCAGTTTTGTATAGTAGCCACTTAGTCACAAACCCTGGCCACACTTAGTCTTCATGATTGTGTTTTGCATTTGTTTTACACAAAAACTGTTATTTTGCTGCTAATATCATGCTCAGTCAACCTCTTACTGGCCTACAACATTGATATTTGTGGCCGGCAATGTGTTACGAATTCAACGGTACCCCACATGTAGCTTTTTTTATTTCGTTTTTTTGGTAATTTGCCAAGTGATTTTTAGGATTTATGTCGACTTTGAGAGAACATGGCACGCCAAGAAAGAATATTGCTCCAAAGATGACGCGCCAATGTTTCTAAATTAGTATTTTGAGTTGTTTGGTGCAGCCACTTTAGAATAGCTGGGCTTAACGTAAACAGGGACAGGCCAAATTCAGGGGATTCCAGAAGTCGTTATAACAAGCCAATGAGTCGGTACAGGCAGCAAACAAAGAGTAGTCGGTATAACAAGCCAATGAGTCAGTAAAGGCAGCAACCAAAGAGTAGTCGGTATAACAAGCCAATGAGTCGATACAGGCAGCAAAGCGTAATCGGGACAAACCAGAAAAGGAGATTTAGTAATTTAGCTCTGTGTGATAAATTTTGAAGCACCCGGTTATGCAGAGGCCAGGTAGAGATGGGCAGGTAGGGCAATAATAACTAAAATCCTTTCGGATTCCTTTCTTGTGGCAGACAACACTTTTTCTGGGGGGACTTTTTACAGCGGGTGGGAGGGACTCGGGAAGGAAAGTGTCTGCCACTTAATCTTTGGAGATCTCCTGATTCCATAGCGAATGTAACGGGGGCCGGGGTTAGGATAAGTTTGGATATGATCTCAAGCATGAATTCTAGGAAGGGATATGGCTTTTGTACTGCTGCCTGCTTGTAGAGCACGTACGCATTGAAAAATTGCAATCTCGGTCAAATAGATGGGAATCTTCTTGTACCATGCCCTAGTCTTTCGGTTCACCAGATAAGGCTGTATACATTGATCAGCCAAGTCTACTCCCCCCATAAACTTGCTGTAATCTACAATGCACTTCGGCTTTTCCAGTGGCTCAGTTCTCCCTCTCAGACACTGGCACTGTACTTTCGTCGTGCACTCTAGATAGCATGTATACATCCTTCTTATCAGTGAACCGAAGGGCTAGCACTTCTTCCTGACGTAGAGCTGAAGAGGAGCCTCTACTTTTTTTGCCTGCTGTCAGGATTTGGGGAAAGCCTCTGCGATTCTTCCGCACTGTGCCACACGCAAGGGTCTCAAAACAATATAAATTTTTAAATAGGTCGATACTGGTGTAATAGTTATCGACCCATAAATGATAGCCCTTGTTGAATAGGGGATAGACCAGATCCCACACAATTTTTCCACTGGTGCCAATACAATCGGGGCATCCTGGGGGGTCAAGGTGGCTATCTTTCCCTTCGTATATTCTAAACGCCCATGTGTAGCCTGTTGTGGACTCACACAATTTACAAAATTTGACGCCATACCGGGATCGCTTGCTTGGGATATACTGCTTGAAGAGCAGTCTGCCTTTAAATTTCATAAGGGACTCGTCTACATATATATTTTGGTCAGGAACCTAATTATCAGTGAATTTGGCAGACAGAAGTCTGATAAGGGGCCGAATTTTATAGAGGCGGTCATGCATTAGGTCGTTTCTTGGTGGGCACAGTGCGTTATTAAAATGGAGGAATTGCATGAGATTTTCGTATCTCTCCCTCTTCATAACCCTTGGGAATAGTGGGGTAGCCAGGATGGGGTTTTTGTGCCCGTAAGACCGGATACTTGGCTTCTTCACTATTCCCATTACGAGGGTTAGAGCCCAATTTTTTTTTAACTCTATCACATCAGTTGGGTGCCACTTGTTACATCTGTGGCGATGTGACTCCGAATGCGCATCAAGATACTGGTTGGCAAACAGGTTGGTTTGCTCAACCACCATCTCGAATACGTCGTCGGACATAAACAGATTAAAAAAGCTCACTGGCTCACAGTCCTCTACCCTTACTGTGATGCCAGGAGTCGCTATAAATGGGGGTATTTCTGGGACAGCCATATTTGGGGGTACCCAATTGCTTTCGCGCCTCCCAGTAGATGGTGGGGGGTCACCATCACTGGAGGGTTCACTACGGGACTCTATATCAGAGGCTGTGAGGGTGTCACTGTCGGTGAGAGCGTCGCTCTCAGAGGCGGCCAGGATCTTATATGCCTCTTCTGGGGAATAAAAGCGGGAGGACATTTTTATGGGGATCTTGTTATAACTAATTAAATGGGAGGTCGGGGGAACTGATGGGGTCAAGTACACAAATAAAATATTAGAACACCTAAACTAAGCCCTCCCGGTCCTTGTAGTGGCTGGTACCTCTATCTATCTAGACAAGGTAAGAATATTCCAAGGGGTGTCGTATGCCACGGGGTCGTATGCCAATGCGGTGTAGTCAGAAATGCCAAAGGGTCGTATGCCAATGCGGGTTCTCAATCGAGGGTACACTCCAGTAAGTGTCCTTGGCAAGACACCTAACGGTACACACTCGCCACCCAGGACATAGTTGAAAACAAGAGAAATCTTAATGTATCCTTCCTGGTAAAATCCTTTCTCAAAAAAAATCAAAAAATCAGGGGTACACTGCAGGCCTGGTGTTTTTTTCAGGTTTTTTTTTTCCTTTTCAGTCGGGGGGGGGGGTACAGTGCCTGCCAAGGGGGTACTGTGCCAGGAGGGTGCCTGGGATTTTTTTCAGTTTTTTTTTTTTTTCAGCCAGGGGATACTAAGCCAGGAGGGTACAGTGCCTGCCAGGGGGTTCTGTGTCTGGGTTTTTTTCAGGTTTTTTTTCCAGCCAGGGTGTACTGTGCCAGGAGGGTACTGTGTCTGCCAGGGGGTACTGTGCCTGGGTATTTTTCAGGGTTTTTTTTCAGCCAGGGGGTACTGTGCAGGAGGGTACAGTGCCTGCCAGGAGGGTACAGTGCCTGCCAGGGGGTACTGTGCCTGCCAGGGGGTACTGTGCCTGGGTTTTTTTTTTTCAGTTTTTTTCTTTTTTTCTTTTCAGGCAGGGGGTACAGTGCCTGCCAGGGGGTACTGTGCCAGGAGGGTGCCTGGGATTTTTTTCAGTTTTTTTTTTCAGCCAGGGGGTACTAAGCCAGGAGGGTACAGTGCCTGCCAGGGGGTACTGTGTCTGGGTTTTTTTCAGGCTTTTTTTCCAGCCAGGAGGGTACAGTGCCTGCCAGGGGGTACTGTGCCTGGGTTTTTTTCAGGTTTTTCTTTTCAGCCAGGGGGTACTGTGCCAGGAGGGTACAGTGCCTGCCAGGGGGTACTGTGCCAGGAGGGTACAGTGCCTGCCAGGGGGTACTGTGCCAGGAGGGTACAGTGCCTGCCAGGGGGTGCTGTGCCTGCCAGGGGGTACTGTGCCTGGGTTTTTTTTTCAGTTTTTTTCTTTTCAGTCAGGGGGTACAGTGCCTGCCAGGGGGTACTGTGCCTGGGGTTTTTTGTTTTTTTTTCCTCTTCTGCTCCGTTGATCTCTGCCTCTCTCTCGCTCCTCAGATCGCAATGAGGAACAGGAGAAAGGGGCAGAGACCATGTCTCAGCCAATGCAACAATCATTGGCTGAGACATTCTGACAGTTGCAGAGGTGACAGCTTGTCACCGCTGCAACTGTCAAATCCAAGCGCCGGATTGGCTGCCTGGTAATTTCCAAACGGCCCGCCTACCTTCCCACAATGCCGATCGCCAGCTGGGAGGGTCTGCCCGGGTGTCAGGCAGACCCCCAGCCGGCGATCGGCATTGTGGGAAGGGAGACGGCCCTTTTTTCGGCGTGCAGAGGCACCAAACGCAGCGGGGCGTACTATGCCGTCCTGCGGCATTAAAGCCCACGCGATGCAGGGCGGCATGGTCGTTAAGGGGTTAAACCAAAGCCTGTTTAATGATCCATCACATGCACCAAAACAAACTTCTTGTTGCATATGTTATCAAATTTTCAGATACCTCTCACCTTCAAGACCAAACAGCCAGACTACAGTATCTGTAACCGTGTCTAATAGCAATGGCCTTAATGCATCTCCACCTCAGCAGAAATCAAAGTCTCTCTCTCTGTTTTACAAAAAAGGTAAGTCTGCTCTGGACGCACGTTTCTATTAAACCACCTTCGGTATAATGTTTAAATCTTAGATGTGTTTCTCCTGCATCCAGTGAATTGCATAACAAGAATATATATTAAAGTTGCAGTTCCCTTATTTTTTTTTTTATTATTATTTTTATCTATTATTATTTTTTTACCCTTCACTACAAGTGATTTTCCAAAAAACCATTGTCAGAAACCAGTGTTTTTTTTGTAAAATCACTTTTAATTAATTCTAAAGTAAGAAGTTTATACTCATTGTATGTCTTACTGTAAATAACCTATTTTTGGCCAGTAGATGGCGCCACCTACTACCAAATTAAGTTAGAGATTTGAGAGGCTGGTCTATTTTCTTTTTTTTTCCCCCTGCATCGGCTGCTGTAAGCCTGATATTTCAGAGCTTTGAGCAGCTGATTTTATGGTTTTAGCTTTCTGGGTATTATGCCCACAAGGCTTAAGGTTTGGGAGCACCTTCTGAAGCCCAAAAGCAAACGAAATTCAATGCAGCAAACAAATTTAATTTGTTTTTGGGCTGCAGATCTGCACAGCAAGATATCTTGATATCGGGGCACCAGATGGTGCCTTTTGAAGCGCACGATATCTTGATATCGGTAGTGAAGGTGTTAAAGGTAATCCCAATGTTTATTATATAGAAACCACTGAAATAAAAGGGTTGCACTACATCTTATTTGCCATGCTCCAAGTTGGGCAAGGTGCTAGGCTTTGTTCCACTGAGATGCTGTGTCTTTTTTTTTTTTTTTTTTAATTCATTATATAATTGGTTTCCTTTGCATTAGAACTCTATTTTTTTAATTCCATTCCAAGCACAATGCTTTTTATATGGACATTTTTTTCAGTGTACCGCTTGGCATATATGAGACTGAATAGCCTCTGTTCTCGACTCCTGTCTGATCATCAAGACTTGGAACCTGTTATCTGGACTCTTTTCCAGCATACATTGCAGCACGAATACGAACTTATGAAAGACAGGCACTTGGACCAGGTGAGTTAATGCTACAACTGTTTCTACAAGCATGGGAAACGGTAACGTTAATTCAAGAAATACTATAGATCTATTGTTTTACTTTACTGATTTCCATGTTTGTAGAATTCAGTGCATGTATTAAGATAAGACATTACACAATGGACATCTATAAAATATTGCTCGTAAAAGAACATTTTGCTTGCATTCCTGGTAATCCTGCTAACAAACCTAATGATAGAGCTGTCTAAATTAAGATAGATGGTCCATCCCCTTTCAGGTGGTGACATTTCTGTTTTCCTACTCCTCAGCGACCACGATTATACAAACCTCAAGTGTAGTGAGGAGTACAGCTCACACAAGTACAAGGCCTACTTCAAAAGATTATCTATATACAACTGAAATGCCACTCACGCAACATCACAATATCTCCAGAACCGTAAGGCACACAAACTTGAAATTCGGCACGCATGTTCCTCTCGGCTTCTAGGTGCTCTCTCAGAAAGGATTTTTCCAAATGACCATCAGTGCATCAGTTATTAACACACTCTAATGCTAAGGAGTTATACTCCCCCCCCCCCCCTGAAAAAAAAAGCTGCTCTAACTGCCACTTGCCTCACATGCCGTTATCTCTGTTCAAACTGGCAGACGTTGCTCTCCTTCACTCAAGAGCGTCTGGGGATCATACAGCACTAAACCTAAGCTACCTCACCAACATGTCCGCACCTTCCACCTATGGAACCGCTTCCGAAATCAAGGTGGGGGGAATGTATTCCCTTATGAGTTTCAATCAATCACCAGCACTGAATCAATAGATTGTGAACCAAATTTCTCCTGCATAGTGTCCCAGCCCCAAATTGTAACCGGAATCTGCTAGGTTCACTCGGGACGAGGCCGGACCGGACACGAGCAAGGATTGTCTGTACACGAGTCTCTTCAGGAAAGGCAAACTTTATTTGTGTCGTCACACAAATGCTCACACAGGATTGAATCGCAAAGAGTGAGCCTCGAACTCACCGTGACATGAGATCTTATACCCCAAATACATAATTAGGTACATCCCAATTAACCCACCTCCCGGTGACACTCTCCCACCCCACGTGGGTTAATACCTCCCTTAATCTAATACAAAGACATTCCATTACATTGGCCGTAAATTGGCAAACTTCATGTTAGTTTCGACAGATCATGATTTGCTGCTACACTCAGTCCGGGCTGTGCTCACCTCCCTAGCGCCTGTGTTTATTTGTTGCGGATAACACCTGGTCTGTCTTCTATGCTCCCTTTTGTCTCTCTGCGGGCCTCTGTGACCTTGGTGTATCCACTTCTTATTCTGTCCCTTCGTGCCAGGAACAGTCTGGATCTTTCTCAGGTTTTAATTGCTTTTCTGCTAATCTAACACATTCCTAAATTTCTACGTATGCTTCAATCTAGTTTCAGCTAAAACCTACCTAGTTATTTTCAAGTGAACCAATATTCTGAACAAGATGGCCGCCTGGCTCATAATGGTGATCATCTTCCAGCCTGATTCCACTTCATTCCGCCCTTGGCTCAAGCCTCAGGTTCTTCTCCTGAGACTTGTAGCCATTACACCCCACTACTATTATTCTTAAGTTCCTCATACTTTAGGGGACCTATTTTGGTTGGGAACATGTCTTGTGGGATAATCAGTGGTATCTTCTGTGTCTGTGTGGGTGTCAGTGCCCTCTTGCATAGTGGCCAGAGACAGAGCCCTATGCGGTACAGTAGTGTCCCTATGACCAAGATCACCACCACCATCAGAATCATGGATCCAATCTGAGATAAATCTCAGAATGGATCCGAACCAATCTCCAATTGCTCTGAACCCACGGAGTGGATTCCAGCCTTCAGCAGCGATCCTCCTTGCTGTGTTCTGCAACTGTGCTACCTTCTCCTGGTGATCTTGGATTACCTTGTAATAGTCAGGGACGTCATGTGTAGTGTTCTTGATGAAGGTGCAACATTCATAATGCATTGTCATCTCACACAATCCATTCAGAGCCGCACTGATCTGTTCTAGTGCCATATCATGTATCATTTGTACCTTCCTTATCTCTCGTACTTCCAGATTCAGTAACTGAATGTCCATACTAGTTTTATTCAAAATCTCGTCCATCAGACTGGCATAACTGTTCATTCTTACCATCAACTCTCTTCCCCATCCAGTCCATGCCGGCAGCCATGCCCATATTCGATCCGCTTTCTTGAACAACTCTCTCTTCTGTCTCTCAAACACCAGTGGGTACCTAGGGTGGAGTGCTGTGTCTGTATTAGTGTCTTCTCCCCTTACCCTCTGAATTGGGATCAATTTAGCTAGATAACACATTCACGTTATTGTAGGTGGTACCCATGTGTAACACACCCTTTCACAACACACCTGGTATCCCCCTTTCAATATAATAAATGGTGACAAATGTAGTGTTCCCTTTGATATTTCTATCAGTTGTCTCAGTCGTTTCATCATATCCAATGCACTCTACCTCCCATTTGTCACATTCGCAATCACCTCCTCGTGATCGCTTGTGAGCTTTCTACATCGTATGTATAGAAAATTTGCCTTCTCTTTTGTGTTGAATGTGTAAATGTATGATGTCAAGTTGAATTTACTTGAGTAACACAACCCACCCTCGTCCTAGTTGAAAACACCATTCTGGTGGGTACACTGGCCCTATTATGGGATACCCGGGACTGAATGATTCTGGTTTTTCCCTTGGTGCATCAAAAGCATGTATTGTGACATTTCCTGACGCAAACATACTCAAATTCATTGGAACAGAGGCAAATGGTATATGAATTGTCTCTGGGTGCAGTCTACTACACACCCAGCATGCGGTTTGCCCAGACTTTTTAGCATAGTCATATTTAAATTGCACAAGTAAATATCCTCTTGGCATAATCTCGGATATCGCCTCTCGCTTTTGTCTCCTCATGGTACGGTTTTCCATCACCGGGTGCGTACCATTCCAGATATGGGAAATATCCACTTTCTTGGCGGTGCTTGGGCATAAGTCAAATTTGAAAGGTACAAAATCAGTACCACAAATGCCCCAAATGTCAAAATCCCTTGGGCAATTCTTTTCACAGTCACATTATTATTATTATTATTATTCTTTATTTATAAAGCGCCAGCATATTCCGCAGCGCTGTACAATAAGCACAGTATAGACAGGGTTACAATACATTGAACAACATTTGACAAACAGTACAGGAGGAGATGAGGGCCCTATTCCCGTAGGAACTCACAATCTAGGAGGGTTGGGCTTGGAAACCGGAGGAGAGGACTGTAAGGTGAGAGTGATTGATGGTTGTGTCAGTGAGTTGGGTGGTAGGCTTCCCTAAATAGGAATGTTTTAAGGGAGCGTTTGAAGGAAGAGAAGTTAGGGGAAAGTCTGACAGTACGAGGGAGAGCGTTCCAGAGAGTGGGGGCTGCGCGTGTGAAGTCCTGCAGTCTATCATGGGAAGAGGTGATGCGGGGAGAAGCTAGGCGCAGGTCACTGTTTGACCTTAGGGAGCGGGCTGGGATGTATTTGGTGATTAGTGAGGACAGGTAGTGGGGCGCTGAGTTAGTGAGGGTTTTGTAGGTAAGGATAAGGATTTTGAACTTAATTCTGCAGTGGATGGGGAGCCAGTGAAGGGACTCGCAGAGGGGAGCGGCAGAGACAGAGCGGCGGGTGAGGTGAATTAGCCTGGCGGAGGCGTTCAGGATGGATTGTAGGGGGGAGAGGCGGGACAGAGGGAGGCCAGATAAGAGATTATTGCAATAGTCGAGTCGGGAGATTACCAGGTCGTGTATGAGTTGTTTTGTGGTGACAGCGGTAAGAAATGGCCGAATTCTGGAAATATTACGCAGTTGGTATCGGCAGGAGGAGGAAAGAGACTTGATGTGGGGGATGAAGGAAAGAGCAGAGTCAAGTGTAACTCCAAGACAGCGAACTTGGTTTGATGGGGAGATGGTGATACCCTCCACCGTGATAGAGAAGTCAGGAGGTGGGGAGGCATTGGAGGGAGGAATAAGTAGGAGCTCAGTCTTTGACATGTTGATCTTTAGGTGGTGGGAGGCCATCCAGGAGGAGATGCCAGATAAACAGTCACTGACTTTTGAGAGGACAGGGGGAGAGAGATCAGGGGTAGAGAGGTAGATCTGAGTGTCATCAGCGTAGAGGTGGTAATTAAAGCCAAAGCTGTTGATGATTTTTCCCAGGGAGGAGGTGTAGATGGAAAAGAGCAGAGGACCAAGGACAGAGCCTTGAGGTACACCAACAGATAGAGACAATGAAGAGGAGGAGTTACCAGCAAAGGACACACAGAAGGACCTGTTGGATAAATAGGAGTCAACCAAGCAGTCAAGCAAGTGCAGTGTCACCGAGACCCAGAGAGTTGAGGGTCTGTAGAAGGAGGGGGTGGTCAACCGTGTCAAAAGCAGCCGAGAGGTCAAGCAGGATGAGAATAGAATAGTGGCGTGTTTTTTAGCAGTTAGGAGGTCGTTGGTGACAGTTTCAGTTGAGTGTAGGGGACGGAAGCCAGATTGCAGGGGGTCAAGTAGGGAATTGGAGGACAGGAAGTGGGAGAGGCGGTTGAAGACTAGTTTTTCTAAGAGCTTTGATGTGAAGGGAAGCAGGGATACAGGGCGGTAGTTGGATGGAGAGTTGGGGTCTAGGGATGGTTTCTTTAGTAAAGGGGTAACTAGCGCGTGTTTGAAGGTGGATGGAAAGGAGCCAGTGGGGAGAGAGAGGTTGAAGATGTGTGTGAGAGCAGGGGTGAGGGAGGAGGAGAGGGGAGGAATTAGATGTGAGGGAATGGGGTCGAGCGGGCACGTGGTGAGATGTGAGGAGGACAATAAGGAATTGACTTCCTCCTCAGTGGCTGGGAGGAAGCGGCAGAGGGTGGCAGAGGAGACCTGTGGAAGTGGAGGTGGCAGATAACTATCTTGTGTTGGGATGTTGCTTCTGATAGAGTTTTACTGAGGAAGTAGTCTGCCAGGTCTTGAGCGCTGAAGGCAGCTGAGGGGGGAGGTGCAGGTGGGTAGAGGAGGGTGTTGAAGGTGGACCAGAGCCGTTTAGGGTTGGAGGACAGCGTAGATATAAGAGATGAGAAGAAGGATTGTTTGGCTAAGTGGAGGGCAGAGGTGTATGACCGGAGAATAAACTTGAAGTGAACAAAATCAGCTTCAGAGCGGGATTTCCTCCAGGCACGCTCTGCGGTGCGGGAGCATCTTTGCAGGTAGCGAGTCTGGAGGGTGTGCCAGGGCTGAAGCTGGCGGCGTGGGGCCTTACAGAGTCTAAGAGGAGCAAGAGTGTCTAGAGCAGAGATAAGCGTAGTGTTGTAGTGATTAGTGGCAGCATCAGGGCAGGTGAAGGATGAGGTATGAGGGAGGTGGTGAAGTAGGTTGGAGAATTGATGGGGGTCCACAGCATGTAGATTTCTGCAAGTGTGTGTGCGGGGTGGGGGAGCAGGGTGTTTAGGAAGTCCAGATAGGTTGAAAGAGAGAAGGTGGTGGTCAGAGATGGGGAAAGGGCGACATTTGAACTCAGAAATGGAGCAGAGGTTGGAAAAGACCAGGTCAATAACGTGACCATCGCGGTGGGTAGGGAGGAGGGAGGATTGTGTGAGTCCAAGGGAGGACGTGAGTGAAAGAAGTTTGGAGGCAGCCGGAGCGGAAGGATCGTCAATGGGAATGTTGAAGTCCCCGAGAATTAGGCATGGAAGATTAGAAGACAGGAAGTGAGAAAGCCAGGTAGCAAAGTGGTCAAAGAACTGGGAGGTTGGTCCCAGTGGGCGGTAACATAAACCCAATCCCTTCCCACCGGAATTTCAAAAACAAAAGACATTTCCGATTGATCAAGGGTTGGGCCAGGCCCCTAAAAATAACCCTCTGGGCATCCCCCGGGGGATCCCTTTGTTCCCCTGTCGGTGGATGGTCAGGCTTTATTGTGTCCATCAAAACACCCACTTGTTGAATATTTTGGGTGCTTTCAGTAGGATCATTCAGGTGCTCACGACTGTGGTCTTTGTCAGCTTTAGCCTCAGTGGATTGGTCTCGTTGGTGACGACCTTCCATGCTGGTTCAGGATTGGCTGCAGCTACCTTCAGTCTGGAGTGATGTATCCACGGGACCACCTCGGCAATCTTCACTGCTGTAGGGGTTGATAAAAGGACAAGGTAAGGACCTCTCCATTTTGGGCCTACTGGGTCATTTTTCCACTCCTTCACCCATACCGAGTCACCTGGACAATACTTATGCAGTGGGGGATATAAAAAGTGAGGTATATTATCTCCCACCCAAGTATTCAATTTCTGCATTGATTTACCTAACCGTACAACCTGATCATTTAGTTTAGTTTCCCCCAATGCCCGAAGGTCCCCCCTTAGTCCATTAATCAGAGGGGTAGGCCGTCCGAACATAAGCTCGTACGGACTTAGCTTCAATGGGGGGGTTGGCCTGCACCTAATGTGCAAAAGAACTATTGGCAGCACATCCAACCAGCCTAGTGACATCTCTTGGCACAGTTTGGACATCAAAGTCTTTAGGGTGCGGTTCATTCTTTCGACTTTTCCCGAGCTTTGGGGCCTGTAAGCAGTATGTAGCTTCCAGGTGATGCCCAACAGGTGGGCAAGCTGTTGTAGACTGTTCTGTATAAATGCGGGGCCATTGTCTGACCCTATTTCGAGAGGAAGTCCATAGCGTGGTATTATTTCCTTCATCAGACTTTTCTTCATTCTTGGCAGTTTGTTTTTGATAATGGTCTCTTTGAGAAAGAACCTCACCAGCGGAGCTTGATATTCTTCTGCTCCCAGCTCTCCCAAATTTAGCAGTATTCGTGTGATCCTCAGATTATTATAAGGGTTGGTGTTAGGCTGTCAAAACGTGAGGCGAAATTTTCTGCTCGTTCAACTTCGGTTACTTTTGTATCTTCTCCATTACTCCCCCATTAATTTTACGCCGAAGAATTTCAGCATCATTTTGTATGCTCTGCGGAGTCTTTGCTGAACTTCTGAGGTGTTAATCATAAGACGTGTCTCTTGAGGGTTCAGAGGAGTGGAGTAGAAATTTCGCCCTTGGAACCGTGTTGGGAAAAGCCGTTGGATATAATCATGATTGAGTTCTAATAGTCCGTAATCATTGTGCCATTTGTGCAGAATAATTTCAATGAATTCGCCTTTGGGTTCAAATTTTCTCCAGTTCATGTAGAATTCGTAGTTTGGCATGGGAGGTTGGGCCTCTTGCCTGCAGAGCAGGACTTTGGCTTGATCAGTTGTTAGCAATGGTTTTGCAGCCGCTTTTGCGGCCTGGTCAGCGCGCCTGTTGCCTTTTGGGATTTCATCATGACCTTTCTGGTGGCCACGACAGTGCATAATACTGACAGCACTTGGTTTCCATACAGCTTCTAGGAGGCCTGCGATTTCCGCTGCATACTTGATTTGTTGTCCTGAGGAAATAAGTAGGCCTCCTTCTTTGTAGAGTGCACCATGTGCATGGACAGTCATAAAGGCATATTTGGAATCAGTATAGATATTTACTCTTTTGCCTTAGGAGATTTCCAGAGCCCTGGTTAGGGTTGTTATTTCAACCAGGAAAGAAGCAGAGAGAACACTTAGCGCTAGATATAAATGGTGTATAGTAGTGGGCTGCTCAGATAAACACCTATGTACACCCTATACAATAAACAAATGGAAAAAATTGGGCATAAGCCCCGGTGTTACAGCTAAGTGCGCTCACACCGGGGCTTATGTCCAATTTTTTCCTGTTATTTCAACCAGTTGTGCAGATGTATGGCCTGGTAGAGAATTTGCTTCAATAATTTCTTCTGCTGAGACAACTGCATAGCCAGAGACTTTCTTCCCATCATCAATGTAACTGCTACCATTAGTGAATAGCTGTAGATCGTATTTGTCTAGGGGTACAGCTTTCAAATCTGGCCTGCTACTGAATACTTCTTCCATGACTTGGAGGCATTCATGATCTGGATCTTCTTCGCAGTCAGGCAGTTAAGTAGCAGGGTTCAAGGTAGCGATGAGGTCCAAATGAACCCGTGGATTCTCACACATCATAGCTTGGTACTTTGTTATCCGGCTGTTGCTGAACCAGTAGCTTCCTTTTACATCCAGCAGAGCTTGAACAGCATGTGGTACCTTGACATGAAGAACTTGTCCACGGGTCAGCTTGTCTGCTTCTGCTATCAGCATTGCGGTGGCTGCCACAGCTTTCAGACATGGGGGTAGGCCACAGGGTCAAGTTGCTTGGATAGATAGGCCACAGGCCTTGGCCAGGAGCCAAAATTCTGAATCCGCACTCCTGTAGCTGTTTGATTGTGTTCATGCACGTACAGCTGGAAGGGCTTGCTGTGATCTGGCAGTCCCAGTGCTGGAGCCTCCATTAACAGAGTCTTTAATTTCAGGAAAGCTGCTGTTTGCTCTTCTTCCCAGAGGAAGGGGTCATGCTCTCCCCCTTTGGTAGCTTGATGGAGGGGCTTAGCAATGTCTGCGAAGTTGGGGATCCACAGGCGGCGGAAGCCTGCAGCTCCCAGGAACCCACGGACTTGTCTCCCTGTCCCTGGTTGGGGTATTCGGCATACTGCTTCTTTTCTCTCTGCCCCCAATGCACACTTGGTACCTGTTAATTGAAAACCTAAATATTTCAGTCTGTTTACATATTTGCGCTTTCCTTTTGGACACTCTGTAACCTGCTTGGCATAGCAGATGTAGCAGGGTTTTTGTGGCAGAGAGACATTCTTTTTCTGTGGGAGAAGCCAGTAATAAATAATCTACATACTGTAGTAGAACAACTTTGGCTGAGCGTTGAAGGACAGGAGGTCCTGGCTGAGCGCGCATCCATTGTAGATTCCTCCCACTGAAAAATAAAAAGGGGTTGGCTTGCCGGAGCCAGACGGATGCAGAAAACAACGTCTTTTAAATCAAGCACCGTGTAATATTTTGTATCACCAGAAATTAATGCCAATAAATTGTATGGATTGGGAACCACAGGGTGTAGAGTTACTGTGGCTTTGTTTACGGCCTGTAAATCTTGGACTGGGCGGTACTCTTGTGTGTCCTCTTTCTGTACTGGCAACAGTGGTGTGTTCCACGGTGACACGCAGAATTTCAATATGCCATGGTCTTTAAGTCTCTGCAAATGTGTCTGGATATTCTGCTTGGCTTTATGTGGGATATGATATTGTCTTAAAGCCACAGGCGTTGCACCAGGTTTTAAATCGACGTACACCGCAGGGATATTTACAGCTAATCCGGGCAGGTTTTCCTCTGCCCAGACTCCAGGAATTTCAAGTAGGGATGCACCGATACCACTTTTTTAAGACCGAGTACGAGTACCGATACTTTTGTTCAAGTACTCACCGATACCAATTACCGATACTTTTATTTTATGCCATGTGACGCTTTCCAATAAGAACAGACCTCCTATAAAGCCCCCAGGTCTCATAGATATGCCCCCTGCTCATGGATATTGCCCCCCCAGCTCATGGATATGCCCCCCAGCTCATGGATAATTGCCCCCCCAGCTCATGGATATGCCCCCGCTCATGGATATGCCCCCCAGCTCATGGATATGCCCCATTGCTCATGGATATGCCCCATTGCTCATGGATATTGCCCCCTTGCTCATGGATATGCCCCCTTGCTCATGGATATGCCCCCTTGCTCATGGATATGCCCCCTTGCTCATGGATATGGCCCCCTTGCTCATGGATATGCCCCCTTGCTCATGGATATGCCCCATTGCTCATGGATATTGCCCCCTTGCTCATGGATATTGCCCCCTTGCTCATGGATATACCCCCCTGCTCATGGATATGCCCCATTGCTCATGGATATTGCCCCCTTGCTCATGGATATGCCCCCTTGCTCATGGATATGCCCCCTTGCTCATGGATATTGCCCCCTTGCTCATGGATATGCCCCCTGCTCATGGATATGCCCCCTGCTCATGGATATGCCCCATTGCTCATGGATATGCCCCCTTGCTCATGGATATGCCCCCTTGCTCATGGATATTGCCCCATTGCTCATGGATATTGCCCCATTGCTCATGGATATTGCCCCATTGCTCATGGATATTGCCCCATTGCTCATGGATATGCCCCCCCCCCCTCCGCTCCGCTCATACTTACCTTCCTTCAGCGACGCCGGGAAAGTCTTCGCGCGCGCGCGCTGGTGGAAGGACCCCAGCCGCGACCACGTGGGACCATGTGATCACGGCTGGGGTCCTTCCAACCAGCGCACGCGCGGAAACTTTCCCGGCGTCGCTGAAGGAAGGTAAGTATGAGCGGAGAGCAGCTGCAGGGCCTGTCTGAATGCTCTATCGGCATTCGGACAGGCCCGCAGCTGCTCACTTTGTTTATACTTACCTTCCTTCAGCGACGCCGGGAAAGTTTCCGCGCGTGCGCTGGTTGGAAGGACCCCAGCCGTGATCACATGGTCCCACGTGTCGCGGCTGGGGTCCTTCCAACCAGGCGCGCGCGCGAAGACATTCTCGGCGGCGCTGAAGGAAGGTAAGTATCGCAGAGCTCCAGGGGCGGCTGTCCGAATGCCGATAGAGCATTCGGAGAGCCGCCGCAGCCCCGGATACCGCAAGCCGGCTCAATGCGGCTTCCGGTATCGGAAAAAAATATCGGGGGTACTGCACGAGTACCAAGTACTCCTGCAGTACCCGGTATCGGCACCGATATCGATACTAGTATCGGTATCGGTGCAACCCTAATTTCAAGGAGTAGTGTGTACGGGTCTGGGGTGGCCGGCAGGATTGGTGCTGTTCACTATTCTTCTTCTCTTGGCATAATTACTGCAATTTTTACAAGTTGGGTATTCTGGCTGGCTGGGCTGTACTGCCGTGTAGAGCTGCCACTCTCAGGCAGGTCTAATCTAGCGTGACCCCCGGGAAAAAATATAATTCGGGCTTGCAATTTGCAAAGGATATCTCGCCCCAGGAGCTGGATGGGACATTCGGACATATACATATACACATTGTATATTTTAACTAAAAAGAAAGACCATCTACATATACAAACAATATTCACAGAGGTCTCTCTCCCATAGCCAAAACGGACTCTTAATACCACATCAGAAAAAAAATAATCAGTAATCATATAAAATACTCTTATAACAATAGAATAACTATTCATCAGAAACTAAATAGAAATATATATTATTTTTTTTAATCATAACTGCTCTTTTAACTGTTTCATATATTTCTATTTAGTTTATTAATAAATTTTATTATATTTTGGTAGACAATATTGTTTATTATTATATACTTTAATTTTACTTCATAAAATACATGTTGTATTATAAATACTCACTATTGTTACACTCTGTAACAATATAAAAACCAGGACACCCTCTTTTATTTAATTCTAGCTCTGTGAACAAAACTAGAGTTTTTGGAATAATATCAACACATTACACAATATTGCTTGAAACAAACGGACAACAATACTAGACAATATAAAACTTTCTCACCTATAGCCTAGATTATATAAAACTATTTTAAAATAGTCTGTCAAGACAGACTTAACCAAATATATCAACACAAAATAAAAACATAAATCTTGCACTCGACAGACTTCATGCATTCTATTGTAGCACACATTAAAAATTAGCTAAACCTAGTAATTTTTCTTCTTTATTTCTCTGGTAAACTAAAATTCGTTGCACAGACACATAAAGGGTTACTTTCTCTGTTCATCAGAGAACAAAAAAAATTGACTCCCTCCCTCCCCTCCGTGCAGACAGTGTGTGCCAGAAAGGAGGGGGGGGGAGCGAATACGGAAAAAAAACAAAAAACTGTTCTCTCTTTCTTCTGGCCCAGGGGGAAGTGGGGGCTCAGAGACTCCTGCAGATCATTACATAATCCACACACAAAGCTTGTAAATTATCTTTAATTTACTGGTATATTAAAACACTAAATATATATATATATATATATATATATATATATATACATACTTATTTTCACATTCATATTTATATTTATTTGAGGGCATACTTTTTTTTTTTCTTTGCCCTACTAACATAACAAAATGGCTTTTATCTCTCACACAGTACCTCCATATATCTATATACGGGTATTGTTCAGGATGACCATATCTCCCGGTTACCTGGGAGTGCACTCTCTGTATTATCTCCGGGTCCATAGACCCCTGTTCTGGCCACTCAGGAAATAACTGTGGCCATACCATTGTACACAATAATTTTAACTTTTCTTTACTCAAATCCATTCCATAATCATGTGTTGCATACAACACTTCAAAATTCTGCACCATATACCCCAAGGGCGTCTCACCCTTCTTAGCCTTCTTGGGTTTGGACGACCCGTTGCCCATTGTTACTCTTACGGGCGGTAACCTTCTCACAATGCAGATATTACGTTTAGCACAAAACACTTGAAATTTACTGTCTGGTACTCAGTCAACAGTTCATATATATATCGTATTCGCTTCCTCCGTCAGTAGCCGGACTGCAGTCGCCTGAGCCGAAAACGTACCTTGGGAGTCCACTCTCAAGTTTGCTTTCTCGCTAGGCGAGTAGACGCTCAATCACTCACAGCACTCTCAGCAATCATTCACAACCCATACTGTACCAGATACTTTCAGCACAAAACAATACATAAACAATTCTACTCTTTCTACTAGCCGAGGGCACGCCGTCCCTCCTTTTGGCTCCTTATACCCCGTTAATTGAACTCTAACTCTTGTCTGCTTGTGACTATGTGCACCCCGTTCTATAACTACACTCCCGTCTGCAATTCCAATTTGCCTATGGGTAATTACCCACCCGGCTCCACTTCCTCTGCAGCTACCGCTGGCCCCAATGGGCCCTCTTCACTACACGACGTACACACTAGCACTGACTCAGGGCTCTCAGCCCGGTCACAGAAATCTCTCCTCCTTTCCTTTGTCCACGTGCAGAAGCTCTATTTACAAACACTGACTACGACTATGCAACTCCACGTGGCTCCCTTCTCCCTCACATACAGAACTATCCTTTGGTTAACACCCGATCCCCCCGGGTCCAGACACGCGCTAGCCACTCTGGCTCCTTTACTTGTCCGTGCTTTCGGCGTGAGGTGCAATATGTCAACGAAACCGTGGCCGCGGGTTTCCTTATCCAACTATGGTTGGACGTTTCCCTTTATACCGGTATCTCCATTACACATACAAACATAGAAGACACTTTACCTATCGCCGCGCTGCTTGCTGTTTCCTCGGACTCGGTGGTGTCCCAGTGTTCCCGGGCCGGGGGTCCATTTGGGACGAGACGAGGTCCACTGAACAGGAAATCCTGCTTGGTGCCTGCAGATGTCAGCTCACCTTCAACGGACGCCCAACCAGCGGGATCACTCGCACCTGCAGTCAACGGCTACAGTGTACAGCAGTCGTTGCCATGCCGGCAAGGGCCCGTATCCCGGCTATCGAGCCCCCAAGAAATGTAACCGGAATCTGCTAGGTTCACTCGGGAAGAGGCCGGACCGGACACGAGCAAGGATTGTCTGTACACGAGTCTCTTCAGGAAAGGCAAATTTTATTTGTGTCGTCACACAAATGCTCACACAGGATTGAATCGCAAAGAGTGAGCCTCGAACTCACCGTGACATGAGATCTTATACCCCAAATACATAATTAGGTACATCCCAATTAACCCACCTCCCGGTGACACTCTCCCACCCCACGTGGGTTAATACCTCCCTTAATCTAATACAAAGACATTCCATTACATTGGCCGTAAATTGGCAAACTTCATGTTAGTTTCGACAGATCATGATTTGCTGCTACACTCAGTCCGGGCTGTGCTCACCTCCCTAGCGCCTGTGTTTATTTGTTGCGGATAACACCTGGTCTGTCTTCTATGCTCCCTTTTGTCTCTCTGCGGGCCTCTGTGACCTTGGTGTATCCACTTCTTATTCTGTCCCTTCGTGCCAGGAACAGTCTGGATCTTTCTCAGGTTTTAATTGCTTTTCTGCTAATCTAACACATTCCTAAATTTCTACATATGCTTCAATCTAGTTTCAGCTAAAACCTACCTAGTTATTTTCAAGTGGACCAATATTCTGAACAAGATGGCCGCCTGGCTCATAATGGTGACCATCTTCCAGCCTGATTCCACTTCAAAATCACTTCTTACACTGATCTCCTCAGTTCAGACGGATCTGTCCCTTCTACTGGAACAACAGATAAAGGGAAAAGAGGGAAAAAAAGCAGAAAAAGATTTACAGATGCGATTAGGAAAACACAAGGGAAGCTGGAAAAAAGTAACGTCAAACTCATCCACAAGTCAGCAGAGAGGCTGTAATAAAGTATGCATCTAATAACCCCTATGTTAATGAGCTCAATGCCTTGGACTAATAAGTATTTGTCTGGTTTTAAATATGAACCTCAGATTCATTACTCCAGGGAAAAGGTTGTTGGTCTCGGACCTCCGTTACCTTGTGCCATGCTCTGAAGTGACAGGATGAGAGTCCCAGGATGTGCTGCAGTGGCGGGAAAGTCCAGCTCCCCTCTGAATCCTTACACAGCCTTCTCACCCACCAGCATCCAATGGCAGAGCACTTTTCTTCTGCTGCCCGGAAGTACAACAGATGCTTCCAAATGACGTCTTTTGAAGCCAGAGAAGTGAAGGAGGGAAACTTTATGCCAACATTCAAAGTGCAGGGGCAGGTCTACCGCAGGATAGGGAGTATCATGGCGGGGCCAGAGCAGCAGCCTTCATTTCTGCAGATATACTTTGTTGGTGCTGATGACAATGAGAGGGACATCCATTGTGGAATCTACCCAGGCGTTAATCCAGAACTGGTTAGCCAACTGCAGATGTTGCTGTGTGAACACAATAAGTATATTCTGGAACTTAAGGCTGCTGTTTATTCTGTTCCGAAGGACCACAAGGACTTCCAAGTGGTGATTAACGCCGATAGGAAGTCTTCTGGAGAGCACCAAGGTCGTTTCAATGCCCCCACGAGTATAGAAGTGGCTGTTCTCATTGTCGGGCAGGATTTTGAGAAGAAAGATATCGTTCTTCACAGCAGAGACAACCGGTTGTTCCGAATCCGTGTGATGCACCGTGCCTATGACACTCTCCAGTACCCTCTGATGTTTTGCCGTGGAGAAGATGGCTATTACATCAATGTACCTCTGTGCGACCCAAAGACTAAGTGGCCTCTCGAGAAGACCGTGTCTGCTGCTGCCGTTTACAGTTAAAGGATAATGGAACGTGAAGGCGACGAATGCTACCTTCTCAATCAATTTCTGGTTGATATGTATGCCAAAATTGAGCGTGAAAGACTCAATTGGATTCCTAGAAACCAAAAAAAGCTGAGAAGTGAGGAGTATGTATACCTGAAGGATGACATGAGAAGAACTGACAGCCACTTATGGCTACGCCATCACCATCAGTAAGGCACAGGGACAGACTGTGAAAGTGGCTGGTGTGCATCTGATGAGTGACCGTTTCTCCCATGGCCAGGTGTATGTGGTGTGTTCCAGAATCAGTTCACCTGACAGCCTGGTCATCCTCCAGCCAGAGAGTAAAACCAGGAATGTTGTTTACAGGGAGGTCCGGAGCAATTTATCTGAGGGACAAATTTAAAATCTATGCTATGCAAGTAATTAGCCCGTCTACATAGACAAAAAAAAACAGGGTTGCTGGTCGGATTAAAGGGTTTAAACCCATCTATTTTATTGTTTTTTATTATTATCATCCCTTATGTGTTTCAATCACCAACCACCACTAAGCCAGCGGACTGTGAACCTAATATCTCCTGCATAGCCCGACGTTTTGTTGCATAGCACGGGTATCCAGCTAAAATATATCATTTTTCCTTTTTTTTTCTTTTTCAGGCTTTACTCCCATTATCAGAGTGCTAGATAGACAGCCGCACGGGATACTTTACATCTTCTTTTCAGGCCGTGTATTGATAACGTTCACTGTAAGACAGTGTTTCCCAAACCTGTCCTCCGGACCCGCTGACACGCCAGGTTTGACAGATATCTGTAGCACAGCACAGGTGTTATGATTTGCTGCTCAGTGATTGCAGGATTCAATCTGAATTTCCCAAGGTGACCTGCAAAATCTGGCCTGGTTGAGGGTCCCGAGGAGAGGTTTGAGCACTGTCTGTTCTGTTGTGAAATAGTTGGTTTCCTCATTTACAAACAATATAATGCACAGTTCAACATATGAGCAAATGCAACAAGTGTACCCATGGGTAGAAGGCCATACTTCTGTTTTCTATAAACCTTATCTAGAAAATGTTCAATCAAAATTAATAGGTGAGAGTTAAAATGCAACTATCACACATTCCAGGTGTTCGTTTCACTTTATACAGGTCACTCAACCTGCTGACGTACCCGACACGCATATTTAGGTGTGTTGTTTTTTTTCCTGTTCGTAAATAGCACCCACTTGTAGCATGTCGACATTTGTGTATGTACAGGTTGATATGTAAATGTGCCACACAAGCTTCCTGTTTATGCATGTGGTCTGTATACCTTCTTATATCACTGGTTTTGTTCTTGTGAACATTTTTCATTACCAATTCCTGGAACAATGCCAGCTCCTGTTTCAGACTCTCATTATGTCACACAAAGATATTAGTTCTAACCGCACACTATTTTTCATATTATTCTTCATATTCTATTTCACGTTTATTTTTTATTTTTTTTTGTTTCTCAAGATTATGATGTGTTCAATGTACGGGATATGTAAAGCAAAGAACATTGATTTGAAATTCAAGACCATTGTAACGCTTATAAGGAACTCTTAAACACAAATCAAGAGGTACAGTATCATGAATCAGCTAAATGTCCTATTAACCCCTTCACTGCTGGGCCATTTCACCCTTGTGTGCTGAGCTCATTTTGACCGGATTTGCTCATGTTGCGATTTGAAGTCATGTTTTATTGTAGGACTCAGACAAATTATAGATCTTTTTTTACGACTGACTCGACAGATTCATAATATATCATTATTATATGTATACGCATGCCCTGTCAGAATGCTATAACAAAAAATGTGAATTTCCATTAACATTTCAATCCTCTCCAGCGTGTAAAATATTTTTTTTACATTTCATTATCCAAGCCTTTGGGGTTATATATTCTATGGGGTACACTTGTTAATAAAAGTTGGGAACCCATTACTGTATTTTTTTGAGAAAATACACAATTTTAGGTAAAAGTGAAAAAACTAAATTTTTATTAGTCCAGCATTATTATTCGCATTATCATTTAAAAGTGAACAATAGTGCTGCATTAATAAATTTAAAAAATTCTATTTTTTTTTTATTGTTTACATTTTTATTTTACACTGAACCTGGTCATGTTTGGTATCATTGGAAAGGCCATGACATGACCCTCTAGCTGTCATTGATCGGGAGTTCCTCTGGAACCCCGGGTCTCCACCATAGATGGCAGCTAGGGGTTAACTCCTTAACTGACGTCATTGCGTCCATGAGCACCACTGGAGAGGATAAACTGTGCCCTTTCCAGCGGTGCCTCTCTTTCTTCTGTGGCCTTTACCGATGGGGAGAGAGATCCCCCTTCCTTTCAGGCACTCTCACCCTGCTCTGGTGGGGGGGGTGGATGCCTGAAACAGAGGTCAGTATGCTGGCCAGGGTCAGGGGTCAAAGATGTCAGCCCTCACTGGGAGAGTACAGTGATCGGCTGAAATAACGACGGATCACGGCTGCGAAGTCAGGACGCACTTAGCATGTAATCTGCACACTAAGCGCGTCCTTCACAGCCAAGTGGTTAATTGTGGCTTAATGCAAAGTATTCACTATTCTGTACCTGGACACATCCTGGTGCATTCAGTTACATGTCTCTTTTCTTTCTTCCTTTGGGCCCTATTCCATAGTGAACGCTAACGTAGCGATCAGATATGTAAGCATCAACGCTAGGATTAGGGGACTTTAACGCATCCCCCCCCTTCTATTACATTCCTGACGCTAAAACTGTGAAAAATCTGTGTTTTTGTGCGAGCTTACTGTACTTTGCCCTCCCCTTGTTAAGTATAGGCTTTGCAATAATTAATTATAGATAAGTATGATTATTACAAAGTGCTTGCGCTAATTACTGCACCGATGCACAAAAATTTAGCGACATTTAAAAGCTGGTGATAAATGATTCTGCTTTTGGGAAATCATTTAGCACCCCTAAAATCCCCCAATAAATCAGATGCTCACCTGTCATCCGTGGCACGAATGGTGGCCCGATCCGCCACTTCTTGTCGCCGGGAGCCAGAGTGAGACTGGGAACAAATAGTTTCCAGTCTCCATCCACAATCACTCAGTGGTCCTGCACTATCTCGACACCCTGAAGCACAACTTTCCATGGAGTCCCGGAGGTGATACTCAGAGAAACGCTACTGCGAGTATCACTGAGGGTAGCGCATGGTTCCGGGGAAAGGTGCCGAGGTGGCACCTTCCCCGAAATCTAACGCTAAAACTGGGATGCTATGGGAAAACCTGCATGTGCAGTTTTCCCTGTTGGCGTCCCCATTTTACTGTTATGTAGGGTATAGGGCCTTTGTTTCTTAATATTGTAATATATATATATATATATATATCTGTTTAAAACGTTTTAATACATTCTGACCATAACACAGAAAACGAGTACAACCATTTATCCACATTTGTATTATTGTCTCTCCTGCATACTCAGTAATTATGTTGATTCTTGTTGCTGCTTTTTTCTGTTATGACATCAGTGAATGAATAACATATCTATCTGGACTTTGGCACTTGTTATACTCAACCATCAATATATTTTATCTAGATGTTGACTTTCTTCATAAAATGTATATGTAAATTAGGGCTGCAATTAACGATTATTCTCATAATCGATTAGTTGGCCGATTTATTATTTAGATTAATCGATTCATCGGATATAAAAATTAGTTTACTTCAAGGAATTTCATGTAAAAAATAACCACAACCCCTCCTCTTTTTCATAAGCAAATTGCGTATCTTGTGTACTTTTCACACAAGGTATGCGAATGTTTGGTCAGAGGGATGGGTTGATGCTGCATGTGCAGCTTAAGCCCATGTTTGCTTTCTCAAATGAACGCGGCTAAAAGCACTTGGTCATAGATGATGTCAGCATGAAATCAGCATTAATAAGCTAATGTCGCATGGGTGCGTAGAGTCTCCCTTTTAAATAATTTCGTGAACAAACTGAGTGGGAGGAGGGACTGGAGGTGGAAGGGAGTGACTTTGCTCAAGTGACTTGACCTGAGTGTGAGAGGAATTGGGTAAGGACAAAAGACCAGATCGGAGTGTGGGAGAGAGTTTGGGGGAAGGACCAGACCAGAGGGAGGGAATCACAATAGCACAAATGGGGTGTGACACCTTAGGTAAAGACAAATTAACCTTAGTACTCCCGGGTCGTTCTTCCCAAACGTCCAAGTACAGCAATCAATGTAAAACAGAAATTGGGATGTCTAAGGAATAATGACACAGAAATACAATCCTTGTGCATTATATCTACATTAGAAAGTGAAATGCCCCCTTGATACTGGTCGCACTCACAAAATGCCAATTCTTTATAGCATATAAATATGAATATACTCGCTGTTAGCCCACTGCTCCGTCCACTGGAAAGTCTGGATACTCAGCTCGATAGCTCCCACCGCCACAGGAACACAAGCGAGGCTTAATAGTGGATGGTAAAAAGTTTAATAAAAGGGTAACAGACAAGTACTCCAACGCGTTTCGTGCATATACTGCACTTCCTCAGGGATTAATACATAAAAATAAACCTAATGGATCAAATAATAGTCTGTCTTTCTTATTTCTGCCTGCCAGCTTTATAGTCCTCTTCAAATGTCACTAGGATGGGCACTTCCGGTTTCCAGTCTCAGCGTGCGGGTCACTCTGGAACGCACCTTCACTTCCTTCTTCCTGTCTCCTTAACATGCATTTTAAGGTGGACACTTCCGGTTTCCACTCTCAGCGTGCGGGTCACCCTGGAACGCACCTCCACTTCCTCCTTCCTGTCTCCTTGACATGCGTTTCAGGTTGATTTATTTTCCACCGGAAGTGACATATCGCAATCCTCTCATCTAGGCATTGAGCATAGCAGTCTGTAAACACTGCAGATTAACTGCAGGGAATGGCGGTTTCTTTCTGCTTCAACAGAAAAACAGACAGAGTCCACATCTCGGGCCCCCCCATGACAGAGGGATTCCGCAAACAGTAAAAAGGAAAAAGAAAAAAACAAAGACCATCTAAAACAACAGTAAAACCACTAATAAAATCTCCTAAAACAACATCTAAATACCAAGACCAAGGATACAGCCCAGGGCTAAGGGAGAAATTGTAGAGCATAGTAAATCGATTCATAAACACCCTTTTAATGTCCAAATCTACATTAAGACCATTATCCTTCCAAGTTCTTAATCTATAAATCCACTCTAACTCTTTTTTTGGCTAACTGCTTTAAGTGACTACCTCCTCTCCAATCTTTCTTCACCACATCTATACCTACCCATTTTAATCAGTCTACTGCAAATAAAGGACACTGATTACAATGCATAGGGACACTGTGATCTTCTTTTTTGGAGAGGAGGTAGTCACTTAAAGCAGTTAGCCAAAAAAGAGAGTGGATTTATAGATTAAGAATTTGGAAGGATAATGGTCTTAATGTAGATTTGGACATTAAGGGGTGTTTATGAATCGATTTACTATGCTCTACAATTTAGCCCTGGGCTGTATCCTTGGTCTTGGTGTTGGTATTTAGATGTTGTTTTAGGAGTTTTTATTAGTGGTTTTACTGTTGTTTTATATTGTCTTTGTTTTTTTTCTTTTTCCTTTTTTCTGTTTGCGGAATCCCTCTGTCATGGGGGGGCCCGAGATGTGGACTCTGTCTGTTTTTCTGTTGAAGCAGAAAGAAACCGCCATTCCCTGCAGTTAATCTGCAGTGTTTACAGACTGCTATGCTCAATGCCTAGATGAGATGATTGCGATATGTCACTTCCAGTGGAAAATAAATCAACCTGAAACGCATGTCAAGGAGACAGGAAGGAGGAAGTGGAGGTGCGTTCCAGGGTGACCCGCACGCTGAGAGTGGAAACCGGAAGTGTCCACCTTAAAACGCATGTTAAGGAGACAGGAAGAAGGAAGTGAAGGTGCGTTCCAGGGTGACCCGCACGCTGAGACTGGAAACCGGAAGTGCCCATCCTAGTGACATTTGAAGAGGACTATAAAGCTGGCAGGCAGAAATAAGAAAGACTATTATTTGATCCATTATGTTTATTTTTATGTACTAATCCCTGAGGAAGTGCAGTATATGCACGAAACGCGTTGGAGTACTTGTCTGTTACCCTTTTATTAAACTTTTTACCATCCACTATTAAGCCTCGCTTGTGTTCCTGTGGCGGTGGGAGCTATCGAGCTGAGTATCCAGACTTTCCAGTGGACGGAGCAGTGGGCTAACGGCGAGTATATTCATATTTATATGCTATAAAGAATTGGCATTTTGTGAGTGCGACCAGTATCAAGGGGGCATTTCACTTTCTAATGTAGATATAATGCACGATGATTGTATTTCTGTGTCCTTATTCCTTAGACATCCCAATTTCTGTTTTACAGAGGGAGGGAATGGCAGGGAGGGTGGGGTGGTGGCACAGGACTCCAGCTTCAAGTAAGGATAAAACACAGGCATACAGCTCCTTCACCCAGTGGCAGTGTCCTATTGTTTGTCTTATAGTTCTGCTACTGTTGTAAACGGAATAAAAACCAACTGGTTGTGTCTGACATAACCCTAGAACTAAATCATACCTA
Source organism: Leptobrachium leishanense (assembly GCA_009667805.1). Lineage (NCBI taxonomy): Eukaryota > Metazoa > Chordata > Amphibia > Anura > Megophryidae > Leptobrachium > Leptobrachium leishanense. Next base: position 348,937,926 of record CM019064.1, read on the forward strand.
GTAAAGTAGCGGCGCGTCTTTTTCAATCAGCTCTGAAGCTGAGGTTATTTACGTTTAACTCAGTCTGACTCTAAACCGTGTGTACTGTACACAGGACGATTAATCGACACCGATTAATCGATAATGGAATTAGTTGACAACTATTTTAATCATCGATTAGTTGTCGATTAATCAATTTAGTTGTTTCAGCCCTAATGTAAATATAAAAAAATTATATTTTAAATATAGAAATAATTAAAGCATATTTAAAATGTATGTAAAAATGAAAGTATTGCACTTTCGAAATAGCCAGAGAATCAGCAGTTAACCACATTCTCGGTGCCTTATGTGTCATTTAGTGCATAATAATGGACATTTCAAAAGCGTTTTACTAAGAAAAGGAGAATTGTAAAAAAAAAAATATAATAAAGGATAGTTAGAAATACGAGGAAAAAAATAATAAAGTATTCTTTATTGTATGGCTTACTTTCTGTAACCATATTTAAATATTTGCTTAAAATACGGGTTAGTCAAGACTCCACTTAGGGCAGTATTGCTTAGTTCCCGCTAAAACGGGGATGCTAAGGTGGAAATCCTAATGCGCCCCCAAGAGTATCACCTCCTGGATCACGTGACTTGCAGGATCTCTTTCTCATGAGATTGTGCAGAGCTGCAGAGGGAGACCGGGGACTATTTGATTGCCGAGGGAGACCGGGGACGATTTGTCCCCAGTCTCACTCTGCTTCCGGCGGCCAGAACCGGTGGAGGACTCGAGGTCGATGTAGGTGAGTGTGCTCTCCACACCGCCCACAACACCCCCCCTGCTTGCTCGGCCGGTATCCAGGCTCAGGCGAGCCCCCGGCTAGGCCTGTGCCTAGAGGCCCAGCCGGGGCTCGCCTGTGCTTTGAGGCCAGCCGAGTTGCCTCTAGGCCCAGGCCAAGCCGGGGGCTCGCCTGTGCCTGGATGCTAGCCGAGCAAGCAGGGGGGTGTTGTGGGCGGTGTGGAGAGCACATACTCTCCTACATCGACCTCGAGTCCTCCACTGGTTGCACACATACTCTCCTACATCGGCCCGGAGCTCCTCCAGCGATGGCAGTCCTGCATCCATTGTCTTCTCTCCGTTGATCGCCGGTATGACGTCCTGGAAGCCTTTGACCCGGGTCAAAGGCTTTCGTGATGTCATACCGGCGACCAGCGGCGAGTAGACACTGGATGCAGGACTGCCATCGCTGGAGGAGCTCAGGGCCGATATAGGTGAGTATTTGTAGGCAACATCCTCCTACTTCGGCCCTGAGCTCCAGCGGTGACCGTCCTCCGACTGTTGCAGGCTGCTCGGCCGTCCTCCAGGCTCAGGCGAGCTCCAGGCGCAGGTTCTCATGTCTGATTTTCGGTATCGGTTTTCGGCCGAACCGATCCCATATTTTCGGCTTCGATATCGGCCGGAAATTTTCATTTTGGTGCATCCCTAGTTTACAGTTGATGCTAAATGATTTCGCTTAAGCGGTGTGGTAATTAGCGTTAGTATTACAAACGCTAATTACTCTATGATCTCCCCATGTTAAGTATAGGGAGCACAAAGTACAGTAAACTTGTGGAAGAGAGCGCTATCCCCGATGTGCGAATGGGCTTTTCAACCCGTTAGCGTTTGGAATGTAATATGGGGGCCTGAGTTAGACTCACTTAAGGCCCCGTTCACACTGTGCGTTTTATTGCGTGGATTTTGCCGCGACGTCGCGCTGTGTAGCTTCTCCAATGCATTTCAATGGAGCTGTTCACATCTTGCTGCGCGATGTCGCAGAAGCATGTCACTGGTATATGACCCTTTTTTTGCGATTTTGCTATCTGCAATTTTGCCATTTGTATTGGTGGTGCTTTGCAAAAATCGCACAAAACAGCGATGTCGCGTGACATTATCGCACCATGTCGCGAATATGAAAATCGCGCGATTTTCAAATCGCACAGTGTGAACGGGGCCTAAGCTAGCGTTACTGCTCACATATCTGAGTGCTAACGCTAGCATTAAGTTCGTAATAGTGCCCTAACTAAGGCATTATATATGATGGGCGTAGTCATCACTGGTCATGGTACAAGTTCCAAAACTTCACCTGATCTCCCATATTTCTATTCCCAGATAAATATTTACAGACTATTTGTTCTAAATGAATATATTTGTAATGAACACAGACTATAAATCGTGCACCGACGTTGGCTAGATATTTTTTTTCCAGGAAATCAATGGGAGTCTTAATTTTGTCCAGCGAATTTATATTTTTCTGTTATATTATTACATTTATTCCTTTTTTTTCGTAACACAGACCTTCAAACATGTTTTAATTCGAGAACGACAACACGATTCCATTATTGTATTTTATAACCTGGTCTTCATGCAGAAACTAAAGAGCAACATTCTACAATATGCATCAAATCGGGTAAGGTGACTGGCCAAAGCAAAAGATCAAAATTCAGCCCCTGCCCTCATGCAAGGGGAATTTAAAGCTTCCCTTTGCAGTTGTAACTTTTTAAAATCCACCTGTACTAGATCAGGGGTGGATATTTAATTGGTCTTAAAGATCAATGAGTTATTTCATTACTTGATGAGCTATGGCTGCTTGTACTCGCCACAATCAAACAATTGGCTCCACCTTCTTTTGCCTTTCTTGGGTGGAGCTAACAGGGTGCCATCACACTGCAATGCAAGATTGGTCCACAGTGATGATGTCAGAGTGCCGACAGCCAATGTTGTGAACTGACTGAATGGAGGGCTGTCCTGTAGGGTGGCTCTCCTCTTAGAGCTGTCCCTCCCCGCGTGAAGGACAGGGAAACTTTGTCAGAGAATGAATCCCTTATTTTCCGTGATCTATGCCCGTGAAATAATTCCAACACTTACATTGGGAGTGATTCCCTTTAAAACAAGTATTGCTTTGAGTATAGCAGTAGCATTTTAAGTTTCTGTTTTATGTGATGGCCTTATATAATTTAAGCAGCAGTTCAGCAAAGGACATACATATATTAGATAAATGTATAGTTGATCCAAGCTTCGTTTGAGAGGTATATCAATCTGCTGTACAAATTACTGAAAATCAAGGAACATGTTGGTATGAGGTTTATTCTGAAAATAATTATATCTGCATTTTTTCATGTCCAGAAAATATGTATACAAGTATAAATGGCCTGATGTTCCAGCTCTGCTTAAAAAGGTTTCCAAACAAAATGCTGGACTTGCTTATGCCTCATCAAGCATCCTATCTGATCTCTCACAGGATACATTGTTTTTGGGGCTGATCAGGGTCGCTTCTGATGGGGCATAGGAGATTCTGCCTTGAAGTCTTTGCATCTGGCAAATCAACCTTATTTTAAAAAGGCCACAGGAAAAAACATGGACTTACTACAACGTTATAGCAAAGTTGAGGGTAGTCCACCAGTTCTTTTAACATATGTTGTAATTTTTAATCTGTAAATAACTATTTGGCTTTTATTTTCCAGCCCCCTCCATTGTCTCCAATACCTCCTATTCCACAAAGTCCCTATCGATACGCAAGCTCCCCGTTAAAAATACCCGGTGGAAATAATATATATGTCTCCCCTTTAAAAAATCCATATAAAACATCTGAAGGAATGCTGTCTCCTACCAAGATAACCCCACGAACAAGGTTTGTAGCAACCGTCAGCATGTTTTGTTTAGCTTACAACAAATGCGTTTCTTGTGGGTGTTTACTGCATAGAATTGTCAAGGCACATGAGCAGTCGTATAAGAGTATATTTTACAAAATGAAAGGGAGTTTTATGAGCAGGTATGATTGTATTTAAAGTTCTGTAAGGCTTGTGTCAGATGAGCGTTTTTCAGAGCGGAAGGAATGTCCGTGAGCGTGGACGTTCTTTCCACTCGACGCCCGTCTGGACACCTCGTTGAGCGCACTCAGTGCACTCAGCGCTGCAAGGCTCGATCCTCCTATGAAGAATCACATTTTGCAGCTCCGTCAACGACTGTCCTAGTGCTCTGCAGGAGAGGCTTGGATAATGGACGCTTGTTGCGTGCGCATTTCGTGCGCGTGCACAAGCGTGTGACCGGCCCTGTTGCAGCGTCACAGCGCTGCAACGGACACTGGTCAGCACGTCCGTAGGGGCGCACATAGTGCGCTCGTCTGACGCCAGCCTTAACAGTACTTCTCACCATTGCTGCATTATTATTGTATTTTGCCATTGTCCTGGTACTATAGGTCTGCCATTGACCAGGAAATTCCTGTAAGACACCTGAGGCCTATTTGCGACACACACCAGCATGCCACGACACAGTGGTTGAAAATCATAGTACTGCCTCTCAGAGCCTTGATGTTAAGTGATTTTTTTTCTGCTGTGAAACACTTAACTCTTAAAAATAAACCAAATACACCTACTAAAAAATTCCTTAATCTACCTTTAATACAGAGTTAAAAAGGGTGGCATACGCGAGCTCTATGCTGGGTCACACTTGAATCCATGGAGTCCTACATCAAAGCATTTAGACCATTTCATTTGTGCTTGCACAAAAAAGCGGAGAGCATACAGAGAGTATTTATACACACATTTATATAGTGTGTGTGTGTGTGTGTGTGTGTGTGTGTGTGTAATATATAGATCTATCTATATCCAAAAAATAGGATGCACTCAAGGTCTTACAGAAAAATAATAAAATCCGTTCCTTTATTAGACAACATGATAAAAATCCTGAAATCAGAAACTGATATTTTGGCTCCCTAAGAGCATTTCTCACGGTTACAGGTAATTGAATCAAACCTGTAATATATATATAGAGCAAAACAAATTACAATCAACTCAGAAATCCTGTAGCACGTCACGCTGATCACCACGAGGACTTGGCATCTAGATACGGTCAATGTGCAGCTTGTTGACGTCAATACTGTGCATGGAGCACCCAGGCTAGAGTTGCCATGGTGACTCCCAAAGATGCTGTGAACAAAACAATACAAATAAAAACAACAGGATGAGAAAGAAAATTTGCAAATGGATCAAAGCAAACCATGCAGAATCTAATGTCTAATCTAGTCATACAGTTGTGTTCAAAATTATTCAACCCCCAATGCTGTAAAGGGTTTTAGGGAATTTAGTGTACATTTGTAATTGTATTCAGAATGAAATCCTACAAGGACTTTTTAAAGAACCACATGCAACTAAAATGACATCAATTGGTTTTGTAATACAGTAGTAAATGTTTCTTTTGTGAATTCTTCAGTGACACAATTATTCAACCCCTTAAAGACTACCACTCTGAAGAACAGAGGTTCATTCAAGGGTTTTCAATCAGGTATTGAAAACACCTGTGGATGTCACGGAGCAGCAATAAAGCATAATAAGCACCAATTAGGCAGCTTTAAAATGATTGTGATACTCAGCTCCTTCTAGACATTTACTGGTGTGGTTACAAACATGGTGAAGTCAAGAGAATGGTCCAGGAAGACAAGAGAAGAGGTGATTACTCTTCACAGGAAGGGCAATGGCTATAAGAAGATTGCAAAGATGTTAAACATACCAAGAGAGACCATAGGAAGCATCATTCGCAAATTCAAGGTAAAGGGAACTGTTGAAACGCTACCTGGTCGTGGCAGAAAGAAGATGCTGACTTCAACTGTTGTGAGCTACCTGAAGCGTAGAGTGGAGAAAAGTCCCCGTGTGACTGCTGAGGAACTGAGAAAAGATTTGTCAGATGTGGGTACTGAAGTTTCAGCTCAGACAATACGGCGCACACTGCGTAATGAAGGCCTCCATGCCAGAACTCCCTTGCTGTCTCCAAAGAATAAGAAGAGTCGACTGCAGTATGCCAAAAGTCATGTGGAGAAACCACAGACGTTTTGGGATAGTGTTCTGTGGACTGATGAAACAAAATTAGAACTGTTTGGGCCCATGGATCAACGCTATGTTTGGAGGAGGAAGAACAAGGCCTATGAAGAAAAGAACACCTTGCCTACTGTGAAGCATGGCGGGGGGTCAATCATGCTTTGGGGCTGTTTTGCTTCTGCAGGTACAGGGAAGCTTCAGCGTGTGCAAGGTACCATGAATTCTCTTCAGTACCAGGAGATATTGGATGACAATGTGATGCAGTCCGTCACAAACCTGAGGCTTGGGAGACGTTGGACCTTTCAACAGGACAATGATCCCAAGCATACCTCCAAGTCCACTAGAGCATGGTTGCAGATTAAAGGCTGGAACATTTTGGAGTGGCCATCGCAGTCACCTGACTTAAATCCGATTGAGAACCTCTGGTGGGACTTAAAGAAAGCAGTTGCAGTGCGCAAGCCTAAGAATGTGACTGAACTGGAGGCTTTTGCCCATGACGAATGGGCGAAGATACCCGTAGATCGCTGCAAGACACTTGTGTCAAGCTATGCTTCACATTTAAAAGCTGTTATAACTGTAAAAGGATGTTGTACTAAGTACTAAGATTGAATGTCACTTGGGGGTTGAATAAAACTGATAATGATGTGAGCACAGAAAAGACATTTGTGGTTATTTCATTATAAATGTTATGTTATATTTGTCTGACCTACACGTGCCTCTTTGATTTAATTGTAAGCAAGATGACTGAATGATCAAAATCAATGTCAAACTGGCCAAAACACTCAATTTCAGTGGGGGTTGAATAATTTTGAACACAACTGTATGTATCAGAAAATCAATAGCAATAATAAAGATATTTAAATAAAGCGTGGACTGAGAGTGAAATTACTGTAGAGCTATCTAAATGGGATCAGGACCCCAAAGTCTGACTAAATTAATACTAAATCATTTAAATTTATAACAATAAATCTACAATATATTAGTGCCCCTCGTATATTAAAGAGAAAACTATACTTGACCAATAAGAGTAAATTAGATAAAAATCGGAAAAAAATAAGAAATGTGAAGAATACATAATGGTGAGGTGTCATTCAAAAGCCATAGCTATCTGCACTGACGATATTGACTATGTATCACTTTTCAATCTCTCAATAAAGCACAATACGTTAAAAATAAAAGCCATAGCTATAAACGTGTATGTTGTAAGGTAAAAATACGTAAATGGTCTGTTGGTTGATCCTATAAAAGATAAATTTATGATATGCTCAAAGTGATATTTGTATTTATATCATAATTTGTTTTAGATCACTTGCTTATAGGATATTTGATTCAATTGTCCAATTACTTTTGGTCCCTTAAAAAGGGGATGGCTACTCTTAAGAGCTGTAATTTCTAAACCATTCCTCCAATTTGGATGTACATACCGTCAAGTTAAACCTAAGAGTGTGTGCACTTTCAGCCCATATCCATTATATAACTATAGCTTGAATACGTTTTGGTAAAATACCTGAAAAAACTAATAGTGCCTGTGTCCAAATATACACCGCTCAAAAAAAATAAAGAACCCAAAAATAAGACATCCTAGATCTGAATGAATGAAATATTCTTATTAAATGCTGTGGTCATTACATAGTTGAATGTGCTGACAACAAAATCACACAAACATTATCAATGGAAATCAAATTGAGCAACCCATGTAGGTCTGGATTTGGAGTTACACTCAAAATTAAAGTGGAAATCAACACTACAGGCTGATCCAACTTTGATGTAATGTCCTTCAAACAAGTCAAAATGAGGCTCCGTAGTGTGTGTGGCCTCCACGTGCCTGTATGACCTCCCTACAACGCCTGGGCATGCTGCTGATGAGGTGGCGGATGGTCTCCTGAGGGATCTCCTCCCACACCTGGACTAAAGCATCCCCCAACTTCTGGACAGTCTGTGGTGCGAGACATGATGGAGCGAGACATGATGTCCCAGATGTGCTCAATTGGATTCAGGTCTGGGGAACGGGCGTGCCAGTCCATAGCATCAATGCCTTCATCTTGCAGGAACTGCTGACACACTCCAGCCACATGAGGTCTAGCATTGTCTAGCATTGTCTTGCATTAGGAGGAACCCAGGGCCAACCGCACCAGCATATGGTCTCACAAGGGTTCTGAGGATCTCCTCTCGGTACCTAATGGCAGTCAGGCTACCTCTGGCGAGCACATGGAGGGCTGTGCGGCCCCCTAAAGAAATGCCACCCCACACCATTGCTGACCCACTGCCAAACCGGTCATGCTGGAGGATGTTGCAGGCAGCAGAACGTTCTCCACGGCTTCTCCAGACCCTGTCACGTCTATTACATGTGCTCATTGTGAACCTGCTTTCATCTGTGAAGAGCACAGGGTGCCAGTGGCGAAGCTGCCAATCTTGGTGTTCTCTGGCAAATGCCAAACGTCCTGCATGGTGTTGGGCTCTAAGCACAACCCCACCTGAGGATGTCGGGCCCTCATACCACCCTCATGGAGTCTGTTTCTGACCGTTTGAGCAGCCACATGCACATTTGTGGCCCGCTGGAGGTCATTTTGCAGGGCTCTGGCAGTGCTCCTCCTGTCCCTCCTTGCACAAAGGCGGAGGTAGCGGTCCTGCTGCTGGGTTGTTGCCCTCCTACGGCCTCCTCCACATCTCCTGATGTACTGGCCTATCTCCTGGTAGCGCCTCATGCTCTGGACACTACGCTGACAGACACAGCAAACCACCTTGCCACAGCTCGCATTGATGTGCCATCCTGGATGAGCTGCACTACCTGAGCCACTTGTGTGGGTTGTAGACTCCGTCTCATGCTACCACTAGAGTGACAGCACCACCAGCATTCAAAAGTGACCAAACCATCAGCCAGAAAGCATAGGAACTGAGAAGTGGTCTGTGGTCACCACCTGCAGAACCACTCCTTTATTGGGGATGTCTTGCTACCTGCCTATGCTTCCCACATATTGTCTATTCCATTTGTACAACAGCATGTGGACTTGACTGTCAATCAGTGTTGCTACCGAAGTGGACAGTTTGATTTCAGAGACGTGTGATTAAGTGTTCGCTTTATTTTTTTGAGCAGTATAGATATAGATAGGATTTGCCCATCCCTGTGCATATATATTGTCCGACTCCCGGGACTGGCAGTTTTGGGGGCCGGGCAGGAGGTTTATTCCCCCCATTTAGCACCACTTCTGGCAAGCAGAGTTTTGGCTGCTCAGCATGCGTGTGCTGTACCCGACAGTGTGCTGAGCACCAAGTCCTTCCGGTATCCTGTAGTGCCCTGCACTGTGTGGACGTGCGTGGAGCGTCCTGGGGATTTCCTCCCCATCGCAGACGATGCTCCACGCCTGTCTTGTGTCCCTGCCCAGGGCAGATCTGGCTCCGAGCAGGGATGTCAGCCCAGCCCACTCTGTGGGACTGGCCGCGGCCATCATCGCGCATGGGCGCGGTGACATCACAAATGGGGATTCCCCTCCTGACTGGAAGGGTAATCCCACAGGAGATGCTGTGGTTGTTTGGACCTCTGTATCTCTGGTTCCGTGCGACCTACAAGGACAATTGAGGTATCATTGGAAAAGCCAGAGTCTTGCCTTTCCAATGATCTACATCATGACCACATAGTTTGGACATATAAAAAAATTAAATTATATATAGAACTTTTTTTGTTCAAATGCAGCATCCCCCATTTAACAATGCCGCTGCATTAAATGATTTTAAATATTTTAATATATGTTTATTATATATATTTTAATGTTATTTATATTATAATTAATTAAATTTGAATAGTACACTGCACTTAATAAATTTAATATAATTCAAATATACAGCATAATTGTTTTGAGTGTTATCGTTGTGGAGCTCTGTGATACGATCATACACACCGCACATTACTGAATTTTATTGCTGTGGAGCTGTGTGATACGCTCATACACACTGCACATTACTGTGAGCTTTATTGCTGTGGAGCTGTGTGATACGCTCATACACACCGCACATTACTGTGAGTTTTATTGTCGTGGAGCTGTGTGATACGCTCATACACACTGCACATTGCTGGGAGATTTATTGCTGTGTGATACGCTCATTCACATCGCACATTACTGTGATCTGTAATGTGTGGGTTGTAGGAGTGTGAGGAAACCGCAATGCAATAAGTGTTGTATTTAAGCTAAATATCTGTGTTTGTTCTCTTTGTAGTTAAGCATAAAGACCTAATGCTATTTTGTTGAAATTCTATTTCTTATCCGGACATGTAGATTCTCATGAGGGACAAGTAGATCGGGCTACCACTTTAGTCCATTGGACAAGTAGATTTTTTTAAAATTTCCACACCCCTGTATGGATATATGGATCTAACTGTATGTATATATAATTATAAATGTTTACACATTCATGTTCAATGTATGATCATATTTTGTAACCAAAATATGTCCTCCTAAATTAAGGATCTTTAAAACCGTTAAAGTGAGTGCTGTGAATTTGATTTGCTGTGTGTGTAATTTCCATGTGTGCCTATAATGCGAGGCATTGTATTAGATTTTTACATTTATAAATAATACCAGCTGTACAAGTAAACAGTCTGTGTTTGCTGATAAGTTGTTACTGTAGTTTTACATATACTCAACAAATAATGGTGCAAAGAAACCTCTATTGTAGATTTTCCTTCCTTATATTCTCTGAGCAGGAAACCGGAGTTCAAAAGCAATTAAAGGACATAAATAGTACAGACTGCAAAATCTAAAAAGCACTAAAGAGACTCGTGAAAATAATTTGTTCTATATATATTTCTCTAGCCTGTATTTGGCTGGTGTGTATAAGCAGCCAAAAGAGTCTGCACCTCCTGTATATAAGAAGAATTGGGTGTAAAGATTGTGAGGCCTACATGGAGAGAGGGGCTAGGATAATTTGAGAGAAACTGACAGTGGCAGAAAAGGTAAATTAAATGCCTGTGGAATGTACAGAAAAGCAGCTAAAATGTAGGAATTTGTAAGTAGGAGCAGAATAGAAGGAGATCTTAAGACAAGGGATTGTTGCAGTGGAGGGTAAATGGAACTTATTTGACATATCATAAAATTTAGTCTTACTATTATTATTATTAGAGTCTCCAATTTATAGAATTCTCTTGCCCGTTGTTCTTTAACCCTTTCACTGCTGAGGACGTGTGGGGAACGTCCTCATTGACTCTTAAGGAAAGATAGGGGTTCCTTTGAACCTCAATATCTCCCAACTGTTTTCAGCTAGCAGGGTCATGTTTGGTATCATTAGAAAGGCCAGAGCATGGCCTTTCCAATGATATCAAACACGACCATGTTTAAAGTAAAAAAAATAAATAATAATAATAAAAAAAGGAAATTAGGTTTTTTAAGATGTGAAATGGCTCAGCAGTGAAGGGGTTAACCCCACGCTCCCCCACCTCTCCCTGTTTCCAGTTATCTGTTTTGATTCCTACTCTCTATACACTCTCAGTATATCTTGCTCCATCTTTCTTTTCACTTCCATCTTTAACTCTGTCCCAGCTCAAACCATAATGATCTTGCATTTCCATAGCAGCTTTAATGTGTCCGTCTTTCCATCTTCCTATTGGTGGCATCCTAATGTGTTTTTTTTTTCTTTGTTTCCCACCTCCTGTATCTTATTTTAAATAAAATGATTTGTTCCCAACATATCATTCTAAAACAACCTCACCACAACAGTCTAACTCGTCCATGCCACTCCACTTTGCCTTTCATTTCCTGGTGCCCCTATTCCGTATCCTCATCTGGTAATGCCACATCATAATTACCCCAATATTTGCTCTGTCCTTTGTCCCCAATGTATATTTCTGAAAGCATATTCTCATGTAGCATTTACCTGGACTGCTCGCTATAATTTGGCAGATGCTTAATTATTATTTTTATATATATATATTAATTTATTTTAGGCAAATTTACTTACCTTTTCTCCTTTATCAGGTGCAGCTCCTTCCCATCAGCTCAGGGGCTTTCGAACCTGGACGCTCCTGCAGCTGTTCTATGCAATTTGTGTTCCTATGCAATTTGCATAGTATAGGGACCGCAAATTGCGCATCACAACAGATCTTGCGCACTTTCGTACACAAGTCCCACCAGCCCAGAACAATGGATCAGAGATTTGCATACATTCGCAGAATCGATCCATCTGCTGCCTCTCTCAGAACTCTCGCTTTCGCCAGCAATCTGAGATAGGGTGACTCCCTGTGACCTGGTTACCGGCCTCCTCCACCTCACCCTAATATTTCACTCAAAGGGGGGGGGGTTCTCTAGAAAGCTAAAGCGGTCAGGATCGGTGACTGTCCCTTTCAGTATGATTGCACTCTTTCCACAGATTTGCCATCGCTGATTTGTGTAATTACAAGATTAGTGCGAATAATAACTGTGACTATTGTTAAAGGTCACTCACTATACGTGAGTGTAGGTGGCATGATTAATTCCTTGCTCTTTTTTCCAAGTTTTAATTTTGGTTTTATTTTCATCTTTCTTTGTCCACTTACAGATTCCTTGTATCTATTGGAGAATCTTTTGGGGTAAGCTCTACAATGTCTGTTAATATACTCTTTTGGGAGCCTGGGGGTGGTTTTTTTTCATTGTGTGTGTTGAGTTGTTCTGTTGAGGTGTTGTATGGTTAAAATGCAAGTCTCCTTACATTTTCTTTGGCGATATATTGCAGTTTGGAGTCCTGGCACTCTTCAGATCAGCAAGTCATTGCTCAGTCAATATCGTTTCATATTTTTTACACATTTTGGCAGAGACGAAGAAAGGTTCATGTTTGATTTATTCTTATTCTATTATTATTGATCTATGTTTTATTTAAATGTAGACTCCTGACAAATTCCAAAAAATTAACCAAATGGTGAGAAGTACTGAGCGACCCCTGAAAAGGAGTGCTGGCGATGGCAATGCTCCCAAACCGAAACAACTCCGTTTTGACATGGATGGGCAAGACGAGGCAGACGGCAGGTGTGTATAGCTGTATATAACAAATATATTACCCAAACAATTTCTTGATTGTACTGACGTGTTTCCATTTTGCTAAAACAAAAGTTCTCCCACAGGGAAAAACTAAGACATTTAGGGCAGTATTACAAAGCTAGTGCTAACTTAAAGGGACATGCATGCGTTGCTAGTGTGCTTTTAAAAACGTGCAATGTCTTTTGAATGTGTCAGTAGTGTCATTCAGCAGTCATAAAAAGCAAGTAAATTTGATATTTTTTCATATTTACCTGATCTTTCTTGGTGTTTTCCACACGCACTTCAGAAGGTATTTTAAGCCTAACCAATCAGTGCCTATACCTGGGTATAGCTAAAAAACGCACTGAGCATGTGCATCTGAGTTGCTCCTCCTCCTTGTGCTGCACTGTGAGCTGAGGGGAGGGCGGAGCGGAGCTGAACTTTCACCCCCAGCTACTGCAGAGACAGGGAAGGAAAGAAATCCATACACACAGGGAGAAAAAGAGACAGCAGGTAGAGGGACAGCAAAGAAAAGAACAGATGCACAGCAAGAAACCGTAAAACGAGAAAGACAGCAAGACAAAGCTCAATAAAAAAAACTGTGTGGTGGGACAGGCGCTTCTTCCAGCCAGTGGGGGTGTTCTTTAAGATGTTCCCTCTATTTAGATGGGGTCCAGCCGTCAAATAAAACAGAAACAAATATATTGCGCAGTATGTCAAGTAGATATATATTTGTTTCTGTTTTATTTGAGGGCTGGACCCCATCTAAATAGAGGGAACATCTTAAAGAACACCCCCACTGGCTGAAAGAAGCGCCTGTCCCACCACACTGTTTATTTCATATGCTTCTCTTTGAGGAATTGGGATATTTCCTCTAGTGAGTGGAGACGAGCTGCTGATCTAGCCCACCCTGGACTTCTGTATAGGTCCACAATAACATACTGAACTGTTTCATCACCACAATCCCTATCCCACTCACTATTACTATATTCAGTGAAATCCATTGGGAAGAAATTCTCATAGGAAACCACTAGGTGGCGCCTGACATTCAGACTTTTGTGTGAAGCTTAATAAAAGGTGTGAGAGGGAGTGACTGTGAGGAACTTTGAGTGAGACAGTGAGTATGTAAATCTTGAAAGAGCGCAAGTGAACGTGTCAGTGGGTAAGTGTGTGAGTCTGTGTGTGAGAGAGCGCGCGCGCGCGTGTGTGTGAGTCAGTGGGTGAGTGTGTGAGGGAGTCAGCGGGTGAGTGTTTTGCTTTGACAGTTGCAGAGATGCTAATATTCAGTTCCTCAGTTTCCCTAGTCTGAGGTCCTGAGCTGCACAGCTTGTGTTAGTTCATACAGTCACAGGTGTTTAAAATGCGCTAGCAAGTTCGGTAGTGCTGTACAATGGGTGAGACAGAATAACAAATGTCCATACAAGTTAAATACACAGAACAGTAGGAGAGAGGACCCTGCCCAAGAGCTTACAATCTAAGAGGAGAGAGGTGACACACTAGGTAAGGGTAATAGCCGAGTATGTGACGTAATGGGGGGCTGTGGGCAACATGGAGCAAAAAATGTAGTTCATGTGAAGCTTTGATGGGTGCAATAGTGGGCGGGGAGGAGGCAGGGAATATTCAGGAAGTATGACCTGAAGAAACACCCCTAGCTGAGGGGCGTGGCAAGAGAAGATGAAATGACAGAGTTTAAAGCAAGAAAATAAACATTTTTTACACATTTTTAAAAGTTTTTTGATTTATTTTAGTTTGTCTATAGATATAAAAGTGTTTAAATGTCAATTTAAAAAAACTTTTTCTAGACATGCATATCCCTTTAACCAGAGCTGTTGTAAACTTAACAGGTCCATAGACTTTAATGGCTCTGGTATGTTTACAACAGCTCTGGTTACGTTAACACCAACTGTGGAATAGAGCCCTTAGGGTGTTAGCCACCAGTCATGAGAGTAGCAATTGTCATCAGTCAATCTTTGTTTTAATGGGGTCCTTTTTTCTAACAGCTGACAGAGCCAGAATCCGTACGGTCTATTAACCCCTTAGTGACGCGTGCTTCAGATAATGTTTTGGTTACTTAAGGACATAAGCAGTTTTGGCTGGCAGCCTGCTTCAGGTGCTGTAACAGCACTGTGATTGGCTGTAGCATCGATCATATGTACTCGGACCTCGTTATTTGCTGTTACTGGTCTGCCTCGGACCCAGGGGAACCCAACCAGCAATAACATTAACCCCTTGAATGCTGGCCCCATTACAGACCAGCGCTCATTTTCCTGCATGACAGAATTATTCTGTGACCAGTGGTTAAGTATTTTAAAAATCTAGATGGAATAATTCCTTCAAGTGACATTTAGATGTAAAGTTTTCTAGCTTTATGTTTCGGTAATAACGCATGTCATTAGATCATTTAAAGAGCCTTATGCAATTCCAAATGGCAAAACCATAATCTGTGTGCAACTTCCACCTCCCCAATGTTTTGCTGTGTGTAACTTCCCATTTATCCACTTTAAATTTCACCTGACTTTAAAATAAGGGAAAAAACACACCGTTACTGTTTGTTTTTAATATCTGCCAATGATTTCAATGGCCAGGATGGAGCCACAATCAGAGAATGCACAATGCACGTCTGACATTTAACTATCAATTGGTTTATTAGCCAAGTTTACAAGGTCATTGTTTTCTGGGTCAAAGTTGACCTCTAGGCATTTACATTTGTAAATGTACTTGTTAATGGATCTTTTCCTGTTTGTTTTTAGCCCTTGTTCTTTTTGTTCAGTGTTATTCCATTTTTAAAGGCATGGTATAACAATTAACGTAGGTTTCAAATATTTCTGTGAAAGTGAAATATAGGTGTGAGTTTTGTATTTTGAACACTATTTTAGCTGCCAGTAATTAAAATTTAAAAATTGTGTATTTTTTAACGCGCCCCTTTGTGCTTAAATCACTGAATATTAACTGTATTCGAAGACTGACATCACTGAATCTGAACTCTGCAGATTCCCCTTCCCAGTAATTTCAGTGAAAAGAAAATCTATATAAAAAATGTATGTGTATATACGACCATATAATTACATAGTTACATAGGCTGAAAAAAGACATGCGTCCATCGGGTTCAGCCTCTCACACATCACGTACGACTGTTGATCCAAAAGAAGGCAAAAAATTCAGTCTGAAGCGCTCGCCAATATGCAACATACTGGGAAAAAAATCCTTCTTGACCCCAGAATGGCGTCAGATTTCTAATGTTCTTTTATTCATTCATGGCAAAATAATATATGGTTGTATAAAAGGGTTATGATGCATTTTCCATTTACTCATTTTCCTGGTAAACAATGACCTAATATCTAACATTTGAAATGAGAAAAAAAAATATTGCTTCAAAGGAAGAATTTTGTCTTTCTGTGAAGTCCTGTTCATTTTCTGGATTACGTGCCTAGGATACAGTTAAAGGCTCTGGAAAGTCTGACATTATTTAATGTGGCACAGAACATTTGGAAAATAACACTTTGCCCGGTTAGAAGAAAAGCTAGTTATTGGTAAGTTGGAAGGAACTAGGGGAGGTTGTCTACCCTGTACATTTACTGGTCAGAGAATAAGCAGATATTCCCTTTTGAAATTCGTATATTTAAAAATGTGTTCATATATTTGTGGAGCAGAATCCCTGTTCTCTGTTCATTAACCTTTTGTGGTCTGTGATGTCAAATATGGAAGTTCTGTAAGTGCTCATGCTTCTACTTGAGAGATGGGATAGGTGTCCCATTTTCCTACAGAAGTTGTCACGTTTCCAGCTCTGAGCCCTGTAGGAGAGCTGATCCGGGCCGGCTCTTACCCCGGTCTGGCCCACCCCTCTCCACCTTCCGCTCCAGGATTTTCCTGCAGCCTGCCAGGTCGTTGACCACTTGACCATAGGCCATTGGCCTTCTCCCTTTATAAGGCAGTCACTCCCATTCAGCAGTGCTCTATCTGCTGCCTGTTGTTTTGTTTCTGCTGCCAGTATTTCTCTGTTCTTTACCTTTTGTTTATAGAATTCCGTTTAGTTTTGGTACCCTGTGTCCCTTGTCTGTTTGTCCCTCCATTTGCCTTGTCCTTGCCATTTGTTTTGGTTATCTTCCTTGTTTTTTTTTCACTTGTATTTTTGTTTCTTGTTTTTCCCTTCCTGGCTTATATGTAATATATTTTTCTGTTTTGCCTGTGTGTTAAATTGTGTACCGACTACTGGCTCTGTCTGACGAATCCTTCTGTTCTGACTCCTGGCTTTGTATGACTATCCTTTCTGGTTCCTAATTTCGGTTTTTGTTATTTGACTTCATCTCTTGACTTTCTCCTTTGTACTTTGCCGTGTTTTATCCTATTTGCTTCACCCAGCAGTAGTAGTACGCACCCTTAGTTTAGATACGGCCATCTAAGGTCTGTATTTAGATTAGGGTTTCCGTGTATGTTGCTGAGTGCCTGTATATTTGGTTCTCCCCTTAACCCTTGCCCTTCCTGCTGTTCAGGACTGTGTCCTCTCTGCTGCTTTCCTTGTGCAGTTGTATAGTGCTTCATCTCCAGTCTGCCTGTTAGCCCAGAAGGCAGGGTGCTGCTGGCTGTATATCAACCCCCAAATATGGCCTCCACCTCGGCTTACACCGGATGCCCCCATGCCATCAGCCGAGATGGCTCTATAATTAGGCAAAATAGGCGACCACCTAAAGCCTCGCTCACTCAAGGGCTTTGCATGATGGATTTTACGTGGAATGTCAGTTTGCCTACACTTTCATGTATATACTGGTATTACACACAGACCTAAACCCTCCTGCATTCACATACACCCACCTATCTAGAGAGAATTGGGAACCTTCAATAATCAAGAGTCATTGTATGAAATTCTGCATTTGATTACATAATAAGAGGGGCCTCACATTTGTGGCTCATGCCAAACTCTAGAGCAGGATCTCAAACTCCGGCCCCCCAGATGTTTATTGACTACAATTCCCAGAATTCTTTGAATGCAATAGATGGCCAGAAAACAAGGGAGTTTTAGTTCAGGAACATCTGGAGTTTGAGATCCCTGCTCTAGAGCCACCTTTGTCCACAAGACCTCTGTCCAAGGGACAGGTTTACAACTATACTTTTTGTCACAGCTGTCTCTATATGAAAGGATATATTTGTTATGTTTCTTGTGGCTTTCTATTTCAGCAAACACATTCCCGGCGAATCCAGGTTCCACCAGAAGCTTGCAGAAATGAGTAAGTGTTCTTTATAATCTGGCAAAAAGAAACTGCTGGACATGGGCCTTTTTCCGAGATGACCAAAAACTATTATGCATGTCCCATGGTAATTGCCTCTCGTGATTTTCAAAAAGTGAACCTGCCATGACAAAAAATAGCAATTCTAAGTAGACATGTGCACAGGCAAAACATTCTGTTGGTAACGTTTTTTGTTAAAACAGTTTAGGCTGCACCCACTTAGGGCCAGATTCGCTCCATGGTGCACTTGATACTCGGATTTTGCCACATCTAGAATAAAGTTCCGGAAACCAAAAAGTACCAGCACTTGTGAGCCCTGTTTTTTTTATTTTTATTTTTAAAAATTCTTTATAGACTTGAATACCAGTAATGTTTCAGCCTACCGTCTTTTAACAAGCTTGATAAAAGCCAGCAGGCTGAAACATTGCTGGTATTCTAAAGGGATACTACCACTAACATTAACAACACTGTACTGTTTTTTTTCCCTTCCTTTGTTTGAATTAATTGCATTAAAAAGGAAAAATAAAAAGTTAGGTCTTTATCTTTTGTTTCCATTTTGTGGATTTTTTCCATGATACAATATTTACCGGACTCTGAGCCCAAGATTCATTTTATAGCTGTGGTATAGCTTGTACAGTAGTGAAGAGTCAATGGGGTGGAGGAGGTTATGTTTAGACAAAGCTGCAGGGGATCTAATGTGGGGCTACCCGAGGTAAGAAATGGCAGCTGAATGAGATCTGATAGTCAGTTAACAACACTCAATGGTACACCCGGTGATGGAATTTACATACATCCTGCACAATGCTAGCCTATAGGTCCTTTTCTGGACTTCATACTCCTAGAGCCTGATAGACCAATATTTCTTCACCGGGTGACTATTTCAGCTGCTGCAGACGTCTCCTTCTCTTTTAGCTTTCTCGCGCCCACAGGATCCTGGGAAGGGTTGGAGTCACACAAGCGGCTTGTATGAAAGACACACAAGCGGCTTGTATGAAAGAAACACAGACTCAACTTGCGGTTACTTCACAGCCCTTCTAAAGAGCAGTTTGTTTATTCCTGGTTATGTCTTTCAGAGACTAAGATGTGGACCAATCAAAAACAGTCTATATTACATATTTTAGAAATGCTGAATACACTGTTTCAAACTTAACAAACCATTCTCAAAAGAAGATTTAACACATATAATAAAATATATTTTGTTTAAACTACATGACCATGGAAGGATTAACGTTCCAACCTTGGGGGCTAGTCTTCTTTCAATAGTCCCGGGAACAGGTAAATATTCTTATCTACCTTTGGACCTAAAGCAAGAAATAAACAGATATTTTTTGCTACGAAATATTTTGCGAAGCGAGGCAGGTTTCTTTTTAACCCTTTCAGAGCCCATTCTATGGCCAGTGCCACGCAGTGAGGAACAAGTGCTGTAAAGAAGCTGGGAGGAGGGACAATACAAAAGGTCACACAATGGATGCACCCAGTGACACATATAGAGTAAAATATTTTAACTAAATGTACAAGAGGAAAACCAAGCACATGTAAGATATCAGCAACATAAAATAAACACAATAAGGACATTTCATATATGTTTGTAGTGGACCTTTACTAAAAAGACTCTTTAACAAAGCGCATGAGTGCTGATACTTCTTGGTATCTTGTGATTTATTTTATTTTTTATATTTTTTTTTGTCTGAACATTTGATTCAGTTCATTTGTCTGAATTTTGCTGCACTGTTAAATCGGAAAAAAATTGAAAATTCGATTTTGCGTATGTTCATAGGCTTCTTACTATACAAGTAATAAATGAATGAAACCCTCACCTGTTTGAAGCAGTGGATTTAATCAGGAGAGCAGGTGGGCTATTTCCCACCTGTTTTCAAACCATTGGCCTGCAAAGTTAGAGGGCTCCTGTCCCCCTACATTCCCCTAACCTTGGCCAACAGTTGGGTCAAATCTTAGGATGACACGCTATCTACATTTGATGAGATGTGGGGACGTTGTGGGAAGACATTTTTAAGGCAGTGTACCCACAAATTGCTCTTGCGGTTTTGCTAACACAAATTGAAACAAATGATATAATTGAAAATAATTTTTGTCGGCTTCGTTTCTCGGTAAATTAGTTGAGGTTTCCTTTTCTTGGTTTGTGTCTCTGCCAAATCAACAAATTGGTTAAAATTCAAATGCACATGTATACAGTTGTGTGAAAAAGTGTTGGCCCCCTTTCTAATTTTTTTTATTTTTTTGCACGTTTGTCACACTTTAATGTTTCAGATCATCAAACTAATTTAAAGATTAGTCAAAGGTAACACAAGTAAACACAACATGCGGTTTTTAAATGAAGGTTTTTATTATTAAGGGAAAACAAAATCCAAACCCACATGGCCCTGTGTGAAAAAGTGCTTGCCCCCTAAACTTAACAACCCTTAGCAGCAAGAACTACAATCATGCGTTTGTGATAACTTGCAATGAGTCTGTTACAGCGCTGTGGAGGAATCTTGATCCACTAATCTTTGCAGAATTGTTGTAATTCAGCCACATTAGAAGGTTTTTGAGCATGAACTGCCTTTTTAAGGTTATGCCACAGCATCTCAATAGGATTCAGGGCAGGACTTTGACTAGGCCACTCCAAAGTCTTCATTTTGTTCAGCCATTCAGAGGTGGACTTGCTGGTATGTTTTGGATCATTGTCCTGCTGCAGAACCCAGTTTCGCTTCAGCTTGAGGTCACAAACAAATGGCCGCACATTATCCTTCAGGATTTTTTGGTAGACAGCAGAATTCATGGTTCCATTTATCACAGCCAGTCTTCCAGGTTCTGAAGCAGCAAACCAGCCCCAGACCATCACACTACAACCACCATATTTTACTGTTGGTATGATGTTCTTTTTCTGAAATGCGGTGTTACTTTTAGGCCAGATGTAATGGGACACACACCTTCTAAAAAAGTTCAACTTTTGTCTAGTCAGTCCAGAGTATTTTCCCAAAATTCTTGGATCATCAAGAGGTTTTCTGGCAAAACTGAGACGAGCCTTTATGTTCTTTTTGCTCAGCAGCGTTTTTTGTCTTGGAACATCATTTTTGCCCAGTCTCTTTCTTATGGTGGAGTCATGAACACTGACCTTAACTGAGGCAAGCGAGGCCTGCAGTTCTTTGGATGTTGTTGTGTGGTCTTTTGTGACCTCTTGGATGAGTCGTCGCTGCGTTTTTGAGGTAATTTTGGTCAGCCACCCACTCCTGGCAAGGTTCACCACTGTTCCATGGTTCGCCATTTGTGGATAATTGCTGTCACTGCGGTTCGCTAGAGTCCCAAAGCTTTAGAAATGGCTTTATAACCTTTTCAGACTGTTAGATCTCAATTACTTACTTTCTCATTTGTTCCTGAATTTGTTTGGATCTAGGCATGATGTGTAGCTTTTGAGGATCTTTTGGTCTACTTCACTTTTGTCAGTCAGGTCTTATTTAAGTGATTTCTTGATTGCAAACAGGTGCTGCAGTAACCTGGGTGTGGCTAGAGAAATTGAAGTCAGGTGTGATGAACCACAGTTAAGTTATCAAGGAGGCAAACACATTTTCACACAGGGCCATGTGGGTTTGGATTTTGTTTGCCCTTAATAATAAAAACCTTCATTTATAAACTGCATGTTGTGTTATCTTTGATTAATATTTAAATTTGATGATCTGAAACATTACAGTGTGGCAAACACTTTCACATAGCTGTAACTCCAACTCATTTCATAAGACTCCTACTAGTGCATGATTGCAAAAAGAACAGAAAATGATACTCACAAAAATGGGGGAGGATCCACTAAATGGTGCACACTCCTCCGAGGTGGTTGATCCTCTGACATTCAAAAAAAAAAAGTAATGAGCCATGCCTCGTTTGGTTCAAGAACATGTTTTTTAATCTATAATTAATGGTTGAATAAAAAAATTAATAAACGGATTTATTTTTATTACATTGAAACCTATGAGATTCGCCTGTTTAAACCTGTGAATGACACCACTGAAAATCTGGGGAGATGTAGTTCAGAAACATCTGGGGGGGGTCCCAGAGTCATAAACCTTGGCCCTCGAGATGAATTACATCTCCCTATTGATGCTCAGCCACTCATTAGGTTGGTGGAGAATCATGGGAAACACCTGGAGGGCCAAGGATGCTGATAAACCCTTCTGTCCCAAAAATATCTCTCTCAGGATATCAGAGGATTTCATCTCTCTTCCCCAAAAGAGTCCACAGTATTCCCCGGTTTAGTGATTAACTAGGGCTAGGGCTCTATTAACTTCTTCGTGCAAAAGCGCACGCGCAGCGCTATCTTTTTCTGCACGCAGCGTTAAACGTTAACACGCATAAATTAACACTGGTATTACAATCCAAGCGCATTTTTTCATCCGTCAAAAAATAACGAGCGTAAAAAAGACGCGCAAAAACACACGCACATTAATGCTGTTAATGCTGCGCGCAGAAATCGGTGGGCGGACTGTTTTTTCACACGATTCAGCCAATCAGAATTAAGAACCACAATTGTCTCCCGTTCAGTTTTTGCGCCTGTCAAAATCAATCTGACTATATATGTTGCAGCAATAATAAAAACACGCACAACCTCTCAATTTTGTTTGAATAGACTGCTTCCCCTAGCAGTTCCCTCATCCTATAATCTCCGATCCAGGTCCAGCGCCTTACTTAAAATACCACAATACAAAAAGAAAGTGGCTCGATCCTCATTTTCCTACAGAGCACCACAATTGTGGAATAACCTCCCAGACGCCATCAAATCTTCCCTCAGTCTAAAGTCACTTAACCCCTTCACTGCAGATGACGTGTGGGGAACGTCCTCATAGACTCCCGCTGAAATGTGGAGGACATTCCCCGCACATCATCATCACACAGAGCTACTCACCTCTCTGCTCCAGGGTCCCGCGGCATTCTGACTTCGTTGAAGTCAGATGCTGCTTTTTAGGGCCTATCGACGCAAATGTCGGACGCAATGATGTCATTTTCAGGCAACCGCCCAGCAAAGCCGGGAAATCGCCTGGAAGGAGGGGTGGGATCCTTTTGGATCCCTCTCGATCGGGAGGAGCTAGAGGGAGAAGCCAGGTACCGCTTAAAAGGGGAGAGTCTCCCCTTTTAGGCTAGGGTCAGACGAACGCATTTTCACGTTGTCTGTGAAAAAGTGCGATCGAACGAGTGGACGCATTTTTTCACGGAATACGCGATAGCGGTCATACTATGCGCATTTTTCGTCCGTGATTTTGTACGGATCATCAATAAAACACTTTGTGCATCTGGACGTTATGTAGGCTGGACATTAGTAGCGTCTGACGTCTCCTAATCACACACACACACACCGCTAGCGGACGCAGCGCACTCTGTACAACCGTACTAGCGGTTTTACGTTCTCGAAAAAATGCGTTCATTTTCCACTTGCGTTGCGCAGCCGGACTTTCGTGCGACCGTACTTCGTATATTGGCCGTCATTACCCGGCATTTGCTGCTAGTGCGGCCGTGATTATGTGCGCCTGCACGCGCGTTCGCACTGCCTCAGTCTGACCCTAGCCTTAAGCAGTGCCTGACTTTAACCCCTGAGGTGCTGGTCCGCGATCCGGTGCTATTTGGCACCGAATCGCGGCCTAGTTCCGGTGGGGGCCACCATCTTGGATGACAGCTCCACCTCCAGGTCCCCCCCTCATCACCTGATGTCATCGGACATGGTATGATGACGGCAGTTAGCCGGGGAACCCCTAGCTGCCCGCGGGATTTCCCAAGGAAAAGTGAAAATTCACTGCAAAGTGAAATTCAGCAGTGCAGAGTTCATCTTACAGATGACTGGAGTGGGTGCTTGCACAATATGTAACTTTATCCCCATTTTTGTGGGAAATGAGGAGGCAAGGTAAGACATCATTTGTATTCTAAGTAAAAAGCTGGTAATGTCAATTCTTTATCACTTCCATTTTGCTTCCACTCCAGGGCTTCTATGCAGAAGTTTCTGGAGCTTCTTATCCGATCGGTGTAGTTTTAGGGAACTTCCACATGTAAGCTATTCAAAATAAGGTTGGCAGTTCACTGGATCCGTATTCGTCTGACTAATCTCACAACAGAGGAGATTCAACCCTTGTCCATTACCTCAGACTTCCATCGGACGGCTACATCAGACTAGTGACCTCTCCCATTTGAATGGGATTTGTCGGACGACTTGGTACATCATACATGAAAAAAAAAAATGGAATTGATTTACGGTGCAGTATGTGCCACAGGGGTATTTATTAGGGATGCACCGATACCACTTTTTTAAGTACGAGTACCGATACTTTTTAATGTCATGTGACGCTTTCCAATAAGAACAGACCTCATATATAAAAATTGCCCCAGCACATGGATATTGCCCCAGCACATGGATATTGCCCCAGCTCATGGGATATGCCCCAGCTCATGGGATTTGCCCCCCCCCCCCCCCCCCGCTCACCTGGCGCTCTACGTGATGATACTTACCTTCCTGGGCGCCGCCGGGAAAGTCTTCGCGCGTTGCGCTCGTTGGAAGGACCCCAGCCGCGATCACGTGGGACCATGTGATCGCGTCTGGGGACCTTCCAACGAGCGCACGCGGGGAAACTTTCCCGGCGTCGCCCAGGAAGGCAAGTCTCATCGTGGAGAGCTCCAGGTGCCTGTCCGAATGCTCTATCGGCATTCGGACAGGCCCTGCAGCTGCTCACTGTGTTCATACTTACCTTCCTGGGCGACGCCGGGAAAGCTTCTGAGCGTGCGCTCGTTGGAAGGACCCCAGCCGCGATCACATGGTCCCACGTGATCGCGGCTGGGGGCCTTCCAACGAGTGCAACGCGCGAAGACTTTCCCGGTGGTGCCCAGGAAGGTAAGTATCGCGGAGAGCAGCTGCAGGGCCTGTCCGAATGCCGATAGAGCATTCGGACAGCCGCCCCAGCCCCTCGGATGCCGGCAAGCTGGCTCAATGCCAGCTTCCGGTATCGGGAAAAATATCGGGGGTACTGCATGAGTACCAAGTACTCCTGCAGTACCCAGTATCGGCACCGATACTAGTATCGGTATCGGTGCAACCCTAGTATTTATACAGCATATATCTTCAGTGGCAGGGAAATTACATATGCTGTATAAATATCACTTATCTTCAGTGGCAGGGAAATTATATATGCTGTATAAATATCACTTATCTTCAGTGGCAGGGAAATTATATATGCTGTATAAATATCACTTATCTTCAGTGGCAGGGAAATTGTCCTATGGAGACATAATGGTTAATGAGAGAGAAAGCTTAACTGCACAGAAGTGGCAGGGAAATGCCCTGATTTTCGGTGATTCAGCTTGACATGTTTAAACAGGCCATTCCCTTAGGATTTAATGTAAAATAATATCTTCGTTTTTATTAAACCATTTATTCTTTTCCTTTTCAGCATTTTATTTTTTTTGTATTTGTGGTATTTTTTTGACAACATTTTTGATTCCCTCCTTTTTAAAAAGGCGTTTGGGTTTGTTTTGGTTTTTTTTTCTGCAGTCCGGCGGTCTTCCCGTTTGTCTTTCTGGGTCATCCATAGTCGCTTGTAGCGGACGGATATCCCAGGTCATACGACTAAGCTGTCTGTAGTCTGACGACCAAGTCGGTCATCCGACTGATATAAGTGGAGTTTAGACCTTGTCTATATGACATGCGCTTTGTGTAAATAAAGTTTCGTCATGTTGTACATTGTAATTTAAAAGTTGGTTTACAATAAACTAGTTTTTTTCTATGAAATGGGTTTTGCTTCATTTGATGGGAAACAAACATTTCGCTAGTTTGATCTGCAGAGTATTGGATTCCTGTCCAGTGCGGAGAGAAGCAAACGTAATTCAGTGTAGACTGTCTGCGAGGCAGAGCGGAGTGAAGTCAAGCCTGCAAAATGTTTGCTTCTCTTTGGTTCGCTACGCTGTGTGTCGCTACGCGCTAAGTGTATCTCAGGCTTTACTCCTGATAGATTATAGGTGTTGCAGCTCTTCTAGTTTACCAGATTGTTTTATTCTTTTTTTTTGCCCCCAATAACAACCGACTTAAAATATGGGGGGAAAAAACATGAGTCTTATTAATGTGAGCTATGTCCTTGTGGTAAGGCTCGCTGGAAAAAGTGCTGATACAGCAAAGCAAGAAATGTGAAGGGAAGAACTTGTACACCCAAATGTACCCATTACACATTCAAAAAGGCTTTTTTTAACGGGTCTGAAGGCAGAGTGCTACATCTTACACATACATATGAAATCTTTTCATTGTGACCCCTGCCAATTTGTTTCATCGTGTGATATATTTCTTTTCCATGCAGCATCCACAAGAACTCGTATACAGAAGCAAAAGATGGAGGAATCGGCGGGTACATCCAAAAAAGAAGACAAGTGACTGTTTACATCTTCACAATAGATGCCTTGACTCTTCCTTTTAAATTGTATTTAATTGAACTGCCAAGCAATTGTTTTCTTACTTTGGGTTTTTTATTACCATTCGTTTTGTTTTAAATATTGAATGTATGGCATCAGACATCACAACAGCTTTCTAGAATTGCAGGAGACCTATAGGGACACCATCAAGGTCACCCACGACACTACACTTGTTGGTTTATGCACAATAATGTCAAATAGGCGGTGCAAAACTTATAAAAACTCTGTGTCACCTTGTCATTCTTGCATCTGTCTGGTGTTGGTTTTGGATGTGAAAAGTGGTTGCAATCTGCATAAATTATTACACAAGGCAGCAGGCTGCTATCAGGACGAGTGAGATCTATTCACTAAAGATTGAGTCGATACCAAGTTCGAACAATTCGGTTGTTATAGCCAAGATAGACAAAAAGCATGAAAACTCTGTTGCAACTTGACTTCACTGAGATATTACTCAGATCAGCCCTAATTGCTCTATATAGTTTATTATTTTTTTCCCCCAATATCGTATCTGAGCTGGTGATACTGTGGCACCATTGCATATAGAACAGACCTCTGTAAAGAAAGTGTACCGCTTCAGGAAAGAGGGAAATCGCTGCTCTAGCCCCTTTTTTTTTTCCCAAAAAAAAACATTACGTTTTGTTTCTTACCTTTTAAAAGATCATCCCCTAAAGTAAACGATCAATGTGCAGACTGAAGTAATAAGGCTAATAGATATATTCCTGCTAATAGAAAGCTGTAACTCTATACAGTAGTCTGGTATCAGCACATAAACCTCTATAGCAGTTTTGCCCCAAACCTGGTCAAGTCCCCCTAACAAGCCAGATTATAAGGATCCTGTTGGAAAAATGCAGACTGAATCCTGGAATCGCTGAGCAGCAAATCATATCATCTGTGCTGTGCTTCAGTTATCTGACAAACCTGACCTGTTAGGGGGACTTGAGGACCGGGACTTGGTACCACTGGTCTATAGAGTTAGGATTACAAAGTGGTTAGTTTGTGCATGATGTACTAGGGCAGTCACAAATCTATTACATTTTATTACCATAAAAGGTAGTGTTTGAGTTTTTTTATGTATTTTTGTACTCTAAATACAATTAGTCAGCATTGTAAGTGACGAACATAACCTTTTTACAGATTTGTAAAAATGAGGGGGAAAGGACCCATTGTCCCTCTCTGATAACATTTTCAAAAGCTTTCAAGTTACAGTGATTTCAAAGTGCACTATTACTATCAAGGCAACTATGTTTTAATGTTTTAATATTTTATAGTTGATTGTTTCATTTGCATGTGCATTGTTGTTTTTTCATGGAGGTTGAATCGCAGTTGTAAGAGAATTTAATATTAACATTTCTAGTTAAACTACTGAAAAAAATAATCCCTTACCTCAGTTATTGGTCCTTTCAGAGAGATTTTTTCAGATTAAGGTTTCGTGTGAGAGTATTCACTTAAATGATGCTTAAAGGTTGTCACTTGATGAACGCTAAGGGGGTTATTCACAAAACGTCAGCAATCTCAATAGGTGTAATCAAAGAACCGCAGGGGATGTTTCATTGATGGAATCACTCCACGCTGATCTTCGATTTTCACCTTTTGTCCAATGTTTAATTGGTAGCAACAAAACATTTTTGAGAATTACCCCTAAATGATGTATCATAGGAATTGGTTTTACATGTTCTATCTCTGGCCAAAATCCTTTTGTCTTCAGCATTTACATGATGAAATCCTCTGTTGCTTCAATAAAACCTCTGCTAAGTACCAGTCCAAGTGGTTACTCAATGACTCATTTACAACTTTCATAAAAACCTCAAGCACTATGGAGTTACTGGCCACAGCGTAACGTGATGTGATAACGGCGAGCACTGTAATACTGATCAGCGGCCTCCATAAAGACTCCACTAGATAGTGGATTAAATGGTTACCTAATGTCTAATTTTTTCACTGACTGAATCGCCCACCAGCAAAATGTAGTGACCAAACCATCATGTTCATAGTGATACTTGCATATTTCTTTTAACAAAAAAAGGATATTTCTTTCATAGCAGTTTTCTTATCACAAGATCTGTTAAAGGTGGATTTGCTTATGAATAAATGTGTCTTAATGTCTATCTATTGCTGGTTTTGATGCACATTAAAATACCTCTCAATGTCACTGCTCTGTTACATCAGATGTCGGGAACCTCGCATTCCAGGTGAAATCACACAATTGAGCAGCTGCCATCATTGCATTCTTAAGCATGGACCCTATTCCAAAATTAAGGCCAGTAAGTAAATGAAAGCTGCGCCTGCAGATTTTTCTTACCGTCTCCCTTTTTGTGTGCCTATTCCAAGGCTTTATTAGCACATATAGGGATTATTGTTACTGAGGACAATAGCCTAAATAAATCCACAAATCTAATATATAAAAGTGAAGGTTTGTTTGTGTCAAACCCTGCCCAGCTGCTTTTGTTGCTATGGTTGCAGAAGAGAACAAAGCTTGAGATTTCCAAAACAAGAGATATAAACACATAACTAAGCCCTGTACCTGTTTATTTAAAAATAAATTTAAACCCATCCTTTAAACGTTATCATTTAGAACGGTTTTCAGTGGCTGCAAAAATGTTATGGAGGCATATGTGAGGGGAATTAAAGATCCACAAATAAGAAATATATATATACCCCCATATACATACTGTATATATGCGTGTGTGTCTATATTTATTTATTTATAAAGGATTTTACCAGGAAGGATACATTGAGATTTCTCTCGTTTTCAAGTATGTCCTGGGTATAGCTCAGAAGTGAGTACACCCCTCACATTTTTTCAATATTTTATTTCATTTCATGTGACAACACTGAAGAAATGATACTTTGTTGCAATGTAAAGTAGTGTGTTACAGCTTGCATAACTCAACACACAGCCATTAATGTCTAAACTGCTGCCAACAAAAGTAAGTACACCCCTAAGTGAAAATGTCCAAATTGGGCCCAAAGTGTCAATATTTTGTGTGACCACCATTATTTTCCAGCACTGCCTTAACCCTCTTGGGCATGGAGTTCACCAGAGCTTCACAGGTTGCCACTGGAGTCCTCTTCCACGCCTCCATGACAACATTACGGAACTGGTGGATGTTAGCGACCTTGCGCTTCTCCACCTTCTGTTGGAGGACGCCCCACAGATGCTCAATAGTGTTTCGGTCTGGAGACATACTTGGCCAGTCTATCAGCCTTACCCTCAGCTTCTTTAGCAAGGCAGTGGTCTTCTTGGAGATGTTTGGTTTCATTATCATGTTGGAATACTGCTTTGCAGCCCAGTCTCTGAAGGGAGGGGATCATGCTCTGCTTCAGTATGTTACAGTACATGTTGGCGTTCATTTTTCCCTCCATGAACTGTAGTTCCTGTCACATCCCACGCCAGGGGTACCCAGCGTTAAGTTAAAAGCAGGACCACGGCGCTCACGTGAGACGCCTTTCCCAAGACCCCTGCAGCCGTGGCAGATGTTCTGCGGTGCCTAGCTACCCTGCCTAACAGTGCTTTGCGCCATGACCGATGGGCTCTGGCATGACTCAGTGCCACCCTGTCTCCTGAAGCGGTGCTGGACATTTCTGAACGTTCCTCCTGCTCACTATTTCGGGGGCTCCGATTCCTGGCCTCCAGGCCTTGGTTCGGATGGCAGATTTTCGGACGTTTATTTTTTTTAATTTATTTATTTTTATTATTTTAATTTTTTCCCCCTATTGGCCAAAAGCACCATTTTCGGCCGATTTAGTTTCCGTGGCCGAAATTTCGGTGCATCCCTAGGTTTTTCTTTACCATAGACAGGATCCTGCAATTATCCACCACTGTTGTCTTCTGTGGCTGTCCAGGCCTTTTTAAATTGCTGAGTTCACCAGGGCGTTCTTCTTTCCTCCTTTGAATGATGTAGGTTCACAGCAATAGATTCCAAATACAAATACCACACTTAGAATTAACTCCAGACTTTTTACCTGCTTAATTGATGAAGAAATAACGGAGTAGCCCACACCTGGCCTTGAAACCGCTATTGAGTCAATTGTCCAATTACTTTTGGTCCCTTGAAAAAGGGGGAGTGGCTACCCTTAAGAGCTGTATTTCCTAAACCCTTCCTCTAATTTGGATGTACATCCCCTCAAACCTGAGAGTGTGCACTTTCAGCCCATATCCATTATATACCGTATTTTTCACTCCATAAGACGCACTTTTTCCCCCAAAAAAAGTGGGGAAAGTGTGTGCGTCTTATGGAGCGAATACTGCACGTTGCAGTGTTCAGCTCCCTGCGAGCGTCCGAAGCTATGGAGCTTCGGCGCTCGCCTGGAGGAACCACGTCACCAGCCGAGTTCTCGCGAGATCGTGGCTGGTCACGTGGCTCCCCCAGGCGAGCGCCCAAGCTCCATGCCGCCGGACGCTCAGAGGGAGCCGAACACTCGGCGGCGGTAGGAGGTGAGCTGGGGCCTAGGGGCAGTATCCATGAGAGCTGCTGGGGCAGTATATCCATGAGAGGAGCTGGGGCATATCCATGAGAGGAGCTGGGGCAATATATCCATGAGAGGAGCTGGGGCAGTATATCCATGAGAGGAGCTGGGGCAGTATATCCATGAGAGGAGCTGGGGCAGTATATCCATGAGAGGAGCTGGGGCAGGCAGTATATCCATGAGAGGACCTGGGGCAGTATATCCATGAGAGGAGCTGGGGCAGTATATCCATGAGAGAAGCTGGGGCAGTATTTCCATGAGAGGAGCTGGGGCAGTATTTCCATGAGAGGAGCTGGGGCAGTATTTCCATGAGAGGAGCTGGGGCAGTATTTCCATGAGAAGACCTGGGGCAGTATATCCATGAGAGGAGCTGGGGCAGTATATCCATGAGCGAAGCTGGGGCAGTATTTCCATGAGAGGAGCTGGGGCAGTATATCCATGAGAGGAGCTGGGGCATTATCCATGAGAGGAGCTGGGGCAGTATATCCATGAGAGCAGCTGGAGCATTATCCATTATTACACTATTTGATTCAGAATATTTTTTTCCCTGTTTTCCTCCTCTAAAAACTAGGTCTTATGGTCAAGTGCGTCTTATGGAGCGAAAAATACGGTAACTATAGCTTGAATATGTCTTGGTAAATACCTGTATAAACTAACATTGTGCCTGTAGAAAAAACAACGTAGCGCCAGTATGCAAATCGATGCTGGTAAACGAGATTCTACACCATCCATGTCCATAAACGTATCTTTCTTTTCCTCTAGAATTCGCCTTTTGTGTGCGTTGATGTATATTGGTCTGTGTCTTCTCTTTTAGTTTTGCTGAAAATTGCGCAATATGTAAATTCAACAATAAGGGGATAAAGGTAGGGGTATCCAACTCACATTCTCCAGAGCCTATGTCCGGCTCTGGGATGGATTTCTTTATGGGTCTTAATCTTTTTCAGACGCCCATTCACCCCTTGATGGATCCTTATCCTCGGTAAATCTCCCCTGCAGTAAAATACAAGGAAAAACCAGGCACTCCTCTAGTGTAATACCGTACTGGGCAATTAGAGAAGGTAAGGGCTAATTCAAGACTCACATACTACTGAGCCCCAACTGGCTCAGAGAAGAGCGCGTAGGAATTATAAGGAAATTCCCATAATCTTCTTTTGCTAAATCTAAATATGCTGCACATACTAGCCGGATCTAAAATTAGGGAGACATTTTTTTAATTTTTATAAAATAAATTAGGCTGAGCTAAACCGCTGCTTCTTGAGAAATATTCCTCCTCTTCATGTGTTGTTATTGGATATACCTCCAGAAAATCTCTTTATAAAAGGGTATCGCTGGGGGCACTGTTGGATGCCGATATCTGAACTGTTGTAATTAATCCCTCAAACTTGGATCAGAACACAATTGTTCCATGAGCTCACTAGGGGACATCTAAGAGTTGGAAGTGGGGGAGCAGCCCGACAGTTAACTAAGGGTCAAGTTAGGAGGGGAAAATAATATTAAAAAAACCTAAGTAAATGATATGAAAAAGAATAATGTATTTACATCAGACCTCCAGAATGACTTATTCAGACCAATGTGTTTAAGTTTCAGCCTAACTTCATGACTGTCAGGGTTATTCAAAGAGATCCGAATTGTGGCCGAAAGGTAACCAAACAGTGAAATTCAGCGTACGGTTACCTTTCCTGGCCATTCGGTTATTCAGAGAGCAGGCAGTTCGCCAAATGTTGGCGAATTGCCTGCACATACGGTGCCTGTTCGAGGGCAGTGAAACCCCATAGAGAAGCAATGCTTTGTCTATTCAGAGAACACAAACCAGCAGTGAAAAGTTGCCGAATTGCCCTGCTATTCGGTGGTTTCATTCAACAGATTTATTCAGGCGAATCCCATAGGCTTCAATGTTAAAAATATTCCCCTTTTTAATACCATATCCAATAAACCGTTTAATATTATATTCTGCAGTAAAAAGTCTCTTTATTTATAGATTTTTTTAGGCTCTTTTAGGCATTTTTTCAGATTTTTTTTTCTGTCCTTTTTTTTATCTTTCCTTTTTACTGTAACAGCCCTTTTTATTATCATTCATTGGATCTTATATGTAAATTCCAGGCATTTTCGTTCAGTAGGTTTTTTTTTGAAAACAGCGTTTCAAACTTTCAAGCGTACTTTTTTTTTTTTTCCCACCTCCATTTATCTGCATGTTGGCTTTTTCCAGCGGCTGCTCTGTGCTGTGATTGGCGGCTAGTTGGGTTTCTCCAGTGTGTTCGGAGGGGTTAATCCAGCTGTTTCCTGCAGGTTTTGCAGTGAGTGTTCGGCGGGTTTGCAGCGGGTTTTCCCTGCAGTACGGTGGCCTTGTGGTGCTTGCTGAATACGCCGCAGGGTCGGCGAACTAGGATCGCCGAATTGCAGAGAACGCGCGGTGACTTTTCGATACTCTTTGAATAACCCTGTAAATAAATGGGATGAAGGTAAAGCCCACTTTCAGCTCCCTGGCAGCGTATAAATATAAGGACGACACAACCTTAAATCGTAGTCGCCCTTCCTCTGGTGAGGTTTCACAAATTTTAGCCCACAAAATCTCAGATGGTTCGTTTCTCCTTTGTTAGATGTTTCGTTTCTCCTTTTTGGAATGCTCTGAGATTTTGTAGGCTAGAATTAGTGAAACCTCACCAGAGGAAGGGCGACTACGATTGAAGGTTGAGACCCCGCGAATGTTTCTGGATTTATACGCTGCATACGCTTAATCCAGGGGTCTGAAGGAGGACTTTACCTTCACCCCATTTATATAGTCATGAAGTTAGTCTGAAAATTAAACCCATTGGTCTGAATAAGTTATTCTGGAGTGAGATGATAGGCTTGTCTAAAGTAATGTGTTTTTAGAGACTTCTTGAAGGACTGGAGAGACGGGGACAGTTCCATAGAAAGGGGGCAGCTCGGGAGAAGTTCTGACAGCGAGAGTTGCGGGTTTGGGTCCGAGGAGACGCTAACGTAAGATCATTGGCAGAGTGAAGTGGTCGGGATGGGAGTGAAATCTTTTTATGAATACTTTGAATTTCCAATAGGTTATTGGTTATTGCTTACATTCTTGTTTTTAGCTTCTTAAATTCAAATCGTAAAGTATATCTCATATTTAAAATTCGTAACACATAGCCTTCAAACACAAGTCTGCTTGATATATTTTGAGTGGAATAACAGAAAAACATTGTAGTAGCCTCATTATTAGCAAATGCAAACACAAATCGTTATTCTCTATTCTTTTGTACTCCTCATCTTAAATGCCTTTTGTATGGATCTACAAACAAATGGTGATAGCAAGTAGGTTTACGTGCAGCCACACCACTCAGGTTGATTCAAAGCATCCCACACAGCCCCGAAAAATCACGTGCAGCTACTCACGTGTTGCTGAGGGAACCATAAAGCAGGAAAAGGGCCTCTCTTCAGGTCGGTGTATTACACTCAAGCAGTATATTAACTGCCAAGGTATTGTGCATGGAAGGGCTAGAAAATTGTGCAATCTGTTTACAGGCACAGAGAACACGCCATACTTCATATTTACGTCTGTTCAGAAAACCACAATTTTAGCTATATTACCCAACTCTCCAGTATGCAGCGCTGCTGCTTGCACAGATACACATAGAGGTAAAATGAGTAATCGTGAAAGTCATTGCGTTTTACAAACAGCTGCTTAAATTTTCAGTAAGTAATGTATATAAATGAAATCCATTTTTGGCAACAATTACAAGAAGAAGCCGTTCATACAGGACTGTGTCCTAGTTAAAAATATCTCATGACAATGCACTAGAAACCATGAGTAGATATCGCACGTATCACTAGCTGCCATTAGAAAATAATCATTACATCGGATTTTTTTTTTTTGTATTTGTAAAAGCTTAAAAACATATAATGGTACGCCTTAGCAACCTTGGCCACTTTAGTTACGACTGGCGCCCCTTTTCTCTCCTCATCACTTATGTACAGTAGATTATCCTCCATGCTTCTCCATGAAGTCCGTCATTGGATGACAGGCATCCAGCCAAATCCTGTTGTGAGATGCCTGTGGTGGAAGAACCAACAGAAGATGATAAAGGGGGAACAAAAGCAAAAGGCAAGATTTTTTGCCATTATTCTTAATTAAAAAAAAAAAAAACAAGGTGGGACACTAGGGGTTCCTTGCTATCCTGTGTTTTTTATTTTATTATTATTGCATACCTCATTAGGCTCAGTTTGGTATAGTTTCAGAAAACATTGCATCAGAATAGGCACACCAATGGCATATACCTCTCAAGTCTTGGGAGCCAGCCCTACTAGTGGCTAGATTACATACTGTACGCTAACTCTAGCGTTCGGATATGTAAGCGATAACGTCAGAATAAGTGACTTTAACACTTGCCCCCCATATTGCCTTCCTAACACTAAACACAAGCTTACTGTACTTTGCGCATCCTATACTTAAGACGGGGAGTGCAATCAGTAATTAGTGTTAGAATAAGTAAGGAATTACAAACTACTAGCGCTAATTACCGCACCGATGGATTAAAAATGTTATTCCCATGTCCTAAAAGCTGGTGCTAAACGATTCTGCTTTTGTAGAATCCTTTAGCAACACCTAAACACCCCACCAATAAATCCGATACTCACCTCTCATCCCGCAGCAAGAACTGTGGCCCAATCCGCTGCTGTGGCCCAAATATTCTCCAGTCTCCCTCCATAATCACTCCCTGGTGCTACACGATCTTGCGAGGGTAAGATCACGCAGCGCTCGCGGCCCAGCAGCGCAACCCTCCATGGAATCCTATGGACTCCAGAAGGTGACTCGCAGCAGTGTGGAAGTGCTACCACGAGTATCACCGAGGGTAGCTCATCGTTCCGGGGCAAGGTGCTGAAGTAGCACTTGCCCCGGAATCTCACGCTAAAGTGGGGACCCTATCCTCAGTTAGCGTCCTCATTATAGAGTGAGCTTTGTATTTGGACCCTAGGGCTCTAAATTCACAGATGCTGAAAAACGCAGTGATACCATTTCAGTTACAGGTATTTATAAAGCACTAAGGCTAGGGTCAGACAAACGTGATTTCTACGTGCAGTACGGACGTATGTCAGTACGGAAGACGCAGTAGTGTCCACACAGTCCGTGATCACGTCAGTGATTCGTGACGGATCAATATAAAAAAGGGAAATAAGTAACCAAATTAATTGCAGATGAAAAAAGCCATTTTGGGGAAGGTGCGATTTTCCAAAGATGGATGCAGTCCAAGTATGTGTTCGCTGCTACGGGCTACCTGTACCTGAAGAACAAGCGAAAACGGCGATCATGGGTTCATCCCATAAACGCTGCCAGATGCACGAATGGCCACTTTGTGACGCTGTACAGGCCACTGCAAGAGAGGGACCCCGCGAAGTTCTTCAACTACCTGCGGCTCTCAATCCCCTCCTTCGATGAACTGTTGTCAAAGGTACGCGAGCCGTTGATGAAGAGGGACACCAACATGAGGGACGCCATACCAGCGGAGGAGATGCTGGTCACCACGTTGCGGTAAGTACCAGCAAACACCAGCATTCATACCTTCGGTGCCAGCCAGCAGACATGTACTCGATGTCCAGAGCCCACCTTTGTCGGTGTGTTGTGATATGCCCACCAGCCCATTTGCACAAGCATACCCTCAAACATTGCATAATATCACACATACTCAATAATGAATGACACTGACAACAGTGAGCAACATAAATGTTTTATCCACAAGAAATGGTAATGCTAAACAAAATAACATGAACACCCCACGTTACTGAACATACCATCAATACATAAACTAAAGAGTCCACGAACATGTGGCAAACAACAATGCAGAGCATAAAACAAGTGCAGGAGCAGGAACATAACTACAAATCCTCATAATGAGGAGCATCTTCATCATAAGGACCGGGCATGTAACCTCGGTTGTACTCAAACTGAGGGGGAGTTGTGACCTGGCACCAGGGGACATGGGTCGTGTGGAGGCTCCGACTGCCGGTAATCACCACCAGCATATTGTGCACTGCGAAGCACAGGCGGTACTGGAGGTTGGCTCAAGATGCTGTGGATGGTGTCCAAAGTTCTCAGTCGGTACTCCATCTTCTGAGCCAGGCTCATCTGGTGCAACATGGGGAGACACGAATGATGGAAAGTCATGTCATCGTCGTCCCAGAACCTGCAGCGTGGCGGTGGTGGTGCTGGATGGTGAGCATCCATGAATGTCACCATGTCATGCTTGAATTCAGTACCTGGTACCCTTCTCCTTTTGTGGGCTGGCCTGGTGGTGTCAGCTCTTGCAGTAGGCGGCTCCTGGGCAGCAGTCTCCTCCAACTGTGAGTCTGCTCTGGCCTGTTCCATATGTTCCGAGCAGGTGGCAGAAGCACATGGCTGCACGTGTTGCTGTGCCCTGGATGTGGATGGGACATCCAAGCTGCCCACCATAGGTTTTGGTTCGAGGGTCCGTCGCAGGAATGACAGCTGCTCAGCATCAATATAGCCGTTGCCCCTCCTCGCCGCTGATCCTGAGCGTGCCGCTTCCGCATCTTTTTTGAGGACCCTAGTGTAATTGTCCCTGACCGTCCTCCATTTCGCTATGACTTCATGTGTTGCAAACCAGAAGGTGCGGCTCATGGAATCTGATCATAACACACATTTATTTCTTCATTTTTGATAGGTAGCTTGCCAGTGGATGCAGTCTGCAGGACCTGCATTATAATTACCGCGTTGGCAGATCTACAGCTGGGGAGATCATCTGCAAGGTGTGCCAGACAATATGGGACACGATGAGGGAAGAATGTTTGACAACACCCACAGACGAGGCATGGGCACGAAATGCTGCGGCATTTCTGGACCGAGCAAACTTTCCGAATTGCCTGGGAGCTGTGGATGGCAAACATGTCCGCATAGTGAAGCCACTGCAGAGTGGGTCACTGTATCACAATTATAAACATTATTTTTCCATTGGCCTACTGGCTGTGGCAGATGCCAACTATAATTTTGTCTGTGTGGATGTGGGGTCATGCGGGAAAGATTCAGACTCCACACTGTTCAGGAACTCCACACTGTGGAATGCAATAGAGTGGGACCCTGCACATCCCCAGACCCGCACTTTTGCCTGGCACAGACGTGGCATTCCTCTATGCCTTTGAGGGGGACGAGGCTTTCAGCCTGTCCACACATCTCCTGCGGCCATACTCTGGGACACACCCGACTGTGAAGAAGCGGGTGTGTAATTATAGGCTGACGCGTGCGAGACGGTATGTCGAGTGTACCTTTGGCACACCGAGCAACAAGTGAAGGATTTTTCATAGGCCGCTAGATGTGCACCTAGATTTTTGTGTAGATATAGTGAAATGCTGTTGTGTTGCATAATTTTGTTTGTGCGCGGGATGGTTATAATTTTGATGACTCCTTGTCTGTTTGTGGTTTGGAGGAATTTATTAATGATGATGTTATGCCTGTGAATCGACACAGCAACGGGTATCGCGATGCGCTTGCAAATTATTTCACTAGCGAAGCAGGTCAGGTGCCCTGGCAGATGGGGAGCATTTGACATGTGACGTTCATAAATTTGTTAGCCATTTACATTTTGTTTGGATTCAATGTGCATTTGATTATGAATATAATAATCATATACTCACTCTGCACTGATGCATGATCAGACCATGTGTCATATGCAGGGTACATCAGCCCATGCGTTCACCTTGCTGATCCTGTCCTTGTATTATTGGCTGGCTGTGTCCCACAATTCGGGGTGCTCCCCCACTTTGGTGATAAGCCTATCGACGTCCATGTCACCTGCAGTGTCCACTCTCCAGTGTTCAGGATACACTCTCCAGCCTCCAGGATATACTCTAGCCACGCCAGGAATGTTCTGGAGTCTGGACGTGATGGAGGCTGCAGAACAGGTGCATCTCACGTCTCCACTTCACGCACACAGGCCGCTAGGCGGACGCAGCGCACTCTGTGCGGCCGTTCTAGGGGTTGTACGTTCTTGCCTGCCTTGCATCCGTGGGCCGCGGCCGCAGTTCAGTGCGGACGTACTTTGTGTAACGGGCTCCGATGGGCTTTCTTTCATGCTATCACAGACGTACTTTTAGGCGCAATCACGGACGTGAGCACTACGCTCGTCTGACACCAGCCTTACAAGTTCCGTAGTGCTGTACAATAAATGCCAGGACGAGACCACTCGCTTCCAAAATATTCTAGCCGCGTTGTCAAAAAACTGCTAGCCATAGACCTTTAGAATGACAGGAACATAGACCTTATTGCATGGCTACCATTCCAGAAAATATTAGTTTACCCTTCATCTGCATTAGAATAAAGTTATGGGGAAATGCCTCGTAAGAACACATACAATACAAAGTCTACAAATAAATCAACTATGCTCATGGTAATTGTCCATCAAAATATCATTTAAACAATA
Source organism: Leptobrachium leishanense (assembly GCA_009667805.1). Taxonomy (NCBI): domain Eukaryota; kingdom Metazoa; phylum Chordata; class Amphibia; order Anura; family Megophryidae; genus Leptobrachium; species Leptobrachium leishanense. The sequence continues at coordinate 348,977,256 of CM019064.1, forward strand.
CATACTATGTTAGCGCAACTATATCAATAATAAAATTTCACTCAGTATAACATACAAAATATGACTCAGAGCCCTCATAACAAACGCAGAAAAAAACTGTGTTGCTAAAAAATATTGAAAAGGCATGATATTCTCTAGACATGTGCGATTCGGTTTGAACCTGTTCGGAAATGGCCCTAAATATCAGCAATTCAGATTGATCAGAATTGCCGATGTCCATACCGAATCATTTTCCAAATAAGAAAATGCAAATCGATTTGAATTTTTCCAATTATAATCGTCCAGGTCTGAATACAAATCGAAAACATTTATTCAGACTAGTAAAAAAAAAAAAAAAGGTGACCCTAGCACTAATCATGACACCCAGAAACGGTATCCCTAACGCTAGCATTAAACCTAGCCTAACCATAGTCCTGACCCAAGTCTAGTCCTAATTTAACCCTATGACACACAGGGGTCTGTGACGGAAGCTGCTACTTGAGCCAAGTAGATTTGCTAACATTGCCGTTCTTGCTCTGGAGAGATCAGCGTTAGCAAGCCGGTTTGATAAATCCCAATAGAGCGTGTTGTTAGCGTCAGCAAGCCAGTGCGATAAATCCCTAGAAAGCGAGAATATTCCCCTCACATACTAGCCAAGACTTGCTATAGGGGTAAAGCAGGTTGAATCTTTATTGCGGGCAACACAGGTTTCTTTTATATAGACTCTTCCCATTGTTCTCCCTCCTGCCTGTCTTCAATTTCCCCTTGTTAGCATGGTTCACTACTGCCTCTAGCAGGAGCCCAGTAAATTAGCACACAATGTGTCACCACTGCTTCTAGCAGATTAGCATACAATGGGTCACCACCGCCTCTAGCAGGAGCCTAGCTTTCGGGGATAGTTCGCCAGATGCTCTGGTTCCCTCCGGTAGCCTGGTTTCCCTACTTGTCATTCCAGGGTTTATTTGGGGTGATCCTTCTGGAGCAGCGGCACAACCCGGGTGCTGCCATGTAGCTCTGGTCCCCCTACTATTTCTGCCAAAGAAGCACCCTGATGCATGCAGGAGGGAACTAAGAGGTGAGCTGTAGAAGTCCAGCAGCTGCTGTAATGTACACGGGCAGCAGAGCGGCCGTGCTCCCCACAGGAGAGGGAGGCTGGATGCTGGGGTTAACGACTGCACTCCCCCCTCAGGAATCACCCCCTTTCAGGCTCCTATTTTTAAGGACCCCCTGCCCAAAAAGCACCTTTGTGGAGTGCGCAGGGGCTGAAGCGCTCGGGGGCAAAAATCTTTCAGGCAATGTCGGAACTCAGCGGGCGGCGGTTCTGTGTGTCCAGGGGCATCTGCCCCTAAAGACAGGATTTCTGGGCAAGCAGGGTACATAAGGGAACAGTAATAAACATATGGGCCAACCAAAAATAATTGGGAAAAGAAATAACACCCATTAAGAACGAAATAATAACAGTAGACCATGGATAAATTATAAGTGACAGCCGTTCCGTCACAGGGTCTATCCACAAAGCACTGAAATTGTGTGCATAGTTTGTGCTTTGCATTTCGGCACACTGTGGCAATTCCAATCTGCTACTTAGCGAATGTTCACCATATTTTGCCAAAAGTGGCATCACCAAAGTAGTTATCAGACAGCAGCGAAAAAGCCGAATTGTGCCAAAATTGTTTCAGCGAATTACGATGAACTGAAAAAACTAATAGGAGTTTAAACCAGTAAGATTATTAAAAACGAATCTAAGTAATAGGAAAGGTCCTTTAAAAAGCTTCTTGTAAAAAAATGACAAAAACCACATTACATTTTTTTATGATAACCTATAGGATTCACCTGTTCAAACCTGTCAAATTGAAACACCCTGACATCAGGGCACTTCAACGCAATTTGCCAGACTTAGAATTGTCATCTATGGGACAATATGGTGAACTGCACCAAATTTTGGTACCTTAGGGAATAGACAAAATGCCCCGAAATTTCAGGACCAATGCAGAGGTTAGTGAATAACCCTTACAGAAGCTCTCCCTACTCCAAACCGAGCCCTAACTGAACCCTCATCCTGACCCTAGCCCCGCAAACCATTTTTGTAAAAAAAAAATATCAGAAACAGCTGAATGTATTGGACATTTCTGATAGTCCGAATTGGTCCGATACCAAAATATTGAAAGCTTCCAATATTCCTGATCGATGGATTCTGATTATTTCCAAATCAGATATATTTTTGGATTCTGAAACCATCTGAACCGAGCTGAATTTTTTCAGCTAAGCACATGTCAAGTATTTTCACACATTAACCATTGGAAACCCTTTAAATGTCTGAGAAATGTTAGACCTTACTCATTTTGCTAGTTTTGCTGTACTTACTGCTTTTTAAAGCATAAACAGCTTCTGCAGACACACCAACTGATGAAGCCACTAAGGCAAAATGCGTATTGGTGCACTAGTAATTTATATTTTATACTTTTGTAGCGCTGTTTTAGTTCTGTTGCTGTAATTACCCATTTTTGGCCACCAGGGGGAGATAAGCGCAATGTTAACTATACTGGACACATTGGGACTACGTTTTCCAGCATGCTTTGGGGCAGAGACAGGAAGTGGGTGGGGGAACGGACAGACATCCGCAGAGCGCGCCGAGAGGTGAAGAGAACCAGACGCACGTGAGACAGGGAACGATTGCGACCAGGCCAGAGAGCAGGTGCTGCCTTGCGGATGCTGGCAGATCGGTTTCAGTGGCTGCCAGAGACCTAGTATCCACCGCTGAGAACTTTACAAAGACGCAGAACTGCAGATTGGACCCTGAGTTAGGAGACCGCGATGATCTAATGGGAGTGCAGGCGGTAAGCAAAAGATCTTGTTGCAAAGACGGACCAGCAAGAACGGCGGATCCGGTGGCACAGAGTCCCAGCCAAATCGAGCGGAGAGATGTCCTTGGTCAAGCAGGGGAGCAGTTTGTCTGGCGGATGGGTGAGAGGCCTTCCAGGCCACAGTAAAGTTACCAAAGCACGCTGCAGTTTGTTTAAATCTACAGGGCCCCAACGTGACTAGTCGAAGATACACGGAATCCATTCACTGGCCAGTTGAATCTAGTACCCGGGTACCAACATACACATACACGCGCACCTTCTTGGGACACAACCTGTACGGGACTTACACTCTGGCCACGAAGGGGTTAAAATTTCCTTTTTCACCGCTACGCGTTTCTCGCATTACAAATTCCTGTAAATATATATATATACCATGTTTACTGTATATATGCCAGTTTATTCGAGACCAGTATACTATATAACTTATAAAATCCACAACAGTGCTGGTGTATATTTATTCCCTAGTGCGGGGAGACTGACCCGAGGTTAAACTCAGCGGCTCCTCCGGGAGTGAGCGCTACACGTGAGGGCTCGTTTCCGGGATCCAGTCTCTGGAAAAACCACATTTAAAGGGTTAAATATGGATCCAGACACTGCTGTCAAATGGTGTGAGGAGCAAAGTAGTCAGATAGAATTATGCATAGTCATGGATATTCCTGCAGACACTTGGGCCGAAGATCAGATTCGCAGGGCCGTGGCTGAGCTGACACCAGATCATCGGGAGTTAATCCTGGACATTAAAGCGAACCCAGATACCTCTCACACGTATGTTCTTTTTGAGTGGAGAAAGGGTGTTCCAGTGTGTTTTCAGGGCGCGAGCGTGAAGCTGACCGATGAGGTGGAAGTTCAACTGATTCAGCCAAGTGCGCCACGTGGCGATCCCGCGAGTGTTTCCGCTGGCCATGATCGGGCCTGAATTTATAGTGGCTATTGGAGATTTGCTGGCTAAGTGTCAGAGAACAAGCCCTCCGCACACTAACTTTGGTTATCGACGGTTGAGAAATTTCACAGGAAACGTACCAACTCCGGCGGGAGAAGAAACCTTCGAAGAATGGGTAGAACAGGCGATGCAGGCTCTGGATGAGTGAGACGTCCCCGAAGCACAGAAGAAACAAAGAATTACTGAGAGCTTAAAGGGACCTGCGTCAGAGGCTGTCAGAAACCTAAAATTGAGTAAACAAGACTGCACCGCTTTAGATTACCTAAACGTATTGCAGGAAGTCTTTGGGCGAACGGAAAAGGCTGCAGAGCTCGTGTACCAGTATGAATATACTTACCAGCGGAAAGGTGCGAAGATGACTGAATACATGAGGCGCCTAGATAATAAGTATCTGGTGCAGAATCTTAAGAAAGGGGCCGAACTGGCCGAAATTGATAAAATCTGAATGCAGCAGATCCTGAGGGGCGCTCAACCTCTAGATCCTGTGATGCTACAGCTGAGAACCAGAGAAGGTAGCCGAGAATTGAAATACCTGGAACTGATCCGAGCTGTTCAAGTAGAGCCTCTTCTTCTCTAAGAAAAATCCTTTAGGAAGGGAGAAAGCGCTTACGCACAACCCGTGAGGCATAACGAATGCTTGCAAGCGGAAGATGATTCGTTAGACACCTATGGATCCGAAGTGGACGAACAGGAGCGTCTGGTTGTTTTTAAATCCACAGAGAATGCTGCAAAAGAGCAAATTCTTCCTACATATAGTGAAATCCACAAAACTATTAAAGTGCAAGAAGCTCAAGCTGAATTGCAACAGGCACATACGGACCTGTGCCGAGTACTTTTGAAGGTGGCAGAGACACAGACCGATATGCAGAAGTTCCTTACTGATATGCGAACAACTGGAGTTGCTGTGGCGTCTGGCCAGGGTCCTTCAACCGAATCACCACAAGCAAGTGCGTCTCCGTCTTCAAAGAAGAGATGTTTCAGTTGTGGGGAAATGGGTCATTTCCGAGCGCAATGCAAAAGCCTGAAGGAAATAGGGTAGAAGAGTTCCTAAAAGCCCTGGAAGGGCTGCTATCTACCTCACCGGCGGGAAACGCCAGAGGGCCCAAGTGAAGGAGCAAACTAGGTGCCCAATGGTTAAAAACCGCTCCAGAAATCAAGCCAGGACTGAAAGGCCGAGAGGGCCCAGAGTTTTGCCAACTGCTGAGCCTGCCAGGACTGAAAGAGTCACTCCCTTAGCATCCGGTCCTACGTCATGGGGAAGCAATGCACACCCAAAACCTACACGGGCCAAGAAGAAGGCCAGGGTACAGCAAACGGGGTCTAAACTTCCTGCTGCTACGACAAAGTTTCCTGACCAGCTGATAGGTCCTTCTCCCATCGTTCCAATCCAAGTAGAGGGAGTCTACACCAAAGCTCTGTTAGACTCAGGGGCTCAAGTGACATTGATCTACTGAGATTTCTACGAGAAGAACTTGAAACACATACCTCTACAGAAGTTAAAGGACCTTGAGATCTGGGGTATCGGAACTGAGAAACTCCCCTATGACGGATATCTACAGGTGAAGTTAGAGATCGGATCCAAAGTCATCGGACAGTCTGGAGGTTGTGATGCATTGGCCATTGTGTGTCCTCGGCCTTCAGGGGCAAACAGAAGTTCTATGATAGTGGGGACGAATACTGATCTGGTGCGATGTCTCCTGACTCCTTTAGTACTGGAAGAAGGTTCCACCAGGGGAGTACACCCGATGTTACGTCCAGTCTATCAGCGAATGGTCGAAGAACAGAAGGCACCTGCCAAAGTGGGGCACCTGTGGAGATTGGGAGGAACAGAAAAGGTTCTGCAATCAGGAGAAGTGGCGAGTTTCCGGGCTTCAGTCAAGTTGAACGGGTCACAACCAGGTCCCTATGTGGTGCTGGAGACTGATTTCAATCATGGGAGTGAAGCCGGATGAGAAGTAATCTCCACAAAAGCTTTGAAACGAACACAAGGAAGAGTCTCAGTCAGTGTATGTAATGTGTCTGATTCGCCAATCGGGCAAGTAGCGTCCGCTACGCCGCTCTCTCCTACCGATTTAGGAGGGGGAGTGAACAAAGAGATTCCAGCTGAAAGGTTCTATCCTAAGGACGCTCCCATCTCGCCTGAGTGGAGGAAACGTCTTCAGTCCCAGGTCCTAAAGTGGAGGGACTTGTTCTCAAAGGATGAGTTCGACATGGGCCTAGCTAAGAGTACTGAGCATCACATTCGACTACAGGAAGATAAGCCGTTTTGAGAAAGGTCGAGACGGGTTCCGTGGCTGCCAGAGACCTAGTATCCACCGCTGAGAACTTTACAAAGACGCAGAGCTGCAGATTGGACCCCGAGTTAGGAGACCGCGATGATCTAATGGGAGTGCAGGCGGTAAGCAAAAGATCTTGTTGCAAAGACGGACCAGCAAGAACGGCGGATCCGGTGGCACAGAGTCCCAGCCAAATCGAGCGGCGAGACGTCCTTGATCACGCAGGGGAGCAGTTTGTCTGGCGGATGGGTGAGCGGCCTTCCAGGCCACAGTAAAGTTACCAAAGCACGCTGCAGTTTGTTTAAATCTACAGGGCCCAAACGTGACTAGTCGAAGATACACGGAATCCATTCTCTGGCCAGTTGAATCTAGTACCCGGGTACCAACATACACGCGCACCTTCTTGGGACACAACCTGTATGGGACTTACACTCCGGCCACGAAGGGGTTAAAATTTCCTTTTTTATCGCTACGCTTTTCTCGCATTACGAATTCCTGTAAATATATATTATACCGTGTTTACTTTACTGGTCTCGAATAAACTGGCATATATAAACTATATAACTTATACACCAGCACTGTTGTGGATTTTATATTTATTCCCTAGTGCGGGGAGACTGACCCGAGGTTAAATTCAGCGGCTCCTCCGGGAGTGAGCGCTACACTTTTTACTATTGGCTTTAATAAAACCACCACGTTTATATCCTATTTGAGTCCTGGCTGATTTACATCTAGCAAGGAGGTGGCTGATTTCTCCCACCAGCACTGGCACTTGAAAGAGGCCAGAGACATTGTCCTTGGAGACACATTCACAGAGACAGACACTTTACAAGCTAATGTTCATATTTGTTTATTGATTTTATGCTATATTTTAGGTTTGATTTTATGACTGTTTTTACTTGTCTGAATTTAATTTAAAAGACACACTACCTCTCTAATACCACCGGGTGGCGCCAAAAGGTAGATTTTCTTTTTTCAGGCCCAGGATGATGTCAGCATGCAAAGCACTTTATGCAGTCTGACCACTTTATGCACACACTGACTTTAACTTAGAGTATCCCTGTAATCTTGTTGGCTGCAATAGGCATTTCTGAAGAGATTTTCCTTTTTGCATTTAAAGGCAAATGGAGTATTTTTCACATTAAAATAACATATTGCAGAATTATGTTAATGAATCAAACAATGTGATGTGTTTCACAGGATCGCTCACATGTCCAGGGTTAGAAAGTTGTGTTCCGGTCCAGATCGTGTTGCAGGACGCATTGCACTAGTTTTTCTGATAGGTAAACTTGTTGTGAAGGTCTTGCCATGCATGGAGCACACAGAAAATCAGGATACGCTCTTCTGTTGCAGGAAAGAACCACAAAAAAAGTGCCTTGGCATAACCCAGAGATCATAGAGATGTGATAATAAAAACATTTGGTCATGTCCTAAAGTTTTATCTTCCACATAGACTATTTAAAACAGCATAGTACAAAGTGATGAAATATTGGTTAAAAAAAAAAAAAATTTGCATGAATTTCAGCTGCATACCAGTCACTCATTCCCTTTCATACGTATTTGTTCGTGGATGTAGTTTGATTTTTGTACATTCAGTCCTTTAACTTTTGAAAAATTCATTCTGCAACCTGTTCCTGCCAATGTTTTTACTTGCAAAGGTCAGAATCCAGTTACGAATCGAAACCCAATGTAAACGAACACCAAGCTGAAATTGGATTGTATTTCTGTTGCAATATGCAGTTAGATTTTAATTTCCTGTAAAATATAATAAATATTTTGTCTTAAAGCCTGTTCTTATAAAATGGGCTGTGAAATTCCCCCCCTCCATTTCGTTAGTGTCAATTCTGCAAAGACAGTTGTTCCTTCTATAGGATATGAGCTGTGGCCGATTTCCTGTTATGTTCAGTGCAGGAAAATGTGCGCAGAAGCGGGAAGATAGGAAAAGGATTTCTTGTGAACCATATATGGTAATAAGTTAACTGAGTGGCTAAACTTTGATGTTGTAATGTATCTGTACTGATTAGCTATAAATTCTGGGAATTTTAATAGATCTGGCTTAACAAGGAAGGCTAGACTTCTCTGAAAGACCAACACAGTCTTGTGATTGATTCTTTTTGGGGGTCTCCGCCATGGCGTAGCGCAACACTTACTTCAGTTTTGATATATAAGAAGCTTGGAAAAGGTTTATGGTAATTATAATGGAAATATAGAATTTTTCATGCATCACCTGTGAAGGAACCAAAAATGGACCAATGAAACATAAGAGTCATATCTGGATGTCGGATGTTTTCTGCCCTCAGCCACACAGCCTTTAATGTGTTGATTCATCAAGACTTTTCTCAAGTGAGGGGAAAAACACTACATTTCATCTTGATCAGCATTTACACTGCTAGCATTGGTCTTAGCCACCTGAGAGAATATTTGGCCCAGCAGACAAGCCAAGTCTAAGAAGCAGCTTTGGAGTTTGACTGTACCATATTATAAGATGTGCGCAGATATATTTGCAAAAGGACAGTGAAAATGTACCAGAATTTTAAGCTTGGCATTTGTAACAGTATCAAAGAGGTGCATGTGGTTGCTCCAGGGCTGTGTTCATTTTCTACAAACCAAAGTGTGGCTTAATGAAGCTCATGTGTAGTTGCAAGCTCACCTTGTTTCATTTAAAGCTGACATTTTACTTTCAAGGTTTTGGAACATTTAATTTTCAGATTTAAAAACACGATTTTTTTACAAAACACCTTGCCCACCCACTAGTTTCCTGGAACCTTGTAATAAAGAGCTGATAACATACTAGCAGCACTGTGCAACACCACTCGCATTGTCTTCCAGAGTCCACAGGACTCCATGGAAAGGAGAGAGGGAGCCTGCCACATGATCATGACTTCACAATCTCAGTCAGTGGGTGAGGTGAGGACTATTTGTGCTCTATGTCCTTCAGATAGCATTCAAAAGAGGCAGTGGATCATGCCTACCTCTCCCTTGTTAACGGGTATGTTTCTTTCCGGTCACCTTGCTACGCCAATGATCTGATATCATCTTGCTGCCACACCCCAACTCTCACCATCAGGACTTTACCCGAGCTGCCCCCTATCTATGGAACTCCCTCGCAAAATTCAACTTTGCCCCTGTTTCCAATCTACACAGGACATGAGGTCACCCATTTAGACTGGATGAAAGGAAATTCAACCTAAAGCATAGGACGGGTGATTTTACAGTGAGAATAAAGCTGTGGAATTCTCTGCCTGTTGAGGTGGTTGGGTCAGAGACTGTACAGACGTTTAAACAACGACTGGATGACTTCCTGCAAAAACATAATATTAAGGGTTAAAATATTTAATATGTGGGTAAAAGGTTCTTGATCCAAGGAGAAATCTGACACCATTCTGGGGTCAAAAAGGAATTTTTCCCAGTGTGTTGCATATTGGCGAGCGCTTCAGACTGGGTTTATTGCCTTCTTTTGGATCAATAGCAGTAGTTGATGTGTGAGAGGCTGAACCCGATGGACGCATGTCTTTTTTCACCCTATGTAACTATGTATAGTATAATTAGAGAGACAGACACCGGCTGTCGTCCTCCAATCTGTCAACCGCTGCTGAGGACAATGGAAGTACTTGAAGACTTGAAAACAAGAGAAATATCAATGTATCCTTCCTTATAAAATACTTTATAAATAAGCCATGGTTTTGAATGTGCGGTGGGAATTTTAGTATTTAAGCTCTTAAAGAAATAAAATTCTACCTGTACAATGTAATAACTAAACAGGTGCCAAATGTATAGACTTTATTTATTTGCAAAGTATTTTACCAGGAAGGATACATTGAGATTACTCTCGTTTTCAAGTATGTAAGACCTAACGGTTAATCTAAGGCTAAGGTCAGACTAACGCAGTATCAACGTGCGTTTAGCAGCACTAAATCACGGCCGTGCTAGCAACAAATGACGTCCAATGCCGGGCAGCATACGTAGAACTGCCGCACAAAAGTGCGGCTGCGCAACGCAAGTGGCAAACGAACGCATTTTTTTGAGAACATGATACCGCTAGTAGTGTGTGTGTGTGTGTGTGTGTGTGTGTGTGTGTGTGTGTGTTTAGGAGACGTCAGACGCTGCTAATGTCCGGCTAACATCACGTCCAAACGCAAAAAGTGTTTTATTGATGATCCGTACAAAATCACGGACGAAAATGCGCATCATATGACCGCTATCGCGTATTCCGTGAAAAAATACGTCCATTTGTTCGAACGCACGTTTTCACGAACAACGCAAAAAATGCATTAGTCTGACCCTAGCCTAAAGGAATCCAACGTGTCAGGCTCACTTTATAGTACAGTATTACACATACACAAGAAATAACCTTACCAAGTTCACACCAAAAAAAACCCACTGCACTCAAAGAAATGTGTTCAGGATATGTTTATAATTGCATAAACTGAAAATCTGCATTTTAACATTGTATTTAACAGTCTCTGTGGAGTGACAAGACTACTGAAATGTATATGAAATCTCCTAGTGCAAATAAAATAAGAATTCTAAAATTTATAAAATGTAAATGGTTTACCTTTCTGCGCAGACACTGGTAAATAAAAGTATAAAATATCACATAACTGTACAAGAGTTCCTGTATTAAACCTCAGTCTTGTACGAGAAAATAATTGCATTGATATGTAAGAAAGAAAAGGGATGTTGGAAGAAACTGACCTGAAGTCTCCACATTAGTCATGGCTCCCAGAAAAAAAGTCTGCATTATTTAAATATTTATTATAAGCAAATTAACATTTATTTTACATATGTTTAACTTTTTCTTTGTTGTGAACAAAAAAGTAATTACACCAAGTCCTTGTAAATTCAAGTTCAGATCAACCAATTAATAGTGCGACCAAATGGCAGTCGTGCGCTGCGAGCACCACTATCTTGCAGCGGTGTCAGTTTTTAAATGCTCCGGCCCGGCTTGCTTTATTGATGAAGTTCTTCAGGAGCTCGCTGTCCATCTCGGCGAAAGCATCGGTTTGGGTGACCACAGTCATATGGTTTATACAAAACCTGAAGCAAAATTCTTCTAGATCCTGGAAACAAAAATCTGGTTGCAGACACATTAATTATAATATGGAAAATGTAGCATATTAACATCTTAAGACCAGCTAGCATCATGGTATCATTTGAGACTACAGGGATGTGAAAAAATGACTTTGATGGCTTTGCTTTAAGCCTAAGAACGGACTCCGATTCTTGGCTCAACTTTGACCTTCACTGCAAAGTGATTTTCCTTGAAACCAATGTCAGGAATCCGTGGCTTTATGGAAAATCACTTTGCAGTAGCCATACAGTGAAAAATGTGCTTAGATATCTCAGAAGCACATTTTGATACTGTATAAACTAGTTCACAGGCAGACAGTCTTATCTACTGGCCAATAAGTGCTACTACATCTCTAGAACAGTCTGGGCTCAGTTTTCCCTTGAAGGAAAAAAATGGACTAGCAAGCTGATCAAACGGTTTTAGCGCCTCAGCTGTCATGGCTGAGATGTGAAAATGTTGGAGGCACATCGTGTAATTTGCATACAAAAGCACCAAATGGGCTGTGTCTGCACAGAACGATGGATTGGTACTGCATGCACATCATCTGTTGTGAGTGTAGAGACAGGATGATGTCAGTATGCAAAGCCTGCTGACATATTTGGTCCCCGGCAGGTGGGGATATTAAAAATCCCATCTGCCTGGTTCCGGTTGTGTGGATGAAGGAAACTCCTCTGCTTCAAAAAGCAGTATCAGCAAAAACCGTACCGGAGGGAGGGCAGGCACTTTCCGCAGCCGAACTAGTTTAATTATCAAGTGGACAGGGTGCATAGAGTGTCCTTTTAAAATAAGCCCTGGTACTTCATTTCTCAGGGGCCAGAGGAACAGATAACCCAAACACTGCAACCTGTGCTAGTGGCTAATACATTCCAAAAGAAACAAAGTCCCCCGATACAGTTATACAGGGTTATCCAAAGAGATCCGAATTGCTTGAGAAAGGTAACCGAACGCTGAAAATCAGCGTTCGGTTACCTTTCCTGGCCATTCGGCTATCCAGAGAGCAGGCAATTCGCCAAATCCTGGCGAATTGCCTGAACATACGGTGCCTGTTCGGTGCCTGTTCGAGGGCAGTGAAATCCCCATGAAAAAGCACTGCTTCGGCTATTCAGAGAACACAAACCAGCAGTGAAAGGTTCCCCTAATGCCCTGCCATTCGGGGGTTTAATTCGGCAAGTTTATTCAGGAGAATCCCATAGGCTTCAATGTTAAAAATATTCCCGTTTTAATTCAATATCTAATAAACCGTTCATTATAAAATTCTGCAGCAAAGAGTCTCTTTATAGATTTTTTAGGATACTTTAAGCATTTTTCAGATTTTTTTTTTTTTTTTTTAAAAGTCCGATTTTTTTTTTCTTTTTTCAGTTTACTTATTTTTTTGTAACAGCCCTCTTTATTATCATTCCTGGACCTCCTGTGAAAATTTCAGACATTTTCGCTCAGTAGTTTCTTTGCAAACAGCGTTTCTTTTTCCCAGATTCATACAAATGGTTTTTCTAATTTATTCACTGCCTCCTCTACGTCACAGCTGCTTCGGCTCTGTGTGATTCGGCTCCTGTTCGGCTTCTTCGAAGGTTAATCCAGATGTTTTTGCTTGTTTTCAGCGTGCATTCGGTTAGTTTTCGTCAGGTTTGCGGCAGCTTTTCCCTGCAATTCGGGGACCCTGTGGTGTTTGCTGAATACACCGCAGGGTCACCGAAATGCAATCGGCAAAAGGAACCGAATTGAAGAGAACGAAAAGTCACCGAACTTGCGGTGACTTTTCGAATCTCTTTGGATAACCCTGATAGTCAAGCTTATGTTTACTTCATCCAAAGCTAAAAACAAAAAAACAAATTTGTATTTCTACCTCTTAAAGTAATTTATGTATCAAAAGTTTATAACGACTATGAGGTGCAGCTTAACCCCTTCACTACCAAGCATTTTTTGTTGAAAACATTTTTATTCTATCATTTGAAACATGGCGCGCCATGTTAAAATTTATTAAATATAGGGCAATATAGAAAATTTGCACCGAAATTGCTTGTCTGTTAAATTAGAATAATGCTGTAATTAGTCCAAACAAAGGATGTTAATTCAAATACCGGATCTTTGACTAACAGTCTATTCCAATAGTCCGTTATACATCTCGGCTAATCAGTCCTGGCAACTGGGCAGATCTCTGCAAGCTCAGGGACAAACCAGATGGTTTGTCCCTGAGCTTGCATAGATCTGCCCAGTTGCCAGAACTGATTAGCCGAGGTGTATAACGGACTATTGGAATAGACTGTTAGTCAAAGATCCGGTATTTGAATTAACCTCCTTTGTTTGGACTATCTATAGATCAGTTATACAGTCTTCTATTTACCACTTCATTTGAAGTTTGGGCGCGCCCTCCAATTTTATTTGTCTTTTTATTTTATATTGGGTAGCTGGACAGACTACCTGGAGGAGTTCATTGGCGGCACCCTTTTATAAGAACTTTACTTTTTTTCAGCGCCAACCATCACACATATTAAACTGTAAATTAGAATAATGTAAATTTACTCAGTTTTAATTTTTCATACATTCGTTCATCTATTACAAATATATTGTTAGCATGAAAGATTCTGAACGCTAGATGGTGTCCCTTATCTTGCACAATGTCACAGGGGGTTTGCATTATCAGTATACAGGCAGATATGGCCTTTGTATGTATAGATACATAAAAAACTTTGTTGCGCCTGTACTCAGAGCGGCTGCAACAGCCAAGAGTAACAACCCAGGCGTGACGCTATTTTTTCTGTATGTGTGTATATTATGCTGTAACACCAGTTAGTCATTCTTGCTGCTGTTCCTTTTTCCATGTTTTTGTTTTGAACCCCAAATGGGAAGTGCTTGGTACGTGTATAAATAAAACCCACCATTTTTCTGCCTCTCCTTAGCTGAGGAGTGGCAGGAGGGCATGCAGCTACTCAGAGGAGCAGCTTGTGGTACATTGGTTAGGACTCCCTCTACCGAGAGGTGCCTTGATGGGGCGAGTGAGCTTGCGCTTCAATGGCCATTTAAACAAACTAAAACCTCTGACAGTGTTTTGTTGCACATAGAGATATGGCCTTTGTGCCAAATACAAGAGGCTCCATTACATTCTCTGGAAATTAGTACGCGCAGCGCAATTTTTTTTGCACACAGCGTTAAACGTTAACGCGCATAAATTAACGCAGATATTACGATTCGAGCGCATTTTTTCATCCGTCAAAAAATATCGCGCGGAAAAAAGACGCGCAAAAACGAGCGCAAATTAACGCTGCACGCAGAAATCGGTGGGCAGACTGTTTACGCGATTCAGCTAATCAGAATTAAGAACCACAATTGTCTCCCATTCAGTTTTTGTGCCTGCCAAACTCAATCTGAGTATATATGCTGGGAAAAAAAACACGCACAACCTCTCAATTTTATTGTTTGGGTATGTGTAGAATGTGTAACTATACTGTGCTGTATTTTTTTTTTCGTGCTGGTGTATTTGGTTTCGGCCAGAACGTTCAGATTTGCAGTTACCACCAGCATTTCAAAGATGTTAAAATTATGTGCGCAAACGTCGTTTGTAAAAAGTTGCGCATCGATTGCAATACCATCCGCGTACCAGCGCACGAACGCATTTTGTGCTCACAATGTTAAGTACGGGATGCGCGCACGAACTTGTGCTCGCGCAGGGTAACTCGCGTCAGATGTTAACATGCATCGTATGTGCGAACGTCGTAATTTGACGGTCAGCGCAAAGGGTTTTTCCCCTTGCGTTAATGCGTTTTTGCGCACATTTTTGCGCAAAGAATGTAATGGATAAATAATAAAAAATGGTCTAATCTCCTGCTCATGGTGATTTGTAGAGATCACAGTGAGATCATTAGCAATGCAGCTTCCAAAAACTAGCAAAAGAATATAAAAATAATAACTGTATGGAGCATAATGCCTGTGTATTAAAATTACAGCAACACCTATTTTCTGTACTATACATGTTTTTTCAGCCATTATAACCACATGAATCTTAACCCTGTACAGCAATGAGAATGCAACAGTAATGGGTTTAAACTTTGTTACTTTGAGAATTGGGGCTGCTATATTCAGCTTTTTTTTCTCTCTGCAGGGTGCCAGGAGAGCGATAAAACAGTGGTTTAAGTTTTTCTACTGAGAAGGGGGGGGGGGGCACACTAACCCTGCTTTAAAAAAAAGGTGTGAAAATTGTGTTTTTCGATATATTACAATACGAAAATGAGATCACTCGACTTTGGGAGTGAAGAGGTTAAAGCAAATCTCAATCATCAAGCCACATGAAAGAGATACGTCTTGCTGCCACGGCAGCAACACGTAATGAACTATATGTGAGAGGAACTTATGGCTAAATAACCAACCAGTGTAACTCGCAGGAGATTAAAGAGGATTTGAACCTCAAAGTCAAAATGAATTAATATCCAAATGAGATTCAAGAGGACATAAATTGCTACCTGTGGCAATATTAAAACTTGACTTTTAATGAAATCATTTGAAAAAAACAACTTAACGTTGTAAGATGGTTCAGACTTGCTTCACAAACATAACAAAAATAAAATTCAAACACATCCACTGTGCATGAGCTGAACAAAACAATCCCTTGGTTGGGCCAAGCATGCTGTCTCCCTGCTTAATATCTGCAAGTATTTAATGGTCTCAATATTGAAGCATGGTCTCTGACTTTTTTCTTTAGTATCTCCTTGCTGCGATTTGGGGGCGATATTTAAAACCACTATACCTATGCATACATCTAATAGCAAGCTGTGATACTATAGCGAGATGGTTATCTTGTCCTCTTGAATCTCATTTGGATATTAATTCAAAACACTTGAAAGGTTAATTTTCCTACACGTACACAAGCCCAAAGAGCTGCACAGGGCAGCATGTAAAGTCACAATGCATGGGGAGTGTAAAGCAAATTAAGGATTAATAGGGGGATGCACTGATACTAGTAACTGTGTTGATACTGGCACTTGTACTCATGCAAATGCCCCCGATACCGGTAGCCAGGACTGGGCTGGCAGAATGCACTAACCGCATTCTGCTGGGCCACCCGGCTGACCACATTCCAGCGAGCGGCTGCCGTCATATGAAGGTTGGAACGTGGCTCCGCTGTGCTCTCCAGCCACACACTCATGAGATCTTGCAGCGTTCCCGAAATCCTATCTCACAAGCTCTGCAAGATCACGTGAGAGCGTGGTTGGGGGCCCCAGCGGAGCACTGTTATAACCTTCACTAGTGCATTCTGACAGCCACCACAGTGTCTGAAAATCGGGGAATATATATATACTCTCTTTGAATTGCAAGTGGCTTCTGATATATACACACACAAAGGCAGGACTCGGTTTTCCCTCTCTTTCTCCCTCCCCCCTCTCCGCTCTATTTTTCTCTTCCCCTCCCTCCACTTTTCTCCCTGTCCCATTTTCTACCTTTCTTTCTCCTTTTCTACCTCCCTCTCCCCCTTAGTTTGGGATTATGTGTGCGCGTGTGTCTGCAAGTGTGTATACTTGGGATTTATGTGCGTGGCGCACTGTGCTAATTTGGGATTTCTCAAACATACAGACAGACAGACATTGTACACACAGAAAGCATCACACCCAATCAATAGAAATTACTTTCTCAAGACATGATTTTTTAAAAAAAATTTTTTAGACCTGCAGGGTTACTTCTTAAAAGGTTGAGAAACGCATGTGGCCTATAAGTGCCAGATGTTCTCATTCCATCCTTACAGCGCAACTTGCTAGCATGCCCTGATCCCCCTCTCCTCCTAATTGCAGTTTTACCTTGCTGAAAACTGAAATAAAAAAATTTATATATAAAAAAAAAAAAAAGTTGGGAAACACTGATGTAAGACACTCCTGATGAGGAGCAGCTTTGCCCCTTAGTGAATACCAAGTCGCACTGCAGTTTCTATGATTTAGTAAGAAGCACAATCACCTAGTCAAACGCTTTCTGTGGTTTGAGGCATTCCGGTTTCCTTATGTCAGCTTGTGAATAGTGAAGTGGGGAGAATTAGCATCATTTTATGGAGATGTGTGGAATAATATGAAGAGGAAAGGGTTGCTGTACCTGTGCATCATACTTAACAGCAGCTGATAGCAGTATGACCGCGTTCTCGTCACAGATTCCTTGTTTTATAGTTTGTTGGCAAAGCTGTTTCAATCGGTTTTCTCGATATAATGTTGCCAGCTCCAGAAGCCCTATGAAATATAGAAATACTGTATTAGGATACAAGGCAATAGCATAGAAATGAGACAACAACAGATACATTTTAAAGTGCCACTGGCATAAGGAAAAGGACTTCTGCCCATTTGACAGGGCATGCCTCCCTGTATATAGAGGTGCATTTTTTGCTGACCATTATAAAACAAAAACAGTCCATATTACAGTTACAAGTATTTATAAAGCACCAATAAATTCCTTGGCGCTGTACAATGGGAGAGACAGAATAACAAATAAACATACATGTTACACACACGGAACAGAAGGAGGGACGACCCTGCTAGAGAGCTTACAATCTAAGTGGAGAGGGGTGACCCATTAGGTGAGGGTGAATAGGGTAGGTGGAGTGGGGGGGGTTGCAGGAGGGCTGACTGGGAAGAGGAGTAGGAAATGACAGTGGGGAGATCATGGTGTGAGCCTACAGGCTTCTCTAAAGTAATTTGTTTTCAGTGATGTCTTGAAGGACTGGAGAGACGGGGAGAGTCTGATGTTGCGGGGGAGGGAGTTCCATAGAAAGGGTTCAGCCCGGATAAGTCCTGAAGGCGAGAGATAGCAGCAGATCATTGGCAGAGCGAAGTGGTCGGGATGGGATGTACCTGCTAATAAGGGAGGAGATGTAGGCAGGGGTGCGGTTATGGAGAGCTTTGTATGTGAGCACCAATATTTTGAAATGGATTCTAAAGGAAACAGGGAGCCAGTGTAGAAACTGACAGAGGAGCGAGGTGTGAGAGGTGCAGGAGATGAGGTGTATGAGTCTGGCACAGGCATTCATTACAGACTGCAGAGGGAGAATCTGGGATTTCTTAAGGTCAGAGAGAAGGAGGTTGCAATAGTCAAGGCGGGAGATCAGCGT
The DNA here is from genome assembly GCA_009667805.1 of Leptobrachium leishanense. Classification (NCBI taxonomy): domain Eukaryota; kingdom Metazoa; phylum Chordata; class Amphibia; order Anura; family Megophryidae; genus Leptobrachium; species Leptobrachium leishanense. Next base: position 348,995,461 of record CM019064.1, read on the forward strand.
TTGACGAGCATTTTAGTAGAGTCTGGATTAAGAAAGGGACGGACACGTGCAATGTTTTTTAGGTGAAAGTAGCAAGATTTGGTTAGAGACTAAATGTGAGGAGTAAAGAATAGATTGGAGTTCAAGAGGACCCCGAGGCAATGATCCTGAGAGGTAAAAGTAATGGTGGCCCCATTCACCTGAATGGAAATGGGCGCAGGAATCTAGGTCTTAGAGGGAGGGAAGATAAGAAGTTCAGTTTAAGAGAGGTTGAGCTTGAGGAAACTGGAAGTCATCCAGTCGGAAACAGCTGAGAGGCAGGCAGTAACACGGTCCAACACCGGAGGAGAGAGATCGGGAGAGGAAAGTTAGATTTGGGTGTCGTCAGCATAGAGCTGATATTGGAGTTCATAGGAGGCGATGAGGTTGCCCAGAGAGGCACATTAACCCCACAAGGACCACTGACGTACATAGTATGTCCTGGGGAAAATTCCCCTTAAGGACCAAGGACGTACTATCATCATGGTCCTTTAACACCCCCCCCCCACCTCTCTGGCCGGGGTCCCGCATCGGACTGGCTTCCTCGAAGCCAGTCAGTGATATGGGCCCCAGCCGTCACAATTACATCAATGCTATGCGTGGTGAGATCATTTTCAGGTGCCCCCCCCCCGGCACCTGCAGGGGGAATCTGAAAGGGGAGGGGGTGGTCCTTCACAGTGGCTGAAGCTGCAAAAAAAAAAAAAAAAAAAAGCCCCGGCTGGAGAGGGCAGAGTCTGCCCTTTCCAGTACTGCCTCTCTTTAACCCCTTAGGTGCTGGATTGAGATTTGGCATCAAATAGCAATTCGCTCCCAAAGTGGCTAACATCTTGAATGTCAGCCAAGCCTCCGGGTCACCCCCCTCCCACTGACATCACCATATGTGCTATGATCATGGCCTTTCCAATGATACCAAACATCACTAGGTTTGGTGTTAAAAAATTAAAAAAAAAAAAAATCACCCAATATTATCCTGATATTTCATAATTTAGATATCTACAGATGCTCAAATCTAGAATTGATCCTGCAATAGTCTATTAATCAATACTTATAACTACCCGATACTTGGTCAATAAACACAGTCCAATTAGAGTCAATTCCAACTGCCAGTGTCAAAGCCATTCCTAGTTTATTATTAACACCACATCAAAATATATGATCAAATACATAAATCAAGGTAACCTACATCCTTGGAGGTATGTGTGTGTTGTGTGTGTTCTAATTGCTAACGGATGCCAAAACATTTTGGAGATCTTCTCCATTCGCCAACTACCAGGTACTTATACTGCCACGACAGGCCAAGAGCAGCATGAACAGAAGTGGCAGAGATCTTACCAATAGCATCCTCAGGAGGAATGCTGATACTGTCAGTGTACAAATATTCCAGGAAGGCATGATAAACCGGGTAAGAAAACTGGTTCATTTCAATGGTTTCTTCTTCACTTTCTTGCAAGAATGTACGAAAATGTTCACATCTGAATAGGGCAGGGGGAAAAAAAAAAATTACTGCTACAATCCATCGTGTTTTATAGAATAGTCTTGCAAATACATAAGCATAGGGTTTTATTCCCTATTACTGTTAAAGATATCAGCTGGAGACAATCTTTATAACAGCTGGACAAACCATTCCACTCCTGCTTCAAGCTTTGCTTGCAGCTCAGACGTAGCACGTCCATATTGTAAATTATCACCTCCTATACCAGTGTTTCTCAACCGCAGTCCTCACGTCCCCCTAACAAGCCAGATTTTAAAGACTACCTTGGTGAAGTGCAGACTGAATCCTGCAATCACTGAGCAGCAAATCATATCACCTGTGTTGTGCTTCAGATATTTGTCAAACCTGGCCTGTTCGGGTAACTTGAGGACCGCGGTTGAGAAACACTGACCTATACGTCGTAAAGGAGGTGTTAAATTGTGCCTGGAAGTAGAAGAACAAGCTATTCCATGGTAGCTTGTTCTTCTAGCCTGGAGTCTGTATTTCTCAAAAACATACCAATCCCAGGACCTGGTGTTAATCACTTACCACTGTAAGATAACACCCCCTCTAAAAAAAATCCCTAACACACCGCTCATCCCACCTTGGAGAGTGTGGCAGCACATTGTGCAGCTTCCTCTAGCCCAGAGCAGAGAGACCGGGAGCTCGCAACAGGTATGCACTCGGCTCCATGGAATCCTATGGACTCTAGAAGTACCTGAGGTGGCACTATTGTTGGTATCAGGCTGCGCCTCCGCTTTCCAAGGCCAGCCGCTAATAAAGCTGTTGGTGCCAAATAGGTGCAGGAAAAGGGAAGCCGTAACGAAAAATAGTCAAGGATTTTTTTCACTTACTGTCTCCCTTTTACCGGCAACAGTGGAAAAGGGGCCATAAAACGTAGTGTATTTTGTAGGGATGTACAAATACTGGAAGTCAACACTGTGCTGGCTTGCTGGGCAGTATCTGAGGGGCTGGGGCAGCTGGCAGAGCATTCAGCCGTGCTCTTGTGAGATTTTGGAAACTCTGCAAGATCTCATGAGAGCGAGGCCCTATCGGAGCCGCATTGCACCTTCACATGCCGGCAGACGCCCGTGCTGGAACACGTCCATATACATGTATCTGAGGTCTGATGCAGGTATACATGTATCTGAGGTCTGGTGTGTGCGTGTTCGTTCGTTCAGGGTGTGTGGATGCCTGTGCAGTGGGTAAATGGGGTGTTTGGCCATACATTAACAAACTGTACAGGTTTTCAGCACAATCCTATATTGTTTGTTGGAAAGAAGTCACGTGACATTAAATAAAAATATCAGTACCGGTGAGTACCTAAAAAAAGTATCGGTACTCGGTCTTAAAAAAGTGTGTGTGTGTGTGTGTGGTGTGTGGTGTGTGTGTGTGTCCACTGCACCTAGAGTAACTGCATCCAGTTTGCAGTCCTTCTCAGTCTATCAAGGTACCTATGTGCCTTTCTGGACAGGCCGCCAACCATTGTTGTGCTCCTTATTCCTGGTTATACCAGCAGATCAGTTAAACATATACATAATACAGAAAACAATTCCTGGAAAAAGCTTCAGTCAGTGCGTACCGATAGTGAATGATCCATCAAAAGGCAGACTGGAGAAATTATGAGACTAATTGTAATATGTGGAGCCTGTACTGAATGTTTATCTCCGATAATAACTGTTTGGTTTGATCAATGCGTCCATACACTATGTGAAGAATTGAAGCTTACCGGATTCGCAGAAGCACCTTATGAACGTATATGTATTTTTCGTCTACTAAAAATTTCAAGTCAGCAGTTTCAGGGTTGTCAAACTCTTTCTTTAACGATTCTGCAACTGTGAGGTGATCATCAGGCTCTGAAGAAATATAAAAACGCCATTAGGAGGGAGGTTAACAAATCAAGAGCTTAACAAAACAGGAGCCATTTAAGAAATAAAAACGTACCTACTGACAAAGGGCGCCACATTACAGCCGGGGTGGAGAAGCAGGCAAAGACATCATCAGAGCAGAGGAAGTGGGTGAGATGTGGAAGGATGATCGACTGGCCTCGGCATTGGCCCCACATGTAAACCTGACCACTCTGAGACTTCGCAGCAGATGTGTGAGATGAATGGCATGCAGCAATCTCCACAATTCTATCCAAAAAATATATATTACAGCAAATATATCACACCTAGTTTCTCTACAAATTGCGTAATTAATATCTGGGCAATTTCTGCCTAAAGATTGAAACAGACAACAGAATGATGCATTCAATACATGCGGCGATAATCTCACATCTACTACAACTCTCATATCAAGGTGATCTCCTTGAACTATACAGATGATGCCAAGTTGGTTTCTGGTACAATTCCAGAATAGGGCCTTTACGTGCCAAGGCCCAAAAGCAGTCATCTTTGATACAAAGTATATCTAACAAAAACAATAAGCTTATCCGGTTTATAACTTTAATGGTGATACCTCCCCACACAAACACTCCATATCATTCCTTAAAAAAAAAAAAATAATAATAATCTGGCACACACAAAAAAATATATAGCAATATTGATGTTTAACACCAATTTAAAAAGGAAAAAGGACTTTCATTTAAAATACAAAGTAGATAAAGAATACAGAACTATCAACGGAGCGCCAGTAAAAACTGGTATATATATGATTAAACACTAAACCTGTCCATGTGTATTTCTTCTGAGTCCTCCCAGAATCCACTCTTTTCAGTGTATAAACGTCTCTACAAAAGAGGAAAAAACCACACATAGTGCAATATGTAGATTCAAATGTGCAGAAAGAATAGGAAACAGTTGTCCAACTCACATATTTCTGAACCTGACCTAGGCTCTAGGATGAATTGCGTATATGGGTCTTCAGTTGTGTTCAGGTGCCCATAAACCTCCGATATACTCGTAGTCTTCAATCGAATTTCACATGTTAATGAGCCGCACGTGGCTCCAAGATGTTGCATAAGAATTGTAAGGCAATTCCGAAAACCTTCTTTGAAAATCTATACCGGGAAGCAGCAGTATTATAAAAATAAATTTAATACATAATTGAAATAATATTACCAGAACGCGTTTCGCTCCTCATAGCTTCTTCAGCTGGTAGAAGATACCGGCTGAAGAAGCTCTGAGGAGCGAAACACGTTCTGGTAATATTATTTCAATTATGTATTAAATTTATTTTTATAATACTGCTTCTTCCCGGTATAGATTTTGAATTTTCAAAGAAGGTTTTCGGAATTGCCTTACAATTCTTATGCGCCATCTTGGAGCCAAATGCGGCTCATTAACATTTGAAATTCGATTGAAGACTACGAGTATATCGGAGGTTTATGGGGACCTGAACACAACTGAAGACCCATATACGCAATTCATCCTAGAGCCTAGGTCAGGCTCCGAAATATGTGAGTTGGACAACTCTTTCCTATTCTTTCTGCACATTTGAATCTACATATTGCGCTATGTGTGTTTTTTTTCCTCTTTTGTAGAGACGTTTATACACTGAAAAGAGTGGATTCTGGGAGGACTCAGAAGAAATACAGATGGACAGTTTTAGTGTTTAATCATATATACCAGTTTTTACTGGCGCTCCGTTGATTGATTGTTCTGTATCTTCATGTTTTTAGAGGAACCTCCATATACGACGTGTAGCGCATATGATTATCCATTACTCCTGAGGGCGCTTCACTGTTTTCTTCTCTTTAGATAAAGAATACACACACACACAGTTATGTTATATAGAACACTGAAAAGATGGGATCAGTACACTTTCAGGTCTATTCAAAAGAAAGGTGAAACTAAGGAGAAGGGAAAATTCTAGGTCAAAATAGCCAAACCAGAAAAATTCTCCCATTTATCTCCCTTTCCATATCGGCTATTTGGTTTAGATTATGCTCTTCTCCTGCCAGTTCTCCTGGTTGTCACCTTTCTCTGAATAACCCTGTTTATGTATTTATTTTGTGGCAGTATGGACTAATCTTTGGATCAAAAACCCCAAAAAGACATTCTTGTCCTCTAATTATGTCATGCTTTAGTCAGCACCCAGGCTTTATGATCCAACAATTCTAAATCAAAAGAACAATGCAAACAAAGCCCTACTACACTCTGGAGCTACGGCACTATAAACCCCTGTCTTACTGGGTAGCTAAACTGTGTCCAGTAGATCAATATGTCATGGCAAAGTAAAGTGTTTTCAGGTATGGTTTTGGCTCTCCTCCTCTTTACAGTCTCTCAGTGTAGGAGTCGCACACCCTCTGCTTCACACAGGATAAGAGCGGATTACTCCCTGCACATATATATATATTTTTGCTACTTGTTACCATATATAGGTTTAGAATTATGTTATTACAATTAAACAAAATCAGTAGATCAGATTACACCAACAAAATCTACAAAGAGGGTCTCGTTCACAAACACAGTATGTAACATAATATCAATCTGAATAACAATTTCAAGGTAGGTGCAGCCTGGGTGTTTTCCCAAAAGGGGAGGTTGTATTGCTCATGGTGGGTCCAGTTAAAGGAGATTTTATAAGGATTATTGTACCCTGTCCACAAAATATTCTTTTCCAGGAAACAGAAACCGGTTTAGACACATTGCTTTGTAGTGGATTAATTCCTTACACACACTTTAAAGCCATTAAATCCTGGAAGCCACAAATTCCTAAACTTGTTTAGAGGTAGACGCTGGAGTGGGAATTGAAGTGGATCACGTTTATAGACAGGCAGACACATTCTGCAGAATATAGGAGAGCAAACGGGCTTGTTTACCAAATGATGACAAACACTTCTAGGAGCACTTAAATTAGTCTTTGTTCTAACCCTAAGAAAACAAGATTAATGGCGGAAAGGAAACCTTCTCTTAGTAAACTTCGAGAGAGCAGGATAAATGTAGACAAACTGGCAGAGAACAAGAAACTGGAAATCATAATAGTAACTGCCAAATATCCCAGTGTAATCAAGTGGAAGCTTTGCCTTCCAATTCCAACAATATTACCAATAGCATCCACTAACTGGTCCCACTGGTGTCACCTGGCATGAGCCAAAGTGGATCCATGAAGATTCATTAGATAGCCCTTTAGGCAGGTTAGCTGCTGGCTGCATTAAGCAGATTAGGAAACATAACCAGACAACAGAACAATACAACAGGCAAGGCAGTGGTTAAGGGAAAGAATATTCTGGCACCCAGTAGCACACTGAAAAGAACCCTAAATTGGATACGGCCCTCAAAATGGCCGTCTAATGTAAATGAAGGGGACCTCAGCGCAGGGTGACATACAGAACCAACAGACAGGACAAAGGGACAATTCTAGAGACGTGGTAATAAACAAGAGCCAGAGTTAGTAACCAGAACGGAGAGTCATACAGAAGCCAGAGATCACTTACCAGATTGGGATATCAGACAAGCTGGAGTCAGTATGCAGAAGATCAATAATGCAGAGCAAAGGGATCACACTATAGAATAGTCATAACCAGGCGAAAGTCATACACAGGAGATCATATCACAGAAACAAAACAATACAGGCTAAACCAAAATAAGATATGACAGGACACAAAGAGGAGCACACAAAGGAAACAAGAAACCAGAAATAATAATGGACAAGGAAAAATAATGAAATACTAACTCAGGAACTAGCAGAACCTCAGGGAGCAAAGCAAAATAGAAACAGCTCATATGCAGAAGCACAGGGCAATGGGGAAGGCTGCCTTATAAAAAGGGACCAGATCAGGTGATCCCAGACCAGGCTGGCCACAGGAGAATACAGGAACGGAGGGAGAGGAAGGGATAGCTCAAACATGGGTAAGAGCTGGCCTGGATTGCTCTCACCACCGGGTTGGCAGGGCTGAAAACTTGTCAACTGGACGGCCAACTTACCCTCTTGCTCTTATGGTATGGAATGGTGTTAAGAAATCACTTAGCGTATCGGTGATTGCGCGAGCTTACAGTACTTTGCACATCCTATACTTAACATGGGAAGCGCAATCATTAATTAGCGTTTTGATAAGGTATTACAAAGTGCTAGCGCCAATTACCTCAGAGATGCGCAAGCCAAAATTTTAGCTACTCCTAAAAGCTGGTGCTCAATGATTCCACTTTTGCAAAGTCATTTAGCACCCCCTAAACCCCCCCCCCATAAATCTGATATCTTTCATCCCACAGCAAGAACGGTGGCCCGATCCACCACTTCTTATCACTAGGAGCAGAGTGAGACTGGGAAGAAGGTGCCGAGACAGCACATGCCCCTTCCCCGGAATATTGCGCTAAAAATAGGAACGCTATAGGAAACCTGCAGGTCCAGATTTTCCCTGTTAGCATCTTCATTTTAGCGCGATGCACGGAATAGGGCCTGTAATTAGTGAAAGCTAAATAGGATATAACATGAAATCAACAGATTTTAATGCATGCCAAAAGCTTCTAGCTATAAATATTGTGGCTTTTAGGGCTGTTTGAAGCATACAAATAATATATGAGATTACTCTTGGTTGTAACTCTAGATGTAATCTAGAACATGAATGTTTAGCTGAACAGGGAGCTGGATTCAGGACAAGTGTTTTATTCCTTTACCCAGGACATCTATGTTATCTGCTACAGCAAAGCCGCTGATTATCCGGTACTGACGGTGTGGTTTTATTGTATTCTTAGCAAATGAAACTGCTTGAAAAGCTAAAAAAAACAAAAACAGATGTGATTTTTTTATAGTCGCCATAAATGTAATCATACGGACGGTTGAAATGTATATGGTAAAGCAAACATGATTCATGTAACAGGTGCACCAATAACAGACATCCAAACAACGGCAGCTTTCAAACACACGCACGCAACCCTCAATAAAGAATGTCTCCAAAAGTTGTTATCCAGAGAGCCGAACTGGTCACAAAATTGCACTGAACAGTGAATTACCCTGTATGGTGCAATTTCTGGGCCAGCTATTCAAAAGCTGGCAGTTCGCCAAATATTGACGAATTGCCAGCGAAACAGTGATCTTCGGCAGCAGTAAAATCCACATAGGGAAGTAATGGTTAATCTATTCAGAGAACACCGAATGACAGCGAAATGACTAGATTTTCGGTGGTTTCATTCGGCAGGCTTAATCCGGTGACTCCTACAGGCTTCAATGTAAAAAATATTCCTGTTTTTAATGAATATTTATTAAACCATTTACTTTACTCTGCAGCAAAAAGCCTATATTTTAGCGAAATTTTAATTTTCAGATTTTTTTTAAATAGGCTTTTTTTCCTTTCTGTAACAGACCTTTCTATTATTCATAGGACCTTATATGTAATTTTCGTGCAGTAGTTTCTTTTGTAGACAGTTTTTAAAAGTTGCGGTGTTTGGGGGGTTTCATTTTACTCCGGCTTTTTCCAACATCTGCTCGACGCCTTTTCTCGGATGCAGACGGCGGTTATGTGGCAGATCGTCGGATGCGTTCGGCTTTTATTTTTTGGCAATTTTTCGGTTGTGGTCGGTGACTTTTCCCTGCACGTCAGGGACCCTGCGGTGATCGCTGAATTCACCACAGGGTCTGGGAAATTGTTTCTCCGAAGTGCAGGGAATGAAAGAAAACCGAAATTTCAGTGTCCTTTGAATAACCCTGCAAATTAATTCATAGACCGATGGCTCGCGGTGGGCCTTGTGCAATTCCAGTTCAAATAGTATTCATGAAATGATGGCATGTTTTTTTTTATAGTTACAAATACTAAATTTATTAAAAACAAACATAACATTATAAACACTAAGAATCGAGGGTTGGGCAATATCCTTGATTAGGCAAGGTTGACCTCGATTTTACTCGTGAAAATAGAGAACTCTGGGATTTGTTAATTGACAGCAGTCCGTCTGATCATTGGCAGAGCAAAGCTGACAGGTTTAGCAGGCGGCTGCGGAACCTGTCAACTCCGCTCTGCTGATGCTTAGACAGATGCTCACTCTGCATATTAACAAATCCAGATTCCTCAATGTCCGCGAGAGTAAAATATAGCAAAACTGAGGATACTGAACAATCCCAGAAAAGCCTATATCTGTGTAAAGAAAAAATACAAGTCTGACAAATTCATGAGAGTACATGGTGTTCAAAGCCTGAGCCATGTTTGACGGTGCACCTACTCAGATGAGAATAAAACAATGGACAGAAAAAACTGTATAACGTAAAACCCAATGACAATATGACAGAGGTATGGGTATGAGAAAATAATATCCCCACAATAAAAATATCACAATGAGCACATCCGCACACAATGGATCCTGATGGTAGCTGAAGTAGGCGAACTACTGACACTACCAGGGACCCTGGTAGGAACTGGTGAAATAACCTCACAAAGTTGCAGATGTCCAATATTTATTGCAGATTTAAAAAAGAAGAAATAAAGCTCAATAGGTTTTGTTTGCTGGCCGCAAATGTCGCTAAGTGCAGAAGGAAGACTGAGCAATCTCATACACATTTACACTATCCTGGTTCTTTCCTGTATAAGTTACAGTCCACCTGTTATTTTCCTGGAACTGCAGAACTTTCTCTAAACAAAAGCCTGAACTGTAACTTATGAATCACAAATCATGCAGTGTATCGGTTTTCTTGATTTGTCCTCTACCTGTAGTGATTGAACACACACATATTGAGGTCTCAACCAGCAGGGTATGGAGGCACCAACTGCAGCTTCTACATGCAAATTTGCCCAGGTGGCGATATTCTGATGTGTCACAGTATCTAAACTTCAGAAGGACAAATTCCAGGGTCATTATATTTAAATAAATACCATGTTTTTATAAAAAATAAATGATTATCAGGTTTTTATGAAGATCCTTGAGTGCAGCCTTCTTCTGTAGAGATAGATATATATATATCTATCATGTGTATCCGGCTTGATACAGGCTCTAATTCCTGAGCGAAATCAGGGGTACTTTGGGGTCTTTAACTCCAGACGCAAAATAACTTTGAGACAGGTAAATATAACAAACTTGTGTAGAACATGCTGAGAACGTTACGAGTGGTAAATTAACTGGAAAAGAGATCAAAGATCAATGTAGAACTATAGGCAGTGTCAGCTAAATGATTAACATCTTCATATTTGAGCAAAGAATACAATTTTACAACAAACAGCTGTACAAGAGGAAATACATAGTTACCTTTCTTTGTCCACAGACACCTGGACAGGGTATGACTGGTTACTTTTATTCCCCGTACCAAGCTGACCATAGGAATTGGCACCCCAGCCATATATGCCACCTTCGTCTGTTAATGCCAGTGTATGAGCATAGCCACACACAACCTAGACATATGTAGGTGGGGGGAAGGGGATGAACGAAAAAAAAAAAGGAAAGCGGAAATAAATGTTTGAATTGGAATTCATACATACAGATTACTAGATTTTTAAATTCAAAATCCTTACCCTGACCTACAAAACCCTCACTAACTCGGCTCCCCACTACCGGTCCTCACTAATCACCAAATACACCCCAGCCCGCTCCCTAAGGTCAAACAGTGACCTGCGCCTAGCTTCTCCCCGCATCGCCTCTTCCCATGATAGACTGCAGGATTTCTCACACGCAGCCCCCACTCTCTGGAACGCCCTCACTCATACATTCAGACTTTCCCCTAGGTTCCCTTCCTTCAAACGCTCCCTTAAGGCTGGGGTCAGACGAACGCAGTGCGAACGTGCATTGAGCCGCACTTTTTTTTACGGCCGTAGTAGCAGCAAATGTCGTCCAAGGACGGCCAAAAAACAAAGTACGGCCGCAAGAAAGTTTGGCCGTGCAACGCAAGCGGCAAATGAACGCATTTTTTCGAGAACATGGAACCGCTAGTACTGACGCACAGAGTGCGCTGCGTCGGCATAGCGGCGTGTGTGCGTGATTAGGAGACGTCAGACGCTGCACATGTCCGGGCAACATCACGTCCATTTGTTTTTTATAGCTACGTCAAAAATACGGCCGACATTGCGCATTGTATGACCGCTATCTCGTCTTCCGTGAAAAACGTCTCTCACCTTGCAGCCCATCGCTCTCTCACCTTGCAGCCCATCGCTCTCTCACCTTGCAGTCCTATCCTCCGGTTTCCACCCCCTGCTAGACTGTAATTTCCCACGGGAATAGGGCCCTCGTTTCCTCCCGTACTGGTGTATCAAAGGTTGTTCAGTTTCAATGTATCGTAACCCTGTCTATATTGTGCCTATTGTTCAGCGCTGCGGAATATACTGGTGCTATATAAATAAAGTATAATAAGAAATGACATAAATATGTCCGGTGCAGTCCCTATTGTGCTTATTTTATGTTGCGGATATCCTATATCTGCATTGTTTTCTCTTGTATGTTTAGTTAAGAAAATATTTTACTGTGTGTCACTGGGCGCATCTATTCTGTGATCTTTTGTGTTGTAAACTACCCCCCCCCCCCCAGTATCTTTCCAGCACTAGCTCCTAATGGTGTGGCATTGAGCATAGAATGAGGTCTGAAGGGGTCATACAGAGAGACACGATCTGGCCCCAAAATGTAACCAGACACTGAAATTCAACATACGGGGACATTTCGGGGCCATTAGTCTATTCAGAGAGCAGGCAGTTAACCAAATTTTGGCAAACTGCCTGCACGTACGGTGCCTGTTCGAGGGCAGTGAAATCCCCATAGAGAAGCAATGGTTAATCTACTCAGACAACAGCAGTGAAAAGTTGCCGAAATGCACTGCTGTTCGGTGGTTTGATTCGGCAGATTTATTCAGGCAAATCCCATAGGCTTCAATGTTAAAAATATTCCCGTTTTAATTCAATATCTAATAAACTGTTCATTATAATATTCTGCTGTAAATGGTCTATAGACTTTTTTTCTAGGATCTTTTAGGAAACACTTTTTTTTTTTTTTTTAATTCTTTAAAGATTAAAAGTACAAAGCAAGATCATGAAATCAAACGAAAATGCGGCCATATATGGCCTGTTAAACCGAAGACGAAAAGTCCGGTGGCAAAGTCTAGCGTGAATGAGGAAAAGTTAAGCTAAAAACAATGCGTTCAAATTTAACGGTCGGCTAAAGAATAGACCATGCGTGAATCAAGAAAATCGTGCCGAAGTCGTATAGCTGAAAATTAAAAACAAAATCAGAAACAAAACAGTCCGGGGGATTCGTCGGAAAAGCAATTATAACAAAAAGCATATGGAGGGGTAGGATAATCTTCATCCCGGCTGTATCTCCGGAGGGTCCAGGGGAATACCGGCCGTCGCAAGGTCAGTCCAAGCTGTAGCAGGGTCTGTAATTGTATAAGGTACATTAGCGTGCGTTACCACCAAAGTGCCCGCCGGGCCCCACCGGTAGCAAATTCCTTTTCTGCGCAGGGTAGACGTCACCTCTCTAAAACGGCGTCGTGCCATCAAGGTCTGAAACGGTAGGTCATGGTAAAGTGCCAGGGTAGATCCCTCGAATTGCACCGGATCTCGTGCGCCAGGGGTAGTCATAATCTTCACCTCAAAAGCCACATCGCGAAAAGCTACCACAACATCCCTCGGTGCTCCCGTTAGGGACGATGCAGGTCTCTGGACCCGAAATACAGAGCCAACGACATCTGGCTTATCCAATGGGAGCCCAACGACCTGGAGGGCCAAACGAGTGACATAGGGCAACAGTTCCTCAGCTGAAACCGAATCTGGGACGCCCCTGACCCGTATGTTACGGCGTCTGTGTCGAGATTCTAATGTTTCCACGGAGCGGGTCAGAACCTCCATCTGCGACTGAAGTGCGACAACCTGGTCCGAGAGACGAGTCTGTTCCAGCTTCATTGCGGAGGTAGTCGCTTGGACCTCCACCACCTGAACCCGTACCGCAGCGACCTCCTAGCGGACCGCAGCCACTTCTGGTTTCCAGATTTCCCGTATCTCTCGCAGCTCATTTAAAATTCTGTAGAAGTCGCCTTTTGTGGCAGGAAGATGTTCATCTTCTCCTCTTGACGCGGAGGCAGCGGTACTCGTCGCCAGGGGGGCTACTTTCGGCACAGTCACTGTCGCCTGAGGCACCAGAGTTTCTATGCGGGGCCCCGCTGCTGGTGGTAGAAAGTTGAGATTCGTTGGCTGAGTCCTCGCCAGTCAGGGCCTGAGAGGACACCGCCAGCACGCCTTACGCTTTTTCTGCGCCCGCTTCTTCGCCGCCGCGGAGAGTGGGCGCAAGTCTTGTGACAGGTTCTGAGGGGAGAGCCACATCATCCCGGCTCCGTCTCCGCTTGGCCAGGAACCGTCGTCTTCCCCAGACGATCCATAATTTGGAGGGAGAGGCACAATCACCTTCCCCCTTCCAGTAACAGACCCACCTGTCAGCGTGTCCCTAATATCCCGCTGGCAGGAGCTCCCCTTCGCCGTCCGGCCGTTTGGCATGTCGCTGCAGTCACTGCAGGCACAGAGGGTCCGTTCGTTGCTGGCACGAGGCTTCAAAAATGGCCACCGTCACTAGGCCCAAGTCCGGGAAAAACGCTGCAGAGCACCTCGGAACACCCGGTAAGGAGCACGGCAATCCCCAGACCACTCCGGGGCAACCGAGGAAAAAGGCGGTAAAACGCTGGCTCAATGCGGAGCTCCTCTGAAACACGGCTGCCTGCTGCTGCTGCTAGCTCCGCCCCCTCAGGAAACACTTCTTTTCGGGGGGGGTTCTTTTTTAAATCGTTTCATTTTTCCTTAACAGCCCTTTTTATTATCATTCATTGGATCTTTTATGTAAATTCCAGACATTTTCGTTCAGTAGTTTTTTCGCAAACAGCGTTTCAATTTATTTTCTTTACCCTGTTTGTCTGCCTGTCGGCTTTTTCCAGCGGCTGCTCTGAGTTGTGATCGGCGGCTCCTCGGATTTTTCCATTGTGTTCAGCGTGGTTTTTCCTGGCATGTTTTCGGTGGGTTGTCGGCGGGATTGCGGCAGGTTTACAATGCACTCCGGGGGCCCTGCGGTGCTTGCTGAATACACCGCAGGGTGGGGAACTTCATTTCCCCAAAGTGCAGGGAATCGCGAGGAACGAGAGTGCTCTCTGAATAACCCACTATGGGTCAGAAGTCCAAATTCCGACTCCTAGGATTATATTGATGGGATGTATGCAAAAGACTTCACCGAGGGTTAGATTAGAAATCTTTTAAACTCCCTTGCTTATCCCATGTAGCTGTCATCTCTCTTCTCAGCATACACCACACAATAGACCCCTTGTTTAATTATTCACTCCTCCACAACATTGCCTCTTTACAGCTGTGGCATTGGATAAAACAGTAGTGAAGTAGAACAACCTAACTTTATTTTTCCTTTAAACATACAATTACTTTAAAAAAACCACAGTATAGGGTCGATTCACTAAACACCAAACTTGCCACCGAACGGCATTGAACAATGAAATTCACCATTCATTGCAGTTTGTCTATTCACTAAACGGTCAATTCGCCAAATACAGACAAATTGACAGCAAAATACAGTGCGAAATGGCACTGAGAAGAATTGATTAGTCTATTCACAAAACGCCGAATGGCAACGAAGTGTCGTCGAAATGCCCTGATTTTGGGTGTTTCAGTTAGACAGGTTTAAACCGTATAATCGTAATATCTTTTAAAAAAAAAAAAATTAGGAATTTATTTTTTCATTTTCAGCACCTTACCTTGGGGGAAACAGCGTGTTTGTTTGTATGTATACATTTATGTCCATTAAAAATGTCACCAACATATATTGGCGAATCGTGTTTTAAGCTTTGGCCAAATGTACACACATGTGATTACCGAATATATAAGAATAAATGATTGTAATGCCCCAGAGATGGAGATTAGTGAAGAAAAATAAAATACCCAGGAATAAACGTTTTTTAGGGGGCTCATAGAGTATTACTGGTAAACACTGTACATTAAAAGGATAGGTCATGATGTATACAATCCATACTCAAAGATGGTTAATGTCTAATACTGTACCGGCAAATCGCACATCTCTACAAGATCACAGTGTAGTATATATGGTCCATGATTAAAGGAAGGGGGTGAAGGTGAATCCTTCAATTAAGCGGTCAGGATACAGGGTCTGTAAGGGCAGAGGCTATGACCCCTGTGTAGTGTTGTGTGTATGGAACTCAATGGCAAGCCGAAGGAGGAGACCAGGAGATGTATGATCAGTTGAGCATTTACTGGATGGAACAAAATATAAGTCCAGAACAAAGGATTGTAGGGGTAAATAACACGAGTTGTAATCTTTGAAATAGACCAGGGTAGATGAATTGGACTCGAAGATAGGATCTGGAACTGGTACGTGGGTATGGAAGCAAGCCTGGAGATGGAGCTGGTGCCGTGGAAGCAAGCCTGGAGATGGAGCTGGCACCGTGGAGGCAAGCCATGGAAGCAGGTCTGGAAGCGTAGCTGGTACCGTGGAAGTAGGTCGGGGAGCGGAGCTGGTACCGTGGAAGAAGGTCTGGGAGCGGAGCTGGTACCGTGGAAGAAGGTCTGGGAGCGGAGCTGGTACCGTGGAAGAAGGTCTGGGAGCGGAGCTGGTACCGTGGAAGAAGGTCTGGGAGCGGAGCTGGTACCGTGGAAGAAGGTCTGGGAGCGGAGCTGGTACCGTGGAAGAAGGTCTGGGAGCGGAGCTGGTACCGTGGAAGAAGGGCTGGGAGCGGAGCTGGTACCGTGGAAGAAGGGCTGGGAGCGGAGCTGGTACCGTGGAAGAAGGGCTGGGAGCGGAGCTGGTACCGTGGAAGAAGGTCTGGGAGCGGAGCTGGTACCGTGGAAGAAGGTCTGGGAGCGGAGCTGGTACCGTGGAAGAAGGTCTGGGAGCAGAGCTGGTACCGTGGAAGAAGGTCTGGGAGCAGAGCTGGTACCGTGGAAGAAGGTCTGGGAGCAGAGCTGGTACCGTGAAGAAGGTCTGGGAGCGGAGCTGGTACCGTGGAAGAAGGTCTGGAGCAGAGCTGGTACCGTGGAAGAAGGTCTGGGAGCAGAGCTGGTACCGTGGAAGAAGGTCTGGGAGCAGAGCTGGTACCGTGGAAGAAGGTCTGGGAGCAGAGCTGGTACCGAGGAAGCAGGTCTGGAACTCGGGATTCTCTTGGAGCAGATACAAAGAGGGACTACTGGATAACGTGGTGGTGAACCACAGAATAACCTGGTTAATGAACTGGGAAAGGCGGCAGATTTAAATAGGGTTCAGAGGATCATAAGAACACTGTTCACCTGGGGCTCGTAGGTGGAGTTGGGATACTTGAGTACTTGATAGGTTAATTGGTGGCATACGAGGATCTCCAGTGCAGGTGTAATGCAGTACCTTTATTTGACCAGCAGAGGTACCAAGGTCTTCATGCTTTGGGATGGACAATCGCGCATGCGCACTTTGTTTCTGCTCAGTTGGATCCCGGAGGCGGCGTGGGACACATCCTGGCTCTCCTCCGAGTTGGAGACCGGAACCAGGGAGCGACGCGCCACGAGGGACCTCGGGTGAGTATGTGAAGTGTCCCAACATGGCGGCCGCAGTCGGACCGCGGCGTGGGGCATGACAGGACCCCCTACCAAGGCGCGACCCCCGGGTGCGCTTGATCGATGGCTTGGAAGGATAACGGACATGAAAGGCACGAACCTTCGCAGGAGCATGGATGTTGGCACTGGGTTCCCAAGATTGGAAGGGATACGGTCCTGAAGTACAGTGTACCAAATATTCCAACCTGCCGTAACGGAGCCTTGAGTCCAGAATGTGTGAGATCTCATATTCCTCTTCTCCAGATATGGGTACAGGAGCAGGTGGTTCAGTATTTCGATCAGGGAACGGATTCTCATGCCAGGGTTTCAAGAGGGACACATGGAAGACAGGATGGATCCTGTAGGAAGGAGGAAGAGTTAAATGGGCAGCCACGGAGTTAACCATTCTGAGGACCGGGAATGGGCCAATGTAGCGAGGACCCAGTTTCTTCGAAGGACAATCCAAATGAAGATGGGCAGTGTATAGAAACACCTTATCCCCTGGTGCATACACCGGAGCTTCCTTTCGACCACGATCAGCATACTTCTTTTGGTTCTGCTGGGCTAGTCGCAACTGGTGGCGTAGCGTTCGTAGTTGACCGCGTAGGGTTCTCAGACGGGTTGACACTTCCGGAACTGGAGTGTTGAGTGGCATCTCTGAAAGAGTGCTAGGATGATAACCATAATTGGCAAAAAAAGGTGAAAAGCGAGTTGATGAGTGTACCTGATTATTGTACACAAATTCGGCAGTCGGTATGACGTCCAGCCAGTCGTCTTGGAGGTGCGTGGTGAAGCAACGAAGGTATTGTTCCAACGTCTGATTTGTCCGCTCAGTCTGGCCATTACTCTGTGGATGAAAAGCTGAAGAGAGACACCTGGCAATCCGTAAGCTACGACACATTTGGGACCAGAAACGGGAAGTAAACTGAGATACTCTATCTGTAACAATGGAACGAGGAGTACCATGGAGTTGAAATATCTCCTTGATGAACAAGGTGGCCGTTTCGACTGCTGTGGGTAGGCCTACTGCTGGTATGAATTGGGCCATTTTGGTACAGCGGTCTACCACCACCAGGATGGTGGTGTAGCAATGTGAAGGGGGAAGATCCACTATAAAGTCCATCGAAATAGCTTTCCACGGATGCAGCGGCGGAGCCAAGGGTTGGAGAAGACCAGCAGGACGGGTGCGGGGTTGTTTGTTGCGCGCACAGACAGAACAAGAGGTTACAAAGGCGATTATGTCCTTAACGGATGGCCACCAGAAGTATCGCTGTACGGCATCTATGGTTTTCTTGATGCCACCATGACCAGCAGCCGGGATGTCGTGGGAGTGTTGTAATACCTGTAGACGAACCTCAGGAGGAACATATATTTGTTCGTCATGATAGAAGAGACCATCGTTGGATACGAGTCCCTGGACGTCAGTCGGTGGTTGAAGACTGTATTTCTTTAGATTTTCTATTAAAGATCCTTATGAGGCACAGAAGAAGTCGTTAGGCAGGATGGAGTCGGTTTGAGTGGTAGATGGAGAGGCGTCTGAGTCGTACCGACGGGAAAGAGCATCTGCCTTACCATTTCTTACTCCAGGTCTGTAGGTGATGTGCAACAGAAAGCGGGCAAAGAATAATGCCCATCTGGCTTGTCGAGGTCGCAGCCTTTTGGAGGTGCGGAGATATTCCAAATTGCGGTGGTCCATGTAGACGACCACAGGATGTTTCGCCCCTTCGAGCAGGTGTCTCCATTCCTCGAGGGCACTCTTGATCGCCAGGAGTTCTTTCTCACCGATACTGTAATTATTTTCGGCTGGGGTAAGACGTCTGGAATAAAAGGCCACGGGATGCATAAGGTTCTTGACTCCGGATTTTTGGGAGAGAATCGCTCCTAGGGCAATATCAGAGGCGTCTGTTTCCAGAGAGTATGGTAGATTGACTTCTGGCTGTTTCAGGATTGGGGCTTGGGTGAAGCTTTCTTTCAGCTTGTCGAAAGCTTGCTGAGCTTCTTCAGTCCAACAGAATCTCACATCTTTTTTGGTCAGGAAAGTGATAGGTGCGCTGAGATGAGAGAAGGACCGAATGAAGCGACGGTAAAAGTTGGCGAGTCCCATGAATTGCTGAACCATCTTTTTGTCTCTGGGTGTCGGCCAGTCTAGAATCGCCTTAATCTTGGCTTTATCCATTTCAACATGTCCTGGTGATAGGACATATCCCAGGAATTCTATAGAGGATTTTTCAAAAGTGCTTTTCTCGATTTTGCTGTATAACTTATGTTGACGAAGACGAGATAACACGAGACGGACGTGTTGTTCATGTTCTTGGATGGTTCGAGAGTATACTAAGATCGTCGAGGTAGACCACCAGGAAGGTATCCAGGACGTCACAGAAGATGTCGTTGAGAAAATGCTGGAAGGCGGCTGGAGCATTGCATAACCCAAACGGCATGATGAGATACTCGAAGTGGCCGTATCGGGATCGGAAGGCGGTCTTCCACTCGTCTCCTCTCATGCGGACTAAGTTATACGCTCCTCGAAGATCGATCTTAGTAAAAATACACGCATCTTTCACCCTATCGAGCAGTTCAGGAATCAATGGGAGCGGGTAGCGATTCCGTACCGTGATTGCATTTAGTGCTCTATAATCAACGCAGGGGCGAAGGCCGCCGTCTCTTTTTTAAAAGTCTCTTGTCCAAGTTGCCTCCGCGTTGTGTGGGGACTAGGACCTCTATGCCAATAAAGCGAATGTCACAGCAACTGTTGTGTGTTTGAGATGTCTGGACACTGGAGTCTCATGAAGGCGTTTAACCAAATGAAAGTGCGCCATTATTCTGAGCTTGAAACAACGAATTGGTTTTACCCAGGCCCAGACTGGGACAAAATATAGGCCTGGGCATTTTGGAGTGTGCAGCCCACATTACTGAGTTTTATTGCTGTGGAGCTCTGTGATACGCTCATACAATGCACACATTACTGTGGAGCTCTCTGACATCCATACAACACCGCACACTACTGTAGAGCTCTGTGGTACCCTCAAACACTGCACATTACTGTAGAGTTCTGTGACATCCTTATAAACACTGCACACTACTGTAGAACTCGGTGGCACCCTCATAAACACTGCATATTACTGTGAAATCCTGTGACACCCTCAAACACTGCACACTACTGTGGAGCTCTGTAACACCCTTCTAAACACTACACATTATGGGGGTGTCAGAGCTCCCCAGTAATGTGCTTTTTATGAGGGTGTCACAGAGGTCCACAGCAACAAAATTCAATGTAATGTACCAATATCAACTCTCTTTCCTGACCCATACCTCATGGCTAACATGCGGCAGGAGGGAGACATCCTGTTGTGCGTGCGCAGGAGGATCCAGGTGTGTGTGTGTGTGTGTGTGTGTGTGTGTGTGTGTGTGTGTGTGTGTGTGTGTGTGTGTGTGCGCTGTCGAACCTTGGGGAAGGTTTGTTCTATCAGGCTCATTGGAAACGTTAATATTACAGTTGTTATTTTTTGCAGTTAGGTGGAATTCACCAAGGCCGATTTGGCGCTCTTCAGAGACATTCTCAAACTTTTTCGTGGGGCTTTGGTGACTCCATCTACGGTATCGATTCTGTGAATAGTGCATTCACCGAAATGTTGGCAAAATGGAATCGCCAAATTGCACCGAAGTGAAAAGTGCTTAGTGAAGAGACCCTTATGTGTTTTATAATGTGTATTTGTAATGCACAAGTAACCTAGTTACAGCTTATGTTAGTCGTTGTATTTAAATGGTTACAGTGAATAAAGATTCCACTCCTATTTGATCTAGAACTTCCTTAATCATCTAATGTTTTTGTAGTAAGAATCAGAAAATCTATTTTGGGTTACTGCATTTTTCCTGTGTTGCATTAGTCTTTAAATTGTGGTTTTCCATTGAGTTTTCCAAATAAATATACAATAGTAATTTACTTACTGAGCCAAGAGATATACTGAACTCACCTCAAAGCTTCACCTGCAATAAACCTTATAGCAATGTGAGAGTTAAGATTACTATACTAATGATTATGTAAGCATACCTGTTCCACGTGAATACCTTGAAGAGCTGCAATACGGCATGGCGTCGGCTGGTTCCCACTGCTGCCTAAACCTAGCTGGCCATTTCCATTGTAACCCCAAGCATACACCTACAGAAAGAGAGAATAAACCTTATTAGCAGATATCTTTGATTACAAAGCCCAAGCAACAAGCCAATTTGTAAATGCAGAAACTGGAAGATCACAATCCCCGTGTAGGTGAGACAGAGCATCCATAAAAGGGCTTACTGACTAAGCATTGTTGCTGCACCAACATTTACTGTTGTTGGAACCCCGGAGAACGTCAGCTATCCAGAGAAGCAAACTTAAGCAACAGCAGAAGCCAATGCCAACAAAGGAGAACAACACTGAACAATGGTCAGGGCCGGATTTATAACTAGGCAGAGTAGGCATGTGCCTACAGGCACCTGCCACAAAAAATATATATATTTTTTTATTTTAAACTTGCAATAATTTAGACCACTGTATCTATGGAGCACTAAAGGACTAGAAGGGCATACGAGGCATCATTGGAAATGCCAGATTATGGTCTTTCCAGTGATACCAAATGTAACCAGGTTTGATTTATGGAAAAATTAATATATATATATATTAAACACAGCACTATTATTCAGTTTACAATTATAAAGTGAACAGTGATGCTGCAGCAACTCACCTCATTTCACCACACTGCCAGCAAATATTCCAAGTATGGTGGAAAAACGGTAAAAACTGCAGCAAATATGGTGTAACTTCCCTACAGAGTTAGTTTAACGTAATTTGCTGAAGTAAATCCACCATTATTTCAATTAGGCCTGCAACTAACGATTATTTTCATAATTCACCGAATAAAAAGAAATCCACTTTGCAAATTGCATACTTTTCGAACACCACGTACACAAGCACCTGTTCACAGTGATGGATTGATGTGGATATCCAAAATAAGGTTACGTTTGAAATAATTGAGGGCTATACATCCATAAGAGAAGAAGATTATATACTAGATAGTGTATTACAGATATACAGTTGTGTTCAAAAGTATTCAACCCGCACTGAAATTGAGTGTTTTGGCCAGTTTGACATTGATTTTGATCATTCAGTCATCTTGCTTACAACTAAATCAAAGAGGCACGTGTAGGTCAGACAAATATAACATTTATAATGAAATAACCACAAATGTCTTTTCTGTGCTCACATCATTATCAGTTTTATTCAACCCTCAAGTGACATTCAATCTTAGTACAACATCCTTTTACAGTTATAACAGCTTTTAAACGTGAAGCATAGCTTGACACAAGTGTCTTGCAGCGATCTATGGGTATCTTCGCCCATTCGTCATGGGCAAAAGCCTCCAGTTCAGTCACATTCTTAGGCTTGCGCACTGCAACTGCTTTCTTTAAGTCCCACCAGAGGTTCTCAATCGGATTTAAGTCAGGTGACTGCGATGGCCACTACAAAATGTTCCAGCCTTTAATCTGCAACCATGCTCTAGTGGACTTGGAGGTATGCTTGGGATCATTGTCCTGTTGAAAGGTCCAACGTCTCCCAAGCCTCAGGTTTGTGACGGACTGCATCACATAGTCAACCAATATCTCCTGGTACTGAAGAGAATTCATGGTACCTTGCACACGCTGAAGCTTCCCCTGTACCTGCAGAAGAAAAAACAGCCCCAAAGCATGATTGACCCCCCCGCCATGCTTCACAGTAGGCAAGGTGTTCTTTTCTTCATAGGCCTTGTTCTTCCTCCTCCAAACATAGCGTTGATCCATGGGCCCAAACAGTTCTAATTTTGTTTCATCAGTCCACAGAACACTATCCCAAAACTTCTGTGGTTTGTCCACATGACTTTTGGCATACTGCAGTCGACTCTTCTTATTCTTTGGAGACAGCAAGGGGGTGCGCCTGGGTGTTCTGGCATGGAGGCCTTCATTATGCAGTGTGCGCCGTATTGTCCAAGCTGAAACTTCAGTACCCACATCTGACAAATCTTTTTATCAGTTCCTCAGCAGTCACACGGGGACTTTTCTCCACTCTACGCTTCAGGTAGCGCACAGCAGTCGAAGTCAGCATCTTCTTTCTGCCACGACCAGGTAGCGTTTCAACAGTGCCCTTTGCCTTGAATTTGCGAATGATGCTTCCTATGGTCTCTCTTGGTATGTTTAACATCTTTGCAATCTTCTTCTAGCCATTGCCCTTCCTGTGAAGAGTAATCACCTCTTCTCTTGTCTTCCTGGACCATTCTCTTGACTTCACCATGTTTGTAACCACACCAGTAAATGTCTAGAAGGAGCTGAGTATCACAGTCATTTTAAAGCTGCCTAATTGGTGCTTATTATGCTTTATTGCTGCTCCGTGACATCCACAGGTGTTTTCAATACCTGATTGAAAACACTTGAATGAACCGCTCTCTTCAGAGTGGTGGTCTTTAAGGGGTTGAATAATTGTGTCAATGAAGAATTCACAAAAGAAACATTTACTACTGTATTACAAAACCAATTGATGTCATTTTAGTTGCATATGGTTCTTTAAAAAGTCCTTGTAGGATTTCATTCTGAATACAATTACAAATGTACACTAAATTCCCTAAAACCCTTTACAGCATTGGGGTTGAATAATTTTGAACACCACTGTATAAAAAAAAAAAAAACTTTGTAAAATGAAAGCGTTTTCACATACCTCACCGTTGTCTACAACAGCCATTGAACTCATCTGTCCACAAGCAATTCCAGTTACGATCTTGCTCTGTAAACAGCTTGTTACTTTCCTTGGTATCGGCTGGTTGGCAGTGGAGCCCGAGCCAACTTGGCCAGAGTTGTTGTAACCCCAAGCATATACCTGGTAAGCAGATAAGAGTATGCTTTTTTTAATGCAATAATTAGGATTTGACTAATAAGTGATGTACATCTTAACGCAAACAGTAGCAACGTTAAGGGTAACACCCCATTATCAGTGAAAAGAAAAGTAAGGGACTTAAACACAATATAAAATGTATACAAAGTGGCTACTGTGAATCCAGGACCGCTGCTGCCATCTGTCTGAGGCTGCCGATTATTCAGACTCAAGCCACTAATAAAGCAGCTGGGTAGGAATAGGCCCCGTAACAGACAGCCGATAAGGGATATTAGCCCACCTTTGATTTTTTTTCTCCCCTCATCTGCAACATTGAAAGAGTGCCCTCAATTACTAGAGGTCTGATAGCCAATCCTGCATCCCTATGCTTCTCTAGTGAATTACGAAGCATGCATTCCCAAATGACACGCCATGCAAAGGAAGACCTGTATCCATTCTGGAAAAAGGGAACAAAAGCGTCTGCAATCTACATCAGAGGAAGGGTTTGTGGGAGCGGATTTACAAACAATTCTCCGTCATTTAAGTGAACGAGATGCTAGATGTTGTGTGCTTGTGGATATACGCACTTATGAGAAGGAAGTGAAGAGACTTGTACAAGCCATACATTTGAAACACGCACAGTAAACTCATTACTAACAGAGCAGTAAATGAGCAATGAGTAATTTAAAGGATTACCTCCCCATCAGACGTTGATACCAAGGTATGGTGAGAGCCACACGCCAAACTGACAACTTTTTTGCTTATCAGGTTTGTGGAGACATGAGAAGGAGTCAACGCTTGATTTGCCGATCCATTCCCCAACTGGCTGTAGGCATTGTGGCCCCAGCTATAAACTTCTCCATCTGAGAAAAAAAAAAAAAATTGTAATTACATTTCATTTAAACCCGTCTAAAACAAAATCATCCCATTGTCAGTTTCTTCCAAATCACTGCACATGCATAAACAGATTTTAATCCTGCGTGGGCTATTTTAATGGTTTCCTCCTCAACCTTATCTATAGTTTATATATTTCAGGAGAAGTTATCTGCTGGTGGGTGTCCTGCTCCATCCATGTGATACAGAACTTGCAAAATACTGTATATTTATATTAAAAAAAATCCCCATGTACAATTTAGAATGGACAGATTGGCAGACAAACACAGCCCTTTGTTATCTTCACTTCGAACATTACACACAAAACCAATAACTCATTTTAACTGTATAAACCAAGAAAAAGATAAGCATGTCTGAAGAAATACTATCAGCAACACAAGTTCTTTTAAACTATGATCTGTATACTGCCAAAAATAAAATACAGTATTTTGATAAACTTTCAGGAGACATCACGCAGGTGTCGAGCCACAGACACACTTCTACGGGGGTTATTTAACTGGGGAGTTTATCTTAGAAATGTGAATTGTGGAGAACTGCAAGGAAATTGCACTTGCTGGACCAGAATACAAAAGACGGGAGAAAAATAAAACAAGTAAATTTAACAAACCATGAGCCACGTAGCCAAAGGATCCTAGAATTTAGCCCCTTTCTCCATTAATCCTATACAAATTATGTATTTGATTGACTTCTAAAAAACACAACCTCATAAATCTGATGGAGAAACTCAAGACTTGATAAATTTACATTTAACACCTCCTCCTAAATTATATGCAACTGCAGGTTTAAAGTCAAAAGGCTGACCCTGAGGCCTAAATTCCAACCTAGCCGGTAATAAAGAGCTGCTAAAGGGGGATATCAGCATGAGCCTATAACCCTCACCATTTCCTTTATTTGCCATTTCTACTATAAGCGAGCCATTGTGTTTGTGTCTTGACATGAAACAGGAGGGACTCGCTAAACCTGGGATGCCAGTCTCTGGCTCCCCAGTATAGGCGTGCAAAGGAAAGTGTGCATGGGGTGCCCAGGCACACACACTAATGGTGGATGAAGAGGCCCTCTTTCACCTCTTACATTGACATTTTAGATGTGCCTTACCTAGTTCATGAATAGCATAAAAACCAACTGGATTTCTGCTTACAGGTTTGTTATTTCTAATTAAAAATGTGCCTTATGTGCAAAAATCTTCTGATCGTAAGGTTTCGCATCCTAATGGAACGGGCTGTGCACGCCAGTGCTCCCCAGATGTTGAACTACAAATCCTATGATTTTCTTGTTTTGTATTGCATTCAAAGAATTTTGGGAATGATGCACCATCAACGTCTGGAGTTTGACATCCCTGTGCCAAAGGATATTGACAATGGCACCACAGAACTCCATGGAGACAAATGTGACTGTGCAAGCACGTGCAAAGGGTGGGGGGGGGTACACTCGTTCTTTAGGAGTAAACCAGGACATTTTTGTTTTTAGTATTCTGCTGGAAGTAGCCAGAGAAGGTGGTGGCTCACACCATCCTTTGAAATTTTGAGGCCAGAGGCAAGAAAGGGATTTATTTTTTTCTCATGTTTATTCGTGTTAAGTGATTTTGCAAAAGTAACAGGGTCTCTGGAGCCGAAAAAAGGAGCTACCTTGAAATTAATAGTTATGGTCTTACTGGCCAAAAGTTAATGCTTCCTATATGAAGTGAGAGAAAGGGGGGTGTGAGGGTCCTTAGGACGAGCAACAGCACTAGTGGCCTGCTCTACGATGGGGCCCGCTCAGGTCTCACAGGGTTTTAGATTGTGCCATTACAGGGATGAATGCTCCATATGCAAATCAGCCTGCTCTCACCCAATGAGGATGGCCAATACTGATTGCCAAGGACGTCATCCCTGCACGAGAGGTGCAGCAACCCCGACGATATGAAGTACAGGAAACGTTTACTGTATGTAAGCAGCTATTACAAGCAAGCTAAGTTTGCCACTTTGTCAAATCGCAGACTGAGACTGGGGTCAGACAAGTGGTAGTAAGAGCGGAAGCAACGTCCATGAGAGTGGATGTACCTTCCACTCGATGCCGGTCTAACCGCCTCACTGAGAGCAGTTAGTGCGCTCAGCGCTGCAAGGCTCGATCCTCCTATGGAGAATCACGCTTTGCAGCCCCGTCATTGCACGTCCTAGAGCTTTGAAGGGGAGGCTTGCTGCACGGACACAGCCCGGCCACTGTCGCGCGCATGCAACAGCGTGTGGCCAGCCCTGCCGCAGTGTCACAATGC
Source organism: Leptobrachium leishanense (assembly GCA_009667805.1). Taxonomy (NCBI): domain Eukaryota; kingdom Metazoa; phylum Chordata; class Amphibia; order Anura; family Megophryidae; genus Leptobrachium; species Leptobrachium leishanense. The sequence continues at coordinate 349,022,384 of CM019064.1, forward strand.
TGAGAGGGTCGCAAGAAGGCACGTCAAAATGGGTTCACATAGTGTGCTCGTCTGACCCCAGCCTGAGCTGTTAATTGGAGCTGTTAAACTTAACTGCCCTGTTGGAATAGGTCCCCGACTTGGGAATAGGCAGCTCACCTGGAAAAGCTGTCCGATCCCAAACAAATTTGCAATTTACTCCTCAATACTCTCAAATGCTCATTTCTGTATTCCAACCTTGGTGTAGACGTAACCAGAGCTGGTATAAACAGAACAACTCCAGACTATAATGGCTCTGGGCAAGTTTACACCAATGTTTGCATAAGTTGGTTGCAAATTTCACCCAAATAAAGATTTTGGACTCTATTCCAAGAAATTAAACTTGGGTCTTTCTGTTCAGTTAGGAACATATTCCAAATCTAACAGGCAGTCGGAAACCCTATAAATGAAGTCCAAAGAATTAAGAGCAGGGCAAACAAACTTTGTTTTAAACTAGTTTCAAATTGTTGTTTTAATGACCTTAAAAATGTAAATCACTTGATATACAGCACTGCGGAATATGCTGGCGCTTTATAAATAAAGAATAATAATAATAATAATAATATACCAACCAGAAGTAATAACCACAATGTGCGGGCCACTTCCATAGCTCAGGCCGACTATTTTCTTCCTGCACAGCACGTCCAATCGTCTTGGTTCGATAGTACTTTGCGTGTCCCCGGTTCCCAAACAGCCACTGCTGTTTGTGCCGATTGCAAAAACCTGAAGTAGATTGATCAGGAACATAAAGATTACAAAACTGTAATAAAAAGCAATAGTTACTTGTGCTGCAACAAAGAAGCTTGATCTTTTAGGAGGAGTACATGAACTTGAAATGTGCATCTTAGACTTACAGATTTAGACTCTGCAATGCTTACTGGTCCATCCTCAAAAATGAACAGCAGGGTTAGAATTGGCGTTTCAGGAGATGCAATTTCCAGGCCAATGCCTTAAATTACAGTTTTAGCACCATGAGAGTTATTCACCATTTACTATTATTGCAAACAGTGAAAATCACCTTGGATGTCACCATGATAAACTACAGCGATTCAGAGCATGAAATTCAAACAGCGGCAGGATAATTGTAGTTGAAACGTTTCAGTTCACGGAGTTGTAACAATGGTGGTGATTACTGAAGAACTACCAAGTGTCTAAAACCCCATGGCCAAAGCACAAATGGTGTGAAGGACAATGGACCAATGCATGACAGGGTGGACAAGTTGGACAGCGACACAATGTGGGAGAAGGAAATGGGGATGGATGAAAAAGTTGGCGCAAAGGCCAAGGCAAAATTGAGAGGGACAGTGGCCTAGAAAAACCTCCTGTTCAAGACCCATAAGTGAGATACAAACATTTTTTCACCACTGCCACAACAGTATTAAATGGCTCTACAAGGTCAGTGAGAAATGAATGACATTTACATCCAGTTGTGCATATATCAGAATATTACAGACATTTAAAACTTGATTCTTTATGGGTTATAAATGAGAATTATAATGAAACACCAGACACCGAGCTCTGCCCTCCTAATCTTATGCTCTAATGTTTGTAAGGTTATTAAGCAATAATCTGCAGGGAGCAAAAAGTGGCATTTTATATACAAAAACAAATAATATTGATCTTAACAGACGTGGAACATCCTACATAAAACAAGATATGTGTCTGCACCCTTAATACAATGTTCATAGAATTAGTGCACTTGCTTCACCTTGGCCAGGCTGTATTTCAAAAACACAGTATGTAAATCTGCCATTTAATAACACAATGCATACACTATGCACACTGGCTTTGACAGTGATGTATCGCAAAGAATAAAGTCTGTAAAACAAAGCATAAGTTGTAAATCTTGTGCACAGCATTGAGCTGGGCATGATTCACATATCAGAGTGATCTCTCCAAGGGCACGGATACACAGTGAGCGCTGCCAGCTCAGGGTCACCTTGGCACCTTGTCTGTATGTGTTACCGGCATCGCATACAATCCCTGGTGGTTTCAAGTGAATCACAAACTACAAAAATCGACAAGTAGCTCTTTTATAGCGAGAGCTTTAGAAGAAAAAATATATATATAGTTTCTAACAGACTACGATGTAGAGTAGAATGAAGTTGGAATGTAAATGTTTATGAGAGCATAAAGACGACTATGAAAACTTACAATTACATTGGGGTTACAAACTGAAAAGCAATACGTGTATCATTGCTCTATATAAATCTTATTACTTAATTTTTTCCATAGAAGTGTACAAGAACGAGCTAGCCAGTAGGAGTAAACCCCTCATTAAATGAGATGCCACCTCCAAACCACCTATCAGCAGCAATACTGTCTGAGCTGACCATTATGCCAACAAAAACAGAAGGACAGCCTGCCAACAGTGTCAAAAAGGAGTCTGTACGTTGGCATCAACACGAAGGACTAATCATGTGCCAGTAGGGAGCAAGCCTGCAGTTGCCCTTTGAAAGAAGTCTAACAATGAACGGATTCAATGGATCTGAGGTGCTGGATCAGGTTTGGGACATATCACTTTACAGAACAGCCCATGGGGTGTAAACTTGTCCATAAAAATACCAGTTTCCTTTATATTAGAAACTGTAAGGAGATAAAGCTATTGGTGATTATTCCGAAGTATGGTTACTGGTCATACACTGGGAACAACCACCAGGAGGCATGATTGTACTGAATTTTAGCTCACAAAACGTCAACAGACAGTATAATCTAAGGTGTTAAAAAGACACAAGTCTAACATTGCGGAATAGGTTGTAGGGAGAAATCCAGATATAGAGGGGGGTACGCCTTGTAGATATAGAGGGGGGGTACGCCTTGTAGATATAGAGGGGGGGTACGCCTTGTAGATATAGAGGGGGGGTACGCCTTGTAGATATAGAGGGGGGGTACGCCTTGTAGATATAGAGGGGGGGTACGCCTTGTAGATATAGAGGGGGGGTACGCCTTGTAGATATAGAGGGACTTCTAGTTTATATAAAACTTCTAGTTTGCAGGTTCCGTAAAGATACCAAGCATTTCATGTGTTAAAGCACAACGTTCATGAAAGGAAGACTTTACCTCATCGCTTTTCGTTATATATAACACCTCATTTCCACCTCCAAACACACAGGCCTGCTGGATGAACTTCAGTTCGTCTTGTGGGCAGAGAGCAAAGATTGGCCATTTCCCAATATCTACCATGGTCTGGGCAGCGGACAATCAGACCAACAATCTGAAAGAAAACAACACGCAACGCAAAATGTTACATTATTGGCTTGAAATTACTGCCAGGAGAACAATTGTGAAAGCATGCTGAATTATAAATATACATGACATTTAATCCATCCAAATTCTAGCTAAACCCCTCGGGATTAAATGTAATGCATTTGGATTTAAAATGTGACATGCGGATGCATTATTAGATCTTTATAGGCAGACTAAAACAATCATTAAAATGACAGATTACAAGCCATTTTAGAATGTTACTTTTTGTAGCCCCCATAGATATTAAAAAATAAAAATAGCTCATTACACAGAGGAAAAAAATAAAAAATAAACCTTAAAAACATAAAACACCAATACAATATGAAGAGCTGTATTTTAAATGAAACACAAACAAATGGTAAATGTTTCAGTTCACAACAAGAACAAACATACAAACATGTTATTAAATATAGAGGTGATGGCGTACAATTACACAAATAATAAAAGAGCAACGCTTCCACGAAGGAAGATAAGAGGGTTTGAAGCTATGCCCAGGTATTTGATACATTATCAGGTCTATTCAAAGAAAGGCAAAACTCAGGAGAATTGGCAGGAGAAGTGAAAAATCCAGGTCAAAATATCCAAACCAAAAAAATTATCCCATTTATCACACTTTCCAAATTGGCTATTTGGCCTAGATTGTTCTCTTCTCCTGAGTCTCACCATTTAGTGACTAGACCTGTATGTGATTCCCCCCCCCCCCAGTAGAATAACTAGTAAGATTACAGTTTGAGAAAAAAAATTGACGTTTGCTTGACAAATCCTTGTCTAAGAGTTAAGGCTGGGGTCAGACCAGCGCACTTTTAACGTGCGTTCTGGCGCACATAATTACGGCCGCACTAGCAGCAGATGACGGGCAATGACGGCCAATATACGATGTACGGCCGCACAAAAGTCCGGCCGTGCAACGCAAGTGGAATTTGAACGCATTTTTCTGAGAACGCTGAACCGCTAATACTGACGTACGGAGTGCGCAGCTACGGCATAGCGGCGTGTTTGCGTGATTAGGAGATGTCAGACGCTGCTAATGTCCAGCCTACATAACGTCCAGACGCAAAAAGAGTTTTATTGACGATCCGTACAAAATCACGCCCGAAAATGCGCGTCGTCTGACCTTTTTTGCGCATTCCGTGAAAAAATACGTCAATGCGTTAGGACGCACTTTTTCACGTTCGCGGGGAAAAATGCTTTCGTCTGACCCTAGCCTAAAGTAGTCTGAGGGAGTAGGAGTGAGAACGCGTGAGCCTGGGCAAGTCCGTCCTGCTCTTTTGTTTACAGATCATGGAGTTTGTCATTTCCCTAGAACCTTTTCTTTTAAAACGTCCTCAGCATCGCACGCACAGCTTCTGCGGGTTCATTTACATAAACATTTTTAAAAACTGCAGCTCACCTATTCAAAACAACACACACACACACACACACACACACTTACAGAAACAGTCCAACATGGAGGCTGAGAGACAAACTCACCATACAGCTGTATACATACATGCACATACTAACAAGACGTAAGCCCAATTGAGACATGAAACATTGCTGTATTTCATGAAGTGTCCAGCATAAAGCTGCACTTTGGGGTCCTCCTAGTGCTTTAACCACTTTTTTTCAAACTGCACTTAGGCTGGGTTCACATTTCAGCGTTTTACAGCACGTTCCTGTGCGCTGTAAAACGCAGAGACACGGAAATCCCATGATTTCCTATGGGACCCGTTCACAGCGCGCAGCAACGTGCTGTAAAACGTCCTACACCCAAAGAAGTACGGGAGCTTCTTTGGGGTGTATTTGTAGCGGTCTACAGTCTATGGCCGTGAACTCGCTGCAATGAGTTTAAGTTTGCCCGATACGCGCGTAAAAAACCCGCAGGTGTGAACCCAGCCTAATACTCACAGCTGCAGTTACGGAACCACTCAGGGCCCCATTCCATGCTTGGTGTAAACTTACCAGAGCCATTAGTCTATTGAGTGAGGTTTACAGCAAGCTTGGAATAGGGCCCTCATTGTTTCCTGTACGTCTCAAAAGCTCATTCAACTCAAATTCAGTTTTTACGACGTGCATCAAAATTAACGCGTCGTCTGGCGTCTACCAATCTCTTCCGTTATAAAGTGCGTCCTTTTTAACGCACACTAGTGCGCAGAAGAATACGCTAGTGTGCACCCGGCCTTATATGTCGGACCTGAAACCTCAAAAGAACCTCCCTTTTTTTTCAATTATAGAGATCAGTGACAAAACGCTGCTCTATTTAATGGCAGGGAAGTCCTATCCAATGACCAAAACTTGTTTTGCACATGGCAGGGGCAGTTTAAAGTAGTAGTTCATTCTAAATTAGGGCCCTGCGAATCACAAAATGTCGCTCGAATCAAATCGGCTGTTAAGGTTAAAATTAAAAATCGAATTGAACCGTTGAGCGCAAGTTTCCTGCAGGATGCAGCCTGGATAGGTTTGTGTATGCAGGTTCAGCTGATGTTACATATAATTTATCATCTCCCCACACAGAGCAATCCCCCATTATAATTTTTTATTATCTCCCCACACAGAGCAGGCCCCCATATAATTAATATGGCCAGTTCTAAGCTCCCCCACCCCAGTCGCTCTCATTCTACCCCCACACAGCAGGCCGGCGGCCATATCATCTGCTGGTGATGATGAATAATCCATTACATCACCTTCATCCTGAAAAATAAGCACAATAAGAGGAGTGACAGGGTAGATATACTCGCAATCACCAACTTGGCTCAGGCCTGCCTGCTGCTCGCTCCTCTGTCCCGGCCAAACACCTCTTAGCAGCTTCTACCGCACTCGTCGACGGCCTCCTCTGTGCATCATGTGACGTCTCACACGTCAATCTTGCAGGAGGTGGCGGCGCCTAGCAGCGTGCCGTTCCCAGCCGCGTGCGGTGCGTCTGGGAGGCACGCTGCACACACAGATCACAGCCAGACAAGCTCCAGAATTGGACTCAGAGTCTGATACTGGAGCATCTGATTAAGAAAGCAACCGATTCTAAAAGTTTTCGAATCTATCTGCTCACTTCCGAATCGAATACGTCCAGCGATTTGAATATCGATAGTTTGCAGGTCCCTATAAATAGATTTTCTAGCGCTAGTATATTATTATTAGGATTGTCAGCAGGGTTGAAGGCAATCTAGGTACTAGAGGTCACAGCTTAAAATGTCCATTACACCCCATAAAACAGCCCCTGAACCACGTCAATGGGTCACTAGATATGGGTGCAAAAGGTCTGATGCGAATAAATGACACTCCAATGCATTAAGTTCTGGGGCTGTGCAGCTCCACTTCCATTGCTTCAGCTCCTAAAAGCTCCCCTTAGTAAATGCTTTGAGGTCAGTGGTGTGTTATTACATTTCCAAATGTCAGGTTTATCCAAAAATATAAAAGGACTATGAGAGGGGGCGCACTATTTTGTTATCTTAAATATATAGCATTTCCATTATTCCCATATTTCGAGGGTGGTGTGTTTCGTTTTGGCAGCCCAGTAGCTACCAAGAGATTTGAAACGGCCATATTGCATCGAAACCAAATTTACCGATTTTTCACTTAATTCCCTTGCTCTGATCTAAGCTTCTGACATGTTTAATCTCTATTTTATAATCTCAGTGACTCGAAGGCTAGGGTCAGACGAAAGCATTTTTCCCCGCGAACGTGAAAAAGTGCGTCCGAACGCATTGACGTATTTTTTCACGGAATGCGCAAAAATGGTCAGACGACGCGCATTTTCGGGCGTGATTTTGTACGGATCGTCAATAAAACTCTTTTTGCGTCTGGACGTTATGTAGGCTGGACATTAGCAGTGTCTGACATCTCCTAATCACGCAAACACGCCGCAGCTGCGCACTCAGTACTAGCGGTTCAGCGTTCTCAGAAAAATGCGTTCAAATTCCACTTGCGTTGCACGGCCGGACTTTTGTGCGGCCGTACATCGTATATTGGCTGTCATTGCCCGTCATCTGCCGCTAGTGCGGCCGTAATTATGTGCGCCAGAACGCATGTTAAAAGTGCGCTGGTCTGACCCCAGCCTAAATAAGAGAACTTTAATCCATAGGAAATAAATAAGCGGACACTTGGATGTGAGTGGGAATAGTCAAGAATCGCCCAAAAGGAAATGTAAAATGTCAGGAAGGATGTTATCCAGGAATAAAATCAAGTCCACCAGAAGCCATGGAAAGTTCACAGCAGACTATGTGTTACATTCTTTTGGTGTATTTTAATAAAATACAACCTGGCATTGAAGACTTAAACAAAATAGAATTTTAAAAAATCAGGCTTATAGGAAACAGACGACAGCTATGGTTTATTAATAATAACCATAAGATGCTGTAGATACAGAGAATTTCTGAAACAACTCCCACCCGTCCCCACCCCAAATGTGAATGGTGTCTCCAAATTGTGTAATTAATCTGCTTTGTCAAAAAAAAATAAAAAAAAAATCCTTCTTGGTTACATTTGCTTGCTTTCTGTCTTATCTTGATTTTATTAAGATTTACGCTCATGTACCTGAATCACTTTTTTTCTAGAGTATTTTACCAGGAAGGATACATTGAGATTTCTCTCGTTTTCAAGTATGTCCTGGGTGGCGAGTATGTACCTTTAGGTGTTTTGCCCAAGGACACTTACTGGAGAGGTGCTCTTACTGGGATTGAACCGGTTTCTCGACAGTTATAGAGCAGGGATATTACCTTTACTCCACCCAGCCGGTACATGATATAGATACTGGAAGACTTTAGACCCTATAGTGTGTTTGATGATTTTGTATGGTTTTCACGGTTACCACCATTTAGCATAAAGTGCGTTGGGCAATATGTCGGCACGATTTCAACAGAGTCAGTAATGTAAGTAACAGTTCAAGAGGTTATCCCAACCTTGGTGCCTTTTGGTTTTTAAAGTGGCCAAGCTGTGTGGAGTGCCCCATCCCTCCTTTGGCAGGAAATGAGGTGTGAAGCCAAGAGGTTTCCTCTGCCCACACACGTATCACCAGACAGCCAGGATTTAGAATTTGCCGGTTGCCAGCTTTGTTACTGGTGATGTCATCACGCTCTGTGACTCAGCAGCTCAGAAACATTCCGGTTCGAGCAGTTAATACAGTGGCTCAGTCGAAATAGAGCCATTAGCAGCGAGCCGCTTGTGCACGTGCACAAGTTATCCATTGGTGAGCCACTATTAATGGCTAGGTTGGAATAGGGCCCGACATTTGCATAGTAAGTGGAGAATAAAAAAAACAGAAGAATCATTCTCATTTTAAACAGCGGTGGTTATCTCCACTTACCCATTCGAGTAGTGGTCTCCAACCCTGTCCTCCTGATCCACTAACAGCCCAGGTTTGCAGGATATCTGAAGCACAGCACAGGTGATATGATTTGCTGCTCAGTGATTGCAGGATTCAGTCTGCATTTCCCCAAGGTGATCCTTACAATCTGGCCTGTTAGAGGGCCCTGAGGACCGGGGTAAGGGACCACTGTCTTAGAGGGATAGTTGGGAAATAAATGCACTTTATTTGATATAAGGACTGACCGCAGAATATATATGTAGCAAACAGTGTCAGCAAATACTTCTTTTTCTTCCATGGAACACAGGGAGTTCAGAATCGAAGGTCTGTAAAGGATAAGATGGTGTTAGATGGATAAAACATTTTCGCACGTACCATTTTCATAAAGGTTTTCTTGCATTAGACTCTTATTATTTGCACACGGCCTGAAAACTGTTAACGTTAAAAGGGACCCTCTGGACAAAAATTTACACACACCACCCTTCAAATAATTACGACGCTGTTGCTGCAATCAATACAGCAGGGATTTTTGGGTGGGGGTTAGAAAATAGTGTCGATTTAGATTGTAAGCTCTTCGGAGACATTGTCTCTGGTTCCCAAGTTTGGTTGGAATTAGTTTAATTCATCATTCTTTATTGTAAAGCGCTGCAGTAACTGTTGGCGCTATATAAATGCTGATAGTAATAATAAATTCCATTTAATAGGTGTTGCGTTTCTCAATGGCAGTCCTTAAAAGGTTACTGAAACATCACAGATATCAAGGCATCTACATATACAAATGACTCTTAGAAATGGTGGATAAGAGGTTAAAACCTGCACGGATTGAAGGTAAAATTCATAAACGTCAGTAATATGATCCACAAAAAGCAGCACAGGATAGAAAGCTGGCAGCATGATTAATGAAATGCTGATACAGCACATTGTGTACAAGGATAATGGTATGAGCCAGCAGCAGGGCCGGTGCTAGACTATTTTGCGCCCTAGGCAAGACCAGCTACTTGTGCCCCCCCCCCCCAGAAAAAATTGTTAACTTTTGAAATGCGGGAGACACACACACACTGTGCGCGAGGGGTGGGCGGCACACACTGCACAGGGGCCGCACACGGTCCTTCAGTGCCTATCTTATCCCCCCCCCCTTGCTGGTCAGGCCCGGGATTGGTCTGTGCCTCTTTCTTTCCTCTGCCTTCTGTGACTCTTTCTTTCATCTGCCCCTTTTTTACTTTCTTTCTTCTGTGCCTCTTTTCTTTTGTGCCATTCTTTATCTTTCTTCAGCCTCTTATTTTCTTTAATCCGCCTCTGCTGGTGCCTGCCGCTAGCAGGGGTCTGCGAGCTGATAATAAGGAACGAGTACAATAATGGAACCCGGGTTGAGGCTGATTGTGCCCCTAGGTGGCAGTGCGCCCTAGGCGGTTGCCTAGCTTGCCTAGTGAGCGCACCGGCCCTGGCCAGCAGTAAACAGCCGTGCAGTGGTGGTACCACAACCCAAATAACGAAGGATAATGCCTGGATATGTAAAGAAGTAGCTGAACAAGTCATGGAGGAGACGTAGAGGATATGCCCAGGCTTTTGCAGTAAAGAATTTGTAGAGAGAACAGAGTCGTCACACCGTTCGGGAACAGTTGGCGCTGTTTATTAGGATCGGTATCACAACGTGTCAGTTCTATTGATGTGCATTTGTCATTGTCACAATCAAAAACTTGATCATCCGTGATACTCACCAGCCACTGTAGTTTACTGCTGTTCCAATGATTACAAATTTTGTCAATTCCCAAAAGGGAAATTGAAACAGTGGCAGGAGAAGCTTCACCGAGGAATCCTCTCCTGCCGTACCCACACATTACCTATTGTAATCATTTAGGTCAGTGATTCCCAACTCCGGTCCTCAAGTCCCCTAACAGGCCAGGTTTTAAGGATTCTCTTGGGGAAATGCAGACTGAATCCTGCAATCATATCACCTGTGCTGTGCTTCAGATATCTGGAAAAACCTGACCTGTTAGGGGTACTTGAGGACCAGGGTTGGGAAAGACTGATCTAGGTTGATTGTGATTGTTAACTGTAAACTACGATGGTTAGTGAGTAACCCTGTACGAGTTAAAGTCTCGTTAAACCCCAATGAGATTTCAGCTTTATGACAGCAGAACAAAGACAAACACAATTTTTTATTCTGAAACCGATATGCGATGGGTTTGCTTTAACCCTTTCGCTGCTGAGGCATTTCCTGCCTCTGTGCTGAGGTCATTTTAACGGTTTTGCTCATCATGTTTAAACGTGTTTTGAAGGCTTATTTTAGTATATGACCCAGACATATTACATATCGTTCTTTCCGTCAGACTCGGCAGATTCATAATATGTCATTATTATATGTATACGTCATGACCTGTCTGTATATTATAACAAAAAATGCAATAAAATATGAATTTTCAATAATTTACAACGTGTAAAGTGTTTTGTTTTTTTCACATTTTAACATGCGAGCAATTGTGGTTATATTTTGTAAGGGGTGTGCTTGTTAAAAAAAATTAGAGATGGGGACGCATTACATTTTTTTTTGGGGAAAATTACGCGATTTTTAACAAACGCACCGCATACAAAAATCGTTAGTGCAGCATCATTGTTCACATTATAATTGAAATGGGAACCATATTGCTGCATTAACGAACCAAAAAAAATAAAAAAGACACCTTATTTTTTTTTTTTAAATATATTTTTTTTTTATTTTTTTAAAAAATAATTTTCATACTCATGTTTGGTATCGTTGGAACGGCCATGCTCTGGCCGATCCAACAATATCAAACATTAACCCCTAACTGCCACGGATCGGGAGATGGGGGGTTCCAATGAACCCCCTATCTCCACCATTGGTGGCAGTTAGGGGTCAACTCCAGGACTGGCGTCATCGTGCTATGCACGATGACGCCAGTCCTCAGGGGGCATTCCCGGAAGCTTGGCCGACATCCAAGATGTCGGCCAGCTCCGGGAAAGGATCACGAACCGGCGCTTTTCGGCGCCGATTCGTGATCCGGCCCCCATGGGGTTAATTCCAGGTAGCGTTAGGAAGGGCAGGCTGTGCCCTTCCAAACGGCGCCTGGATTAACCCCCTGCACGCCGGCGATCGGGAGGGAGAGAGGTCCGAAGGACCTCCCCCCCTCCCTTTCAGGCACCTCCTCCGCACATGCGGGGGAGCGCCTGAATTAGATGTCATCGCGCCGAGGCCATGACGTCTAATTCGGCCACCTGCGGTTCCGGGTGCTGGGCTGACATTGAGGATGTCAGCCACGCACGGGGGGGGGCAAAGCTATCGGCCGGAACCCGGACGATCGCTGGCCCCAAAGGGAACGCTACCTGCGTAGGAACGCTACCTGCGTAGGAACGCAAGGAACGCTACCTGCGGGTGGACGCGCTGAGCGCGTCCTCCGCAGCGAAAGGGTTAAAGGGCAACTCTAGCAACTGGAACAACAGTTATGAGCTCATAGATGTTGACATAAAGTGTCCCTATAGCACTGTAGGGAATTGTTTTGAGGTTATCCAGGGAACCTGGCCCAGTGCCCTGAAGTTGGGGGAAGAAAAATAGAAATATTTCAGAATAAATCCTGTTACGTTTTTAAAAAGATCCCAGATTCTCCCTCTGCAGTCTTATGAATGCCAGTGCCAGACTCATGCACCACTCATTCTGCACCTCTCACACCTCACCCCTCTGTCAGTCTCTACACTGGCTCCCTGTTTCCTTCAGAATCCATTTCAAAATACTGGTCCTCACGTGCAAAGCTCTCCATAACCGCTCCCCTGCCTACATCTCCTCCCTTATTAGCAGGTATATCCCATCCCCACCACTTCGCTCTGCCAATGATCTGATGCTATCAGTTCCTTGTACATGCACCCACAAACTCCCATCTTCAGGGCTTCTCCCAAGCCACTCACGCACCAGACTCTCCCAGTCTCTCCAGTCCCTCAAAAAGTCTGAAAACGCATTACTTTAGAGAAACCTATCGGCTCACGCCATAATCCCTCATTGCTCATTTCTTGCTCCTTCTTCCCACCCAGCCCACATGTACCCCCGCTACTTCTTGTGCTCTACTCACACTCACCTCACCTAATGTGTCACCCCTCTCCTCTTAGGCCCCGTTCACACTGTGCGACATGAAAATCGTGCGTTTTTCCACACGATTTTCATATTCGCGACATTGAGCAATAATGTCACACGATGTCGCGTTTATGCACGATTTTGCAAAACACCACCATGCAAGTCGCAAAAAAAGGGTCATGTACCAGTGACGTCACGCGGCAAGATGTGAACAGCTCCATTGAAATGCATTGGAGAAGCTACATAGCACGATATTGCGTGGATAAATTGCACCGTGTGAACGGGGCCTTAGATTGTAAACTCTCGAGCAGGATTCTCTCGCCTACTGTTCTGTACGTTTAACTTGTATGTATATTTGTTATTCTGTGTCTCCCTTTGTACAGCACTACGGAACTTGTTGGCACTTTATAAATGCTTGTAACTAGTTAGTGAATGGTTAGAACAGGCCTCAAAATTTCAAGTCCCAAGCTACTAGCCAGGTCTTAAGAGTTACTCGCCACTAGTTGCCCCACCTAACCCCTATCCAACCATGCCTCTGCATTCCCACTCGCCCTCATGTAATTTCCACTCGCCAAGTGCGAGCAGGCGAGTGGAAATTTTGAGGCCTGGGTTAGAATATATAGATAACTCAATCTCACTGTGGAATGTGCTGTGGATTAACACTTAATATTTATACCAAACACATATGAAACATAAAATACAAGAAACTATATCGAAGCCATTATATTTATTTACCATATTGTTCTCCAACACTATTATTATAGTCACTGAAAGCAGCTGAACCTTGTCAGTTTCATATTCAAGGATAAAATAAAACAATGAATTCAATGTAACTAATGGATGAATAGGCATGAATAAGTGTAAAGAGCAACAAAACGCAGCAATGGAAGAAAAAAAGATGCCATAAATAACCAAGTCAAAGACCAATCATTTTTTCAGGAACAAAAAGATAAAATACAACAAAAACTGATTGTTTTTTTTCTAAATAAAAAAAAGCACATACAAAAAAGAAAAAAATATATAATAACCACAATAACTTGAACTGAAAAGTAGAAAATGACATTGAGTCATTACCTCTATGGTATTTCTGGTTAGAGATCATTTTGAACATGGTGTAGGTGCAGCAGAATGAACGTTCATAAAAGGAGTCATGTCCTCACCACAAGCCTATGAATGAGAAGATGTGTTGATTAGGTACAAGTAAAAAGCCAGCACTTCCTTTTTAACAGCGAGTCGTGAATTTCAGACTTTTGAAAACACATTTCTGTGCAGCAAAAACAGCGAGAGGTTTTATATAGCATCAGTTGCGCAGAGATCATCACTTAGGGCTGAAAGAACTAATTGACTGACAACTAATTGATATTTAAAATAGTTGTCAACTATTTTCGTTATCGATTAATCTATTTCTGTACAACACATACAGGGTTATTCAAAGAGATTCGAAAAGTCACTGCACGTTCGGTGACTTTTCGTTCTCTTCAATTCGGTTCCTTTTGCTGATCCCATTTCGGTGACCCTGCGGTGTATTCAGCAAGCACCACAGTGTCCCCGAATTGCAGGGAAAAGTTGCCGCAAACCTGACGAAAACTAACCGCAAAACCCAGCGAATGCACGCCGAAAACCCTCAAAGTGTGCTACGTCGGTAGACTTCTCTTTTCTTGCTTTGACGATGCCCCTGTTTTCTGATATGCGGACTTCTTCAGATGTTTTAGCAGTATATTTTTCTTTCATATTATCTTCCTGAAACACTTTCTCCAGATGACATGTTTGTTCTTGACCCGCAGTGCTCTATATGACGACGTGCTATGTTCCTGAGAGTTAATTTTTTGGCTCATTTTCTAGATGACTGTGATTTTTCCTCTGAGCTGTGCTATTATAGATGTCTATATGCTGTTTTTCTTTACGCTGAGTTATCGCAGATGACTATGTGCGGCCCTGCGAGGCCCTCACTTTATGTTTACTTGTATGATGACCTATTTCAAAATAAAACTTTTTTTTTTTTTTTTTATTATTCAAAATTGAGCTACGTCCGCATAGCTTTGTGTGTGAGTGATGGAATGTGGTCAGATGGACTGCATTTATGCGTCCAACATTTTTGACGGACAAAATGTTTTTTCATTTTAATTTATTTTCCCTGCTACATCTGTCAAAAATAACGTCAGTCACAAAACGGACTGTGTGGCCACTATTGTGTCTTCCGTCAAAAAGTGTGTCCGTACTGCACGGACGCACAGTCCGTAGAAAACGCACTCATCTGACCCTAGCGTAACTTGCGTCTGTTTGCCGCGTCCGTGTTCGTCCGCACTTCTGTGGGGACCTACTTTCTGTGTGGGTCTCTATTGATCAGAATTGTATGCTACGACGGACGTTAAAATATGCAGCAACACAGACGTGAACACTGCGCTTGTCTGACCCGAGCCTTGAAGGTTATAACCTCAGACTCGACTTTGGAGCTGATTGCAGAAGATGTGCTGCTGCTTTACTCTGTAGGATTTAGTTCTAGGGTTAAGTCAGACATAACCAGTTTGTTTTTATTCAGTTTACAACTCTAGCAGCGCTAGAACACAGACCCGGAGATACTGCCACTGGGTATGGGCGCTGCATCGCTGGTGTTTTATCCTTACTTGAAGCTGGAGTCCTGTGCCAACACCCTAACCTGCCTGTCACCCCCTCATTGGACTGTAGCTGCCATTCTCTCCCTTTGGTCCAATCCCTTCCCACAAACTCCCTTCCACACTCGGGTCTGGTCTTTTGCCCAAACCCACTCCCTCTCATACTCAGGTCAAGTCCCTTGCCGAAACTTACTCCCTTCCACCTCTGGATCCTCCTCCCGCTCAGTTTGTTCATTAAATTATGTTAAATGGACACTCTACGCACCCTGACCACTTTAGCTTATTAATGCGGCCAGGCTGTATGGAGTGCCCCCCTTCTCATCCGGATTTCGTACTGACAGTGTTTAACGGAGCGCTCATAGCAGCGCTCGTTTGGGGAGAAAGCAGACATGGGCTTAAGCTGCGCACGCAGTATTAATCCATCACTGTGACCTGGTGCTCATGTAACTTGTGTGCGAAAAGTATGCACTGGACGTATGTACGTATGAAAGCTATGTACACTGCGGACATTGCTTACGAAGGAGGGGAAGGAGGAAGGGTTGAATTTTTACATAATGTTCCTTTTAAGTAAACTATTTTTAAACAAACCCAAAAAATCCCGGAGCCGAAAATTTTTTAAAATCGGCCAACTAATCTATTATGGAAATAATGGTTAGGAGCAGCCCCTGTTCCACCCAACAAATGCAAACTGCTAGTACAGCACGATTTATGAAACCTGGGGACCAGGGTGTCACGGGGTCCTACAATTTTGGCTTTGGCTCCTAAATGTCACAGTTGCAACACCGGCAGAAATCACTTTCACTGTATGAAGAACAACAGGCTTTTGTCCAAATCATTCAACTACAACTGCCCTTTTAAAAGTTTGTACGAATATTAGGGATGCACCGATACTAGTATCGGTTTCGGGGCCGATATTGCCGTTTGCACGAGTACTTGTTACTCGTGCAAACGGCCCGATACATCCCGCCGATACCGGAAGCCGGCGCTGGGCCGGCTTGCCGGTATCCGCGGGGCTGGGGAAGCTGGCCGCGTGCATGAAAAGCACGCGGCCAGCGTTCCCCTCCGGCGCGCCACATACTCACCCTTCCTGAAGTTCCGGTCTCTGGGCAGTGATGCGGTCACGTGGCCGCCGGGCGCTCCTGTGACGCGGCGGTCTCGGCTGGAGGCAGCGTCACAGATGCGCCCGGCGGCCACGTGACCGTATCACTGCCCAGAGACCGGAACTTCAGGAAGGGTGAGTATTTGGCGCGCCGGAGGGGAACGCTGGCCGCGTGCTTTACATGCACGCGGCCAGCTTCCCCAGCGTTCGAGCGGGGGGTAAATCGATGAGACCTGGGGGCAATCCATGAGACCTGGGGGCAAATCCATGAGACCTGGGGGCAAATCCATGAGACCTGGGGGCAAATCCATGAGACCTGGGGGCAAATCCATGAGACCTGGGGACAAATCCATGAGACCTGGGGGCAAATCCATGAGACCTGGGGGCAAATCCATGAGACCTGGGGACAAATCCATGTGAGCTGGGGGACAAATCCATGTGAGCTGGGGGACAAATCCATGTGAGCTGGGGGCAAATCCATGTGAGCTGGGGGCAAACCCATGTGAGCTGGGGGCAAACCCATGTGAGCTGGGGGCAAACCCATGTGAGCTGGGGGAAACCCATGTGAGCTGGGGGCAAACCATGTGAGCTGGGGGCAAACCATGAGACCTGGGGGCCAATCCATGAGACCTGGGGGCCAATCCATGAGACCTGGGGGCAATCCATGAGACTGGGGGCAATCCATGAGACCTGGGGGCCAATCCATGAGACCTGGGGGCCAAATCCATGAGACCTGGGGGCAAATCCATGAGACCTGGGGGCCAAATCCATGAAACTGGGGGCAAATCCATGAAACCTGGGGGCAAATCCATGAAACCTGGGGGCAAATCCATGAACCTGGGGGCAAATCCATGAGACCTGGGGGCAAATCATGAGACTGGGGGCAAATCCATGAGACCTGGGGGCAAATCCATGAGACCTGGGGGCAAATCCATGAGACCTGGGGGCAAATCCATGAGACCTGGGGGAAAATCCATGTGAGCTGGAGGCAAATCCATGAGACATGGGGGCAAATCCATGAGACATGGGGGCAAATCCATGAGACCTGGGGGCAAATCCATGAGACCTGGGGGCCAATCCATGAGACCTGGGGGCCAATCCATGAGACCTGGGGGCCAATCCATGAGACCTGGGGGCAAATCCATGAGACCTGGGGGCAAATCCATGAGACCTGGGGGCAAATCCATGTGACCTGGGGCAAATCCATGTGACCTGGGGGCAAATCCATGAAACCTGGGGGCAAATCCATGAAACCTGGGGGCAAATCCATGAAACCTGGGGGCAAATCCATGAGACCTGGGGGCAAATCCATGAGACCTGGGGGCAAATCCATGAGACCTGGGGGCAAATCCATGAGACCTGGGGGCAAATCATGAGACCTGGGGGCAAATCCATGAGACCTGGGGGAAATCCATGAGACCTGGGGGCAAATCCATGAGACCTGGGGGACAAATCCATGTGAGCTGGGGGCAAATCATGAGACATGGGGGCAAATCCATGAGACATGGGGGCAAATCCATGAGACCTGGGGGCAAATCCATGAGACCTGGGGGCAATCCATGAGACCTGGGGGCCAATCCATGAGACCTGGGGGCAAATCCATGAGACCTGGGGGCAAATCCATGAGACCTGGGGGCCAAATCCATGTGACCTGGGGCCAAATCCATGTGACCTGGGGGCAAATCCATGAAACCTGGGGCAAATCCATGAAACCTGGGGGCAAATCCATGAAACCTGGGGGCAAATCCATGAAACTGGGGGCAAATCCATGAGACCTGGGGGCAAATCCATGAGACCTGGGGGCAAATCCATGAGACCTGGGGGCAAATCCATGAGACCTGGGGGCAAATCCATGAGACCTGGGGCAATCCATGAGACCTGGGGGCAAATCCATGAGACCTGGGGGCAAATCCATGAGACCTGGGGGCAAATCCATGAGACCTGGGGGCAAATCCATGAGACCTGGGGGCAAATCCATGAGACCTGGGGGCAAATCCATGAGACCTGGGGAACAAATCCATGTGAGCTGGGGGCAAATCCATGTGAGCTGGGGGCAAATCCATGAGACCTGGGGGACATCCATGTGAGCTGGGGCAAACCCATGTGACCTGGGGACAAATCCATGTGACCTGGGGCAATCCATGAAACCTGGGGGCAAATCCATGAAACCTGGGGGCAAATCCATGAAACCTGGGGCAAATCCATGAAACCTGGGGGCAAATCCATGAAACCTGGGGGCAAATCCATGAGACCTGGGGCAAATCCATGAGACCTGGGGGCAAATCCATGAGACCTGGGGCAAATCCATGAGACCTGGGGGCAAATCCATGAGACCTGGGGCAAATCCATGAGACCTGGGGCAAATCCATGAGACCTGGGGGCAAATCCATGAGACCTGGGGGCAAATCCATGAGACCTGGGGGCAAATCCATGAGACCTGGGGGCAAATCCATGAGACCTGGGGGCAAATCCATGAGACCTGGGGCAAATCCATGAACCTGGGGGCAAATCCATGAGACCTGGGAAGCAAATCCATGTGAGCTGGGGGCAAATCCATGTGAGCTGGGGGCAATCCATGAGACCTGGGGGACATCCATGTGAGCTGGGGCAAACCCATGTGACCTGGGGGCAAATCCATGAGACCTGGTGGCAAATCCATGAGACCTGGGGGCAAATCCATGAGACCTGGGGGCAAATCCATGAGACCTGGGGCAAATCCATGAGACCTGGGGGCAAATCCATGAGACCTGGGGGCAAATCCATGACGCCTGGGGCAAATCCATGAGACCTGGGGGCAAATCCATGAGACCTGGGGCAAATCCATGTGAGCTGCGGTCAATCTCATATAAATTTTTATATGAGGTCTGTTCCTATTGGAAAGCGTCACATGACATTAAAGAAAAGTATCGGTACTCGGTATCGGTGAGTACTTTTAAAAAGTATCGGTACTCGGTCTTAAAAAAGTGGTATCGGTGCATCCCTAACGAATATCCATGCTGGCATGGAACAAGGTAACCTAACTGGAGCCATCTGCCTTGATTTTGCCAAGGCCTTTGACAGTAGACCATAGCATCCTATTACAAAAACTTAAAAACTCCGGTATTGGTGATCACACGCTAACCTGGTTTCAATCATATGCATCTGATCGGTCGCAATATGTGTCCATTTCTGACAGCTCCTCCCTCCACTTGCCAGTCACATGCGGTGTACCCCAAAGCTCGATACTTGGCCCCCTGCTATTCACAATATTCATAAATGATCTGCCCAATGTCTGCAAAGCCTCAACTGTACACATGTACGCAGACGACACCGTAATCTATACCAGCAAACCAGATCTCCCACAGCTGGAGGCAGTGCTGCAAGAACAATTCACAGAGGTAGAAAAGTGGATCAAAGATAACAAACTTTCTAAATACTGACAAAACTGTTACAATGCTCTTTGGAACCGCACCTAAAGTACACAAATTGCAACCACCCCATCTATGGGCCAAATTACATACTTGGTGCTAACTTAACCAGAGCTGTTGTGAATTTAAAACCTCCATAGGCTAAGCTGGCCGTTGCTGGAATCTAGACGCACCCTTCACCTTTCCAACCTGGTGTTTAAGAGCTTTTCTGGGAAGCTGCCACCCTACCTGAATAGGCTGCTTCCTCCAGCAGTTCCCTCATCCTATAACTTCCAATACAGGACCAGCGCCTTACTTGCAATACCACAATACAAAAAGAAAGTGTCTCGATCCTCATTTTCCTACAGAGCACCACAAATATGGAATAACCTCCCAGACTCCATCAAATCTTCCCCAGTCTAAAGTCCCTTAAGTACCTTGATACAGAATGCACCTGTAAACATGTAACATAATTACATGTAACATAATTACTTTATTTTAGGGTTGCACCGATACGATACTAGTATCGGTATCGGGGCCGATACTGGGTACTGCAGGAGTACTTGGTACTCGTGCAGTACCCCCCGATATTTTTTCTGATACCGGAAGCCGGCATTGAGCCGGCTTGCCGGCATCTGAGGGGCTGCGGC
Organism: Leptobrachium leishanense; assembly: GCA_009667805.1. Classification (NCBI taxonomy): domain Eukaryota; kingdom Metazoa; phylum Chordata; class Amphibia; order Anura; family Megophryidae; genus Leptobrachium; species Leptobrachium leishanense. Next base: position 349,042,754 of record CM019064.1, read on the forward strand.
GGCTGTCCGAATGCTCTATCGGCATTCGGACAGCCGCCCCTGGAGCTCTCTGCGATACTTACCTTCCTGGGCAAAGCCGGGAATGTCTCCGCGCGCGCGCTCGTTGGAAGGACCCCAGCCGCGACCACGTGGGACCATGTGATCACGGCTGGGGTCCTTCCAACGAGCGCAGGCGCGAAGACATTCCCGGCGTTGCCCAGGAAGGTAAGTTATAAACAGACTAAGCAGCTGCAGGGCCTGTCTGAATGCCGATCGAGCATTCAGACAGGCCCTGCAGCTGCTCTCCGCGACGATACTTACCTTCCTGGGCGACGCCGGGAAAGTTTCCCCGCGTGCGTTCGTTGGAAGGACCCCAGCCGTGATCACATGGTCCCACGTGGTTGCGGCTGGGGTCCTTCCAACGAGCGCGCGTGGAGACATTCCCGGCGGCGCCCAGGAAGGTAAGTATCGTTGGGGGGGGATCCATGAGCTGGGGGGCATACCCATGTGTGAGCTGGGGGGGCATACCCATGAGCTGGGGGGGCATACCCATGTGAGAGCTGGGGGGGCATAACCATGTGTGAGCTGGGGCAGTAATATATATATATATATATATTTATTGTGAGCTGGGGGCATTTTTATATGGTCTGTTCTTATTGGAAAGCGTCACATGACATTAAAGAAAAGTATCGGTACTTGGTATCGGTGAGTACTTTTAAAAAATATCGGTACTCGGTCTTAAAAAAGTGGTATCGGTGCATCCCTACTTTATTTCCTACATATTTATTTTTCTGTTAATCTGTATATTTGTTTTGTGTTAGCTGCAACGTTTTAAACAAAATGCAAATTAACTCAATCTCCTCCCCCACTCACATTAATATGAAAAGCCCTAACAATACCTTGCTGGACTGGATTCTCTCCTCGTATCCTGATAGAATACAGGAGGCAGGCGTTCTCGCTAATAGCTTTAGTGACCAGTCTTGTGTACTGCGTGCACAAAATAAAAGGTCAAAAAATCTCCCCCAAAAAGGTAATAACTAGGGATGAGCCGAACACTCCCCGAGCCCGAACTTCCCATTTGTTCGGGACCGAACCCGAACCCCCATGCAATTCAAAGGGGCTGAAAATTCGTTTTTTTAACGGTGCCCTCCAAGAGGACATATATGCTACATATTTGCCATAAAAGGTGTATGGGGGTCCGGGTAGTACCCCGGGGGACAGGAAACAAGGCCAAAAAGTTAAAAAAAAACGTTTTTAAAGGGACAGTGAGTTTTCCATGAAATAAGGGTTAAAAATAAAAACGAAAAATTCCTTCAAATATTGTGCCTAGGAGGTCCCCATAAAATGCCCGTAAAGTGGCGGATTTCTAGGATGTATAGAAACACTTAAAAACAAAAAAATGACGTTCCATATGACGGTAAATGCTTTTCCTTTAATCTATCCATAAACAACTGCTTGGGGCGGCAGTCTGGATGAAAAGAGGAGACATTTTCGGACACGCAGAAAAAGTTTAGTGTTTCTTTTGGCTAAATTATTGTGAAACTTATGCAGGCTTTGGATGAAAGTAACAATAGGTGCTTTAAAATTGGGCTTTTAGCGTCGGCAACAGTGCCGTCACACCGTAACCCCTCTGAGGATATGAATCTGATACAGGTGTCAATGGCAGTGCACCCAGATATTGTGCCTTTAGTGCCAGGCATGCAAGTACTATCATACAGTAACCCCTCTGTGGTATTGTGGAAGAGTGCAGGGGTGGACCATGCGGTCCTATATTAAAAAGATATGAATCTGGGAATGGGTGTCAGTGCACCCAGATATTGTGCCTTTAGTGCCAGCCCAGCAAGTATCATCATACAGTAACCCCTCTGTGGTATTGTCGAAGAGTGCAGGGGTGGACCATGTGTTCCTATATTGAAAAGTTTTTGATCTGGTAATGGGCGTCAGTGCACCCAGATATTGTGCCTTTGGTGCAAGACTACCAGGCCAGCAAGTATCATCATACAGTAAGGCTGGGGTCAGACGAACGCAGTGTTAACGTCCGTGTTGCCCGCACATAAGTACGTCCGTGATAGTATACAATTGTGTTAAATGGAGCCCCACACACGAAGTACGTCCGCACAGAAGTGCGGGGGCTGACGGACGCTGCAAACGGATGCAGGTTAGGCAAGAACGTAATACGGCTAGAACGGACGTGCAGAGTGCGCCACGTCCACAACGTCCGCATAGCTTTGTGTGTGAGTGATGCAACAAGTTCAGACGGACTGCATTTATACGTCCAGCATTTTTGACGGACAGAATGTTCTTTCATTGCAATTTATTTTCCCTGCTATATCAGTGAAAAAAAACGGATTGTGTGGCACTGGCCACTACCTTGTCGTCACAGTCAGAAAGTACGTCCGTACTGCACGGACGCACAGTCCGTAGAAAATGCGATCATCTGACCCTAGCCTAACCCCTCTGTGGTATTGTGTAAGAGTGCAGGGGTGGACCATGTGGTCCTATATTGAAAAGTGTTTTTTTTATCTGTTAACGGGCGTCAGTGCTCCCAGATATTGTGCCTTTTATGCCAGGTCAGCAAGTATCATCATACAGTAACCCCTCTGTGGTATTGTGGAAGAGTGCAGGGTTGGACCCTGAGGTTCAAAAAAATAGAAGGATATAAATCTGGCACAGGCGTCAGTGCAGCCAAATATTGTGCCTTTCATGGCAGCAAGTGCCTTCACACCGTAACCCTTTTGTGGTATTGTGGAAGAGTTCAGTGCTGGAGGTTTTGTGAATGCAGAAGAGGACATCCCCTATCTATTCCATTACTTCAGCATCAGGGGATTGATAGCTGCTGATCCAGGACTGATTCATTTTTATAAATGTCAGCCGGTCTACAGAGTCGGTGGACAGACGCACTCTTTTGTCTGTGACAAAACCTCCAGCGGCACTGAACGTCCTTTCGAAAAGCACGCTAGATGAAGGGCAACCTAGTAGCTGCATAGCATATTGGCTAAGTTCTGGCCAGTGATCCAATCTCAACACCCAGTAAGCCAGTGGATCATCTGCTGGAAAGGTATCCAGGTCTGCCCTTGCCCCTAGGTAGTCCTGCACCATATGGTGAAGACGCTTGCAATGGGTGCCTACATTTGACGTCCTTGGGCGTCGTGGACTAAAAAAAATTTAAAAAAGCATCAGTCAAGCGGCCCTGGCCTTCACCGCTATTCCTCTGATCACCTGCAGCCTCAGAAGCACGTGTGTCAGCACTTGGTTATCTACCAGTGCCTGGAAAGGTGTTACACAAGTGTCGCTTTAGAACGTCCTCAAGTTTTGTCATCCTGTGCTCCCTCTGTGCGGGCAGGATGAGTTCTGCAACTTTCCCCTTGTATCGTGGATCAAGAAGGGTTGCCAACCAGTAATGATCCCTCTCCTTGATAGCACGAATCCTGGGGTCCTTTAGCAGGCTTTGCATCATTAAGGAGCCCATTCAGCGTAGGTTGGAGGTAGCATTAGCTGCCGAGTCTTCCTGGTCAATGAGGATGACCGTATCGTGCACTTCCTCCTCCCAGCCACGCACAAGTCCTTCTGTTTCTGGGCACACAAAACCCTCCCTTGAGGAATCCCCACCTTCAATGCCCCCACTACTTAAATAGTCCTCCTCCTCCTCCTCCTGTCTGATCTGAGTAGGACCCGCTGGAATGCTGTCTGCGGAAAGACTGGGGCCTTGAGAGCTAGGGAAGGCCTCCTCTTCCTCCTGCTGCTCTGCCTCTAGAGCCACATCTATAATTCCCCGCAGAGTGTACTCCAGCAGGAGCACTAAAGGAATTGTGTCACTGATGCATGCACTGTCCCTGCTCACCATCCTCGTTGCCTCCTCAAATGGTGACAGCCACTGGGGGGGGGGGGAACCAAGTTGACCTGAACCTGTCCTTGTGCCATACTCACACAGGTACTCGTTGATGGCCCTCTGCTGCTTGTGCAGACGCTGCAGCATTGCTAATGTCGAGTTCCACCTGGTGGACATGTCACAGATCAGACGGTTTGTGGGAAGGTGGAATTCTCTTTGAATTTCTGCCAGGCGAACGCTTGCTGGGAATGACCGTCTGAAGTGGCTGCAGACTTTTCTGGCCTGGATGAGAAGCTCTGGCAGCCCTGGGTACTTGGTTAGGAAACGCTGTACCACCAGATTTAGGACGTGTGCTAGGCATGGTACATGCGTCAATTTACCCTTGCGTAGGGCGGAGAAGGTTGCTGCCATTATCGCAGACGATCATTCCCAGCTCAAGCTGGCATGGTGTTAACCATCTCTGCACCTGCCCCTGCAGAGCTGACAGAATTTCTGGCCCGGTGTGGCTCCTGTCCCCTAAACAAACCAGCTCAAGCACAGTATGGCATCTTTTTGCTTGAGCCATTGCGTAGACCCCGTCAGGCATCGGTTTAACTGCCACTTCGCCAGAGACAGAGAAGGAGGAGGAGGAGGAAGAGGTGGTGGTGCAGACAGACCTCATACAAGCAGCTTTCTGGAGGCGTGGTGGATGAACAAGATCCAGCAGAAAGCCCCGTCTTGGATCCCTCCCAGCTGCAATCAGAGTTACCCAGTGTGCCGTGAAGGAAATGTAACGACCCTGTCCATGCTTGCTGGACCACGTGTCTAAAGTCACATGCACCTTGCTGCTGACTGCCTTTCCCAATGACTGGATAACATTGTCTTCCACGTGCTGGTATAGTGCTGGAATGGCCTTGCATGAAAAGTAATGACGTTTTGGAACCTGCCACTGTGGTACAGCACATTCAGCAAATTCACGGAAGGGAGCAGAGTCCACCAGCTGGAAAGGCAGCAGCTGCAATGCGAGTAATTTTGCTAAACTGGCATTTAAACGCTGTGCTTGGGGATGGTTGGGACTATATTTTTTCTTTCGCTGCAGCAGCTGCGGCAACGTAATCTGACTGCGTAAATCTTCAGCTACTGGGATGATGTCACATTGTGAGGAAGGACCTGCTGGTACATCCATTACTGTAGCATCATCCCTGTCGGTGGAGGTTGTAGGCAATGACATGGCAGGACATACAGTGTGGGTAGATACAGATGAGGAGGAGGAGGACCTACGCAAAGTTTTGCGCCAACAGGATGTGTGGCACTTGTTCATATGTCGCCTCAAGCACGTGGTACCCAAGTGTCCGGTGTTTATCCCACGCTTCAGCCTCCTCTGACATAGATTACAAATAGTAACGGTGGGGTCTGCTGCACATTTCTTAAAGAACTCCCAGACAGCAGAGTTCCTGCATGTGTTCTTTGAGACAACAGCGCTCTGCACCGGAGCAGCTCTGACATCTGATGCCTTGGACTGGCTAGTGCTACGGTTGGTCACAGAGGATGTTGTGCCTCGTGTTTGCTGTGCCTCCTCCTCCTCCACACTTGATTCCTCAGTTCGATCTGGCACCCAGGTGGAGTCAGTGACCTCATCATCATCATCATCATCAATGTTATCTTCACCCCCTATCTCCTCGTCACTGGAGCCAACTTGGCAGTATGCTGCAGCTGCTGGGGCAACATGAGTGCCAGTTATTTGTGTGTCATCACTAGCACCCCCTTCCTCTAGGTTGATTATACTCCCTTGCTCAACCTCAGAGATTGAATCAGAACACTGTACTTGCTGCGCATCTTCAAGCAGCATGTCACTCTCATTGTAGTCAAACAATTCAGCCGACTCCTCCGTGTGTGATAGCGAGGCTACGGCAGGAGTAGCTGTGGACATGGAGGCTGCATTAGATGCTTTGGCAGCTGAGGTGGACTGTAAAGCACTAGAAGCCTGGCTGGCAGAGGACTCAGGAGGAGGATGGCCTGGCTAGCCAATCCACCAAATCCTCTCTATGTTGCTGCAGGTTAAGAAGATGGCCAGCACCAGTTAAAGGACAAGCGTGCCCCTGCAGAGGATGCACCACGTCCACCACGACCAGAGGCACAGCCTCCCGACACAGGGGCTGCTTGCCCTCTTATCTGTGTCTGGGAGCGTCTGCCTGTCCTTTTTGTTCTTTCAGACATGGTGAGTGATATATAGATTAATATATACAGAACTCTGATTCAACTCTGGTATAAAGATTTAAAGAACTCTGGTATAACTCAGTGAGACACACTGATAGCTGGCAGCCAGTGACAAGAGACAGATCACCTCAATTCACAAATGTATTGTAGAAATTAGTGAGCCCCGAAATACAGCGTGGTACTGTTTGTATGACGAGACACAGATCACCTTAATTCACAAGTGTTTTAAAGAAATTAGTGAGCCCCAAAAAAACTTGCTGGCTGTGTGACGAGACACAGAAGATCACCTCAATTCACAAATGTTTTAAATAAAGTTGTAAACCTCAAAAAACTTGCTGGCACAGTGACAAGACACACATCACCTAAATTCCCTGATATTTGGTCGAAATGAGACCCCCCAGTAGCGTGGCAGACCGGCAGTAACAACACACACAACTTTCTCCTTTGAAATCTCTTAAATGCGTGCAGAAGCGCTGCGTGGAAACCTTATATAGTGTGCTGCAGGACTTAGCTCTGTGAGCCCATGATTGGGCAAAATTTGCCCAATCAGGACTCTGAGCGGTAGTGTTCAACCAGTCTTGCACCAGACCTGTGGTCAGGTGCAAGGCTGTAGCCAATTACGAGCTTCAGGCCAGTGGGAAAATGCATTGTGGTCCATTGTGGTCGAACATGCGGCGAACACCCGGAAATGTTCGGTGTTCGCGATCCGCTCGACAGGCTAAGTTCGGGTCGAACCCCGAACCGTCCGAACCCGAACAGCTCATCCCTAGTAATAACCACCAGGTCTTTCAAGAAATTTATTCTTGAATCCTTCTTAAGTGATCTCAAACAGCTCCCATGGCACAGACTAAACCTAATCCCAGACCTAGACTGTGCAATTGCATACTTTCAGTCTGAGCTCCTGCAAGTCTGAAATTCCCATGCCCTGCTGCGTAAAGTGTGAGTAAGAGGGACCCATCTCTTCTGTGTTACAGCTGATCTTACACTAATGTACCAGCTTAGAGATTCACTGTGGTCAAATTTCTAGACAACTGGTTCCATGAACGGTCACTATGAATACCGAAAATGCTGGAATGCATGCACAAAACAAACAAAAATGGCGAAAGCCCATTACTTCAATGAAAATCTAAACAATAACATATCAAACCCTAGAAACTTTTAGAAAACCATAAGTAATATACAAGCACCCCCTGTCCACTCCCAGCCAGCTGCTGTCAAAGTAAACAACCAAACCCTGCAACACCCCCTTGATGTAGCAAATGCCTTTAATGATTATTTTGTTGGATGTGCCACCACCCTGATTGCTAAGCTAGGAAATGACATGCAATCAGAAAGGCCACGCGCAGGTCAGGCCCCTCCAACTGTGCAAAGACCAGGTATCAGACAGGAATTCAGTTTTAGAACAGTGCCTGTCAGTGTCATTACTAAACTTCTCCGTAACCAAAAAATGAAATACCAGTCTGGACCTGATCAAATACCAGCAATGCTGCTGAAAATCAGTGCACCGGCAATTGCAAATCCTGTCGCAACCCTAATCAATGAATCACTGGCGACTGGATACATACCCACCCAAACTCTGGAAGACTGCGAGAGTGGTACCTATCCATAAAAGTGGTGACAGTACTTTGGTATCCAACTACCATCCGATATCATTGCTCCCTGTAATGTCAAAAATTTTGGAAAAATGCATCTACACACAATTAAGTGATTATTATCAATATTGGAACTACTTAACCACAGATCAATCCGGCTTTCGTTCAAATCACTCAACTACACCCGCCGTTTTAAAAGTCTGCAATGATATCCAAGCTGGGATGGAACAAGGAAACCTAACTGGAGCCATCTTCCTTGATTTTGCCAAAGCCTTTGACACAGTAGACCATGGCATCTTGTTAAAAAAACGTAAAGACTCTGGTATTGGTGATCGCACGCTAACCTGGTTTCAATCATATGTATCCGACTGATGGCAATATGTGTCCATTTCTGGCAGATCCTCCCTCCCCCTCCCAGTCACTTGTGGTGTACCCCAAGGCTCAATACTTGGCCCCCTGCTATTCACAATATTCATAAATGATCTGCCTAACATCTGCAAATCCTCAACTGTACACATGTACGCAGACGACACCGTAATCTATACCAGCAAACCAAATCTCCCACAACTGGAGGCCGTGCTGCAAGAACAATTCACAGAGGTAGAAAAGTGGATCAAACACAACAAACTTTTTTTAAATACTGACAAAACGGTAATGATGCTCTTTGGGACAGCACCTAAACTACACAAATTGCAAAATCCCCATCTATGTGTGGGGACAAAATCAAATGGCACGCTGACTACAGTCACTTCTCTCAAATATCTAGGTATGTGATTAGACCCAAATTTATCCTTTGGCCCCCACATCGAAAAACTCATCTAAACTTTACCCCAAACTAGGTGCCCTGTACAGAAACAAATCCTGCCTGAGCCCCGCGGTAAGAAAGCAAATTGTATAACAAATGCTTATGCCGGCTATTGATTACGGAGATTTAGTGTATGCAGCGGCCCCGCAAACACACCTTCATAAACTTACCACATTGTATAACTCATTCTGCCGCTTTGCGCTACAATGTAACTACAAGACCCACCATTGTGACTTGTTAAAAGAGCTAAACTGGCCGTCGCTGGAGTCTAAACGCACCCTTCACCTTTCCAACCTGGTGTTTAAGAGCTTTTCGGGAAAGCTGCCACCCTACCTGAATAGACTGCTTCCTCTAGCAGTTACCTCATCCTATAACCTCCGATCCAGGACCAGCACCTTACTTGCAATACCACAATACAAAAAGACAGTGGCTCGGTCCTCATTTTCCTACAGAGCACCGCAGTTATGGAATGACTTCCCAGACGCCATCAATTCTTCCCCCAGTCTAAAGTCACTTAAGAGCTCCCTATTAACATACCTCAATACGGAATGCACCAGTAAACATGTAACATAATGACTATTTCCTACATATTTATTTTCTGTTAGTCTGTATATTTGTGTTTTTATCTTGCATTTTACTACTTTGTATTTCTGCAACAACTGTAACATTTCAATGTTCTTGAACCCAGGACATACTTGAAAACGAGAGAAATCTCAATGTATCCTTCCTGGTAAAATACTTCATAAATAAATAAATATCCGAAAAAAGGACAACCTGCTAATGGATAAAGTATTGGCGATTTACATAGCACTTTACCAGCCTGTCAAAAATGTGGAATTCCTGACTAGAATTTAAAGACCAGCCCTCCGCAAAATAAAAGCAGCTGACGAGTCTAAGTTACCACTGAGGGCCAATCACAATGGGTTGCGTGAGAACCCTCAGTAAGCTCTGCTCAGCGAGGGCAAGTATGGAATCACCCAGCACTGGGACAGGCAACGTGCGGTCTGCGACATCTCAACAGGAGAGCTAGGGCATCGAATTACCAAAAGTGCTATATATATCCGCCCCATGATGGGATAGAACACAGAAAGTGACACTAACCAGTACATGCTCACTTAAAGGGCAGGTACCTCAAACTCTGGCCCTCCAGAAATTTCATACTACAACCCCCCATCTATTGCATTCACAGAATTCTAGGAGTCGTCGGGCAATAAACATAGGGGGGGCAGTTTGAGATCATTAATTTAAGGCTTCTTTATTATTTAAATATTAATATGTATTGATATTAATTCCGCGTGTGTGTGACGTGACACGCTCTGCGTGTGTGTGACGTGACACGCTCTGCGTGTGTGTGACGTGACACGCTCTGCGTGTGTGTGACGTGACACGCTCTGCGTGTGTGTGACGTGACACGCCGTGCGTGTGTGTGACGTGACACGCTCTGCGTGTGTGTGACGTGACACGCTCTGCGTGTGTGTGACGTGACACGCTCTGCGTGTGTGTGACGTGACACGCTCTGCGTGTGTGTGACGTGACACGCTCTGCGTGTGTGTGACGTGACACGCCGTGCGTGTGTCTGTGACGTGACACGCCGTGCGTGTGTCTGTGACGTGACACGCCGTGCGCGTGTCTGTGACGTGACACGCCGTGCGCGTGTCTGTGACGTGACACGCCGTGCGCGTGTCTGTGACGTGACACGCCGTGCGCGTGTCTGTGACGTGACACGCCGTGCGCGTGTCCGTGACACGATACGCCGTGCGCGTGTCTGTGACGTGACACGCCATGCGCGTGTCTGTGACACGATACGCCGTGCGCGTGTCCGTGACACGATACGCCGTGCGCGTGTCCGTGACATGATACGCTGTGTGTGTGTGTCCAGCATGGATAATCTATGCTCTATGCAGTTACAGAGCATCCAGAGACACATCATATTGACTCCGTTTACAGGAGCCCAAATCATACGCTAGCACCGAGGCTGCGGTTTACAATGATACTTTCCCGTGATGCTTTGCATGATTGTCAGGCCAGGCATCCTGGCAGGCTAATGGGCAGCACAGGACAGGCTCTGCCCGGCAGCACGTATACACCCCAGGTGCCCGGATCGGGCCTCATTCCGGGTTGTGAGCCGCTTTCCTCTCCTTCAGCCCAGGGTTTCTACACTGGATAACGGGCTTCATGAGCTACCCCATCACCATGCAGACAGGAGGACAGCAGACCCGCGCTATGGCCCTGCAGAGTAGAAGGCCGGCTACCAGCGGCAGTAAGACCTGGCACTGCCTCCTCCCACACTCACAGAGTTCACGCAATGCGCGGCTCCCACCTTGCACACTGCTCCTCTCGCTGCCCTCTGTCCGCCAGTGCGGCGCTCCTGCCACTCCGACCGTCTCTATGACATTCCGAGCCCACCACTGGATGACATTCGTGACGTAGCGCAGACAGGCCCGCACTCTAGCGGGACAATACGGGAGCGCGCCCGTGTAGTGTAGTGTCAGTCACCCAGGGAAAGGGGCGGAGCCGCCAAGCAGCTTTTATTTTCTGATTTGTATGGCGGGAGGGAGGCGGCCCTGATCCTGCATGTTCTAGGGAGAGGTAGAGGCCAGGCAGGATGGGGGGATTATTTTAAGGGGGCCTGTGTTTCAAATCCCTCTCTTCCACTATATATTATTGGGGGGTAATTATTTTGTGTTCTGAGGCAGAATGTCAGCACACCCAGTACCCCCTGTATACAATGTACAATGTATACTGTGTACAATATATTACATGCTGCAAGATTATTCACTAAGGGCTCCGTTATTTCTGACTGATGGACGATTTTCAGCCGCTTTCTGGTATGGACAGGGCCGGATAAGATCTCTGGGCCTGGAGCTGAAGATTTTTGTGGGCTTTTTTTGCAAAGGGATTTACTTACAGGGTTATTCAGAGAGAGGTGAAAAGCAGGAGAATGACTGGAGAATGAAAAATTCTCCCTTTCATCTCACTTTCCAAATCGGCTATTTTGACCTAGAATTTTTCATTCTCCAGTCATTCTGCTTTTCACACTCTCTGAATAACCCTGTAAGGAAATCCCATAGAGGACATAGGGGGTTCTTTGAACCCCTTTATCTCCTGATCTGTGGTATATAGGAGGTCATGTCTGATATTGTTGAAAAGGCCAGAGCATGGCCTTTCCAATGATATCAAACATGACCATGTTTAAAGTAAAATAAGAGTGTAAGAAAATAAAAATCATAAAAAATAAAAACGTGTGTGTTTTTAAAGCAGCACTATTGTTCACATTTCAATTATAATGTGAACAATGATGCTTCAGTAATGATTTTTTTGGGGGGTTTAGCTAAAAATCACACAATTTCTCCCCAAAAAACACAATGGATTCCCCGTTCTAAGTTTTTTTAACAAGTCTACCGCAAAGGCTCGGATAATGAAATTTAAAAAAAAAATACTTTGAAAATTGACATTTTTTTTAAAAAAAAATTGTTCTAGCATTTTGGCAGGGCTTGACATATACATATGATAATGATATATTATTAATCTGCCGTGTCTTCCGGAAAGAACCATATATAATTTGTCTGGGTGGTATAATAATACGTGACTTAAAAACGGTCAAAATGAGCTCAGCAAATTTCTACTTCCGAAACAGTTGTAAAATTACTCCCGTCCTTAAGGGGTTAACGCCGCAGGACGTACCATTACGTCCTGCATTAGGTGGCTTTAGCGCCGCAGGACGTAATGGTACGTCCACGGCGTTTGCAGCCCCCCTCCGGCCATACTCGCCTCCTCCGGTCGCTCCCACGCTGTTCTGACTCCCGCAGAGTCAGATCGGCGTGTATCACTCCTCCCGGCGCACTGACGTCATCGCGCCGGGGGCGCCATTACGTCAGTTTCAGGCGCCCCCCCGCCGGAGCAGGGGAAGCGCCTAAAGGCGAGGGGCGGATCCTTTGGATCTCTCTATCTCCCCATCGCCGGGGACTAGGAGGCTATGGCCAGCACCGCTGGAAGGGTCACAGTCTGAGCTTTCCAGCGATGTAGGGGGTTAACCCCTTTGGTGCCAGGCCACAACCTGGCAACTATCGGTGCAAGACCGGGGCCTTTTTCCGGTGGGGGCCGCCATCTCGGATGGCAGTCCCCACCTCTGGGTCCCCCCCGCGTCAACTGACTCATCGTGCCATGCGCGATGATGTCAGTTAACCCCTTAAGAATGAGGGCATTTTTACAAGTACGGCACTGTTATAAAAGTATAAGTGAGCTGAGCTCATTTTGTCAGTTTTTGCTCATCATGTTTAAATGCGATTTGAAATCACGTTTCATTGTACGACCCAGACAAATTATATATCCTTTATTACGGCAGATTCATAATATCATTATTCATTGTTATATGTATATGCCATGTTCTGCCTGAATGCTATAATAAAAAAATATGAAATTTCCATTAAAATTTCAATCATCTACAGTGTATAAAGTAATTTTTTCACGTTTTATCATCCGAGCCTTTACGTTTATATATTCTATGGGGTACACTTTTTTAAAAAAAAAATGGAAATGGGAACTAGTTACTGTATTTTTCTGAGTAAATACACACTTTTAGATTAAAAAACATGACATTTTCCGTTCGTGGAGCACTATTGTTCACATTATAATTTAAAAGTGAACAATAGTGCTGCATTAATAAAATTTTAAACAAATGCATTTTTATATTTTTATTTATTTTTTATTGTTTACATGTAACCTAGTCATGTTTGGTATCATTGGTGTCGTGGAAATTTTATTATATGGACATTATATTCTAGGATGTGCGTGTTTTATAGGTTGTCATCTGTCTCCCTGTGTTGGATTTGAATGTGGTTTTAAATCCAAACCAGCGGCAAAACCGTCAGTATGAAAACCTTCTTTTGGGTTTAGAGACATACCTGCTTTTAAGACATTTAAGCCTTGTCTCAACACTGGTACTGTGTTGAGATAATAACTGTATTTGTCCCCGCAGATATGTCAATAACCCGTAGGAACAAGTAGATTGATCTTCACTCAGATACTGATCACTCTGAGCAGTATCTGAATGGGGTCCGTATTGACGAGTGACGGGGGAGGGGGACAAACATGGCTGACGGGGATCATGGAGATGGCTCAGGGATGAGTCATCTCCAGGAGGCCGGTCGGTCATTCTGGTCCACGCCCCTGTCCTTTTGATATGTAAATGTAATTACTGGGCAACCTGGCTCTCTGTTGTACAGCCAGGGGGCTACTGGGCGTGTGCGATTGTCTAATAAATTAAACAATCCAGGAGCCACAGCTCACTTGGCCACAGGATTTTCCAGCTTGAAGCAGCGTGTTTGTCTGATTACATCTGGGATAGAGAAGTACTTCGTTCTTATACAGAAAGAGCTAGATATAGCGTGTATTTTTATAGTGACGGATTTGTTTGTACTGGGCGCACTTTAATACTGAAGTGTACCTTTTTAGTGGACCAGGACTTTATGCGCAAACACCAAACTTTCCATAACATTGGAAAGGCCTTTCCAAGGATACCAAACATGACCTTCTAGCTGTCACCGATAGGGTGGGTCCTTTGGACCTCCGTATCTCCCTATCTCTACCGTAGGGATTTTCATAGGAAGTACCTGGGCAGCTAGAGGTTAATTCCCCAACTGACGTCATCGCACCCAAGATGTCAGACATCTCTGGGAGAGGTCCGTGATCCAGTTCCGGATCATGGCCCAGCACCTAAGGGGTTAAAGAGAGGCATCACTGGAAAGGTCATTGTAATCTTTCCAGCGATGCCTCTCTTGACCAGGTACCTTTCAGCGATGTGGAGATGGGCACTCACCCTGCTCTGGCTTCAAGGAAGTCAGACCACCACGGGACCCCGGACAGAGAGGGAAGTATTGGGCAAGAGGGAGCTGAGAACCAATGACATGTAGGGATGTCCTCTGCACACAGTGGTGACACATGAGTCTTGATGACGTGTGGGGTACGTCCTCCACAGCGTAAGGGTTAAACACCTATTAGGAGAGTTTGGGCTATATTACAAGGTTGGCGTTAACTTAACCAGAGCTGTTGTAAACTTACCAGAGCCATTATAGTCTATGGGGTTGTTAAGTTTACAATTGCTCTGGTTAAGTTAGCACCAACTTTGTAATACTGCCCTTTTGTATTTTGTTATTTTTTGCAGTTTGGTGGAATTTACCAAGGCAGCTTTGGCGCTCTTTAACTACGTTCTCCAACTTTTTCGTGGGGCTTCGGTGACGCCATCTTCGGTGTCGATTCTGTGACTAATGCAGTTGGCGAAATGGAATCACTGAAGTGCACGAACTGCGCCAAAGTGAAAAGTTCTTCCGGAACCCCCTGTGCAGCCTATGGCTAAGACACTGGATACTCGAGGCGGAGCTGATGCGACGTCCCACGTATCACCTCTATGGAGGCTTTTGTTGCCAGGTCACCTGACCTGCAGAAGCTCGCCTCTCGCGAGATCCTGCAGGTCCATGGAGGGAAACTGGGGACTTTTTTTGCCCAGTCTCGCTCTGCACCAGGCAGCTAGAAGAGGCAGATTGGGCTGCTGTTGTTGCCGCGGGATGAGAGGCGAGTATCTAATTTTTTTTTGGGGGGGTTTACAGCTGGGTCCAAATGATTCTGCAGAAGCACCAGCTTCTAGCTGTGGTTAACTTTGGAGTTAACCGCAGTGGGGTGTAATTGGTGCTAGTAATCCTGACAAGCAGTATAATTCCTCATTTCCTCCACCCAAACTCCACTAGATTGTATGATCCTCTGAGCAGGGCCCTCTACAACTCTTGATTCTGCTCCTATGATTGTCTGAATTTTGTCTCATTCCAATTGGTTACAGTAAAGCGCTGCAGAAACTGTTGGTGCTATATAAATGATGATACTAGTCTCATTATTTTCAACTCAACTTTTTTGTGTCTCCATTCTTATTGAATACTTTTCATTTTCTTTTCCTCACTATTTTCTTGATAATAAAATAATGCACACAAATAAAGTGAAAAGAAATAAAGTGGGGGGCGTGGCCTGACGCCGAGCAGGACAGACGTGCGGTGGAGTAGCTCCAACAAATTTGCCCCTCACCGTCTAAATTACGGGATTTTTTCTCCACGAATACGGACCTGACTGCCTGCCTACGCCAGCTCGGATCACGAAGACGACGAGGCATACAGCCTGAAGCCCCGGATCACTGCAGGAGAGCCGCCGGATCCACTTGGGCCTACTGCGCGAGTGGAGCCTGGGCTGAATTTCCAAACGCCGCACAGGCCTCCACTTCCGGGGACACAGTGGAGGGTCCTCTGGACTTGCTCGGCCCGCTCACGGCACCACCAACTGACTGGGGTAAACCGCAACACAGAGGTCCACCACCTCTCCCCCTGCTCCACACGGCGCTCTTCCCTCACCACCCGAGACCAGCACGTACCGGCACCTCGTGCGGTGGCCCACAGCTGCGGGCCCCCCCCCGGAACTCCTGGGAGGCGGGAAGAAGCCCGACACACAGTCACATCGAACACCCGTCCCGAGGGGGGACAAGCGGCGATCGGCGCCATTGTGACTCCCGCGGGCAGGGACCTGCCCACCCACCAACACCTTGGACGGAGGGTGTCTGGCATTAGCCTACATATCACCCCACCCTGAGACCCGACACAACGCCCACCCCATCAGACTGAATAGCTGAATACCCCTCAACAAAACATAAAAAAAAAAAAAGAAGGAAAACATAAAAAATAATAAATTTAAAATAAATTCTCCTGGACAACCCAACGCAGGCGTCCTGCACCCAATCCTAACAATTTTTTCCTCATAATTTTTTTGGTGGACCTAGATAGGAAAAACTAGACTGGAAAAATTGTTATGTGGTTAGAAAAATTGCAGAGGCATAAAATACAAGTGTAGTGGACCTAGATAGGTCCACTACACTTGTATTTTATGCCTCTGCAATTTTTCTAACCACATAACAATTTTTCCAGTGGCCCCTGTGTGGGTCACTATCCACGTAAGCTAGTGGCTCGGCAGCTGTTATACATGACTGCTTAGAGTTGAAGCTCCCGCCTACCTCCGACTCCTCTCCAGCACTGAGCGCTCAAAAGTGAATATGGGCCGCGGTAAGAGAACCTCCCAAGCGCCAGAAACCCCCGGACCCGGCGGAGACCCCTCCACGCCCGGCATCAGACAGTTCTTTGCCCCACCGCCAGGACAGCCTGAGGCACCGACATCCCCTAACATGATGCCGGCCTCACCTTGCGGCTCAACGTCGCCACAACACTCGGCGTTGCCCTCACACTCTGCAGCTGACGCGTGGGAGGTACCAGCTGACGTCCTTCATCTCCTACGCTCTCTCCCTACAAAATCGGACCTGACAGTGGCCACCACCGCTCTCCGTCAATCGCTAGCAGCGGACATTCAACTACTGCGCAACGATATAGGGGGCCTCCAAGAGCGCCTGGACAGGGGGGAAACTGGACAAAATGACCAGGCCACGATGGCTACGGAAACCGCTACTCATGTTGATGCACACCATCACCTACTACTCACGTTGACACGCCACGTGGAGGATCTCGAAAACCACGGCCGTAGACAAAATATTAGAATTAGAGGCCTCCCTGAAGGGGAAGGGTCACCTGCAGAATTGGGCAGGATTTTACTCCGTCTATTTAACTTCATCTTGAGACGCGACCACAACTCACATATCGACATAGAACGTTATCACAGAGCGTTACGTCCAAAAGGGCCAGCGGATGCCCCGCCGAGGGATGTTATTTGCTTTTTCCTTCGCTTTAGCATCAAGGAAGAGATTATGCGCTGTGCCCGCGAACGGCCACACATCAAATTTGAGGGAGCTAATATCGCTTTGTTCCACGATGTCTCTCCTATCACACTGCACACCCGCAAGGCCTTAAGACCACTCACGATGGCACTACAAAAAGAAAACCTGCAATACCGATGGCTGCACCCCTTTGGGATTCAGGTACGCACTCCACATGGCCCGGTCACAGCTCGCAACGAATCTGAGTTGGAGGGTTTTTTACAGGCATTACATCTCCCAACGGCTGCATACGCACCTGAGCCCCCTCTACCACAACGCAACCCTAGACTGAGAAGAACACGAAGGGCATCTCTCCAATCCACCACTTTTACTCCCTCCAGCTCCCAAGAAGGCTGAAACTGTTGATCTGAAGTGCATTTTTTCCCCCAAATGTAAAGCACATTGGAAAGGGCAAGGCGCCCGTTGATCCATGATTATCTTACCAGCAGAACTTACGACTCATCCGCCCTCACCCGCAACACGAACTCTTTTGATTCCAAGGCCACGCACGACTCACCCGAGAGTCGCTCCCTTCTTGATAACCGCACACGGAGGTGGCGGGAACTTTTCATCGTTCCTTTTTTTGCATTTGTTTGTTAGCGCCGAAATTGGAAAGGCGCTCACTCCACGTACCCCACTGAGCTGCAACCCACCCTCGCTCTGGTGGTCCGTGTGGTCTCTCCCGACACCTCGTTAGGTGCCATGGGTTTGTATACCGCACGAGTTGTGACAGCTCGTTTGACTTTCTCTTGTTGTTTTATCTGTTTGATTGTTCTACGTATTGCTTTTGCTTCTGTTTTCATTAGTTAGTGAATTATCCTGCCTGATACTCTTTAGTCTAACCTCTAGCTGATGGCGTACACCCCAGGCACCCTTAAGGTGCTCACCTTAAATGCAGGTGGCTTGAACATCCCCACAAAACGACATATCGCACTTCGGGAATTTTCTAAATTACGTACTTCTGTGGCACTGATACAGGAGACTCATTTTGCACTTGACAAAGCACCAAGCTTCCGTAACCAACACTTCCCCATAGGTTACTTTGGTAATTGTAAAGATGGCAAAGTCCGAGGTACCGCTATCCTGTTTTCCAGACATGTTCCCTTCACGCTCCTGGAGGCTACATATGACGAAGGAGGTAGATACACCCTGGTTAAGGGCATCATAGGCACCCAGATCTACACCTTTGCGTCTGTCTATCTACCCAACAAGGGCCAACACCATGCACTCAGAAACGTACTCTGCTCCATCAAGTCATTCACAGAGGGGATACTCTTAATGGGAGGAGACCTTAATCTGGCACTCGACCCACGTTTAGATACCTCCCGAGGCACGTCCAGCGTGACACCCTCGGTGCACCAACAAGCTCGACTTCATTTACACGACAACAGACTGATCGACTGCTGGCGAGCTATGCACCCGACAGCTAAAGACTACACGTACTACAGCAACATACATGACCGATACTCACGAATCGACTATCTGTTTCTACCATCCAACTTTGCGCATCTAATGCAGTCGATCACCATAGGCACCACAGCCTGGGCTGATCACTGCCCGGTCCTCATGACCTTAGCCACCTCCCTTTTCCGCCCCAAATCTGCACATTGGCGATTAAATGAGACACTCCTCAACGTTCCTGACATCCTAACGGGACTGCGCGACACACTTAGTCATTATTTCATTGAGAATACCACCCCCGACTCCCCACTCCCGATAGTCTGGGAAGCGCACAAGACGGTCGCACGGGGCTACCTGATCTCACAAGGTGCGCGCCTTAAGAGAGAACGGACCCAACGCGAGACTGAATTAAACACCCTTATCCACGACCTCGAACTGACACATAAAACTACGCTATCCGATCAGACTTACGCAGAACTTTTGGGGCACAAGGCAGAATTACACTCCCTACTTAACATCAGTGCCTTAACCCTTTCGCTGCTGAGGCTTTTCCCGCCCCTGTGCTGAGGTCATTTTTACCGGTTTTGCTCATCATGTTTAAACGTGTTTTGAAGGCTTATTTTCGTATATGACCCAGACATATTATATATCGTTCTTTCCGTCAGACTCGGCAGATTCATAATATGTCATTATTATATGTATACGTCATGACCTGTCTGTATATTATAACAAAAAATGCAATAAAATATGATTTTTCAATAATTTACAATGTGTAAAGTGTTTTTTTTTTACATTTTAACATGCGAGCAATTGCGGTTATATTTTGCATGGGGTGCGCTTGTTAAAAAAATTAGAGATGGGGTCTCGTTACATTTTTTTTGGGGGAAAATTACACGATTTTTAACAAACGCACCGCATACAAAACTTTAACCCCTAGCTGCCACGGATCGGGAGATAGGGGGTTCATTGGAACCCCCTATCTCCACCATTGGTGGCAGCTAGGGGTTAACTCCAGGACTGGCGTCATCGTGCTATGCATGATGACGCCAGTCCTCAGGGGGAGTTCCCGGAGGCTTGGCCGACATCCAAGATATCGGCCAGCTCCGGGAAAGGATCACGAACCTTTTCAGCGCCGATTCGTGATCCGGCTCCCCAGGGGTTAATGCCAGGTACCATTTGGAAGGGCAGGCTGTGCGCGTCCGCCGCAGCGAAGGGGTTAAGCACCATGAAACACACCAAACAACTTTTTTACGACCAGGGGAACAAATGCGGAAAGCTCCTGGCCCACGCTCTGCGCAAACGCAACCATGCCATGTATATCCCTAAGCTACGCGCTCCGAACAACACGCTACGCACACACCCGCGGGACTTGATGGACCTCTTACTAACTCACTTCACAGAAGCGTACAACATCCCCGCTCCTTCTGCCCCACTGATACAGCCGATCATTGATGTTTACTTGCAAACCCACCTAGACAAATCCCTTGCACTTGAGACTAAAAGACTACTGGAACAGCCGATCACGGGGTTAGAACTAGCTGAAGCCATTAAACAAACCCCGGTGGGCAAGGCCCCCGGACCAGACGGATTACCCCTTCTGTACTACAAAACTTTTAGGGAAATACTCGACCCGCAATGGCTTGCGAATCTTTAACTCCATAACGGACGGGGACCCACTGACCGCCCAAACCCTGATGGCAACGATAACCCTTATCCCTAAGCCGGGCAAGGACACAGAGCACTGCGGAAACTATAGACCCATTTCACTGTTAAACCAAGACGTGAAAATATTTGCTAAAATCCTGGCCACTCGACTCAACCCATATATCCCGCAACTTATACGTAACGATCAATCAGGCTTTATCCCGGGGAGGGAGGGCAGGGCAAACACCGTGCGGGCAATTAACCTGATTCACTTAGCATCTAAAAATAAAAATGACCCCATGCTGCTTCTATCCACTGACGCGGAAAAGGCCTTTGACCGCGTCAGTTGGCAATTCCTTTTCAGCACATTGCGCCATATAGGCTTAGGCAGCAACATGTTGGCATGGATAGGGGCGCTGTACACTAACCCCTCGGCCAGACTTAACGTGAATGGGGCCCTCTCGCCCCCCTTTCACATCAACAATGGCACAAGGCAGGGATGCCCCCTCTCCCCACTTTTTTTTGCCCTCACCCTTGAACCCCTCCTGCAGGCGACCCGCTCACACCCCCAAATACACGGAGTGTTGGTGGCAGGGAAAGAACACCAGGTGGCAGCGTACGCAGACGACATGTTCTTTTTTATCCGTAGACCAGCGGAGTCACTACAGCACTTAACTAAACTTTTCACGGAATATGGCGCCATTAGCAACCTCCGTATTAATATGAAAAAATCAGAAAAATCCTACCCTTAAATACACCTACTGACCTACAGGTAACTCTTCAGTACCTGTTCCCGTTTCGGTGGTGCAGTAATAGCCTTAAATACTTGGGGATCACCCTCACGGCAACCTGTAAAGACCTATTCCATGCGAACTACAAACCTTTGCTTGCAGCTCTAGCGGTAGACTTACAACAATGGTCCTTTCCGCATGTCTCCTGGTTCAGTCGAGTTAATGTGGTGAAAATGAACATATTGCCCCGCATCCTTTACCTCTTTCAGGCGCTCCCTATCCTCATTCCCTCCACCTTCTTCGCACAGCTCCGCACAATGATTTCCACCTATGTCTGGAACTCTAAAAAAACCACGCATCAGCCTGGCCCTGTTGATGGCCCCTAAACAACTGGGAGGCGTGGCACTCCCACACTTTTGGCACTATTATATAGCCTCACATCTACATCGCATAGTGGAATGGTCCACCAGCTCACTAACTAGACCGTGGGTTGCAATAGAACAAGGGTCGGTGCGGTGTCCACTGTCCTGCCTCCCCTGGCTGCCAATTTCCACACAAAGGACCATGGTTGACCCCCACCCCCTAATACACGCTACTTTGACAGCCTGGCGCTCTCTGACGCGCTCCACCGGCATTGCCCCCTTTCCCTCGCCCCTCCTGCCCCTGCAGTGATTGCCCACCTTCTCTAGGTCCCTATCACTAACGACCACGGATGGCCTACCTACCCCCCACGACCTAAGCACTTCCTAAATGAGTTGGGCCCAATTCCATGTGAACACCTACCCATTCCACATGCAGGCTCATTCTTAATGAGGTTCCACCATCACCGGCTCATACAGTCACTACGATCTCTCGCCCCACTATCTGAATATATCAGACCACCCATGCAATTTGAGACACTGGTGGAGGGAGGCAGATACCCATCACACTGCCTCTCTTTCATGTATGACATACTCCAGGCCATGTCACCTCAGACCAGCTCCGCCCGTGCTAGTTGGGAACGCAAATTAAATTATACCTTTGAGGACCACCAATGGCGCGCTATTTGTCAATTAGCACACTCCAGCTCCACAGCAGTGAGGGTTCAGGAGGCCAACTATAAAGTGCTCACGAGGTGGCATAAAACCCCCAAACCCTGAGCCACTACGCTGTTGGGGAAGCCAGTACATGCTGGAGATGTGACGCACCTAACGCCTCCACGCTCCATATATGGTGGGACTGCCCTGTCACTTCTGAGTTTTGGCGCTCCATACATACCTGTCTCTGCGATGTTGCGGATCCACCACCCCCATTTACCCCGGAATATTGCCTACTTAATCATTCTGAGGACCCACCTGAGATATTCCGAAAATCAATTACTATCAAGCTCCTACACGCGGCGCGCCTGGTGATACCAATGTTCTGGCATAAGCCAATTGCCCCACCCCTTACTGTATGGTTAGGCGAAGTGGAGATTATCCGATCAGCTGAAGAAAGGGTATGACGTCCTGCGCCCCCTCTGGCAGAGGTGGGAGTTGCCAGTCATGTTTTTGGACATTCTAGCACATCTGGCGCCCCCTCTGGCTTCTATGGACATTGCATTTAGTTCTGGACATTTGGTTCACATCCAAGCCTGGACCTCACCTGGACTTTAATTGTTCTCATTTGGTCATGTGCTATATAAGCAGGCATCGCCCTAAGAAGGGCGCTGCCTCATTCTGATGTTCCAGTCTGCTTTGTTCCAAGCCTTGATCCTTATTCACTTACCTTGTAGTTCTGGTAGGGATCTTTTGTTCAGGTTCTCCTGTATGTGTTCTAGTTACCCTTTATTACTTTACTTTCAGGTTTTGGGTTTACTCCTCCGCCAGTTCTGTATTTCCATTTGTTTATAGTCTTCCAGGTCCTTGGTTATTCATACTGTTTTGTTCATATGGTTCATGTTTGGTATTTGTTTGCATTTCATGTTTCTTCTCGGTTTAAACAGGTTTATGTTTTAACTCCTGTTACTCTAGTGTTTAGTTCTCTTATGTCTTTCTGCCTATAGTTTCCCAGGTCCTTGGTTGTTCAACTGTTTGTTTATCTATTGTATATTTAGTTCAGGTCTATGGTTTAATTCTAGTGCTCAGGTCTTTTGTTTCATTGTGGTGTTCTGGTTCCTTGCTGTATATAGTACTGTTGTAAATAAATCCCTTGTTTTGTTTATACATCCATGGGTCATGTCTGTTCTCTGCTCAAGTAGCTCACACCCCCTTCTGTGCCATGTCAGGTCAGGCCCACCATCACAAAGGGTTGCTCTGGCCCTGGGTAAGGTCGCCGAACACTACCGCTCTTGGCATTACTGGCTAAACACATGCCTACCCCATATGGGAAGGACCGCCCCCTGACCTTATTGAGATTGCTCTCTTAATTGAGTTCACCCTCTCAACGCCCCTCCCGAAATTCTACCAACACTCTATGAATAGGGATGAGCTGTTCAGGTTCGGAGTTCGACCCGAACTTTGGCAGTTCGAAAGTTCGCGAATTTCAAACTTTTTGGGCGTGTTCGGTTCGGGTTCGATTTAAAAAAAAGAAATTTTGAAAAGTATAAAAAATCTAGAAATAAAGAGACTCTTTACTGCAGAATAAGATAAGCAACGGTTTATTAGATATTGAATTAAAAACTAATGTGTACGTGGAAAGATTATCAACTCTAAATGACCTCTGTTCACAAACGGGCATAACACCAGGTGTTTTTAGTCTGGTAATCAATTTGATACATTGTACAATATAGTGAGGGGGTGGGGTGGTGTCTGCTGCTGATTGAGATTTGAGAATTAATTTCCCTAAAACATCCTAATATGCTGCATTTAACCCTTTCGCTGCTGAGGCTTTTCACACCTCTGTGCTGAGGTCATTTTTACCGCTTTCGCTCATCATGTTTAACTGCGTTTTGTAGCCATATTTTGATATATGACCCAGACATATTATATCGTTCTTTCCGGCAGACTTGGCAGATTCATAATCTGTCATTATTATATGTATACGTCATGACCTGTCTGTATATTATAACAAAAAATGCAATAAAATTAGAATTTTCAATAATTTACAACGTGTAAAGTGTTTTTTTTCACATTTTAACATGCGAGCAATTGTGGTTATATTTTGTATGGGGTGCGCTTGTTAAAAAAATTAGAAATGGGGTCTCGTTACATTTTTTTTTTGGGGAAAATTTTGCTTTTTTTAACAAACGCACCGCATACAAAAATCGTTAGTGCAGCATTATTGTTCACATTATAATTGAAATGGGAACAATATTGCTGCATTAACAAAACAAAAACAAACCAAAAAACTTGTTTATTTTTTTTAAAATATTTTTATTTTTATTTTTTTTAAAAACATTTTTCATGCTCATGTTTAGTATCCTTGGAAAGGCCATGCTCTGGCCGATCCAACAATAACAAACATTAACCCCTAGCTGCCACGGATCGGGAGATAGGGGGTTCCAATGAACCCCCTATCTCCACCATTGGTGGCAGTTAGGGGTTAACTCCAGGACTGGCGTCATCATGCTATGCATGATGACGCCAGTCCTCAGGGGGAGTTCCTGGAGGCTTGGCCGACATCCAAGATGTCGGCCAGCTCCGGGAAAGGATCACGAACCGGCGCTTTTCGGCGCCGATTCGTGATCCGGCCCCCATGGGGTTAATTCCAGGTACCGTTAGGAAGGGCAGGCTGTGCCCTACCAAACGGCGCCTGGATTAACCCCCTGCACGCCGGCGATCGGGAGGGAGAGAGGTCCGAAGGACCTCCCCCCTCCCTTTCAGGCGCCTCCTCCGCACATGCTGGGGGGGGGGGGCGCCTGAATTAGATGTCATCGCGCCGCTGCGATGACATCTAATTGCTCCGCCGGGGTCCCGGAGTGCTGGGCTGACATCCAAGATGTCAGCGCGTCCATAGCACAGGAGAACCACTTGGCTGGACGCGCTGAGCGCGTCCATAGCAGCCAAGTGGTTAACTGGTGTTTGAAAAAAATCTAAAGCAATGTTATTTTTCACCTCGGGATTAAACATTCACAGGGTTATTCAGAGAGCGGTGAAAAGCAGGAGAATAACTGGAGAAGTGAAAATTCTAGGTCAAAATAGCCAAACCAGAAAAATTCTCCCATTTAACTCACTTTCCAAATTGGCTATTTGGTCTAGATTGTTCTCTTCTCCTGCCAGTTCTCCTGGCTTTCACCTCTCTCTCGGGGTTGTTCAGAGAAAGGTGAAAACCAGGAGAATGGCAGGAAAAGAGAACAATCTGGACCAAATAGCCGATTTGGAAAGTGAGATAAGGCTAGGGTCAGACTAACACATTTTTCGCAGCGACCGTCAAAAAGTGCGTCCGAACGCATTGCCGTATTTTTTTCACGGATTGCGCGAAAACGGTCATACGATGCGCATTTTTGTGCATGATTTTTTACGGATCCAAACCAGGAAACTTTGGGTGTCTGGACGTTATGTTGGCCGGACATGAGCAGGGTCTGACGTCTCCAAATCACGCACACACGCCGCTAGTGGACGCAGCGCACTCTGTACGCCCGTACTAGCGGTTCTGCGTTCTCGAAAAAATGCGTTCATTTTCCACTTGCGTTGCGCAGCCGGACTTTCGTGCGACCGTACTTCGTATATTGGCCGTCAGTGCCCGTAATTTGCTGCTAGTGTGGCCGTGATTAAGTGCGCCTAAACGCACGTTAAAAATTCGCTAGTCTGACCCCAGCCTAAGGCTAGGGTCAGACGAACGCATTTTTATGTTGTCTGTGAAAAAGTGCGTTCGAACGAATGGACGATTTTTTTCACAGAATACGTGATAGCGGTCATACGATGCGCATTTTCGTCCGTGATTTTGTACGGATCATCAATAAAACTCTTTTTGTGTCTGGACGTTATGTTGGCCGGACATTAGCAGCGTCTGACCTCTCCTAATCACACACACAGCCGCTAGCAGACACAGCGCACTCTGTACGTCAGTACCTGCGGTTTCACGTTCTCGAAAAAATGCGTTCAATTTTCCACTTGCGTTGCGCAGCCGACTTTTGTGCGACCGTACTTCGTATATTGGCTGTCATTGCCCGTCAACTGCTGCTAGTGCGGCCGTGATTAAGTGCGGCTGCACGCGCGTTCGCACTGCTCAGTCTGACCCTAGCCTAAATGGGAGAATTTTTCTGGTTTGGCTATTTTGACCTAGAATTTTCCATTCTCCAGTCATTCTCCTGCTCTTCACCGCTCTCTGAATAACCCTGACAGGGTTATTCAGAGAAAAGTGAAACTCAGGAGAATGACTGGAGAATGGAAAATTCTAGGTCAAAATAGCCGAACCAGAAAAATTCTCCCATTTATCGCACTTTCCAAATCGGCTTTTTGGTCTAGAAGTTTCCATTCTCCTGCTTTTCACCGCCAAAAAATCTGTAAACTTTTTCTGCGCGTCCGAAAATGTCTCTTTTCATACAGACTGCCGCCCCAAGCAGTTGTTTATGGATAGATTAAAGGAAAAGCATTTACCGTCATATGAAACGTCATTTTTTGGTATTTACATATTTCTATACATCCTAGAAATCCGCCACTTCACGGGCAGGTTATGGGGACCTCCTAGGCACGATATTTGAAGGAATTTTTCATTTTTATTTTTAACCCTTATTTCATGGACAACTCACTGTCCCTTTAAAAACGTTTTTTTAAAACTTTTTGTCCTTGTTTCCTGTCCCCCAGGGCACTACCCGGACCCCCATACACCTTTTATGGCAAATATGTAGCATATATGCCCTCTTGGAGGGCACTCCAAAAATCCGAATTTTCAGCCCCATTGACTTGCATGGGGGTTCGAGTTCGGTCCCGAACAAAGGGAAGTTCGGGTTCGGGCTCGAACCGAACTCGGAGTGTTCGGCTCATCCCTACCTATGAAGTTCATACTGCCAAACCATAGGCGCTCGCCTGGTGTTCACGTCTCTCGACACTGAATCTAAAGCAAACGTCACGTTTTATGTAATATCCTATGTTATATGTTTTGTTTGATGCCACATCCTGCACTGACAATGTTGACTATGTATGACTTTTCAACCTCTCAATAAAGCACAATACGTAAAAAAAAAAAAAAGAAATAACGTGGAAAGAATGGTGACGAGTACAGAGAACTATGGTGGCTGTTCCCTAAATAAAGAACTCACTACAGTTTTACTGTACTTGTAGTACCCCGAAGTACGATGAAGCAAAACCATTCAAAGAGAGCCGAGTTGGCTCCTAAATTGCACCGAATAGTGAATTTCCCCATACGGTGCAATTTCGGAGCCATTTGGCTATTCAAAAAGCAGGCAGTTTGCCAAATATTGATGAATAGCCAGCGAAATACGGTGCTGTTCGACGGCAGCGGAATATCCACAGAGAAAGCAATGGTTAATCTATTCAGAGAGACTGAACAGCACCGAAATGTCAGTGAAATGCCCTGGTTTTCTATGGCTTCATTCGACAAGGTTTAATCAGACAAATCTCATGGGTTTCAATGTAAAAAATATTCCTGTTTTTATTAAATATTTATTCAGCCGTTTATTCTTTTCACTTGCAGCAAAATGTCTATTGTTTTAGGCATTTTTCGGGATTTTTTCGGTAATTCTTTTTAATTTTTTTTTTTTAAAATAGCGGGATTTTTTTTTCTGTAACAGATCTTTTTAGTATCATTCATAGGACTGGATCTATTATTTCCTAGCATTTTCGTCCATTAGTTTTTTGCAAACTTGTTTTGAAAGTTGAGGTTTGTCAGCTTTTTTTGGCGACTGGTCGGCGCTCTGTTCGGTTGATCACCAGCTTTCTTCGGATGCGTTCGGCAGTTTTGTGGCAGATTTCATGTGCGCTCGGCTTTTTTCCGGCAGCTTAATGCATTTATCCAATATTTTTCCAGTGGTTTTGCAGTGGTTTTTTGATTAGATTCGGTGGTTTTGTGGCAGATTTCGGATGTGTTAGGCATTTCCCCTGCACTTCGGGGACCCTGTGGTGAGGGCCGACCCAAGCCACTGTGCTGCCTGGAGCGAATGATGAATTGCTGCCCCCCACCCCCCAAAAAACATGGTGTGTATGAGCATATCACAGAGCGCCACATATCACTGCCCACTGTCCCACACATCCACATACAGTCACACACATATAACATAACCGGTAACGGGGAGACGCAGAGGATTAATGACTCAGGAGGGCACAGAGTTACTGTCGATTATATTTCACAGGGTGTTACTTTAAATCGGAAGCGTCTCGCCGAAGGTATGAAAGAAATTAGGAAAATGCTAGTTTTCTCACCATGATTTAATAATTCAGGGAATACTGGGGGGGGAGGCAGGGGCGTCGTAACGTGGGGGCGGGGGTGAGGCTCGCACCAGGTGACACCCGCCCTTAGGGTGACAACGTCACCCTAAGGGCGGGTGTCTCACCCTGCGCCGCGTGTTCGCTCCCTGCGAGCGTCCAATGCAGCTTCGGCACTCGCCTGAGGGAAACACATCACCAGCCGAGTTCTCGCGAGATCGCGGCTGGTCACGTGGCTCCCCCAGAGCGCCCAAGCTCCATGCCGCTGGACGCTCAGAGGGAGCAGAACAAGCAGCGCAGGAGGTGAGCTGGGGGCATTATCCATGAGCTGGGGGCATATCCATGAGCTGGGGGCATATCCATGAGCTGAGGGCATATCCATGAGCTGGGGCAAATCCATGTGCTGAGGCAATATCCATGAGCTGGGGCATTATCCATGAGCTGGGGCAGTATCCATGAGCTTGGGGCATATCCATGAGCTGGGGCAGTATCCATGAGCTGGGGCATTATCCATGAGCTGTGGCATATCCATGAGCTGGGGCAGTATATCCATGTGCTGGGGCATATCCATGAGCTGGGGCATATCCATGTGCTGGGGCAGTATCCATGAGCTGGGGCATATCCATGAGCTGGGGCAGTATCCATGAGCTGGGGCAGTATCCATGAGCTGGGGCAATATTCATGAGCTGGGGCAGTATCCATGAGCTGGGGCAGTATCCATGAGCTGGGGCAATATCCAGGAGCTGGGGCATTATCCATGAGCTTGGGGCATATCCATGAGCTGGGGCAGTATCCATGAGCTGGGGGCAATATCCATGAGCTGGGGCAGTATCCATGAGCTGGGGAATTATCCATGAGCTGGGGCATATCCATGAGCTGGGGCATATCCATGAGCTGGGGCATTATCCATGAGCTGAGGCATTATCCATGAGCTGGGGCAGTATCCATGAGCTTGGGGCATATCCATGAGATGGGGCAGTATCCACGAGCTGGGGCAGTATATCCATGAGCTGGGCAGTATCCATGAGCTGGGGCAGTATATCCTTGTGCTGGGGCATATCCATGAGCTGGGGCAGTATCCATGAGCTGGGGCATATCCATGAGCTGGGGCAGTATCCATGAGCTGGGGCATATCCATGAGCTGGGGCAATATCAATGAGAGGAGCTGGGGGCACAGCCATGAGAGCAGCTGGGGCAGTATATCCATGAGAGTGTCACCTGGTGCGGGCTAGGGATGTGCGTTTCGGGTTTCGGAATTTCGGAATTTTCACGAAATTTCCCGATTTGTGTCTTCGGATTCGGCCGAATTTCGGATTTTTCGAATGGACTTGAAATGTGTCAAATCGAAATTTATTTTTGCTCTATTCATGATTTCGGTTCCATTCGAGATTTCGGTTCCATTTCGGTAATTCTGGAAATCGTATATTTAACTATTATCGGTTATATCGCTGATTCTGTAAATTTTGTATTTGTAAATGCGTATCACTTGTTTCTTGTGGCATTCGGGTCAGTTTAGCGTTTTTTAAATCGTTTTGTTCATTTTTTTTGTTCCTTGGCTTTCATACCATTTTAATATGATTAAATAAAGTTGTGAAATGTATATTCAATTATTCATAAGAAAAAAAGGATCTTTATTTAATAAAAAGAAACACGATAGAATCGCCAGAATTATCGTAGACACTTTGAAACGAGGAGAACAGACGTTCCGAAAAAACGAAAATTTCCGAAATTTCTGAAAAGTCGATACAAAAAACGAGCAAAGTGACCCGAAAACACGAAAAATGGTCGATATTCCGAAAAAAAAATGTACACGAAAAACGAGCCGAACCGAATCGAAACAGAAATCGGTCGAAACGAACCGAATCGAAAATTTTAAACATCCGAACAAATCGAATCGAACTGAAAAAAAAATCGGTGCACAAGCCTAGTGCGGGCCGCACCCCCCACCCCCATGTTACGACGCCCCTGCCTCCCCCTCCGCCAGTATTCCCTGAATTATTAAATCATGGTGAGAAAACTAGCATTTTCCTAATTTCTTTCATACCTTCGGTGAGACGCTTCCGATTTAAAGGGAACACCCTGTGAAATATAATCAGCAGAGTAGTTAAAAAAAAATCCGTAAAACTCGGGGGGGGGGGGGTGACACCATAAGTTACTGCACCGGGTGACACCAACCCTAGCAACGCCACTGGGGGGAGGTAAAAGCCATAAAGCGGCATTAAAACATGCGGCGTCCCAGTCATTTCTGTAATTCCATCAAACTTTGGGAGCTCCATACTAACCCCCCCCCCCAGTTTAGAAAGGTAAAAATGTGATTTATTTTAGTAAAGTCACCCAGGCCTTGCCAGGCCAGTGAAAAGCAGATCCCGCAGCTATTAACCATTAACTACAGCTCCCATCATGCTGTGCAGGCTGTAAGGGAGCTGCATATTGTCTTCAATCTGGGCCCCGTGCAGCCCTCAATCGGCTGCTCCCTCAGGACTCTGGGATAGGGAGTCTGTCCAGGCCTTCCCTCAACCAGGACGGAGGAGCTGGCAGTGCTTTATGGGGGCAGCAACATGTCCCTGTGAGGAAGGAAGGGTGGGAGGGGAACCTCCATAACACACATGGGGGGGGCACAGAGTCTCCTGTATGAAATCAATCCAGGCCTACCTCCTCAGCAGCCTCATGGTTCCCCGGGATTCATTTAAAGACATGCGCTTGCATACGCCATCAGAGCCCTGCCGCGTGTGTCACGTGACAGGCTCTAAACACCGCGTTCCATCTCACAGGCGCACTGCGCTGCAGGAGAGACCACAGCCAGGCTGCATCACTGGTTAAACTTAAGCTGATGGCCTCCATGCCCGCTGAAAGGGGCAGTCACGTGCTGAAGGGGCAGGCGCGGCTTGGGTTTCAACGGAAAACTGTCCTGCAGCCATGTCCGGGCTGGTGGCCTTTGAAAGAACAGCAAATTGCTGCCCCTGACAAAGTGCTGCCTGGAGCGACTGCTCCATCCATGGACGGACCGGCCCTGCCTGTGGTGAATGCTGAATTCACCGCAGGATAGGCGAATTCGACTCCCCGAAGTGCGGGGAACAAAAGAGCACCGAAATGTCGGTGGAATTTCGGTGCTCTTTGAATAGCCCTGATAGTTTTTTCAATGAAAGGATGTTGATTTGTGAATAACCCCTAAAGTGTCATACCTGATATACAGAGGGTTATTCACTATGCTCTGGTGTTTTCCGGCATTGCAAATACTGGCTAAAATCACCGGTATTGTAGTACCGAGAAACTCCGTCACTACTCAAAACTAAAAACAAAACTGCAGAACGAGAAGCTTTAGTGACAATTGTTATAATTTTTTGTTTTGAGAAGTGACGGCATTCCTCGACACTGCAGTACCAGCGGTTTAACTTTATTAATGCAACACCAGCACTTGGTGGATAACCCCCATATTGTTCTGGAAACGGCTCCACACATCATATGAGAATATAAATGCTTTTATACTGTTCACCACTAGATGGAACTCTAGAATGAATAATGAAAGTGGGATGAACATGCCACCGCATAAGAATGGTGTAATATTATTTAGAATGCCTCTTTCTTTTTTTACCAGAATTTAATATATTTTGCATTTGTGCTTTCAATTACAATTTTGAGAACTCCAGATATGACAATATATAGTCACGTGTTTAAAACATATAGAGATGGACATTAGCAGATATTACGTTTATGGTTCAGTTGTACCTATCAATAGGCAGACTTTGAAATGTCATATTGACGAAGGATATGTTTAGTATGTTATGCTGGCCAGTCCATGTGCCGCTTTTCATGCTTTTTGCCGGCATCAGAGCTTTTCTGGCATCAGAAACCTGGCTCTCCCCTTCCGACACTGCTACCCCACTCTCCCTATCCTAAGGTGGTCTCCTACTGTCCACACACCGAGATCTGGGGTCCGCAAGGGTGTGGGTTTTGAATTTCTATTCTCTCCGACCTGCACTTTCCGACCTGTTCTTCTCATACCCTCTCTCCTATTCCCCTCCTTCAAAGTCCATGCCCTCCACCTCTTCTGCCCCACACAGGGCCAGATTTGCATCTCAGAAGCCTGTAGGCACAGAAATGTGGAGCGCCACCCCCCACCCCCCAACAAACAAAAAAACATGCCAAAATTTTTGTTTTCGTGCAATCTAAACTTAAAAAAAAAAATGTAACCCCATGAGGATGAAGGACATACGTGGTACGTCCTCGCATTCAAGCCCCCTCTAACCCGATACTCACCTCTCCATCCGGGATCCCACGCAGATCTGACTTCCTTGAAGTCAGATCTGCGTGTTCATACCCCTCCCAGTGCACTGATGTGATCGTACCGGGCGTTATGATGTCAGTTTCAGCTCCCCCCCAGAGCATGGGAAGTGCCTGAAGGGGGGGTTGCGTCCTTTGGTCCCCTCTATCTCCCCATCGCTGGGAGGTACAAAGTCAAGTGAGGCATTGCTGGAAAGGTCACAGTCCATCCATTCCAGCGATGCCTACCTTTAACCCCTTAGGTGCCAGGCCAAGGTCCAGCACCAATCTCGGCCTATTTCCGGTGGGGGCTGTCATCTTAGATGTCAGCCCCGCCTCCGGGTCTCCCCTCACCAACTGACATCATCGCACATGGCGTGATATCTGTTAGCGAGGTAACCCCTAGCTGCCTAGGGATTTCTTATGGAAATCCCTATGGTGGAGATGGGGGGGTCCTTTAGATCGGTAACAGCTAGAGCACGGGTGTCAAAGACAAGGCCCGCGGGCCAAATCCGGCCCGCCAGACCTTGTCATGTGGCCCGCCAGCCTTAAACTGGCCCGGGGGTTGAGGGGACCCAGATGCCGGGCAGGCGGGAGTGCCTGCCCGGTGACCTGAACAGTCCGTCCTGTTAAAGGGGAGGCGGCTGTGTGCAGGCGCAGTCGGTCACGTGGTCCGGCTAATCAGGTGGTACTGAGTCTCTGTACCACCTGACTGGCCGGACCGTGTGACCTGCGCGCGCGCGCAGCATGCAGCCGCATCCCCTTCAACAGGACGGACTGTTCAGGACCGGGCAGGCACTCCCGCTGCCCGGCATCTGGGCCCCCTCAACCCCTGCCGGAGCTGGGGCAAGTATCCAGGTGAGAGCTGGGGCAAATCCATGTGTAAACTGGGGCAAATCCATGTGTGAGCTGGGGCAAATCCATGTGTGAGCTGGGGGCAAATCCATGTGAGAGCTGGGGGCAAATCAATGAGCTGAGGGCAAATCCATGTGAGAGCTGGGGCAAATCCATGTGAGAGCTGGGGCAAATCCATGTGAGAGCTGGGGCAAATCCATGTGTGAGCTGGGGCATATCCATGAGCTGGGGGCAAATCCATGTGAGAGCTGGGGCAAATCCATGTGTGAGCTGGGGGCAAATCCATGAGCTGGGGGCAAATCCATGAGCTGGGGCAAATCCATGAGCTGGGGCAAATCCATGTGTGAGCTGGGGCAAATCCATGAGCTGGGGCAAATCCATGTGTGAGCTGGGGCAAATCCATGAGGTGGGGTAAATCCATGTGTGAACTGGGGCAAATCCATGTGTGAGCTGGGGCAAATCCATGTGTGAGCTGGGGCAAATCCATGAGCTGGGGCAAATCCATGTGTGAGCTGGGGCAAATCCATGTGTGAGCTGGGGCAAATCCATGAGCTTGGGCAAATCCATGTGTGAGCTGGGACAAATCCATGAGCTGGGGCAACTCCATTAGCTGGGGCAAATCCATGAGCTGGGGGCAAATCCATGAGCTGGGGCAAATCCATGTGAGAGCTGGGGCAAATCCATGAGGTGGGGCAAATCCATGTGTGAGCTGGGGCAAATCCATGAGCTGGGGCAAATCCATGTGTGAGCTGGGGCAAATCCATGTGTGAGATGGGGCAAATCCATGAGCTGGGGCAAATCCATGTGTGAGCTGGGGCAAATCCATGAGCTGGGGCAAATCCATGAGCTGGGGGCAAATCCATGAGCTGGGGGCAAATCCATGAGCTGGGGCAAATCCATGTGAGAGATGGGGCAAATCCATGAGGTGGTGCAAATCCATGTGTGAGCTGGGGCAAATCCATGTGTGAGCTGGGTCCAAATCCATGAGCTGGGGCAAATCCATGAGCTGGGGCAAATCCATGAGGTGGGGCAAATCCATGTGTGAGCTGGGGCAAATCCATGAGGTGGGGCAAATCCATGTGTGAGCTGGGGCAAATCCATGTGTGAGCTGGGGCAAATCCATGAGCTGGGGCAAATCCGTGAGCTGGGGCAAATCCGTGAGCTGGGGCAAATCCATGAGCTGGGGCAAATCCATGAGCTGGGGCAAATCCATGAGGTGGGGCAAATCCATGTGTGAGCTGGGGCAAATCCATGTGTGAACAAAAAACAGTAATAATTGAATGCAGTGACAATAATTTATGATAATAAAGAGTGGAAACATAGACCTACAGATACAACTGGCCCTTTGAGGGTGACCAAACTGCTGATGCGGCCCCGATGACATTTGAGTTTGACACCCCTGAGCTAGAGGGTCATGTTTGGTATCATTCTAAAGGCCAGAGCAATGATACCAAACATGACTAGGTTACATGTAAACAAAGAAATAAAATAAAAAGTAAACAAAGAAATAAAATAGATAAAAATAAAAAAATTACATTTATTAATGCAGCAATATTGTTCACTGTTCACTCATAATGTGAGCAGTAGTACTGCACAAATGAAAAATGTCTTTTTATTACTTATTAGCTAAAATTGCGTATTCTTTTCAGAAAAATACAGTAACGAGTTCCCATTTCTATTTTTTTACCAAGTGTACCCCATAGAATATATAACTGTAAAGGCATGGATGATAAAATGTGAAAAAAATCACTTTACACGCTGTAGATGAAACCCTGTCTCTCCTCACTGCAGTGCCACGGTCTAGGTTGTCGATGAAACAATGCATTGCATCATCCGCTCCAAACTTTCAGGCAGTGTGGAAAATGAGAAGGTGAGTTAGTGCAGCATCACTGGTCACTTTGTAATTGTAAACTGATATAGTGCTGCGTTACAAAACAAAAGAGAAAAATAATATTTTATTTCTTATATTATTTTCGCATAAAACTAACCTGATTATATCTAATATGACTGAAAAGGCCATAATCTGGTCTTTCCAACGATACCCCATATGTCCATCTAGCCCTTAGGGCTCCAGAGATACAGTTGTCTAAGGCCCGGGTGCACACGGGACGTTTTCTTTAACGCACATTACGTGCGTTAAAGAAAACTAGCATCGTGCTCGACGCCCGCCCGCCCCCCTCGCGCGATCTTCCATAGGAGAATAGCGGAGCCCCGTCGAAGTGAATCCTAGCGCATCATCACTGTCGATGCACTAGGATGTGTGTCGAAGGGGCTGCGCAATCCTCCTATGGAAGATCGCTCAAGGGGGGGTGGCGGGCGTCGAGTGCGACGCTGGTTTTCTTTAACGCACGTAACGTGCGTTAAAGAAAACGTCCCGTGTGCACCTGGCCTAAATGATTGTAAATTATATTAAAAAAAATTATAGAGCAAGCACATGCCTACTCTGTCTAGTTATAAATCCGGCCCCGGCCCCACACCCCAACGTATTGCAGTAATCTACCGCCCCAGGCTTTCCTGGACCCTTTCTGGAACATTTCTGAGTCTGGCTCTGTCACGTTCTCTCATCTGACATTCCATCTCTCATCCTTGGAGACTTTAACATTCCTATCGACTCTCCCTCCAACTCCCCATACCTCCACGTTTCTCTCTATCACCTCCTCCTTGGGCCTCACACAGTGGTCCAACTCTCCTACCCACCAAGTTGGCAAGTGCAACACCCTGGACCTTATTTTCTCTAGCCTCTGTACTATTTCTAACTTTTCTAACACACCTCTCAACCTTTCCGATCACCACCTCCATTCCAGGTATCCTCTCCTGCTGCCAACCCAACCTCCTGCTTCTACTGGCGATTTAACCCGATTACTGCAACACCAGCACTTAGTGGATAACCCTCATATTGTTCTGGAACCAGCTCCACACATCATATGAGAATGTAAATGCTCTCATACTGTTCACCACTAGATGGAACTCTAGATTGCCTAATGGGTCACTTCCCCCTGCTTATTCTTCTTGCCGTTTCCACTGCATTTGACACTGTTGACCATCCTCTTCTGCTCCTCACGCTGTGTCAACTTGGCCTCAGTGACGCCCAGGGCCAGATTAAGATCTCTATGGGCCTGGTGCTGAATATTTTGGTGGTATTTTCTTGGAATTTAGTGAAATGAAAACATATTATAGGTTATTTAATAGTGCAGATATGGGTATATCTAACCAGGCAGACACGGTGTGAGGAATTTTCCATTCAGATTTCAATCATTTACAGAATGTAAAATTATGTTTTCACATTTTATCATCGAAACCTTTGTGGTTATATATTCTGTAGGTAATTCTTGTTAAAACAAAATTGAAATGGGAACCTGTTACTGCATTTTTCCGAGAAAATATACAATTTCACGCAAAAAATTAAATAAATGAAATATTTACATTGTGTTTTGGAGAATGGTGTTATATGAATAATATGACTATGTATAAAACACTGACCTTGCTCCCAGTGTGAGAAATGAAAAGGGGAGTAATGGCAGTGGTATTGCTAATTTTATATGTGACAAATGGACAATGCCATCGCTTTGGAACTAAAAATAAATAAATAAGGTGTTTTTTTGTTTTCGTCTCGTTTAGATTTTACATGGTCACGTTTTTGGTATCAATGCAAAGGCCAGACTCTGACCTGTTCAATGACACCTCACTTGACCTTGTGCAGTGTATGGATTAGTGACGCAGGGTTCCAAAGTCGTACCCCCCCTCAGTGCTCTTCGCTGCAGTGCGAAGATTTAAGTTTTTGATGTAACAATTCGTAACAATGGATTGAGGCATTGAGCCATCACCTCCACACTTGTTGGTGACATGAGAAATGAGATGTGGTGAGTTAGTGCAGCATCATTGCTCACTTTATAATTGAAAAGTGAAAAATATTGCTGTGTTAGAAAAAGAAAAAAGAAAAAACTATTATTTTATTTTTATTGTTATATAAAACATGGTCATGTTTGATATCATTGGAAAGGCCAATATCATTTCTATGTTGACGACACTCAAATCTACCTTTCCTTTCCCGATCTCTGTCCTCCTGTGTTGGACTGGGTTACAGCCTGCCTATCTGCCGTCTCTGACTGGATGACTTCCCGTTTCCTAAAGCGCATCCTCTCTAATACCTAACTTCTTGTCTTCCCTCGCTCTAAAACCCAACATTCCTGCACTGCACCCATTTCCCTTCAGTTGAATGGTGCCACTATTACTTATACTTCTTTGACTTGTTGCCTCGGGGTCCTCTTGAAGTCCAATCTATCCTTTACTTCTCACATTCAGTCACTAACCAAATCTTGCTACTTCCACCTAAAAAACATTGAACACATCAGCCCCTTTCTTAATCAGGACTCTACTAAAATGCTCATTCAAGCTCTTATTATCTCCCGCCTTGACTACTGTAACCTCCTTCTCTCTGGCCTTAAAAGATCCCAGATTCTCCCTCTGCAGTCTGTAATGAATGTCTGTAACAGACTCATACACCTCACATCCCACACCTCCCACACTTCACCCCTTTGTCAGTCTCTACAATGGCTCCCTCTTTCTTTTAGAATCCACTTCAAAATACTAGTGCTCATGTACAAAGCTCTCCATAACCGCGCCCCTGACTACATCTCCTTTTTATTTGCAGGTATAGCCCGTCCCGACCACTTCGCTCTGCCAATAATCTGATGATATCAGTTCCTCATACCTGCACCCCCAACTCCTGGCTTCAAGATTTCCCCCCCACCTGCCCACTTTCTATTTAGCTCCCTCCCCCGCAACATTAGACTCTCCCGTCCTCCAAGAAGTCTCTGAAAACACATTACTTTAGAGAAGTTTATCAGCTCACTAAATAATCCCCCCTGTACATTTCTTGCACCATCTTCCCATTCAGCCCACATGCACCCCGCTACTTCATATACTGTTACGTTCCCCCAGCCAGGTCCACTGGTGCTGAGAGCTCTTCTCAGACCTTATGGATTTTAGGGTTAATCTGTTTGGCTCTCGACCCCTGGAGTCTCAGCGCCTGACCAGACCTGGGGGCACATGACCTGCACTACCCTATTTAAATGACTATCAATGCAATGGTTCCCTGATCCAGTATAGCTCTTCCTTGCTGAGTTCCTGATTTCTGTATTTTGTATTTGGATATCCTGGTTCTGACTCCTGGCTCTGTATTCTGACGATTCTTGTGATTTACCCCTGGTACCGTGTATTTGATATATTGGTTCATGGCTCCTGGCTTTGTATTCTGACTATTCTCTCGCTTGATCCCATTTGTGTTTAGTCTGTGTGGTATTCAGGATTCTGGTTTATGTTTGAACCACACTACAGTCTCTGTTGTTTGTTTATCTGGTGAGTCCTATCATAGATATCCAGTTTTGTCGTATGTTCCTGCTGGTTGCAGCTCTAACCTCAAGTTCTATAATTGAGTCCTGCCCTGCATGTTGCTGACTAGATTTCTGCCAAGTCTGTTTTTCTGGTTTATGTTGTGTGTATCTAGTGCAGCAGCTCATTGTTCTGGTTTATAGAGACTACTTCAAGGATCTCTTTCTTGTTCAGTTGTTGCTAGATATTCCTTCCTGTCAAGTCTAGTTGAACCATGTTGTTTCTTTGTGTATATTTTCCCACCCTGTACTCTGTATAGTCAGAAGACCATTCAAGGACCTTTCCCCAGTGCAGGGCCTTCCTCTCGTGTGTGTATACTGTCTTGTCTGGTTCTGTTGTATCCTGTGTCCAGGTTTCTGCAATATGCAGAAAGACACATACCTGCCTAAAGGGCTTAATAAACACTGCAGCAAGGACACCCCTTTGGCTCCTGAGGGGGCCACCATAACACATACTCAGCTATTTATGCTCCCCTAGTGAGTCACCCCTCTCGTCTTAAATTGTAAGGTCTCGAGCAGGGTCCTCTCTCCTACTGTTCTGTGTGTTTAACATGTATGTATATGTAGCGCTGTGTTAGAATCTTGCTGTGGCAGTACCTATTTTTGGCCACAAGATGGAGACTATCGCGATCAGAGACACTGGACATTGGGACTACAATTCCCGGCATGCTTTGCAAGGAGACAGGAAGTGGGTGGGGACTGGACCCTTACATCCTCCGCCTCGTGGAGAGCGTGCCAGAGCGCGCCAGGGAACGAGAGAGAGCAGACGCAGTGCGATAGATCGTAAGAAGGCCTGGGCCTGAGAGCAAGAGAGCCTGTCAAGTCTTTTACCGGGTGATTCCGCCTAAGGAGAAGGAGCCCTCCAAGGTTCCAGAGTTGTTGCAGATTGAACCAACCGAAGACCTCGAGTAAGGAGTCACCGCAAGTTGATCGGGTACTGGGAGCAGGCGGTGAGCTGGGCCAAAGTCGTGGACAAGCTACGGGAAGTCAGACAACGGATCCGGCCGCTAGTATCCCCAGTCAAGATCGAGCGGAGAGACGTCCTGGGTCAGCGGAGCCTAAAGCAACCGGTGGATGGGTGAGAGGCCTCCAAGGCCGTTTGTAATACAAAGAATACGCTGCTGTTTTCTCTTTGAAGTCCACAGGGCCCCAACTTGACTAGTCGAAGACATTCTTTAAGTAAATTCACTGGCCAGTTGAACAGTACCCGGGTACCATATACACACATGCACACCTTTTACATTCCGGGACTTAACCTGTGCAGGACTCATTTTTGTTACGAATCGGAACAGGGGTAAAGATACGTTCCGAATATATTTTTCTCTTTTCCGCTGCGCGTTTACCGTGATACGAAGTGATTGTATATTCTGGGGTTCCGCTACGTGTCCCTTTTCCGAATATTCGTGCAACTGCATTTTCTTTTATGTTCGGTTACGAATATTTTATTTTCCGAAATACGAAGCCTCGTGTTTCGTTTCTTTTCCGCTACGCGTTTTATCGCAATACGAAAGTACTGTAATAATATCTGTGAATACCGTATCTCAACATCTGCCAAATATTTTAGTAAACTATTTAAATGATAAAAACCCACAACTGTGTTGGAGTATATTTATTCCCTAGTGCGGGGAGACTGACCCGTGGTTCATTTTCAGCGGCTCCTCCGGGAGTGAGCGCTACACGTGGGGGCTCGTTTCCGGGATTCAGTCTCTGGAAAAACCGCATCTAAAGGGTTAAATATGGATCCAGACACTGTTGCCGAATGGTGTGAGGAGCACAGTAGTCAGTTATAATGTTGTATAGTCATGGATATTCCCGCAGACACTTGGGCCGAAGAACAGATCCGCCAGGCCGTGGCCACGCTAGCACCAGATCATCGGGGGTTAATACTGGACATTAAGAAAAACCCAGATACTTCTCACACGTATGTTCTTCTCGAGTGGAGAAAGGGTGTTCCACCATGTTTTCAGGGTGCGAGCGTGAAACTGGCCGATGAGGTGGAAGTCCAACTAATTCAGCCAAGTGCGCCACGTTGTGAATCCGCAAGTGTTCCCGCGCCTAGTCCATTGGCCATGATCGGGCCGGAATTTATCGTGGCTATTGGAGATCTACTGGCTAAATGTCAGAAAACAAGCCCTCCTCACACTAATTTCGGTTATCGACGGTTAAGAAATTTTACAGGAAACGTACCAACTCCGGCGGGAGAAGAAACCTTTGAAGAATGGGTGGAACAGGCGATGCAGGCTCTGGATGAGTGGGACGTCCCTGAGGCCCAGAAAAAGCAAAGGATCACCGAGAGTTTAAAGGGAGCGGTCAGAAGCGGTGAGAAACCTGAAACTGAGCAGAAAAGATTATACTGCTTTAGATTACTTAAACGTTCTTGAAGAAGTTTTTGGGCGAACCGAAAAGGCGGCCGAATTGGTATACCAGTACGAACACACCTATCAGAGAAGAGGTGAAAGGATGACCGAGTACATGAGGCGCCTAGATAAGATTCTACATCAGATACTCCTTAAGAAAGGGGCCGAACCGGTCGAAGTAGATAAGATCCGAATAAAACAGATCCTGAGGGGCTCTCAACCTCTAGATCCAGTAATGATGCAGCTGAGAAGCAGAGCAGGTAACCAAGAATTGAAGTACCTTGAACTGATCCGAGTTGTACGAGAAGAAGAAGCTTTACTGGAAGAGAAATCCTTCAGGCGGGGGGAAAGGGCTTATGCACAACCTGTGAGACATAGCGACGGTCTGCAGCCTGAAAGCGACTCCCTAGATACTTATGGATCGGACGAGGACGAACAAGAGCACCTAGTCGTTTTTAAATCTACAGAGAGGGCTGCCAAAGAATCGAACCCCTCTGAACGTGGTGAATTGTCCAAGACCGTCAAGAAGGTACAGGAAGCTCAAGCTGAATTGCAACAAGCGCACGCGGAATTGTGCCGAGTGTTGATGAAGGTGACCGAAATGCAGGCAGAAATGCAGAAATTCCTCACAGACATGCAGACGACGGGAGCCGCTGTGGCGTCTGGTCCAAGTCCTTTAACAAAATCCCAACAAGCAACTACGTCTCCGCTCTCTAAGAAGAGATGTTTTGGTTGTGGAGAAATGGGCCATTTCCGCGCACAGTGCAAAGGCCAAAAGTCTGAGAAGGATAGAGTCGAGGGACTGTTGAAAGCCCTAGAAGGACTGTTATCTACCTCACCGGCGGGAAACGCCAGAGGGCACAAGTGAAGGAGCAACCTAAGTGCCCGAAGGTTGAACCCCGCTCCAGAAACCAAGTCAAGACTAAGAGGGTGGGAAGGCCCAAAGCTGAGCCAACTGCTGAGCCTGCCAGGACTGAAAGAGTCACTCCCTTAGCATCCGGGTCTACGTCATGGGGAGGCAATGCACACCCAAAACCTACACGGGCCAAGAAAAGGGCCAGGGTACAGCAAACTGGGTCTAAGTGTCCGGATACCGCCACCAAGTTTCCTGACCAACTGATAGGTCCTTCTCCTATTGTGCCAATCCAAGTGGAAGGAGTCTACACCAAGCCCTGTTAGATTCAGGGGCTCAAGTGACATTGATCTACAGAGACTTCTATGAGAAACACTTAAAGCACATTCCTCTGCAAGAATTGAAGGATTTGGAAATATGGGGTATCGGCACTGAGAAACTCCCTTATGACGGGTACCTGCAAGTGAAGTTGGAGATCGGATCTGAAGTCATCGGACAGTCTGGAAGTTGTGATGCATTGGCCATTGTGTGTCCTCGACCCTCGGGTGCGAACAGAAGCTCCCTCATAGTGGGGACGAATACTGACCTAGTGTGGCGTCTCCTGACACCTATTGTATTGGAAGAAGGTTCGACTCAAGGAGTACATCCAATGTTACGTCCGGTCTATCAGAGGATGGTCGAAGAACGAAAGGCACCTGCTGAGGTGGGAAGACTGTGGAGACTGGGTGGGACAGAGAAGGTTCTGCAAGCAGGAGAAGTAGCGAGCTTCCAGGTTTCAGTCAAGTTGAACGGATCGCAACCAGGTCCCTATGTGGTGCTGGGAACCGATGTCAATCATGGGAGTGAAACCGGAGTCGAAGTAATTCCTGAAATAATCTCCACCAAAGCCCTGAAGAGAACACGAGGAAGAGTCTCGGTCAGTGTGTGCAATGTGACGGATTCTCCAGTAGTCCTTAAAGCACGAATGCCTATCGGGCAAGTAGAGT
Organism: Leptobrachium leishanense; assembly: GCA_009667805.1. Taxonomy (NCBI): domain Eukaryota; kingdom Metazoa; phylum Chordata; class Amphibia; order Anura; family Megophryidae; genus Leptobrachium; species Leptobrachium leishanense. The sequence goes on from CM019064.1 coordinate 349,085,709, forward strand.
CTGCTACACCCCTCTCCACCGATTTAGGAGGGGGAGTGGATAAAGAGATTCCAGATGAAAGATTCTACCCCAAAGACGCTCCCATTTCACCTGAGTGGAAGAAACGTCTTCAGTCTCAAGTCCTAAAGTGGAAGGAATTGTTCTCGAAAGACGAGTTTGATGTGGGCCTAGCTAAGAGTACTGAGCACCGTATTCGGTTACAAGAAGACAAGCCGTTTCGTGAAAGATCAAGGCGAGTTCCGCTGGGAGACTTGGATGATCTGCGAGAACAACTGAATGAATTGCAAAGAACCAAGGTGATTCAAGAGTCCAGGAGTCCATATGCATCTCCCATAGTGTTGGTCCGGAAAAAAAATGGTTCTGTCCGCCTATGTATAGACTACCGCACATTGAACCGGAGAACCATCCCCGACCAATATGCCACTCCTCGGATAAGGATGCCCTACAGTGTTTGTCTGGAGCAAAGTGGTTTAGTGTACTAGACCTGCGAAGCGGATATCACCAGATACCCATGCATCCTGAAGACAAGGAGAAAACTGCGTTCATCTGTCCACTAGGGTTCTTTGAATTCAACAGAATGCCTCAAGGCCTTACGGGGGCTCCAGCTACGTTCCAACAGTTGATGGAGAAGACAGTCGGGGACATGAATTTAATCGAAGTATTAGTGTACCTGGATGACATAATTGTGTTTGGGAAGACTCTGGAAGAACATGAACAACGTCTGGAGAAGGTCTTGAAGAGGCTCCATGAAGAGGGGTTGAAACTGTCTCTGGAGAAATGCCAATTCTGTCTACCGTCTGTTACGTATCTGGGACATGTGGTCTCAGCAGAAGGTGTTTCGACAGATCCTCGGAAGTTGGAGGCCATAGCTTCTTGGCCTAGACCCCGAAACGTCACTGAGCTTAGATCTTTCTTGGGATTCTGTTCATACTATCGAAGATTTGTGGGAGGATTCGCAAAAATAGCTCAACCACTGAACAAACTCCTGCAGAAGGAAACCACCGAAGAAGGCTGCAAGGTCTCTGACAAAAACCCGTCAGCTCCGGGGCCAAGGAAAGCTCGAGAGTCTATACAAGGTGAATGGACCAGTCAATGTGAAGGAGCTTTCGTAAAGCTGAAAGAGAGTCTAACCCGAGCTCCTGTTTTGGCCTATGCGGACCCTCACAAGCCGTATGAACTACATGTGGATGCCAGCCGAGAAGGTCTGGGAGGAGTCCTATATCAGGAGTATGGTGGATTGCTGAGGCCTGTAGTGTACGTGAGCCGGAGCCTTACGCCTTCAGAGAAGAACTATCCTACTCACAAGCTGGAGTTCCTAGCCTTGAAGTGGGCAGTGGTAGACAAGTTAAAAGACTATCTGTATGGAGCCGAGTTTGTGATCAAGACGGATAACAATCCTCTTACCTACATCCTTACTACCGCAAAACTGGACGCAACGGGACATCGGTGGTTGGCCGCTCTGTCAGGGTTTCGGTTCAGCCTGAAGTATCGCCCTGGGGTGAATAATCGAGATGCTGATGCGTTGTCGAGAAGACCCTACACTACAGAATGGACTCAGTTGACTCCAGACGGGGTGCAAGCTTTGTGTCAAGGAACAGAGCGCCGGGTCAAAGGAGGGATTGAACGGAGGCCATAGGAGTTATGGCTGCGGCTGTTCCTGAGTTCTACTGTAACCCTACGCAGTTAAGGGATGAAAATTTACCTACCTTTTCGAGACAGGACCTGAAAACGGATCAGGCCAGAGACCCTTTAATTGCCTTGACCATAAAGGCCCTGTCTGCAAACCAGCGAGAGATTTTGTTAACCAACTCCCCGAGTGGAGCCAGATTGGTCTACAAAGAGTGGGAGCGGTTAAAGATGTTGGATGGGGTGGTCTACCGAAGGGGCCCCTCAACTAGCGCTGAAGAGATTCAACAGTTATTCCTCCCTACTAAACATAGGGAGAGTGTGTTGCGATCACTACATGATGAGCATGGACATTTGGGTGCTGAAAGAACTTTTAAGCTGGTGCGAGATAGGTTCTATTGGCCTTGCATGAGAGCTGAAGTGGAAAGCTATTGTCACTCCTGTCTAAGGTGTATTCAGAGGAAGACTCTGCCGACCCGAACTGCTCCAATGAGCCATCTGCAGAGCCAGGGACCCATGGATTTGGTGTGCATTGACTTCTTGTGCTTAGAGCCAGATGCTAGTGGGCAAGGGAACATTCTAATAGTGACTGATCATTTCACCCGTTACGCCCAAGCATTCTCCACAAAAGATCAACGCGCTCCGACAGTGGCCAAGGTGTTGATGGAAAAGTTCTTTGTTCATTACGGACTGCCAAGGAGGATACACTCTGACCAGGGTAGAGACTTTGAAAGCAGACTGGTGGGGCAATTGTTAGAGCTGTTGGGAATCCAAAAGACCCGAACTACACCATATCACCCTCAAGGTGATGCTCAGCCTGAAAGGTTTAATCGCACACTGCTAAACATGCTGGGGATCTTGTCGAATGTGGAGAAGCAGAGTTGGAGTCGGCACATAGCTACTCTGGTGCATGCATATAACAGTACGGAGAGTGATGCAACTGGATACTCACCGTACCGTCTTATGTTCGGAAGGGAGGCTCGACTGCCGGTTGATTTGGCATTTGGGTTATCCCTAGACCAGACATCAGTAGCTTCCCATAGAAACTACGTGGATAGGCTTCGAAAGAATCTGGCTTCTGTTTGAACAGGCCCGTTTGACCTCGGGAAACAGGGAGCAAAGAAACAAAAGGAACTATGACCTGAAAGTTCGAATACAAGATCTACAACCCGGTGATAGGGTTCTATTGAAGAACTTGGGTGCTGCTGCGAGACACAAGTTGGCGGATAGGTGGAGTTCCCAGGTTTACATTGTCTGCAAACAACTGCCGGGTTTACCAGTGTATCAGATTCGCCCGGATGGAAAGGCTGGGCCTATTAAGAACTGGCACCGAAATCATTTGTTACCTTTGAGAGAGGCTGTAAGGATGCCAGTTGGGGACGAACCGCCTCTGCCAAATCCGCCTGTTCCATGTTTGCCTCCTGTTACTCGGTCTCAACAGACCCGGGTTGTCGAAGAGAACGAAAGGGACAGTGAGGAAGAAAGTTTCTGTCTGGACTGGATACGTTCACCGGAGCCTGAAGAGATTATCTCAGTTCCTGAACGATGGGAGAGTAATTTGAGGCCTGAAGCTCTGGAATTCTTGTTGGAAGTCCCTGAGACTGTTGATATCCCTGAGCCTCTTGAATTTCAGTTGGAAGTCCCTGAGGCTGTGGGGATCCCGGTAGCTCCGGAAGCTTACTCAGGTGATTATAGTTCTATGCCTTCGCTGGAGGGATCATACTCTGAAGAAACGTCTGCTCCAGTGGTAGAGAGAAGGATTGAGCCAACGCCTATAGTACTTCCACCTGAAGAGGAACTGATTGAGCCAGAACCAAAACGCTCTGTTCGACCGCCCCAACGACTCACCTACGACTCGCCAGGACATAGCACTGAAGAGGCCATCACCACAGTGCGGAGGTTGCCCGAAGTGTCTGCTATGCTAGCTGAGGTAGCCCAAAATATGAGTCAACTTGAGGAAGTATTTGTAACCCACTGCATGTATGCTGCTGAACCTGTGCATGTTATGTAAACTGTATTCAAATATTGTGGAAATGTAATGTAACTGTTGTACCTCCTTGGAGAGACCCAAGAGTTCTAGGAGGGGGAGAGTGTAGCGCTGTGTTAGAATCTTGCTGTGGCAGTACCTATTTTTGGCCACAAGATGGAGACTATCGCGATCAGAGACACTGGACATTGGGACTACAATTCCCGGCATGCTTTGCAAGGAGACAGGAAGTGAGTGGGGACTGGACCCTTACATCCTCCGCCTCGTGGAGAGCGCGCCAGAGCGCGCCAGGGAACGAGAGAGAGCAGACGCAGTGCGATAGATCGTAAGAAGGCCTGGGCCTGAGAGCAAGAGAGCCTGTCAAGTCTTTACCGGGTGATTCCGCCTAAGGAGAAGGAGCCCTCCAAGGTTCCAGAGTTGCTGCAGATTGAACCAACCGAAGACCTCGAGTAAGGAGTCACCGCAAGTTGATCGGGTACTGGGAGCAGGCGGTGAGCTGGGCCAAAGTCGTGGACAAGCTACGGGAAGTCAGACAACGGAATCCGGCCGCTAGTATTCCCAGTCAAGATCGAGCGGAAGAGACGTTTCTGGGTCAGCGGAGCCTAAAGCACCGGTGGATGGGTGAGAGGCCTCCACAAAGGCCGTTTGTAATACAAAGAATACGCTGCTGTTTTCTCTTTGAAGTCCACAGGGCCCCAACTTGACTAGTCGAAGACATTCTTTAAGTAAATTCACACTGGCCAGTTGAACAGTACCCCGGGTACCATATACACACATGCACACCTTTTACATTCGGGACTTAACCTGTGCAGGACTCATTTTTTGTTTAACGAATCGGAAAGGGGTAAAGAATACGTTCCGAATATATTTTTCTCTTTTCCGCTGCGCGTTTACCGTGATACGAAGTGATTGTATATTCCTGGGGTTCCGCTACGTGTCCCTTTTTTCGAATATTCGTGCAACTGCATTTTCCTTTTATAAAGAACAATGGTAACGTAACTGGTGCGGGCGATGATGGTCGCTGAATGGTAGGTGGTGGTTCCCTTAGTTCGTATGAAGCATATGAAAAAGAGTAATACAATATTAGTGCAGATGATTCTAACACAATAATATATATGTGCCAATGTGGGATATTCCACTCACAAATTAAAGAGCCCAGACACTGGCTCTAAGTGGGTCGCAGCTTTTGGGTGTTTTTGTGCTTCTCCGTTCCTTAAGGTGACCCACGCCTTAATAGGATGGAAAATGGCTCATACACATGGACATGGAAGAAAAAAAACAGAAACAGCTTCTTGTGCAGATCTTCTAAAATTCAGATAGTATGAATAGACAAAAGCGTTAAACTCACATTTGCAGGAGCTTATGGACCAAGCTCGTGGTTTTGTGCGCTTCAAGGCTCGCATAGGGTGGAGCCCAAACCCGTCTTTAAATCCAGATTACCAAGGGGACGATAAAATAAGAAGGTTTAAAAATTTATTAATGCATAAATAAAACAAATAAAATACTGGCTCAACAGGAGACCAGAACGCGTTTCGCCAGACGTGCTGGCTTCTTCAGCTGAAGAAGCCAGCACGTCTGGCGAAACGCGTTCTGGTCTCCTGGTTGAGCCAGTATTTTATTTGTTTTATTTATGCATTAATAAATTTTTAAACCTTCTTATTTTTATCGTCCCTTGGTAATCTGGATTTAAAGACGGGTTTGGGCTCCACCCTATGCGAGCCTTGAAGCGCACAAACCACGAGCTTGGTCCATAAGCTCCTGCAAATGTGAGTTAACGGCTTTTGTCTATTCATACTATCTGAATTTTAGAAGATCTGCACAAGGAAGCTGTTTCTGTTTTTTTTCTTCCATGTCCATGTGTATGAGCCATTTTCCATCCTATTAAGGCGTGGGTCACCTTAAGGAACGGAGAAGCAAAAACACCCAAAAGCTGCGACCCACTTAGAGCCAGTGTCTGGGCTCTTTAATTTGTGAGTGGAATATCCCACATTGGCACATATATATTATTGTGTTAGAATCATCTGCACTATATATTGTATTACTCTTTTTCATATGCTTCATACGAACTAAGGGAACCACCACCTACCATTCAGCGACCATACATCGCGCCACAGTTACGTACCATTGTTCTTTGTATTTCACTGGTTTGGGGGAAACCACTATATTCTGGTTGGCGTTGGTTTGTTGGTGGCGGTACAAGTTGTGGGCGCCTGTCAACTTTTTGTGCATTTTCTTTTATGTTCGGTTACGAATATTTTATTTTCCGAAATACGAAGCCTCGTGTTTCGTTTCTTTTCCGCTACGCGTTTTATCGCAATACGAAAGTACTGTAATAATATCTGTGAATACCGTATCTCAACATCTGCCAAATATTTTAGTAAACTATTTAAATGATAAAAACCCACAACTGTGTTGGAGTATATTTATTCCCTAGGGTGGGGAGACTGACCCGTGGTTCATTTTCAGCGGCTCCTCCAGGAGTGAGCGCTACATATATTTGTTGTTCCGTCTCTCCCATTGTACAGCACTACAGAACTTGTTGGCGCTTTATAAATACTTACTGTAACTTCATGTTAGACAGGAGCCTAATCCCAGCACGATTGACAGTCTTAATTTTGAGGCGAGGGATCGGCTGTTTTAGCGCCTGAACTGACACGTCTTCTGTCCAAATTAAGTATCTTTATAAACACATGGATGTGCCCCCCTTCTTCAGTGAGCTTACCCAGGAACATTAGATAGATCTGTGCCCACAATGTGCCTCAATTCCCGTGCTCTACACCCTCAGCACTCATCTGGCATGCTTCCTGTAAACTGCAGTATGTCACATGACTGGGTACAGGCAACCAATCAGAAGATATCAATGAGCTCCAGCTCGGTGCGCAGGTTCTGGGTGGGACTATGCCCCTGCACTCAGTGGACTGAATCAGCCCTCCCCAAAAGGGGCGAAGGCAGGCAGAACTCAGAATACTGACCACTCAAATAACATTGAGTAGCCACAATGTCTAAAGCGTCCCTTAATCCTTTCACTACCAAGTGATTTTCCAAAAATCCACTGTCAGAAACCAGTGTTGTTTCGGAAAACCATTTTTAATTAATTGAACAGTAAGGAATATTTGGGAATATTCCCAATGTATGTCTTACAGTTATAACCTATTTGGCAGGCAGATGGTGCTATCTCCTGACCAATTAGAGATACTGCAAGTAAAACTGCTGCCTGTGTCTCCAGGACAGCTAGTGAATTCCAGATATCTCAGGGCATTACTATGCCTATTTTAACCAGTTTTAGCACCTTGGGCATTATGCCCACATGGCTAAAACTTTGGGGACGTCTTCTTGAGCCCAAAAAGCAAACAAAATTTGTTTACAAAAAACTAATTTCATTTGCAATCATACAGCATAGCCCCAGATCGTGTTACTCAGTTCTCGGGCTGCGGTGTCTGCTACTGCTGATCACCGTAGTGAAGGGGTTAAGGAAGGGATAGTCCAAAATTGAAAATAAGCATTTTAATGGTTATTAATTTAACGGTTAATTGTGGTAATTGCCTGCTGTAATTATTTATTTGCAAAGTATTTTACCAGGAAGGATATATTGAGATTTCTCTCGTTTTCAAGTATGTCCTTGGTCTAATTGAGCTTGGGAAGCCTTCAAAGTGAAGTCTTCAAAGTGAGCACTTAGAGATCTTCTGGTGAGTGATTTTGATTTTTGTTTCAAACAGATCTTTTCTATTCATCTTAAGGTTTTAAGTTAGGTCTGGTGTGTAAATTAGGTTAGGCTGGTGACTCATTCCTCTTACTGATTAGCATACAATTGGAATCAATTGCGTGCTATTTGCTAAGGTTGTTAAACTTGTCCACGCCTTGCTGGGGGAGGTGTTCTTAGGTGACTATATAAAGCTTGTGGAATATTAGCTTGGTCTAATTGAGCTTGGGAAGCCTTCAAAGTGAGCACTTAGAGATCTTCTGGAGATACTCTGGAGGTAGTCTGAGGTTAGACAGGAGGTAGAAAAACCTACAAAAAGGTAAGATTTGTTGGTTTAAATCCATTCTTTTATAATGGCAGGCTTGGTCCAGTGTAAGAGCTGTCATGCATTTGTTTTTAGATCCAATTTTTGGAGGTTTGGAGTGTGCCTGATATGTAGGCAGCTCTCTTTATTGCAGCAGGAAATTGCCTGTTTGAAGTCTGAGATTTGTAAGTTATCTGTTACACAAACTCAGGCTATGGCTATGACTGTTACAAAGCCACTGCCACAGAGGCCTCCTAGGAGTGGCAGATGGACTACTGTAGGATCTGGTAGACTTAGAGTTGTGGATAGAAGGCATGTCCCACAGTCTGTGGCTCTTCTTAATTCTTTTGAGGCACTTTCAGAGTGTAGTGGTGAGACAGAAGTAGGCTCAGACACCATAGTTGAGGAACCACCATCCCCTATGCCTAAGGTATGCAGGACTGCAACCAAGAACAATAAGGAAAAGGTGGGACATGATAGAAGGCAATTGTTGCTGGGTGATTCTATCATAAGAGGTGTTGAGCTGGAGAGTAGTGGTTTGGTGAGATGTCTTCCTGGGGCTACTGCTCGTAGAGACAAGAGACGTATTCTCAATATTGTCAAACAAGCAAAGCAGCAAGGGGAAGTGGATGTTCTAGTCCATCTAGGGACAAATGACTTGGCTAGCAATGAGGTTTCTGAGATTAAGGAAGATTTTTGTGTTCTTGGAGGTGAAATACAGCAGATTGCGTCCACTGTGTCATTCTCTGAAGTTTTGCTTGTGCATAACATTCAGGATAGGCAGATGCGCAATAGGAAATTTAATTTGTGGCTTCGGGAATGGTGTCGAGAGCAAGGATTTGGCTTTGTGTCCCATGATAGCTCTAATTGGAGCAGAAAGGAACTGTATAAAAAAGATGGTTTGCATCTTACTCATAGGGGAACATATGTTCTCAGTGAGAAGTTCAAAGGTATCGCAAAGAAATATTTAAACTAGGAGGGGGGGACAAAAGGGTAAAAAACAATCTGCCTGATTGTCCCCCAAAACTAAATCGGAGGGTGTAAGCAACATGCGGGGAAAAAAATGACAAGCTCAGAGTCGTGTCTATAAATGCTCGCAGTTTAGTCAATAAAATCAATGAACTGGAGGCAATGATGGCAGCTGAAAAAGTAGATTTAGTTGCGGTTACTGAGACATGGTTCAGTGAGAAAAATAACTGGGACATAACAATACCGGGGTACTCTTTATATAGAAAAGACAGAGAAGGTAGGAAAGGAGGAGGAGTGGCCCTGTATGTGAAAAACAACATAAAAACGAACCAAATAAAAGTGAGCGAGGTGAACATAGAGTCAGTTTGGGTTATGCTAACATTTGGCAATCATACAGTAGCTCGTGTAGGTGTGATCTATAGACCCCCTGGACAAGTAGAAGAGCTAGATAATCTGCTGCTTGAGGAAATAGCCAAAATGTCAATGAAGGGGGAAGTTGTTATCATGGGGGACTTTAATCTTCCTGATGTGAACTGGAAAACCAAAACATCTGGGTGCACCAGGAGTACAAATATTCTAAACTCCCTACTGGGATTATCTCTAACACAAGTAGTTGAGGAGCCGACCCGTAAAGAGGCCATATTAGATTTAATACTCACAAATGGAGGTTTGTTATCGGACGTTGTTGTAGGTGAAAATTTGGGATCTAGTGATCACCAGTCAGTATGGTTTAATATAAGAACAGGGATGGAGCCGCACCACACAAAAACAAAAGTTTTAGACTTTAAAAAAAACAGATTTTTCTAAAATGAGACTTTGTGTGAAGGAGTCATTATCAGACTGGAGGAGTTTAAAGGGAGTCTAGGAGAAATGGGATTATTTAAAGGAAGCATTATTGAAGGCCACAGGCAATTGCATTCGACTTGTTAGCAAAAACAAAAAAGGGAAGAAACCACTGTGGTACTCTGCAGAAGTGGCCAAAATAGTGAAGAACAAAAAGACAGCATTCAATAATTATAAAACAACTCAGTGAAGAAGATAGACAAACCTATAAGATTAGGCAGAAAGAGGCAAAGCAATTTATAAGAGCTTCCAAAGCACACGCAGAAGAGAAAATAGCTCAGTCAGTAAAAAAGGGGGACAAAACATTTTTTAGATACATAAACGAGAAAAGAAAAGTAAAACAAGGATTAGTTAGATTAAAAACAAAGGAAGGAAGGTATGTAGAAGAGGATAAAAGTCTCGCTGACTGCCTCAATGAATATTTTTGTTCAGTCTTTGCAGAAGAAAAATGAAGGAAAGGGACCTCAGTTAGGAGGAAACACTAACGAGACAATTACATATCAGTTTACAGAGGAGGAGGTTCTACAGCAGCTGTCTAAAGTAAAGACAAATAAATCAATGGGGCCTGATGGGATCCACCCTAAATTATTAAAAGAGCTCAGTGATGTAATAGCAAAACCATTAACAGATTTATTTAACCAATCCTTGCTAACGGGAGTCGTCCCAGAAGACTGGAAATTAGCAAATGTTGTGCCCATTCACAAGAAGGGTAGTAGGGAGGAATCTGGGAACTATAGGCCAGTTAGTCTTACGTCAGTAGTGGGGAAATTAATGGAAACCATGTTAAAGGAAAGGATTGTTGAACATCTAAAAACACAAAGATTACAGGATCAGAAACAACATGGGTTTACCTCAGGGAGATCATGCCAAACTAATCTTATTGATTTTTTTGATTGGGTAACAAAAATAATAGACACAGGTGGTGCAGTACACATTGCTTATTTAGATTTCAGTAAGGCTTTTGATACTGTTCCGCATAGAAGGCTTATCAATAAATTGCAATCTTTGAGCTTGGATTCCAATATTGTTGAATGGATTAGGCAGTGGCTGAGTGACAGGCAACAGAGGGTTGTGGTAAATGGAGTTTATTCGGCACAAGGTCTTGTTACCAGTGGGGTACCTCAGGGGTCAGTACTTGGACCCATTCTATTTAATATTTTTATTAGTGATATTGCAGAAGGTATTAATGGAAAAGTATGTCTTTTTGCTGATGACACAAAGATTTGCAACAGGGTTGACGTTCCTGGAGGTATCAGCCAAATGACAAATGATTTAGGTAAACTAAAAAAATGGTCGGAGCTGTGGCAATTGAGTTTTAACGTGGATAAGTGCAAGATAATGCACCTGGGACGTAAAATCCCAAGGGCTGAATATAGAATATTTGATACAGTCCTAACCTCAACATCTGAGGAATGGGATTTAGGGGTTATTATTTCAGAGGATCTAAAGGTAAGTAGTCAATGTAATAGAGCAGCAGGAAATGCTAGCAGAATGCTTGGTTGTGTAGGGAGAGGTATTAGCAGTAGGAAAAGGGAAGTGCTCATGCCACTGTACAGAGCACTGGTGAGACCTCACTTGGAGTACTGTGTGCAGTACTGGAGACCGTATCTCCAGAAGGATATAGACATCTTAGAGAGAGTTCAGAGAAGGGCTACTAAAATGGTGTATGGCTTGAAGGAGAAAAGTTACCAGGAAAGGCTTAATGATCTTAACATGTACAGCTTGGAAAAAAGACGAGACAGAGGAGATATGATAGAAACATTTAAATACGTAAAGGGAATCCACAAGTTAGAGGAAGGGAGTATATTTAAAAGGAAACAAAGTAGCAAAACAAGAGGACATAGTCTTAGATTAGAGGGGCAAAGGTTTAAAAGTAACATCAGAAAGCATTATTTTACTGAGAGGGTGGTGGATATGTGGAACAGTCTTCCAGTTGAAGTGGTAGAGGCCAAAACAGTAATTGAATTTAAGCAGGCATGGGATAATCATAAGGCTATCCTAAACAAAAGATAAATCCAGGTAAAGTATCCATGTAATTGGGCAGACTAGATGGGCCGAAAGGTTCTTATCTGCCGACATTTTTCTATGTTTCTATGTTTCTATGTCCTGGGCATGAAACCTGCTGTATGAACCTTGACATTATTCGATTTGCACTTATGCTATTGAACAGCTGTTCCTAACCCTTTTTATTAACAGCTTCACTACCGAGATCAAAATATCTCTGGCTTCAAAGGCACCCTCCGGTGCCTGATATTGAGAGATCTCGATCTACTGATCTGCAGCCCAAAAGCTGCTTTTGGGCTGCAGAAGGTGCCCTCAAAGTTCTAGCCCTGTGGGCATAATGCCCAAAGAGCTAAACCTGTGCAATATCGGCTGCTGAATGTTCTGACAGTGGACATTCAGCAGCCGATACAGTTGTAGCTTGTGTTCCCTGCAACTTAATTTGGCAGTAGATGGCACCATCTACTGGCCAAATATGTTTTTTTTAATTTTTTATTTAAAGATTTTATTTTCCAGTATGTAAACAAAGGATCACAGTTCGAGCCATATAAATAGCCACGCAGGGTCGACAAATCGTATAAAACAGGTAAGGGTAAGGGGTATGTTTAGAAAAGTATATAGCTAAGGGGAGATGACCATAATCTCGCTGATATAAGAGAGAAATGGGCGGATCCGGAGGAAACAAACCCACACCTCCCGGTAAGGGAGAAGGAAAAGAGAAAAAAAAAAGTGGGGGGGTGAGGTAAAGTAGTGGCAAAACCATGATTGTGACGCTCCTGGCACACTCCCGTAGGAGGCTATGGAGGGATATGTCACGTGGCCCGAGAGCCCGAGGGCCAGGCATGGCGGGAAAATCATGATGGCGCACCTCGGGACCACCCGGAAAATGCCACACAAAAAAAAAGGGGAGAAGGGGTCCGGAACCCATTGTGTCCCGCTGGCGGCGGTTAGGTCCCCCATGACTGTACGTCATGGATATGTGAATCGCGAGGGTCAAAAAGGCCGGAGCACATAGCGCCAACAGGGGGGGATATGGGGACGTGCAGCAGGTACGAGGGTCGCATCAGGCAACCTCAAGTGGGCCAAACAGAACAAGGATAGGCAAAACAGGGATGACTTAGAACAAAGCTGTAAAACAGCAAAGTAGCCATGCGAGTAGTCCGGCAACTCAGGTCGGGTCCCGGAGAGGAGAAGTGGAGCCAACGGACGCATTCCAGACACAGGTCCCTGCAGGCCGGAAGCAAGTCCTAGGGTATGAAGATGATAGGTCGCCTCCTCGGGTATGCATGCTTGCAAGGTGAACCCATCTCCCTGATGAATCAGGAGGGTTCCGAGTGCACCCCATTTATAGCAAACGCAATGGTCACGTAAGGTAGCCGTCATGGATTTAAAGCGACGCCTAGCTGCCAGCAGGAGAAAGGGGAGATCTCGGTATACCGCAATCAGGTTTCCTTTGAACTTGATTGTAGGGGTATTGCGGATCACCCGTAAAATAACAGAATGTAGGGCGAGGTCCCGAACAACCATGATGATGTCGCGGGGGGCCCCAGCAGGGGCTGCAGCGGCCTTCCGCACCCAGGTGGCAGAAACAACTGCGTTTTCCGAATCTTCGTTAGCGGGGAGGATGGAAGACATAAAGCTGGTGGTAAAGGTCAAAAGCTCCGGGTCCGCCACAGTCTCTGGAACACCGCGTAGTTTAAGATTTTTGCGGCGGTGCCTGGACTCCAGGGACACTATCGCAGCTTGCATAGTAAGAATCTGCTGCTGAAACGTTAGCACAGTGGCTGATGTCGAAGCCTGCTCAGTCTCAATCCCCTGTGTTCGGGTCTGAACCTCCGTAAGTTGCATCTGCGTAGCGGCTATGGCGGTATTGATCGGCATCAGGTCGGCTTGCCAGGACGTCCTAGCATCTGCTAACAGGGAGCGAATATCGCACTTCGTCGCCAGGAGGTCATCTTCCCCCTTCCCCATCAGCTGCTCCGGGGGGATAGGCGGCAGGCCCGCATCCACCGTCGCGCTAGGTTGGTCTGATTCCACCAGGGCAGGACGTGGCAGCCGTCTACCCAGCCCTCCTCCCAGGGACACACGGATATCGGGGGTACAGGGGTTACCCGCCGCCTCCCCGTTCTTGTTTTTCTTACCCATCCGGGGTTAAGATGTAGAGGAACAGAGCCCAGAAAATACGACCGCGATAGGCCGCAAAGATGGCCACCAGCTCCCGCCAATCGGCCCCACGAGCTCAGCCCGGGAAATCGCGGGTCCAGAGAGGGGGGAAATCTGTCTCCGGAGTGCAGCACCTGGTGACCAGCCTCAGGGAAACCGTAGGGTAAGTCCAGGCCGTCCAAAAATCGCCGGTATAGTCTCTAAAAGGTGGATAAGCCCGGAGCTCTGCAAATTCGCGTCTGCTTTCTCTTGCAGTCGGCCGCGCCCCCCTGGCCAAATATGTTAGTACAGTAAGAAATACACTGGAATATGCCCAAATATTTCTTCCTATATAATAAATTAAAAAATATTTTCCAAAAAAACCACTGGTTCCTGAAAATGTTTTTTTGGAAAATCGCTTGGTAGTGAAGGGGTTAAATTCATATTTAAATAAAAAATAATTAAGGTAGTGTAGCACTAAGCTGTATCATTGGATTGTTTCTTTTTGTGTGCAAGTACCTTCACCAAGTCAAATCATAATAATAATGCTACTGGCATTCATAAACCCTAAGCTTGTGGTAAATTAAGACAAGAGCTGCAAATTTTATGACCGGATATTAAAAATATATAAAAACCTCCAGCAAATAATCTTTTACTGTTTACTTATTTTACAAAACAAAAAGAAAAATGCAATTCTATTTCTAATTCTCCATAATCCCTGTTTTTCTTAATATACTCAGATGTCAGATGTATGGTGACAGGTTCACTGAAGCTAAAGGGCTACAACGTGTAATCATGACCCTCATTAGAATCTAAATGCAGGGTGCCTCAACATAGCCTCCTTGCTCCCTGACCGCTGTTATGGAATTACTTGGGGTATCTTTGTTTACCGCATGGCAAACCTCTTTAAGTCAACCCCTTTTCAAACACGTTAACCTTTCCCTACATAATTCTCTTTTCAGCACACTTTTTCTTTTCACGGCTCTTGGACCACTGCATGCAGACCCATTATAATCTGACTTTGGCCATCATTCGGTGTTGATTGAAAAGGGATGAAACATTAACTTTTTTTTCGCCTACTATGCCCCATAGTTACCCTACGTTTCTCAGGGAATTCAATACTAGTGGAAGATGTTCTGTGTGAAAAAAGGCTGCTTTTGTGAATTGGGGTTTATGCTCAAAAACAGCTTAAAAGCATGTCACCCATAAATATCCTCATTAACTACCGTGCAAGCCTTTTACATAGAAGTAAGAGGAACTGAGGAACTGAAAACAATGGCGCCCGCCAACAAACGGCTGTCGACAGTCTAAGTTACCCTTTCTCAAAAGGAAATTAAAATAAATAAATAATGTAATAAATAAAACAAATGTCACCATGACTCCATAACAGCCAAGGGGAGCCATTCAGTCTCCCTACCCTTCCTGACCCCATGTGCGGACACATTCACTGTTACTTTTTTTTATGTATGTGTTTATGCTTTAAGCTTTTAATGAAACAGATAAGAGCAGTTTTTCTAGTATAATACCGTATAGGTTTAATTGTTATTCCACCCATAGACATGGATAATTAGATACATTGGACAATATCTAAACAGTTATCCCCACTTTCATTAAGAATATATTTGAGATGGGATTCGATTGGTAATGACTATAGAATTATTTCTCTAACTATCACCGAACAAAAAGTAGATAAATATATATATATATGTATATATGTAGATGTGGGCGCATAAGCTGGGAAAACTGCCAGATGGCACAATGTTTAAACTATAAAAGAATGTAATGAGCTTAGTAACCATTTCACAAAAAGAGTCAGCTCGGTCACCTTTCCTCTTTTATCCATGGTGAGTTATTACATAGGCAGATGAAGAAGGATTAATAAAATGATTGTGGATCCTAAAGATCACCTACAACAATGGAGACCCCACATAATGGACCCCTGCAGCTATGCTCCATGTGGGAAGGGGTGTAGATTAATAATAACAAATGTGTGGGTACGTTGTTACTCGTCCGATATTTTCTTTCATCAGTCTCTGATTATTTTATAGAATCAGCAGGCAACTGACTTGAACCAGATACGGAGGATAAATTGTTTTAGATATTAGCCTAAACTAATTTCCGAACAATTTTAATGAAAATCAGCAAGGCAACTGGTGAGAACTCATAACGATCTGAACTCGTTTCGTGAGTAATCTACTCACTTATTCATAGAAATGAAAAAAAAGTAAATTTTTCTTTTCTGTAATCCATATCATTTGTTACAATTATTGTTTTATTGTTTTGAGGCTAACGTTATGCTGATGTTACAAAGTTACACAGGCTGAAAAAAGACGTTGAGTTCAGCGTTTCACACATCACCTACTGCTTTTGATCCAAAAATTCACCAGAATTAAAGTGCAGTGCCCTGTGGTAATAACATTAAATAATTTACCTGAATTGGTAAAGGAACCTAAATAGCAGTATGTGAAGGAACCGTTCCCTTCCGTCTGTCCTGGCTCTCCAGACACCCCTTCGTTGCGGTCAGCCCGGCTACTGGGAGCGCTGTCCTCAGCGCCTCGAGCGACTTGACCTGCCTGCTTCTGTTCCTCTGCCCTGGAGCCGTTAGGAATCTACAGAAGGCCGCTCTCTGCCTTCTGAGGGTGAGTGTGGAGTGTAGCGTAGTTTGTAATAAAGACACCAGGCGCGGCTGTATGCTTTAAAACAGGATCCTCTCTCTCTGAGAGTTCTCTGACTTTTTAATGAACAAAATGCCACCATTTATGCTGAAGTCCAACAGTCATAATTTGCATACCCATACTAATTACTAGTCATAATTTGCATACCCATACTAATTACTAGTCATAATTTGCATACCCATACTAATTACATTAAATCAGTTATTCACAATAAACATTCTTTACATTCTTTAGCCTTCAGCTCACACAACATTTGTATATCCATTGTTCTAACACATCAGATTAAACACACACTATCAGAGATCCCTTGAATTAAACATGCAGCTAGATAATGGGAAAAGCCCTGGTGCATAAATTACACAGCAGTAAAGCTTGTTTACTGTATACACAAAAACACATTTACCTACAGGAATATAAGCATTTTTAAAACCAAAGCTATTCCATTTTACACTAAACTAAATTAAACTAAAACCAAACGATGTAAAATATATTTAAAACCACACGATATAAATGAACATAAAGTCTCTTGGGGTTTGAAGCATGGAGCGTTACATCAGCTCCATTACACAGTATTCATACTAAGGGCCTTAGCAGCTCCTTATCGCTAGCGCTCACACAAATGAGTGTTAGCGCTAGGTTAATTTAGGTGATAGCGTGCCGCAAAGATCACATCCCGATCGCTAACACATTAAAAGATCTGTTAGTGAATCGGTATTAGCACTTTTCAGCGCAAGCTTACTGTACTTTGTGCGCCCTATGCTTAACATGGGGAGCGCAAAGTGAAAGCAAGGAGTAAGTAGCATTTATCTAAAAAACTTTGCTACAGCTTAGAGCTGTAGCTAACTGATTCTGCTTCTGCAGAATCAGGAGCAGCTGGAAGCCCCCCCCCCAAAAAATCAAATACTCACCTCTCATCCCGGGGCAAGAATGGCGGCTCGGTTCACCGCTTCTGGCTGCCGGGAACAGAGTGAGACCCCAGTCTCGCTCCGTGATCACTCCCCAAACCTGCAGGATCTCACGAGAGGCGAGATCCTGCCAGTCATGTGACCAGGTAGGAGAGGTCTACATGGAGGGGATAATCGAGATTGCACAATAGCACTGCCCCAAGCATCCTGAAACCTAGCTGCCACTACGGAGCAGGATGCTGGACTCAGTGCATGCCCCATAATCGAATGGTAAACCAGGGATACTAAGGGGAGGTTTGCTTACACAATTTGTTTCCCTTAACATCCCCGTTTTAGCTCAGGGCAGCTGATAGTGCCCTAAATTCCGATCTATCTGCTTTCTCTCTCACAAACACCAGCTCCGAGCTGAGGGTGCTTGAGCGTGATGACGTCTCAAGTGGCCGAACTAGTGACAGACAGTCAGGAAGTTCAAACCTCTTGGCTGCCAGGTTCTGCAGGTGGTGGAGGAATCATTTCACTCTACATTTTAAAGAGTTCGGGGACTAAGGAGGGGGGAGGATACTCCGCACACCCTGGCCACTTTAAAAAGCTAAAGTAGTCAGGGTTTGTAGAATATTCCTTTAAAATGCTATTGCTCAAGCCTAGTTGACATCCCACATTGGCCTCACAATAACCTTTGAGATCATTAGAGGATTGTAACATTCAACCAGTGGAAGATTTAGAGGAACTTAACAGTTTCAGTGTTAAGGTTTGTTCAGCTGTTCTTGTGAGAAATAAATAAAATCCATGATCCAGTGTTGTAGGTCACTAGAGAGAATTGGCTAACTAAAGTAGTGAATGTGTGTTTGTATGTTCAGCTGGTGTCTTCTTGCATCAACTCAGTTTGCACCAAGCATTGATTCACCTCACCATCTGCAGAGAGATAACAAAGGTGAATCAAGTGTGTAGCAACCATATCTCAACTGAAAGGCAGGTGTGCACCAACAGGGATACAGCCAAATTTTTTTTTTTTTTAAAGACTTTATTTATAGAAGTCAGGGCAAATCAGTATATACAGCAACACAAAATCTGAATGAGTGAAGATTCACCCCTGACCCAATTATAGATGATATATATAAACGAAACCTATTGCGTAGCGCAGGAGAGTGATAAAAGAAAGTGAAGAAAAGAAAGACACAACACAGAGGAATAACATACTGGGAAGGGGAGGGAACGGAACACACTTAAACAATGACAGTACAGGACAACACGATACACCGACATACTAACTAACAAAACAGATAAAGGCACTAAAGGAGCCGATGATATACTAGGTTAGATCAGAGGGTGTTCAAACCAAGCATTCCCAGGAGTCTGTTACACCCCAAAGGCATCCCAAACATCCCAGACTTTCTGGTACGCCGGCAAGGTATGATGCATCTTTGCCGAGAGTTCGTCCATCAATTGAATGTGGTCCATGATCTGCAATATACGTCTCTGCGGAGGGAGTCTCGGAGCTCTCCAGGACTCCGCCACCGCTTTCCTTGCTGCTAATAGTATTTTAGAGAGGAGACGGTTGTGGTGTATAGTAAAGTCCGGAACCCGGGTTGGCGAATAGGTATGTCCAGGGGTCTTTTGGGACTTCGGATCCGAAGATCTGTTCCACCAGACCTTGTACTGAGTCCCAATATTTGGAAATTGCAGGGCATGACCACCACATATGAGCCTGAGTGCCCCTTTCTCCACATCCCCTCCAGCAATCGTCAGGAATGGCCGCGTTCGCTTTATGGAGGAGCACAGGGGTGGCGTACCACCTCATCATAGTCTTGAGCCCCTGTTCCTGCAAGGTTGTGCATATGGATACTTTCCGAGCTGCCTCCCAGATGTCCAGCCATTCATCCCCCTCGAGCGTCGATCCAAAATCTCTCTCCCATGCTGCCATGTAAGTGATAGCAGGCAAGGAGGGTGTGCTTGCTAGGTGGATATAGAGCCTGGAAATGAGACCTCGGGGCGGGTCTCCGGATAAGCATAACCGTTCAAAGAAGGTGAGAGGAGAGGAGCCAGCCGTTTTATTTTCTATGGTAGAGGCGAAGTGACGGAGCTGTATGTAGCGGAAGGAGTCCCGCGGAAGCAGCTGGGAGCGGGCTGACATGGAGTCGAAAGAGTACAATCCAGTATGATCCCGCAGGTCCCTGAGCCGCAAGATGCCCCCCTTGACAAATCTAGAGAATTGGTCCGGCGTTTGCCCCGGTGGGAACTGTGGGTTTCTCCACAGAGGGAGCATGGAAGATGAGACTTGGCGTAGTTTTTTGGAGGAGGCAAGGGAATCCCATATCGCCATTGAGTGACTTAGCGGAGGGCAGGGTACCGGTTCTTGGGGTCGCAGGCTTTTAGGGAGCCACATCCAGTATCTGGGATCCTCCGGGAACATACATGCCGACTCAAAGTCTACCCAGCGGTGGGTGTTGGGCGGAGAGTGTAGTGCCACCACCTGGGATAGTTGCGCCGCCTGGAAGTACCATTGTAAATTAGGAAGTCCGAGGCCCCCCAATTCTCTTGGGCGGTATAGTGTAGATCGTGCCACCCGACGCCTCCCCCCCTCCACACAAACGCGTCGATGTTAGATTGCAAAAATCGGAGGTCACTTGGGTCGACGGGAGATGGAAGCGCCTGGAACAGGTACAACAGGCGAGGCAACAGATTCATTTTGACGCAATGTACGCGTCCAAGCCAGGAAATGCACTCCCTATTCCACACCTCCATCTCCCGCCGCAGTTTAGCATATAAAGGTGGGTAATTGACCTTGTATAGGTCCTTATACTTGCTTGGTAAGTGAATACCCAGATATGGGATTGAGGTAGACGCTATCTTAAATCCGAACCGGGCAATCAAGTCTTGGATCCCTGTGCGGGAGAGGTGGAAAGGTAAGATAATTGATTTATCAAGATTAACTTTATACCCCGAAACATTCGAGAAACGGGACAATAATGCAGTAGTGGCCGTCAATGAGGGCTCTGGAGAGGTCAGGGTAAGCAGCACGTCGTCCGCATAGGCGGATACCTTAAAGGATTCACCCTGAACCGTTATGCCTTTGATGTTGGGGAAAAGCGTATGTGCGTCAGTAGGGGTTCTAGGGTGAGAGCGAACAAAAGGGGAGAAAGAGGACATCCCTGGCGGGTACCGTTATAAATAGGGAAAGTGGACGTCCCGGAACCGGGTATGACAACGTCAGCCCTAGGGTTACAGTAAAGGGCCCGAACCGCGGAACAGAAATCAGGGGGGAAGGACATACGCTCCAGCAGGGCGAAGAGAAAGGGCCATTCGATACGATCGAACGCCTTCTCTGCGTCCAGGGACAAAAGCAAGGAAGGTTGGCCCCTCGCCTCTAGGTGCCAGATCGCGCCCGCCGCCCTACGGGTGTTCTCATATGCTTGGCGCCCCTGTATGAATCCCACCTGATCAGGGTGTATTAAAGATGGTAACAGCGGGTTGAGTCTGGTAGCCAATACCTTGGCATAGATCTTTACATCAAGATTTAACAGGGATATGGGGCGGTAACCCGATGGGCCGGAGAGGTCCTTACCCGGTTTAGGAAGAACTACCAAGGATGCCAGCAGGGAGTCGGACGGAAAAGGGCTACCCCCCTTGACCGCATTAAACAAAGTTACCAGGTGGGGACCAAGTATCGGGAGGAATGTCCTGTAATAGCGGGCTGTGTAGCCATCTGGGCCGGGAGCTTTATTCGGTTTTAGTGAAGCTATGGCTTCTGAGATCTCTTCGAGAGAGAAGTCCTTCGCAAGCGCCTCCCCTTGTGTCGATGAAAGTGTGGGCAAGTCAACGCTGGTAAGAAAAGAATTAATATCTGCTAGGTGGGAAGACGTGGGAGGCGAGTGTAGAGGGGAGTGATTATAAAGAGAGGAGTAGTAGTCTGTAAAGGTTCGTTTAATATGTTGTGGGGTATTGATCGGTCTATTGGCCGAGTCTCTGAGGGAGGTAATGCGGGTCGCTTGGGGACGCGGGCGAATCTGCCGCGCCAACAGCGTGTCCATCTTGTTCGCGGATTCATAATACCTGCGCTTTGACCAGGTCATTGATCTAGCGACATCATCGAGCAACAGCCTGTTCAGAGCCTGTCGGGTGCCTTGCAAGCGGTCAAAACCCTCCTGTGAGGGCGCAGATTTATGATCCAATTCCTGCGCCTGCAGCGTGTGTTGTAACTCTAATACGCGTTGCAGCTTGAGGCGCTTACGATAGGAAACCTTTTTAATAATCTCCCCTCTCAATACAGCTTTATGTGCCGCCCATACGGTGGAAAAGGAAACCTCCCCCGCGCCATTTTCTCGGAAATATGTCTCCAGTTCCCCTTTAAGCTCCTCGACCAACCCCGCATCCTGCAATGTATGGGAGCCCAATCGCCAGTTCCACACCGGGGAGCAGTCAGGGAGACCAAGCTCCAGGACCACCTCCGCGTGGTCCGACCAACTGATAACCCCGATAGAAGCCGCCACCACCCATGGAAGGAGGGAGGGAGAGATGAGAATGTTGTCTATCCTGGAGTAGGACCCGTGGGGATTAGAATAAAAGGTAAAATCTTTAGTGGAGGGATGGGAGACCCGCCAAATATCTATCAAGGCCTTCTGGGTTAAAAAAGAGCCAAACATGGTGTCCTGTCTTGAGCCCCCAGTCAAGGAAGGGTCGGCGGCAGGGCGAAACCTGTCAATAGCGGGACAGGGGACCGCGTTAAAGTCCCCACACATGAGAACGTTCCCCGAGGCAAATCTGTCCAAATCAGCGTGAAGGGCATCCCAGAACGGTTTATCGGGTGTGTTCGGAGCATAAACATTAACCAAGGTGACGGGTCTCAGACCAAGTGTGCCCGATAGGATAACATAGCGTCCAGCTAAATCAGTATATACATCATGTTTTGTAAAAAGACAGTTTTTATGTATAAGGATAGCCACTCCGTTGTGTTTGTTGAGAGCGCAGGAGGAAAACACTTGGGGGAAACGGGGGTCTCGCAGCCTGTGCGATTCCTGCCGAGGCAACCTTGTTTCTTGGAGAAACGCTATATCAACATGTTTGCGTCGAAGATCTCGAAACATTAGTCTCCTCTTCTGGGGGGAGTTTAAGCCCTTCACATTAAGCGAAAGGGCTGTAACCTTTCTAGGTGGGATCATAGGTCCTAGGAGTGAGGTGATGTTGTACTCCAGCGCTCTCAACCCACATCAGTGCCAGACACACATATAACAGAGACAGGGTAACATGCAGACAAACAAAACGAATAAGAACAAGACACCAAGAGGGAGATGCAGGAGGGGGAAGAAAAAGTAACAGAAAGAAACATAGAAGGAAAGCCCGAGACAATCTCAACAGAGTCCCGGGTAGTCCCTCGATAGGGGGGACGGATAAGGAGGACATGGTAACCACACATGCTACCTCCTTAATTGACGCGTGAAGCAGCATACATATGGACGTAGAAAGAACCCAAAAACTACAAATATGACAAGATAATGTAAACGCAGATCAGAGAATTGAACAAATAATCGATGAACTTGACAGAAAACAGAACGGCATGCAAAGCCCCGCTTGTGCTGTGGGAAGGGGGAGGCAGGAAAGCCTCCACCTCAACAGGGCACAATTCCCCAAGTGACGACAGGCCCGCCGTTCCCAGTACCCCACCATGTTACCCACAAGAGCGCCCATGAGTGGGAATCGTCACCCGGGAGATGTCAGCTGGGCGAAAGGGACCGGATCCACGATGCAGCCATGATGTCCCCCTCACGACGGAGGGCGAGGGGAGCCAGATGGGGGAATAACCTCCCACTCTACTTCCACCGGTTCCAGAGGCTGCAGGGAGGGATCCGTTATTTGTAACTCCAAGGCCGGGAGGCCGAGTTGGGCCAAGAAGGCAGGAGCCCCCGCCAACGAGGTGCAGATGGTCGTGGCGCCATTGTGGAAGGCCAGCATCTTTAGGGGGAAGCCCCAGGCGAAGCGGACTCCATGGCTCCTCAAATGGTCAGCGACGGGCTTCCAGGGACGGCGTCGGGCCAACGTGGTAGGCGCCAGGTCTTGGAAGACCTGTAGCTCTGCATCTTGGTATTTAAGAGGAGAGTCCCGCAGAGCCCGCAGTACCGCTGCCCTTGATGTGAAATAATGAAAACGGAAAATCACGTCTCTAGGACCCGCTGGGGGGGCCACCCTTGCTTTCAGGGCGCGGTGCACTCGGTCTAATAAAAGTTGGTCCGCGGTAAAGTCAGGCATCAGGGTGTGCAGCAAAGTCATTACCGTCTTCTCCAGAGCAGCGGAGGGAACCGACTCCGGGAGCCCCCGGAGTCGTAGGTTATTGCGCCTCGACCTGTTGGAAAGGTCCTCCACTTGTTGTTCCAGGTGCTGGATACGTTCCGCCAATACGTTGGACCTATCCACCACCGTGTTATGGCCTTTGGACAGCGTGGTCACCGCTTCCTCCAAAGCGGAAGTTCGGGCGCCAACCGCGTGGATCTCTCCCCGAATAGCGCGCGCCGACCTGTCCAGCTCCCCGCCAAAAACTGCTGGACCTCGACCAGCCGGCCGAGGATCTGCTGCACATCCCCTTTTGTTGCTGCCTCAGGGGGCCCACCGGGGCTAGAGCATGCGGAGGAAGCTGCCGGAGAGCTGCGGCCGCCATCTTGAGGAGTAGGCCCGGATGCGAGAGGGCGAAATATCGGGGCCACCGGCGTGCCCGGGGTCCCCTTTGCCCGCGACACCTTAGCGGGAGACATCAGGAGGTAGTCAGCGGTGATGGGAGTCGACTTGAGAGGAATCTGCTCCAGTTTAGCTCGGGTTCTACGATCGTCAGGACGGAGAGATCAGCCTACACGTCTGCTCTCATCCCGCTCCAGGCCACGCCCCCGATACAGCCAAATTTTAATATTTAAAAAATAATAATTTTCCTACTTAAGTAAATGCACTGCAGTTTGCAATTTTTGCCATTTTGGTTTGCGATAACAATAAGTAATGTTACCGGCAAACACATGGTAAATGAATTGGAATTATCCATATGTCTTTTTAACTGAATGTGCCTTTTCTGTGTAGCACCTCCTTGGGCTTGTCTCTGATCTCAATAAATTGTCTTGCTAAGCCCCGCTCCATATAAATATTAAAGCTTTGTTCATTTTAATTCACGAGTCAGGTGTAACTTAACCAGAGCTCTGGTAAACTTGCCAACTCCATAGAATCAGTAGTAGTCTAGGCCTAGGGTAAACACATGGGTAGGGGGAAACAGAGAGTTTTAATATCAACTCCTCCAGACAACCAAACCCTGCTATCACCTTATTGTATCCTTCTATAATCACCTTCTCTCCAGTACTGACATTTGTCTAACTGCTTTTCCCCTCCTCTTCGACTGCAGCTTCTGCTGAAGAAATAATTGTTACGGGATTTTGAGGAGCTTGGTGCGACGGGTGTATGCTTGCCTCTCAATGCAAGTGGCTGATCAAGAGTGCACAGAGCTGTACATTCTTGTCCTAAACCTCAGAAAGCTGTCCACTGCCGGCTGATTGGCAGATTAATGGCTTTCTGGTGGGAGGAATCCCCTCAGGATTGGATCACCCACTAGGAAACCATGGTGGGACACTCTAGTTTCTACAGGAGTTATTCAGAGGGCACCGAAATGTCACTGACATTTCGGTGCACTCTCGTTGGCTGCATTTCGGCAAGTTAAATTTGCTGACCCTGCGGTGAATACAGCATTCACCGCAGGGTCCCTGAAGTGCAGCAAATAGAACGCAACTGACAAACCACAGCAAAATGCAGATCGCATTAGAAGAGCGCTGCAAAATCACCAAACGAATAAAAAAAAAATCTGTGAATCGATCCAAAAAAATGTCAAATGCATCTGATGATCTGCCAGACTGCTGAATCGATCCAAATAAAAGCCAACGACCCGCCGAACAGACCTCCGACCAGCCACCAAAAAAAGCCGACCAGCCGCCGTACAGCGGTAAAACAAACAAAAAGGCATTTAAAAAAGAAAGTGCATGATAATGCCTGGAAATAACATATAAAGTCCTATGAATAACACTAAAAAGGTCTGTTACAGAAAAAAATAAAAAACGCCATGTAAAAAAATATAGGACCAGTAATTCACCATCTTCATGTCCTTTGTTTTTGGTTTACTTCATTACACCCACACATGAAAGGTTGAATTTGTGTCGCAGGTATGGTGCAAATCTGGTGTGTGGTTGGTTCAAAATCCGGCGTCTTAACAGAAGGATCAGGTGAATACAGTTCCGAGGTCGGGGCTGGCGACTGTGGTTCAGGAGTGTTGAGTCTTATCCGGGTCTGAGGCAGGCTGCAGCGGTTCTTGATTGGTAATCCTCTCTAATTGTCAATACAGACGGCTGAGAGTCATAGGCATGGAGTATAATCCAATAATCAGGAAATGGAATCAGGCCAAAGAAGGGTTAATAGTCCAATGTCAGGTCATACAGGAGAATCAGTAGTGGCTGAAGGCTCATATTACACAGGGTTGAGAGGCAAGGCTTAGTAGAAATTCCAATCCGGGTCATACACAAGGATTCGAGGTTCGCGGTACAGAGAGGGCTCGGCAATAAAGGGTAATCGGGAGCAGAATTAGGGTCATATACGAAAAGCAAGAAGACAAATATACTGGTGGCACTAGGGATTAGGAAAGAGGGTTTAATAATTGAGCTTTACTGAAGGGGCTTTCTAATAGTTATATCTGGCACCTCAGCCACTGCCAATGACGTCAGACGCCAAGGCATGTCTTCTCGGTTAGTCCTTGCATGTGCCGGCTTTCCCAGTGTTGTTCCATACAGAGGCTGGTTGTGGAAGCGTTGGCAACTTTCTACAGACAATGGAACCCATGCTCAACCGTGTATGCGCAAGACGGCGCGTACAAGCTGGTTCCTGTCCTCCCGTTCAATGGGACGTGTCCCGGCTAGTCTCCTCACAATCATCCACCTAAATTTAATATGCTCAATCTCACTTTTTTATCATGCGTAGCTATATCATATGGCTGTATGAGCTCCATCATTGGTTCTCTAGAAAGAGAGGAGCAATGCACACTATTGCAGTTGGTGGAACATGAGGCCTTCCTAGCTGTAATGAGCGTTGAAGCTATACTAAGAATAATAAAGTATTCACACATATATTTTTTGTAGTAGTTAAATTACTCCCTTTTATAAAATATTTGCATTTATTTCTGCTTAAATGATGAAGAGCACATGATTTTTATACAGATATTAAAAAACAGAACATGTATTTATTGTTATTATTTAGTAGTTGAATTCCCACATCCTTCTTCCTTTAACACTCTTGTCAACTAAGGTCACCTTGTGAGATGACATGTAGGAAAGTTTTAGCTAAATAAACTTGGCGCCAGGGATTTTCTAAAACAGGAACCAGTTTATTAACACATCTCTAGCAGGCCAGAGTGACAACTTCTCATAGTAACAGAATACACAAATTATTCAGCTCTAGTTTTCTACCAAATTCGTGCTGTACTAGATGAAGGTCGCCCTAGTCTTGACAGATACAGAATTAGAACTCAGTCCCTCTCTCCCCAAGCCTTTTGGTATGCAGGACACAGATGCCTTGTAAAGACAACCATAGGGTTTTAAGAGACCAAAGTAAAACAAGTATAAAAACAAGAACCTCTTTAACAAAAATCATGGAATTTATTTCCTGCAAACTAAATACTGAGACACATGCTACATTTTTAAACAGAATACTGTTTATTGTATAACAATGCCCTGATATCCTATAGAAAAGAACCAGAGGAAAGAAAATTAAATGACTTGTTAAAAAAGTTCACGTTCTTATTAAAGATGCTTAAATTTGTCTGTGGCCTGATTGATGCTCTGAGCATCATTTCCGATAGCTAGGGTAAATCCACAGCCCTTACTGAATATAAGACTTCCGTATGTAAGAAACCGTCACGCTACCAAGGACTTTTTGTTTACATAAATATTAGCATGACAGATCTTAAAACATGGGTAAACATTTAGGTCCCTATTACATTCTTCACGCAAAAACGCACGCACAACGCGTGAATTTTTGCGTGAAGCGTTAAACGTTAACGGCTGTGCGTTACAAACTGCGCATAGATTGTAATACTATCCGCGTACCCGCGCACAAACGCATTTGCGCTCACAATGGTAAGTATAGGACGCGCGACGGACAGTAAGCTCGCGCAGCGTTCGCACAGCCTCACCCGCGGTAGACGTATACGCACGTTTGTTGCGCTGACATTGTAATACGACGTTCTGAGCAAAGGGTTAATGTGTTTTTGCGCACGCGCAAACGTTTGCGTGAAGATTGTAATAGGGCCCTTAATGATTAAATATAATGGATTAAAAAAAATCTATTTTGCTTATAAACTGTTTGCATTTGATAAAATATCAAAATGTATGCATTTATATTTAATTTGTCCATCCATTACAAACAAAACACTGGAAATCATACGCATTCTTCCACAATGTCATATGGTGTGTGGATTATTGTAAGACAAGGAGACGACAAGGCCTGTGTCACATGCAGTACATGTGATAACGTTTCATCAAATATTTTGCATATGGGTATTTGTGGTGACCACTATGGGATATGGGAGTTTTGGCAAAGCAAAAATGAAGAAAATGCCAACAAAATGTAAACCTACAGGGTTATTCAGAGAGCACTGAAATGACACCAATATTTCGGTGCTCTCCCGTACCCTGCACTTCGGCAAGTTCGATTCAGCAACCCTGTGGTGAATGTTGAATCCCTGAAGTGCAGAGAATGAGCCACCGAACCGCATCCGATAAACCACCAAGATTAAATAGTGTTCACTCCCTCTTGATTGGTCGGTGTCATCAGGCTGTGCCAAAACGTGAGGGATGGGAATGAGGCACGTACGTCGGCGCTCTGAGGATGATGTGGTAGGGCGTGGAAATAAATGACTCGTCAACGTCAAAATCACTATCAGTTTGAGGTGAATTGAGGCTCTAGCTGGAGCTGCTTAAATGTGGGTTATCTGCTGGAACCAGGGCCGGCCCATCCATGGAGCAGGGTGGAGCAGCCTCACCAGGCAGCCCTTTGTCAGGGGTGGCATTTTGCCAATGCAAGGTGTTCGCTCACAGACACTGGTGCCATCACTCCAGGCAGCACAGTGACTTGGGCTGGCCCTGGCTGGAACCTAGTCAGCTGGTGAGCCTTGCACCCCAGTAGATGTGACATGTCCTGTGGAAGCAATTCCTTGTATTATACAGGTATAAGGTGTTACTTTACTTTCAGGATACATGGATTGCGCCCACATGCAGATACTCAGGGTTATTCAAAGAGAGCCAATCTGGCCCCGAAATTGCACTGAACAGGGAATTTCCCGTACGCTACACTTTCGTAGCCATTCAAGCTATTCAGAAAGCAGGCGGTTCGCCAAATTTGGGCGAATTGCCAGCAAAATGCGGTGCCTGTTTGACGGCAGTGAAATCTTCATACAGAAGCAATGGTTCACCTATTCAGAGAACACCAAACAGCAGAGAAATGTCAGAGAAATTCCCTGATGTTCAGTGCTTTCATTCGGCAGGTTTAATCAGGCGAATACCATATTTCAATGTTATTCAGGTTTCAATGTTAAAAATACTCCTGTTTTCATTCGATATCTAAACTGGTTATTATTTTAATCCACAGCAAAAAGTCTCTTTATTTATTTTTTTTAGGATTTTCTTAGGCATTTTTCTTCTTTTTTTCGGGTGGAAAAAAAATTCCTTTTTTTTAAAATACTGTTTTTTCTTTTTTCTGTAATAGACCTTTTCATTATTATTCATACGACCTTATATGGTAATTCCAGACATTTTCTTAACAGTAGCTTATTTGCAAACAGTGATTTTAAATTTTTTTTACTTGTCTGGTGGCTTTTCGGCTTTTTTCTGCAGCTGGTCAGTGCTGTGTCCGTCGGCTCATCGGCTGCTTGCGGGTGTGTTCTGGTGGCTTTCTGGCAGGTTTGTGGTGGCTGCCAGCGGGTTGGCGACGACTGTCCTGCAGTTTGGCGGCGGCGGCCAGTGGGTTTGTGGCAGCCCTCCGGTGGGTTGGCGGTGGCATTCAGCAGTCGATTCGTCACACTTCAGGGACCCTGTGGTGAATGCTGAATTCACTGCAGGGTTAGCAAACTGGACTCGCCAAAGTGCGCAAAATCTATGTAGGTGACATTTCGGTGCTCTCTGGATAAC
Source organism: Leptobrachium leishanense (assembly GCA_009667805.1). Taxonomy (NCBI): domain Eukaryota; kingdom Metazoa; phylum Chordata; class Amphibia; order Anura; family Megophryidae; genus Leptobrachium; species Leptobrachium leishanense. The sequence goes on from CM019064.1 coordinate 349,115,049, forward strand.
ACTGTAAATTTTTATATTATATTTTATATTATTATTATATATTTTATATTATTTTTATATCAAACCTGGTCATGTTTGGTATCATTGGAAAGGCCATTCCCTGATACCTAATATGACCCTCTAGGCCATACCGTTCCATAGATACGGGGTCCAAATAACCCTCATATCTCCTGTACTAGGAATCCCCGGCCAGGCAGGGGATGACCCATTTCTGATGCCATCTTGTGCATGCGCTATGATGTCAGTGAGCAGGGGGAGGTCTCACAGACAGGGCTGACATCCCAGATAGGTGCCAAGCAGCAGGACTTCAACGATGCGCTGGGCACATCCTCCACATCATAGTGGGAAAGTAGAGGAAGCGCCCAGCGCGTTGTCCACAGCCAAGCAGTTGAGACAGACTGTCGCGCACTGCCCTAGTGTGCTTATACTTGACCAATTACAGCGCTCTGTATTTCTTGTCTGATTTTGATTCCCTTGACCTTGGCCACTCCATTGTGTGATACTCTGTCTCCCTTAGTCCTTGGCTATGTGTGCTATTCAGTACTATTGGTTTGGGCTTCCTTGTTCACCTTTCCCCTATCGGTCACTATTGTGCCACTTTGGTTTCTGTCTGTATTTATACTCAGCCACGCTAAGAACCGGTGGCTAGGATTAGTTTTAATTTACTGCGTGTTAGGCCTCTCCTCTGTTGCCATTATTGTTAAACCTAACTACAATAAGGACTGGTACCAAGTAAAGGTTCTTGGTTTTACCAGAGACCTACCGAAACGGTTACAGTAAGGGAATCAACAAGTGGTTTTATATTTTCTGGAATCATGGAGTGTCCTGTGTGTGTCGTTTCTGTGCCTATTCGTCATTCTGTGCGTTATTGCAGTGGTATTCTTGTCATTTTTTAAAATTTTATACCATGTGCTTTTTTTTCATTTTAAAACTTCACGCTTCCAGATATCAGAAACAGCTGATAATATCCCAAACCAATATTTTTGCCTGTTCAAGTCAAGTTACAGTTACTGTTTCAGCTTGTTTTATGATTAGGGTTATGGTTACTCATACAGGGTTATTCAAAGAGATTCGAAAAGTCACTGCACGTTCAGTGACTTTTCATTCCTCCACTTCGGGGTGATTCGGTGATCCTAGTTTGCCAACCCTGCGGTGTATTCAGAAAACACTGCAGGGCCCCTAGTGCAGGGAAAACCCACTGCAAACCCGCCAAACACCCACAGAAACCGCCACAAAAACCTGACTAGCCGCCGATCACAGCGCAGAGCAGCCACCGGAAAAAGCGACACGCAGACGAACGAGTTGAGAAAAAAAAAAGTGTTTTTGAAAGTTTGAAATGTGAAAAACTGTTTGCAAAAAAACTACTGAATGAAAATGCCTGTAATTTACACATAAGATCCAATGAATGATTATAAAAAGGTCTGTTGCAGAAAAAAGAAAAAACGATTTAAAAAAAAGGGAAAAAAGTTTGCAAATAAATTGTCAAAAAATGCCTAAAAGAAAAGAAAATCTATAAATAAAGAGACTTTTTACTGCAGAATAAAATAATAAACGGTTTATAAGATATTGGATTAAAACTTGAATATTTTTAACATTGAAGCCTATGGGATTCTCCTGAATAAACCTGCCAAATGAAACCACCGAACAGGGCATTTCGGCAACTTTTCACTGCTGTTCGGTGTTCTCTGAATAGACGAAGCATTGCTTCTTTATGGGGGATTTCACTGCTCTCGGACAGGCACCGTATGTGCAGGCAATTCGCCAACATTTAGCCGAACGGCCAGGAAATTTAACCGTACGCTGAATTTCAGTGTCCGGTTACATTTCGGGGCCAGATCGGCACTCTTTGAATAACCCTGTTAGGGTTGCTGTTTCAGATTGTTTTATGATTAGGGTTATAGTTACTGTTAGGGTTGCTGTTTCAGATTGTTTTATGATTAGGGTTATAGTTACTGTTAGGCTTACTGTTTCAGATTGTTTTATGATTAGGGTTATAGTTACTGTTAGGCTTACTGTTTTAGATTGTTTTATGATTAGGGTTATAGTTACTGTTAGGATTACTGTTTCAGGTTGTTTTATGATTAGAGTTATAGTTACTGTTAGGGTTACTGTTTCAGATTGTTTTATGATTAGGGTTATAGTTACTGTTAGGGTTGCTGTTTCAGATTGTTTTATGATTAGGGTTATAGTTACTGTTAGGGTTACTGTTTCAGATTGTTTTATGATTAGGGTTATAGTTACTGTTAGGGTTACTGTTTCAGATTGTTTTATGATTAGGGTTATAGTTACTGTTAGGGTTACTGTTTCAGATTGTTTTATGATTAGGGTTATAGTTACTGTTAGGGTTAGGGTTACTGTTTCTGCTTGTGTTATGATAAGAGTTAGAGTTAGACATATGCAATTCAGTTCAGTACAAATTTAGATATTCAGCCAAAATATCAGCAGTTTGGAAATCGCCAATATCTGAACCAAGTTGGGTCTCCCAAACAAATACACTGAATTGATCCAAACTGATCCATTTGTAATGGCCAGATACGAATATCAGATCTATTAGGATTAATTTGGAATATGGAAAGTATAATAAAAGAATGAAATATTTATTTTCTGAGCCTATGAGTCCATTCTGTGCATCATTTCTAGCCTATGTTTCATTCTGTGTATTATTTCTGAGTTAATGCATCATTTGGAACCCTATGCGTCATTGTGTGTGCCTTTTCAGAGCCATTCTAGACTCATACTAGCAGGGTTATTCACAGAGCGGTGAAAAGCAGGAGAATGACTGGAGAATGGAAAATTCTAGGTCAAAATATTTTTCAGAGAATTTTCCATTCTCCAGTCATTCTCCTGCTTTTCACCGCTCTCTGAATAACTCTGTATTTGTTAGTTATGTCCCTGTGCCTCATTCTGTGCATCATTTCTGAGCCAGCTTATTGTCATATTTTAACCCCTTGGCTACGGGCGACATGTGGGGAATGTCCTTGGGATTCCGCGCTATATGTGGAGGATGTTCCCCAATCATGCAGTTTCGCTGTCAAGGGGTGAGATACTCACCACTTTGGTCGGGGTCCCGTGGTGGTCCATGGCACCTTTGCCGGCGCACTGACGTCATCGTGCCAGTACGCAATGATATCTTTTTCAGCCCCTCTTGTCAGAACTGGGAGCGTGCCTGAAGGGAAGGGTGGGTGCTTTCAACCCCTCTATCTCCCCATTGGTAGGGGTTAGAAAAATAAGAGAGGCATCTGGAATGGCCTTAGTCTGCCCTTTCCGGCGATGCCCCTCTTAATCCCTAACCACCAATCGGCGCTGGATCGCAGACTTCTCATGGTGGGGGCTGACATCTTGGATGTCAGCCCCACCTCTGGGGCCTCCCTAATTGAAACGCCGTTTGCAAAAAAAAACTACTGAACGAAAATGCTTGGAATTTACATATAAGGTCCTGTGAATGACAATAAAAAGGTCTGTTACAGAAAAAAGAAAAGACGCTTTTAACCCTTTCGCTGCAGTGGACGCGCTGAGCGCGTCCAACCGCATGTCACGTTGCGTGCGGAGGACGCGCTGAGCGCGTCCAGCCTTTGGGGTCAGCGTTCGGCCGGGTTCCGGCCGATCGCTGGCCCCCCCGGTGCGGGCTGACATCCTCGATGTCAGCCCAGCATCCGGAACCGCCGCCGGGCTAATTAGGTGTCATCGCGGCGGCGCGATGACACCTAATTCAGGCGCCCACCCCGCATGTGCGGAGGAGGCGCCTGAAAGGGAGGGGGGAGGTCCTTTGGACCTCTCTCCCTCCCGATCGGCGGCGTTGCGGGGGTTAACCCAGGCACCATTTAGAAGGGCACAGCCTGCCCTTCCAAATGGTACCTGGCATTAACCCCTGGGGAGCCGGATCACGAATCGGCGCTGAAAAGCGCCGGTTAGTGATCCTTTCCCGGAGCTGGCCGACATCTTAGATGTTGGCCAAGCCTCCGGGAACTCCCCCTGAGGACTGGCGTCATCGTGCATAGCACGATGACGCCAGTCCTGGAGTTAACCCCTAGCTGCCACCAATGGTGGAGATAGGGAGTTCCAATGAACTCCCTATCTCCCGATCCGTGGCAGCTCGGGGTTAAAGTTTGGTATTGTTGGATCGGCCAGAGCATGGCCGTTCCAACGATACCAAACTCGAATGTGAAAAAGTTAGTAAAAAAAAAAAAAATATTTTAAAAAAAATTATAAAAAAAAAATAAACCAGTTTTTTTTCTTTTTTTTAGTTTGTTAATGCAGCAATATTGTTCCCATTTCAATTATAATGTGAACAATGATGCTGCACTAACGATTTTTGTATGCGGTGCGTTTGTTAAAAATCGTGTAATTTTCCCCAAAATTTTCCCCAAAAAAAAATGTAACGAGACCCCATCTCTAATTTTTTTAACAAGCGCACCCCATACAAAATATAACCGCAATTGCTCGCATGTTAAAATGTGAAAAAAAAAACACTTTACACAGTTTATTAGATATTGCATTAAAATGAGAATATTTTTAACATTGAAGCCTATGGGATTCGCCTGAATAAACCTGCCGAATGATACCACAGAACAGCAGGACACTGCTGTTCTGTGTTCTCTGAATAGATTAACCATTGCTTCTCTATGGGGGATTTCACTGCCTTCGAACAGGCACCGTACTTGCCTGCTCTCTGAATAGCCAAATGGCCCTGATATGGAACCGTACGAGGAAATTCACTGTTCGGTGACATTTCGGGGCCAGATCGGCTCTCTCTGAATAACCCCTATAGATCAAAAACTGAAGTCTGCATGACGAAATAAAATTGTAACGAAGTGATGCCTTGTGGATGGGCATAATATTAACATAGAAAGCTTGCTGCATGTCCCAATATTCCCTGGTAGTAAAAGATGGAGCTTGATGGGATGAGCCACCCGGCACTAATTCACTCTATGTACAGCCTTTGAATACTATCAATGCTAAGCGTGTGGGTCTGTGATTTGCCAGGCCTATTCTTCAATCCTACTGGAGGAACTTATTTTAACATGTGTATTGTCACCGTGATCTTTTATGTATATGTCATAATTAAAGAAAAATGTATAAAAGTAGTAAATGTTGTACATTTTCTAGGCTGACATATCTGCAATTGGTTATTGTATACTATTGGGTTATGCCCATGTGGCGTCGGTTTAATTTACCCCTTTTTCGTTTCGTGTTTGACATATCTACATCTCCGAAGCATTATATTATATTTTGTGGATGTAGACGTTAGCGAAGACGAGCTAGGAGGTATTGGAGGGTTATTATCAGGAGGATAAATGGCAGCTCCAGGACATCTCTGTCTCTTTTCATTAATCCATTTCGTTTGAGCTTTGACATTGGTGGCTGGATTCTGAAAAGGGAACTGTGTCATGTGTTGCATCCTGTATTTAACAAAAAAAAAAAAAAAAGACTGACAGGAAGTACTGGGATTGGTAGCCAGAAAAAAAAGGGCTGTTTTTAGAGAGAGGAAACCAAAGACATTAAAAAGCCATGACGCGAGCGTGCATAGTTCTCATATAATCAAAACCATGTACAGACCAAGAAAGAAACGTTCCCAATGAAAGAGAGGACTGGCGTTCTGAGATCAGACAGCAGAGTTCGAGAACAAAACCTGGAACTGATGAATAAGTCACGTTAATGCACTTCCCTGTGCCATCTTCTCTCTCACCTGAAGCCCCTGTTCAGGTAACGTGCACCAAGATCTATTCTTGCCTCCTTGTCTACGCTGCTTCGTGTCTAACCCGCAGGCTGTCAAACAAAGCTTATCTCTTTATTGAATTCCAGCTGTGGATTCCATACCACGCCGTCATTAGAAAAGCACAATACTACAGAAACATCTTTGCCTCATCCTAGTTTTAGTAACCCTCTAAGTACGGGATTGGATGTGGCTTTCCGAGCGTCCTTTTGGCACCCAGTGTGTTTATTAAAATGTATTATTGATATATATCGGTCTCGAGGGGTTATTACTCACTTAGAGCGGAACTGGTGGAGAATCACGGAGAAAGCGAATTGCAAATTTCCAAAACATGATCAAGATGAAGCGATACCACTAATGGCAACATTTCAGTTTCATCCTTTTTTATCTAAAATTTGCTGCTCCCCTCAACCAGTTCCCCACTTAAAGAATAACCTCTTAAGCAGAATGTCGTGAGAAGTTGTATTTTTGACGAGGCAGAGTATAATCTGTTTGTTTTCGGGACGTTTTGATGTTGAATGAGCTGCTTATCTAGTCCGCAATGTAATACTGATTACAAAGTAATAAAGCTGATAAATATGTTTCTCATCTGGCAAAGCTGCTTTATTTTGCAGCACTTAGAGTGTAGAGTAAACAATATCCATTTTTAGCGTCTTACAGACCCCTGCTAAGAGATTGTGATGACAGATTTGAAAAGAGAAACATTTTAGTCCGCGTTGTGTATCCAAATAGGAATTCTGTTTATTAGTTTATTTTTTTCTTGTTCTTCTATAGAATGTTTGTATTATTATTTATTAATAAGCGACAACACATTCCGCAGCGCTGTACAAGGTGTAATGGGTAAAGACAGGACAGTTCTACAATACATACAGGAGGCCGGTCAGTATTCCTGCCTGCAGATACAGGAGGACGTGAGGGCCCTATTCCCGTGGGAATTTACAATCTAGATAGTTGTTTTGTCATGTTCAGCTGGTTGGCTATTCCAGGCGTCTACTATGCTTTTAATGCAATAGAGGTGTTATACATCAAGTGAAAATATAATGAAAAAAATAATAGTTTTTAATAAAATTTAGGCCCAAATCCACAGGATTTTGCAATTCCTATAAAATGCTTAATAAAGTGTTTTTAACGGCTTTAAAACAGGGATGTCAAACTCACGGCCCCCCAGATGTTGATGCCAACAATTCCCAGAATTCCTTCAATTGAATAGATGGCCAGGGAATCAAAGGAGTTGTAGTTCAGAAACATCTGGGGGGCCGGAGTTTGACAGCCTTGGCTTATCAGAACTTTGCTGGTGTCAAAAATGGCTCAGCATTCATATGTTAAGGAGGTTTTACAGAGAGATAAGAAAGTCATTCTAAAACGTAAGGTAGAGTCAGTGGGGTGCTAGGACAGTGGTTGGAGTAAAGTGAGTGTTCGTGTACAAGATATGTAGTGCTATGGGGACGAACAGGTGGTGTGAATGGTAACTACCATGATTCTCATCTAAGAATCATCAACGATACCCTATATGTGAATACCCTCAACAGGGCTGCTCTCAGGGGTGACAGCTCATGATATGTTCGGGGGCCCAGTGGTTCTAGGAGACCCTAGGCCTTGCTAAACCCTGTGCAGCTTGTCTAGGTGCCACAGATGTAAGGGTCCCTCCAAGACACCAAGGAGTAGGAAACCAAGATATCATAAAATTTCCCGATGGGCCATGGCATCTGGGGCTTTTAAGAGCACTCTGTCTAATCACTGAGGGCATGATTAGTATGGTCTGCACCAGGCAGAGGTTCACACCAAACACTCTTCCACCAGAGAACACTTTATCCCCTTTCTGAACCACAAGGGACTTAGTCCATTCCCAGCAAAGTAAGGTAAGGAGAAGAGGAGGCAAACATTTTACTTTTAATTAGTTTACTGGTATGTGCAACTGACGAAAGGGGGGCCCTGACCAGTGGCTCAGTAAGGGACCCCAGCATTTCTGATGGCAGTCCTGAGGTTCAACCCTATATTTCCCTTATACCCTTAAGCCACAATGTGCAGAGGAGGTGCCAGCTAAGTGAGTCGCTCCTCCTTGTCTACCTGTTAGCTCCCTATATATACAGTTTTGATGTTCCTTATCTGGTTCATGATAAAGTGCATGAAAATTGACTTTTTGGGATTACAGGTTGAGCACCCCTAATCCAGAATGTGCGGGACCAAAAGCTTTACAGATTTTGGATTCTTCCAGATTTTAGAATCCGGGAGAATCCGATGTTGGGGGGGTTTAAAGGGGAACATGGCAAGAGAACCACGATCCTTTTCCCGTTGCAGCACCAGCATGTACACAAGCTAGGAAATGCTGGGCAGCCTTTTCCAAGGGACATGCTGCTTGGAGTCAGCATGTCTCTGGGTAGCGTGTCCCACACTGGGGCTGTCAAGGGTCCCCCTGCTGGTGCCACACTTTGCTGTAGCCAGTGGTGGAAAGGTGAACAGATGAAGGACCCATCTGAAACAACAAGAAGGTGAGTAATTATGAAATTCGGAAGCCTCCAAAAATGTTGGATTTCAGAATTCTGGATAAGGGGAACCCAACCTGTATTTACTGTTTGTAATTATTGAATGTTTCATGAGTTCACATGGGTTGCCCGAGCCTATCAGGGTTATTCAGAGAGAGGTGAAAAGCAGGAGAATGGCTGGAAAATGAAAAATTCTAGGTCAAAATAGCCAAACCAGAAAAATTCTCCCTTTCATCTCACTTTCCAAATCGGCTATTTTGACCTAGAATTTTCCATTCTCCAGTTTTTCTCCTGCTTTTCACCTCTCTCTGAATAACCCTGTATGTATTCAAACTATTTCTACAGAGAGAGAGGAGCACTCTACTTTAGAGAGATTAAATTTAACGTTTATTCAAGAAAATAATAAAATGAGAGACTACTTACCTAACAGTCTCAAAAAGTAATTTTGTGCAGAGTGGAATAATTCAAAATAGATGCTACGCATGTAAGAGAAAAAATGAGGAAAAATACATAATAGATAAGGGACCACAGACGAAAAAATAAACATAAGCACTTTGCTCGAGAAGTGTACACTGTGCCCAGGTGCTAAGAATATATACTATGTGGAGAAGTAAATGAACCTCTCTTTTGCATGATTAATGGTAAAAAAAAGGAGAAAAGCCCTTTGAGGGCCTGAATAATAGGAAAGGGCTTCAGGTAAGTATAGAACAACAGAGAGGTACATCCGGTGTAAAATGACAGGACTATATTACAATCTTCGCGCAAAAACCATCACGCAAAGCGAAAAGTTTTGCGCAAAGCGTTAAACTTTTGCGGGCGCAAATCACCGCTGGAATTACAATCCTCGTGCTTCTTTTCATCCGCCGATCAATACCGCGCGCAAACAGGAATGCGGTCAAATGCTTGCGCAGTACTGTCTCGCGCAAAAAACAGTGTGCGAACATTTTTTTTCTCGTGATTCAGCCAATCAGAATTAAGAACCACAATTATCTCGTGTTAAATTTTTGCGCCTGTCAAAGTCAATCTGAGCATATATGCTGCAGCAATAATACATACACACACGACTTCTCCATTTTATTGCTTTGGTATGAGTAGAATGTGTAACTATACTTTGCTGCATATTTTTTTTGGGCTGGTGTATTTGGGTTCGGCCAGGTCGTTCAGATTTGCCATTAACACCAGCTTTTAGGAGTTGCTAAAATTATGCGCGCAAAGGCCGTGCGGTAAATCCTGCGCATAGATTGTAATACCATCCGCGTACCAGCGCACAAACGCATTTGCGCTCACAATGTTAAGTATAGGACTCGCGCAGCACAGTAAGCTCGCGCAGGTTCACCCGCGGTAGACGATAACGTGCGGTTGTTGCGCTGACTATGTAATACGGGATTAGGCGCAAAAGTTTTTTCCCCTCGCGTTAATGGTTTTTTGCGCCAGCGCAAACGTTTGCGGGAAGATTGTAATTTAGTCCACAGTGTTTTACACATTATGCTATATATATTGTATATATCGTGTACGTTCAGAAGGTGTAAAGCATAAGAATAGCAAGTAGACGTTTGAAGCTAAATGAGTGAACGCTACACCCAACCTAAATAGTTTTAAGCAAGTGTCTAAACAGGTATGGCGTTCCGAATGTATATTATTTAATATTCCTGACACTCCCTCTACGTGTTTCGCTGCACTGGGTAGCTTTCTCAGGAGTGTATTAGCAGTAAATAGACGACCGACATGAGGGTCAGTAAAGTTTTATTTATTTATTTATAAAGTATTTTACCAGGAAGGATACATTGAAATTTCTTTCGCTTTCAAGTATGTCCTGGGTTCAAGAACATTGAATTCTTACAGTAGGTACAGAAATACAAAGTAATAAAATGCAAGATATTAACCTTCATTCTAATCAACGTCTTAGGGGAGCGATCAGCAACCTTGGGCTTCCAGATATTTTGGAAATACATCTTCCATAGATTGAATGAGCATCTTGAGAAATGTAGTTCCCATACTAAAGGGCCAAGGTTGTTGACGCACGTCATAGGGTTTCTCTCCCACGATTCGTCTCAGTTAAAACTATTTCTACAGCATGGGATACTGGATACAATACCTGATCTAGCCTCAAATAAAAGCGTTTACTATAGATCACGCTGACAATGTGCAGACTGCATAGAGCGTCATAGAGGTGTATTATTTTGAGTTACTGGGTCTGTTGTAAACCAGGACACACATAAACACTGTCAAGATAATGTGAATTTGATATGTTACTCGTCCATAAAACAAGCTGACCTGCAAAATATCATTGAGTGATAACTGTACAGAACAAATGTGCCAGGATGGACAATACAGATAATAAAAATACTTTTAAGAAGGTTTATCCACTTTACGCTGGAACAAAGGTGGATTTTAAATTAATAAAACCCAACTGATACGGAAGGATTTGGAAGCCGTGCTTGGAAAATGCATTCAGGGTTATACAAAGAGATCCGAAATTGTGGCCGAAAGGTAACTGAACAGTGAAATTCAGCGTTCAGTTACCTTTCCTGGCCATTCGGCTATTCAGAGAGCAAGCAGTTCGCCAAATGTTGGCGAATTGCCTGCACACACGGTGCCTGTTCGAGGGCAGTGAAATCCCCATAGAAAAGCAATGCTTTGTCTATTCAGAGAACACCGAACAGCAGTGAAAAGTTGCCGAAATGCCCTGCTGTTCGGTGGTTTAATTCGACAGGTTTATTCAGGTGAATCCCATAGGCTTCAATGTTACAAAATATTCCTGTTTTAATCCAATATCTAATAAACCGTTTATTTTATTCTGCAGTAAAAAGTTTCTTTAATTTCAGATTTTTTAGGCATTTTTCGGGATATTTTTGCGAAAAAAAATTCCGTCCTTTTTTTTTTAAATCATTTTTATTTTTTCTGTAACATCCCTTTTTATTATCATTCATTGGATCTTATATGTAAATTCCAGGCATTTTCGATCTGTAGTTCCTTTGCAAACAGCTTTTCACTTTTCAAAAATTCATGAGTACGTTTTTTTTTTCGGCGTGTTCGGCGGGGTTAATCCAGATGTTTTTGTGGGTTTCAGTGTGCGTTCGCCGGGTTTTGCGGTGTGTGTTCGTCGGGTTTGCGGCGGCTTTTCCCTGCACTATGACGGCCCTGTGGTGCTTGCTGAATACACTGCAGGGTCACCGAAATGGGATCGCCAAACTGCACCGAATTGAAGAGAACGAAGAGTCACGGAATGTGCAGTAAATTTTCGATTCTCTTTGAATAACCCTGACAGTTTACTTAAAGGGTTATTCAAAGAGCCACGAAATTCCACATGAATTTTGGTGCTTTTACTTTCACTGCACTTCGGAGAATCAAATTCCCCGAACCTGCAGTGAATTCAGCATTCACCATAGGGTCCCTGAAGTGCAGGGAAAAGCCGCAAAACATTGGTTCAGATAAGCCGCCACAAAAATGGCAGAAAACATCAGATCGGATCCGATAAGTCGCCACAAACACGCTGAACGCACCCGACGATCTGACGCAAAACCGCCAAAGGAGTCTGAAAAAAGCCGATCCGCCGAACGGGGTTAAATTACACATTAGGTCCTATGAATAATAATAAAAAGGTCTGTTACAGAAAAAAAAATGCTATTTAAAAAAAAAGTATCGGGAAAAAGAATTGCCCAAAAATTCCTGAAAAATGCCTAAAAAAATCCTGCAGATTAAAAGAATAGACGGGTTAATAAATATTCAATAAAAAGGGATTTGCGCTCTGCGCGTCCAGCCAAGTGGTTCTCCTGTGCTATGGACGCGCTGAGCACGTCCTTGTACAGGAGGCAGCAATCGGCCAGATTCTGGCCGATTGCTGCGCTCCCCCAGTGCGGGCTGACATCTTGGATGTCAGCCCAGCACTCCGGGACCCCGGCGGGGCCATTAGATGTCATCGCGGCGGCGTGATGACATCTAATTCAGGTGTACCCCCCGCGTGTGCAGAGGAGGCGCCTGAAAGGGAGGGGGGAGGTCCTTCGGAGCTCTCTCCCTCCCGATCGCCGGGGGGCACAAAGTTAAGGCAGACACCGTTTGGAAGGGCACAGCCTGCCCTTCCAAACGGTGGCAGACCTTAACCCCTGGGGAGCCGGATCACGATTCAGCGCGGAAAAGCGCTGGATCGTGATCCTCTCCCGGAGCTGGCCGACATCTTGGATGTCGGCCAAGCCTCCGGGAACTCTCCCTGAGGACTGGTGTCATCGTGCATAGCACGATGACGCCAGTCCTGGAGTTAACCCCTAGCTGCCACTAATGGTGGAGATAGGGGGTTCCAATGAACCCCCTATCTCCTGATCCGTGGCAGCTAGGGGTTAATGTTTGATATCGTTGGATCGGCCAGAGCAATAAAAAAATATTTTTTAAAAAAATTATAAAAAAAAAACTAAACGTAAAAGTTTCTTTGTTTTGTTAATGCAGCAATATTGTTCCCATTTCAATTATAATGTGAACAATGATGCTGCACTAATGATTTTTGTATGCGGTGCGTTTGTTAAAAATAGCGAAATTTCCCCCAAAAAAAAATGTAACGAGTCCCCATTTCTAACTTTTTTAACAAGCACCCCATAGATAATATAACCGCAAATGCTCACATGTTAAAATGTGAAAAAAAAAGACTTTACACATTGTAAATTATTGAAAATTCTAATTTTATTGCATTTTTTGTTATAATATACAGACAGGACATTACGTATACATATAATAATGACATATTATGAATCTGCCGAGTCTGCCGGAAAGAACGATATATAATATGTCTGGGTCATATATTAAAATAAGCCTTCAAAACGCGGTTAAACATGATGAGCAAAACCGGTAAAAATGACCTCAGCACAGAGGCGGGAAAAGCCTCAGCAGCGAAAGGGTTAAACCTGTCGAATGAAACCACCAGGGCATTTCACTGACATTTTGGTGCTGTTCGGTGTTCTCTGAATAGATGAACCATTGCTTCTCTGAGTTCACTGCCACAGAAAGTCATCGCATTTTGCAGGATTTCACCAATATTTGCAGAATTGCCACCTTTTTGAATAGCCGAATGGCTCCGAAATTGCACCGTATGGGGAAATTCACTGTTCGGTGCAATTTCGGGGCAGTTCAGCTATGTTTGAATAACCCTGTCCTCTTTTTTTTCTCTAAATTTTAATTTCATAGTTATGCATCTTGATGCGGTCAAATCTCTTATTTGAGTGGGGATTAGCATTTGTGTGCCAAAATTACTAGTAGCTTGCCTCACCCAAGTGACATTATAATGATGAAAGACACCATCCATGCTCAAGGAGAACCTTTTTATTTTTAATGTGTAATGCAAATAATTAATTTAAAATGCATACCAAGAATTATAAAAAGATAATCCCATTTGACGTTCTTGCATTTTCAGGACATTCCTGGGCTTTTCAGCTTCTGTAGTGAGTGTCTTAAAAGCGCAGGATATGTTCATCACTTTGTATGATAGATTCTAGACGATGCTGTGACACATTCCTCCAGGAATTCTTGTATGTTGAATGTAATGTCAGTTTCATGAGTCTTGAGGCTGAGAACTCTGTGCTCTGCAGGTACCTGGGAATATAGATGCATAACTAGATGGAAATAGAACTACCTTTGGACAAATCCAAATTTAATGAGAATAAATGCACATTCAGGTCTAGTCAAAAAAAGGTGAAACTCAGGAGAATGACTGGAGAAGTGAAAATCCAGGTCAAAATAGCCAAACCAGAAAAATTCTCCCATTTATCTCACTTTCCAAATCTGCTATTTGGTCTAGATTGTTCTCTTCTCCTGCCAGATCTCCTGGTTTTCACCTTTCTTTGAATAGACCTAAATGTTTACACTTTGGGTCATATTCCGAAGCTTGCACAGGAAAGGAGATGTAAGTAAAAACAAATCTGCACATGAAGATTTTACTTACCATCTCCCTTTTAGAGTTACTATTCCAAGGTAGATTAGGAACTAGCCTCGGAAGAAAGCACAACGCAATGTCAGGCCACGGCCGTCCTGCTGCCTTACCGACCTCTCATCCGCCTGCTGAGAGGTCCCTCCTCTGCTGCACGCTCCCCTAGCCTCCTTCTCGGCTCTAGGGGCCATCTCCAACCCAGAGCGTCCCCCGGTGCTGACCACGAAACTGCAGAGGGTCTCTTCATGGCCACACGCAAACCCATCATCTCAGGCAGTCCCCTCCGTGGCATGGCGCTGGGATGTAGCGAACCCTGGCGTCCCACGTGTCTCCTCCAAGATAGCTCTAACAGATCTCAGTACCCAGACATGGTCACATCTGTCAATGCCCCTTCCTTGCTGCATCCCCGTGTTCTCCTCATGACTCTCGTGCCTTTCTCCAGTCCTTAGACGAAGAATAAAGACAGATACACACAGAGAGCCTTGCTAGCGTCCCCCCAGAAATAAACTGAGGCTGTAGATCTGGAGCTTTTCGTTGGAACTGTAAACAGTAATAGCTGCTACCCACACCATGAGTTATGACTGCATGTAAGGTCAAAATCGAACTCTTTTACTTGGGGACAGGCACGCGTATTTATACGGTCAAACCTTGGTTATTTACATACACAAAACCTCCCCTAGAAACTGTTAGAATAATTAGACTAGGACATAATTAGAATAAAACAATACAATCATTATCAGTAAACAGATTACAGTCTAAAAACAGCTGATAACAGGGCAGCGTTTGCCTGACAAAGCAGATTAACAAACTACTCAAATATGCAGCAGATATTAACATATTCCTGAGAGAGGGCATGCTTGAAGCCTAAACTATCAGCAGATAACAAGATACACATGGACCATAACGATAGACAGATAGACAGTGACATAATTCTTTAATAACTCAGATTACATAACACTCTGCATACAAGGGAGGCCAAGGAAATAATATAGAACATCAGGCCTGCACCCTAGAAATATACCTTCAAGCCCATGCACCCCAAGTCCAAAGCGATTTACGTCACAATGGCGTCTCCATGCAAGACGCCAGGGCCCCCAATCAATCCGGGCACTAGGTGAAGCTAACAGTCTCCTGATTGGTGCATTTCCCACAGGCGCACTATTTAAATCCCAGCTTCCACTGGGTTCATTGCTTGGTTGTCCTGTTTGCTCCCTAGCTTTTCTCTCCCTGATCTCCTGCCTTTATATTGTGATTCCCTGTGTACCGGACCCTCTGCCAGCCCTGACCTTCCACTTAGGATATCGACCCTGTGTGCCACCCGTCAGCCCTGACCTTCTGCTTTGGATATCGTCCCTGTGTGCCCACTACCAACCTAGACCTCTGCCACGCCCCTGATTCCACGGATTACACAGTCACTCTTTATGCCTACACCCTTCACCCTATTTGCCGTGCTCTTTTCCAAGTTCAAGATCTCCCCGAGTGGCTTGTTCCGCATCCTGAACTCCGTAAGCCCAAACCTGACATGCAAAGAGATACTTTCAGCAGCGATGCACAACGGTGTGAGTAACGGCTGTTGGAGTTCATAGAACTCCATTGAGCCCTGCGCATCCTGGGTGTGAGCTCTGTACAAGCTCGCATCCGCTGATTGCCCAGCACTGTGGATGAATCGCAGAGGGAGACTGGGAACTATTTGGGAGGAATTGGCAGATCGCACTGCCCTGGGAACTATTTCGGCAAGAGAAAGCAGTGGATCACGCTACCCTCTCTATCGTAAGTGGTGAGGTAAGTAAGGGTATTTTGGGGGAGGTTAGTTTGGTGTGTTAAGTGACTTTGCAAAAGCAACATCACTTAACACAAGCTTTTAGGAGACAGTATTTCTCATCGACAGAAGAACGAGCTACTCGCGTTTCTATTCTGAGGTACAAATGAATATCTCTTATACAAATTATAGGAAACATTAGGGACAGGGAAGCGCTATTCGCGAAGCACAGACAATAGTGGAATATTGATTGCTGGCGATAAGATAACTTCAATACATTATGTATAACGTCTCGGGATATTAGGTTATCCCCAGGCTTGGAATATGGCCCTTTGGGTCCTATTCTCAGTAACTTGTTAGTATTGGTGAATGGGTAAACTAATAATAATTGCAACTGGAGCTGCAGAAGTTAACACTTAAGCTGCTGTTCCAGGTCGAGCAGTAACATCTGTTATGGCTTCACACAAATGGCAGATTACTGTACTTTTTCATCTCCACCTATATTGTGTGAAAGATACACAGAAGTACCTGGGGATAACAAGCAACCCCCAGATGTCTGGGGGAAAAACTACTGTACTGGCTCTCAAAACCTGGTGTTACTTATTGATTGCAAAATCTCTTCATATTTAAGGGAAAAAAGACTTAAAATGGCTTAGAATATAGAAAACATAGCTGCCAAATCAAGGAAGATATCCACCTTTCCCCTCATAAACAATTGAAGGATCTAGAAAATAAATAGATGTCTGGCGTCATTCCACTGGTTTAGCAATGCCAAACATGATCACATGTAAATGAACTCGTGCAACACTCCATGTCTTATGACTTAAGCTGTTACTGATACGAGTCCAACTGTTTGCTGCTAATTGAATCATTTGCATAGGTTTATTAGCGCGAGTAGGATTTTACCTTTACAAGTGCCGTACAGTGGCTCAGGTTGAGTAGGGTCCTGTCCTGTATATTGCTAAGGGGAAAAGAGACTGTACAATAACCAAGGATCAGTCGTTGCAACACTGCTCGGTGCATCGCATTATAGACTTGTTTGCTAAATAAGACAACAACAAATAGAGGTTCACACAGAGAATAAATCAGCTATGTTATGTCACATTGTTAATCAAACACTGACTATGGAAGAGACACAGGGCTGCCATGAAAAATAATGGGGGCAGTTGTCACACCCCCCCAGCAGCACCCTACTAACTGGCCCCACATACACATAAACAGACAGGCACCCCTCTAGGAGCCCAAAAATGAGGTCCCATGCAGCACGACAGGAAGATTGCCCCCGAGGCCCCAAGACAGGTGTCCTTATGCCCCCAAGTCCCAAGACAGGAGGTTCTATGATCCCCAGGATTCTAGACTTGGCTAACCAGGTCCCATGTCAGGTCTTTCCTCCCCATTGCTTCCTCTCTGTAACAGCAACTAGGGTTTACTGCTCTCTGGCTTGTGGACCAGACTCGAACTTGTTAGAGCATCCATCCCTTCTCTCCTTTAAAGCAGATCCGCAGCAGCTTTCTTTCTCTCACAACCCTCAGCCAGAACTTGAGGAAGTGCTGTATAATTCTAAGCATCTGTCCCCAAACACCAGACGAGACTTATGCGCAATCCGTTTGCTTGTCTGACCACATCCTTGTCTTTTAGATTTGGCTTTGCCACATTGGTCCACGTCCCTTGGCAAGAGGTCAGCACAACAGGCATAGGGGCCATGTATACTGTGAACAAGGGTGCCAAGGAGGATGAGGACACAAAGATTGATGGAGCTTTGGTTACACTCCCCATATCCAGTAGTTAGCCATTCCACTCTACCTCATTAGTCATCCACGTTTTCCCCTCCCTACTGTGGTTGGCCTTGCTTCTACCTCAGCTCTGCTGGAGGAGAACTCAGACTCCTCTCTCTCCCGGCATAACACTGCCATTCCACAGGAAGTTCCAAGAGCATGTGTATTAACCACATTAGTGCAAACAACAGTTGAACAATGCTAAATGGACAATAGTCATAGTTTACTCACGTTAGGAAAGAATAATGATGATACTGTTGTTCTGCGTTGTTTGTTGTTGCTTGTAGTCTCTGTCGAAATTTGGTTCTGTGGACAGCCAAGTTCACCGTGGTTACTACTACAGTCATTTTTGCTGTTGTTTGCAACACAAGACAACTTCAGTGCCACAACGGTGCTTGACAAATAACCCCTTTATGTTAATGTTATTATAATGTATATTTAAATAAAACTGTAGAGGAAAGGAAATTTAGCATGCTGCACAGTAGAAAGGTAAGGAGAAAGACTTGCTATGCAGGGGTCAAATAGGAAAAAAAATAAGTGTGGGAAATCATCAGTAGTTCTGCAGCCAAATTAAGCATTGCCAACTTGCACATAACACACCACCCCAAACACAAATTGATATACACCCTAACAGTGCTTTTTTTCTGGACAAATAGGTGGGGGTACTCTCACGCCTGGGGAAAAACTGCTTATTATGACTATTTTCATGTCCTCATAAACAATAGTTGTATTTCACTTAAAGGAAGACACTATAAAAGGGAACCATATTTTTTTTTTTTTGAACGTTGAGCCATTTACTTGGTTAGCATCTGTACATCTGAACACATTCACAGTCTTAACCATTTTATTATTGTTGAAATTCAAGCATTTAACTGGTGGGCAAAGTAATGAAGGGTAAAGTTTGGACATCTCCTGCTGCAGAGGGAATGTTCAGATTGTCGTTCCCACATGCTAATATTCACTATATACAGAGTATATCCTTGTCACGACCTCCTAATGAAGCAATGACTATTCTTAACCCACACAATATTCAAAATAACAAGCATGTCAGGTTTGGGGTTTTTGTGCAATGTCATAAAATATGTCACACCAGATTCAAAGTCATTAAGCTCTTCTGGTGGCGCGCCGTAAAAATATCACATGGAGGTCTCTTGATGCAAAACAGACAATGGGCACAATACAACTACAACGTCTCCAACAACTCCAAGATTCTCTTCTGCTCATTTTCCCGGAACTCGGCACTTTTCCCATCGCCGATGCTCTCCGAATACTCTTTTAGAATGTGACGCAGAATTTTCACTGAGCTGCCTCTCATGTTCAGAATTTGCATCACTCTCTGTCGAACCTGAGGTATGTTTGTGTTGCAGATCTCAGCAATAATATAACACAAAAGCTGCAGCAAGAACAGACCAGCATCCAGTCTGCGCAGGTAAAACTCCTCTTCCATATCATCATCCAAAATCTCGCGACGGCGCACCATGTCATGCTTCTCGCCTTCGATCTTCTTGTCTGCCACTCTCACAGCATCAAGATACTTGAAGTAAAGCTCCATCAGACGGTCCACTTTTTCACTGTCATTTTCAGTGAACTTGCTGACGAGGCGTGTCCTTTGTTGTCCTCTCAGATTGCGCAGAAGGGATGCTATGATCGAGCAGACATGTTCTTCGTGTTCCTTCTCAGATATGCCAGATTTCTTCATCTTTTTGGGGGATTTCATGAAGAGTGGGAAGATCGTTCGGAGTCCAAGGATGTCCACAAACTTGTGGCAGTTATCTGTGCCCTCTGGACCGATCATGGCATGATCCAAGACTCTGAGCGCACTGCAACGTGACATTTTCTTTTCTCTGAGCATGAGGTTCATGAGCTGCAAGCCCTCTCCTTTCAGGAAGCGTTCTCGATTACTGCTGATCATCAGACAAGAGCATAGAGCATCAAAGAGGTTCTCCATCATCTCCTGCTCTTCAGCTGTACTAGGGTCATGGCGTTTAAATACCGATAATTGCTGAAGTAGCACGTCTGTGCCATCTAGTTCACCAAGGAGTTCCCGGGTGCCGTCATTGTTTTGCAAAAGAATGGCCAGGATTTCACTGCAGTACAACTTATTAGCATCAAATGGCATCTTGGCCTTCAGCCTTTTCAGCAGCCACTGGAGAAGACCTTGCTGAGCTGCGTCCGCACAGATTTCAGGACGAAACTCTGTCATGTTCTCAATGATTGCAAGCGTGTTGTGCACACCATCTGCTTCTTCCTTTGAAGATTCATCAAGACGATCCAGATTTTGCACCAAGAGTGCTACGACCTGACCTTCCACCAGAGCATCAATAAGGACCTGAGCACCCTCCTCGCTTTCATGTAGTGTGTCTATATCTGTTAACTCCTGCAAGAGGTCAACCACAGCAATACAGACATCAGTGTTTTCATGTCCCAGGAGGCCCAGCAATGACTGCACAGCATTCAGCTCCACCAGTAGATGGTATAGGTCAGGTATAGTTGCAATAACATGCATCTCTTGTATAATGTCATTCAGGTCTAGCTCGGACTCCATAAACTTCTCTGGGTTGTCAGGAAATTTGATTCGCAGCTCCTGGTTTTTGTAGGATCGCTTCTCAAATGTAAGGATCATCCTCTTCACAGCGCTCTCATCCAGAGGCTCTGCCTCATCATCATCATCATCGTCATCATCTCCTGCAACTGTCTCCAAAGCCTTTCTCTCATCACCATTAGCTCCTCGATCTTCCTCCCGGTACCGGTTACGACTTCCCCTTTCTTTCCGCTGCACTTTGGCCTCCGCGGGATCATCCTCACGTCCACGTTTTGTGCCTCTGTCAGGCTGATACCGCAGAAGCTCTCCCACATCCATTCTCTGTATTTCACGCTGCCGTAAAGCACGGAACCATATTTTTTAATACTGTGTTCCTTTAAATGAACTACAACTATTGTTGTAACCCTATGGGAGTTATCCACTAAGTGCCTCTGTTGCAAGAAAAATCTGTATTGCAGGACTGTTAGCTGTTTTATTTGGGGTTTTGTTTGCAACGATGGCACTGAGTGGATAATCCCCTAGCATTTGTGAGCACCACAGCAATGGAACTCAGTTTTGCTGAGTATGTATGAACTCCACAGCAATAAAACTCACAGTAATGCGCAATGTGTATGAGCTCCACAGCAATGAGGAGGGGGGTTATCAGTCCGTACATACCTACATACACTCCTGATAATCGGAAGCATTCAGGAGCAACATGAGCTGCCGAGCGCTTCCGATTCTCTGCCTGCCACTGCAGGAGGAGGGAGGAGCATCATGCTCTCTCCTATTAGTTCTGGCTGGTGGTGAGGTGCCGGGACTGAGTACCCCCGAGTACCCTCCGAAAAAAAGCCCTGCATACTAATATATAGGTTTTAAGCAATCATTCTGATAATTATACTTAATGCCACATATTTATTGTGACACAGGCTTCACAGAATGTGGGCCAAATTCCCCTTTCCAATATAGCGTTAGAATAACTTTCCAATTTGACCCATGATGATGTGGAATGAAGAGTTTTGTGAGGAGAGGAGGTGTAAACAGACAGATTACTCAGGGCAATGATAAGCTAGCCATTAGTAATATTTCCATGTAATAGGAATAATAATTTTCTATCCTGTTCAGACTCTGCAAACCTATAACCATATCACCAGATGAATGTCTGATTTCTCTTTTAAGTATTTGTTACAATGTTTAAAAATAAAATAGTAATAAAATAAAAAGAATATAGTGGAGTCAGAAAATACTTTTTTTTTGTAATGTTTAACTTCTTTAATTTTCCCTCTAATGCTCCTGTGCCCTTGCAGAGTGGGAGAGTAGTTCAGGGTGCGTGACTGAGGTTCTCCATCACTGCCAACATCTAAACAATCTTGATTCCTGAACGGCTTCCCCTTAGACAGCCGGGTGCCTCAATTCAATGCCAGGAAGCTATGGACAAGCACATTCTTTTTTATGTTTTTAAACAACACTAAGGAATTAATAGCTTAGGAATTCAGCGGTGAAGCCATTCTTTTATTAAAGCAATCGAGTCTGGATTTAAACAGGGTGTGGTTGTCTTAAGTTTTATTATTATTTTTTATTTTTTTGCACAAATAACTTATGCTTCCCTGCTTCCTTTAGGCATTTCTGCCTGTCTGGAGTTTGTATGTTTGTTTATAGATAGAGAGATGATAAGAATCCCCACTAGACTAAGCATATGAAGCAATGGGCAGGGAGGTCTTGGTCTAAAACTGTTGACAGCACATTTGAAAAATCCATTTCCAGTGATTTAAGTGTATAACTATGTTCATGTAGCATGCAGTGTGTCTCATAGAGAGTCACCCTAGACTGTATTATTACTAGACCTCTAGGGCTAAATCACAATCTTCACGCAAACGTTTGCGCCGGCGCAAAAAAATGAACACGAGGGGTAAGGCTAGGGTCAGACGAATGCATTTTTCACGTTGTCCGTAAAAAAGTGCGTTCGAACGAATGGACGTATTTCTTCACGGAATACGCGATAGCGGTCATACGATGCGCATTCTCGTCCGTGATTTTGTACGGATCATCAATAAAACACTTTTTGTGTCTGGACGTTATGTTAGCCGGACATTAGCAGCGTCTGACGTCTCCCAATCACGCCGCTATGCGGCCGCAGCGCACTCTGTACGTCAGTAGTAGCGGTTTGACGTTCTCGAAAAAATGCGTTCGTTGGCCACTTGCGTTGCACGGACGAACTTTCGTGCGGCCGTTCGTCGTATGTTCCCCGGCATTGGACGTCATTTGCTGCTAGCACGGCCGTGATTTCGTGCGGCTAAACGCACGTGAAAAATGCGTTCGTCTGACCCTAGCCTAAAACCATTTGTGCTTAATCCCGTATTACAAAGTCATCGCAACAAGCGCGCGCAATCGTCTACTGCGGGTGAACCTGCGCGAACCCTGCGCGAGCTTACTGTATTGCGCGCGTCCTATACTAACATTGTGAGCGCAAATGCGAATGTGTGCTGGTACGCGGATGGTATTACAATCTATTCGCAGTAATTACGGCATAGCCTTTGCGCGCATAATTTTAGCAACTGAAAAAAACTGGTGCTAACGGCATATCTGAACAACCTGGCTAACCCAAAAAAACAGCCCATAAAAATGAATGCAGCAACAATATATTGGATGATGGCAGGTGTGTGTGTGTATTATTACTGTAGCATATGTGCTCATTTTGCATCATAGACGCAGAACCCGTCTCCGATACCTCTGGCAGTTGCAATTCAGTTACGTTTTATAGGTGTGTTTCTTCATTTTGATTGGCTGAATGGGTGCAAAAAACTGCGCGCACAAAGATTTTTGCGCGAGACAGTACTGCGCCTGAATTTGTGCACGTACTGTTTGCACGCGCAATTGACCGGCGGAAGAAAAAAGCCACGAGGATTGTAATTCCAACGGTGATTTGAACGCACAAAAGTTTAACGCTTGGCGCAAAGATTTTCGCTTTGTGCGAGGCTTTTTGCGTGAAGAATGTAATATAGCCCCTAGACTGTAAGCTCCTATGAGCAGGGCCCTCTACACCTCGTTTCCATCATATGTCCCTTTATCTCATTCTCTTTGGTTATTGTAAAGCGCTGCGGAAACTGTTGGCGCTATATAAATGATGACAATAATAATAATTTACTTGGAGGTGAAGGAAAGTGGTATTCAGTGTATACCAAAGACATGCACATATAACCACCCTACTCCAAAAAACAAGTTACTAACAACTACAAGCAGGAGATCACGAAAAGACTAATTCGACCTCAGCCCTGGAACCATGATAAGATTAAAGATAGATAGTCCAAGGTTGGTGCTAACGTAACCAGAGCTGTTGTAAACTTAGCAACTCCATAGACTATAATGGCTCTGGTAAGTTTACAACAGCTCTGGTTAAGTTAACCAGAATAGGGCCCATAGTCGTTAAACTATAACCTTTATATATAGATATAAAGGGTGATTCTTACAGCCCTTATTAGTTTTATACAGGAACCCACTCCTTTGTTGTTCTATCCCCTTCTTTCCTCACTCTCCACACTTGTGGTTGTTGCTTGCATGGTTGTGTTTATACATTGCGGGAAGCCACTCTGCTCTCTATAGCCGCCCTTACTGCCCTATAGCATTTCATTAGACGTTAGTTATGCATAGTTAAGTATAGCTGTTGTGTGATGTTTCGCTCTAGTCTTCATCTCATTTAATTTGTCTTGGAGGCATTTTCAAGCCCTTTCTAATTTTATATCAATAGATGTTATAGTTACTATTTATTTCAGCCCTCTATATCTTTGCTCCTACCCCTGTTCCAGAGTTGGGGTCAACTTAGGCTTTTTGTAATAAATAATTTATGTACGATGGGCCGGGCAAACATCGGTACAAGGGTTACAAGAAATCAAGACATATTTACATGAAAGGGATGTGCCCGGCAGTGGCGTAGAGTTGGTTGTCAGCGCCCAGGGCAAGGCAAGTATTGTGCCTCCCCAACCTGTGGACACGTCAACATGCCCCGATTCCCTTCCACCAGTACAGTATTGAGCCCTTACCCCATCTATTGTATCCTAACAAAATACTGATATAATTTTTTTTTAAATTTAATGTTAGTATACTCAAATTTATCTAAAATCTCCTGCTTTTAACTTGTGCATTTTTTTAATAACTTTGTTTCCATTACCCCTATATTTAATGTATATAAAATGATTCACCGCCTATATTTATTTATTTATTTATTTATAAAGGATTTTATAAGCCCATTCCCTGATATTTCTCCCATTTAAATAATTTTCACCCGCTAATAATTTATACACCACTCCTATCATTTCCCATGCACGTACCTGGGGTCTGGTGAACTGGATACTCGTGTCTACAGCCTTCCTTCCCTCCTGCGCGGCTTCCATAGAATGCCGGGAGGAAGTGACATTTGACATTTTCCCATGTGTGGAAATTATATGATAAATAAAACTAAGGGCTCCGTTGAAGTCTGCTGCGTTCCAGTTCCTGATTTCTACTCAGGTGCTAAACTGGGTTTATGTATGTTGTACACCAGGAAAGTGAAATTTAATTACCATAACCTTTTGATCTCTATATAAAATACAGCAATATAGAGCTAGAAATTGATGAAAAGAGTATCTTGTTCAAGGTCTAGTCAATTGGAAACAGTTCCAAGAACACAAAAAAAGAGAAATAAAAAATATACAGGGTTATTCAAAGAGAATCGAAAAGCCGCCGCACGTTCGGTGAATTTTCGTTCTCTTCAATTCGGCTTGATTTGGCGATCCCATTTCGGCGACCCTGCGGTGTATTCAGCAAGCACCACAGGCCGAAAACTCACCGCAAAACGAGGGCGAACGCTCACCGAAACCCGCAAAAACATCTGGATTAACCCCGCCGAAGACACCGGAGAAACCCGAGCAGGAGCCGATCACAGCGCAGAGCAGCTGCCGGAAAAACTCGACACCGCAGACGAATGGAGTGAAAAAAAAAAACAGTACACTTGAATGTTTGAAAACTGAAACGCTGTTTGCAAAAAAAATACAGAATGAAAATGTCTGAAATTTACATATGAGGTCCAATGAATGATAATAAAAAGGGCTGTTACAGAAAAAAGAAAAAACGATTTAAAAAAAATATTTTAAAAAAACAGAAACATTTTTTTTAAAACAAAATCCCGAAAAATGCTTAACAGATCCTTAAAAAAAATCTATAAATAAAGAGACTCTTTACTGCTGAATATTATAATCAACGGTTTATTAGATATTGAATTAAAACGGGAATATTTTTAACATCGAAGCCTATGGGATTCGCCTGAATAAATCTGCCGCATGAAACCACCGAATGGCAGGGCAATTCGGCAACTTTTCCCTGCTGGTTTTTGTTCTCTGAATAGACGAAGCTATGGGGATTTCACTGCCCTCGAACAGGCACCGAACAGGCACCATATGTGCAGGCAATTCACCAACATTTGGCGAACTGCCTGCTCTCTGAATAGCCGAATGGCCAAGAAAGGTAACCAAACTCTGATTTTCAGCATTCGGTTACCTTTCCGCAGCCATTCGGATCTCTTTGAATTACCCTGTTAGTATTATTCAAAAAGCAAATAGTTAAATAGAGTAAAAAAGGAAATATACCAAACAAAGCCAATCAGAATTAAAAACCTTAATTGTCTCACGTTAAGTTTTTGCGCCTGTCAAAGTCAATCTGCGCGTAACTATACTTTGCTGTATTTGGATTCTTGGGCTGGTGTATTTGGTTTCGGCCAGATCCGTCAGATTGGCCTTTAACACCAGCTTTCAGGAGTTGCTAAAAATAGGGATGTGCGTTTCGGGTTTCGGAATTTCGGAATTTTCACGAAATTTCCCGATTCGTGTTTTCGGATACAGCCGAATTTCCGAAAAGTTTTAGATCCGAAAATGGCAGATCCGAAAAGTTTTCCGAGCCGAAACGAAATATTTTCGGAATTTTCGAATGGACTTGAAATGTGTCAAATCGAAATTTATTGCTTTGAAACGAGAACAGACGTTCCGAAAAAACGAAAATTTCCGAAGTTACGAAAAGTCGATACAAAAACGAGCAAAGTGACACGAAAATACGAAAAACGGTCGATATTCCGAAAACATGTACAATTCCGAAAAACGAAAATTTCTGAAATTACGAAAAGTCTATACAAAAAACGAGCAAAGTGACACTAAAATACGAAAAATTTTCGATATTCCGAAAAAATGTACACGAAAAACGAGTCGAGCCGAACCGAATCAAAACAGAAATCGGTCGAAACGAGCCGAATCGAAAAGTTTAAAAATCCGAAAATCGAACCGATTCGAACCGAAAAAAAAATCGGTGCACAAGCCTTTTTATGCGCGCAAAGGCTGTGTATTACAAACCGCGCATAGATTGTAATACCATCCGCGCACCAGCGCACAAATGCATTTGCACTCCCAATGTTAAGTATAGGACTCTCGAAGTACAGTAAGCTCGCGCAGCGTTTGCGCAGGTTTACCCGCAGTACACGTATATGCGCGTTTGTTGCGCTGAGATTGTAATACGACGTTCAGCGCAAAGGGTTTTGCCCCTCGCGTTAATGCGTTTTTGCGCGGGCGCAAACGTTTGCGTGAAGAATGTAATAGGGCCCAAAATGTTTTGCATAACACTAAAAGGTATAAAACCAACAAGGAAGCACAATATTCCACAGCATTCATCAGCTGATCTTACAGTTTTAGCTCTTTGTTGCATTGTGGCCACAGGGCTAAAACTTTGGGGCACCTTTTACAGCCCAAAAGCAAACAAAATTAGTTAGCAGCAAACGAATTTCATTTGCTTTTGTGCTGCAGTGCAGATCAGCAAATCGAGATATCTCAGGCTTCAAAGGCACCATACGGTGCCCCAATATCTCGATATCTCCATCTCGGTAGTAAAGGGCTTAATAGTTGTTTATAAAAAAAATTGAATTCTATTATATGTAAGATTTCTGAGGAACAGTTACAAATAATATAACA
Organism: Leptobrachium leishanense; assembly: GCA_009667805.1. Taxonomy (NCBI): domain Eukaryota; kingdom Metazoa; phylum Chordata; class Amphibia; order Anura; family Megophryidae; genus Leptobrachium; species Leptobrachium leishanense. Next base: position 349,142,194 of record CM019064.1, read on the forward strand.
TATGCGTTTGTGTCCCCTACCTGTTCTTTATTTCTCACATTTAATTAACCAAATGTCTGCAGTCTGGGAAAATTGTGTGTTTGCTAATTAACAACAAAGATGTCGCCAATATTTTATCATGAGAAAAAAAAAGGCAAAAATAACAATTAAAAAAAATGTATGCCCTTAAGAATTCGTTCTTCACATTCTCACAACATGAAGAAGAATAAAACATTTTAAGTGCTTACAGATGGCTCTTGTCCTTCTAAAGCTCATTATTTAAAGAAACGAAAGATTTTTTTTTTTACATTTTTTAACCCTTTTCAGAAAGTGTCACATGAGCAGGACGTTCGGGCACAGAGTCAGGGCTTGCGCAAGATCCAGCATGTTTTTAGTAGAGAATACTAGTAGAAATATACTTCTCCTTCAGTTAGGCTGGATTCACACCTAAGCGTTTTACAGCGCGCTCCTGCGCGGTGTAAAACGCTTAAACATGAAATCCCATGATTGCCTATGTGGGCATGTCACACCTAAGCGTTTTAAAGCGCGCAGGGACGCGCTTTAAAACGGCCGACGCAAAAAGAAGTCCGGGAGCTTCTTTTCGGCATATAGCCGCGAGTTCGCGGCCATATCATAGCCGTGAACGCGCTGCAACGCACGTTCGCGCGTTTTTTTGTATGCGCGAACGCGCGTAAAAAAAACGCGCACATTGCGCGACGCTGCGCTACGCCGTGGTGTGAACCCAGCCTTAAGGGCATCAGACATAAGAGAACGGCTTCTGCAAAATAATGGTACTCAGTGAGGAAAAGGCATCCTTGAATGTTGCCACTTTCTAAAACTAAATGCTTCCTACATCTTCTCTCCTTGATGACCGGTGACAGTCACTGGTGCGCAGATATGTATGTACCCTTACTGCATGGTAGAAGTAGTAGAATATATGAGGTGCCAAATAGAAACTCTCTTTAATTCTAGGCAACGAAGTCAGGGATTTGTGTACGAAAGACTAACAGGGTAATTCAAAGAGATTCGAAAAGTCACCGCACGTTCGGTGACTTTTCATTCTCTTCAATTCGGTTCCTTTTGCCGATCCCATTTCGGTGACCCTGCGGTGTATTCAGCAAGCACCACATGGTCCCCGAATTGCAGGGAAAGGCTGCCGCAAACCCGACGAAAACTAACGGCAAAACCCGGCGAATGCACGCCGAAAACCCGCAAAAACATCTGGATTAACCCACCGAAAACCATGGAAAAACCCGAGCAGGAGCCGATCACACGCAGCGAAGCCGCCGGAAAAAGTCGACACCGCAGACGAGTGAAGTGAATAAATTAGCAAAACATTTTGCTTGAATGTTTGAAAAGTGAAACACTGTTTGCAAAGAAACTACTGAGCGAAAATGTCTGAAATTTACATATGAGGTCCAGGGAATGATAATAAAGAGGGCTGTTACAGAAAAAAGAAGTAAACTTAAAAATAAAAAAATTTAAAATCCGACGTTTTTTTAAAAAAAATCCAGAAAAATGCTTAAAATATCCTTAAAAAAAATCTATAAATAAAGAGACTCTTTACTGCAGAATATTATAAATCAATGGTTTATTAGATATTGGATTAAAACGGGAATATTTTTAACATTGAAGCCTATGGGATTCTCCTGAATAAATCTGCCGCATGAAACCACCGAATGGCAGGACATTAGGGGAACCTTTCACTGCTGGTTTGTGTTCTCTGAATAGCCGAAGCAGTGCTTTTTCATGGGGATTTCACTGCCCTCGAACAGGCACCGAAAAGGCACCGTATGTGCAGGCAATTCGCCAGGATTTGGTGAATTGCTGCTCTCTGGATAGCGGAATGGCCAAGAAAGGTAACCGAACGTTGATTTGCAGCGTTCGGTTACCTTTCTCAAGCAATTCGGATCTCTTTGAATTACCCTGTAAAGGGGTTATTCAGAGACTGTTAATTTATCTCTGAAATTGCACCGAACTGGGATTTGCCCGTACGGTGCACTTTCGTGGCCATTCGGCTATTCAGAAAGCAGGCAGTACGCCAAATTTTGGAGAATTGCCAGCGAAATACGGTGCCTGTTTAACAGTTGTAAAATCCCCGTAGAGAAACAATGGTTCGTCTATTCAGAGAACACCGAAGAGCAGTGAAAAGTTGCCGAAATGCCCTAATGTTCGGTGCTTTCATTCAGCAGATTTATTCAGGCAAATCCCAGAGGCTTCAATGTTAAAAATATTCCTGTTTTTATTCAATATCTAATAAACCTTTTATTCTATTAATGTGCAGCAAAAATTGTCTTTATTTATTTTTTTAGGATGTTTTAGCCATTTTTTGGGATGATTTCGGCAAAAAACATCAGATTTTTTTTAAATAGCTGTTTTTTTTCTGTAACAGACCTTTTTATTATCCTTCATAGGACGTTATATGTAAATTCCAGACATTTTCATCCAGTAGTTTTTTTGCAAACAGCGTTTCAATTTTGACACTTTCAATGTTTGTTTGGGGTTTTTTTAATCCGTCCAGCGGCTTGTCGTCTTTTTTCTGCGGCTGCTCGAAATGTCGACGACATTTCTGTGCTCTCTGAGTAACCCTCTATTACTTCCTACCATCAAACCACAAGGGACAATACCTCGAAGAGAATAAAAAAACATTCACTGTCGGAATTGCGTGTATCACCACAATTTCTTGTTGAAATTAATCCATCTGCCAATCAATCAGAGCAAAGGTGCAGTATTTTTAATACAACAATAAAATGTTTAAACATACAAAAACAAACTCACAAACAACTGGCACATTCAAAATGTGCATATGTGTTTTTGCCACAGTGGCTCAAACCTCCTGATTGAACACTTTCCAGTCTCCAAACACAACAAGTGGAAGATTGATGGTCCTGTGCGATCCAAGATACTATCCACTGATTAGTCTTAGGAGCTCACAATCACAGCTCAATGTGTTTCATGGGATGCGTCCCACTTCCCCAGGAGCATGCAAGAAAAGGGATGTATATGCTCATGGCCTACTACACTTTACTGTTCTCTTCTCTCTGTTTTTGTGTGAAGAAATGCAGTGGACTATTTAATCTGAGACATTTGAAAAAATAATGCTGATTATGTCTATATACTGTACGAGGCTCAATCTATCTGCATAAAAACAATATCCTTATCATGCATTCCAGAGTATTTCCAGAACTGAGGTGCCCATGTTTTTGAATCCACAACTCTTGTGTCTTTCGATCTGACGGTCATATTGCTTCTCCGTGTGATTATTGACAATATTTTAATTCTTGCTTTTTTGACAGGAGAAGCAGAAATCTCTTGAATGAATTTCCTTCAACATTTTTTATACTTCTTTCGTAAGAAAATGCTACAAAACCATATTTGGGCATTTTCTCTTGCAATTGTCACCTCTGCGTCCGGTAAGTGAATATTAATATGTCCTCTCACCACCAGTACAGCTAGGTCCTTTCTCCTTCTTACACATATTCTCAAAGTAAATTTGCTAATCTGGATTTTATTTTCATGTTTTTGTAAAAGCAAAATTCTAATTTTACCTCCCCCATCCTTATCTCTTAGCTATTACTCTCTGTCATTTGCTCCAGTGTTCAGTCAGCTCTGAAACACACCTCATGATGTTCCCTTGTTCTAGGATGCTTTTTCTCAATACATTAAACTCTCCTTCAGGTTTAAAAGCTTGCGCCAAAAGAAGCAAAATCTGTTTCTGTTAGCAAACCCGTATAGCCATTCCTATGACGCTGCTTCATTTCTCTGTGCGTCATTGTGGATCATTTTTGTGTCATCGTGTGTAGTTTTGGAGCATTCTTACGTCATTTTGATGCTGAATAAAGGCGTCACCCCTCATACCCTATTTAAGGCTGCAATGCGATCTTGGCATTGACATCTTGTGGACCTTGCTCTCTATTTTACCAAATTGCTGTTTGTTACCGTTCTGTGTTTTGCCCTGCCCTGCTTTTGACTTTGCTGACTTTTCCTGTCGCAGACACTGTCACGGCTCACTTTGCAGGGGTTGAGGATTCGAGCCCAATATGTGGTTACACAGATGGAGAGGCAGGAAGCTGAGGTTTAAATCAGAATATAGGTTTATTAAATAAACAGAAGTAAACCAAGAAGGGGAATCTGGATAAATAATATCAGATATAGGAGCTGGATGGGAAGGATACTATATACCGAGGAAAGGGTACACTTAGCAGAAGGGATAGGAAGGGGTGGACAGGACAGGACACTGAATAGCACAGTAGGGCTAACCGTACAGGTACTGGACTGGATACTGCATAAAAAATAACACAAGGGTGGACAGGACAGGTACTGGACTGAACACTGAATAAAGAATAAGACAAGGGTGGACAGGACAGGTACTGGACTGGATACTGCATAAAGAATAACACAAGGGTGGACAGGACAGGTACTGGACTGGACACTGAATAAAGAATAACACAAGGGTGGACAGGACAGGTACTGGACTGAACACTGAATAAAGAATAACACAAGGGTGGACAGGACAGGTACTGGACTGAACACTGAATAAAGAATAACCATCAGGGTTGACTAAACAGAAATGGAAACAGATATACTAAAGAACACACTTACTGGATACACAGAGGGTGGAGGACCAGAAGACACAGAGGGGAAAAAGGCATAATAAGATCAGGTGCGGTATCAGAAGGGTTATAACTGGAGAATGGTCAAATCAAGCTTAGGTCGGTGGCAGGCAGCTGGCATAGGGATAGTCAAAGTCCAGATAAGAGGTCATACACAGGTAGTTATATCTATAGCAGGATAATGGGAGTTGCATTGAGTCCAGAAATGAGCAATGCAAGGAGGGTTGCAGAGATGAGGGGGTCCTTTGCAGGATACAATGAAGCGGGGTCTTTTGCAGGATTCAGTGAAGAGGGGTCCTTTGCAGGAGACAATGAAGAGGGGTTCCAGGGACTGGAATGTGCATGGCACGCAGGTCAGGTTGCAAATGAATCTTTCTATCAAGAAAGATGCAGAAGCAATGATTCTGAGGTGAGGCTTGATTATATGGGTATTGTAGGCCCAGCCCACACCTGAGGCTGGAGAGGTGAGGGGAAAATCAGGAACGGATCCCTGAGTGCCTGGACGTGGACACCAGTCCAGGCAATGTCAAAATCAGGACTGGAACAGGTCTCAGAGCGTGGAACGGCACCTCACTTGCCCTTTCTCCGGCGCAAACCGTGACAGACACTGACATTGTATATCCACTTGCCCTGTTCACTGTGGTTCGTGACCTTGGTTTGTTGTCTGATTTTGATAGGTAAATAGTTTTACCAGCCTTTACAATAACTGGTATAACCACCTGTCTTCTGGGTTTTCTATCTGGCCCTACTGCGGCCTACTTTGCTCTCAGAAAGCAAAAAATGGAGCAGAAGCTAGGGTTAGGGTTAACCCTAACCGTAAAAATAACCCTAACCCTAAAACAAGCACAAATAGTAACCTAACCCTAATTAACCACTTCACTACCAAGTGTTTTTCCAAACAACCTTTGTCAGAAATCAGTGTTTTTTTGGAAAATCATTTTTAATTAATTAAAGTGAAAAGAATTTGCGTTTATACCCATTATATTTTTTGCTGTAAATAACCTATTTTGGCCAGTAGATGGCACCATCTACTGCCAAATTGAGTTAGAGGTTTGAATGGCTGGACTATTTTCTTCTTTTACTCCCTGCATCGGCTGCTGAAATCCCGATATTTCAGAGCTTTGAGCAGCTGATTTTACAGGTTTAGCTCTTTGGGCAATATGCCCTCAGGGCTAAAACTTTGGGGGCACTTTTTGCAGCCCAAAAGAAAATGGAATTCATTTGGGGTGAACAAATTTCATTTGCTTTTGGGTTGCAGATCAGCATATATTGATATCAGGGCACCAGATGGTGTCTTTGAAGCCCGAGATATCGTAGTGAAGGAGTTTAAAATCGAAACTTAAAACTAACACTAAAACTAATGCTAAACCTAACCTTAATCTTAAAACTCAATAGCTCCTCAAAGTGCTTGTATTTGAATGCTGCCGAACATTTTGTCTGTTCCCGAAAATTTATGATTGCGCCTGAAAAAAGCTTCCAAAAACAACATGAGAAATAAAATTCAGAACTGTTTGAAATGGAGTGTCCGTTTTTAGAGATACAGCTATAAGTATTTATAAAGCTCCAACCAGTTCTGTAGCGCTGTACAATGGGTGAGACAGAGTAACAAATATACAAACAGGTTAGTCACACAGAACATTAGGAGAGCGGACCCTGCTCGAGAGCTTACAAAATTGGCAAAGATCAATAAACATGTAAAGGGTTATATACTTATAGGGCTAAATTACAATCTTCGCGCAAACGTCTGCGCCGGCGCCGGCGCAAAAACCCATGAACGCGAGGAGTAAAACCCTTTGTGCCGAATGCCGTATTACATAGTCAGCGCAACAAACACGCGTTATCGTCTACCGCGGGTGAACCTGCACCGTCCTATACTTAACATTGTGAGCGCAAACGCGAATGTGCGCTGCTATGCGGATGGTATTACAATCTATGCACAGGATTTAACGCACAGCCTTTGCGCACATAATTTTAGCAACTCCTAAAAGCTGGTGTTAATGGCAAATCTGAACAACCTGGCTGAACCCAAATACACCAGCCCAAAAAAAAATGCAGCAAAGTTTAGTTACACATTCTACTCATACCCAAACAATAAAATGGAGAATTTGTGTGTGCATTTATTATTGCTGCAGCATATATGCTCAGATTGACTTTGACAGGCGCAAAAACTTAACACGAGATAATTGTGGTTCTTAATTCTGATTAGCTGAATCACGAGCAAAAAACAGTCCACACACTGATTTCTGCACGCAGCGGTACTGCGCGAGCATTTGTGCGCATCTGGTTTACGCGCGTTATTGCTCGACGGATGAAAAACGCGTGAGGATTGTAATTCCAGCGGAGATTTGCGCTGCAAACGTTTAACGCTTGGTGCAAAAATTCACGATTTGCGCAAACGTTTTTGTGCTAAGATTGGAATTTAGCCCATAGGTTTTAAATAGGTCAGAGTCAAATTTATGCTTCACGAACCATAAAGGGGCCAGATAAAACTCCATGTGAAATTAAATAAAAGGTAAAGGATCCAAGCACTAAAGTCTGTACAAAAACAGTTTATTAGGCAAGCAGCAACATTTCTGCTGTTGCAATAGCCTATCACAAGCTCAGTACTGTTTTTGGTATCAAAAGGGGTATCAACATAAATTGTGTGTCAAAAGCTAACAATGAGAGACAGGATGGATTTACGAAATGATGAGATATGGAGGCTCCAAAATGACTCCATAGGTGTGTCTGGTATCAAATGGAGCCATGGACGCCAGCGTCACAAGTAAGGACTGTGCAAAATACCCTGACACATATTCTCAGCATAAGTGAATTAACCTAGATTGTACTTTAGTAGTCAGGAATGCTGAAACCCTGGTAAGAAAGATTACTGAACTAAAGAACAACGAACAAGTACCATTGTTGAATTCAATTTATAAACCCAAAGGTGATAAAAGGAGTCAGATTAACACAGTCAAGGATGAACTATAAAAACAACACCTTGGAATTGGTGAGTAAATGATGTTGAGTAGGCCACCACAGGTTGGGTGGGTATTTACTGCTGAAGGAAATCCAGAAAACCTTATTTATCTTTAAAGACTATTGTTGGAACATGAAATGGAATGTTCTTAACTTCAGAGCACTATTCCTACATGTTTCTCATCATGTAGAATGTTTATGCCAGATTCCCACAAAGCCTTAAACATTTTATGGAACAAATGTTTCAGTGAAAAAAATGTGTACTTTCTCTGACCCTCTCAAATCTCCCAAGACAAATATCCAGACGTGACGTTAAGAGACACATGACAATGCAAGTTGCGGAGGATCTTAATTTGTGATGTTTTGCAGACTTATGTTAAGGATTGTGCAATCCTAAAATATCCCTCATAGAACACACCATTTGTTTCTTCTCAGATTCCAAGTATTGGTTTTGTGATTGCCATGGCCACGGCTGCAATGCATTGGATCATTGCATTGGAAAGACATGCTTTGTGGTTGATACATTAGAGTCCCAGCAAGTTCACACTGTTCGTGGTTGTTACAATACAAGCTTATTGGAGAGGTGTTCTGCCAATACTGGAAACTCAATAACTCGCTGCTGTTATTCTAACTTTTGCAACAAAAATACAACCTCCATCCTTACAGGTACAGTATTTCCAGATACGATTATGGCGCCGTTCTTTCTTTTGTTTTTCGATTCATAAAGTAGTCTTAAATACATACTTTGTGGGTTTTTTGTTCTTTTGACAATTTTTTTTGGAGCATTTCTAACATTTCTCATTTGACTCCAAAACGAACCATATTTTAGCAAGTTCATGGTTCGAGCTATACACAGAGAGCAAACAGTGCAATGAATGGTTAAAAGCAGGGAAGGACTGACAAGACATGGGGCCCCTGTACAAAACGAGATCAATGTAGGGTTCTAACACACAAGGGGATCCTCTGCCTGACCTCCTCATGCAGGTGCTTATTGCCACTGTGGAACTCAGTGAAAGAAGAACTCTGGCCAAGCCTTAGGGCAGGGCCCCCTTCTATGCCAGGGTCAGCGGGCAGTGCCTTATTGCTCTAATGCTCAGTCTGCCCCTGGTTAAAAGTAGATTTTATTCTTTTTTATATTATTTATCAAACTATTGTTAATTAGTACCACACATGTGAAACAGCAAAACTTTTATAACTTTTACGTATCAGAATTAATTAATTAAGGTATTACAAAGTCCTACCACTGATTACCGCACTGATGTGTTAACCAAAAAGTTTGCGACATCAAGTAGTTGGTGCTAACTGATTCCGCTTTTGCAGAGTAATTTAGCACCACCTAAACCCCCCCCCCATGATCCACTGCTTCCTGCCGCCGGGAGCAGAGTAAGACTGTGGATAAATAGTCTCTAATTGCGTTTTGTCTCACACGGTATAATGGGAATAAGCGCAGATGGCATTTTTCTCCTTGTTATGTTTCTACATGTTGCTGGGCTGGATACATTTGGTTGTTGCAGCCGCCCCATCGGGGAATAGGCGCAACCCCACCCCTCCTGTATTATATATACTGTATATATTTATATTATGTGTATTATTTCCAGTTCCCAACTCTTCAGAGCATAACATCATTCTGATCATCGTCCTTCCTTCGATATTGTTCCTGTTGCTGCTGTGCCTGTTTACGTTCTTAATCTGGAAAATGAGCCAAAGAAGCAGGAAAAAGTCCTTGGCCAAACTCTATGAGTTTGATGTTGATTTCCCAAAAGCATCTATTGTTGGTGACAGTACTTTAGGGGTGAGTATTAAACCAATATGCAAAAAAAACCCACGCAATGTAAATTTAAGACTAGATCACAATTAAGCCGTTAAGCTAACAGCTCGAGCTGTCTGACATAATGATCCAGCTGATGATATAACTGAGCCGTAAACTTTGAATGTGACTCAGATCTTGCAGCAGCTTATTGTTTGGTGCAGATCCTTTGGTGCAGAGGGTGGCTCTATTCACCGATTCTTCTGGCCACAAGCAGCAGAAACAAATATTTCACAATTTTATTCTGTAACTCCTTCCTTGGTTCCTGCACAACTCTGCTCAAGCCATCTCACATAGAGCTCTCCTCTTGCGGGGTCGCGCTGAGCTAAATGGAGCAAGGAGCCATTACAGTATGTGGCTCCATTGTCAGTAATGATCAGAGACTGAAATTTTTTTAGAGACTTTAAACACTTGCTCAGCTTTTCCAATTTTAGTGTCTCTCCCCGTTAATGGCTGGGTTGTGATCTATGAATCAAGTTATTTTGATTAAGAGGTTTGTGGGACTTTCCTTGGTCCTTACAGACGTTGGGGTATTGTTTGAGGGACCTACACGTTGTTACATGGTGTTCTAGGGTGTTGTCAGCTGCAGTAACTGAGGAACGCATTTTCACTCTTGCTAGAAATTTGGGAAATCTACTCTTCGCTTCTACATCTGATGACAGACTGGACCAATGGAGTTAAGCAATCATTCCCTCATATTGACCGCTGATTGGATGAGAATTAATAAACGTCAAAGGGCACTATTACAATCCCCACGCTAAAACGGGGGTGGTAGGGAGAAAAAACTGCTCCTGCAGTTTTCCCCCTACGCCCCCGTTTTAATGGGGGATTACAATGCAGGCGCAAAAAATGATGCCTGCATTGTTTGCGCCCGCTAAGCGCAGCTGCGTGCATCCTCTCAGTGGAGTCCATAGGACTCCATTGAAGCAGACGCCGGTGGTCACATGACCAGAGATCCGGCCGGTCGGCGTATTGATACACAGGGAGAGACTGGGGGGGACTTTTTCCCCCAGTCTTTCCCTGCTCCCGCTGGCCCGGAGCAGGCGGACAGAGCCACGGTCCTCGCCGCGGGACAGAGGGTAAGTATAGGCTTCCTTTTTTTATTTTTCCGCCTGGTGTTAACGGATTCTGCAGAAGCGGAATCCGTTAACATGAGGTTCCGGCTCTGGTTAACTTTTCGATAACCAGAGCCAGACGTTAATCAGCGCTGGGACATTGTAATACCAGCGCTGATTAACACTTTGCGCTCCCCATGTTAAACATAGGGAGCACCAAGTACAGTGACCTCGCGCTGCAAAGCGCAAGGTACCAAACGCAAACGGGTTTTTTAACCCGTTTGCGTTTGGAATGTAATATGCGCTAGATACTGCAGCTAACGGTAGTGCTCATGCAGGTGAGCGCTAGAGTTAGGAATGTAATAGAGCCTATTTGATGGGGTGGCGTGTCCGGACGTCGAGGAGAGCAGCTGCCATCCAGCTGAACTCCGTGCTGTACCGCTGGATTTTTATCAACCCTATCTCTCTTATTATTGTTAGCTAATCCTATTTAATTATAAAACATTTGCTATCAACACCTGTTTCTTTCTAGTTTTTAATATTTGTGTTTCTTTCAGCTCGCAAAAAATGATAGGAGTTGTTGGACACACAAATGCTAATAGAGCGAGTGCTGGACTGGGCATTTCAAGCTCAGAATAGGGATAGAGACATTGGTTGGGAGAAATGTAGCCAAAGGTGGACTTTGCAGCTAGAATGGCAGTCCCATCAAAACTCAATCAACCAGATTACAGCAATCAATCTGGTCTGAGCCAGACAGGAAGATCTTTTGGTCTGCCCACTGACTTGTGTAGTCAAAGTGCTGACCTTACATAGGTGTTACGGTGGCCCCCTCAGGAGTCAAAGGGGGGCCCTTGCTGCTGTGTTTGTTAAGCCCTTTAGGCAGGTATGTGTCTTTCTGCATTATGCAGAACCCTGGACACAGGATACAACAGAACCAGACAAGATAAGACAGTATACACACACGAGAGGAAGGCCCTGCACTGGGGAAAGGTCCTTGAATGGCGTTCTGACTATACAGAGTACAGGGTGGGAAAATATACACAATGAAACAACAGGGTTCACTTAGACTTGACAGGAAGGAATATCTAGCAACAACTAAACAAGAAAGAGATCCTTGAGGTGGTCTCTATATACTAGAACAATGAGCTGCTGCACTAGATACACACAACATAAACCAGAAAAACAGACTTGACAGAAATATAGTCAGCAACATGCAGGGCAGGGCTCACATATAGGACTTGAGGCTAGAGCTGCAACCAGTAGGGACATACAACAAAACTGGATACCTACGATTAGGACTCACACCAGATAAACAAACAACAAAGACTGTAGTGTGGTTCAAACATAAACAAGAATCATGAATACCACACAGACCAACAACAAATGGGAGCAAGCAAGAGAATAGTCAAGATATAAAGCTAGGAGTCATAAACCAGGAAGTCAATATACGGTACCAGGGATTAAATGCAAGAATAGTCAGGATACAAAGCCAGGAATCATAAACCAGGATATCAAAAATACAAAATACAGAAGGCAGGAATACAGCAAGGAACAAGTGCATTGATAGCCATTATATAGGGTAGTGCAGGTCACGCGACCACAGGTCTGGTCAGACGCTGAGACTCCAGGGGCGGAGAGCCAAACAGATTAACCCTAAAAACCATAAGGGCTGAAAAGAGCTTTCAGCACCAGTGGGCCTGGCTGGAGGAACGTGACAATAGGTCAGCTGGGGAGATCCTTTGATCTCTCATGTCATCCAGCTTTCCAGGCCACAGTACCATAGTGGATCAACAGGCATTTGCCAAGTGACCAGTTTGGGACGAATACTGTACCAAAGTCCTAACTTTTTTTTATTAAAACGCAAAAGACAAAAACCAAAGTAACAGAGTTATTTTCATGTTTTGGCAGGAACTAATAGATGACTATGGTACCACTGGAAGTGGGTCTGGACTTCCATTCCTTGTACAAAGAACTGTGGCTCGGCAAATTACTCTTGTGGAATGTGTAGGTATGAAACGTAACCATTTATATTTTCAAATAATGCATTAAAAAAACGAGATCAGTTATCATCCACAAGCAGTCAAACACTTAAATATACAGTCAGGTCCAGAAATATTGGGACATCGACACAATTCTAACATCTTTGGCTCTATACACCACAATGGAGTTGGAATGAAACAAACGCAATGTGCAGACTGTCAGCTTTAATTTGAGGGTATGTACATCCAACTCAGGTGAACGGTGTAGAACTTACAGCAGTTTGCAGATGTGCCTCCCACTTGTTAAGGGACCAAAGGTAATGGGACAGAATAATAATCATAAATAAAAACTTCCCTTCTTAATACTTGGTTCGCAAATCCTTTGCAGTCAATCACAGCCTGAAGTCTGGAACACATAGACATCACCAGACGCTGGGGATGTGCGTTTCGGGTTTCGGAATTTCCACGAAATTTCCCGATTCATGCATTTGAATTTTGGCCTTTTCGGATCCGAAAACGGCAGATCCGAAAAAATTTCCGAGCCGAAACGAAAACTTTTCAGAATTTTTGAATGGACTAGAAATGTGTAAAATTGAAATTCATTTTCGTTCTTTCGTGATTTCGGCTCCATTCCTGATTTCGGTTCCATTTCAGTAATTTCGGATATCGTATTTTTCGGTTATATTGCTGATTCTGTAATTTTGTATCATTCCCATCAAAAGATAAATCCAGGTAAAGTATCCATGTAATTGGGCAGACTAGATGGGCCGAAAGGTTCTTATCTGCCGACATTTTTCTATGTTTCTATGTAATGTATCCTTCCTGGAAAACCAGAGAAATCTCAATGTATCTTTCTTGTAAAACATAAGAAAACTCAATGGTAGAATTATCGTATCAGCAGAATTATCGTATCGACAGAAATATCGGATCCGAAAAACCATTAGTTTACGTCAAAACGAATAGACACTTTGAAACGAGGAGAACAGACGTTCCGAAAAACCCGAAAATTTCCGAAATCACAAAAAAAAAAAAAAATAGATACGAAAAAAGAACCGAACCGAAACGGAAATCGACCGAAACGGAAATCGGCCGAAACGAGCCGAAACGAAAATTTACAAAATCCGAACGAACCGAAAAAAAAAATCGATGCGCAAGTCTACCAGATGCTGGGTTTCATCCCTGGTGATGCTCTGCCAGGCCTCTACTGCAACTGTCTTCAGTTCCTGCTTGTTCTTGGGGCATTTTCCCTTCAGTTTTGTCTTCAGCAAGTGAAATGCATGCTCAATGGGATTCAGGTCAGGTGATTGACTTGGCCATTGCATAACATTCCACTTCTGTCCCTTCAAAAACTCTTTGGTTGCTTTTGCAGTATGCTTTGGGTCATTGTCCATCTGCACTGTGAAGCGCCGTCCAATGAGTTCTGCAGCATTTGGCTGAATGTGAGCAGATAATATTACCCGAAACACTTCAGAATTCATCCTGCTGCTTTTGTCAGCAGTCACATCATCAATAAATACAAGAGAACCAGTTCCATTGGCAGCCATACATACCACGCCATGACACTACCACCACCATGCTTCACTGATGAGGTGGTATGCTTAGGATCATGAGCAGTTCCTTTCCTTCTCCATACTCTTCTCTTCCCATCACTCTGGTACAAGTTGATCTTGGTCTCATCTGTCCATAGGATCTTGTTCCAGAACTGTGAAGGCTTTGTTAGGTGTTGTTTGGCAAACTCAAATCTGGCCTTCCTGTTTTTGAGACTCACCAATGGTTTACATCTTGTGGTGAACCCTCTGTATTCACTCTGGTGAAGTCTTCTCTTGATTGTTGACTTTTACACACATACACCTACCTCCTGGAAAGTGTTCTTGATCTGACCAACTGCTGTGAAGGGTGTTTTCTTCACCAGAGAAAGAATTCTTCGGTCATCCACCACAGTTGTTTTCTGTGGTCTCCCGGGTCTTTTGGTGTTGCTGAGCTCACCGGTGCGTTCCTTCTTTTTGAGAATGTTCCAAACAGTTGTTTTGGCCACGCCTAATGTTCTTGCTATCTCTCTGATGGGTTTGTTTTGTTTCTTCAGCCTATTGATGGCTTGCTTCACTGATAGTGACAACTCTTTGGATCTCATCTTGAGAGTTGACAGCAACAGATTCCAAATGCAAATAGCACACTTGAAATGATCTCTGGGCCTTTTATCTGCACATTGTAATTGGGGTAATGAGGGAATATCACACACCTGGCCATGGAACAGCTGAGAAGCCAATTGTCCCATTACCTTTGGTCCCTTAACAAGTGGGAGGCACATCTGCAAACTGCTGTAAGTCCTACACCGTTCACCTGAGTTGGATGTACATACTGTCACGGTGGCAGTACCACCAGGCACGCACCACCCTATACTTGCCCTCCGATCCTTGGAAGTGGTCGGTCTGTATATATATCCCTATGAATATAACTCGCAGAAAGGTGAGGCCTTGGTTCCTGAGAGAAGCCCCTATATGCAGAGATGCAGGATAAACTGCAAGGACAGGTGAAAGCAACAAAGGGTTAACAAAAGACCTCTGTACGGCAATACCAAAGATTCCCTGCACTGAAAGACCGGTCTTTAGGATAGCCGGATCTAATCTAAAGGAAAGTGTTACCTTGAAGCCGTACAGAGTCTTTTGTTATATACAGATGACAGGGTTTCCTGGAAACGGTACAGTCAAGGAATATACAATAGAGTAGTCATAAAGAGGAAAGCCAAAGGTCACAACCAGAGAGAGTACGTCATACAGAATATAGGAATAGGAACCAGAAGGGAAGTCAGCCAAGCCAAAATCAGTAACCGGGGAATCTGAATGGAACATAAACAGCAAAACAAAATACAGCAATAGACAGAACTAAATACACAGAGGGAACTGACATAAACTGGAACAGAAATATCAGAGGGAAAAACTGAACAAGGATGATCAAATGGAGGATATCAGGAACACAGCAAGGAGCTCGCAGGACGCAAGGAGACCAGGCAAAGGAAAATGACCCAGCAATGTCCTATAGGTACATTGCTCTAATATAGGCAGGGGAATCAAGGTAAGGGTCAACAGGTGAGCAGCACACAGAACACCAATTAACCCCTGGGAGGCCACCCAGGAATTGGCAGCAACAGAAACACAATGGAAAAACACAATATACAAATACAGAGGGCAGGAAGACAGGGTTGGAACGTGGGAACGTAACACATACCCTCAAATTAAAGCTGACAGTCTTCAGTTAAAGCACACTGTGTTTGTTTCATTCCAACTCCATTGTGGTGGTGTATAGAGCCAAAGATGTTAGAATTGTGTCGATGTCCCAATATTTCTGGACCTGACTGTATTGTCATGGTCTTCGTTTTATTCTACACTTTTTTTTATTAAAATATTACTCTATCAAGGAGATTACTGGTAATTGATAGCTGTGGAGGGCATAAGGCATTATGCTCTGTTTTCCATAATATGAAGCAGCATGTCTTCCTCCCCCCTTGCAAATCAGATAAATGTAAATTTTTGACTTTATCGAAATTGATTTTTTTTAAAATATTATAAAATTCTATAAATATTTGAAATCTCCACCTCTGCTGCTTTGGCTTTTATCTCCATTCTTTTCTCGTTTGTTATCAATTTTCTAATTAGTAAAAGACACCAACAGCTTTTTGTGACTATGCCTCTAATTAATTTCTACCTTTCAGGTAAGGGCCGATATGGGGAGGTTTGGAGAGGCTTTTGGCAAGGCGAAAATGTAGCTGTGAAGATCTTCTCATCCCGTGATGAACAATCCTGGTTTAGAGAAACAGAAATATACAATACAGTGCTGTTACGACATGAGAATATCTTGGGTAAGTCGTTGTTTACATTGGTGCCGGTTTCTTTAGAGCCAGTTTGTCATGGTTAGGCTTCTAGTGTTAGCTTAGTGGTATGCAGACTGAATAAACGATTTCTGATACCATCATAGTAACATTGTAATGGAAATGGAAAAAAGACTGATTGCAGCCAGGTTTAAACTTTCAGATACTGAAGTTGCTGCTATTGATATAAAAGTGAAAACATTCTTAAAAATAACATCCTTGAAGTGTTTTCCAATTATGCCTCAAGAGTGAAAAATTCCATCCTGATTTATACATGTAATCTCAGACACCCCAAATAGGTATATGGATAGATCATTCATAACGCATGGGTAAGAGGATCTTTCATTAGGAATGAGAAGATAATACCTTACAGGTCTATTCAAAGAAAGGTGGAAACTCGGGAGAATGACTGGAGAAGTGAAAATTCTAGGTCAAAATAACCAAACGAGAAAATTTTTCGCATTTATCTCACTTTCCAAATCGGCTTTTTGGTCTAGATTGTTCTCTTCTCCTGTCAGTTCTCCTGGTTTTCACCTTTCTCTGAATAACCCTGTAAGTCTTTTGTCCACTAAGACCCATTATAAAGCTCGGCATTGGTTGTGCCATGAAAGTGTAAGGAGAAGCATCAAATTAAATATCTGAAATCAAATCGAATGGAATGCTTCACTTGTTTGTGTATTTTATCATAAGTTCATTGATAAATCATTTTATGTGATTATTGCAGGATTTATCGCCTCAGATATGACTTCTAGAAACTCCAGTACCCAGTTATGGCTGATCACTCATTACCATGATAATGGGTCTCTTTATGACTATCTTCAGAGGAATACCCTTGACTCGGAGAGCTGCTTGCAACTGGCATTTTCCATCATTTGTGGTTTGGTACATCTGCATGTGGAGATATTTGGTACCCATGGCAAACCTGCTATTGCACACAGAGACCTGAAGAGCAGAAACATCCTGGTAAAAGCAAATAAACAGTGCTGCATTGCAGATCTTGGTGAGTATCATCTACTACTCAAAGGTTTAAGATATTAAAAGGTACCTTAAAATATTGGATTTCAAACAAATATCCCAAATTTCAATGTGATTATAAAGGTGCAATGAGGTGCCAATGAAAAAAGAAAAAAAATCCCCAAAGAATACATGGAATCTCTATCGATCTGTTAATATTGTGTAGGAGCATATGAGATACAATGTTGTAATGATGCAAAGTACTACAGTCAATATCACATTGTAAGTGAACAGGATTTTGGTGTAAAATGGCTTAGGTATAGGGATGACTTGAATTTAGGGCCCAGCCTTTCAGAACTGTCATGTGTTACTTCACCCTGAGCCAGGTATTGGTAGCTTAAATTTGCAGGACTATAGGTGAATTAATGGGAGGCAAGTGGGCTGGTCCACATGTCCAGCCGTAACTGTATGCTGGGTTTTGGTGGATTCACATAGTATGGTCTGTCTGGCAATGTCTGCATGAACAAGAGTTTGTATTTTCTATGGTAGTGATACTTTGGTGAGGGAGACCTTTTCATCTCAACACCAACCATTACATTGGTAGCACTAGCCATACATGGGCCACCTAGAGGTTGTTTGGTCTCCCACAGAGATATTGCTCAGTGTGCCCAATGGCCAGTCTGACCCTGACATAGATAATGTCACCTTGAGAGATGCCTCATGTGGTTGCAGGTGCATCGAAAAGAGCCCAAAGCTTTGGTAGCATGCTCTCTGGGTCTAAAGATGAAACTTTTTGGGCCTGGCCTGTGGAAACACTGCTTCCTTTGCCACACTTGCTGCTTACAGTGTGACGGCAGTAGCATGCCAAGAGAGAGGAGGTTGAGCACTCCTCTGGCAGAGTTGAGGGAAAGGGGCAACGCACTGTATGGGAAGGAGCGAATCAGGCAACACAATGTAGGAGAACGGGGGACTGGGGCATATATTATAAAACTAAGGCTGTGTGAATGATGAACAGAAGATAAATATATGCACAAGTGTGTAAATAAACCCTTTAACATTAGGATGAAAGAATGAGTGTTCAACAAGCCTGATTCTTTGCAGTGCTTTGAATTGATAAGCACTTCACTGAGTGAGTCCACAAAAATAGCAAGCTGCAATCATAAATGGCCTGGTCATAATAATACCACCATTCCAAACCTTAATATTATCCCTAAATCCCAGCTTGTATCCTCTGTCTTAAATGTTACATCCAAATATTAACAACATAACTCTAACCCTTACCGTAATTTGTTACTTCTAATGCTAATTATGACCCTAAATATCAACACACTTTCTATCCCCAGAACTAACTTTAAAGATTTATTCCAACTCTAGGTATCGCACATATCCTTACCCCTAAATACTATTTCTAGCTTTATAATTCTTATCCAAAATTTATCGATAAATTCCAATCTTCATTAAAGTCAGAATTGCTAATCTCTATGAATAATCCTGAACAATATTTTATATCATTCATTTTGAGCTTGACTTCTTATCTATAACCTTGTTCTGAAATAATGAATTTACCCAAGATCCCCCAATTTCTATCTGCTAATCCACTTCATCAGTTACTTCTTCAATGTGTTACTTCTTCAATGCAGCAGGTATTCACGTTGCCTACTTGAGGAGATGGAGGTGCTGACCACAACTGTGTCATTTGGAGAAGTATTGTGACTCTACCTGGTCTAGCTTCTAGAGCAGTGGTTCCCAACCGCGATCCTCAAGTACCCCCAGCAGGTCATGTTTTCCAGATATCTGAAGCACATGGTGATATGATTTGCTGCTCAGTGATTTGCAGTACTCAGTCTGCATTTCCCCAAGGCATTCCTCAAAACCTGGCCTGTTAGGGGTACTTGAGGACTGTGGTTGGGAACCACTGTTCTAGAGAAAGCTGTAGGGTTCTTGGTCAGTTGCACTAGGGAGATTTGATATTAACGTCTAGCACTCTAACTGAATAATGAGAGTGAGTGCATGAAGGCCCAGGATCTATTACTGATGCCAGAGTACACAGTGGTGGCTCTAAAATTAGTGCGGCTTGGGTACAGCTCAAATACTGAAGCACCTCTTGTGTGCAAAATGTAGAAATTAAACCAATAAATACTGCAATGGTTGAAACCCTCACATGTCTTAGAGGAAGAGAATGTGCGAATGTAGGGGCATAGTTAGGTTTTATTCTGCCATAGGCTGTCCAAATCGTGTGCACCCTCCATATCAAGTGAACAATAACATAAACATAGCCACCTATTTTGCCTAGTTATAGGGCCACCTCTGAGTGTCCACCAATACATCAAACTCTTCTAAAGTTCAGTTATTTCCATGAGTATAGAATGTAATATTAGGGTAAATTTGTATAAGCCTGCTGTCTCAGAATTTTGTAATTAACCCCTTAGTGACCGGGCGGTTTTACACAAATCCGTCCTTTAGTGACCGCTGCTGTTTTTACGTTTCTGTGCTGTTTGTGTTTACGTCAAATTTTCCTCTTACTCGTTTATGCAACCCACACATATTTTACACTGTTTTTCTCGTCATTAAATGGACTTTATAAAGATACCATTTTTTTCATCATTTCATATAATTTACTATAAAAAACATTGTGAAATATGACAAAAAAAATTTAAAAAACACCACTTTTTCGAACCTTGACCCCCAAAATTTCTTATGTATCAACAACCGTCAAAAAAATTTAATTCCTTAGAAGTTTCTAAATTTAGTTCTGAGTTTAGCAATACCCAATGTTTACATATTCCTCGCTTTGCTCCTTATCTTATGCAACAATAAGTGCAAGTAGCATTTTGCCATTTCCAAAGAGTTTATTTTCAAAACTAGTGATAGTGACATTGTAACACTGATATCTGTCACTAATTCCTGAATAACCCTCCACATATACATATTTTTTTAAAGTACACAAATCAAGGTATTAAACTTGGGGTATTTTGACTCTTTCCATGCAAACCATTTTACCACAAATCTATGCCAAAGTTTGAGAAAAAAAAAGGTTTTGGTGATTTTTTTTTAATGCAATTTAAGAATACATGTACTGTGAACTTTAAGGTTTACTGCCAAAAAGCACCCCAAAATATGTTCAGCAACATCTTCTGATTAAATTGATACCACCCATCTATAGGTATGTCGGGTTATTTGGGGGCTAATAGGCCTTATTTGGGGGGTGCGCATTTCAGTTTTCCAACTTGGAATTTTCACATTTCGTCATCATGCACCCATGTCCTATTTGGGACATTTTTGAAGCCGGCCAAAGTAATTTACCCCCATCAAACCATATATTTTTAGAAAGGGCACACCCTAGGGTGCTTCAAAGAGTTGTATTTTAACACTTTCCATGCACTAGCTCTATGTCAAACTTTCAGGTAGTCACTTTCTGTGTTATTTTTTCAGACACATTGTACTTTAGGCATGAATTGTCAAATCCAGTTATGGGTTACTGCCAAAAAACACCCCAAAATATGTTCAGCAACATCTTTTGAGTAAATTGATACCACCCATGTATAGGTATGTTGGGTTATTTGGGGGCTAATAGGCCTTTTTTGGGGGGTGCGCATTTCAGTTTTCCAACTTGGAATTTTCACATTTCGTCATCATGCACCCATGTCCTATTTGGGACATTTTTGAAGCCGGCCAAAGTTATTTACCCCCATCAAACCATATATTTTTAGAAAGGGCACACCCTAGGGTACTTCAAAGAGTTGTATTTTAACACTTTCCATGCACTAGCTCTTTGTCAAACTTTCAGGTAGTCACTTTTTGTGTTATTTTTCACACACATTGTACTTTAGTCATGAATTGTCAAATCCAGTTATGGGTTACTGCCAAAAACACCCCAAAATATGTTCAGCAACATCTTCTGAGTAAAGTGATACCACCCATATATAGATTTGTTCTGTTGTTTTTCGGGTGCTACGCCAATCTTTTGACATGTGCTTGTCATTTTTCTAATTTGACCTATCTTCTTTGCTTATCTTCTTTATAGGGGCCTTTTTACATACCCCAATTTTATGAACGTGCATATATTTGGTAAGCTAACACCCCAAAGTATTGTAAATGGAGTGTTTTTATGCCATGGATGCAACCGTTTGCTCCAAACAAATTGAATACTGTTTGGTGGTCATTTTTCATTTTCACACCCACATCAGTTTTGGACTGTGATTTAGGAGACACTGTTGGTTACTGCATGAAAACTCTCCAGGTTGTTTTCTGCAAGGTCTCCTGAGTACACCCATGCCCCCCATGCATAGGTTTGCCAGGATTTTGGGAAGGTTCGAATACAATTTTTATGACTTTGTCATTGGAGTTGAAATTGAGATTATTTCTTCAGCTAGGCCTATCTTTGGTTTTGGGTCTACCGCATACCCCAGTTTGAATTATTGCCAGAAAATTGTTTATATTTGTTATGTTGACACCCGAAGGTATTGCATATGGAGTGCTTTGATGCCATGGATGCAACGGTTTTAGCCCAAAACATTTGAGAAGGTGTGTGGCGGTAATTTTTCGATTTTCTGATCTTTACGCCCACATTAGATTTGGACTGTGATTTAGGAGACACTGTTGTCGGTTACTGCATGAAAACTCTCCAGGTTGTTTTCTGCAAGGTCTCCTGAGTACACCCATGCCCCCCATGCATAGGTGTGCAAAGATTTTGGCAAAATACAGCACCAATTGTAGAACATAAAAATGTAGGAATAAAATGTAAAAGTCTGGTGCAGTAAAAGAAAAAAAAACTAAACTGAACTAACTAACTAGACTGTAAGAAAAAAATAAATCACAGATCACGCACAGTGTGATACATCTTGAAACAGTCCCCAAGACACAGACCGGGTTGTCCAGGGCATTCTGGGCAGTAAAAGATTGTGTCTCTCCTCTGCCCCCTCTTGAAACACACCCTGCATCTTTTTTGGGGTTTCTGTTTGCCCTCAGTAGGGGGGATTTTAAAAATAAAATGTGTAGCCCCAACTCTGTCCCCATCACCGCCCGGGGAGCAGGTGCATCCTGGTACAAAAACCCAGAAATGACCTGGAGCTGAAACTGTAAAAAGGACAGCGTCACTCCGGGGTTTGCCTTTTTGCAGAGCAAAAAGGCATTGTGGGTTGCAATTTGCATCAGGTAAATTGCAACCTTTTTGTACCAGGCCCTTGACTTCCGCATAATCTGGTAGGGCTGGAGCAGCTGATCTGCCAGATCAACCCCACCCATATGCCGGTTATAGGCTTTGATGCACACTGGCTTCCTGATGCGCTCAGCTCTGCCACGTACAGAGACCTCCACAGACCTCTCAGTGTGGATGGTGGATAGAAGGTATACATCCTTCTTGTCTCTGTACTTGACCGCCAACAGCTCCTCTTGGCGCAGAGCTGAGGTCTCCCCCCTTTTTAACCGGGTGCAGGCAAGCTGTGCTGGGAAACCTACGCGGTTCTTGCGAACAGTACCGCATGCTGCTGTATCAAAACAATACAGCAGCTTGAACAAAGGGACACTCGTATAAAAATTATCAACATACAAGTGGTACCCTTTGTTCGTCAGGGGAAAAAGTAGGTCCCACACAATCTTGCCACTGGTTCCCATGTGTTCTGGGCAACCTGGAGGGTCAAGGCTACTATCCTTTCCCTCGTACACCCGGAAGGCCTGAGTATACCCACTCTCGCTGTCACAGAGCTTATACACCTTCACTCCATACCTGGAGCGTTTGGAAGGAATATACTGCTTGAATCCCAGCCTTCCCTTGTATTTCATTAGGGATTTATCCACGCAGATATTCCTTCCAGGTGTATAAGTCTCTGCAAACCTGGCGGCGAAGTGGGTAATCAGGGGGCAGATTTTATACAGCCTGTCAAACTGGGGATGCTCTCTAGGAGGGCACAGGCTGTTGTCACTGAAGTGCATGAAACGCAAAATGTTTTCATACCTTCTACGTGACATTGATTGGGGGTAAATGGGGGTAGAGCAGATGGGGCTACTGCTCCAGTAGGAGCGAATTGAGGGCTTCTTTATAATGCCCATCAGCATAGTAAGTGCCCAGAATTTCAGAAATTCTGGCACATCTAGCGGGGTCCATTGCTGCCTTGCCAAGTAGGAGTCTGGCTTCGCAGCACAATGCTGATGGGCATACAGATTTGATTGGGCAACAATGTGGCCCAACAAATCATCCCCCATAAACACCTGCAAAAACTGTGTGGCGGTAAATCCTGCAACATCAATATTGATGCCAGGATTTGCCGTGAAAGGAGGGATATCTGGCCTCTGGCGATGAGGCACTACCCACTCCTCAGCTGGAGCTGTGCGTCTCCTGCTGGCAGGTGGTGGCCCAGGATCTGCATCAGAAACATCACTAGGAGATACATCAGCCAGCGTAGATGATGTATCTAGCGATGTCTGAGCACTTAGCGGGGTCAAAATCTGGGTCGGAGTCCGACGCAGATGCCTCAGATTCTGACGCCAGGATGGCATATGCCTCCTCGGTGCTGTACACCCTCTCAGACATTATATATAATAGATTATAAAATTTTATAATTATTATATATATATATATATAAGCGGATTATTGGTTCTCAAAAGAACCGTTGGGTTTCACAAGAAAATACAAATAAACACCTAAATCTCTCTAAATCCCTCTAAACCTGCCTCAATTCTTCTAAATCTCCCTAAAATCTCTCTAAATCCGCCTCAATTTTTCTAATCTCACTAAATCTACCTAAAATCTCTAACCTGTCAAATCTGATCTCTCTCTCTCGCTCACCAAAACACAAGTGAGGAGAGGGAGGGAGAATCACAGAGGTCACGGTCAATATTTAATATTGACCTGACCTGACAAATTAGAAATTTTATTTTGATTTTTTATAACTTTTGACTGGATGTTGCTAGCCTGCCTCTCTGATGAGGCAGGCTAGGAACATCCCACAAAGCCCCAAGATGACCCTGCCCTTAGAAGGGCAGCGCCATCTTGGCTGTCAGTTTTCTTTTATTTTATACCTTTTTATTTATTTATTTTACTTTTTTTACACTTTTTTTAGTCTGCTGGGTGCCTTGATCCCTCGAGGCACCCAGCAGAGCACCTGATCACTCATGTGATCTTTTTTGTACTGAGTGCCACGATACCTCGTGGCACTCAGTACTTTCTGCCGCTACCGGAAGTGATCGCTCGGGGGGAGCGATCACAGACGGACTGGCGGCAGGTAACCATATTGCAAGGATGCCTCGATGTCGAGGCATCCCTGCAATATACTCAGAGCAGCTGGAAGCGATACCGATCGCTTCCAGCGCTCTGTAGAAGTGCGGGGCACCTTTCCGGTCAAACCGGATGTTGATCGCTCCCGGGGAGCGATCACAAGGGGCCCCGGCACTTCTGTCCGCCATTGCACGGATGCCTGGACTCCCAGGTAGCCTGCAATGGCGTTTGAGCTGCTGGAAGCGATCCGATCGCTTCCAGCGCTCAAAAGACCGCAGGACGTACCATGTACGTCAGCGGGTCTAAAAGAGACCCGCGGCCGTGACGTACATGGTACGTCCGCGGTCACTAAGGGGTTAATGTATATTATACACTGTAATATGCTAATAACTGCCGTTTCATTGAAATATGTGTTTGTATTTGTAGGCTTGGCTGTTATGCATTCGCAGAGCTCTAATTACTTGGATATCGGCAATAATCCTCGTGTTGGCACCAAACGTTACATGGCTCCAGAAGTCCTCGATGAAACTATACGCACAGATTCATTTGAATCTTACAAACAGACTGACCTGTGGGCTTACGGTTTAGTGCTGTGGGAAATCTGCAGGCGGACAGTTATAAATGGTAAGTTGATCTAGAGATCTATTTATTAAGAGGAAATGAAAAAAAATCCACATCTTAATTCACTATGTGCACAGTTCACTATTGTATAGTTGGTGGTAACATAGCGTCTCGAAATGTAATCGTTAGTGCTAGCATTTACAGTTACAAGTACGTGTGCAGCGCCAAATGGTTCCGTAACTCTTTACAATGGGGAAACACGAACAGGTGACATAACTAATATAACATAAGGAACAGACGGCCCTCCATAGAATAATTGTCCTCCCAATACAGCACCTTATACAAGTGCTCAGCCAGACTTTCCGTGAGCTTACAATCTAAGGGACTAAAGTATGTGAAACAAAAGGGAGCAGGGGAGTGTGGATATAATTAACAGAGAGAGTATAGCAGACACTGCATAGACCAAGAGCATTAGTAAGTTTAACTACTGGCATCGATATTCCAATCTTGACACTAAACTGGGGTGAAAAGGTTTTGGGCCTCGCAGCTTGAGGGAGTTTACTGTACTTTGAATCTCCTATAACACGGGGAGCGCAATAATTTTTTAGCGTCTCAATAACTGAAATATTACAAAGTGCAGGTGCAATTTACCATTGGGATGCAAAATGAAAAATTTTAACAACTCTTAAAAGCTGATGCTAAATGATTCTGCAAATGCAAAATCATATAACACGCTCCAAAAGAAAAACCCTAGAAATTCCATACATGTCTCTCATCCCGCGATGACAGGGGTAGCATGATCCACCACTTCTTCTCGCTGAGAGAAGAGTGACACTGGGAACAAATAGGGGGTCCGCGGGAGAAAGTGTCTGGGACGCCCTTGCTCCAGGGCTCTGCTATTAGCCGTGATGCGGAGGCGGGCCGTGCTGAAATCAGCGATCCGGACGAGGAGCTGCGCCTGGACTCTCTGACCCCGGGGGGTGACCCTGAACCTGATTGCTGGAGTGCGGCCGGCTGTCTGAATGTCCCGGGATGCTGTGGTGGTGGCTGGGACAGACACGTTGGATTCTCCTTGGATGGATGGTGTGATGACAGAGTCTGGGATCCCTGGGCTGGCTGGAGGCACGGTACTGGGCTGGTCCAGGTCCCACAAAGCTGATGGAGTCGCTGTTGGGCTTACCAGGAGGCTGTTTGTCCTACGGGTCCCTCTCGATGTTTTTGAGACTGGGGGGCTATTAGCTTCGCTCGGTGTCTGGATACAGACTGACGCAGACTTTTGTTTTATCGCCCACTTACAGTCCATACCGTGACTCAAGCCCACCGTGAGTCAATGTCCTTTTTCTTCTACCCCTTATTTTATGTTTCTCCCCCCCCTGTGCATTTGAGTCTCCTATCGAGGACGTTCATGATTATTTTTCTTTTTTATTCAGCCGTGATTTGTTTTTTCTTTTTTTGCTCTCTCGTTGCCCTTTTATTACTCTTTCAGCCCCCCCTTTTATTTTTATGAGTGTATTTTTTGAGGCTTATTTCTGATGGCCCCTTCTCTTTTCACGAAACGGTTATATTTGATGTCATTCTCGGGTCTTGCATGACCCTCTCTCGACCTGTTATATGCTGTGTTATATGCAAACCAACCCCCCACACACACACACACACATTTGGGGCTAAAATACAATCTTCGCACAAAAAAACATTAACGGAGGGGTAAAACCCTTTGCGTCATATTACATTGTCAGCGCAACAAACGCGCGTAATCGTCTACCGCGGGTGAACCTGCGCGAACGTTGCGCGCGCTTACTATACGTCGAGCGTCCTATACTTAACATTGTGAGCGCAAATTCGTATGTGCGATGGTATTACAATCTATGCACAGGAATAAACGCATAGCCGTTGCGCGCATAATTTTAGCAACTCCTAAAAGCTGGTGTTAATGGCAAATCTGAACAACCTGGCCGAAACCAAATACACCAGCCCAAAAAAAAATATGCAGCAAAGTATAGTTACACATTCTACTCATCCCAAGCCAGTAAAATGGAGAAGTTGTGTGTGCATTTATTATTGCTGTAGCATATATGATGTAGATTGACTTTGACAGGCGCAAAAACTTAACGTGAGATAATTGTGGTCCTTAATTCTGTTTGGCTGAATCGCGTGAAAAAAACAGTCCGCACACTGATTTCTGCGCGCAACGGTACTGCGCGAGCATTTGTACGTGTCTGGTTTACGTACGTTATTGATCGACGGATGAAAAAACGCGCAAGGATTGTAATTCCAGCGGTGATTTACACGTGTAAACGTTTAACGCTTGCGCTTGCAAATTCGCACGTTGCGCGAGCGTTTTAACGTGAAGATTCGAATTTAGCCCTCGGTGTGTTTTCCAATTGAAACCAGAAAGGAGAAAATAAACCCTTCTTGATTCTATAATGGCAATCAGATTTGTCCCTGGATCAACGAGCAATGCATTATAATTGTAATTCTTTCTTATATCATATTTTACCAAAAAGGCAATGGAACCTTATTTAAAATGTATCAATTGGATAAAACAACATCTTTAGAATGAGAATAGCATATTTTTATACTTCGCACTTAAGCTGATTGATGCTAGTGCTACAGCGAGGCAGCTACTAGCTTAAAGGACCACTACCACCAAAAAATAAAATGTCCTTGTTTTGTTTATTTGATGTTGCTGATCTCTTACATGCAGTTTGTTTTTGACTGGTATATTTAATTAAGATAGCTTACTCTATATGCATCACTGTGTGCATATATTTTGTGATCTTACATACCCTGCTCCTCACTGTGTGGCTTTGGCCATAGAATGGAGTCTATAGGGGTTATTCAGATAGAGCCGATCTGGCCTCGAAATGTAACCGGACACTGAAATTCAGTGTACGGTGCCATTTCGGGGCTATTCAGAGAGCAGGCAATTCGCCAAATTTTGGCGAATTGCCTGCACGCACGGTGCCTGTTCAAGGGCAGTGCAAATCCCCATAGAGAAGCAATGCTTCGTCTATTCAGAGAACACCGAACAGCTGAGGAATGTCAATGAAGCGCCCTGCCGTTCGGTGGTTTCAGTCGGCAGGTTTATTCAGGCGAATCCCATAGGCTTCAATGATAAAAATAGTCCTGTATCTAATAAACCGTTTATTATTTCAGTTCTTCTACTCTTAGCCCATATATTTAATATAGTTTTACGCAATTAAAAAGAAGGATCTTCCCAATAAGCTGATATATACTGACTCTAGCATTCATTGTATGCATTCAAGCACTTCTGCTTCATGGCTGCAAATATCCTCAGATACTCTTCTCTTAGATATTATTATCATCATCATCATCATTTATTCAGCGCCAACGGTTTCCGCAGCGCTTTACAATAACCAACGGGGAGTGAGACAAGATTAAAATAAACACAGGATCAACTAGATCAGAAGCAAGAGGTGTAGAGGGCCTACAATCTAGGAGATGGAGGTCGAGGAAGACAAGGAGTTTTATTGGTCATCAAGATCACTAGAACTAATGCTTCAGAAATGGTGAGAACATGAAAGTGACATCTATCATGATGTGGAGGCGGGTGGGGAAAGGGACAGGTCAGCATCGGTAATGTGGAACGCTAATCTGAAGAGATGGCAGGCAGGACATAGTTTGTATGTGGTCAACTGGACATTATTGTTTGGTTTTGCATTCCCCTAAGTGTCCATATTTAGGAGAGACAGTATTTTGGACTAAATTCCCCTGTCGCTCTTTTCTCTCAATATCTCTGTCTTTACTGGCCCCTCTGTATTTTCAAGGCATGAGAGTGTATAACAGAGCTGCAGTACAATAAACCTCCCAACAATGAGCTTCTAAACTATAAGAAATGTTTTTTAGAAATCAATAGTTGGAAATAATACACATTGCTCTTGTCCTAAGTTACTTTTTATTCAAATAAATGCCCCGATAGTTTGTGATATTGCCTAAAAAGTCTGCGAATAGTGAATAGCCTAGTCACATAAGTGTTTGATTTTGGTCACCTGAAATGTTGGCAGGTACGGTTTTGCAAATGCGGGCACTGCATATAGGTGGATGAGTCTCCTGCTTTTGCACAAAGTACCATTTATTATTATTCTTTATCAATGAAGTACCAGCATATTCCGCAACGCTGTACAATAAGCACAGTATAGACAGGGTTACAATACATTGAACAACATTTTGACAAACCAGTACAGGAGGAAACGAGGGCCCTATTCCTGTGGGAATTTACAATCTAGAAGGGTTGGGGGTGGAAACAGGAGAGGACTGCAAGGTGAGAATGATGGACTGCAAGGTGAGAGATTTTTTTAATATTATCCAATAGTCCTTTTGTCACATGTTAAATGACATTGTTTTTTGTGTGCATAGAATTTGAAATACTCTTCATTCCACTTGTTACTTTGTTTTCAGTGCATTCTTAATAATTTCCATCTAGTGGGATATATATATTTGCTCCCACTGTATTTTGGGAGATCTCTCACTGTTTTTTAAAATTCTGTTTATTTCTAGGGTTTGACTTTCTAGGTTTTGTGACTGGTGCATAGAACTCCAAGCATCGTCCAGAAAACCTAGAAACTCAAACTCTATAACCCTGAAACTTAAATCAGCGTAAACAAAAACATTGTGAGATGTCTCCTGTTAAAGTGATATTTTTATACATGACATATCAAGTCTACAGTCTGACACCAAATTCAACTGGTCTCCTGTAGTCTGTATTGACCCCATGGTCAGTAGCGCTGCTACTCTGCCATCTAGTGGTGAATGTGTGTGGGATACTTACATCCTTCCCTTTTTATTTATTTCCAATTCTGTAGATCTTTATAACTTTCCCTAGTATGACTGACATTTATATAAAGCTTTGTATGTTGGATTCTTAAATTAATTGGGAGATTGGGAGACATTTAATATGCTAACCTGTGCATGAGTATTTAAAATATAGGGTTATTCAAAGAGAATCGAAAAAAGTCATTGTACGTTCGGTGACTTTTCGTTCGCTTCAATTTGGCGCGATTCGGCAATCCTATTTCGGCGACCCTGCGGTGTATTCAGCAAGCACCACAGTGTACCTGAAGTGCAAGGAAAACAAACCGCAAACCCGACGAACACTCATCGCCAACCCGCTGAACACTTGCCGCATAACCTGCTGAACACTCACTAAAACCCGCAAAACAGCTGGATTAACCCTGCCGACAACACGCCAGAGGAACCCAAGCAGCCGCCGATCACAGCGCAGAGCAGCCGCCGGAAAAAGCCGACACCGCAGACGAATGGAGTGGAAAAAAGAACAAAAACAGTACGCTTGAAAGACTGAAAAGTGAAACGCTGTTTGCAAAGAAACTACAGAACAAAAATGTCTGAAATTTACACATAAGATCCAATGTATGATAATAAAAAGGGCTGTTACAGAAAAAAGAAAAAAAAAAAACGATTTTAAAAAAAGAAACCGGGAAAAACATTTTCGCAAAAAAATCCTTAAAAGATCCTAAAAAAATCTATAAATAGACTTTTTACTGCAGAATATTATAATCAACGGCTTATTAGATATTGCATTAAAACGGGAATATTTTTAACATTGAAGCCTATGGGATTCGCCTGAATAAATCTGCCGCATGAAACCAACGAACAGCAGGGCAATTCGGCAACTTTTCACTGCTGGTTTGTGCTCTCTGAATAGCCGAAGCATTGCTTCTCTATGGGGATTTCACTGCCCTCGAACAGGCAACGAACAGGCACCATATGTGCAGGCAATTCGCCAACATTTGGCGAACTGCCTGCTCTCTGGATAGCCGAATGGCCAGGAAAGGTGACCGTATGCTGAATTTCACTGTTTGGTTACCTTTCGGCCACAATTCGGATCTCTTTGAATAACCCTGACAATTTCATGCATTTTATTGGTTTAAACACCTATTAGAAGAATATCAGAGTGCAGGGTTTTTTTTCGGCAGTGTTCGATGACTCTATCTTCGGCGCACTTCAGTGACTTTGCAGTGAATTCACTATGAAATGGAATCGGCGAAGTGTGCCGAACTAGAAAGCACCGATATTTCGCAGTAATATGATGTGTGTATGAGTGTATCACAGAGCTCCACAGCAATAAAACTGACAGCAATGTGCGGTGTGTATGAGCGTATCACAGACCTGCATATCAATAAAACTTTAAAAAAATTATTTAAATTAAGTATGTTTTAATTATTAAAATATCAATTATATATTAAAATTAATGAAACATAAGAAATTGTATAATAAATATATTAAAATATATAAAAATAAATATATTCTGAACACACACACACTCACACAGAGCCTGCTAAGGCTGGGGTCAGACCAGCGCACTTTTAACGTGCGTTCTGGTGCACATAATTACGGCCGCACTAGCAGCAGATGACGGCAATGACGGCCAATATACGATGTACGGCCGCACAAAAGTCCGGCCGTGCAACGCAAGTGGAATTTGAACGCATTTTTCTGAGAACGCTGAACCGCTAGTACTGACGTACTGAGTGCGCAGCTGCGGCATAGCGGCGTGTTTGCGTGATTAGGAGATGTCAGACGCTGCTAATGTCCAGCCTACATAACGTCCAGACGCAAAAAGAGTTTTATTGACGATCCGTACAAAATCAAGCCCGAAAATGCGCGTCGTCTGACCGTTTTTGCGCATTCCGTGAAAAAATACGTCAATGCGTTCGGACGCACTTTTTCACGTTCGCGGGGAAAAATGCTTTCGTCTGACCCTAGCCTTAAACAAACACTCAAAGCCTGCCTAAAACACACACACACACACCCTGCCTAAACAGACACACTCACAGAGACTGCCTAGACACACACGGTCAGCTGAAACACACACAAAAGCGCACTCAGGGCCTGCCTAAAACACACACACAGACCCTGCCTAAAAACACACACTGTAAAGCCTAAACACACACACACACAGACCATTAGTAAACACACACACTCAGAGCCTGTCTAAACACTCACACACTGTAACAGTGTGCTAACGGCGCTACCTTGGAGTAGCGTTTCTTTGGATCCTTTAGGACAGATTCTTGAACACAGACAGCAAGAAAGGCTGTAATACCTTGATTCCCACACCAGGGAGGTACTACAAGAAACCTAATTATCACCTCAGCTCCAAATGGCTTTGAGGCCAGGAGGTCACTGGGTGGAAACACATGAACTATCTGTGTACAGATACATAGACAAGACATGATACAAAAACATGAACAAGAGTGCTGATGCAAGACTTACTTATGAGACATACAGAGCGGGAACACTTGTGTTCATTAGCCTGCAGGGAAGGCCTACAATCTAAGATAGGCTTCTGTATAGCAACCAAGGAAACATATACTAGACAGGATACATAAAACTGGGAATTTAGGAACATAAACTAGAAAGTAATATACATGAACTAGAAATAACAGGACAAGAACTAGACAGACAACATAAACCATACGGCAAAATCATAAACGTGAATCAGACACAAACTCAGGCAAAAGTACAATAGGGATATGCGAGAGAATGGTCGATAGGGATATCCAGGTCAAAACGTAAACGGGTCCTCAGCCAGAAACAGGTCATTAACAGATCAGACAGAAAGATTAGCAATAAAGCAGGCGTTGCAGGAACTAGACTCTACTCCAATTTACTCCCACGACAGTTCAAGGAGCAAATCCTCTCAGCCTCTTTTAAAGGCTGATGGCTCCTTGCACTTATGCTAAGCCCCGCCCCCTCAGATGCCGTTTTGCCAGCTCTCAGTACTGGCAACAGGCTAGCCAGCGATGCCACCGAGCACCCTGACCCCCCAGGAAGCACTGCGGGGGCCAAGGATGTTACACACACATATGTAATTGTGGATCAGGCAAGTGCAGGGAGAGATTGACAGGTGGCTCCCTGGCTGAGCTCTCTGCGAGCATCTCATTAGGTCTGCCTCATGCCTTGCTACCACAGCTGCAGAGCTCACAGATCAGCCTGGGGGAGTCGACAGCTTCAGCCAAGGCACAGCACTGGAACTGCTGCAGACTGACATGGGGGGCAAAATGCCGCTCCAGTGAATCTGCCATCTGGAGCCCTGGCTCCAAAGGGACGCATGAGCGGGCCGACCCTGGTGTACTATACCTGCATGTGTACATGTGCCTGTGTGTATTTGTCAGTATCTGCATGTCAATGTTCATATCTGGTGTAATTGTTTCTCTATTTTAGTGTCTCTTTGTGTTGCATTGTCTTTCTCAGTGTCTGTCTGTGCGTCTCTGTCAGCATCTTTGTATCTTTTTGTATATCTCAGTGTCTTTGTCAGTGTTTCTTCGAGTTTTTGCATCTATGTCAGTGTCTGTCACAATCTTTGCTAATGTTTCTTTGGGTCAGTGTTTTTTGTGTTTTAGGGTTGCTGTCTGTATGTGCTCTTCTTTATCTCTCTATGTTCTTCTGGCACTGCCTTTGTTTTTATTTCATCTGTCGGTGACTGTTTGTGTTGCTGGTTGTTAAATGTGTATTACTGTGAAAAGCCAATGGGTGTAACTTCCAGTAAAAAACTGGCTAAAGTAGACGCACTAAAGACTATAGACAAATGCAGGCTTTACCAAATATTAAGATAACACTATGTGATACCTGAGGAACACGCATGGAAGGCCTCCACCATGTGATCCACAACCTTTTGACATACATTGTCAAACCTGAGTCTTACACCTTTATATTTTGTTCTACAAAGACACTTTTTTACCATAATTGGTCTATTATGGTCTACACTTTATGCCATAACTTCTAGAAACACATAACACAGTGTAACACTAGTGATGTGCATTGATATATCACCATTATCGTCCCAGTTTAATACTGGTTACATACCACACATACTTAGGAGGCATTATAAATATTTTATAAAATGAGGATGATAGGAGACAACACCTAGTTGAGGCTTGGGATATGCACCAGTATGAGAACGTGTGAATAATTTGTCATTACAAGACAGTTCATTGTTCAGTTAAAATGATTTGGCATGTCAGAAGCCGCCTCTTCTTTTTGAATTAAATGGACACCCCGGGCCTGCTAATCAGTGCTTTGATTTCAACTGGTTTTGTTTTCCCACAAAGGATTAGCTGTAAATTATAAACACTGTAATCTGGTGTCAGCACCCAGGTCTGTGATTAAAGCAGCCATTACATTCAATCAACACTCTGTTTATTCAACACTGATTAGAAAACTAGCAGCATCAGAGACAGTCTTGGACAGCAGCCATACTTCCTACAGCCTGTTGCCATGAATCTAAAAAGCAGGATAATTTCCACCATAAAAGAGTTCAGGCCAAGGAGAGAATGTATGTTGTGAAGTGGAAAAATAGGACATTCCGGGGGCTTACACTCGACAATAATTGTATTCCAGTTCTGTGACGTAGCCACAATGCCATCATGATATTTGACTTTCACCCACAGAATTCCACGACTTGTTAAAAATTAATTTGAAACATTTTAGTGGGTGTTGTTAACAGGAGGAGGAGAATCCTTGTAAATGGCACAACATGAAAGATAGCTTATAATTTTGTCAATTATACAGGCTCAGAGAAAACCAATTTCACTTATGCTAAAATAGTGTTTGAGTCAACTATGCTGAAAAACAACAATTTGACTTGGTGTAGCAATATGTTTTTATAAATGTAATCTTTTTATTGTTCTAGTCGAATTATTAGCTTGATTTTTTTTTTATTTAACTAGTCTACTGAAATGGCATTAATCACATTTAGCAAGTGCTCACCTATTGTGCTTGACCTGGGGAAGGTTGATATCAGGTAAAACCAAAATTTACAAAATTCCCAATAAAAGATCCAATCTCAATACACTGCCATTGAATTGGCTATGGAGTGCACCTACATGATATCTCTACTTTTTAATGAACATTTTGAAGTCTCTACATACATTATAGGGGTTATCCACTAAGGGCTAAATTACAATCTTCACGCAAACCGCATATTACAATCCAAACGCAAACGGGTTAAGTAACCCGTTTGCGTTTGGTACCTTGCGCTTTTCAGCGCGAGGTTACTGTACTTTGTGCTCCCTATACTTAACATGGGGAGCGCAAAGTGTTAATTAGCGTTAGTATTACAATCTACTAGCGCTGATTAACATCTGGCTGTGGTTAGCAAAAGTTAAAAACAGCCAGGACTTGGTGTTAACGGATTCCAATTCAGCAGAATCCGTTAACACACGCCTAACAAAATGAATCGCATACTCATCTCCTGTCCCGCGGCGAGGCCGCGTCTCTGTCCGCCTCCTCCGGCAGGAAAAAGTCCCCCCAGTCTCCCCCTGTGTATCACTACGCCAACCGGCCGGATCTCGTGAGGCAAGATCCGGCTGGTCATGTGACCAGTCGGGGGAAACTCAATGGAGTCCTATGGACTCCATCGAGTGGATGCTCGTGGCTGCGCCGCTCAGCGCTGCAGTGAGCATCCCGTGAGTTAACGCGCAGTAACAACGCAGGCAGCATTTATTGCGCCTGCATTGTAATCCAGCATTAAACGTAGGTGCAAGGGG
Source organism: Leptobrachium leishanense (assembly GCA_009667805.1). Lineage (NCBI taxonomy): Eukaryota > Metazoa > Chordata > Amphibia > Anura > Megophryidae > Leptobrachium > Leptobrachium leishanense. The sequence goes on from CM019064.1 coordinate 349,177,707, forward strand.
GAAAACTGCGGGCGCAGGTTTTCCTCCCTTGCACCCGCGTTTTAACGCTTGGATTGTAATATAGCCCTAAGTGTTTACCAGTGATGGAAATACCGGTGGAAACTGCCGGTATTGTAATGTCGACAAATGTCGGCATTTCACAAAAATGAAAAACTTACAGGTCCTTTCAAAGAAGGGTAAAACTCAGGAGAATGACTGGAGAAGTGAAAATTCTAGGTCAAAATAGCCAAACCAGAAAAATTCTCCCATTTATCTCACTTTCCAAATCGGCTATTTGGTCTAGATTGTTCTCTTCTCCTGCCAATTCTCCTGGTTTTTCACCTTTCTCTGAATAACCCTGATAGAGCAACAGGAGAGCCTTTACTGTCAAGCGTCTCCTGTTGCCCTTTGCATTTTACTTTTTTGAAATGCAGGCTTTTCCCGTCCCTGCGATACCAGCGATTTTCTAAAGTATTTGCAACATTGGTGCTTAATGTCTCCATGGACTCTGCACCTCACAAAACACCGGGTGCCCTATTTCAAGGTTCTTGTTAAGCACAGCACTAGAGCCGTACAGTGTAACACCTCAAGCACTTTTCTTATTTTTTTTCACAGTTTATTCTATCCGAGATCTGCTGTAATGAATAATGTATTTTCAAAGGCCGGTGTTAACACATTAATCTAAACAGACCAAAAAATCCCATACTTGCCTTGGATGCCGCTGCTTCCTCGTTCCGGGAGCAGCTGTACCAGTTTTCCTCTATGAATCTTTCCTCTTGCAGAGCTTGCTCAAGATCAAGTCTGTCTCCATGGAGTCCTACGGCCTCCTGGAGCTGATAACACCTCAGTAGAATTACCCCAAAAGCATCCTGCTTGGAATACGGGTGTTAAATGACAGACACTAATGGAAAAAAGCTGACTTTCAGGTTTTCCGTTTGCGTCTGACATTTAACACCAGTTTTGGAATAGGGTCCTATGTTTCTCCATGATTGTGATGGGGTGAGAGTTGAAACAATTAACATAACGACATTGATGCATGAACAAAAAAAAGAGGCACAACTGAGGCGGCGACAAACAAAGTATGGTGGATAACGCCCTGCCCAAGGGCCATAGGAAGTCGGGGGGTGAGCAATCAGCGGGACAGGGCCACGGTAGAGCGCGCGGGGTTGTCACCTACCGGATCAACAGGTGTAGCAGCAGGTGTAGGATCAGTAGAGGCCAGGAATTGGGGCAATGTGGAATCGGGGGGTGTAGAGGGGACCGGCAGGGAACCTCTCAACATTAGTAGGGAATACCAGGGGGTGCAGAAAAAGGTGTTACGTAACGAGGCCTTCGTGTCCTCGGGGAGAACCGCAATAAAAGGCGACCAGTTTAGGAAAAATGTCATGGTTTTGTCCTGGTGTAAGGAGAACTCTACTCAGTCAACCAGAAACATAGAGCAGATCCTATCATACACCATGCTTTTTATACTTTTTAACACTTAGGGTGTTTATTTTTTTGGGGGGAGATTTAGAAAAAAAACAGACAAGGATCCAGTGTATCCCTTTTTTACATGGATAAAACATAGTCATTTTTAACCTTCCTTCACACACACAACTGAGAGGTTAACATCACATGGATGGATTTCAAAGTAAATGTTAAACAGTTTTTAATGCTGAATTAGGGTGTTTTAGGACGTTTACCAGAGCTCTGGTTAAGATTACACCAGACTTGGGGCCATATTACATACTTGGTGCTAACTTAACCAGAGCTGGTGTAAACTGAAAACTCCATAGGCTATAATGGCTCTGGGAAGTTTACAACAGCTCTGGTTAAGTTAGCACCAACTATGTAATATGGCCCTTGGAATTTAGCCCTACGCGCTTAGGCTGGGTTCACACCTCAGCGTTTTACAGCGTGTTCCTGCGCGCTGTAAAACGCAGAGACACGAAAATCCCATGATTTCCTATGGGACCCGTTCACACCTGTGCGTTTTACAGCACGCAGGAACGTGCTGTAAAACGTGCTACGCCCAAAGAAGTACAGGAGCTTCTTTGGGGCGTATTTGCAGCGCGTTCACTCTGCATTCTATGGCCATGAATGCGCTGCAATGCGCGTTCGCGAGTTTTTTTGCGTTCAAAAATGCGTGTATTGCGCTCGTAAAAAAACGCGCAGGTGTGAACCCAGCCTTACACCTCCATAGTTCTAAATGCGGCATTGTGGGAAAGGTTCTTCTATTACCTAAATAACATATGCATAATACATATGAAATACGATACTTGCTTAATTCATAGTACTCACTTTTTTCAGTCATTTTATGTAATATATTGAGTTTCACCCCATGCTCAAATTAGGCTTTCTTTTTTAAATTATTATATCTGTTTATGGTTATGGTTATATAGGCTGAAAAAAGACATGCGTCCATCGGGTTCAGCCTCTCCCACATAACCTACTGCTGTTGATCCAAAAGAAAGCAAAAAACCCAGTCTGAAATGCTTACCAATATGCAACATACTGGGAAAAAATTCCTTCTTGACCCCAGAATGGCAGTCAGATTTCTCCTTGGATCAAGAAGCTTTTACCCACATATTAAATATTATAACCCTTAATATTCTGTGTCTGCAGGAAGTCATCCAGTCGTTTTTTAAAAGTCTGTACAGACTCTGACCCAACCACCTCAACAGGCAGAGAATTCCACAGCTTTATTGTTCTCACCGTAAAACAACCCTTCCTATGCTTTAAGCTAAATTTGCTTTTTTCCAGTCTAAATGGATGACCCCTTGTCCTATGTATAGTCCTTTTAATGAATAGGTTATCAGACAATGGTTGATAATGGCCCCGTATATATTTATATAAGGTTATCAGATCCCCTCTAAGGCGCCGTTTCTCTAAACTAAACAGGTTTAAGCTTGTTAGTCTTTCCTCATAACTTAACCCTTCCATTCCCCTTATTAATTTAGTTGCCCGTCTCTGCACTTTTTCTAACGCTATTATATCTTTTTTTAAGACAGTTGCCCAAAATTGTATGGCATATTCAAGGTGCGGCCTGACCATTGATTTATACAGAGGCAAAATTATGTTTTCATCCCGTGAGTGAACTCCCCTTTTAATGCATGCCAATACTTTGCTGGCCTTGGCGGCTGCTGTTTGACATTGCACATTGTTACTTAGTTTGAAGTCTATGATTATTCCCAAATCCTTCTCCTGCTTGGATTTCCATAACTCAGTACCATTTAGGGTATAAATTACTTGTGTGTTCTTCACTCCAAAGTGCATAACTTTGCATTTATCTACATTAAATTTCATCTGCCATTTAAGTGCCCAGTCCCCCAATCTATCTAAATCCCTCTGCAGCGAAGTAACATCCTGCTCACATTGTATTACTTTTCCTAGTTTTGTGTCATCTGCAAACACTGATACATGGCTTTCAATGCTTATCTCAAGGTCATTTATAAATAAATTTAATAGTATTGGTCCTATAACAGACCCCTGAGGGACACCGCTTACCACTGGTGTCCATCTTGAAAATGTACCATTTATGACCACTCTCTGTACCCTATCTTTTAGCCAGTTTTCTATCCAAGAACAAGTATTTTCATCTAGACCAATTTTTCTTAATATAAATAGTAACCTTTTGTGTGGAACTGTGTCGAAAGCTTTGGCAAAATCTAAGTAAATCACATCCACTGCGACCCCCTGATCTATACTTCTACTTACTTCCTCATAGAACGTAATTAGGTTAGTCTGACATGATCTGTGTTTCATGAAACCATGCTGATTTTTGCCAATTACATTATACCTCCCAATAAATTTCTGAATATTATTCCTTAGTAACCCCTCAAATACTTTCCCAGCCACAGATGTTAAGCTCACAGGTCTATAATTCCCAGGCACAAATTTTAAACCTTTCTTAAATATAGGGACGACGTCAGCTTTTCTCCAATCCTCTGGTACTATTCCTGAAAGAAAAGAATCTTGAAAGATTAAGAACAGAGGTTTACATATTTCAACACATAGCTCTCTCAGTACTCGCGGGTGAATTCCATCTGGCCCTGGGGCTTTATTCACATTCACATTGTTTAATTTCTGCAAAACCTTGTCCTGAGTCAACCAGTCACTTTGTATTAGTAAGTTTTTATTAATGAATTTCATGTCTCCTGTTATAGGTTTCTCTGATAAATACTGAAGAAAAATAATCATTTAAAATTTCTGCCTTATCCTGATCTTCAGTTAACAATAACCCTGACTCAGATTTTAGTGAACCTACATTTTCACTCTTGGGTTTTTTAGAATTTATGTACCTAAAGAATCTTTTAAGGTTGGTCTTGCTCTCTTTGGTTTATGATTTTCGTGCACATAATGCATTTAACAGTCATTGTTCTAGTATATTGTTTCTTGGGCAGGTGCTATAAAACTTTTAGCAACATACAATAAACATTTTATATCTCTTACACAATTTGTACAATGCTAGTATCACAATCAACAGCAGTTTGAGTTTCTATTTTAAATACACTGTGCAAACAAGAAGAAAAAAACGTGTATTCCCATCCTGCTGCTAGCTAAAGCCATTCATCAAAGATGCAGGGTCACCCAGAATAATGAAGTGAATCCAGGGGCAGCAGGTGGCACAGTAAAAGAAGCCTCCGTCAAGTGAATGCAGATGTAGATTTCCATACTGTGTGCAGAATCTGTACCATTCATTCAATCGCTAAGAATCAGAGGAAAATATTTTTTTTCTCAAGCAGTTTGGAATCCATGATGTTTCTCCTTTCAGGAGATGGACCAGTATAGAGGTAATATATCTAATGTGAATCACAATATCATATACAAGACAAGGTGACCGAGGAATTGCTATATCTAAAATATACTGGAAAATCAAATCCAAATAAATCTGAAACTTTGAGTCACTTAAAAACACCTGGTCAAAGTAAAAAATGTCCACCAAAAAGGTTAGAATATATGACAGTAATCCGATTGTATTTGTGTCTGAGTAGGACCCTCTGTAGCCCTTTTTGTTTGTAGTATAACAGAGTTTCCTTTTTGCGCTTAAATAATTTGGCAGATACTGCTGACAGCCTCTGCCCAATTATTTTCTTAATATTTTATTTAAATTAAGGAGATTTTACTCTTTTTTTCCCTCGCCGAGTGCAGCTCTTCCTCGTCGGCTCAGGGACACCCGAACCCAGAAGTCCCTGAAGCTTTTGTACGCAATTTGCGCTCCTACGCAGCCTGTCGTAAGAACTGCAAATTGCGTATCACTACGCGACTTGCGCACTTTACGTATGCAAATTCCGTATAGAGACGTGCACGCGTTTTTTTTTCGTTTAGTTTCGGGACGTTCGGTTTTTCAAAAGTTTTGTTTTGGATCGTTTCGGCCCATTTTTGTTTCGGCTCGGTGTTTTGTATCGATTTTTGTTTCGTGAAATCTGGGAATTTCGGATCATCTGTTCGCTTCGTTTCAAAGGGTCCATCCTTGTTCTCGGATTTTCGTTTTGACTTTAGACGTATGGTATTTCGGATGCTCCGATATTTCGGTCGATACAGTAAGCCTGCTGATTCGTTCCTTCGGACGTATCGTTTTTTATGAATGATTCTTTTTTTATTATGAATATACATAGCACAACTTTATTTAATCATATAAAATATCAATATCTTGTACTGTTAGACTGGGGATTTAGGGAAAAGCTAATTAAATATTTCAAATAAATATATTATTGATGCAGAAAGAAAGCACTGGAGCAAGTGAAAAAGTGACTGATGATCCGAAATTACGAAATCGGCAACGGAAACGAAACGGACTCGAAACAATACGAAAATACGTTGTCCGAAATTAACTGAAACGGAACCGAAATCGCAAATAGAACGAAAATGACTTGCATTTTTAGAAATTTCATGTCCATACAAAATAACTAAATTTTTTTCGTTTCGTATCGGGAAATATTTCGGATGGTGTGTATTTCGTTGCCGGTCCAGAGCGTCGGACGAATCCGAAGCACCGAATCGGCCCGTTTCGTGAGAAAAACAAATCGGTACGGAACGAAACGCACATCCCCAATTCCGTAGCACTTGCGCAGAATGATGGAATGGAGCTGCGTGCACACGTGCAGATCCAATCCATTGGCTGCCTTTCTGAGAACAATCATTATTGCGAGCAATCTTAGAAGTGACGTCAGCATGCTCTCTCTGCGTGCCGATGTCGCTAGTGACCAATCTGGTGACTGGCAGTCAGGAAATTCAAAATACCAGTTGCTGGTGACGCTGGAGGAAGCTATTCCGCTTCACCTAGTGATACCTCCAGTTCAGGACAGGAATGGGGGAGGGGAAGAAGGGGGGCACTCTTCTCATCCTGACCACTTTAGAAAGATCAGTGCAATGTGACGGTGCCACTCCCAATCAAATTGGCACACTGCACTGATCTCAGCAATTGTTTTATTCTGTATAACTGGAGAATATTGCACTATTTTGGTTGTATTTTGTTCTTTTTGAGATTTATGGATTTCATACACCCTCAGATGGGGATCATTCGCTTTGGTATGATGTAATGAGCTTTTCGATTTTCCCACTATACCACTGAATTGCAGAATTTATGGAATGGAGAGAGCACTAATCTGAGCTTCATGGATCAAGATCTAGAAGCGGGATCTTTTTTGGGAACCAGCTCCCCCAATGACTTTCAATGTATTGAGAGCCTTTGGGGGGGGGGGGTTGGAGTCGGTTTCCAAAAAAGGTTCCACTCGCATTGAGAGCTGCTGGATTAACTGGACACTTTCTCGGGTGTCTAGCCCTCTCCACAGCCATGTGTTTGCTGTGGCTTGAAGGGAGCCAGCAGCATGTCTCGACCAGACCAGTACTGAGGGGGCCCAGCACCGGAATAAAGCAGAGTCGTGCAGTCAGGTACGGCAGGGGAGGCAGGGCCTCACCTGACATTCCAGTAAAAATTAATGTGCTGTTGTGTTTGTATTAATCTGTAAAATAAAATTTTATAGTGAAAAAGTTCTCATACTCACCTGCTCCACGCTCCCTTCTCTGTCCTCCGCTTTTTTTTTCCTTTCAGCTCACCCGCTGCTGTGTGTGTGAATCATCACACAGACAGCAGTGGCAGCACGAGCCAACCTAGCCTACGCTTTCAAATGGGACATCATTTTACATCTATTCATTACCTGTCCCAAATCAAAAGCTACACTGTCTTATTCCTTATACCAGTGGTTCCCAACCGCGGTCCTCAAGTACCCCCAGCAGGCCAGGTTTTGAGGATCACCTTGGGGAAATGCAGACTGAATCCTGCAATCACTGAGCAGCAAATCATATCACCTGTGCTGTGCTTCGGTTATCTGGAAAGCCGGACCTGTTGGGGGTACTGGAGGACTGCGGTTGGGAACCACTGCCTTATACTATTATCCCGATTAGCATTGTGCATCTCTGTGTAATTTCAGAAATTATAGTTTTTTTACTGTATTAAGAGTATGCACTTACAATAGTGACCAATAGAAGGCACCATTTGGCACCCTCTATTGGTCACTATTGTAAGTGCATACTCTTAATACAGTAAAAAAACTATTTGTAATTTCTGTTTATATATTACAAACCACCATGACAGAGAAGAATAATTTTGGCATGTAAAAGATTACAGGGTGACCTCACCTCAGTACTATTACTGATATATAGAATGGCAATTTCACCATCATGAGAGATAGATATATATATATATACCTGCCGAATGAAACCACCAAAAATCTGGTCATTTCACTAACATTTCTCTGCTGTTCGGTGTTCTCTGAATAGATTATCCATTGGGGGGAGTTCTCTGCCGTCGAAGATCACTGTATTTCGCATGCAATGCGTCAATATTTGGCAAACTGCCAGCTTTTTAAGTAGCCGAATGGCTCAGAAATTGCACCGTATGGGGAAATTCACCTTTCGGTGCAATTTCTGAGCTAATTCGGCCCTCTTTGTATAACCCCTTAAATCTCTTTGAAGAATTCCTGTTGTGCTCATTACTAGTTTCTTCATTTACCTTGATGTTGGGGCTGGTCTACCCTGGCTTGTGTTGGCATCTGTGGTGATAACCACTGTATGTGATTTAGTGAGTGCACCATACAATTGCATCTTTTCTTTGTGCCGTTTGAATGACCTTCTCCTCCACTTAACTAAAATGTATGTTTTTGATCTACTGGCAATTAACCAGGACAGATAATTATCTACTCATTACTTCCAGAGTTAAACCGAGACTACAATATGAAAAAATAGCATACAAACACCCTTAAAAACATCCAAAACATGACATTTATTTTCTCAGTTTACGATAAACAGAAAGGAAAACGGTCTGCAGCTAGGAGTACCGCAATCAAATGGTCTGTAAGGTCTTATATAATCACGTTCACATTTTGGGAGATGTACTCCGTGTACACAAATTGTCAAAATTAGGTACAATAGAATATATGTAAATTAGATGAAACCGAGAAGGACCGCTCTGAAGAGCTCAGCTCCGTTCCAAATGATGAATGACATGGATGAATTCAAGGTCCACAGAAATGGGTCCCAGGCCACAGCAATTTCCATTCCAATTATTGTAAGCATTTTAGGGGCCCTCTTGGCACAGATTAGAAAACCATTCTTATTAAATTTTGTAATTTGCATCAACCTTCATTACAGATTCGTTAGATTAATGTGTGACTTTTTTTTGTAACCTCAAACTAAATTGTGAATGTTTGCGCATCGCTTCATCCATTGGAAACGGAAGGAAATGCTATCATTTAATGTGAAAAAAATAGGCGTTTCTTGTATGAAGCCCATTGTCCCCTCCGAGTCCGCTACGGCCTCAATGCTAGGCTAGTGTACTGAGAACAGTACATCTGGATGGAGTACATCCAATACAGCGTTATGAAAGCTGCACAGTGACAGAGGAACAAGTGAAATAGCAACCCCGGTAACACTTGCTGGGGGCCTCTGGCTTTTAATTTAACCGAGGACAGCCGTGCACGCTTAGCATTCAATGTTTGGATGGATACTATCAGTGAATTTCTTTCCCAGGCCTTCTACATCTGCCGCCTGGGACTAACCTATTCTTTGGGAGTAGGGGAAAAAAAGTTCATTTGTCTGAATCAACTATTGTCCGTATAAAGGGAAATTAGCAGACTGTTTGAAGCTACCATCTGCTCGTAGAGTGCTTAGAAGGTACTCTAAAAGGCAAGTACTTTGGAAACATTGCTTACCCTGACCTGCGGGAAATTTTTACGAAGAAGAAACATTTCCGCTATCTTTTATATATGTTAGAAAATGATTTTTGCGTGACTTAGATGTAAATATCTCTTTTTTTAAGTAAACCACATACCGCCTATAATTTTTTATATATTTATTTTTTTGGATTTATTTTTTATTTAATACGTCAGAAAGGTTTCCAGTTCCCTAGGATTAATGGAATAAACAGTATTATATATAATTCAATGCTGTCATTGCTGCTATCATTTCAAAAACCGCCTATTTTATCCAAAGCCATAGCTCTATGGAGACCCACCAGAAATGTGTAGTTGATGGATGATAAAAAGCAAGTCGAACTTTATTACCACCAATTACCTATGTAAAGTCATAGACTTGGGCTCGATTACATTCTTCGCGCAAAAATGTGCACGTGCGCAAAAACGCATTAACGCGAGGGGAAAAACACTTTGCGCTGACCATCAAATTACGATGCGCGTTAACGCCTAACGTGAGTTACACTGCGCGAGCGAAAGTTCGTTGAAAAGCTGGTGGTAACTGCAAATCTGAACGTTCTGGCCGAAACCAAAAACACCAGCACGAAAAAAAAAAAAAAATACAGCACAGTATATTTACACATTCTACACATACCCAAACAATAAGGCTGGGTTCACACCTAGGCGTTTTTAATATGCGTGCAATCCGCACGTTTTTTTTTACACACATTTAACGCATCCGAAAAACGTGCGATATGTCTATGGCCGCGAACGCGCTGCTATACGCACCAAAGAAGCTCCCGTACTTTTTTGTGCATAGGACGTTTTAAAGCGCGTTCCTGCATGCTTTAAAACGCCCAGGTGTGAACGGGTCCCATAGAAAATCATGGGACTTCCCTGTTCATGCGTTTTATAGCGCACAGGAACGTGCTTTAAAACTTAGGAGTGAACGGGGCCTAAAATTGAGAGATTGTGCGTGTTTTTACTATTGCTGCAGCATATATACTCAGATTAATTTTGGCAGGCGCAAAAACTGAACGGGAGACAATTGTGGTTCTTAATTCTGATTTTCCACCGATTTCTGCGCGCAGCGTTAATTTGCGCTTGTTTTTGCGCGTCTTTTTTAGGCGCAATATTTTCAGACGAATGAAAAGATGCGCTCGGATCGTAATACCAGCGTTAATTTACGCGAAAAAACGTTTAACGCTGCGTGCAAAAAAATGCGCTGCGTGTACGAATTTGCATGGAGAACGTAACAGAGCCCTTTTTATTTTATTTATTGCATTTCCTAATACCGCATTGTTTTACCCCTACTTAATTCTTATTTCAATTCTATTGGCTGATATTTTTGTTCGGAATATGGGCTGATTCAATTAACAAAATTCAGCCAGTTCATATATTCAACAAATGACACCGGCCCCAAAAAAAAGTGGGACAGTTAAGTGCCCAAAACAACTTATTTTTGGTCAGCATCATGCAGATTTGTGAGTTTAAACATGGCTATTAGAAAAATCTGATGTTTAAAAAAAGGTTCCAGTCTTATTCCCTTTATTTTTCTGCTTAATAATCCATTTATCGACACTTTTCAGTATTTTATATTTTTTCAGAAATCAGCATAATGATCATTTTAGATTGAATTGATATTGCTGATATTTCCATTAAAAACTATAGCTGCATCAGCTGATATTTATTTGGAATTTTTTTCGGGAATCAAAATTATTTATTTATTTATAAAGTATTTTACCAGGAAGGATACATTGAGATTTTTCTCGTTTGTCTGTAAACCCGAATTTGAATCCCCAGATCTGGAAAATAGACACAAAGCAGCAAAAAAAGTTGACATTTTGGCTTAAATCGAAGTTTTGGTTGGATAACTATCATCAGGCACTGCGTCAATCTTTCATTCCTTTGACACAGTTTGACTTTGTTTCTAGCTGCTGTTTTCCAAGAGCGCGTGCCATTTCTTTGTAATTTGATTACTTCATTCGGTATATTTGTATTTATTTATTTTTTTTAAATCGTATCCTTGTCTGTCTTATAGCCAGGTGACAAGTCCTGCAGGAACGCTTGGGAACGCAGTTCCCTCACAATTTTAGCAGGAGGAACTTAGTTCCCTTTTGGCTGATATACAGGGAAGCTGCAATGCCTTTCTATATAGACACAATTTTATAAAACTGTCAGGTCTATTCAAAGAAAGCTGAAACTCAGGAGAATGACTGGAGAATTAAAAATTCTAGGTCAAAATAGCCAAACCCGAAAAATTCTCCCATTTATCTCACTTTCCAAATTGGCTATTTGGTCTAGATTGTTCTCTTCTCGTGCCAGTTCTCCTGGTTTTCACCTTTCTCTGAATAACCCTGTATGTGTATATTTAAGTGGTTTTCTGGATTTAAATACATTGAGAATGCATGGGAACGACAATTTCTCAGTGTTTTCCATAGGAATGGCATTCTCATGCATAAAGAAGCGCTGCAGCTGCTGCGGCTCCCAGTAATCTTTAAGACTGGAAAGGACAGAAATGTTGGTGAGTTCCCACACTTAGGCCCCTATTACATTCTTCGCGCAGTGCGTTTTGCGTGCGCAAATGCGCATTTGCGCGAGGAGCAAAACCCTTTGCTCTGAACGTCGTATTACAACGTATTATCGTTTAACGCGGATGGACCTGCGTGAGTGTGATGAACTGTGCTTAACATTGTGAGTGCAAATTTGTTCGTGCGCTGGTATGCGGATGGTATGCCAATTGATGCGCATTTTTTTTACGAACGACGTTTGCGCGCATAATTTTAACGTCTTTGAAAAGCTGGTGGTAACTGCAAATCGGAACGTTCTGGCCGAAACAAAAAACACCAGCACGAAAAAAAAATACAGCACAGTATAGTTACACATTCTACACATACCCAAACAAAAAAAATTGTGAATTCGTGCATATTTGTTTTATTGCTGCAGCATATATACTCAGATTTACCTTGACAGGCACAAAAACTTGAGTCAATTAAGGTAAATTGATGCCAATTTAGGTTCTTAATTGTGATTGGCTGAATCCTGCGAAAAAAACAGTCCGCACACTGATTTTCCTGCGCAACGTTACTGCGCGCATATTACACTTCGTTTATACAGGCTTAAATGATCTTAACATGTATAACTTGGAAAAAAGACGAGACTGAGGAGATATGATAGAAACATTTAAATACGTAAAGGGAATCCACAAGGTAGAGGAAGGGAGTATATTTAAAAGGAAACAAAGTAGCAAAACAAGAGGACATAGTCTTAGATTAGAGGGGCAAAGGTTTAGGCTAGGGTCAGACGAATGCATTTTCACGTTGTCTGTGAAAAAGTGCGTTCGAACGAATGGACGCATTTTTTCACGGAGTACGCGATAGCGGTCATACGATGCGCATTTGCATCCGTGATTTTGTACGGGTCATCAATAAAACACTTTGTGCATCTGGACGTTATGTAGGCCGGACATTAGCAGCGTCTGACATCTCCAATTCACGCACACATGCAGCTAGCGGACGCAGCGCACTCTGTACAACCGTACTAGAGGTTTTACGTTCTCGACAAAATGCGTTCGTTTTCCACTTGCGTTGCGCAGCCGGACTTTTGTGCGACCGTACTTCATATATTGGCTGTCATTGCCCGTCATTTGCTGCTAGCACGGCCGTGATTAAGTGCGCCTGCACGCGCGTTCGCACTGCGCTCGTCTGACCCTAGCCTTAAACGTAACATCAGGAAGCATTATTTTACAGAGAGGGTGGTGGATACATGGAACAGTCTTCCAGTAGAAGTGGTAGAGGCCAAAACAGTAATTGAATTTAAGCAAGCATGGGATAGGCATAAGGCTATCCTAAAGAAAAGATAAATCCAGGTAAAGTATCCATGTAATTGGGCAGACTAGATGGGCCGAAAGGTTCTTATCTGCCAACATTTTCCATGTTTCTATGTTTTGCGTGTCGTTTTTACGAACGCTATTTTTTGACAGATGAGAAAATGCATTCGGATCGGTATACCACGTTAATTTTCGCGTGATAACGCTGGACGATGCGCGCAAAAAAATTGGCGCTGCGCGAACTAAATTGTGCGAAGAATGTAATAGGGACCTTATTTTTTTACAACTTGACCCCTGCTTATAGCCTTTGGTAATCTACTAGCTATTTAAAATCTAATCAATTTTCTTAATAGGGAATATATCTTTTTCTTTATCCGCATACCATGCTAGAATTAGATACATGTTATATAGGCCTTGTACTATTTCTGCGGCCCTAGGTACTATAGGAGGAATGTGTTAGTAGTTTCTTTCACAGTGCTCCATTACAAAATGATTGTGAGTCATGAAGATATAAAACAGAATGGGACAATAATTGCAGAAACTGTGGGAGGGATGTATCTCTTCTAAGAGCAAAATCCTCTGCTGTAACATAGATAAAGATAACAAAAGCATAAAAAAAGAACATAAAAGGTTTTAAGAGACATTTATACGGCTCACACAACAGGATGCTGTGACATGTGCGACAAAAGAGCAGAAAGCAAACTAGAGACACTCACTCCTCCTGTGGCTTGCTGTCAGATCCTCCATGTGTGTGTCCTCATATACCCTGAATTACTCAAAGTAAAGCAGAATATTGTGGTCTAGCGAACATAGGACCAAGGCAGACTCCATACAGACGACTCTCAATACTGTATAGGGTTTCCATTAAAAGATGAGGTCAGTCTGTGGTATCTCCATAAGGATTTAATTGATAGGAATCACAGACCACATTATTGTTGGCGGACCTCAGCAGGAATATACAATCATCCCAGTGACATTTCTTTTTGGGCAATGCTTCCTTTAAAAACATTTGAAGTGGAGCAAAGAGTCAGGATGTCTCTGACCTATTGTTTCCCTATATAAACGGCCTAAACTGATGTTCGCCTTTGTCCATCTCTGTGAAGTGAAAACCATCAAACCACAGGAATGAGACCAGAAAGAAATTGGCAAGTAAATATAAATTGTCTTAATACTAGATTGAATCTCTCTTGCTTTCACATTGTGGTCAATGTGTTTGTTCTCTAAACATTATATTGTGGTGACGTAAAAAGTGGCTATATATATATAGTAGTAGCACTATAGTAAGTTTCAAAAAAGTTTCTTTTTACCGTTCAGTTTTCTAGAACTAAAAAAACAAAACATTTCAAATAGTAGGCATTATGTAGAAAGAAATGTGATTTCTTAAGGCTGCTGTCACACAAGCGTTTTTCAAAGCGGAAGGAACGTCTGTGAGAGTAGACGTTCCTTCCACTCTGACGCCTGTGTAGCCACCTCGCCTCGCTGAGCGCTCAGCAATACAAAGCATGATCCTCCTATGCAGTCCTTTTTTTCTGGAAAAATAGGTGGGGGTACTCTCACGTCCGGGGGTTGTAGTTCGCTTAAAGGAAGACACTAGAAAAGGGAAACATATTTTTTAATACGGTGTTCCTTTAAATGAACTACAACTATTGTTGTAACCCTATGAGGGTTATCCACTAAGTGCCTTTGGTGCAAGAAAAATCTGTATTGCAGGGCAGTTAGCTGTTTTTTTTTTGTAGTGGATAATCCCCTAGCATTTGTGAGCACCACAGCAATGAAACTCACAGTATTGCTGAGTATGTATGAACTACATATGAACTGAGCATAAATAAAGGCCCACCAGTCTACCTCATGTCTGACAAGCAGCATGAGCAGGTATGGTTTGCTATACAGCAGCCTGTGGTTTCAATTTTGGATAGGACTCGCCCTCAGAGGTGCCTTGACGCTGGCGGGCGAGCTTAGTCTTATAATGGCCATTAATAAGAAACCAAACCTCTAATTGTGTTTTGTTTCACACGGTATAATGGGAATAAGCACAGATGAAATTTTTTTCTTTGTTATGTTTCACACATGTTGTTGGGCTGGATGCATTTGGTGGTTGCAGCAGCCCCACCGGGGAATAGGCGCGACCCCATCCCTCCTGTACTATGTATGAACTCCACAGCAATAAAACTCAAAGTAATGCGCAGTGTGTATGAGCTTCACAGCAATAAAACTCACTACCGACTTTCAGTGCCAGCTCCTCTGATCACACCGCTTGCCTGACAATCCGCAGCTCTAGCAGATGTGTGTAAACATGCTGCACCCCCCCTCCCCATGCTGTTCAAAGTTTCAGCAGCTGCAGAGAGAGGGGGGAGCAGCCCTCCCTTGTCACTTACTGGGGGAGGGGGTTATCGGTCCCTACATACAATCGGAAGCGTTCAGGAGCAACATGAGCTGCCGAGCGCTTCCGATTCTCTGCCTGCCACTGCAGGAGGAGGGAGGAGCATCATGCTCTCTCCTGTTAGTTCTGGCTGGTGGTGAGGTGCCGGTACTGAGTGGTGAGGTGCCGGTACTGAGTACCCCCGAGTACCCCTGAAAAAAGGCCCTGCTCCTATGGAAGATCGTGCTTTGTAGCCACGTCAGCGTCCGTTGTAACGTTTTGACGGGAGGGTTTTTTGACGTCTGGCGATAGCGCGCGCAATTTGTGCTCGCGCTGCCCCGTGTGGACCTCCCCGTCGATCCATCACAAAGCTGCAACGCATGCAGGGAAGTGCGGTCATACGGACAAACTCGTATCTAAAGCAGCCTGAAACCCCACTGACGTAACAATATTCCAGACACTGACGTAACTTATCCTAGAGTGACTACTAAATGGAAAATGCAAGTAGATAATGGCCACTTCTACAGGCCAAAACATTGTCACTGAGGTTCACTAATAAAAGTCGCTGTTCTTATGCGGCCTATTGGAGTGCCAGAATTCTTAATTTTTACTATACTAACTGGAATATGTTGTGATGATAACTTTGATAAGGACTAGTTCATCTAGAAAGATTGAAATTCAGAACTTTTTTAACTTACTTCACAAAAGTTATTTTTTTTCGCATGTGCTCACTAACAAGATGTGCCGCAGTGTCATTGATTGACATATTCAGCAGGTGAGAAAGAAACTGTAGAAACTGATAAAGTGATAAGCGATACCACTAGTGATATCAATAATTTCCCTTGTGCTGACACCTGTAATTATATTGATAGTTTCATGTGTTATTACTTAGTTTGTTCCTACAAATTGTTCAGAAATACACTGCGTAATTGTAGAAATAAAATTACATTTGCGAATAAAAAAATTTTGGGGGGGGGCGGGATAAAATAATTATGCTAGATATTTTTTCCATACAGTCTTTTCACCTACAATTTGCAATTCACATTTCACTTTTCCCAGTGAACAAACCCCTGGGTAATACATTAATTTGTTTACACTGTCAAGAATAATTGTACAATTTATCATGGACGCCGTACTTTCAGTGCATTATCACAGCGGGATGTTATATGTGTATGTTAGTATCTAGTTCATTATTTTATATTTTGCTTTAGGTAGAAAATACAGCATGAAAAATATTTGGATGCTAAACAATTATTTATATTCTGATCGAATATAGGAGCTTAATGTAGGAGCTTAATGTAAAGAACAAAATTCCATACATTAAATGAAACTTAACTTATATTAATAAGAAAATGCATTTATTTCACAGCCTATACAAAATGCTCGTATCCAGCGTGCTTTGCAAAATAAAATAAATAGTTACAGGTAAGGTTACAATAAGAAGGCGTTGACGTTACGTTTAGTTCTTATTAATTTGAGCACTTGTGCAGAATTTTGTTACGATACCCAGTGAGGAGCGCAATGGGATCAACGAGTGGACTTTTTTCCTGGGTTTCCAGGATATTTTGGTACAAATATTACTATAATCAAGCTCAGCACAACCTTTCAAAAGTATTATGTTCAAAATAAACAGAGGGTTGCAGTAGAGAATTGTTTGAAGAAATGTTGATACAGACAAGTTGGTGGAGTAGAGGTAACATCACCGCTCTGCGTGGAGAGAGCCTGTGGAGACACAGGTTCGATCCCGGCAAGAGCACCTCTCCAGTAAGTGTCCTTGGGCAAGACACCTAATGGTACATACTCGCCACCCAGGACAAACTTGAAAACAAGAGAAATCTCAATGTATCCTTCCTGGTAAAAATCCTTTCTCAAAAAAAAAAGTATCACCAGACTCATAACCTTTCTCTCTGAAATTGCTTCTGTTTCTCAAAACTATTTCTTTACAGTTTACATTCACACTACTTACTCTCAGACAAAATTTAAGTCTTTTTGGATCAAGATTTTCTTACATAATCATCTCATCACAGACTAGACTTCAGAAATATCATTATTGGAAATTCATAACATAATTGAATTGTTAAAACCAAATTAAAGTCCAGGACCTGATGGTTTAATTGTATTACATAATAAAAAATTTCAAGGTCGCCTACTTCATCATTTGTACCTGCTATTTATCTCTCTCTATTTTGGCTGTCCTCCTTCAATGACTTTATATAAGCCAACAGTGCCTTCTACCAAAACCTAACAAAACCCTCACATAACCCTGGTCATTTTCGCCCCGTCTTCCAAATCAAAGTCGACTTTAATCTTTACGCAAAAATAATCTCCAGCTGACATAATTCTCTATTATAAACTCTTATACACCCAATTAAGGTGGAATTAATTTTATCCCGGCAAGCCAGCAATTAATACACATAGATGCAGAGATCTTATTTGACATGCTGGGCTCTCCCTGATGTCTACACTGCTCATTTCATTAGCTGCAGCAATGACATTTGCTTGCGTTCCGCGGCCTTACATTTTTGCATCGCTGCATATATTTAGTTTACCTAATGCCTTTATTCTAACTATTTATGGTTTCTACATCTTCCCTTTCATTACTTTATTAATACCAAATGCATTCCTGCCCTCATTTTCAATTCATTGGGACAAGACAAGAAAGTCCTTTATCTCCCTTTTTCTTTGCTGTCCCTTGACCCTCTCTTACTATCTGTCACGAGCACCTAGATCCTAAAGGCCTAGCCATATCTTCCAGTACCGATAAGGTACCCTTATATGCTGATGATCGCCTCTTAATCATCACGGATCCTCTAGTCTCTGTTCCAAACGTATTACAACTCAAAAACACATACAGGGTTCTTCAGAGAGCACCGAAATGTCACTGACATGTAGATGCTCACCCGTTCCCCGTACTTCGGCTAGTCCGATTTGCTGATCCTGCGGTGAATTCAGCCTGCACCATAGGGTCCCTGAAGCGCAGGGAACGAGCCGCCAAACGCATATGAAAAACTACCTCAAAACCACTGAATTGATCGGAAAAACGGCCGCAAAACCGCTGAATTGATCTGAAAAACTGCTGAAAACCCGCCGAATGCATCCGACAATCCGCCGCAAAACTTCTCACTCAATCTGAAAAAAGCCGACAACCCCCCCCCCCCGAACAGAGCACTGACCAGTTGTCAGAAAAATCTGACAAGCCGACGAATGGGTAAAAGAAGGAAAAAGAAACCCCTGCAACTTTTAAAAGGTGTTTGCAAAAAAACTACTGCACAAAAATGCCTGGAAATAATATATAAGGTCCCATGAATAATAATAAAAAGGTCTGTTAAAGAAAAAAAAACACCATTAACCACTTGTGCGCAAAGGACGTGCAGGGAGCGTCTTCTCGTTTCACTCCCGTGCGGAAGACGTTCGCTGCACGTCGTCACGTTCAAGCCCCCCTCCCACCGATACTCACCTCTCCGTCCGGGGTCCCACGCAGATCTGACTTCCTTTATTGATTTAAAGTGGCCAGGATGTAAGGAGTGTCGCCCCTTCTTCCTTTCCCTATTTCCTGGCTGCCGGTCACCGGATTGGTCACTAGTGATGTCAGCACAAAGAGAGCGTGTTAACGTCACCCTCTCAGAGACCAATTGCTGTAGCGTGTAGTCTCTGAGAGACAGCCGAAGGATCAGACCTCAGCATGTGATCCATTGTTCTGTGTAGGCGCAATGGAACGTGTGCACGCAA
The DNA here is from genome assembly GCA_009667805.1 of Leptobrachium leishanense. Lineage (NCBI taxonomy): Eukaryota > Metazoa > Chordata > Amphibia > Anura > Megophryidae > Leptobrachium > Leptobrachium leishanense. Next base: position 349,196,773 of record CM019064.1, read on the forward strand.
AGGGTTCCTACCCTAATTGTGCATTAAAATCTTCTGGGACATCTGGGTTCAGTCGTCCCTGAGTCGAAGAAGAGGAGCTGCACATGGCATGGAACAAAAAGTGAGTAGATGCACCTAAAAAAAAAAAAAAAAAAATTGGGCAGGGGCTGCCAGCAGCATGTGCCCATTTATATAAGGGCAAAAAATAAACTCTATTTCTTAATAGAGCATCCCTTTAATTATCTCCACCTTAATCCAACACACTATTTTCTAATTTTAAAAATATTATAATGATAAAATTACATAACGACATTATATATATACTAGGTGGAAAGCCTGCCCAGAGGGCAGTCTATTGATAAGCGTGTGATTTTTTTTTTCTTTGGTGGTGGGTGCTCAGTGGTGTTGGTGCTCAGAGCTTTGAGGGCTCTTTGGTGGGGGGGGTCACTGGTTTTTGTTAGGCCCTCTGAGCTCTGTGGTGGAGGTGCTTTGAGCTTTGGGGGCTCTGTGTTTTGGGTGGGGGAACAGCTATGTTTTTTGTTTTTGACGGGGTGCCCCCAGGTTCTGTGGGTGCTCAGAGCTTTGGGGGCTCTTTGGTGGGGGGCACTGATTTTTGTTAGGCCCTCTGAACACTGTGGTGCTCAGAGCTTTGAGGGCTCTTTGTTTTGGGGTGGGGGTACGTTTTTTTGCTGGGTGCTCCTAGGTTCTGCGGTGGAGGTGCCGATTGGGCCGGGGGCTGCTGAGGCGTTTTGGCACGCCTCGTGTTATTTAGGCACGCTGTGCGCGTGCTGCGGCGGTTGGCTGTGTGCGTACCTAGCTGTGCGCGCATCCAACCGCCGAAACAGTGATATGGCGGAGTGTGGGGGCACGCATTAAAATGTAAGTATGGGGACATGTGCCTCCGGGGAAGGCTCTGGGCAGGGGGTATCCGTGAGGGACACAAAAAATCCGATCCATTGGAGAGTGCGCCTCTCCAATGGATCGGATTTTTTTTGTCCCTCGCGCACGCCGGCTGCGCTTGCCGTGGCGGATGGATGCGCTCGCAGCCAACCGCCGCAGGTTGCGCACGCATGCGCAGAAGTGTTTTTGGCGACGGACACGCCAGCCCTTACTGTTTTATTAGTATAGATATATATATAAAAACACATATATTCCATATTGCTATACAGTAAATTATTAGACATGTTATAAATTGATATAAAATAATCATCGAGTGAAAAGAAATGACTGGAAGCATACTCACTATATTTATTTATTTTTCTAGGTATGGTGGAAGAGTACAAACCTCCATTTTTCGATGTTGTACCACATGACCCAAGCTTTGAAGACATGAAAAAAGTTGTCTGTATTGATCAGCAGAGACCAAGTACCCCTAACACCCGGAGTTTAGATACAGTGCGTATTTCATATTTTCATACTTTATTTGCAATCATTTGAAACTTATCACTGAACTAGCATATAAGGAGAGATGGATTTGGAATAAAAAAAAACTGATTGCCACTGTCTCTTTTGGTTTTTAATATAGTTACAGTCCGTATTTAAAACTATATCTACATAAATGTCAGTGAATTTAACTTGCAATTGAGTTATACTTTGCCTTATACATATAATAGTTTTGCACAAATGTAGTATGTAAAAGCGCTATAAATAGCCCCTGCTTGTATATCAGTGGTTGGCGAATCCCTTTAAAGCATGGCTGCTCAACCTTGGCCCTCCAGATGTTTTAGAACTACGTTTCCCATAAGGCTCAGTCCAGGGCCGGCCCAAGACATTGTGCTGCCTGGAGCGAAGGACGAAATGCTGCCCCCCCAAAAAAAAACACGCAGCGTGTATGAGCATATCACAGTGCGCCACAGCAATAAAATTCAAACACTCATACACACCGTACATTACAATTTTCTTGCTGTGGAGCTCTGTGATACAGTAATGTGAGGTGTGTATAACTGAGCCCAGCGTCACATACCCAGCAGTGCCCAGCGTCACATGCCCAGCAGTGCCCAGCGTCACATATCCAGCAGTGCCCAGCATAACATACCTAGCAGAGCCCAGTGTCACATACCCACACATGGGTAAATTGCCCCCAGGCTCACTCATGGATATATTTGCCCCCAGGCTCACTCATGGATATATTTGCCCCCAGGCTCACTCATGGATATATTTGCCCGCAGACTCACACATGGCTATATTTACCCCCAGACTCACACATGGATATATTTGCCCCCAGGCTCACTCATGGATATATTTGCCCCCAGGCTCACTCATGGATATATTTGCCCGCAGACTCACACATGGCTATATTTACCCCCAGACTCACACATGGATATATTTGCCCCCAGGCTCACTCATGGATATATTTGCCCGCAGACTCACACATGGATATATTTACCCCCAGACTCACACATGGAAATATTTGCCCCCAGACTCACTCATGGATATATTTGCCCCCAGGCTCACTCATGGATATATTTGCCCCCAGGCTCACTCATGGATATATTTGCCCCCAGGCTCACTCATGGATATATTTGCCCGCAGACTCACACATGGATATATTTACCCCCAGACTCACACATGGAAATATTTGCCCCCAGACTCACTCATGGATATATTTGCCCCCAGGCTCACTCATGGATATATTTGCCCCAGACTCACTCATGGATATATTTGCCCCCAAGGCTCACCTCTCCGGTCCAGGCCCAGGCTCCGACGGGCAGATTGTGCGTTCCTTCCTTCAACAAGCGGCAGCCTCGTGAGTATCTGACGCTCGCCTGGGATCCACCTTCCAGCCTGCCGCGATCTCGCAATATCACGTGATCTCGATCGCGGCAGGCTGGCGGATGGATCTCAGGCGAGCGTCAGATACTCATGCGGCTGCCGCTTTTTGAAGGAACGAACGCGGTGGCCGCACGATCTGCCACCGCTGCAAAAAAAAAATAGTGCAGAGCGCAGCAGCGGTGCCGGGGGCTGAAATTTGCCGCCCCCGAATTTCTGCCGCCTGGCACCACTCTGCACCATTGTCGGGCCGGCCCTGGCTCAGTCAGCCTATTAAGAAGCCGAATATCATAAGAGATGTAGATCCAGAGGACCAAGGTTGAGCACCCCTGCTTCAAACGGTCATTCTAGTGATATTTTAGTTACGGTAATAAATTCAGTCTGCTAGAAAAATCATTTTAACAATTCTATCAGGGTTATTCAAAGAGAGCCGATCTGGCCCAGAAAGGTAACCGGACACTGAAATTCAGCGTACGGTTACCTTTCCTGGTCATTCGGCTATTCTGAGAGCGGGCAGTTCGCCAAATGTTGACAAATTGCCTGCACATACGGTGCCTGTTCGGTGCCTGTTCGAGGGCAGTGAAATCCCCCATTGAATAGACAAAGCATTGCTTCTCTGAGAACACCGAACAGCAGCGAAAAATTGCCGAAGTGCCCTGCTGTTCGGTGGTTTCATTCGACAGGTTAATTCAGGAGAATCCTATAGGCGTCAATGTTAAAAATATTCCATTTTTAATTCAATATCTAATAAACCGTTTATCATTTTATTCTGCAGTAAAAGGTCTCTTTATTTATAGATTTTTTTTTAGGATCCTTTAGGTATTTTTCGGCAAATTTTTTCCCGTTTTGTTTTAAATCGTTTTTTCATATTTTTGTAACTGCCCTTTTTATTATCATTCATTGGATCTTATATGTAAATACCAGACATTTTCGTTCAGTAGTTTTTTTTCAAACAACGTTTCAAATTTCAAACTGTTTTTTCTTTTTTTTCACCCTGTTTGTCAGCTTTTTCCGGTGGTTGCTCTGCGCTGTGATCGCCGGCTGCTCCGATTTTTCCGGCGTGTTCTGCTTAGTTTTTGCGGTGGTTTCTGTGGGTTTTCGGTGAGTGTTCGGTGAGTGTTCTGCAGGTTTGCGGCGAGTATTCCCTGCACTACGGGGCCCTGCAGTGCTTGCTGAATACACCGCAGGGTCGGCAAACTAGGAATTGGTATTTCGGCTATTCACAAAGCTGTCAATTCACCAAATATTAGCGAAATACAGTGCAGTGCAATGCCTCAGATCACCACAATTGTGAAATTGTCCCATAGAGAAGTAATGTTTAATCTATACAGAGAATGCCGAACTGCACCGAAATGTTAGAGAAATGCCCAGATTTCATTGATTCGATTTGACAGGTTTAAACAGGCGAATCCCGTAGGATTCAATGTTAAATAATATTTGCATTTTATTATACAACCATTTATTTTTTTCACCCGCAGCAAAAAGTCTTTATTTTTTAGGCATTTTTCCTTGGTGAAATTTTTGATTTCAATTTTTTTAAGGGCTTATTTTTCATTCTGTAGTAGACCATTTTATAGGACCTTTTTATTATTTCCATGCATTTTATCATTTTAAATACCTTTTTTTTTAAAATAGCAGAGTTCAGTATTTTTTTTTACCCATTCGACGGCTGGTCGGCTATTTTTGGTGGCATTCGGTGGCCTGTAGTAGTCAGTTTGGTGGATCATAGGCTGACCATCGAATCCCGTTCAGCGCACTTCGGGGACCCTGCGATGAATGCTAAATTCACCGCAGGGTCAGCTAATTGAAAACCCCAAAGTGCACCGAACGAGAGAGCACTGAAATTTCAGTGCTCTCTGAATAACCCCCTGTATTTGTGTTCAATGCTGAGTAACAGGGAGTAAGTGTAAGTGGGATTGAGATCAGTTTACAGAAGGTTAGAGACTAGAGAGAGTAACTGAAAAGCATTAAGATGGTTATTATTAATTTATGGATGGGGTCAGACGAACGTCTTTGAGAGTGGAAGAAATGTCCGTGAAAGTGGACATCCTTCCACTCTGATGCCCGCCTGGCTACCTTGCTGAGCGCAGTTAGTGCGCTCAGCGCTGCAAGCCTCGGCCCCCCTATCGAGGATCGCGCTTTGCAGCCCCGTCCAACATGCGTCTAGCGTTTTGACCGGGAGGCTTTCTGCATGTCCACTTGTAGGGCGAGTAAATCATGCGTGTGCTATAGAGCGTGACCGGCCCCGTCAAAGGTCACAATGCTGTGACGGATGGCGGGAGGCACGTCAGTACAGGCGCACCTAGTGCGCTTGTTTGACCCTGGCCTACGAGCTCTTTCAAAGATATAACGAAAAATATGATGCAGTGCAGTTGGTCGCAGAGAGAATATATTTAGTGTACATTTGAACACTGCACAAATACCCTATCCTAAATGATGGAATGGCAATGTGGGAAATACAAACAAGATGCTAGGTTCTGCAGGAAAAGTCATTAAAAAGAGTTATGATTAGGGACTAAACTTATAGATCACTGGTTATGTGTCCCGTACAGGTTGCCGCATGTTGTCCCTGAGAGGTATTTGTGCAAACTATAAGCGGCATCTGTTCTCAGGTCGTCTCCTAGGGCTTATTGAATAGCTTTTCAAATGACTATTGGTAACAGTTAATCCTCTGCGGTCCGTGGTGCTATTAATTTATATAGGACCAAGGACTCTCAGAGATGAATGGAGCTAATATGTTCTTTTGCACAGCGTGACTCTGCTATCCATGCAAAAGACATTCGCCCAGCCATGCTCTCTTCACATGGCCATTCATTGTGTCACAGATCTGTCCAAATTTCAAAGAGCAGAGGTGGACACTAATAACATGGGATAAATCTAACCCTCCTCCTGTATTCTCTAACGTTATTTTGAGTTTTGTCTTTTGTATTTCTGTAATTGCAATATAAAAATTATGAAAACTGAGTTTCACAAAGTAAATTTCGTTTGATCAGCACAAAATAGAGAGTTTTCTGAAGTCCCATGTGTACTTCTTAGAAAGCTTTCTCCGGGTTTTTTTTTTTTTAAATTGTACCATTACAAGCTAATATAAACCAGATTGCTACACGCAAGCAGGGATCTGAAACCTAGTGTATCTGTTTGTGTCTGTCACACTCTGCTATATCTTAATGTGTCTAGAGTAGCACAATTTGTTCGGCGATATATAAAGAAATGAAAATAATAATGTCTGCACCAGTGACTCATATGTGCTCTGGTACTTCTCATGCTTCTGTGAGAGGTAGAAAGGGCCAGTCAGTGATCAATGATCTGCCTGCCAGTCGTCAGACTCTTTTTTCCTCTTCATTTTACATTTGCAAGGTGAATAAAGAAACACTTTAGCAGTACCCACTGCCCTGTTTCAAAACCAATAACGTAGCAAGGAACAATAACAATAAACAATTAAAAGACACAAAAATAAGTTAAATCATTTGCATGTTATAAAAAAAATATTTTAAAATAAATTCTGAACATCATTCATCAATTTCGCAGTATTTCTAGGCAAACTACAATTAAACATGTTTATATCACTTTCATTGTACAAGTAATTCAAGAATAGAAGCAACTCCCTTAGGCACAATACATAACATAAAAAAAACAATAAACAATAAACCACTGAATTAGAAAGAATTCAACTTTTGTATTCACAAAGTCGTTAATTTGCTGGATGTGACATGTTTAACATGAGTGTGGTGTGTGTATATATATATATATTATATATATATATATATATATATATATATATACTGTATATATTCCTCCGTGCATAGAAAATGCTAGCGGCACTCTGGGACTCCACAAAATGTAATTTATTATGAAAAAAGATCGACGTTTCAGTCTTCTATCCTCAGACTTTCACCAGGATACAAAAAAGCAATCAACAAAGAACGTTTAAATAACATAAGCCATACTCACCACCAATACATGTGCTGTCCCTCCCCACCTGTATGCCGAACGGACGCCGTCTCCAGCGAGTGATGTCAGAGCGCCGGCAGTTACCCCGTGACCAACCCATCACCTTAGCAACCAAATGCTATTCTATCTAAAACAAGAAAATACATTACAAAGCAGTACTGGGAAGCAGATAAACCCCATCCATAGTTGAACATACATATCCAAAGCATAAGATGCTCTTAACCCTCGATACTCCACCATTCCAAGGAGAAGGGCACATCCTTTAAAGTTCCACCTATAAATAGGGGTTAAGAACTATCCCAGACTAGCACATAAAACATGATGAATCAAAAGACAACGGATGGTATTTACCTCCCTTGACATACTATGTACTTCCGCTGACGTACTATGTACGTCCGATTGGGAAATCTCCCTTATACCCGCGGACGTACGTAGTATGTCAGGGTCTCCTAACCTCCCACCCTGCCGATACTTCCCTCGCTGGGCTCCCGCGGTGGACTGGCAGGCTGGAAGCCTGCCCTGCCTTTTCAGGGGGCCCGGCAGGCATGATGACGTCATCACGGTGAGCGATGACATCACCGCTAAGTGCCCACCGGTGCCTGCAGTAAAAATGAGGAAGGGAAGGGTTTGGTCCTTTGGAGCCCTCTATCTCCACAACCGTTTAAGTTAAAAAAAATTGCACCGCTGGAAAGGGGAGAGTCTCCCCTTTTCAGTGGTGTGTCCCATTAACCGTTTTGTTGCCGGATCGCAATTCAGACCCGGAGGTGGCTGACATTTTGGATGTCATCCAAGCCTCTGGGTCACCCCCCACCCACTGACATCCTCACCATATGTGTGAGGATGTCAGTGGGCCAGTTAACCCCCTAGCTGCCATGTGGAGATAAGGGGATCATTTGGATCCTCGTATCTCCTGATCCGTGGCAGCTAGAGGGTCATGTTTTATTTCATTGGAGAGGCCTGGTCATAGCCTTTCCAATGATTCCAGACATGACAAGGTTTGGTGTAAAAATCAAATATATAATGATAAAAAAAAGTGTTTCTTTTTTTAAAAAAAATTGTCCGGGGGTTTAATAAATAGGACTTAAACTGGCATCTAAAAATGATGAGCATAAAATGGTCAAAATGAGCTCGGCGCACAGAGGTGAAATGGCTCAGCAGTGAAGGGGTTAAAAGCAACAACATGTAAAACTGGGGTATTTCCATTCTCAGGACAAAATTTTGAAACTATTTAGATTCTTTTTTGGTGGTTGTAGATTTTGGGGATCAAATTTTGAAAAAGTGTGTTTTTTAAATTTTTTGCATCATATTTCATATTTTTTTTAATAGTAAATTATAAGATATGATGGAAATAATGGTATCTTTAGAAAGTCCATTTGATTGCAGGAAAAATGGTATATAATGTGTGGGTTGCATAAACGAGTAAAAGGAAAATTTGACCTAAACACAACCAGCACAGAAACGTAAAAAGAGCAGCGGACACTTTCGGACAGACTTTTGTAAAACCGCCCGGTCACTATGGGGTTAAATGGTCAGCTAAGAATTGGATACATTGTGTCAGAACCATGGACAGCTCAGTTGGAAGCTGTCCATGGTTCTGACAGTTTCCAATTCATTGCTGAATGCAGACCGACTGAGAAAACAGTACAGCTGCGTTCAGCAAAGAAAAAAACACCTTGTTATTACATTTAAAAATAAATTATAAAACCTTAAAATCAACCCAAAAAACCTCGAAAAATGCCAAACAAATCCTAAAAAATAAATAAACAAAATGGCTTATTGTCACGGTGTGCGGGGGGGGGGGGTGTTGAGCCCAATGTGTAGTAAACACAAAAAGAGGAAAGCCAGGTAAGGGAAAAGTAACAAGATTTATTGTAAGTATTATGAATAACAAGGCAGCAAAAGACCATGGCAGAAGAATATAAGGAACAGAAATAGGAAAACCGTGCAATATGAATTGTCAATAAGCAAGAAAATAAGGCTGTAAAGATAAATACAAAGTCTGAGGTAAGATGGGGCACAGGAGGCTGAGAGCAAAGAATTGGCACAGGAGGCTGAAGGCGAGAATGGGCACAAAAGGCTGAAGGCGAGAATATAGCAGAATAATAACAGGACTGGTAAACAATAATTATCTAGAAAATGGTGGAGATCTGTAGTGGTGGAGTCTTTGGCAGAGATGAGTCTTTTGGTAGAAAGTTCTTTGACACGGTAGAGGCTTTGACACGATAGAGGCTTTGACACGATAGAGGCTTTGACACGATAGAGGCTTTGACACGATAGAGGCTTTGACACGATAGAGGCTTTGACACAGCGGAGGCTTTGACACAGCGGAGGCTTTGACACAACGGAGGCTTTAGTGAAAGGTAAAGTCCTTAGCAATTGTACAGACCTGGTTAAGCGTGATGCCGGCCTGGCAGGATATAAAGGCCTGGCAAAGGAAGAGGTCTGTTAGGGGTGAAGACCTGGTTACAGACTGGAGTCTTGAGGAGCTTACACCTTAGCTGAAGATTTCTCTTGCAATTTTGAAGCAAGGATAGATGGGTGTGTTCTTATAAAGGAACTCAGGCTTGGCTTCATACAGGTGCAGCTGGATTTTCATTAAAGGTTAAGGCTAGCAGGAATGGACTCCTAGACTCCAGAAGTGAGATCTGTAGATATGTATTTATACATATGTTGGGGTTAACAGTTCATTAGGTAGTCTTACCAGCTCAGGCACGGTTTCTATGGCGCTGTTTACGTGGACTACGGGTTGGCACGTGACACTTATTGCTGCAAGTGAAAATAATAAACGGTTTAAGAAATATTTAATAAAAACGTGAATATTTTTTTACATTGAAACCTATACTGGGAAAAAGCCTTGTTTCTTTAAAATAACCTAAACTTTAAACCAAAAATTCCTGAAAAATGTCAAAAAATCCTAAAAAATAAATAAGTAAGGAGACTTTCATTTTATTGGTAGTAATCTGTTTCCCATTCTGAAGTAACCAATAAAAAACTGAAATGACTCATAAAAATGAAATCCAAATCAATACAAAATACAAAATAATTCACAAATATGAAAAACTAAAGGATCCGAAATTCCGAATCGATCCGAAATTTCGAATCGGTCAGAAGTCCGAATCGATCCGAAATTGCAAAAGAAAACAGAACGAAACAACACAAAACCTGTCCGAAATGACACGAAAAGAAAAAAAAGTCCCGAAAAAAAAACTACACAAAAAAAAAAAGTCATGCACAACTCAGATTCCTTCCACTCAGGAAACATTTAAGGGCTTAATAATGAACAGGTGGGGGAAACTTCACAGCAAGGATCAATTGAAAAACACACATTGCTCTCCAGGGCACAAACAACTCAATCCTCTCTTACAAACATAGAGGGAATATACATGTCATCGCAAATCATTCCCCCACCTTATAACACTATCAGGGTTATTCAGAGAGAGGTGAAAACCAGGAGAATGACTGGAGAAGTGAAAATTCTAGGTCAAAATAGCTGATTTGTAAAGTGAGATAAATGGGAGAATTTTTCTGGTTTGGCTATTTTAACCTAGAATTTTCACTTCTCCAGCCAATCTCCTGGTTTTCACCTCTCGCTGAATAACCCTGTGTATATATGTATTGATGCTTTCCGTTTAGTTTTTTTGTAGCATTTCTTTTATACAAGAATTGTATGGAAAATCTCAAGAACTTATTGTATGCCCCAAAGCATCTGTGCGTGCCAACAAATTAATTCTGTTGTTTGAAAACACATCTGTACAAAAACTATTTCAGAATACTAGCCCACCATTCAATAACACAACTAAAAAAAACCAACAACTTTTTTGAAGAAACATATATCCTATTTTTTTTCCACAATATTAACAATTCCAAACAAATAAAACCTGATATTTTTCTAATTGTTTTCTTCCTTCTGTCAGATATTATCAACTTTATCAAAGATCATGAGAGAAAGTTGGTACCAGAGCCCTTCAGCCAGACTTACCGCTCTGAGGATCAAGAAGACTCTAAACAAGCTGCAAAATTCTTTAAATATAACAAAGCAAGAATGTTAAGAAACAAAATTTACTCTGCTGTTTCTGTGCAATGAACTAGAGACTTTGCAATAATCAAAACATTTCTATACAGCAAGCAAGCAAGAAGTTTTATACAATACTGTGCTACTTAAGTGACAGCTCTAAGGTGATCTAGATCTTTGACGGGTCACAGAAACCTCCTAGCACATCACTGTCAAATCCATCATTTGCAGGAAGACTACTGTGGGTCTTTTTTTAACATGACATGAATGTGCCAGGTATTTTCTAGCAACACTTTGGTGTGTATACGGAAATTTGTTTATAAATTATATGCTATCCTCAGTATAAAGGGCTACAGAACATGTTATGGCCCATACCTTATGGGTACTGTAGATACTCGAGTATGCCGTTATATGCGTTATATTCGAGACATCTGCATTGCGTGTAAAAATTTTAAAAAATAAACTTGACCTGCTCGGGGATCCAAAGTCTCCCAGAAGTTTCAGTAGTCTCCCTGAATTGAATGTGGGCTCCCTAATGCCCACAATCCCTTCAGGAACTCCCAGTTTCAGGAGAGGTGGAATCCATCACGGTCATAGGGCACGCTCGGATTAAGCCAATCATTCAAGATTGGTTTAAAACTGAGCATGCACCCTTGCTCCTTGATGCGGTGGTTGAGCCTGCCTGCTGGAGCCGGAGGTGAGAAAATGACACCTCCCGGCGTATTGGCTATTAGTGAATGATTCACTGCGTTGCCTAGCTCTGCCGGCCATCTTATCGCAAGTAAAGAAGATGGTTGGCCGGCGGGGCTTCTTAGTAACAACTACAATCATTCTAGAGCAGAGCACCCTGGGCTGAGGGGTATCCTGACTGTGTTAAGAGAAGCTCGAAGAATTGTTTACTGGTACAGTATACTTTTATACTTTTGCTCCTCGCGTTATATTCGAGTCTTGAGTATTCTCTCATTTCCACAATAATTCTCTATCCATCGCGTTATATTCGAGTCTTGAGTATTCTCTCATTTCCACAATAATTCTCTATCCATCGCGTTATATTCGGGTCGCGCTATACTCGAGTATCTACGGTATTCTTTATCCATAGCTAACAATGTAATAGCTTCTATATTCCAGGAGATAAACAAATCACATTTTCATTTGTCATCTAATGACCAGGATGGAGGTCCAATGCATTTGGTGTGACTGACTCCAACTTTACCTTAAATTTTAGGTTTGTTTTTATTCGTAAGATTTATAATGTATCGATAGTTGGATCTTCACCTTGTGCTTCTTATAGTCCATCTTTATGCTTTTTTTTCTTTCCCAGCACGTTATTTGGAACCTATACAGAACACTTACACTGACAATATCATATCAATATATTACAATAAGTTATTGCAGTGTCATTGTACAATCCGAGAAAAAGCATGAGCTGAATGAATGGGGGAAAAGACTGGTGCATTGGAAAAGGGATTATCAATTATTAAAAGAGACATTCTAGAGGTTTTTACTTTTGCTAAATCAATTCAGCATATTAAAACAAGCATTTTCCTAATTTACATGCAGTATTTATTCCCTGTGCAGCTATGTGACTCACGTAGAAGCACAGAGACTTGCTGATTAGTAACCCCTCTAGGTCAATGGAGGGAAGTCAATGGTCTATTCTTTTAAATAGGAATAATGCACTAACGGGAGGAAATAAATAAAGCATTTTAGGAAAATGCTGTCTTCACATGCCGAATTGATTTAGGTAAAGTTCCAAACCAACTAAAATGTCTTATCAATTACAATTTCAAGTATTTATAAAGTGCTATAAAATTCCATAGCACTGTATAATCGCATATATTTTGCACAATGGCTATGGCAATGAAAGGGTCTAGATACGTTGCAATTATTCATTTTGGTAACATTGCACTACATAAAAAATAATGTCAGAATTCTAAGGATGCTATCAATACTTCATGTAATTTGTGAATTAATAAATTAGGAACTTTACCAAGCATTATGATTTAAAAAAGGTTTATCCCCTCCAGGTATTTCAAGCTATGCATTGTGTATTTTCATGAAATATATATAATTATAGAAAATATATTTATGTTATGTGTTGTAAATAAGCAAATAATAATCAATGTATACTTTGTAATTTTATGGCTTAAATTATTTAATATATATCAATTTTAACTGGATTGTACAAGTTTTATACCTCTGCCTTATTAATGTAATGTCTGTTTTTAAAATGGTTTAATTTGGAGCACTGTATTAAACACAACATAAAAAGGAAAGTTGTTGTTGTCGAAATCATGTACATAATTGCAGTTTAATTGATCCCAGTAAGCTCTCTAATGATATTAGGTACATCACTGGAGAGGAGAGGCACCTGTTGAATTAAATAATAAGTAATATATTGGTGGCGAATAAAAATCAAATTAAAACGTTTTAGGCCAGAAAAAGTACTGATTTTTAAACAAGTTTATACTTGGGTATTTCTTAAATTGTATGATGGTATTTAATGTTATTTTGTACTAGTTGTTAAGTCTTGTTGCAGCTCAGAATCCGTGTCCACATATTTGCTTTTCAATGTCCTATCCAAGAGTATCTCTATATATAAATGCGTTTGTAATGCGTTCGTCGCTGTCCCGTCCGCAACGGGGGGGGGGGGAGTGAGCAGCTGTGATGGGTGTGCGCGCGGCTGACAGTGCATTGCAAACACATTTCTACATTAATCCAGGCTCCTCTTCCCTCTTAGATTATAAACTCACATGAGTGGGCTCCTCTTCTCCCTCTTAGATTGTAAGCTCACGGGAGCGGACTCCTCTTTTTCCTCTTAGATTGCAATCTCATGAGCGGCCCCCTCTTTTCCCCTCTTAGATTGTAAGCTCACGGGAGCGGGCCCCTCTTAGATTGTAAACTCACGGGAACTGGCCCCCTTAGAGTGTAAACTCACAAGAACAGGCACCCTTAGATTGTAAGCTCACGGGAACAGGCCCCCTTAGATTGTAAGCTCAGGGTAACAGGCTCCTCTTAGATTGTAAACTAACGGAAACAGGTCCCCTTAGAGTGTAAGCTCATTGACCAGTCCCCCTTAAAGTGTAAGCTCACGGGAACAGGCCCCCTTAGAGTGTAAGCTCATGGGAACAGGCCCCTCTTAGATTGTAAGATCACAGGAGCAGGCCCCTTTTAGATTGTAAGATCACGGGAACAGGCCCCCTTAGATTGTAAACTCACGGGCATAGGCCCCCTTAGATTGTAAGCTCAGGGTAACACGCTCCTCTTAGATTGTAAGCTAACGGGAACAGCTCCCCTTAGAGTGTAAACTCATTGAACAGGCCCCCTTAGAGTGTAAGTTCATGGGAAGTTAATGTCCCGGGCTCCGGATCCACCCTAAGCCTGTTTGGGAAGACTCTGGGTGGGGAGCCCGAGGGACACTTTGCGGTGTCTGGAGCCAGGGACCTTTGGCCACCACTCGCGACTGGTAGGGCTGCGTGTGCTTCCGGCTGTGTTCTATGCATGCGCAGCCGACCAGTAGGGCTGCGCGTGCATCCGGCACTCCTGGATGCGCGCGCATCCGGCTCTGCTGGATTCAAGACTACGGCGACGGAAGCCAACGATTTTATATATAGTGATACTATGACTACAAACACACTGCCAAACAACAATCTTTAATAATCACTATTAAGGAGAGCATCCAGACACAAGGTATGTTTGGGAAGGGGCACCTTAAGACAGAAGATCACATACATGAAACCAGGGGTCAGCAACCATGGCTCTCCATTTGTTTTGGATCTGCATCTAACATGATGCTCAGCCTCTCAGTAGGTTTGCGTAGTGTCATGGGAAATATAGTTCCAAAATATCTAGATGGCCAAGCTTGCTAACCCCTGCCATTATAAAGTGTAAATTACGCTGTCATAAAGCCGCAAAAATACAATACACTGTAACATCCACTGACATTGGGTTATATGTCGGCTCCACAGCAATAAAACTCAGATTTGAATTTTATTGTTAAAGGAGTCTGCAAAACCATTATTCAAATCATGTATTATTGCAAGTGCTGATGCTGCTGGGCTCCATTCATTCGAGCCCTTGGTTCCCCGCCGCAACGCCCTTTGAAGGTCCTTCAGTTGCACACAGCTCTGTTCAAACACCAGTGAACTGAGCTGTCCATGATGCAGTATCAGTGGTAGTGCAGCTGCTATCAATTTAGGTAGCAATACAATCCATCTAATCTGATGAGTGGAAATTCTGCCAATTGCATAACTACATATCCTTCCTAATTCCAGTAATGCTCCACTGGGATTTTTTCAGACAAACATTTCTCAGTCTTATTCTGTCGTGGCGGGATAATTCCATAACGTAAATGTTTTTTTCCCTTGGAGAAAGCAGGAAAGTCCAGAGGTAATTCTCAACTATCAATAAAGGCCAACATAGTATGTACAGTTGCAAGAAAAAGTATGTGAACCCTTTGGGATTACGTGGAGTTTTGCATGAATTGGTCATAAAATGTGCTCTGATCTTCATCTAAGTCATAACAATTTGAAAAACACAGTCTGCTTAAAATAATACAACACAAACATTATATGTTTTCATGTTTTTATTGAACAGAACATGTAAACATTCACAGTGCAGGGTGGAAAAAGTATGTGAACCTTTGGATTTAATAACTGGTTGACCCTCCTTTGGCAGCAATAACCTCAACCAAACGTTTCCTGTAGTTGCAGATCAGACCTGCACAACGATCTGGAGTAATTTTGGACAACTCCTCTTCACAAAACTGTTTCAGTGTAGCAATATTCTTGGGATGTCTGGTGTGAATCGCGCTCTTAAGGTCATGCCACAGCATTTCAATCGGGTTGAGGTCAGGACTCTGACTGGGCCACTCCAGAAGGCGTATTTTGTTTTGTTGAAGCCATTCTTTTTTTGAATTACTTGTATGCTTTGGGTCATTGTCCTGTTGCATCACCCATCCTCTGCGGAGCTTCAGTTGGCGGACAGATGGTCTTACGTTTTCCTGCAAAATGTCTTGATAAACTCTGGAATTCATTTTTCCATCAATGACAACAATCCGTCCAGGCCCTGAGGCAGCAAAGCAGCCCCAAACCATGATGCTCCCTCCGCCATGTTTTACAGTGGGGATGAGGTTATGATGTTGGTGTGCTGTGCCTTTTTTTCTCCACACATAGTGTTGCGTGATTTTTCCAAACAACTCAATTTTGGTTTCATCTGTCCACAGAATATTTTTCCAGTAGTGCTGTGGAACATCCAGGTGCTCTTTTGCAAACTTCAAACGTGCTGCAATATTCTTTTTGGACAGCAATGGCTTCCTCTGTGGTGTCCTCCTATGTACTTATTTAATGTTTTCCTTATTGTAGATGTGTCAACAAAAATGTTAGCATGTGCCAGAGATTTCTGTAAGTCTTTAGTTGACACTCTAGGATTCTTCTTTACCTCATTAAGCATTCTGCGCTGTGCTCTTGCAGTCATATTTACAGGACAAACTAGGCCTCACACCAGGGGGCATCAAGCTTAATAAAGATTTGACAATCATCACCTTTTTTTTTGCTGTGTCCAGCATTCCATCCATTGGCCACAGCAGCAGCAGCCCCTGCATGTCAGCCCAGGCAGCCTCTCCCAGAAAAAGAAGTAAGGTTTGGGAAAAATAAGAAAACAAGTCAATACACACCCCCAGTCACCAAAACCATAAAGCAGTATTTGGACTTATACTACAAGAAGTAAGAAAAAGCCAAATGAAGAACAGGCAACAATTACATTGCTTGGGTGATGCAGGTAAGAAGAGTGAAAATGACCCATAAGCTATGTCTCAAATACCAGAGTGATGACGTGAGCCATTTTTAAGGATCATAAACAGAGTAAGCCTTCAATTGGCCTGGACCGTTTCAGGTAATGCAATGAGAAATAGAGGTTTGATACAAAATAACAGAAATGATGCTGTGGATTGAGGGAGGGGGGATTGTTTAACTGCTGAGATTTAGCAGATACAAGAGTTAAGAAATTTAAGAGTGTGTAAAACAAGTCCTGACAGGGTGTCGAATTAAGCCGGGAAAAAATACCAAGTAGTGTACAATGAAGTCAGGATGTTTAAGTAAGCTAAGTCAGTATTGCGCGTTATGATTTGTGTCTGTTTAGGAATACAGGAAACTGAACAACTTTAATTGTAGATGAAAGGGAAAAGAGAAAAGGAAGTGTAACAGATGCTTGCCCCAGGGACTGGCACCCCTAAGGCCCTAAAGCTTGGTTACATCTTCCTGTTACATGGTGATCCTTGTAGCCTCTGCATTACGGGAGTAGGGCTACATAACTGAATCGGCAGTGCCTCCACCTGTCTGGGCATCCATGATAATGGATGAACTCAGAGGCAGGGAACTAAACTGAACTGCTGGTCGTACCTGCACCAACATTATTATTATTGTCATCATTTATATAGCACCAACAGTTTCCGCAGCGCTTTACAATAACCAAAGGGAACGAGATAAACAGACATATGGTGGAAACAAGAGGTGTAGATTATCCGCCATAAATGTTGTACGTGGGCCAAATGAGGTCTGGGTATGTGAAGAGGGAACTTCCGCAAAAAATGGAACTAAATGCCAGAAAACCTTGCACCCATTTTCAACTGAATTCTGGATTCAGCTGATTTTCCTGAAATCTGACCCAACCGCCTAATGGCGGAAGGCAGTTGCCACATATAATCCACACGAGTTCGTCATTCTGCGCAGCATGAGGCCTGCTGATCTCATCTCCCCAATACCTCACCCTTAGGAGGCTTGCGGCTTGCCCTTCAGCTGGCCAGAATTCCACAAACTCACCTGAACCCTCTGCATGACGCACTATCGGCACAGCCTACGCAACCGGCTCCATCGCAATGTCCCCAGCTGCACTCGCTGTTACAAAACACTGTCACCGGCTGTACCACTCAACGAGTGCTACCCCCATGTTTTTTTCATATGAATCTCTTGGGTAAGCACCCCTCCATGCCACAGGTACTCCTCCTCCAGGTTCTATTTAACCTTGATCTGCAGGAGCTCCAGGAAAGGACTTGTTCCTCAGCAAGTGAGTTTATCCCATGAAGAGTAGGACCTGCCAGAGGGTGGATTACATTGACGTTGTTGGCAGGCTTAAAGCAATTCACGGCCGTTCATTTCAAACTAAATTTCCACCATTTTATTCAACAAAGCTCAGATTTAAGAATTTTTCAACATGAGGTAAAATCTGGTATAACGTATCCATGCATGGAGCTGTTGTTGCTGGTTTTTGAATGTGTTGATTGGAGTGCTCTCTCCCTGGTTTTGTTTTATATTTTATTTTTGAGACGCACCCGCACTGAATGCTTAGGGTGAGTGCTACCCCCATGTGTTTTTTATATATATATATACTGTATATACAAAAACAAGGTAATTTATCCTCTTGTTTAGATCATGAGTCACACATGGTCATTTTTGGTAATTTCCACAAGATGTTGACTGCTATTTCTAGGTTAAATGTGTGTCATGATTCGAAATACATTAACTCCATATTATCCGTTAATCATAGGAGATAACAGTCAATACCGAACCAATCACCTCTTAATACATTCAGTACTTTGACTGTTGACTAACTTGATTGCTCTGACTCTGAGTAGAATTGAAAGGAGGAGGCTGCCGTAGCCTAAATACAGATAATAAACCTGGTATATATTGAATAAAGCAAGACAATGTGATTCATTTATCAGATCACGCTGCTTCAGTCCAATCTCATATTCAAACTTTCCATGGTTTCGTTAAGGGAATCAGGCAAGATATATCAGGTAGTTGGTGGGATTAGTTAATTGGATGGCTACCAAGTATAGGTAGTCTTAGATCGTTGGAACTATCATTATTGGTATTTGTATCTTAAACAGCACATGCCTTCAAAACATTCACAGCCATAATTATGTTTTAGAAGCAAATAATCTAAGGTTACTGGATTTTGTAATACGACTTTCCTAGCACCTCCGATGTCTAACAACAATCCCTGCAAAGCAATAGAAGTATAGTTGAGACGCTTTCCCATATTATATGCTAAAGCATTAATAGACCGAGTATTGCACAGCGCTAATCTAGGTACTCCCATGAGAGAAACAGCAAGACTTGTGTATTCTGCTTTGGATAATAGACACGCTCAATTCACAGTGCTCGTCTACTACCATAATGGACTCTCTTCTGACTCGTGACAATGATGTTGGTTTTGTTGTAACAATAGTCCTAGTTGGGAAAGAGTACACCGTCCTCCAGTGAAGTTCCCTGGATAAGTGAAATTTCCACATATGGCCAATATAACGTGCTTGCTGTAGGTTGAAGCACAGTACTGTTGCATAACATCGTATTTATCACTTCCGTATATTTTTTGATATTATTATATAGTATATTAATGTCAATATACCGTATTTTTCGCTCCATAAGACGCACCTGACCATAAGACGCACCTAGGTTTTAGAGGAGGAAAACAGGAAAATAAATATTCTGAAATCAAATAGTGTAATAATGGATATTGCTCCAGCTCCTCTCATGGATACTGCCCCCAGGTCATGGATACTGTCCCCAGCTCATGGATACTGCCCCCAGCTCATGGATACTGTCCCCAGCTCATGGATACTGCCCCCAGCTCATGGATACTGTCCCCAGCTCATGGATACTGCCCCCAGCTCATGGATACTGACCCCAGCTCATGGATACTGTCCTCCAGCTGATGGATACTGTCCTCCAGCTCATGGATACTGTCCCCAGCTCATGGATACTGCCCCCAGCTCATGGATACTGTCCCCAGCTCATGGATACTGCCCCCAGCTCATGGATACTGTCCCCAGCTCATGGATACTGCCCCCAGCTCATGGATACTGACCCCAGCTCATGGATACTGTCCTCCAGCTCATGGATACTGTCCTCCAGCTCATGGATACTGTCCCCAGCTCATGGATACTGCCCCCAGCTCATGGATACTGTCCCCAGCTCATGGATACTGTCCCCCAGCTCATGGATATGCCCCCCAGCTTATGGATATGCCCCCCAGTTTATGGATATGCCCCAGCACATGGATTTGCCCCAACACATGGATTTGCCCCCCAATTTATGGATATGCCCCCCAACTTATGGATATGCCTCAGCACATGGATATGCTCCAGCAGCTCATGGATATGCCCCAGCTCACTCATGGATTTGCCCCAGCTCACTCATGGATTTGCCCCAGCTCACACATGGATTTGCCCCAGCTGATGGATATGACCCAGCTCACTCATGGATATGCCCCAGCAGCTCATGGATATGCCCCAGCTCGCTCATGGATATGCCCCAGCTCGCTCATGGATATGCCCCAGCAGCTCATGGATATGCCCCAGCTCGCTCATGGATATGCCCCAGCAGCTCATGGATATGCCCCAGCTCACTCATGGATTTGCCCCAGCTCACACATGGATTTGCCCCAGCTCATGGATATGCCCCAGCTCGCTCATGGATATGCCCCAGCAGCTCATGGATATGCCCCAGCAGCTCATGGATATGCCTCAGCTCACCTGCCGCCGCCGCGTTCGGCTCCCTCTGAGCGTGCTTCCGGCGGCAGGAAGCTTGGGCTCACGAGATCGCAGTCACGTGGCTCCCCCAGGCGAGTGCCCAAGCTCCTTGCCGCCGGACGCACACTCAGAGGGAGCCGAACGCGGCGGCGGCAGGTGAGCTGAGGCATATCATGGGGCATTCGCTCCATAAGACGCACCCACTTTTCCCCCCACTTTTTGGGGGAGAAAAGTGCGTCTTATGGAGCGAAAAATACGGTACTTGATTTTTATGTTCTTCATTCTCAACATTTTTAATCTGTCGATTTCTCTTGGGTTTGCAGGTTAGTCGTAACATACGTCAACCTTAGTAACAGCATTATGGGTACTTATCGCAATCATGTAACAATTTTGTCAGTATTTAGAAAAGGCTTGTAATCTGCGATCCACTTTTCTACCTTTGAATTGTTCTTGCAGCACTGCCTCCAGATTTGGTTTGCTGGTATAGATTATGGTGTCGTCTGCGTACATGTGTACAGTTGAGGTTTTGCAGACGTTGGGCAGATCATTTATGAATATCGTGAATAGCAGGGTTGGCCGAGTATCAAGCCTTCCGTTGCCTTCCGTTGTATGCACACAAACGCTGGCCAGACGTTTGGTACCTGCAAGGGACAGACATACTCCCCTCTTGTAAGGATGAAGTCAAATCCGTTCTAATATATTTCTAGAATCCTCCCAAATGTAAGGTTAACAATAGGGTTATAAATTGTCTTGATATCATATATATATAAATTTGAAAACAAGGTCATTTATCCTCTTGTTTAGATCATGAGTCACACACTGTTATTTTTTGGTCATTTGGATTGAACGTGTGTCATGATTCGAAATACATTAACTTCATAGTATCCGTTAATCATGAGAGACAACAGTCAATACCCAACCAATAACCTGTTAATACAGAGGTCCAGGATGGCTTTTGGCTGATGAGTGTGGTGAGCACGGAGGGTGGATGATTCATCGCGGTCATCAGGTAGACTACTAATGTCCTCAGACTGTGCGCAGTGCGATGTTGACGTATCTGAACTGATGTTCTCTGGTACAGAGTCAGCATTTTCATTGGTACTGTGTGGCTCTCTTGTGTCTAGGAGGTGATGCCTGTTGAGATGATATTTTAGCCCATTACTGGTGCGCACACGGTAGGATCTGTTGGTATTAGCTGCTTTGGTGATGACTGCTGGGCGCCACTGACCATGTTCCCATACACGAACTGTCTGCCCTTCAGCGAGTTGTGATAATGGTCTAGCTGACCTTTCGTAGTAGCTCCTCTGAAGATGCTGACTATCTAGTCTTCTGGTTATGACTTCCTTGTGATGAACGATTTTGGACAAAAGCTATTGGTTGGTAGATGGGAGCTTGGATCTTATGCGGCAACTCAAGTCATAAACAGCTAAACTGGTAATTTGAAATTATCAATAGGGCTGTTGCGATATTCCAAGATACTGATGTATGGATTTTTCATGTCCGCTCTGGCCTTTTTCATTAGTGATTTAGCTGTCTGTACGGTTCTCTCAGCTAGTCCATTGCTTTGCGGATAGTTTGGACTTGAAGTGGTGTGAGAAAAAGCCCAAGCGCTGTAGAATGCCTTGGATATATACTTCGGGCCATTGTTGGAGATGACAATCTCAGGGATACTATGCCTTGTGAAGGCAGCATTTAACTTGTGTATTACAGCAGCAGATGTTGTGCTGTGACGTCTGTCCAGTTTGAAGTATCTGATGTAGTAGATGACAGTTACTATTATTCTTTATTTATATAGCGCCAGCATATTCCACAGCGCTGAATAATGGGCACAATATAGACAGGGTTACAATACATTGAGACTGAACAACATTTTGACAAACAGGTACAGGAGGAAACGAGAGCCCTATTCCCTTGAGAATTTACAATCTAGATTACAGCAGCGGATGTTGTGCTGTGAAGTCTGTCCAGTTTGAAGAATCTGCTATAGTAGTCGACAGTTATGAGATAATCCATTTGTGCCAGATAAATAAATTCAGTAGCCACTACTTGTCATTAGGGATGAGCCGAACACTCCCTGAGTTCGGTTCGGAGCCGAACCCGAATTTTCCAAATGTTCGGATCCGAACCCGAACCCGAACTCAATACAAGTCAATGGGGCTGAAAATTCGGGTTTTAGAGTGCCCTCCAAGAGGGCATATATGCTAGATATTTGCCATAAAAGGTGTATGGGGGTCCGGGTAGTGCCCTGGGGGACAGGAAACAAGGACAAAAAGTTTAAAAAAAAACGTTTTGAAAGGGACAGTGAGTTTTCCATGAAATAAGGGTTAAAAATAAAAATGAGGGGGCGGAGCTAGCTGTGGAACTGAGTGGTTGCATGCTTCAGAGCTCCTCTGAGAATCTGTTTTCTATTGCTGAAATTCCTCTGATTTATGGGCTAAAACCAGGTTTCCTGGTGAACTTGAGATCCACTGCTGCCCCTGGACTCCGGTACTGCGACTCGCCGGGTGATAGACGACGTATTTCTGGGCGGACAGGATCTGGGCCTAGTGCGGCCTAGTCAGAACAGTCTTCTTTCTGGAGCCGGGGAGTTTCCCAAAGGTCAGCACAGCCGTTTCTCCTGATTACTTCCCTATACACAGCAGATGGGTAAGAAATTGCAGCCCCGCCGGGACGTCTCGGAGGGCCCTCGTCAGAGGGATATCAGAGACTCCCTGTACAGCAGCAGACTCTCCTGTAGCACGGTCCCATCACCGATGCTCCCTGCAGGCTATGGCTCCTCGGATGAGGATGATGGTTCCTGGCCCACAGATACTGCAGCAGGAATAGACTGGCTGGCTCCGTTGTCACGGGGAGATAGTGCAGCGAAGGGAAAAGCGGCAAAAAAAAGAGCACAGAAACTGAGGAAAGCAGCGGCTGCGGCTTCATGTGGGGCCGTGGGACCTGCTGCAGGCCCTATACGGGGTCCCTCTGATGGAGATAGAATACCCTCACCCAGTGGCGTGGAGGTATCGCAGAGGTGCGTACTTTTGCCACGGGAGAATGTGATCCGGGAAACGAATGCCTCTGTGGGGACAGAGGCCTCTTTGGAGGCCTGTCCACCTTCCTTGAAACCCTGCACTGTTGCTACCCCTACTACGGAGATAGATGACGCTCGTCCCACCACGATGGGAGACTACCGCCGGTTTATAGATGAAATAAAATCCCTGTGGACGACGGAGGTGTCTGGACTGCGGTCGGAGGTTGCGTCGGTGCGCTCTCAAGTGGTGGCAATACAGGCTCAGACCTCAGATGTGGCTGCGGAGCAGAATATACTTACATCGCAAGTTGACACCTTACGATCCCAAGTTGACTTACTGACTCGCTCGGTGGAGGCCCTCGAATCTAGACACCGCAGACGCGACATACGAGTCCGAGGTGCCCCGGAGTCGGTGCCAACGTCTGATTTGCTTTCCTATGTAAATCGCCTCGCTCATCATATAATAGGATCGCCCCCCAATGTTTCAGAACTGTTTGTCTCAGCCTCACGGATCCGTAAGCCCGCGACGGCCCCCAGAGATTCCACGAGAGATATTATTGCGATTGCCCGGGACGTAGCGACTAAGACTCGGATTATGTCAGCTCCTGGGGCCAGGATGGCGGTGAAGTTTGAAGGGGCAACGATGTCACTATACCAAGACCTACCGTTTGTCACCCTGCTGGCGCGACGTCGCTTCCGACTGGTGACAGGGTTTCTCCGTCTTAAAGAGGTTCCTTACCGTTGGGGGCTGGCTGGCTCGCTCGTGGTGACCCACGGGAACATACCATGCATCATCTCTGACCCGGCCGAGGCTTGGCCGATGCTAGCCAGTATTGGCTTGTCTCAGGATCCGGCGACTACTTCACCAGGCTAATTTTCTTTTTGTCTAGGACATTACCTGTTGCTTTTTTTTCTACTAGGACTTTTTGAGGCAATGTTACCCCGCATACGCTTGGTTTAGCCAGTTCTTTTCAATTTCTTCGTTGCTCGAGAGAGTGCTCCCCCCCTTTCCCCCCCTCTTTTTTGCTATTTTGGCACTTTTGGGCTGTACAGAGGAGTATCCTCGGTCGCCCTGGCCTCGTGACTAATTCACTCCTTGGCCTTCCCCACGGTCCTTGGGCTATGAGGTTTGTGCCGGGAATGTCACTTTTTGGCCTTTGCCATATTATTAACTTATTTTTTTCCTCTGTATTATATAATTTTTTTATTTTTATTTTTTTTCACCTTCTCCCTCCTCCTCCCTTTTAATACAATGCGTATTCTAGTTCTTTTGATGTCCTTCTCCTGCTCCCCCCCCTTATTATGAGACGTATTGGGCACTTTGAGTATGCTTTTATTTCTATGAGTCTGTCCTCTATCAAGGACAGGTTAGCCCTTCAGCGTGTTATTGCAGATGACTCATTATGACCATTGGTAGATGTTGTTTTATTTATACCGATGCCCTGTATTTACTTAGATGGCTTTATGCGGCCCTGCGTGGCCACTTTCTCAACGCTGGTTTTTGTCTGATTATGCAAAACTTCTAAAATAAAGAATTTAAAAAAAGAAAAAAAAGAAAAGAAAAATTCCTTCAAATATCGTGCCTAGGAGGTCCCCATAACTTGCCCGTGAAGTGGCGGATTTCTAGGATGTATAGAAATATGTAAAAAACAAAAAATGACATTTCAAATGACGGTAAATGCTTTTCCTTTAATCTATCCATAAACAACTGCTTGGGGCGGCAGTCTGTATGAAAAGAGGAGACATTTTCGGACACGCAGAAAAAGTTTACAGATTTTTTGGCGGTGAAAAGCAGGAGAATGACTGGAGAATTGAAAATTCTAGACCAAATAGCCGATTTGGAAAGTGAGATAAATGGGAGATTTTTCTGGTTTGGCTATTTTGACCTAGAATTTTCTCTTCAGTCATTCTCCTGAGCTTCACCTTTCTCTGAATAACCCTGTCAGGGTTATTCAGAGAGCGGTGAAGAGCAGGAGAATGACTGGAGAATGGAAAATTCTAGGTCAAAATAGCCAAACCAGAAAAATTCTCCCATTTAGGCTAGGGTCAGACTAGCGAATTTTTAACGTGCGTTTAGGCGCACTTAATCACGGCCGCACTAGCAGCAAATGACGGGAAATGACGGCCAATATACAAAGTACGGTCGCACGGAAGTCCGGCTGCGCAACGCAAGTGGAAAATGAACACATTTTTTTGAGAACGCAGAACCGCTACTACGGACGTACAGAGTGCCCTGCGTCCACTAGCGGCGTGTGTGCGTGATTTGGAGCCATCAGAACCTGCTCATGTCCGGCCAACATAACGTCCAGACACCCAAAGTTTCCTGGTTTGGATCCGTAAAAAATCACGCACAAAAATGCGCATCGTATGACCGTTTTCGCGCATTCTGTGAAAAAAATACGGCAATGCGTTCGGACGCACTTTTTGACGGTCGCTGCGAAAAATGCGTTAGTCTGACCCTAGCCTTATCTCACTTTCCAAATCGGCTATTTGGTCCAGATTGTTCTCTTTTCCTGCCATTATCCTGCTTTTCACCTTTCTCTGAACAACCCTGAGAGAGAGGTGAAAGCCAGGAGAACTGGCAGGAGAAGAGAACAATCTAGACCAAATAGCCAAATTGGAAAGTGAGTTAAATGGGAGAATTTTTCTGGTTTGGCTATTTTGACCTAGAATTTTCACTTCTCCAGTTATTCTCCTGATTTTCACCGCTCTCTGAATAACCCTGTGAATGTTTAATCCCGAGGTGAAAAATAACATTGCTTTAGATGTTATTTTGAATTTTTTTCAAACACCAGTTAAATGTAGCATATTAGGAAGTTTTAGGAGGGAAATTAATTCTCAAATCTCAATCAGAAACAGACACCACCCCACCCCCTCAGTACCTCAGTATAGTGTACAATGTATCAAATTGATTACCAGACTAAAACCACCTGGTGTTATGCCCGTTTGTGAACAGAGGTCATTTAGAGTTGAGAATCTTTCCACGTACACATTAGTTTTTAATTCAATATCTAATAAACCGTTGCTTATAATATTCTGCAGTAAAGAGTCTCTTTATTTCTAGATTTTTTTGTATTTTTTTAAGCATTTTCTATACTTTCTTCAAAATTTCTTTTTTTTTTTTTTTTTTTCGAACTCGAACCGAGCACACCCAAAAAGTTCGAAGTTCGAGAACTTTCGAACTGCCAAAGTTCGGGCCGAACTCCGAACCGTCCAAACCCGAACAGCTCATCCCTACTTGTCATGGTCTGTCAGGTGTTCTGTGACTGTCATGCGGCGTGTGCATTGGGTGTTGGTGAGTCCAATATGCAGTGATGAGATGGAGTCATGCAGGTTGCACGGCACAACAAGGTTTATTATTTAAACAGAGCAGAAACACAAAGAATAGAATTGTAAGGAACTGGTTCCAGGGTGGTAGGTTTGAGCTCAATGTGCAATGATATCGCTAAGAATTGTATATATAAACAAAAGAGGGTTTATTAGAAAGTCAGGAATATAACAAAGGCCATAGATAAATATAGAAGGCTGGTAAGACTGTGGGGAAGGGAGGACACTGAATAAACAATAAAGAGTAAATAACATTAACGGAAGGCAAGATGAGAGAAGTAGACAAAGGACAATACTAAACTATGATAAAGGAGAGAGAAGCTATATATATATATATATATATATATATATATATATATATATATATAGTGTGTTTATTATTGCAGAAGCCACTTTCACATCACAGCAATTCGATGAATTGCATCCCAGAGCTCCTGTGCCACATTCCCCATATGCATCAAGGAACTCTGGGTAGGTACTGATTTACCCTACGGGTCCAAGCATCCACTGCAACTGGTCATCATGCCTAGTTCCTAGCTGATGAGGGTCCAACAAACCCGAAACAGTGCTGTCCTAGGAGCGGCTTTGACCAGTTGCATAAACCTTATCTCAGCTAGAAAGCCACAGTGTGGCATAGCATTGATTTTAGGGTTCTGTGTAATAACAGACCCAGGATGCATAAAAGTGAGACAGATGTCATTTGCATATCCTACCCAGAATTCCTTGCTGCATATGGGTAATGTGGCACAGGAGCTCTGGGATGCAATTCTTTGAATTGCCGTGATGTGCAAGTGGCTTCTGCAATAATAAACACACTTATTATAGTGTGGAGGCTTTTTATCTCACTTTTTGTCCTCCACCACACCCCTTGTAAGTGTATATATATATATATATATATATATGTATATATTGTGTTTATTATTGCAGAAGCCACTTGCACATCACAGCAATTCAATGAATTGCATCCCAGAGCTCCTGTGCCACATTCCCCATATGCAGCAAGGAATTCTGGGTAGGATATGCAAATGACATCTGTCTCACTTTTATGCATCCTGGGTCTGTTATTACACGGAACCCTAAAATCAATGCTATGCCACACCATGGCTTTGTAGCAGAGATAAGGTTTATGCAACTGGTCAAAGCCACTCCTAGGACAGCACTGTTTCGGGTTTGTTGAACCCTCATCAGCTAGCAGCTAAGCATGATGAGAGTAGAAAGAAACAAGAATCAGTAGGGTTAGATCAGGTAGAGATATATTAGGGGACCAGAGGCTGAAGGTCGTCTTTGGGAAATAAACTACTGTATAAACAGGAGCAGAGAGTCTTTTGCAGGCAGAGAGTCCTTGGAATGCAGGGGTGTCTTTAAGCAGAAGGTCTCAGGAGCAGAGGGATCTTTAGCAAACAGAGGGTCTCAGGAGCAGAGGGTCTCAGGAAGGTTGAAGGTCATGGAAGTAGAGAAGCCTTGTAAGCGAAGGGTTCAGATAGCAGGACATCTTTGGAAGGTAGAGGGTCCTTGAGAGGTAGAGGGTCCTTGGAGCAGAGGGTTTCTGAAGTAGGAACTGTAGAGGGATTAACTGGAGGAAACAATGTGATAAAGTTCAGGCAAGGTATACAAAATTAAACAGGAGCTTCTTACTAGTAAGGGAGTTACTAGTGCAATGCAGAAGCATTGTGCCTTGGGAGTGGTTCATTTTTATTGAGGAGGAATCAGGATGCATTAGCCAGCACCTGGTTGCTGGATCAGCGTGGTTTAGGAGGGCCACTGCTAATCTCATTACAAGAAGCCAGTTTCTAGGTTTCCTGCGGCGCCGGCGTCCACGCTCCTGACAAGAATAAACTGAACAGCAGAAGTTAGGCAAGGCAGGAATGGAGCTTAGGGGAAAAGGCAACACGGGAGCAAACAGAGGAGAAAAAGGAGATACAGGAAAAGGGCTGAGAGCTGGGAGTTGTGGGAGTGGAGGTTGAGAGAACTGAATACTTAGTGTAACTAGGAGACAGGAGAAACAAGGAACAGCAGAATGAGAACGAATGATACTGGTGGGGTGAGACAGAAATAATAAGGCACAGGGAGAAACTAACAGTACATTAAAAGGGATGACACAGAAGAAACAATAATTAGTAACTCATATGAATCCGTGGCAGAGGTATCAGGCTGGGAGCAGGCAATAATCAGTGGTCAAAGTCCGGAGCTGGGGTCCTGGCAGGTGGCAGGCAAATAGAATGGTTAAGTCCAAGCAAAGGGTTCTGGTACACTGGAAATCCAAATTAGCGTAGGGCACAAGGAACAGTGGAAGTTACCGGCGGGTTTCACAGAGGAATGTCCAGATGGGGTTCACACCGGTAGGGTTCCAGATGAGAGTCTTTGCAGGTAGGAAATCAGGGAGCTTCAGGTAAGGAAGGTCTGGTCAGGAGCACAGCGAGGACTTCAATGATGAAGCGTGGAATAGAGGGCGTAGCTTCCTTTTAAGGAGTTCTCACTAGGCAGGGTGGAGTTCACCTGAAGCTCCAGAGCGAGAGCAAGACATCCAGGCAGGGAGTTCAGGAACCTGTATTACACAAGCTGAAGTATAACACATGTGCAGGGCTTAAAGGGGCTGCCAGGGGTCAGAGCGTGTAGGTCATGACAGTGACTGATCATGGGCTCTCTAGAGTTGGAAGGACAGTATGTGAGGCATATAGAATATTTACTGACTATTTCTTCAATTTCCTTTCCCATTCCAGGCCAAAACAGTATATCACGGGCTGTTTGCCTGCAATTTTCAATGCTAGGTGGCTGTCGTGTGTGCGTGGGAGCATTTCTGGACAAAGGCTTGAGGGAACAACGATTTTCTCTCCTTTAAATAGTATGCCATGAAAGTATGAAAGTTCTTATCGCTGATACCAGAATTCCAAGCTGCTTTGGGGGGCATTTCTTTCTCTCATCAGGCCATTTTATTTATTTATTTATAAAGAATTTTACCAGGAAGGATACATTGAGATTTCTCTCATTTCAAGTATGTCCTGGGTATAGTGTCCTTCAGTATTTGGAACTGTGGGTCCATTTTAGTCTGAGCTTTGAGTTCTTCTAGCTTTGGGTCGCTGACAGGAAGACTGCTATATACAGTATGCACTTGTATGTCCATACCTACACTGAGGCTCGGGTCTTTGTCAGATACTGACTTTCTGGACAGGGTGTCTGCAACTGGAATGTCTTTGCTTGAATGATGGTGAAGTTATACCTCTGAAGCAGTAGAATCATTCTTTGTAGCCTTGGAAGACTGAATGCCATAGGTTTGCGCATGATGAACTCTAGGGTTTATGGTCGTTTTTCACGAGTATATGACAACCATAGATCTATTGATGGAAATGTTTGCAGCCACATAGTATGGCAAAAAAGCTCTATTTGATTTGCACTTAGTTAATTTCACTTCCAGTGAGTGATTTTTATGCATATGCAATAGGTCTTCCATCTTGCAGCAGTCCCACTGAGTCCATACTTGGAAGCATCAACCTGTAGCTTTAGTTCTTTGTGAGGATCAAAGTATGCTAAAACTGGTCCTGGCTCGCATGTGAGCAGCTCTTTATTTTGTTGAAAGCTTCATCTTGCTGCGCGTTCCACACAAATTCACTTGATTGCTGTAGAAGTTATCGCAATGGGGTGGTGACATCAAAAAGGTTGGGTGTGAATTTTGAGAGGTAGTTGATCATGCGTAACACCATCTCAAGTTCACCTTTCTCTTTCAGCATGTCTCTCACAGCAGTAATTTTTGCAGGATCAGGCTTTACTCCATCAGTCACGAGGAGATTCCCAAAATAACTGACTTCGTGGCACAAATAATGCTTTTCTCTGGGTTATGCTTGACACCCCTTTCTCTTGACCACTGTAACATAGTGCAAAGAGATTGATCATGCTTTGCTTCCGTTTTCCTATAGATGAGGATGTCATCAACTATTGCTTTTACACGTTCATTTGTTTCATCTATTCTCCACTGGAGCTCATTTTGGGCTGATATTATTCTGAATGGAAGACGCTTGAAGCTGTATCGCCCAAAGACTGTTAAAAGTAAGGAGGTTTGGAGGATTTTTCAGTGAGCTTAATACCCCAATAGCCAGATCTAGCATCTAGGACACTAAAGTATGGAGCACCTGCTAGCTTGGGAGTGATGTCTTCTAGAGTAGGATAATAAAAGATAATGAGGTCGCATGATCGTCTTATTGAGCTCTCTTCGGTCTAGACAAATCTGTATTTTTACTGTACGCGGCTTTTCTGCAATAACTATGGAGTTGACCGAATCAGTAGGCTCTGTAACTTTAATGATTACACCCTGTCTCTCCATGCTCTCGAGTTCTTTAAAGTGACTGTGTTATGCGAGAGGGATTTTCCCTGGTGGGTGCACTACAGGGGTTGCCTGTGGGTTCAAGTGTATGGTACACTCACCAGGGAATAAGACAATTCCTTAATGACATCTGCAAATTTCTCCATGATTCATACTTTATTTGGATTGCTTGCGATGGACAGTACCAGATTAAGGAGGCAAAAATCTATGCTGCTTTTTAGGCCTATGACAGGAGATGCCCTTGTGGCGACAATGTAAAATGTCAGGAACATTTGAGTGTCTTTGTGCTGGCATTTCAGGTCGCACTTTCCTATAACTACCAGGTGTTCACCACCGTAGCCATGCAAGTGGCAAGGTTCCGGTCACAGTGTACACTGGGTTTTCAGTTTATTGTATTCGCACAGGGGAATGATGTTAGCGGAGGATCCAGTGTCTATCTTGAATTGTATTCCAATTAGTTTTGGACCGACTTGGATATCTGCAAAAGCTTACTCCATGTCTGCGCAGTGACTGTTTTAGATCATGAGTCTACGACCGTTTCATCATAATCTTCATATGACAACATGACTTGACTTATAATTGAGATACTGGTGGCCAGGAAGTTAGGGTTACCACAACCCTCTAACCCTAACCCCCCAACCCTAACTTTCTGGCCACCAGTATCTCAATTATAAGTCAAGTCATGTTGTCATATGTTACAGTTTATTAATTGTCACATGTTCTCATATGTTTGTCTTCCCGTTTATTCAGTTCATTATCTATAAAAATAAAACTATAACAATTGACTGCGTTTATTCTATGAAACTATAAAAACTTGATGTGGTCCGGATAACAGGAAAGTACCAAAAAATATATATTATAGAAACCTAATGAAAGCTTTTCAGTGTGCAGCCCAAAATGGACCACTGTTCCTCCTGAAAAAATAGCAGATGAACGGTGTTCTCGTGTTCTCTGAATTTATGGCAAAGAAATGTGCTATAAACGTTCAGAGGTCATGTGCAGGGTGTACAAATGTTTATTGTAGCAAGCAAAGTGATCGTGTATCCAGTGCCATGTCCTGGCTGAGAGCAGACCCCCTGCTGCCCATGGGCAGCCAGTCCAGGGCTATGCTTTACTAGCTGGCAGGCATGGCTTTTGTTTCTTGCAGCTGCTGTCTCCTGGAAGCATTTCCAGCCGTAACACCTCGCATGGAGAGGGATTCTTCATGTGGTGGCACTGGGAGACAAAGAATGGGGAATGACTTTGAGGCGGTGAGGGAAAAGACAGGCAGGCTGTGTTTTTATGGCGCGCAGATACGGTCGCTGCTGTGTATAAGGTGGCCTCAGGCGCCCCCGAGCAGCCTCGGGAATGTGTCTATTTGCAGGCCAGGCCCAGACAAGCAGGCGCTTTATTAAATGCCGGCAGACAGCCAGCGCCGCCGACACCGCCGCCTGGCCCTTTAAATGCGCGCACCACCGTCTCAGACGCGCGCAATCTCTCTCGCGCGCATCGTCCAGCGGAAACAAAAGATTCCTCGATCGACGTCATCAGCTGGCGCGCCGCCTAGAACTCGAATGGAGGCGTGGTCCGGGAGGGGGGTCCCAACCTATCGTCGGCCGCGCTGCTTTTTTCGCGTTGCGGGCTGGCCGCCTCGGCACTGAGGTCTGGAACGCTGGGCTTTGCGTGTCACTTCTTCTAGGAGGCCGCGCCGTACGGACTCGTGCTCGTAGTGTGCGCTCGTCTGTCTGGTTCGGTCGTGGTCGCGCAGGGTTGTGGGTGCTGTGCGGATGTTACTATGGCGGAGCTACCGGCCTTCTTCCTTGTTACCATCAGCCTGCTGCTCGTCGTGGAGGTCCCGTACATGGCAGACGGTAAATACCATGTTTGCGGGTTACCTGGGCCCACTGGATGGGGGTTCGCCGGAGCAGGGTGTACTATGTGGGGTACACAGCACAACGTCAACAAGGGTTTGGGGTGAGCTGAGGGGCCTGTTGGGAGGGCTGTAAGGTACTTCTCGGTGCAGGCAGAGGGGAGCTCTGCGAGCAGCACGGGAAACACACTGTTTAAAATACGGCTGAGGAGGGACACCTTCCACCCAGGCTGCCTGGTCTCCCCTGCTTCATGTGTGAGGACGTCAGGCCACATACTAGCCGTGAGTTGAGATGCAGGAGTTTGTAGACTGAGAGAACACATTGTTCTTCTACCTGTAGTTTGTTTACATTCTGATTCTGGGGCTCCTGGGCTGGAACCAGCCTCCTGACAGATGTCTATGGAGGCTGCAGCTTGCTTGGAGTTCAGGAATCGTACCTGGAAGAGTTTTTTTTTTTTTTCTTTCAGGGTTATTCAGAGAGCAGTGAAAAGCAGGAGAATGACTGGAGAATGAGAAATTCTAGGTCAAAATAGCCAAACCAAAAAAATTCTCCCTTTTATCTCACTTTCCAAATCGGCTATTTTGACCTAGAATTTTTCATTCTCCAGTCATTCTCCTGCTTTTCACGCTCTCTGAATAACCCTGTTAGTTTTTTTTTCTTTCTTTTATAGTTTGAAGCCACCCAGTAATAAAGTGGGCTAAACCCGATTTTATAATGACACAATACGTGTTCGAGTATACGCCTATACTTATTCATGCGTAGATAATGTAACATACACATGTCTTTACATTAAGTATATTTGTGCGTTTATGTATTTATAAAGTATTTTACCAGGAAGGATACTCTGAGATTCCTCTTTTTCAAGTATGTCCTTGGTTCATGAACATTGAATTTTTAGAGTAGGTATAGAAATACAAAGTAATAAAATGCAAGATATTAAAGACAAATATACAGATTAACAACATTAAACATGTAGTAAATATATTCACTGTTACATCAACACAGAATGCACCTGTAAACATGGAAGTTAAGAGATCTCTCAAGTGACTTTAGACTTGGTATAGATAATAGTCACTTTGGAAAAGGCAGCAACATTGATATTTTGACAACCTTATTTGCATTAATACATCTAGATTGATGGATAAAATGAATTGAGTGTGTTTTTGTGTTCTTCTCATAAAACATAGCTTTAGGTTAAATATAGGGAGTCTCACGGATGGAGTACATTGTCCTTGTGATGGTCTTAAACCTCTTTTGATCACAATTTGTGACCAAATCTCCATTATAAATACATTCTTAGGTGTTATTTAAAATCTTCAATGGTATATTTGAGCAGAGTGCTGTTAACACTGGCTCCTAAACTTGGGATCTTATATGCAATTCAAAACCCAAACTCTTGCCTTGCTCCTAAAACTGTGTAGTTGGCTCAGTTTTTCTTACAAGTGCCTACATTTGTTAAAGCTTATATCTCTCAACAAAATATAAATATATATTCTATCCCAGACTGGACACACACCTTTTTTAAATGCATACTACTTCTGACGGAGACCAAGGAACACATTGTGACATACACGTATACTGTACTTGCATATCTAATATGGTGTACATTGCTACATACTGGTGATAGAGGAACAGTCTTCCCTTTTATGCTTGGTCTGAGTAATGTCCTAAAAACCAAATGTTGTCAATGTGTGTGTGTGACAAGTCTCCCAAGAAAGAGAATAATTCTGCTGACCACTTGCTACCATCAGTTTGGTTACTTTCTCCTAGATATCACAATCCAGGCTTTGAGTCAGCTCGGCCACATTTTATTTTGAGCAGACCCTTTTGATCTTTCAGTGGGCATTTGGATTTGTTCGGCAGATCGGGTAAAGGAGCCACCCAGGGCACAGTATTGGATATAAGCAGGTTAGGAAGTAGAGATGGGATTGCTTTTTGGTTTTCTGTGATCAGGTTGTATGCTCATTAAGTGATGGAAGTGTAAAAACGACCACTGCTGGGTTGGGAAAGAAATGTATTGGATCCGTCACATACAGGGTTACTCAGAGATCTGAAATGTGGCTGAAAAGTAACCAAACAGTGAAATTCAGCGTACGATTACCTTTCCTGGCCATTCAGAGAGCAGGCAGTTCGCCAAATGTTGGGGAATTGCCTGCACATACAGTGCCTGTTCGTTGCCTGTTCGAGGGCAGTGAAATCCCCATAGAGAAGCAATGCTTCGTCTATTCAGAGAACAAAAAGCAGCAGTGAAAGGTTCCCGAAATGCCCTGCCATTCGGTGGTTTCATGCGGCAGATTTATTCAGGCGAATCCCATAGGCTTCAATGTTAAAAATATTCCCAACTAATAAACCATTGATTATAATATTCTGCAGTAAAGTCTCTATTTATAGATTATTATTTTTTTTTTTATTATTTTTTTTGGATCTTGTAGACATTTTTCGGGATTTTTTAAATCGTTTTTTTCTGTAACAGCCATTTCTATTATCATTCATTGGATCTTACATGTAAATTTCAGACATTTTTGTTCTGTAGTTTTTTTGCAAACAGCGTTTCACTTTCCAAACATTGAACTGTGTTGTTTTTTTTTTTCCTCCATTCGTCTGCGGTGTTGGGTTTTTCTGGCGGCTGCTCGCTGTTTCTCTGGCGTGTTCGGCGGGGTTAATCAAGATGGTTTTGTGGGTTTCGGTGTGCATTCGCCTGGTTTTGCGGTGAGTGTTCGGGTTTGCTGCAACTTTTCCCTTCGCTACGACGGGCCTGTGGTGCTTGCTGAATACACCGCAGTGTCGCCGAAATGCGATCGCCAAATCGCACTGAATTGAACGAAAAGTCAGTGAACGTGCAGTGACTATTCGATTCTCTCTGAATAACCCTGATGAAAGTCCTCTTTAGCAGTTCTAGTCCATATGCTTGTTAGATGGTTTACAGGATAAGATGGTTTCCACATTGAATCTAAGCAAGCATTAAATGAAAGGCAGAAAAAATGAAATAATCCAATGTTTGCCGCAGTAACCGTTTTAGTTCTTCCAAGGTTTTAATGCCATTTACAATAATCTGTAAAGGAAATCTGATTTTCAGCTCTGGATGTTTTGTATTTAGCCTAGATCTGGATATGTACCTGGTCCTGCTGTAATCATTAAATCTGGATACTGGCTGTTACAGGAATTTCCACTGTGACATAAATGTGAAATTCTTTTTATCAGATTAAGTAGTTTTGTCTAGACACTATTTTTGTGAATGCTGGAATGTCTGTTGTCTATTCATCTGTCACGCTTCAAGTGTCAATGGCATATTTCTTTTTTCTATGTTTGCAGGTGCTTAAGTAAATAAATTTTAAGTTTTTATGTGGGTGGTATGAAAAAGAACATTTTGATTTGATACAAAACGCAGGCCAATTCATGACCAACTTCCACCAAACATAGGAGCCAATACGAACCAATATAGTCAACAGCTTTATCTGTTTGGATATAATAATTCAGACATGTAAGAGCCGCTGGCCTTCGGTAAGCTTTGTTAGAGCTATTTTGAGGCTTCTATGGAAATATGTGTATATGCTCACATCTCTTAGAATTCTGTGTATCTCTATCACCATCTTTTTTTTTAATATTTTTTTTCTCCTATGGTGCCAACAATTCTAGCAGAAGTAAAACTGCAAAGATGTCAAGCAAAGGTTTAGGGAACAGAAAGAGCCGTAAAGACTGTTCTGCTCAGATTATACATCAGTGTATGTATATGCTTTTAACTTAAAGGGGAAAAGGTTGTTTGCTGTTTTTTTTTTTTTTTAGTTACAACATATGCAAGTTATTCACGCTTTGAGTCTGCGCACTTGTCTATGACCTAATATCCCACCAGAAGCGTTAAGTGGGTATCTTTCGATAGTTAGGGACCTGAAATAAATCGCCAACTTCTCATATCAAAGTGTTTTTCCCCTGCTAGCATTGTTAGGCGTAACAGACGGTTACATTTATTGAGAAATGTGTGTTCTGCCAATTCATGTGGGAGTGCACCTTTTTAAGAGGAATGTATCATAAAAATAACAAAAAAATAAAATGTTACTGAAATATTGGAGCTAATTACCATTCCTAGGAGAAGTCGCTTAGGAGCAGTTTGATTTTTATTTTTCCTGTTCCAGAACAGAGCAAATCTGGTTCTTGAGGGTTTATAGCAGGCCAGGTGTTAAATCTCATGCTTGTTGGTTTTCGTTATTATATCATTACTCTTTAAAATCGGAGACAATCGACCCAAACTCCATAATGGCCATTGGTTTTAATTTGAAGTTATATTACTTTTATATTTTTCCATTGAAAAGTACTGGAGATCCATAAGCTCTGGCCAGAATTCTCCCAGAATTTTTTAAACTCACAGGTCATGGGGCCACTTTTTTTCTTCTTCCCCCTGAAATCAGTAGTTTAGAAATTGCTTTTAGATAATGCACATCTTTCTGTTGCACGCTCCAAAAAACTTTGCTACTTCATCTATGTTGGTCTCCTAGCAAACCATAGCATATGACCGCTTGATAAACTGGTTATCAGGTGTTCAAACATATATATTTTTTATGTTACCCTTTTCCTAGCACTGTCTGTTATGATCGGTAAGTGTTGTGTGCGCAGATCATTGCCTCCCTTTTTCTTTTTTTCCTGTGACCTTGTAAGAAGAGATCCATGACCACTCTCAGACTGACTGAATACACATTTCTGTCTAGTAGTAAAGATCAATCATGCTTTTATAATCTTATCAGTGAAAGTCTGGCAGTAGTGTGTTCCTACTTAAGATGCATTAAGCAGACAGACATGAGCACTTATCCTAACAAAGTCCCATGTCCTGCCCCCCCTCCTCCTCAGGGCACATGTCCTCATAAGAGCACTTTCATAGCATTAATGGGCATTCCTTGTGAGACCTCTTTTTTGAGAAGTTTTGCATAAAGGACAGAATAATGAGCATTAGGATGCCTGCCCACCTACGCCAGCGTTCTAATCGGCATGTATCTTGTGTATACTTTTTTTTTATTCCTATTTGGCAGTTTCTTTACAGCAGAGCGCAATACAGTAAGCATCATATGACTAAAGAAAATGTCTTTTCTCTTGATTTTCACCTACTGCACTGCCTAATGAACACCGTCTTCCTAATGTAAGATTTTTTTTTTTTTTGTGTTCAGATGGTTTTTATCTCTAGGGTTTACTCCCATTGTAAAACAAGACCCAGTACTTCTGTCACAAACACTTATCAAAATGTAATATATTTTTCCAATCTTTTATACATTTGTGTGCATAGCATTTTGTCCACTCCCACCCCCTTCGTTTTTATTTTGTAATTTGTGTATTCACCCCCTCACACAGGCAGTGGGTGTAGGGCAGGGCCGGTACACCAACTAGGCAAGCTAGGCAACCGCCTAGGGCGCACTGTGACCTAGGGACACAGTCGGCCCCAACCCTGGTTCCATTTTTGTAGAGGCAAAGAGGAAAGAAAAAAAAGGCAAACGAATAAAGAGGCACAGAAGAAAAAAGAGACATAGAGGGCAGAGGAAAGAAAAAGAAAGCACAGACCGATCCTGGGCCCAACCAGTGGAGGGGTAAGATAGGTACCGAACGACTGTACGGCTCCTGTGCACAGTGTGCGTGTCCCCCCCCCTCACATTTCAACAGTTGTAATGGGGGGCGCAAGTAGCTGGTTTTGCCTAGGGCCCAAAATAGTCTAGCGCCGGCCCTGGTGTAGGGTGCATACCTGTGACACTATGTGCCATTGGGCTACCCACCTCCAGCACGGAGGCAGGACCTGTGATGCAATTCACACTGTTGCTGATGAACAAAATTCCCTTCTGCTATAAATACTGAACACAGCAACTACAGAGAACAAAGCTCCCTTTCTCTGTCTGGAAACCTGATGTTTGAACATGTCAAAACAGCTCCCTGAGGTTTGTAGACACACAGCCCTGATCTTTCGGCTGAAGTTTCTGTGGGACAGATGTTGTGTTTTTTTTCTTTTTTCAATATTCGAGACTTTGCACCCGCAGCATAATAACTTTTACAGGGTAATTCAAAGAGATCAAAATTGCTTGAGAAAGGTAACCGAACGCTGAAAATCAGCGTTCGGTTACCTTTCTTGGCCATTCGGCTATCCAGAGAGCAGGCAATTCACCAAATCCTGGCAAATTGCCTGCCCATATGGTGCATGTTCGGTGCCTGTTCGAGGGCAGTGAAATCCCCATGAAAAAGCACTGCTTCGGCTATTCAGAGAACACAAACCAGCAGTGACAGATTCCCGAAATGCCCTGCCATTCGGTGGTTTCATGCGGCAGATTTATTCAGGTGAATCCCATAGGCTTCAATGTTAAAAATATTCCTGTTTTAATGCAATATCTAATAAACCATTGATTTATAATATTCTGCAGTAAAGGGTCTCTTTATTTATAGATTTTTTATTTATTTATTTTTAAGGATCTTTTAAGCATTTTTCTGGATTTTGTTTTTTTTAAAAAATTTTACCTTTTTTTAAGTTTACTTATTTTTCTGTAACAGCCCTCTTTATTATCATTCCCTGGACCTCATATGTAAATTTCAGACATTTTTGCTCAGTAGTTTCTTTGCAAACAGCGTTTCACTTTTCAATCCTTCAAGCAAACTGTTTTGCTAATTTTTTCACTTCACTCGTCTGCGGTGTCGCTTTTTCCAGCTGCTTCGTTGCGTGTGATCGGCTCCTGCTCGGGTTTTTCCGTTTTCGGCGGGTTAATCCAGATGGTTTTGCGGGTTTTCGGCGTGCATTCGCTGGGGTTTGCGGTTAGTTTTCGTTTGGTTTGCGGCGGCTTTCCCTGCAATTCAGGGACCCTGTGGTGCTTGCTGAATACACCGCAGGGTCACCGAAATGGGATCGGCAAAACTGAATTGAAGAGAACGAAAAGTCACCGACCGTGCGGTGACTTTTCAATTCTCTTTGAATAACCCTGTTAGTCTCTGTTCAATCCAGTGGTCAATGGCACTCTCCTGGTCTGTAGAGAAAATCCCGTATGGTTTGATAGGATGCCACATGGCTGTGGTGTTTAAAGTCTCACAATCGTAAACCTGTGTCACTGATACCTGTGCTATTAAGAATGGTCACACGGTGCTTTTATCTCTCTG
Source organism: Leptobrachium leishanense (assembly GCA_009667805.1). Taxonomy (NCBI): domain Eukaryota; kingdom Metazoa; phylum Chordata; class Amphibia; order Anura; family Megophryidae; genus Leptobrachium; species Leptobrachium leishanense. The sequence goes on from CM019064.1 coordinate 349,236,634, forward strand.
CTCTAGTTAAATGTTATGCTTGAGCTAATGGCTGTGTATGGTTGAAAATGTATTGAATTTTGCATGTTTTTATGGTTTTGTCCTAAATGTATAATTAACATGTAAACCCTGTGCAGTGCTGTGATGTCTGCTAAGCAAAGCATATCTGCTCCTCTGGCAGTAAATGACTGAAATGTGGTCCATATGCTGTATTCAGAGCATCTGGCATCTTGGAGTGGTTCTCCTGGCAGACATAGGGAGACCCAGGACGCTAGGCATAATGGACATGGCTTAACAAAAGTAATCCATTCCACAGGATTGAGAGCCATTTCTAAAAGTTGAACGTACCCTGCAGGTGAGATGGCGTCTCTATGTATTGAGGCTTCTCAGAGGTGACGTGTTGGAATAATGCCCCAAAACACACCTGCAATTCACATTGTGAAACGGTGATTACACACCACTTTACATGAGACAGTGTCTAGTAAAGTGTCGAACAGGTTGTTCCAGCTTCTGCCTTCAGGAATCTAATTTGCCTTTCATCTTTGAGTTTTATGCAGGTTTGTATTCTTGCTCCTCCATGAAGACTAACTTTTTTTTTTATTTTGGTACAGGACTATGGAATCTGCAAGTGTTATATAAAGTATGGCTTTTCAATTTAATTATTCTCTTGGCGGGTGTCTGAGCTGCTATCATGACATATTGTGTAGTGGTATGACAGGAAGCGTCAGAGGTTGATACTGAATACATTTGACTTTGAGGAATGTGCAGTCTTTTGGCATCAATCTGTAGATCTCATTTTGTTTCCCAGAGAATAAAATGTGAAGGGTCTCGGCCTGTGTTTGCCTGGTTCGAGTACAGGTGGTAGTTTATGGGAAGTGTTACATTCATTGCCATGGCGGCATTTCTTTTGTTCCAGAGTGTCTCTTCCTGTTGCTGTAATGTTACATTCCAGAAATACTTAAACACATGATTAATATAAACTGTCTGGGACTGTTTTATGTTAAATTAAAATTCTTACATGTGTGTTCTTTTATTTTTTTTCACCCTCTTATCCTGAAAAGGTAAGGTCAAGTATCCCTTTTTATAATGCTAGAAGACATTGCATGTAAAGTGCTGCCTTCTAATATGTTAGAAAGGCAAAAACTCCAGAATGGAAAATATTTGGAACAATGACTTAGAAACCCCCTATACCCTGCCATAGGTTTTTAAGTGTGGATAGCCATTATTCACATAAGGTTCTGATTGGTTTCCCAGATTCTTTCTCCTTTTGGAAATCCAAGAATGTTGGGTCTCTGCCTTCCTTCAGGTGATGGATCTGGTCAGAGGTTTTATGTTCTTCTGTCAGACGGAGTCTGTTATGTGATACTCCTTGTGCCCAGCTTTATGTATTTGTTTGCTCCGCAATCTAAATATTACCCTTGAGGTCAATCGGGAAGTTGGAAGTATTTTTTTTTTTTTTTTTACATGACCATT